>JAEIFJ010001414.1:0-1316250 GCA_018903435.1 Leucophenga varia
ATTCATTAACTTTTGCATTCATTTGTTAATTGTTGCAAATAATAATTAATTACTTTTCATATTCTTCTATAGCAAATTTACTTTCATTTGTTTATTTTTTTTTTTTTTTTATTTCAATATAATTTAATTACCTTAAATAATTAAAAAATGTAAGTTTATTTATGATAAATAACTTCGCTATAAATTTTCATTGCATTTGCTTGTTATCATAAATTTTCTCTTTTGTCTTTGTTTTTGTTATACGTTTTTATTGAAAACAACATTTTTTTTGCCTTGAAAAAAAAAAACAAATTAAATTTAAATTTTATAGGCGCAAAATGAAGGCATTTAACACAATTAGCTGCACTTAATTAACAATATAAATTTGTTTTAAAATCATTTATGTGCAATCGCTATTTCCGCTCACACTTCCACTTTTGCAATTGATAATTTGCGCACACGTTGCGTATGCGTAATTTTAAATGGAAAAGTGTGAAATTATAAATTGCATAAAATGTTTAGTCGCATTAAATGGTTGCTTAAAATAAATCTAAGCTAATTGTTTTTGATGTTTGGAAAAAAACAGGAGCAATAACACCAGCTTAGAATTTAGACGAAGAATTACTCTGACCTGCCAATGCTACTTTGGTCTCGGTAAGCAAATGCGAAGTAGAGTCTTATCCAGAACAACAACAAATAAAACTCTACAAGACGCTGATTATCACAATCCTGATGTATGGCGCAGATGTATGGGTCAAGTCAGAGGCGTACTAATCGGCGTTGGGAACGTTTGACAGAAAAATTCTACGTAAAATCTTTGGACCTGTAAGAATGAACTACTAGTATCGTATTAGCAGGACCAGGTCCTGGAGGACGTCCGGAGTATTGGGACCCGTAATTGGTATCGAGTTTCATTGGACCATATCTGCTGGGTTAATACCCTAAGTAATGCCCAGGCTTATAATAAGCTGTAATGGCCATACATATCTATGTGTATAATTGTTTTTGAATCAACAAAGAGTGAAAAGGATATATATTTCTCTCTTCGGTTCTGGTATATGAAGTCCTTCTAATCGCTCCCTTGACACTCTTCTCCTCCATGTATCTTGGGGCCATCAAGAGAATGATTTTGCCCAAGGGCTTAAGTAGTGTATCCATCTTCACTTCTGATGGCTGATCCTTCTGCTGAGCGGTACAATGTTATCACTGCGGCACATCTTCTCATTGGAATTTTTATTCATCCAGTGAATTCGAAAAATGCTCCTCAAGCAGCGGCTAACAAACACCAGAAGTTTGTTGGTAATGGTTGTGATTAACTTCGAAGTGGATCATCATAGAGTAGCACGGAAAGCATGATAGATTTGAACAGTTCTGATATCTCGATTTGTCGCCAAGGCTGCCGTAAGACTGAGGATTTGTGTTTTCCGCGTGTTGATTTTAAGCCCAGCGGAAGAAGATGCTCTCTCAAGCGCTGCAAAAACCAAATGTCGTCAGCATAATGGAGATGCTGAAGTTTGTCAATCATCGTCTATTGCATTCACATTTCTGGAGCTAAACATCCGTTATTACATAATAGAATTTTAATTTTGTTTGCTTTGGCTTGGCTTGGTGAGAGGATGCAGCCTTGACGGACTTCGCTTTGAATGTCGAATAGTTCAGAATGACTTAGCTAAGTTGGTCTATATTTCGTTATTTTAGAAGAAAAACAAGTTTTTTTTTTTTTTTTTTGAAAATACATATTTCGTTACAATGTCACATAAAACCAAACTATATATTTTCACTTTACCTAAAGAAAACGTTTGAACAAACAAAAACAAAGAAAAACAAAACAGGAAGTCAAGTAATGTAAATGTCTGGTCAACTGGAAAAACAAAGTAAATTAATTGAAGGTTTAAAAGCAGACAAACGGCTATACTAGCCAGCCACCAGCCAGCCAGCAGCTATACTAGTAGCCAGCCGGCCGGCTTAGTCCAATTACTTTGTACAAAAAAAAGAGAACGTATACCATGCTGAAATATAGCACACAATTTACTGATTATCGAATGCGTGTGGCGGTCACTTAAGATCCTGCGCCTGGTCTGGGTCTGTTAAGTCGTACGCTTGATTGAAAGTCGACTAGCGCCTTTAAAACAATATATGTGAACGTTTGTAGGTATGTGTATAAATGTGCATATGAATATGTACGTGTTTTGCTGGTTACGCTGGTTTTTAGTGAAGCGCAACGAAGCAGAACCAATTTCCTACATAGCACAGCCAGGACAGCATCATTCATTCGTCTTGTTGTCTTTATATGCCTCTTAGTGCACATTGACATCCTGTTGCAGGCTGTTCATGCGTTGCACATTATTTGTCGCTGCTGGTGCTGATGTTGCAAATTGTATCAGTTAAAAAGCGTTGAAGCGCGTGTCAAATAAGCGTTTCACAAAAAAAAAAACCAAAAAAAAAAATACAACAACAACATCTAGGTAGCCATAGCTGGAAAGTTGACTTAACATAAACATAGAGCAATGGCTTAGTGAGAAAAAAATTTTATTAAAAAAATATAACCAACTCACCGAAATGATATCAATAATCATTCATGTATCGTTAAATTTAGATCCGTGAGAATTTTAAAATGATATTTTGCCACTGCAGTGCACTGGTGCCATACTTTCGCATCCACTGGATCATGATATTAGGTGGTGTATTCTAACTCTGTGATCCTTTAAATTGTTAACTTAAATTGAGAGAATGCTGAGAGCAAAAACACCAAAAAAAAAAAAAAAAAAACAAGGAAAAACGTTATCATCGGTTAAAACCGAAGCTGTCATACCTGCCCCACCTCATTTGCAGTTCATCATGGCAGTTGCTTACATAATTATTACAAACTAGCTTGCCAGGATTTAATTTATATAATTTCATCACGACGGGTGAGAGAAGTACGAGTAATAATAAAAATTTACCATAACATGCATACTCAACAAAATTTGTTAGCAAATAAGAAAGAGACAGTAGCGGAATGCTTCAAATGATATAATTGCATCATGCTCACAGCGAATTGCTTAATAGCTACGTATAGACAAATATTTAATTATTATATAACAATACGAGACGATATATTTACATAAATAATGCTGGTTGTCGAATTACATAAGCATTTATTTAAAAAAAAAAAAGAACATTTAAAAGTAAATATCATTATAAATTATTGATATAATATGATATGATATTATTAATGCTTGTACATATGTTGATAATAAGTAAATTGTTAATTTTTTTTTTCAATTTAATTACAACAATAATAACTAATTTTTTGCATTAATTATGCAATTTACAAATGTATTTTTTTTTTTTTTTTTGTTAAATCGTTTTTATACAAATTTGTCAGTTTTAAAATCATTTATAATCATTTATATCGCTTTAATGTAAATAAATAAATATTTTTATTTAAAATGTAAATATATTTTTACGATTGCAAATTTGATAAACTTCTTTAAATAATTTATTGCATTTGTTTATAATAAGTAAAAAAATAACTATAAAATAAATACAAAAAATAGTGAAGCGTATGGCATATACAAAACTAAATCTAAAGACAAAAACCTAAGTTATTAGACAGTTCTTTAAGATTGTATAAATCACTTACACCACACTAGTCCAACTTGCCACATGGCTGTCATGCAGCAAAGCATTTCTTTAGTTATTTATAACTAATTGATGTAACAAGTAATTTTTGTGTGAAATATATTACCAGAATTTCTAAGTGTTGACAACAAACACTCAAACGATTCATTCAATATGACCACAAATTGTTGACGTAGGCAGTATAGAGGGCAGCGGCCATTTGTTTGTGTCTACTGGGAGTGGTGAATTTTATTAAAGAAAAACTATTCTCCAAAGTTAACACTACATCTCAAGACACGTACTGCATGTTAAGTGAAACTATATACTGAAGAGGAATAAGTTTGACTGCTGTGCTGTCTGTGTCAAGTTCTCAAGCGTATAGGACAGACAGGACAAAGGCATAACACAGAAAACTCAGAAATATGGAAGAGGACAATGTATGTAGTTGCTGGTAGCATGTTTGTTAAAAAAATTTTTAAAAAGGGTGAAAACCTACCCAAAGGTTTGTTTTAAGAGGAAAGGGAGAGGAAAAAAAAAAAATGCTTAAAAATAATTTTGTAAGAAAGAACAATACCCGTGGGATATTTTCGACTATCTACGTTTAACTTTATTGTTTGTGAAGTCTGTTTGTGTATTTATTTGTTGCACATAACCGCAAATTGTTAGTTGATTATACGGCTTCTCTGTTAGATTTAATTTTGTTAATTGTAGTTATAAATTGTATTTATTTATTTATTTTTATAATCAAGATGCACACACTGCAAAAACGATTGCTCTGATTATTTCATTTCTGTTTTTTTTTTTATTATTTGCATTGTTCTTGTTCTATTGCTTCTATTGTTGTCTAGATTCATTTCAGACTATAAGAATAGTTTGCCAGTAGCACAAACAAAGTGACACAATCAACACTTGATAAAACAAACACTTGGAAATTAATTAAATTGCAAATACGCTTGGAGCAGCTGGAGTTTATTTTCCACTTACTCATTCGGGCAGTGCTACATTCACTGACATACGACTTACGTTGCGTCCCTTCGGTCCGTCGATAGGTGTGGATTTTATTTTTTTTTTTTCTGACAGAAATAATAAAGATTCGAATAAATGGACAGTAGTATGGACGCAATGAAATAAGCTTGTGTAATCGAGTTCATAATTTAATGGAAACATTGTTTTTACATTATTTGCACATCGTACCTAAAAATTGAACATTAAATTTGATAAAATCGTTGATATACAAAGGGATGCATCTAATAGACCTTGACGAAACACTTTTATCCAGCTACTTCGTTCTTTTTTTATCACATCTGGCTTAGCCGCGTAAGAAGATTTTTAAAATACGTGGAATGCATGTAAAAATTGTTTAAACTTTTTACGCAAAATACAGTCTGCCATCTATCGCCGACAAAGCTGCCTATTTCACTGCCATCTGTGGGCAAAAAGAGGTAAATGATCATGTGGTAGGTAACAATTAAAAATGCGCTGTCGATAAAATCTATATATACGTATATAAAATAGTAAAAATGTTTCTATGTCCGCAATTTACGTTGTAACCGTCCAACCGATAAGCCCCAAACCGGTTACATTTTATAGTTAACAATGCAAGTGAATTGCATGCATATCAGGTTCAATTAAGAAGTCGATTTTCTAATTTTCCCATACAAAAATGTTTTGCCTATTTAACATAAACTAAAAACAAAAAATAAAAACAGCTGATTGCACCTTTCCCCAAAATATTTTGGGTAAGATAAAAAAAGTGGTATTTTTTAGTATGTTTTAAGTTAGCCCCAGCTCATTTTCGTTGTGCTGCAAACAAAAAAAGGCAAATAGTAAAAATGCCATCAAAAAGAACTGAAATTGCACAAAACACAGCAGATGCGAAACGGAAAAAGAGCTGAAAGAGCAGCTGAAACGCCCGTAAAACGTAGTAGCACACGCCGGATATCTGCTAGTTCTCAAATAGATTTTTATTTAAGTTAAGTAAATATCGCTGGGTTCAATTCCGCCATGCTTACCCGGCTTGGTCCATTGTTTAGGCTTTTTAGTTCTAAAAAGATTTCTCGAAATTGGTATGGTTAAGAAGAATATACATCTAAATAGACTGCTGAGTTACTCTGAAACGAGTTGCTCGTTAATCGTTGTGCTATTTTAACTTTTGCCACTGCAGTTGTCAGAGCATTGATTTGATTATAATCGAGTATGTTGCAACTTTACTCAAGAACTAACTTCACACAATATGAATATAAGTAGCCATCGATAGTTGTCTGGCAGTAAAAGTCAAATTCTCTTGAAATACTTAAACGCAGACAAGTGAGTTGCTGCCCATTTTTAGAGAGAAGTTGCAATTATTGAAGCTATTGCACAGTTCAATCAATTAATAATATCCAATAATGTTGAAGTAATAAGAAGATGTCATAAAATGAAAGACTACGTTAATTGAAAGATACCTGAACTAATTAAATGCGTAAGATTCTCAAGAAAAAGATCAAAATGAAAAGTGTAACGAATGCCTTGTAGCTGCAACGACTATAATAATGTTGTGCAATAAACACTAATTAAAAACTTATCGATTGGCAATTTTCAAACAAAATGGCTGCACAAACTTAAGGTCGAATATGAATGTTTTTTATTTATCATTTTTCAAGTTGAACAAAAATATTAAACTGTATAATAAGCTCAATTGAGCATTATGCGTAATGCTTGAAACTTAATTAAAGCAATAAATGGGCCCACCGGTATACAATTAAGCATGTAACTGTATTATAGCACTATAATATAGAATATGTTGAAATATGTTCTGTGTGCATAAATTTGGTTTGTGTATTCTTGACGCTTCGAGCTGTATTGATAGCAGGCGAATATATTGGTCAGTGGTGCTGTGCAAGGCTAACTATCTCATTACTGTTTAAATGAAAGCCACAGGACTATTAAATTTACGATGCATACAAAGTGATATGCTTGTCGCAACACAACAGCAAAAACAACAATGTTGCAGTTGTTGCTGTTGTCAACAAAAAAGATTGCAATGCAATTAAATTTCATTAAATTAAACGCATTATTGCAACGATTAAAGGTATCTGAAAATATTTTTTATGAAAAAAAAGATACAACAATGAAATATTTATAGCAGAGGAAGTTTGTCTTAAAGCCAAAAGCTTGACAGACAACTTAAGTCCAGCATTGTTTTCTTTGATTTAGAAAAAAAAAAAATGTAACAACATCAACTAACTTTAAGCTGAGTAAGATGCATTGCCTGGACATGAAATTTAATTTTTAGTTTTAGTCTCAGTAAAATTATCGATTCAGTTTTGTCGTTGTACCACTATTATTTCGCAAAAACAAAAAAAAAAAGAAAAAAAAGGAGAAAAAAAACAAGAACGTTAACTTCGGAAGCACCGAAGCTCAAATACCCGCCACACGAAACTTTATTCATTTTCTTGGAAAAATAAAAAATAAAAGGTGAGTTTGTATAGGACTATATGTTATATGGCTCGATCCTTGTCATATCGGAAGCATATTTATAGGATAACAGTAGAAGTCATTTTACACAGATTGGAGTGAATATATCCATAAATAAGAACTATTTTCATACAAAATCTGAAAAATGGGCGCTTGGTTTGTATGGGGGGGCTGTATAAAAAAGTGGGCGTGGCACCTTTCTTTTGAAATTGGATGTCATTAAAGTACTTTTATCCATATTTGTTGTAAATACATTTACAAATAATAACAATTTTCATAAAAAAATATCGAAAAAAATGGTAAGTTTGTATGGGGGTTATATCTAAAAATGGGCGTGGTACCTTTCTTCTGATATTGGATGGATGGATATTGGATTAAAAATGTTTTTACCCGATTCGTAGTCAAAACATTCATAAATAATAACTATTTTCATAGAAAAATATAGAAAAAAATGGTAAGTTTGTATGGGGGCTATATCCAAAAATAGGCGTGGCACCTTTCTTCAAGTATTGGATGGATGGATGTTGGATTATAAGTGTTTTTACCCGATTTTTAGTAAATACATTCATAAATAATAACTATTTTCATTGAAAAATATAGAAAAAAATGGTAAGTTTGTATGGGGGCTATATCTAAAAGTGAGGTGGGGGCCACCTTGGTTCTGTCAACAAACTGCCTAGGAGCCTAAAAAAAGCTTAAGTTTAAAGTTTGCGGGTCAATATCTTTAAAACTTTCCGAGAAACACGCATTGCAACAGACTGACGGACAGACGGACAGACAGACAGACAGACGGACATGGCTAGATCGATTCGTCTCGTTCGAGTTGATCATATATATATATCTTTATGGGGTCTCCGATGCCTCCTTTAATGCGTTACAAACTTTCCGACAAACTGATAATACCCTTCACACTATGTGTCGGGGGTAAAACAACCTTACGCTGACTGACTACCTACCTTCGATTTTTTTTTTCGGCTAACAAAATTTTACGTTTCAACTCTTTTCAAATGTATTTCATTTTCAACTCGTTGCACACAAAAAACTTTGAAATCGCAAGGACATAAGATAGAAACTGTGCACAAAAAAGATACTCTGCTCGATAACTGATTGCTTGGCTACACCGAATACAATGTGACACATTTGCTCGTTTGTCTTGTCTGCACTTGTTACGTAATGACAATTAGAATTGACATACAACTCTTCTGGTTTAGTTTGGGTTAACATCTAACAAAGGATATTACATAACATTGTCGCCAAATTGATACGGTTCGAATTGGAATACTTTTGATTTCTGAATTGCTTTAAGGCTCAATTTATTTTCTGGTTTTAAGTTTGTTGAATACATTTTAAATTCGTATCTTATTAAAATTCGCATAAAATTCAATTAGCTTAAATTTTCAATCTTCTTCGCTCTACATTGTATAAAATAAAGAATATAAACGATATTTTGTCATTTATTTGTTTTTCATTATTTTTTTGGCAATCTCTTTTTCGATTTGATAGCATTTTATTTAGCGCGTGAAGGCTATTTACACGTTATAGCATTTAAATCGATTTCATCTTAAATTTGTTTGCGGTTTGATTGTATCTAAATTGAAATGGTGAAATACTTATTTGGTTTAGTCGCTTAGGGCAAAAAGCGTTCGAAGGAAATATGCTGTCCCAATGTGAAAAATTGTAAACGCTTTTATTTTAGGATTACATTTCTTATTCATTGTCATTACTGTTCTTGGCAAATAATATGTAAAACGAGATATTAAAGCTAAAAATTTGTTATTGCTTTCAAATTTATTTTGTTCTCAAATTTAAATTACATTTAATTTACTTAGGGATGCTATTTCAATGTTCTGTTAAACTAAAACTGAAGGTTATCGGAATAGAGTCTATCTAAATTTAAATGACATTTTAAATTTTCAATGTGAATGCCAAAAAAAGGTACCCAAAACTGATATGGCCGATATGGAACAACAGTAGAATTAACCAATTTCGTAATTCACTGTTTATGCACAGGGCTACTAGTTAACATACATTTGCTTCCTGTTATACTGAAACCATGTGTGCCCTGTTGCACTAGATTGCTTATCAATAAATCAATTAAAATAAAAATTCGATTGAATGAATGGAATTCCTTAACTGACACCTTTCAGAAAGGTTAAATTTATTTCAGTTAGATAACTGACACTTTAACTGCACATTGGAATAATAGCCCTTAGTAAAACCAAATAATTTTAGTTGAACTTTATTTATTTTGGTTTGAAAATATTTTAGCAGAGAGATGATTTTAAGTAGCAATAAACCCTGCATTGCTGTAATAAATACTAAAAGATACACAATGAGAGCTTATTATTGCAGCTTTAATTTACAAAATACATTTTTTTAATAATATAAAGAGTACTAAAATTTAAGAAATGGTGTGTCGGTTTGTATAGGGCCATCCCTGAATGTGGGTGTGGTACTATTGCTCTCAAACAAGTAGTTTGCATTTAAAATTTATTAACAAACTTATCAGGGTGTCATACAAAATCTCTTTTAGTTGATTTCAAATCACTTCAATTAAATAATGAATATAATTTACTATGTTTACCTTTTAAAAAATAATAAAACTGCTATGTATATTTTATTTATTTTTTTTATAAAGATTAAATTAAACTTTTTTTTATTTCATTGTTTTTAAGATGAGATTTGAAACCAACCGAAAGAAATTTTAGGTGACATCCCTGTACTATATATATATTCTTTTTTAATGCTATTTCATAGCCTCAATACAAATAAAAAATAATTAGCTGAGTTGGTATTAATTTACCTCGATGATGTGTTTGAGAACATATTTATTTCATTGACATTATTATTATCTAATAATATTGAAAACTAATATTAATAACCACAGCTGCTGGCAAAATATGTTGCCATTAAATTAATTAAATTATAACATAATTTAGCATAATTTTAAAATTATTCGATTATACTTATACATATTTGCATATTTGACAAAATATTTTTCAATAAAAAATATAAAAATTATTGGAAATTTTGTACTTAGCCGTAGGAGCCATAATGACGCTAAATATGGAAGCCATAGTATGGAAGCCATTTCTGTACACTTTGCATACAGGTCAACTGCAAAAAATTGAACAACTCTTATTAGCATCGAAATTCATCCGAAAGCAATTTGTGAATAATTATTTTCGATTAATATTTAAAAGGCTGCTTCATTGCAGTTTGCTATTCGATTTGCTGCTTTAAGCTTTAACTATTTTTGTGTCTGTTTCTGCTATCATCAAAGTTGTTTTGGAAAGTAATTTATTTATTTATTTTTATTTATTTTTTTTACTCTGAGAAACCTTGAACTCATTAATTGTCAAATGGTAGCAACATCAGCCGGCACTAGTTAATTGCTATAAAGGCTTAAAAAAGCATATTGAATGATTTTCTTTTCAAAGCTGCTATTTTTACATAATTCAAAAGTGCTAAAAGCTTTGCTTATACTCTTAATTAGAAAGAAAAACAAATTTTTCTTAAAGGCGCCATTGGCCTTCGCCTTCAATTTTAATTTTACAGCGAAAGACTTTGTCAATTATTATAATAAATATTTTCGAAACTGCAGCAGCATGCTACGAACACTGAAAAATCAGTTTATTTATTATTTCTTATTGAAAATAAAAAAGGATTTGTAGCAGAAGGATTTATATAACAATTTATAAAGCGAATGTGTACGTGCTTTTGCACAAAATAAAAGTTATTTGGAGAAATTTTTCCAAAATAAATATTTTATTTAACACTTGCCTCATGCATTTATTAATCAAATCGGTTTGAAAAATGTTTAAGTTATTTTGTTAAAAAATTTTTTTTATGGCTTTCAACACAGAAGTGCGATTTATTGTTATAAAATTATTTTTGTGTCATTCAAAACCAAAAACCCAATACACTTTTGTTTTTTTTAAGTATAATTTTATACTTTCTTACTTATTTTGATTGCTGCTTTTTGTAAAGTTTTTCAATATATTTATTTTTCAACTTTACGACAGTTAGTCGCTGTTGTTGTGGCTACTACACGGCAATCAGTTTTACGTTGCTAAAATTAAAAACAAAACAAAAAATTGTGTACCAGTAGCATCAGATAAAACCGGAAAAATAAGCAAAACTAAAAAAAAACAAAAAAAAGAAATGTACAATGAACTTCGAAAAGAAAAGAAATGAAAAGAAGATGAGGCAGAATGCCAGCAGCAAAAGCTAAAGTATTACAGCAGAAATTTTTGATGTAGTTTATGGAGCCATTTATGATGATTCAACATTTTTATTTTAACCGCAAAGCAAAAAGAAAGAACAAACATGGCAACTGTAAAATTTCGGTGTAAATCTTTGTTACTTCAATTTACTGCAGTACTTGCGAAAGACAATGGCTATAAAAACAATGAAAGACAAAATACGTACAGTTGAGATAAAATTCTGAACTGAACTCAACCAAAGAAAGTGCAGACCTGAAGGAATTGAATAGCGTATCGGGTTTCTATTATATTAGTTTATCTCTGAAAATGTCGCGACGTCTTGGAGCCAAAAAGTTTTTTATAAAAATAGTTGCAGCAAATAAAAAACAAAAAAGAAGAACAACAACAATTTTATAGAAATAATTGAATGAAAAAAGTAAATAAAATACAAAAAGGCGCTAGATTTTGTTGATTATTATCAGTGCAGCTACAGCAAGTTAAAAATTTTAGTTGTAACTTCAGCAACAATTTACAAAAGCGCTCGAAAGTATGCTGCACTTTATCAAAGATTATTTATCGAAACGGAAGTTTTTTGCACTTTCTGAACTGCAAGCCTATGTGTATTTTCCCTGTTCTCTGTAACACAAATGATATGAAATTGTTAAGAGTTAAAGAAAAGTGTTAATTCTATTGTCAACGAGGCTTAATCATTGTTAAGTTCAAATTTCAACGTGACTTTAATTGTAAAATAAATAAGCCTTAAGCATAAGGAAAACAAGCAAGAAGTTACGAAAATCGGAAAAGGAAAAACGCTTGAAAAACATTTATAAACTTAAATGAATGTGTGAAGCGATGATGGCAGATTGCGCTATTTTTTGCTTATTTAATATTTTTCTTGAAGTCTGTTTAAATTTGAAAATGACATTTTATAAGAATTTTAGAATACTTATTTTATTAAAAAATATTCAGTGTAGTATTAAATATTTAAGTATAAATTGACTAAAAAATTAAAACGTTCAAAACAATGCACGCAAATAAATTAATATAACGACAGTCGGGAGAGAGAGATAAAGTCAAAAAAGAAGAGTACAGAGTGAGCAGAAGATGAAATATGCGAAAGGAAACACGGAGTTTCCAAATTGAAAATATCAAAAGTTCGAAGCGCAGCAAACGTGTTGCATACTTTCAGGATTCATATTGCTTTCATATACAAAACAATATAGATTTAATCTATTTGTTAGTTTAACATTTCTTGTTTAGTTCGTTAATCATTTTGTTACTTTGTCTTTATTGTGCGCTCATGCTTCGGTTACTTAATTTGTTATTTTATTAGTTTAAATACATCACTCATGTGGATATATCTTTCATTTGGTCAAATGTTTAACGTACCAATTATTTTGTATAAATAATGCTTTGATTCTTAAGCTATTTTATATTTCATCTGTATGTACAATTTGTAATATTTATGATGTATGGAGTCACCAGCAAAAATAAAATATACACTGCTTAGTAATGACTTGCCTGACATTGCTGTTAAGTTCACATATACCTAAAAATACATTATTAAAATTTATTTTATTTTTTGACAACATGAAATATTCCACAAAAAGGCACCTGTGCATTATTACTTTGGACTGTGAGAATATGTTAAGCTAAACTCAAATTAAATCACTGTGTTTTATGAATTAACAAGTGACAGCTGTAATGTATGATGTAAAAAGTATTTATGTATTAATTCAAAAGTACCAACTCAACTAAAATGTATCAAAGTCAGTGAATTAAATTTGAAATATTTTGTAATATGTTTTTGGTTTCACGTTGACAGTTTAAACTGTTTTAGCAAATCTGACATAAATTTCTTTAAACACAATTATTGCTTTTTGCACGTCAGCTACATAGTTGGAACGGTCTTTTACAAGATTAAATTTTCAGTGTATGTACTATTGAAGTGTTTTTCATATTCAAAACATTTTAAATATTATTTAAAAAAATATACTTTACAATTCAAAACTCCATCAAACGTTGTGTCGCTATTTAAATTATATAAAATAAAAATTTATTGCCAATTTGTGGCAAATTCGATTAAGTTAATCTCTTCAAAATAGATTTAGATGAGTGCAAAAGCATTTGTAGCATTTTAAATTCACTAAGACAAAACAAAGAAAGAGAAAATAAAATCAAAAGCATCCACTGAAAACATACAGAATCCTTAACAATACTCATCCAAGGGAGAGCGCTAAGATTTCTTTTTTTGTTTTTTTTTTTTTTTTTTGCTGTTGTTCTTCGTCTTATTATCTTAGCTTATATTAGGCCAAATGCCTCGGCAACGTAGCATGAAACTGGCGTGGCTAACGCACCCACATTATCCAACTTCAAGGACAATGGAATTGGTTTCTTTGCTAACATTTTGTAAAGGCATTGGCATATTCATTGTGTTGCTTTGCAGCTTTTTGTCCTTGGTCAATAGGCTCTCTTCTTGAAAAGTTGTTGAAAACTTTATTGGAAAAATATTCAAATCAAATGGAGGGGAGCAACCGTACACCGATAATAAGTATTCGTCAAAGTTTTCAACAAATCAAAAGAAGCTCTGTGACAACTTTTGTCTAGAATTTTGTGACCGTCTTTTGGCGTTTTTTTTTATGAAAAATGTTTAAAAGTTAAATTTCTAAAAATGTAATTAAAAAATATTCTTTGTGTTGGTCGCTAAAGCGTTCATATTAGCATTTTCATTCTTCAAAATAATTTCCTCGTAACTTGACACTTATCCTTGACGATTTATTTTCACTTCTTCGTAATTAGTACAAGCAATAAAAAAAACAAAAATTAGAAATGGCCCAAGATGCACAATCACCAAAAATATAAATAAAAACAAAAATTCAAACAAAGATTTGGAAGCAAAAAATAAAAGTTCAAACGAAGGAAAGAGAAACAAAATAAAATTTGTTGTTGTCAGAATGAAAATAAAAAGTAACAAGTTTTCGCATAAATAAAATATTTATAAAGAAAACGCATGAAAGCTGTAAAAATTGATTTAATTTATTTCGAATATTAATGTTAAACAGAAATGACTGAATGAGATACATGTGCACCTACAAAACGTGTAACATAAATAAATACAAAGCAACACATGACATAAACAATTCAGAAGTCAAGTTAGTCAGTTAGGACATTCATGTATGTATTTTAATTGTACATTTGGGAATTATGTTCATTTTGTGAGACACTAGTTGGCAGCTGACACATATAATAATTCAATTGAACAGATTTTTTTTTCAAGTACCAAAAAGATTGATGACATACATTGACATGAATAAATGAATAAACAGTTGAATGAATGAATGAATGCAACACATTTTAAACTAGCACAATTTAAAACTAAATAAAATAAAATAAAATAAATATAAAGTGTTGTTAAGAGTGCTTACTGTCACAACGATGTGCACTGCAAAAACTTTCTTTTCTCTAAAAAATTTTCCTTTGAAGCCTAAAAAGAAAAGTTGCTGAAAAGAACTTGATAAAACTTTGACAAGCACAGCACGAGATAAATCTTAAACAGAGAAAGATGAAGCAAAACTTAAAGATTCGATGAATACGAGTATCTGTATAAATGTATTCATATGCACAAGTTTGTATTAGTTCTAAAGCGTTTGTAAAAGTTATCAAAAATAATGCAGCCAGCAGAGATTTTAGCGACATTTTTTCAGTTTATAAAAAAGTTGCTGAACACAGATTTAGCTATAAAAAAATATTCGAATCCATTTAAAATAATTCGGTCTTTTAGTTTGAAACAAAGCAGCTCAAAAGTAAAATTCTACGTTTATAGTTATACACTGCTTGGTTTAGCTACTTCATTTGTCTATATGCCTGTATGTCTGTCCTGCTGGAACAACACAACTCTTAATTTTTAAGAATAGCTCTCTAGCTATTCCAAATTTTAGATAAGCCCATCATATAGATGTGTTGGTAAACAAACAATCACTTCAATGATTTTGGCCAGTGATTTGAAAATCGCAATGTCGCACTACGCACTGAAAATAGTGATTTTCTTGTTGCCTCAGTGAACACGTTCAGTTATCGTTTTATTTAATCAACTTTTTGCAAACAGCGAATCTATTTTTCAGTGATTGGTTTTTATGTCGCTCGTCGCGAATCGTTCACTGTTTGGATGAATTTCGAACCTGTACAAATTCGTTGGGATGTTTGTCATGCATTCGTGAAAACATCGCAATTCACTAAACGTAGTTTAACGCTTCACGAGCAGTGAAGAGTGAAACACAAATTGGTTTTTGACGAACTGCGATTTTTTCACTGTTTGCAGTCACAGCGATTTTCTAAATCGTTGTCGCTCTTCACACTCCGTCTCAAAAATCACTGTTCTTGCCAACACTATAATATTGTGTCTAATCATGGCCTGTATTGATTGCCTATGTTATTGAAGATTAAACGTAAACCATTTGAAGTCTCGTGTGATTGGTATTTGAACTTCGGTTCTACTGCAACTTCTGTTTTTTATATGTAATATTTATTGTTAAATATTTAAATATAAAATTTGAGATTTTTTGAAGAAAGCAGCAATCACTCAAATACAAAAAATTCTATTGTCTATTTTTAGAAGTTTTTAAAGTGTAATTAATCATTTTATTAAAGCATGAAGTTGAGTCGCGTGTGCTGAAAGTTTCTTTCTTTCAACATTAAATATGAATATCAATTTTAATTAGACAAAGTAAATGACGACAAAGTAGAAAAAAAGTAACCTACTGCATTAAAGAAAGTCAATGAGAAGTAAAAGACGTGTGGTATATTTTTATACGCATGAAATATTCTTCCCAAATTTTTTAGTAAAATATAAAATATTTATTTTATGTTATGCGGTATTGATGTATTTGTAGACTGATTTACACATTTTTTTATTAATTTTTTTATTTGATTTGCAATTTACTGTTTAAATTTGTTATTAAATTTTTGAATGTGTGAAAAGTATAAATTGAATTTCGCCTACAAGCGTTCGTGTTGAAATAAATGCATAAATACAATTTTTTCTTTCTTCTTCTCGTTTTGCTTGTCGGAAATGTTACGCTGCGTTGATAATATTGAAACTTTAACCCTTGAAGTGAAGTAGCACACACACACACGCATTCACATGTAATCGCGTATTTAGGTTTTTCCCTTAAAAAAAAAAATAAATACCACAACCGAAACCGCAGAAAGACAGCAGCATTTGGCATTCTATTCAGAAGTTCTACGCGACTTGCTTTCTTTTCCTCCTTTTTTTTTTTTTTTTTTTGGTTTTTGTTTATAATGTGTTTTCATTCGGCAACACATTTTGTGTTGTTACTAGAAAATCCTATCCTATCTGGCGACTGCCTTTATTTATGCTGTTTGTTTGTATTTATATCTCGTATATCGTATGTGTACGAGAACGTTTACTAAATTTAGGACACATTATGAGCCGCAGAGTGTCGCCTACTTGGTGTGGCTGCTTCCGATCACAAGAATAAATTTTATCTGCTGCTACTGCTGCTTTTGTTTGCTATTCGAATCAGCAAATCCTTTCAAACAAACGAACAAATGAACGAGTACTCGAGTGAATAAATAAATAAATAAAAACCTACAACAAATTCGGTAAACAAAAATTGCTTTAATAATTTTTTGCTCGTTCTTTTGCATTAAATTCAAAAAAAAAGAGATGATGAAGAAGTCGAACAGAAGGCATTTCTTTTCGAAATTTGTGCTACGACATATTGCCGAATATAATATTTTCTCTTAGTAAGGACAACAACTTTTAATACAGTTTTATATGTATTTGTATCGCAGTTAAATAATAAAATTATAAGCCCCTTATTAATAAAAAAATAGAATAATTAAATAAATCCAATCAATGGAATATTTAAAATATTAAAAGTAAAAAAAAAAAAAAATATATTAATAATAGACGACGAATTTTATTTTTTTAGCACTGATGCTGCTTCGTGGCTTAAACCAGTCCTTTATAAGAGTTGAGATGAATGTGAAATTGGAAAAAATGCTCCTACAGATAATTTTTAATTTTGTGTTTTAAAAAAAAATAAAACTCTGCAATAATTCGATAAAGAGTTAAAAAAGAAAACGTTTAGCCGATGTCGTATAATACGAGTGCAGCTGTCGATGTCAGTAATGGACACAATTAGGCGTTGGGTGCTACAAAATTATTTCAATAAGACTGTCAACTTATTCATGCTGATGGTAACGTTATATAAAGCTGTTGATAGGCATGTGACGTCTGTTAGCGACGTAAGACATAAATAATAAAAAAATGATATATGCCGAATTAAGGCGCCCAGACAATTTGACATGCGCCAAGAATATGATGTGTTTAAGATAATTTTTAAGGACTTATATTTAAAAGCTGCCATTGAAGATGAATTTAAGCACCATCTCTAATATTCACCCTATCAGCTGAATATTTACTACTTTTTGATAAATGCCAAAATTTTAATTTTGAATTTTAATGGCTTTTTCGTATGTTTTCATTCTAACCCCAATATTTTGGTAGTAGTAGTACTCGCCAGCTATCCGGTAGTAGCGAATAAAAAGAAAATCTTTACAAATATTTTAGTTTTCAGTTTGTGCAACAATTTAAATTTTATATTTTATAAAATTCCATTGCATTTAAATCTTAATTCTTTCTAGCTATAAATCTTTATAAAAACTTCAAGGCGACTTGCTGTCTGAATGTCTGATTATTTTTATTTTTGAAAAAAAGTTTGCCCTGAGCTAAAGAGAACTTTCCGAAAAATGTGAAATAAAACAGAGAAAACTTGTACTTCGATATAGTCGAAGTCATAATACACGTCCCGTTAAATGTAAAACACTTTCCTAAAATTAGGCTTAATAAAAAAAAATGTTTTTAAGAATCATAAAATAAAATAATCCTTATGCTTTTTAGTTGCCGTGGCTCATTGACTTTGACTTACAAAGTACACAGGACCTTACAAAGCTTAAGCTATAAAATTTCCATTCAATTTCAAACAGACAGAGAGTCAGACTTTATCCAGACAGACATAGCTTGATCAACTCGTCATATCGAGCTAATCTAGAATTTATATACTTTATATGGTCTGCACTATCTGCTATAATTGATAAAATTAAACGTATACTCTAACATTGGATGTAGTGATGCCAGATAACATTTTAAAAGCCTCCTTAAGATTAAATAAATTAATACATTTGTACTTCACATCATGTTGCAATACTAAACAGGTGTAGTATTCCGGCTTTTTTAGCTTACATAACATTAACAGTACTCCGCTCACTAAAGTTAACATTCAGACTAAGCAAAATTCAATAAAAAAAATTATGTGAGCAAAATAGAAAGAGAGATATGCAGAAAATTAATTTTCAATTTTTAAGCGATGTTTCGGTTTAAATTACTTCTACTGACATATTATATAAACACATTAATCCTGCATTATCTATTCAGAGTTCTTCTACATTAAAATAATTTAATCTGAAGCTGTGAATAAATTAATTCCATTCGAAATAAAACAAATCGATAACAAAATCTAAATATTATATATGTAAAACAAATAACTAAAACAAATAAAAGTTCATAGCCAATTTTACTAAAATTATTCCGATAAAAAATTTATTTCAGTTTTGCGTGCCAAAAAGTTAACTATCGATTCTATCTTGCAGCTGCTAAAGGGTATTGATGCTGAAAAATGTTCCCTAAAAGAAAAAAAAATCGAAAAATATGCCGTACTGCAAAACAATGAGGCAGGACAGGACAGGTCGAAAGATGAACTGAACTCTCGCAATGCTTTCAAATGCTTTGCCGTCACGCATGTTGGTCAGCCAAGAACGGAGTAGGCTAGCCAAAATGGATATTAGCGACACATGAATGAACAACCTTGAAAGTGCTTCTCAGCTTAATGCAGGATAATTTTCAGTTGCTTAGCTACTCAAGTTGACTGCGTTCAATACACAAAGACGGCAACTATATTTTTTGTTTGTTCAAAGACCGCAGCAGCAGAGTTTATTGATAAAATTGAATAACGCTTTTCTCTCTTGTTTGTGTTTGTCTGCTTGTCTCCATAAAAAATATTCCTGCTGTGCATAAGTATATGTAAGTCAGTTCATGTTTTGATTTAACCTGCAATTAATTTGAATCATTTTTCCACTTGACCTAACGCACTCCGAAAAAAGGCTACAGAAAATAAAAAGTAATTCCTGCGGTATTTTTTAATCTTAATATTTATAATAATTTATGAATAAATATACAAAGTTTTTGATGTATCTTATCTTCGAGATATATTTTCAGTCAAAGGCTTATACTAAAATGCTTATGCACCATCGCCTTTGCCAAGGACTCTATTTATATTTATTTTGCTTCAAGCAATAATTTACTTCTTTATTTTTAAGCATTAATTGTAAGGAACAGCAAGTTCTTACCATCACAAGATAAACTATAAAAATAAAGAAAAAACCACAAAATAAGAAAGAAAATATTAGAAGAAAATCTTTTGTTGAAAACTCATTTATTACGATTCTTTTTCTCAACAAAGTCGCCGATGTCATCATTTTGCTGCAGCAGCAAAAAGCCATAGAATTCTGCTTTACATTCAAGTGGCAGTAGCGGCGACGGCGTCAAAGTAGAAACAATCCTTCCTTTGCCTTGTTGCCAGGTAGAAGAAGAAGCAGAAAACCACAACACAAATTGTACATATCAAGCAAAAAAACTAGAGCGCCAAAGTGCTTCAGGAGCTGTGAAAGCAAAAGATGGAAAATGAATCTAAAGAAATTGCTACACCAAAAAAAAAAAAATTACGAAAGCAAAGAAATTTAGGAGCAGTTTACTGAAGTAGCTGTCATAGCTAGTACTTCCCATGAGTAGTTTCTATAAAATGGAGTCATTCCAAAGTAAATGACAAATGACATCCTTTTTTTATTTTCAATTTCTACTCCAACGCTTACTTCACAAAGTTAAGTTGTAGTTGAATTACAACAGCTGCTTCTGCATTGTTGGTCTATGTGCCTCTGAAAAAAATATACAAAAAACTGAAAGCAGACAACAATTACATCTATCTTTTACCGCAGGCGACCTTTTAATTTATGTGCTATATCCGTTTCCTGTTGCTGCTATTGCAAAATTAAGCTAGAATAAGGACGTTCTTATAGCAACGGTGGTGTTATGCGTTACTTTGCATGTTGTTTTGTATTTATTTAAAAAAAAAAACAGACAAGTATAAAGGACTACAAAATATCCTTCATTTACTTTTTTAATATTTTATCGATTACAAAATTTTAAAAGTCATCCTTAAAAAGATAATTTATTTGTAACAAAAATCGCATAAAAATTGTATAAAAAAGATAGAACCATAATATTCGATTCTTAGACTCTTTAGAGCCGTAAAGAGGCTTCTTGATTCCTAAATTTAGATCTTTAAACTTTATTAAATTAATCAAAAATGTTTAATTATTGTAAAAGCCTACCTATCAATATTTCTTGCAAAGATTGCATAAGATGCGTCCATTGCAAAACTGTCAATTTAAAAGCAACACTCACTATATGAAAAGATGTAATGGCGAGATCACGAGAAAAAACGCAGCAGCTCTTATATGTATGATTATTATGAGTACTTTCCTGACTGCCTTCGATGTCATATGTGTCGTGTTAATACGACCCAAAACAATCAAAGGAAGTACGTAAAAGTTACAGAAAGCCATGATGAAGCAATTGCAGCAAATAGAGCAGATTGGAGAACCAGCGACATTGACAGTGACAGATACTTTTATGCGAGAAACACTTTAAGTTTGTATGTATGTATATGTTACGTATACGTAATAGGTGCCTGTATGCGTGTGTGTGTTTGTTTGTATGTTCTCTGATTGAAGTGCGCAATAACTGATAAACATTTTGTAAAAAGTCTTAATTTTTGTTTTTAACTTTTATCTCATTAATTGTCTGTCTGCCTGGCTGCCGCTCAACTGAGATACTCTTCTGTCGCTATTATGTCTTGAAAATACTTTTTGAGACTGTCTACAGCAAATTTGAAATGAAACACGTCACTTGCACTGCATGAAATATAAAACGTCTAAGTCAGTTAATCTCTATGCGTAAAAGTAAGCCATTTCTTTTGACATGTAATGGATGCCCCTGTCTGAAGTTATTTCCCCCATTAGCACCAAAGACTATCTTTTTTGCGGACAGACAGACATAGCTACATTGACTCTTGTTTCAATGCTGATCAATATATACTATATATCACGCTTCTTTTGCTGTTACATACATTTGAAAACTTAATAATACCCTATCACCCTTCTGCTACAGGATACAATAAAAAAATTGTCTGACTTGATTAAATTTGCATAAATAAATGCGTTTTAATTTTTATTAAATACCTTTTATTAAATATTTAATGTGTATTTTGCAAATGTTTAAAAGCAGCATAACTTTGCAACTAATTAATTATTTAACTTGAAACATAATTGAGCAATCATGGAAAGTAAAGGCAGATACACACTACACCACACACACACACACATACGCATTCATCTAAGCAGCTTTTGCCACAAGAGATTTAAATAAAAAAAAAAAATAAAAAATTAAAATGAAATTAATTCAGTAAAAAATGTAAAAGCAAAAACAGCAAATAATAAAATAGCCTCAAGCGCGTGGCAGAATGGCAGCAAGTTAAAAATTAATGCATATATAAATCAGTCTTCGTGAATCCTTTAGTGGCTTACATACTCAGTTAATTTAATGCAAACACGCACGCATACACACACACACACACACACACAAAAGTTATAGGTGAGCTGCGACGCTTAAGGCAATTTAGTAGAACTATCAGAATCAGACTGCTTTAAAGACAAAAAAGAGCAAAAAGTTAAATGCTGCACATTAGCGAATTTAAAGTTAAAACTACAAATTGTTTTGTTCATAAACATATCTTTATCCTTAGGCTTTAAGTATTTTTTTTTTTAAAATATTTTTTTCTTCATTTGTTTTGTTTTTTACAATAACTTTTATAACAAATTTTTCTAACCGATATGAGGCAGCAGGTCATTCTAATTTATTTATTTTTATTTTTCTTAAATGCCAACTAATGTTTTACTCTTCTAGAAATTTTAATTAAAATTGTTATAAAATGTTAAAAATTTGTTCATATTAAATTTAATCGTAATAAAAAAGTTTAGAGTTTCAACAATATTTAATCACAGAACACAAAAATTTTATAACTCTAACAAAATAAAACAACAACAACAAACACTACTGAAAAAGATACTATGAAGATAAATGACGCTTAAATTGTTTCACACACATCTGAGACTTTGTTAAATACAGCAAAACTATGTGTTGAATAGCAAGGATATGCATATCTACATATAAAGCCATTATGAAGATGTTACCGCAGAGCTTTTTATTTTATTTTATTAATATAAACTGAGAGTTTTACGATGTTTTAATGTTTGTCCGTCACTTTTGTGTTTATTTTATGATTTTGTTTTGTTGTTTCTTAAGCTCATTTAAGTTTATTAACAGAGAATAAAATATTTATTATTTAAAACTAAAGTAAACATTGTGAATGGTAAAAATGAATTATCGGATTTATTGAATTTATTAAATTTAACCAAAATTTTTAAATGATATAAAAACATTAAAACTTAATCTTTTGAAAACCATAATTTGTTTTAAGATTTAGTTAAAATATATGCAGAAAATATGAAATTAAGTGGCTGGCTGGTGGCTGGATGGTGGCTGGCTGGTGGCTAGCTGGTGGCTGGCTGGTGGCTAGCTGGTGGCTGGCTGGTGGCTGGCTGGTTGCTGTCATGTATGCTGTCATGTATGCTGTCATGTATGCTGTCATGTATGCCATATATATATGACATGTATGCCATATATATATATGACATGTATGCCTATATATATATATGACATGTGTGCCATATATATATGACATGTATGCCATATATATATATGACATGTATGCCATATATATATATGACATGTATGCCATATATATATATGACATGTATGCCATATATATATATGACATGTATGCCATATATATATATGACATGTATGCCATATATATATATGACATGTATGCCATATATATATATATGACATGTATGCCATATATATATATGACATGTATGCCATATATATATATGACATGTATGCCATATATATATATATGACATGTGTGCCATATATATATGACATGTATGCCATATATATATGACATGTATCCCATATATATATATGACATGTATGCGTTTTTCTCGGAAAGTTTTAAAGATATTAACCTGATATATAAAACTTAAGCTTTTTTTGCTCCAAGGCAGTTTGTATGTCAGAACCAAGGTACCACGTCCATTTTTAGATATAACCCCCATACAAACTTTCCATTTTTTTCGATTTTTTTGTATGAAAATAGTTATTCAGTCATGAATGTATTTAATATAAATTGGGTAAAAACACTTTTAATGGCATTCAATATCACAAGAAGGGATGCCAAGTCTATTTTTTGATATGGCCCAAGCCCTGCGCCCATTTTTCAGATTTTGAATGAAAATAGTTCTTATTTATGCAGATAGATATAGTCTATTCAAATTTTCTGTTACTGTTAATACTGTAAGGTGAACATATACATTGAAATGCATTTAGGTAACATTAGGTATAGAAAACCAAACAAACGTGCAGTTAGCAGTTTTAATTGTCAATCTTTTCTGTGCAAAGAGATACACAAATACAGATAAATGCAGCAGAAAATTATCTGCAATGTAAAATTTTAAATCTAAATCAGTAAATACTATGAACAATGTTGATTTTCGTTCAATTATTTGTGAAGCTTTTTTTTTTTTTTTTTTAAATTTGTACAATATGAATAAATGCACCGCGTTTTCGATATGAACTGTTGATGGCGGCTAAGCGACAACGTCGACATCATTTTGCGTTGAGCAAATTGACAACTTCGAAAGCTTCTTTTTTTTTTTTTTGTATTTCAATAAAATTGCATAGCCAACTTTTGCCTGAATGCACACTGTGGCTATTTTATGTAGGTTTTTTTGCAGGATATGTGTGTCCTGCATGCTTACTGGCATTTTTCACCCAACCATGACAATGCCAGAAACGCTTGTTTAGTTGACTAACTAAAATGCTGATTGTGATTCCGCTGAAAAATTTGTTGGTTGGTTTCGTACTTTCTACACATTGCAATGATTGCATGCAAAAAAACATTGAATTCGTTGGAATTCAAATGAAATGCTGCTGTTTGTATTTAATTATGTGAACGTGCTTTTTTTTCCATCCCATGATATGATGATGGCTTATTGAGTGCGTAAATGGAAATTATTTCAATGATATATTTTTGCCTTAAATTTAAAGAATTAAAATTTGCCCAAGGTTGTGTTACGCTTAAATAAATATTTTCATAAAAAAAAAAAAATAATGTAAAAAAATGCTATGTAAGATAATTAAATTTAATAAATTGAAAACTCATTCAAGCGCAACTTCAAAAGTAATTTATAATAAAAATTGTATTTTCAGATATTAAATGATAAATTGCCGCTCTCTGCTTTATGTTTATTCTTTTCAATAACCCTTTTTGATTCCAATTAAAAAAAAAAAACAAAAATAAAAACAAAAACAATTGAATTGAAATGAAAAAATCAAATGTTTGTTAAAGTATCAAAATAATTGACCTCTTTCGATTATATAACAAATAATAAACAAAATAAATTCATGCTTTCGTGCTTGCGTTTCAATAAATTTAGGCAAAAAACATCGAAAAAGGATATAACGAAATAAAAGGAGTTGAATGCTGATATTCAAGCAATTTTATTTTTCGTTATTTTAACTTTTTCCATTATAAAATTTTAGTATTCGTCTCTGACACTCTCAGTTTTAAAATCAGGAATAATATTTAAAAATTATTTTATTTTTTTTTTCGAATATATCAGTAACCACTCAAAGTACTCTGTGTAGTATCTTGACGAAATGAATCTATCTTTCTTTTCTCGAAACTTTATTTGTCTGCTTGAATTTGCTTTATATTGAAGCCATGTTTTCGTCAACATATATAACTAATCATGGTGCAATTATTCAAGCTTAGTATTCTACCGCTATCTCTTTCTATTTTGTTTACATATTTTGTGGTTTTTTTGTATGAGCAGAGTGTGTTGAAAAAATATAGAAAACATGTTTATCTCACACTAGCCTTCCACGAAGGTATAGAACTAACTATATTAACGTTATGATGGTGAACTGATGAGGAATACATATTATACGTGGCATAATTGCATATTTTTTTTTTTATAGAACCTAAAGGTTAATTCATTTCTATTTCAACTTCGATTATTTTCCATAAAATTTTCCCTTTTTTTGTAGCCTAGTTTACTTTATAGAAAATTTGTGTTCAATCAAAAACCTTTTTTTTCAATGCAAATCACCCACTAATTAGCAATCAAAATAATTTCTGTTACCCTAATTACTTATTTTGTTGGCATAAAACTGAAATAACAACGCCAGCCAGTAAATACCAACAAAACATTTAATACAAAAAAAGATATTTGCAAAAATCTCAACTTTTTATTTATAGTCGAAATATTAATACGCTTCATGAAGGGGAACAAGCGTAAATTAAGCTAATAGAAACCTTAAAAAATGAATAGGTTTTGTATGCCAATTTACAAATATAAAGTAGACATCGACTGGGAAAGCCTTTTTGTTGAGGGCCTTATTATTTCAGCCTTAATATGTTACAAGATGTCTGCCAAACTAAAAATAGCCGATTCAAACTGTATCCTGAAAGTATTAAAAAAAGCTGAAAAAGTGATTATTTGAGGGCGAAAAAAAAACGAACAAACCATTTTTGCCCCTTTTGCCTTTTTACCTTTTTTTTTCATTAAATTTTTTTCTGTAGAAAAGTAATCAATTCATTAAATTGTTTTTTTTGTTTATTTTTTGTTTTTTTTTTTTAGTCGTTTTCGTAGGTCACGCTCAAATTCCTTTGAAAATCAATCAATTGGAATTTATTTGTTGTTGAAGCAGAATAAATTCAAATTAATGTGAGTCTACTTTCCAGTCATGTACATAAGTCAGCGGCACATTTTGAGTAGCATAGAAAATAATTTAAGTAGTTAAAAATATTACAGCATTTTGCTCGCAAAGGTTAAAAATTGCTTAAAATCGTGCTTTTGCATTACACGAAACCAAATTAACTAGCACAAAATTCAGTTGCTGCGACTCTGTTTTCTTTGGAAATATTATTTCTAAGACTCATTTTAGTGCGGTTTAATGGTCCACTTGATGAACTGCCTAGTGACTACTATAGTAGCATTATGAGGCTAGTAAAATAAAAAAGGAATTATTTAGATACAAATTGTATCTCATACAAGTCTTATACACTTAGATGCATCTGTTCTTACATGTATCTTTTTTGCAGTTGTGATTATCGTCTTAATTATTATTTATGAGTCAAAATGGTATCACATTTATTTGTAAATAAGCAATTTTCCGTTGTTATATTTCCTACTTTTTTTGGGGTTACATAACCGCAGATGATTCAAATCTGAGTGACATAAAACAAACGCCTCTCTTGTCACATACAGATTGAAATAATGTGAATGTAAACGTTGTGACTCCTTTTTTCTCTTTTTTTCTCTAATATTCAATCTGCAACAAAGCGAAAAAAAGGCTACAAAGAACTTGATTTATATAGAAAGGAGCAACGCGTAGACTAGAACAATATTGATGCGAAAAGCATAGTTTAAGAGAGGTTGAACTTTGTTTGACTAGTCGGAAAAGGCGGAAAACTTGACTGTCAATGACATGGAAACTGTTTGGCATTGAATTGCTTCTCGAATAATATAAAAATGTAATAAATTCAATTGTGTCACAAACACACTTTTCGTTTGAGTTGGAATTTTATGTTGCTAATCGGACAATAATTTTTGTATAATTTTTTGTTAATAGAGAACTTATCTTTCCTCAGTTGTTACCTAAAACTTATCAAATCTATACTATACATATGCACTATGATACCAAAAGTATATCTTAAGCAACTAGCAAAACATATAACATTTTTTTTTTATAAAAACTCGAAAATAAGCTTTGGGTTTGTATGGGGGCTATATGCTAGAGTGACCCGATTCTAACTAAATCTATTATGTAGACAAGTGTTGACCTTAGAAGTGGTTCTATTCAATTTGGAGTGAATACATTCATAAGTAAAACATTTTTTAATACAAAAACTGGAAAATGGGCGGTGTGTTTGTATAGGGGACATACAAAATAAGGTGGTACATTTGTATGGGGGCTATAACAAAAAAAAGGCGTGGCACCTTAAATCTGATAAACAAACTCTTAGGATTTAAAACAACAGAAATAATAAGTTTTTTTATACAAAAACTCAAAAATGAGTGGTAAATTTGTATGGGAGCCAAACCTTAGAATGGGTGTGGCATTCTAATTTTAATGTACAAGGTATTTAGGACCGAGAAACGCTTAAGTTTCAAGTTTCGGCTCAATATCTTTAAAAGTAAACGAATGAATTACCTCGCAAAAGACAGACGGACATGCCAAGATTCGTCTCATCGTTCTTATCAAAAATATATGCTTTATAGGTTCTAAGATGATAATACCCTCCATACTATATGTGACGTTTATGAAAATACTGCCAACTACTAATTTTTTAACTCAGAAAACGTATAGCGTTCTCATCTATTGCAATCAATTTGAGATATTTTACAAAAGCAAGCGAAGTACTAGTATAAGCAATTTTTAATTTAATTTAAGAGAAAAAGAAATAAGACAAAGTTACAAAGATGTTTAAAATTTTGGCTAGCTCTTCTGCTGGCCGGACGACACTTGAGTTGCCATAAATCTTATTAGTTTGTAAATTACTATAAAATTCCAGATTTTTATTGTAGCTAGAAAGCAAATAAAAACAAAATATTTATAACAATATTGCATTAGACTGCGTTGCATCGAATAAAAAAGTTGAAAGATAAAAGAAATGCTCTATAGATACATTTGTTAAAAATTTTATTTCTTTTGTCTTCCTAGATATACGCACGTACATAACAAAAAAATTAAATTATTTTAAATTGCAAATTGTTTTTCTATTGTAAACTTTGTCTTTGGTTAATTAAAATATATTTTTGATGATTTTTTGTTTATAACAAATTTTTAATTTAGTTAAGTCACTGAATTTACATAAGAACAATATGGTTAAGTCTTTCTAAAAAAAACAAAAAGATACAAAAGCTAACAAACATGACGAAAATATAAATAACAATTCTTTGCTTTTGATTTTAGGTTTAATAATCAAATGTTGTCTAATGAACCTCAAGAATTCCATAAAAAAAAAATTCAAAAATTGTTTTCGTTGTCTGCTGAGGCGCCATTGCATTCATAAAGCTGATTTATGCATTCTACAAATGCAGCTGTGTTCGAATTTCTAATCATTTTAAGAACAAAGATTGCAACAATTTGCAGTAAAACAAACTATTGCAGCCAATTTAAGTCGAACATCTACAATGAATATAGATACTTTCTACAATGAATATATAGATACTTATATCCATCTTTATTGTTCATTAGGCTATATCAAAAGCAGAGAGAGATCATGACTTTCATTGTTTAGCATACATAAACACCAAATTTATACAATGCATTGCTGTGGAATTTGTAGTTTGTAGATGCGTAGATACATATTAGAATTGGAATGCGTGACACCGCCACTTATATGAATACTTCAAATGCCTTGAACCTACTATAAAGTTTTTTAAAATTTTTTCTCTTTTTCCAACGTTCTTATAAATGCATTACAAAGTTTCCATTTAATTGATGATAGCCTTGTACACGTTTTTTGTGTGTGCGTAAGAAGGAATGTTCAAAGCGATAATTGAAAATAAAACTGAATTCAATATTGGCTGTTGCTATGTTTTAAAAATAAATTCCTATTTTCTTTCAAACTATTCAATATGCGAATACTGTTGCAACTTCTGAAAATAAAAATTGCATTCAGCAGATACAAAAAGAAACGAAAAAACCTAAAATTGTATAAAACAAAAAAAAGAAAATGTATAAATTTTTTTTTTTTTTTGTTCAACAAAAGCCTGAGTTCACACAAAATACTTTGCGCTTAAAAATGCCGTGCACAGAAAAACGAATCCAAACAAAAAACGTTGCAATTTGTTTCATTGATGATGGGGATTACCACTGCTCCGCTACACCAAGGCAAGGCAAGGCAAGCAGTGTTGCGTATCTCACTTCGCAGTCGTCTGCTCGAAAAATATAGTTGTAGGTGGTCATTCGTTGATAGAGCTGCTCTGCTGCTATTCGCACAGCTGCTGTCATCGCTTTTTGGTGTCTATTTGATATTTTATTTTTCCACAATGGAAACTCACACATCCAAACGCAACACAATTTACACTCATAGCTTTAAAACGGCTACAATTCAATCAATGAACCAAAAAAAAAAAAAAAGAATGAAATAAATAAAAATAAATAAAGAACGAAAGTGTGCATCCATTCAGAATTGTTACTATTTGTATTTTTGTTTCGTGGCAGCGAATAAACTCAATTAAAAGATGAAAGCGTGCATATTCTTGCTGAACGCATGATTTTTTATGATCATTTGTAAAAATATATGTATGTCACTATACAGACGGACAGACGGACTGTCAACTCCTTTTCGCTTAGTGCGTTATCAATGTATTTTACTTCAAAACTTAAAATTTTAAAGGAATTTGGGTTCAGGTATTTTAAAATATTGGTATTTTTGGAACTGTTATTTTTTTTAATGACTGCTAGGAATTTTTAGGAATTTCACACGCCCGACGCCGACTTATCCGATTCTGTCATGACCCATGCTTCTGAGCCATACATCAGGACAGGCGTTTAATTTTTCTTTTTCTGGACAGAATTCTACTTCGCATTTGCTTACCAAGAACAAAATAGAAACGGTTAGCAAGAGTGATTCTTCGCCCAGGTATTCGAAGTTTTCTACAGCTTCAAAGCTGAAGTTCTCTGTCCTCTAGGACCGACTACGTCGTGTCTGCGGGTGGATACCAAGTACTTCGTCTTGCTCTCGTTCACCGTTAGTCCCATTGGACGGAACTTTTTCTCTATGTCATTTTTGCTGATTCTGTCTATGTCGTCGGCCTATGAGAAGCATAGTAGAAAATTTTTCTCTTAAGCTCAACGCTTGGGAGATTTTTCTAAGAACTATTAGAAAGATTAAAAAAACAACCCATGGATGAAATTAGGAGTGACATTCTCAAGTTGTGGAATGACAACACTTAAAGTGTTTTGATTTTATATATACTAGATGGGATGAAAAATAAAATCCCTGGGAATGGAAAAAAAAATTTTAAATGTTTTTTTTTTATTTTATTCACTATACACTTATACACTTATTCCAGCGATATTCCAACATCTTGATCCCTTCCGAAAAGTAATTTTCTGGAAGGTCTGTAAAATACTCCTCCGCGGCGTCGATGACTTCCCCCATTAATCATTGATTTTAGCCGTTGTTGCCATGATAATTCTAGAAAAACAACGCCTAAACCTCTCGACCAAACGAGCCAGCCTCGGCCGCTTCGGAGCGCTCGCGCCGGCTTCAGTCCATTGTCGGGCACTCATTCTGTATTCTGGTGTGTAATAGTGAATCCAGGTTAAACATTCGACACCAAAAGTCCGCCCGATTCTGTATCAGCAAGTCCAAAAACTCTTCCGAAGTGCTCTCGCCTTCGCGTTTTTGGTCCGGGTGAGATTACGTGAAGCCTAGCAGCAGAATAACTTTTTCATATGCAGAATATCGCCCAAAATGTTAAGGTAAGATTGGTCTTGTATATTAAATACACCTCGCATTGCCACACTGCGTATACGAAATTTGTAAAAAAATGCTCACACTCAAATTATTAAAAGAAAATTGTATATTCTAATATAATCAGTTTAAATACATTTTATAAGATTATGTTTATCTGTAGCATATAATATAAATCAAACTACAGTAAAATTTAGAAGCTTACTGTCTAGTAAGCTTGAATAGTCTTATTATCCTAACTGTAGCACTATTATCATTATTTGAAACTGAATAATATTGTATTTAATTTGAAACTTAATAATCGATATGAAGCTGTTTATGAGCAAAGCTCAGAAGTATTCAATTACATACATACACATAAACTGCTTTTGGTGCTTATAGAAGGACCCATATATGGTATGTATGTATGTATTGATGCAAAACAGAAGAAGAAGAAGAGAAAATACAGTGCACAATGTTCTTTATGAACATAAAGCATGATAAGTCATGCAACATGAAATGTCAGTTATGCCATGGCATGACTAAGCTTGTCTGCACTCAACTTGGTTCACAGTGTTCGAATTATGTGTTCCTTTATTCGATTTCTCGTTGTTGTTGGTGTTCGTTCGACTATGAATCTTCACTTCAGCTCTTTTAGTGTCTTGTTGTTGTTGTTGTTGTATTGACTGGCTGACACTTTGTGTTCCTATGAACCAATATGAAATCAATAAACCAAAGCCAATAGCTTACAAGTTGATGATGCAGCATTTTGATGAGTATCACATTGCATTGCATTGTAACGAATGTGCATACTTTGCAAAGGCAATGAGCGTCTGTTTAAAAATGAAATGGACACAATTTGAAATGAAGTTTTATTCACAAAAATTTTGACAATTTTCCTTAGTTTTACTAGACAAGGATTCTACAAAGTTTTTATACCCACGAATTATATTTTGATTAATGGAACATACTTTTGCAACACACTTTATGTCTGCATAATATATATATAGAAAGCTTTCAGTGAGTAATACATACAAATAAAATACATATTGTTTTGTTGCTGATGCATGTGAAAGTATTTTAGCAGTTTCAGGCAGACAAAACCAAAAAAAAAAAAAAAAAATCAATCTAACGACAATATAAAGAAATACAGACAGACATACATATATACATATAAAAGTCAGACTGCAAACAGACGGACAGACAGACATATACAAATTGTATTCAGACAACACAAGAACACCAAACAGCCAACAGAATGTCAAAGCCAATAGCGAAATGTGCAACACTTCATTGAAAGACAAATGAGCTTTTGTTTTTAAGTCAATAATTTATATACCTATTTCCGTTGGCATTGTATTGCCACAGGCAACTATAACGATGACAATTCACTTTACAGATGCGATATATAGATACTTTCATATATACATAGATATAGTAAATATAAAGGAATATGCAGTCTTGCATTCACAGCGTATACATCTAAAGTTTTTTTTTTGTTTTTTGGTTGCAGTATTCTAAATTGATTGCAACAAAAGCTTTCTTAATAAATAAGATCAACAGAAAATATGTAAAAGGAATTTAGAATTTGTTATATTTTTTTATTAAATGTTACAATTTTTGCTTTTAATAGAAAATAAAGATGGACACAACTCAAAATTTAATAAAAAGAAATATTGAGTTTAAATATGACATACATTAAATATTTGTTTTCTCTGAATGACGTCTTCTAATTTTTTTATCTTACACAAACTTAAGATACCATTAGGCATAAAGCTTTCACTTTTTAATGTTATTAGTCAGTTTAAGCTTGTCAGTACGCTCTAATTAACCAGTCAAATGTGACAACGAAAATTCTGTAAAAGTTTTCGGCTGTCAGATTTTGGCGTAGCCTAGTTGTACTCATGTCTATCCAGCTGACAACACTTGTTAAAGCTCAGTCAGCTTATGTTAGTGACTTTGGTTTCTAAGTGATTTAAATACACTCAGCTTAGGCTATTTGATAATTTGTCTATTTACAGAAAGCTATGCGACGTTGACCTTGTGCAATGCTCTTCTACAAATGCATATAATACTAGCAGAAACGGGCATTTCGGCAGCTCTTTCGGCTCTTTTCCATTTCGCATCTGCTGTTTCTTGTCGATGGCAATTTTCAATTTTTTTTTTATTTATTACAGCGCATCCAAAATATGTTGGGTCTAACATAAAAACAAACTAAAATGTTAGCGCCAGTGTAAGAAAAACATATTAAAATACAAAACATTTTTGTATGGGAAAATTGGAAAATCTTCTTCTTGAACAAATCGAATGTAGCTAACGCATTGTTTAGTGGTCTATAGCTATACTTGCATTGTAGCCTTTCAAATGAAACTGGTTTTGGGACTCATCGGTTGGATGGTTTCAACGTTCATAGCGGACATAGAAACAGTTTTTTATATTTATATGCTATATCGTAAACATGTTGTACTCGATTTTTTGGCAATATAATTTACAATACATTTGAGGTAAAAATTTTTAACGACAGACCTAATAGAAATCCGCTTTATATAGTTTAAAAGTACAGCTTATTTATACCACGTTTTTACAAAAGGCAACACAGATACATACTAAGCATGAGTATGTATTTTAAAAAATCGTGAAAAATTGCTTCAGTGAAATACAACAGATACAGACAGTGACATGGCAGCTGTCTACATCGAAAGCTTGCCCTGAGCATAATACAAAATCTTGATATTCTTTCCCGCTCTTCTTCTTCTTCTTTTGTCCGTTTGTATATCGATTTCTATATCTAAACATATTTTTGACTTTGAAGTTGCTACTAAATGTATACGTGCCATTGCACAAACTAAATCGCAAGAGCACCTAAAACACCTTCAAGCTTCGATACAATACCAAAAAAAAAAAAAAAAAGAATACGGAAGAACTGCTACAATACTTCTGCTGCACTTTATTTCATCCAAATGAAGAATTGTGCACTAACACGCAAGCACATTGTCAATGAAAGCCCATTTAATGCTTATTTTTTTGTTTGATATAACTTTTTCGTTCTCAAGATTGATTTGTGATTCTTAAAGAGAGTTTAAAATTGTTTATTGCATCTAAAATGCATCATTAAATCTCAACTTAAATTTCTCTATAGATGACAGATTATAGTCAATGTTTACAGTTTATAGTTTTAATACACACAAACTAAATATATTCCAGTATTTTTATTTTATTTTTTTACAATACAAATCCTTTTAGACGCAATAATGGCAAAGGATTAGTTCGTAAGGGTTTGTATACCTTTATTTTATTAATTTAACGCTAAACGAAAATTCCCAAAAAAGCTTTTATGGTAAAATTGAAATTTTTAAAAAGGGTTTTCTTAAGGAGCGTAATAAAACGGTCTGCTGATTGCACTTAATTCATAAAAGCAAATGGATTACCAATGCAACATAGAAAAAAAATATAACGAAGCTTGAAGCAAATACATAAAAAAATTTAAATGCGACCACTGCAGGAGTATATACTATAATAAATATAATATAAGAAATAAATAGAAAAATAATAGGAAATAAATTTGATGAAATTTCGCAGGTGTATTCGTACCAAAAAAAATATGAAACTTTTAAATTTTGCCTGTTTACCTAAATTTGGTTACATTTGTTTGATTGAACTGCAAAGTGGCTGAACAAATTTATAGCCAACCGATCTGGAAAACCAGCTCATGAATTACAATCATGAATTATAATTTTTTTCAAAGTAATGCATCTGCTGTTGTTTCAAAAACATTTTTAATTTCATCATTACAAACTTCGCTTGCGTAAAACAGCTGTAATTATCCTTCATGGTTCTTTGGAATCACTGAAAATTACAAACTTTGGTCTAAGCTGGAAAGTCTACCCACTGTATCATCGCACCTTTTTTGAGACGCTATTTCACGATCTTAAGATTTTTTACTTTTGAATTTTTTCCTCAAAACTTTAAAAAAAAAAATCAATAAAATATTAAAATTTTGTTTGGATTGTTTATTTCTATTTTCCTTCATATTCAACTGACGCAACATGTGCTTGGCTAGTCACAGTAGAATTTTTAAGCGTGTTTTTGTGGCATGGGCATAGCAAGGCTGTTGAATGTTTTATTTTCTGTCGAGATTTGTGTGGTAAATATTGCCCAGACAAGTTATACTCCATGGATTTGAATTCTTTGTAAAAGCTCACATTGCATGTTAAGTGATTCTGTGTATTAGCAAAAATAAGTTTCATAAAAGGCAAGAAAAGATCTTTAAATATATTTGCAAATAGTAGCAACCAGTGAAGCGTATTAAATTTGTTTGTAACATGCAATGCCCATGAGAGATAATTCCATGCTTTATTTTATTATGTTCTTCATAACTCACTCACTTACTTATGTACTTGGCTTTATTTTTCTACTGATTTCTGCCTTGTTGCACATACAAAGATACAAATTGGCATTTAACTTGCTTTTGGTTTGCTTTACCAATTTTCTTAAAAAGTATTTAATGTCTATTTTCTCGTAAAGCGCAATTAAAATGAAAAGCTTTTACAAAATCTTTTAGTTGGAATAAAAAATAAAAAAAAACTACAGATACAAAAATTAGCAGCCATTGCTGTTTCGATTCTTGGCAATTCACTTCATGTTACATATGTAAGTTTGCATATTTGCCTTAAAGCCAATTGTATTGGATTTTAATAAATAATTCGAGTTTTGATTGTAATTAAAACGTATGCAATTGCGAAGTACTCAGGAACGTTATTCGTTCGTTCTCAAAGTCTATCAATCTACGTTAAGCTGCAAGGCATCAATCTGTTGCCGTTTTAAACTAACAGCTTACTTGTTCGCTTGCTTCATATGGTAGTACTATGTATGTGGTTCATTGCATAAGCTGTCTGCCTGTGTTCGAATTTGTATTGATTCTGCGATTTCCTGTGGCGTCGTTTTCCTCATTTTCCTATTATTCGATTTGTATCGTTTCGTGGTTGCTGCGCATCAAGGTGCACAATAACCAATTTGCTTGCTGCAGGCATCACTGATGCAACATTTTATGTAACCGATAAAAGCTTTTAAATTCTTCGTTTATTCCTGGTTTCTTCACTACAACGTGCTTGTACGTGTGTGTGTGTAGATTCCGTTTTAATACTTTAAAATGTTTTTAGTCTGCTTTATATACAATCTGGGAAATTTGATTTTTGGCATTTGCAAAAGATATTCTATGAGTTTTTAAATTTGATCAGTACAGATACACAAAACTTTTGAGAAACTTTTAATACTCGTTTCAAATTATTTGTAAAAAAAAAAAATCATTTTAATGCTTTAAAGTTTTGGCATCTGGAATAACCAGTTTACATTTTATTATTATGCATTGAAGCAAATAATCTAATCCATTTAATGGATTTTTCATCATTGTATGAACGAATTCTTTTGTTGCATATTTGGCTGATATAAGTTAGTCTAGCATGTTCCTGACTACTCTGAAAATAAACTTAAGAATAGCAAGAACACAGCAGATATATTTACTTATTTTTATAATAAACAATATATAATTGAACTTTATACCTCATTTTGCTGTATATAAATTTTAAAGCTAAAAAATAAAGCAAACCCAGAAATGGACACATACATACGACTATAATAATTCAATTGTGTAAAAATCTATCAAACAAGATTGATGACAGACATTGTGTCCTTGTAGTAGCGTGACAAGACCAGTGTTTCAAGTGCCTCAAAAGAGCACTAAAAAAAACTACAATGAATAAATTGATATGAACAGCGCAAGAGCAAGTGTGCAAACTTCTGATTACGCTAAAGAAATAAATATAATGCCACATCATGCTATATTTTCATGTATCATATACGTACTGACAATGACTTTTAAACAGTGACAACGTGGTTTATTTTAATAGCCATCGTATTTTTTAGTTTGTTACTTCAAGATGGGAGTATTTTGTTTCACACATAATTTTTTTTTATTAAGTATATCTACTATCGTATATGTTTGATTAAAAGTGTAGTTTAACAAATTTTTAATGGTTTATTTTCTTGGTCTTTTCTATGACCGCAAATAAAAACAAAAAATAACGGCTAAAGGCGAGTGTTCTCAAAACTCAAAAAGTGTGGTAAATTTGTATAGGTGCTTTACCAAACATTTATTTAGTGCTACCCATACTGCGATATTTTTTTGGAACCAAAAAAGACATAATTTATATTAAATTTGAAGTTCCTAGAATACGAAACTTAGAAGTTTTTATGCAGAAATTCAAAATTTTGAGGAATTTTTTGGGGGCTACCCTTTAAAATGGGACTAGAGACAAACTTTTAAGTGACCACTTGACGGGTTGGGCGAGTCTAAGTTTTAAATTTGGTGGCCTTATCTCTTATAGTCTCCGAGAAAATCGTTTACATACCGTTTACATAGTGATCAAGAATATGTGTATCTAAATAAGAGTTGTATGTGCTCACCCCACTAGAATTGATCTATATCGACAATAAGAAGACCCGTAATTAATGGTGCCGCAAAGTCTTTGAAGTTTTCCATGTATTTTATATGGGACCATTAAATTTTTTGTAGATTTAGATTAATCATTAATTTTATAATTTTTAAATATTAAAACTCCTTCCATTCGGGTATATGGTATAAAAATATTTTGTAATACTTTGACTGTCAAAGTAAATTTTTTGCATGCACTCTTGGTGTGTTAACATTGCCAAGCTGACATTTATACACTTTACAAACAAAAACCTCAAGCAAAAACTCAAATACACACTTACATGACGTTCTATTTTTTTATTTTTTTATTTTTTTTTTTTTGTATTTTTTTTTTATTATTTTATATTTTTTTTTGCTCCAATGGAGTCCTTGATGTCGCAGAATAAGTGAAATGCAGCCAATTTGAAATATCGGGCAGACACACTCGCAGGTATAAGAGAAAGTAATCTAACAGGAATGTATGCAGCAGTACCTGAGTTACACAATAGTTGAATGCATGAAGATATATTACATGCATGATTGACTGCGCAGTTGTATAATGTTACATATATGACATTCTCGTACACACGTGCATTCGCACAGACGTGTATTTAGATGTTTACAAAATACTTTTCTACACTTTACATACTCTCTAGACTTTTTTTTTGCAATGTCAACTAGCCACAAGTGAGTTTGATTAAGAGAGTTAAAAATGTACTTAATCAGTGATGAAGTTGTGACATTGAAATTATACGATTATGAGCACTAGTTACCTTTACATACTTACACAAATATTATATTTCAAGATATGAAATTGTTTTATGGTCGCCATTTTGAGAAATAGTTTATATTTTTTTTTTTTTGGATTCAGATTACTTTCTCTGCTTATATTCACGAAATTTTTTTAAAATAAATATAAAACAAAATCACATAAAATTCGAAATAAATTTAATAGCATTTTACGTCAATAAGTTTAAAAAAAGTTAAAAATGCAAAAACAAAATATTATTTGAAACGATTTTCTTGATTGGTTTCGAAAATACATTGCAATGAGAGTCTAAAGGCACGCAATAAGATGCAAACGTCGACAAACATAATAAATGGTCTTCTACTCCTTGCATAGTCGCATCGTCAACGTTCAACAATGAAAGCAGCAGTCTGACTTAAAGCTAAAAGCTGGCTAACGAATTCAGTTGACAGGCAACTTAAATCCAGCTAAAAAGCAGTAAAGCTAAAAGCACCAAGAACGGTGCCAGTCGCAATGACAAGCAACACAAAATGTGCAAGGACTAAATTCAGTCGAAAAGGGGGTAAGCGGGGCTGTATATGGTAAACTAAAGGAAGCAACTAGGATGCAAGTTAAAAAGAAGATGCATTGTTTGGCAAGGAATTTAATTTTAATTCAACAATGTTATTTATTGATTCAGCTAGCTGGCTTGTCTACATTGTCGTCGCCAATATGCTTGAAAGGCACCAACCGAGCTTAAATGATAATAAATACTAATGGGCAAAAAAACTTGTGCTGACTACCTTCATTAAAGTTTTATTTTCTTTTTATATTAATGCTTTATTCCAATTTTTTTTCTTATTTTTTTTTTTTTTTTTTTGGTAGTTCGATGGACGCTTTTCTTTCATTTCATTTGTCTTCATTGTTCAAAAATGTTGCACAAAAAACTTCTAAAACGCACGAACAAAAGAAAATATTGTTTTCTCAAATTAAAAAAAAATAAAAACCTAAGTTTATCTACTCTAAGATTAATAAGGAGTACATTTAGAGTATTTGGTTCGAACCTTGAACCGAACCTGTTCATTAAAAACCATAAAAACAACAAAAAGATTACTTGAACCGCTTAAACCGAACCATGGTTTGACTCGGAATCAGTACCGGTTCGAGAACTGATCCAGCGTTTTAAAGATATTGCAAATCGCTGAACCAAACCGCTTCAGTTTTTATTCGAAGTGTACGCAGAAAGTTATATTTGCTCGTTAATCTTGGCTGCATTTGTTACAAAACTACAATTAGATTTGACATATAATTCTAGTTTTGATAATTTCTTTTGGCTTGTCTCAATTTGACATACACAAGAATTGTACGATTTTATTCTAAAAAAGACAAATTGAATAAGTTTTCTGAACAGCAATGTGCATCTAAATACTCAGTACAACTTATAACGTAAAGCATAAATAAAATAGAAAATGCTAAAAATAGAATAATTTTTTTTTTTTTATGAAGAAGTAAAAGAAGTTGCCTTGAGGATTAGTAGTATTATTCATCTTTTTTTTTTTTTTTTTTTTTTTTTTGGTACATTAAGTATACGCAATGTAATACGAGCTATTTTACCAAGGCCAATCTACACACAAATAACAAACAAAATTTCGATTTGCTTGTACTTTTAAAAATATGTATTAAGTCGCTCTATTATGGCATTTGAATACTTCAACAACGCTAAGAATGAGTAATGTTTTCATCTATTGTATTGTACATTAATATTTATGTGAAGTATGTAATTTAATATTTTAGACACGTGTAAAAAATAGTTTAATTTAATGCATAAATTAGTTAATTTTCTTAGATTGGGAAATAGATTGTTGTTGTCTTTTAATAATCCATAACTAAGGCTGATGTCAGAGTAAAATGTAAAGGCGATGCAATATAACAGAGTTGTATATACAAGACTGCCAAAAATTTCTATGTGAACGTTCAAAAGACACAACCCTGTGCTATCATCAAGTATTTGCTTGCAAACGATTTTTCTCTAGGGCCATTTTAAACTTCATTGTTTCCTATTCGAGGTAGCCTTAATTTTGTATAAACTATGCCTATGATAGTCCCAATCATAATGCAATTAGACAAGATGATGCACCATTTACTTTCAGTATGTTTTGTACTTGTTTCTCGGCTGCTTGAATGACTGAATATCATGTAAAACGCTCCTTTCATGGCAGATTTCAGTTAAGGGAACCGAAAATAGTCGCATGGTAATAGATCAGAAGATCAAATCTGTTTTTTCATCAAAAATTCACGAAAATGGACGAAAAATTCACGAAAAATTCATAAAAATTCAAGTATTTTTACGACATAAGCACAAAACATACTGTCATGAAAAAGCGAGTAACTTTTTAACCTGTCAACCAATTTACATGAAAGGTACCTTTCTAATGCTATCAACGTTCAATAGATGGCGTTACGTGTTCCATAATTTAAAGACCCCTTTGAAATTAAACCTACTGTGTAGAATTTAACATTTTAAATAATTTTTCTTAAATTTTTTCCTTGTTTATATGTTGCTCTTAGCATCGATATTTATGCCTTTTGGCATTTAATCGAAAATACCAAAAAAAATGTTTGTATTGCTTACATCTGTGTCGTATATGAGTAATCATAGAATGCGTTACTAGGCAGCAACAGATTTGCTATTCTTTGTAATGGCTTTCGTCATATTAAATTTGAGTTTTGTTGAAAATTAGGAAAATATTCTGATAAATCGAAACATTTTAGAGTTCAATATTTTCCTCGATAGAATAAAACAAAAAAATTAAACATTTTTATGATTTGAACGAGGTTTGAGCATATAATTCATCTTGTTTTTTGAACAAACCTCCTAAGCTTTCTTGATTTGTTTACCAAAATAAGCATTTTTCAAAATAATAACAAATATTTTATGCTAATTTATTTTTTTTTTTTTTTTCGACACATATTGGTAGCCTATTTGTTCAACACGGTGCGGTGAAATGTATGTCTTCAAGATTGTCACAAAAGATGATGCAGCTTATACGCTTTCTATGTTCTTATTTACATACATAATTCTGTCTATTTGTCTATTATTATTATGTACTCAAGTAAAATTCAAATTTAGCAAAATGCCATAAGCTATTTTTTTTGTAATTGAAATAAAGCCGCAGCTTTTTCAGATTTTAATATTAAAGAGAACGATCTATTAGAATATTTACAGTCTTTGATTAATTTAAATGAAGCCATTGAATGAAGATTTCGCCGAAAGCATTTATTTTCTATATTCGACATTCTCAAAATCAAAGCAATAAAATTATTAGCAAGAAAAATATTTGCAGCTTATTTGTTTGATTTTGAATAGCCTGAAGCGTGTATTGAGAGAAATTTTAATTGTTTTTTTCTTTTTCTTTTCAATTTCAATTGTTCTGCTAAAACGCTCAGAAATAATGTTTATGGAAAAGAAAAATGCTAAAGTAGATTCGTTGGAAATAAGCATTCCGAGCACTTTAAGCAATTTCTTCATGGATTCTAATCAGATAATTAGCTAGTCATTTAGCTTTTCGTCCAAGCAATACATTTAACAAAAGGCAACTTATTTTGGTAAACAAGTCAATTTAATTTTGTTGAAAAATATTTTAAATTTTTGTATTGAATGCCTTTGTTTAAAGTAAAACTTTACCACTGCAAATTGTTATCTGGCTTCCTAACAGCAAAAATGAGTGCACTTCTTGCCTAATTACAAACGTTTTCAAAAACTTAACAATTTAACCATTCCGCTTCAGGGCATAAAAAACGAGCTGACATATTTTTACTACTGATATTTTTGGCGGGCGTTTGAATTTTTATTGAAAATATATTGAAATTCTTATAAAAAATTTTCAGTTTTGACAAAAAACAATAAAAAAAACAAAAACAAAATATTTTTATAAAAACAAATAAATTAAATTTGAAACTATTATTATACTGATTAAATTCGAAATTTCTTTTATCCAAACTAATCAGTACAAATGTAAATATTTTATGTAACAAAACAATTAAATAACTTAAAACAAAAGAATTAAGTTTAAAGGCTAAACACTGAAGTCAAAAGATCAACAACAACGAATAAAAATGAAATAAATTTTACAAGTAAATCTAAAAAAAAGTTGAATATTTTTTTTTCACTTTTTATTTTTAGTTCTAAGCCAAATAAAACATTTTATATTGTTAACGCTTTGTTTTTTTTGTTGTTATACATTTTTTTGTTTTGTGTATTTTACTCTGGCGTTCGGATAGCCCACCACATGCTAATGATAGTTTTAAAGCCGCAACTACAGCAAAACGCTTTAACCTTTGCTCGGGTTGTATGCTCCGTGGCACAACTAATATCCTTCTACATATTAACTACTCCACTATGCACTCGTAGCACCTGTTTTTACACGCGATAGAGGTTTAGTTTGTTCGAAAGTTTGGTATGTTTTTTCTTTATTTTGTTCTGTTTAACTTTTTCACTGCGTTTTATTCATAAAAGTAGTAAAATAAAAAGCTTTGAGTTTTAACGTAGAACGTCAAAATCAGTTTCATGTTATTGCAAAAAAAAAATATACAAAATGTACAACAAGAATAACTTTCAGAGCTAATCTAACGAAGAGATAAGTTAAATGTTGGTAAAGGCAGTTTCTTTTTAATCATAAAATTAGTAAGTGAATAACTTTTTTACATTTTTAAAAGTGTTGCAAAATAATTAATTAAAAAATATTAAAAAAAAAAAACTCAAATTTTCCTGATACAAACAAATCAAACGAAATAGAAATTTAAAAATTGTGAAAGAGAGCGAAAAAATTTACATAGAGAGTGACAGAGACTGAGGAATTAAAAAAAAAGGTTTGCAAAAATGGCGCCAAAATTTAGGCAAAGCATCCGACGGAACACATGTCGTGTTTCAATTATCAATCGTTTCATAAGCAACAGTTCATTACCATTTTGTTGCTTTGCCATCGTCACAATATTTAGTCGTGCAGTGCAGTACTTCTCATCGTGCTTCGTAAATTTTCTCTGAAACTTTGTTAGTTTTAATATTTCCCTCGTGCAGTGCAAACGTTCAACATTATTTATGTGTGTTGGTTGGAATATTTTGCTTCAACGATAAATTAAAAGTATCGAAAGTATAAATTAATTTTAATATTTTAGTTTTTCTTTTATCATACAAAATAGCTCAAGCAAAAATCGTTTTGTTTCTAAAAAGATGTTAAAACCAAAAAGATGGACAAAATAAAAAAATAATAAAAAATATTAATTATTAAAAAAAAAGTTTTTGTAAAAAAGCAGTTTTCTATTTGTACGAATGGTAAACAAATTTTATGAAAAACCTTTACTTCACAACTACAATACAATGGCAAAACCATTTCACGTTTTGTTTTTTGCTAAAAAAGAAATCTTTTGGTTTTCTAACATAGTATGGGTAGCATTATAAAAAATGCTTAATATTTTTTTTTCTGATGTATAATCAGAGAAAAGTAAACTTTTGAATTCTCAAATAAAATAATGATATATTAAATGCAACAGAGGACTCATGTACTCGTCACCACTTTGCTGTAAAAACATTCATTCTGAACAGTTATGAACAAAATCTATATACATATTGTATATAAAACTCTTTAATCTGACCTACAGGCCAAACCGCTACTGAAATGTTTACCCTAGGTTTTATGATAAAAGTGAGCAGTAAGAAAGGATTTATAAGAAAATTGACTAGGGGCGTAATGGGTTACTTGAAACCGGAAAAGCCATATCTTTGGAATAAAAAAGACTTACAGAGTTCAAAGTGGGTGCATTAAAGAGATGGTTAAATCTGTGTTTACGTGTTCGAAGAGTTTCCGATAATTTTGAGACTTGATAGAAGGGTTCTTTTGGGTTCCCTGTCTAGCATATCGACTATGTTATTGTTTTATACGCTGGGCGGACTGACGTCAAACTTGGCAACATCGACTAAGAATATATTTAGTTCATAAGTGGAATCAAAAAAAAAAGTCGCGGGTACTGGCTGGTATTGTATATTAAAAAATTGTAGAAATAAGTGTGTTTTAAAATAATCGTACGATTAAAAGTTTGTAATTATTATGTAAATTCATTCTTATAATTTTTTTCAGGTACACGGCTGTTTTATGCAAAATAATTTGCATGCTAATGAGACTCTATAAAATCCAGTCGATCAATCGAAATACAAATATTTATAATTATATTTAAATTGATTGTTAAAATAAATTAAAAGTAAACCATAACTTTTTACGTCTCTTTGAATAAAAATGTGATTAAATAATTTTCTTGTCTGGCCATAGCCTTAAAACACGATTTTTATTGTTGTATTGTAAGTTATACAGATGATGTCTCACGAACCCAATCCAATCGAACATCAAGAAGCATCTTGATTCAAATATCGATATTAATTTGTAATTTTGATACAATTTTGTAAATAAAATTTGGAGATATATTTTAAGCTAAATATTATTGCTTGGCAGAAATCATATTCTATGAGACATTGTCTCTTACTTTACATTTAAACTTAGCTTTGTGTTTTATCAACCTTTACAAATGTATTGGCCTTTATAATATTATTTATATTGTTCATGAATACAGACTATATTCCACTATTTTGTATGTGGTCAGCTGTAAAATTGGATTTTTATTTATTTTAGAATTTCGCTCGTGTGAAGTGTTTGTCCATGTCTGATTGTTTGGGTGTTTTTGTTTGTCTACTTTAGGTTGCCGGAAATGTTGGGCATCAATGATTGGTATTGAATCTTAAAGTTGTTTGCGACAAAAAATAGATATAAACATAGTCACATATGCAGTTTCGACTTATACACTAATACCACAATCAAAACCGTACAGCAACAAGAGTAGCAAAAACATGATAATGTATCCTTCTTTAGAAACCCTTTGGCGACCGCTGTACTCTACGTCGATATTTCCTTTTCTATTTACTTATTGCTTCTATGTGTATACTTAAAATGTGTTCTTTCTTCGTTTATGTGAATGCATATATTTAGGTTTATTTCAAGGTAGGAAATGTTTACTGAATTCGCGTAAATATTAAGAGCCACAATGCAACAACACCTTAGTTTGTTTGCTTACACTTCTAAGGATAAAAGCAAATGTTGTCAAAGTTGTCTATGTATATTGTTAAATTTAAGAAATTCTTTTAGAGTGAATACTGGTCAAAAGTTGGTCATATATTCCTTCAAATTCCATTCCATTCCGAAACATTAAAATAAATAATTTAACTAGTTTATGATGACGGTGTCGCTGTTTTTTTTTTGTTTTTTTTTTTTTGCTAATCTTACTGCAACGGATGCAAATGACAGAAGATAGAAACAAATCAAATGACGCACTCCGCCATTTTTCCTTTCACAGCGCAAACAGTGGCAACGTGGCAACGTGCTCTTACGACGTTTTATGTTAAGAAATACGCCATGCGTTGTTAATATGTGAAACACGTTTTATAATATTTTTCTTTCGGGCTGGAATTTTATTTACTCTGATACATTTATTTTTTTTTTTAACAAAATACACAGTTTTAGGCCATTTTTGCAAAAATCACAGCGTGTAAAGTTTTCTAAAAACCGTTTAAAATCATAATCAGAGCATCATGGAACCGGAAAAGCATCAGCTTAACGCCCATTGTCCTTGAGCTTTTCATATCAGCCGCCAACAACGACACAACACAATAAACACTGAATTTTGCTTTTATTGCTTTCGAAAGCTTGTACGCGTCTAGAATAATAAAATTTCTCATGTCGAATTTGGCTAAAAGAGAGAGGCGCACGCCTAGACACTTGGTGTGTAGGAGTAACGCTTAAATTTTATGTTTTAATTCGTTTTGATTTGTGTTGTTCTGAAACGCATTTGGATGCCATTTAAATCCAAAAGGCGTGCGTCAAAAATCCGAGTAAAAAAATAAACAAAGGCATACATACATAAATAAATATAATTTATTATCAATGTGCATAAATTTGATTTATGATGTATGTTGTTCTGCCAAATACGTCGAGAGTAAGAATAGCACGTTATGCCATTCCAACTGCTTGATATCCTTAATTACTTTTTTTTTTTTTTTTCAAATACGTGAAACAAAAAAGTGTGCAAATCAAGCCACTTAAATACTTTGCGGCATTCGTTGTGGCAATAACTACCAAACCGTGCCCATTTGATATTGCTATACATATGTGAATAAAGTGTGCTGCCCTTCACTGAATGAATGTCCTTGTTGGCAACGACTTTCTTCATTTAATTCGTAAATGCTTTGCCCAATTTAAGCCTATTAAAGCAGCAAAATTCGAGTCTGAAGTTGACTTTAAGTTTGTCAGTTAATAAAACTAGTTCCATTGCTGACTGTGCCAATGAGTACCACACTCAATGCCACTTAGGCGTGCACTCTTATGGCAAGTGACGCGACTTGCAAGTGTCATTCAGGTAATATCCTTGTTGCAATAAAAACAATTGGAAATACGACTACGGCACTGCGAGTAGAGATACAAAAATTTAAAAATATTTCAACAGGTATTTTGAACATTAGAAAAATTGTTAAATTACTTTTGTGTGGTCCCTAACTTGAGAATAATTTCACCGATTTCATTAATCTTTTTTTTATGCCCAACATACATAGCGTGAAGAGTATATTCAGTTTGTCTGAAAATTTGTAACGCATTAAAGAAGATGTCGTAGACCCTATAAAATATATATTCCTGATCATATCGATGAGACAAGTCGATCTAGACATGTCCGTCCGTCCGTATGTCAGTAGTTACACGTTTCAATTGCTCAGTTTTAAAGATATTAAAGATGATATTTAAAACTTAAGTATTTTCAGCCCTAAGCTGTTTAAGTGTTAAAACAAAAGTGCCACGCCTTTTTTAATGGCATAAGCCCCCATACAAATCTACCGCCAATTTTTGAATTTTTATACGAACAATAATTTATTTATGAATCGATTTGTTCCAAATACGAAAAAAAACACTTCTAACATCAACCGATGCTTAGAAAAGAACCCATGGTTGAGGGGGATTACCGAAGTTAACGAAAGACAATTTTATAAATTGCGCAGAAAGTTGAAAAATATCAACGAATTTTTGCGTACTAAAAAATTCCATAAATAATTTTAGATATCCAAAAAAATACCAGTTCTCAAAAATCTCAAAATTTTGAAATACCTATTCCCAAGATACCTTAACAGAAAAATATTAGGACATGAGCAAATTTTTATTTTCATTTGAATTTTATTAAAAATTTCAATTTTTTGAAACTTGGTTATAAGGAATGGAAAAAGTAGAAGTGAAAAACAGGTTTTTATCAAAAAAAATATTTAAAAAGAGCTATTTGCAACACTCGAGCAAAACGGGTATACCGACTAGTTGTATATAAAATTAAAGCGTAGTGAATGCAAACATATTAAACTTAATTTTAACTAATAAACAAATTATTAAATTTATAAAATAAAAAACAATATAATTTTTGTTGAAATTTCACAACACAGTTTTTGCATTGTGTGTCGCTATTGTACGTAGTCCCAAAAGGTAAGACAAAGTTTTGCAGCATACATTACGTGCATATGTATCTACATAGAAAGAATCATGAAGTATTTCATAGATATAGCCATGGAGCATATGCATGCAGCAGCTAACAAATTGAACAACAAAGTCTCTAACTCAGTGTGCCACTGACAACAATTTGGTCTGTCCGTCTGTCTGTCTGTCTGTCTGTCGTTATCATCATTTTCACTTCAATTAAAAGTTGGCAACTTTTTCGTGCTCGTTCTTTGAAAGAAAGTTAGCATTCATTCATATGAGTTGTATCTAAAGAAATAACTGCAACTTACTTACTTACTTCCCTTGAAGCATTGTTTGGAGTAGAGGCAACAAAACACAAACATTGCAATATGCTATTTTTGCTTGGCTGCTGCTGCTGCTGCTACTGCTACAAATTGCCTCATTATGCAGATTGCTGATTACCAAATTACGAAAGTGTAATTGCAAGAAATACTATTGTGGTTAAGGCGGAGACAATGGCTTTGAGGTCGTTTGCAATATTAGAGCATCTACATAGTCAATACTAGCTACTTGCCAAGAGATTTTATTAAGCAAGGCGTGGTTTTGATGCCATAAGGAAATGGTGTGGGTGTGGCACTTGATGCTTTTATTTTAGCAGCAGCATAAATTCATTTGGATTGAAAGAACAGCTGTTACATTGCAACGAGATATTTCGATAGTCGATTCCTCTGTCTGCAAATAGCACTGTTTATTTTTATTATTAAAAAATATTGAAAAGTATTTATGCATTGTAATGTATTTAACTTTAATTGCGCATCCATTCTATAAAAGTAGCTTTTCTTTTTACCATATATGAAAGAGTAAAATAAGAGACATAACCCTAGAGACTTATAACACCATCAGCAGCTCTAAACAGATAAATAGATAGATGCACTTATCTATTTCTAACTTACTTTGAAACTTTAATTACTTTACTTTTATTAATTAATTTTGCAGACAGACAAGAACAATGCAATAGCATCATAAAACTATTAACATGTCTCAAAAAAAACCTACTACGATGGAAAACAACGCAGAAAATAATAACAAAGATGAGGTTGCAGATAGCACCGAGGATGAAATGAACACAATGCCTAATTACCCTGGGATTTGCATTTGGGATTTTGGAAAAACACACTGTAGTAACATGTTAGTTGAAGTGGTTTCACTCCTTGTAAGCCATATCCACAAACACGCATAAGCTTAAAAACAACAACAACAAACAAACGAGTGAAAGCATGTGAAGATGGCTTGTCTTTTCCTAAATTTCGTAATAAACGCCTTATCGCGTAGTCTTTAAAATGTTTTTTTAATTGTTTTATTTCAACTGAAATTTCGTCCTCCAAGAAATTTTATAATTATTTAAAAATATTTTACAAACATTCTTCCTTTCTTGCTTATCTTTTTTTTTTTTTATTATAAAAAAAATTTCATTAAATTACAGCTCATTTACTCAGGGTAGCATGATTATAATTACTAAAAAAAGTTAATGTCTTTAAATTTGACTCAAGTACAATATAAATTAAGCCATATTTATGTTTAGCTCTCAAAAAAGTTTTAATTAGCAATAAAGAATATAAAAAAATAAACTGGATATAATGCTAAAATAGACTAAGCTCGACTTCGAAATACCTTTACACAATCGTCAAGCAGAGTTTTCATTCATAGAAATAACGAATATAATTCAATAATATTTTGGGTAGGATCCAAAAAAAAAGTGGTATTTTTTAGTATGTTTTTAAGTTAGCCTCAGCATATTTTAATTGCGCTGCAAGCAAAAAAAAAATAATAATAAAAAAATGCCATCAAAAAGAACTGAAATTACACAAAACACAGCAGATGCGAAACGGAAAGGTGCTGAGAGAGCAGCCGAAACGCCCGTACAACGTAGTAGCACACGCCGGGTATCTGCTAGTTGCTACATAATATTCGATAATAATTCTGTTGAGTGTGGATGGAGTACTTGTTTCTATTTTGAAATTTATCAATATCAATATTTTCATTCATATTTTGACCGTTTTTCTATGAAGCTTTTAATAGTCAATAATTTTGTAGGTTAACACTTTTATCATATTTTTAAAAATTCAAATCAGCTCTCTGAAAACTTAAAAGCATTAAATTTTATCGATTGCTTAGCCATTGCCTTACAAAAAGTAATTAGCCAAATTTTGCAAATTGACTTTCAAATCCTGCGGGTACTTAAATGACTAAAACGATTAATGAATAATTAAAGTTGACATGTGTTTAATATTTTGTGTGCTAATTGTATAAATCCATTTATAATGCGTATACGCAGTGTTTCACTTAAAAAACAAAACAAAATAAAAAAGGAAAAAAGAGAAACATTTATTATGTTATTGGCATTAATTAAATATTAAATGCAACTAATTGTATTGTACATTTTATATAATTGACAGAATAAAAGCAAAGCCAGCAGCGTTAAACTATTATTAATTAACCTCTTTTTTATTTTATTAAATATTTTATATTAAATTATTGAATTTGGACCTTTTTAAAGTCACAACTTAATTGAATTTACAAAACCACAATGAGTGTTCTTCATTTCGTCTATTTTGCGCAAATCATGATAACTTTTCATTTACTTTAAGTGTTTCCTTGTTTTTTAAAGTAGCAAAAGTAAAAGTTTTAACATTTTATTTGAAATATTTTTAGTAAAAACTTTTGGCAAAAATTTTTAAACTAGTTTTTGTGCCCAAATAAGTCAAACAAAGCCTCATATGACTAAATGACTAACTGACATAAAAGCTTACAAAGCTATCTCATATCACTGACACTTTTTCCAGCAATCTATCTACACACACACACACACACTTCACATTGTCTTAGTATGTGCATAAGTCCTTACGTTAGTTTTGTCCATTCTGCATGAATCCTTTAAGTTCCTTTCCTAAAATAGTATAATACCAGTTTTTCACTTTTGTGATTTATCGGTTTTGAGGTTCACAGTTGAAGCTGTAAATGCATTTCTCATGTAGAAATGTTTACACCAAAATTGTTTTCAACAAAACAAAATAAAAATGTTACCTAAAATATACACACTCAGTTTATATTTAAAAAAAAAATGTATATTTAAATTCATGACACAAGCCGTGACTTAGTTTTTGTTTATGTTTGATTTTCTGTAACTATTTTGAGTTGTTACAAGTAATTTTGTTTGGGGTCTATCTTAACTTAAAAAATTCAGCTCAATATCTTCAATATTTCCTCCAGAAGATTATGTTATTAACAGAAAGTAGAAATTAAAACATATTTTTGCTTTTGCTCTAGAGTTTCTTAATTTCAGAATCATTTCAAAGAACTTTCAAACTATTTTTGACTAACTCTTTCCTTTCTCTACTAAAACTTAATATTTATGTTCCATTTAAATGGTTGACATTCCTCAATCCATGCTTATAAATGTATGCAAAAGTATTTATGTGGCACTCGCATAACGATATTTTTTCTTTTAAGTATTTTAAATTCTGTCAAAAAACTTTTGTATACCAAAAATAATTAACTTATGAGTTCCATTCTATTTCATAGCGCTATGATTTTACTTTTGTTTTACTTTTCTGTTTTTACGACCTCATAATGCGTCGACTCGAAACTGTGAATGATGACACAATCAACTTTTTAATATGCATAAAAAAGTTTAACGACTATTTTGCATGCTTTTGTTAAGCATTAACAACTTTTTCAATTATATTTTTATTCTAAAAAAAAAAAAAAAAAAAAAATGATAATACGCACACACACATGCTTTTAAATACTTAAAAAAAATGTTGAAATTTTTTAAAGTGGTAACTTTGGTCATGACGACTTAACACTTTACAAAAAATTAAGCAAAAATGGAACAAGATAACCCCTGCACCTAATATTTACCTTTAAGTTAAGTCTTATCTCAAAAACTTAAAAATGGAATAAATTTGTATGAGGGCTATACCAAAAATGTACCCAAATAGGGATATTTCATTGGGACTTTCATATTTATCATATAGACAAAATATAAAAAGTATATTATATTATTGATCAGCTCGATGAGACAAATCGATTTAGCCATGTCCGTTTGTCCGTCTGTCTGTCCGTTGTCGTCCGTTTGTCTGTCTGTCCGTCCGTAGCAATGCGTTTTCTCGGAAAGTTTTAAAGGATATTGAACTGAAAATTTAAACTTAAGCTTTTTGTGCTCCTAGGCAGTTTATATGTCAGAACCAAGGTGCCACGCCCATTTTTAGATATAGCCCCCATACAAACCGAGTGCCCATTTTCGGATCTTTTGTATGAAATTAGTTCTTAGCTATGAATATATTCACTACAATCAATGACAAATCACTTCTACTGTCATCCTAGAAATTTGCTACCTATATGACAAGGATCGGACCACTATAACATAGACACCCCATATAAACTCATTTTCCATTTTTTTTATTTTTCTTCAAGAAAATGATTAGTTTCGTGTGCCGGGTATTTGAGCTTCGGTGCTACCTAAGTTTACGTTTTTGCTTGTTTTGTTATTTTTTTTGTAATTTGTGGAAGGTTGATGTTTTTTTAGTTCTCAACAAACAGCGTTATAATCTTGGCTTCAAGCTGACCAATGAAAATAAAATATTTCAAAAGTTCATTCGCTTCTTCAACTAAAGTTACTGATATCCCATTAAAACTACGTCCTGCATAAGATCGATGTCGACCAGAATGCAGCTCAACAACATGAAGAGCAATAATATTGTATTTAAATTTAATTAAAATCGTATCGTAAGGTTACGAAAAATAAATTTAAGCAAAACTACTCCTGCTGCTTCCTTGCTTCACTTGGCTTTTATTTTTGTTTAGATATAAATTTTTCGTTTTTATACGCAATACACATGCACATTCTTCGTACCCCAAAAAACAAAAAATAAAAATATATTAATTTCGTAGCAGTTTAAAAGCGTAAATATATACATTTGTGTGTATTGGATGGGTCAGTTTCTTTTTTGTGAAGAAATATTTATATTGTGTGCTTCTGTTCTTGTTGTTGGCTGATGTTATCGTGCAGAACAACTCAATTTGCTTGGCTAAGCACTTTCAGTAGAATAATTTTGCCAGAGAAACCACTCAAAGAGCACAGACAAAATGTAAAGTTGTTTAGCATGAAGAAGCTACAGAAATGCTCGGAACGTTAGTCCGCTTCATATTTGTGGCAAAGCATAGAATGAATAGATTATTTTAACGAGTAGAACAAATAGTATAAATATATGGCAAAATGTATTCTTATTTACATACATATTAAATAAATATACACATACATATATGTTGTATAAAAATTTAAGCTTCGATTTAAATTGCTTCAAATATTTGTGGTTCATGAACATGAGAATGTGAATTAAGTGAGGGCAGCCATACACGGGTGTAACACTTACAGAAACAGGCTTGAATGCCTTTCTACGGCTCTCTGTGGTTTGTGGTCACTGCATACTTTTTTTTTTTGTTCGGAAAAATAAATTGAAAAAATACTTATAATTATTATAACAAAATCAACATCAACAACATTTATATTGCTTAAATCAAGAACTATAATAGGTACGTATGTGTTTAAATAGTCTCAATGTAATTAAGTTATTGTATTCCAACTAAGATGTCGTAAATGTTCAAATGAACAATAAAATTACTTACACCCCAACACATCTCAATAGCGCGTGCAACAACAACTGCACTTAATTTACTTGGCAAGTGGGCAGCACCATTCAACAAATGGGCACTCAAATGCAATGCAACATTTAAAAGCTTACGTTGGCGTAAAGACTTTGGCATGACATGCTTAAGCCGATTAAGTCTTAATGCTACTCGAAATTGAAATTATCGCTCACTTCAAATAAACTTTATTGCAACACATTGTTTCAAGGATCTGAAGATATTCACACCAAACCGTTCACCAAGCAAGCGAATCCTCTCAGGCTTTGATTAAATTTCAGCCTGTGCATACGCTTTCGTCTTATGCTGTCGTGCACTTAATTATGATAATTACATTTCAGTTTTACACCTACAAAAGGTGACAAAAATTAACGATTGTCGTGAGCAATACTCGCTGATGAACTGCAAAATCAACATTGTACAACGTGCAACATGAAAACTACGAAATGGTCAGCTCTTATAAAAAATATTCTAGGGGTGTCAAGGAAATCTATACTTTATCGGTATTTTGGTTTGTAAATCTCTAAAATAAATTCTCGGTGTCACATAACTTCGAAAGATTTCATTGTTCGATGACAGTTTTGCCAATATCTGTAAGGGTTTGTCATCACAGTTAAATAATTCTGTAGACTTTTCATGTTCATAGTTTATTTATATTTTTTATGAACCAACCTACAAATCTTTAATTAATATAAAAGAGAAATAAATTAATCATGAATGTGTGATCGTAATTTTTAAATTAAGCCAATTAAAATTTTAAATAATTTCATCGCCAAACAACAACTCTGCTAAGTGCATTGGTATACATACACTGATACATATACATATGCACATACATGCTAGTGCGGACAAATTGTCGATAACACTAGCGATACCTGCATTAGGTTAAAATTTTTGTCACATTGTACACAGAAATAATAGTTTTTTAAAACTATTGAAGTGTTCGAATACTATTTTTACAAAAAGAATTATTTTACCATAGTTATTTGACTCATTAAAGTTTACCGACATCATCAAAAAACTGTTATCGACTATCGATTGTTGAATTTATTATCATCCACCACTAGCACATATACAGTTTGAATGTTAACCTGCCAACCTAGACCATTTATATTTTACGCAAATACTTTTCATAAAGTCATTTTTGAGCAAGTTGGCATTCTTTTTTGTTTGGTTGGTTTTGCCTAAGAATTTTATTTGCAATTAATTTACTAGAGATTTGGTAAAATGCTAATTAAACCAATTTAAAAATGTAATTTTAAATTGTAATGATGCAGTTAATTTAAAAAAACAATTCTGCCCACATATTTTTACAAAAAACTTTATCAAATCTCTAACAAAAAATTGAGAGATTTGTGTGACACCTTGAAATCTCTTTTGGTTGGAATTGGGTTGGCAAAGATTTCCCTGACACCCTTGCACATGTTATCTATTAGTATTTTACACTGCATACAGCTAAAAAGCAAAGATGCCTTTTTTTATAGAACACATACAGTGCCAACTTAAAAACGATTTGTTTTCTGCACATATAAAATATACCTAACTGCCTGTGTACCTCTTTGCAACGTTAAAGAAGGAGTAAACGACACTTAAGCAAGCTGCACCAAGTCTCAACATGACTTAATTTGATTTGTGGGTATCCTTTAGCATTCTCAATGGCATTTATTGAATTTTATTTATGGAAATTCGTTTAAAATTAAAGGAAACGACAGTAAGCAATACTAAGGACATTTTACTTTGGAATCATTTAATACTATTTTTAGAATTTTTTTTTGTTATAGATACGCAAATGCATTTCTCGTTGTTCATCAAATTAAAGCAATTAAAATATTTTTGATTTTATAATATTAAAAAAAGATTAAAATAAATATGTCTTCCACTTTAGTGTAGGATTTCAAAACTCCTCCGGAATTCAGATAACTGCCTACATTGCATACTCAAAAAAAAAAAAAAAAATGCTAACGCCTGTAGCATCTGATCCACACTTAATTTATAGCTTGGCCTGCAATATTTCAAAAATATAGGCCTCTGGATACTTTACGCAGTACTCAACATAAGGAACGACGTGGCCATTTAATGCTTTTTCTGTTTTCCTTTTATTTGCAGCTACACGAAGCATCAAATATGTCCTGCAGCAATGGAGGCGTTAAATAAAATGAAAACGCCGCCAAAAGGGCTTGTTGGGAAACCAAAAATTTTATTAAAAAAAATATGATTACTGGGCATAAGCTCTTTCATAAGGTAGTTTTAATCTTGAATATTGTTTTAATTGTTATTTAGAGTTTTTTTTTTTTTTTTTTCTAAATAGAGTGTGTGAGTTTATGTTGTATCCGAAAAATGAAAATTTATGTGCCTAATTAGACGAAAGCACAAAGACATAAAAGTCGAAAAAAATGACATTGAAATTAGCCATAAGTGCTACAAACAGTACCTATATTACGAACGTAATAGTGTTTGCTGAAAAATTTTCAATTCTCTTAAAAATTCCTAACAGTCCCGCTGCCAAGTTACTATTTTCTCAGCTTTTAATATTTTTAAATTATTAAATTGATGCTGTAGGCGACTTTTAAGATTATAATTTTGTGACTTTATGTTTAAAGTGTTTTGAAATTTTGCATGTGCCTGTAGCTATTAGAGCTAATTACATATAAATATGACTATTAAGCACGTTCGCACTAAAATTTAGTGAAATAGTAGGGAAAATTAAGTTTGTTCTGTGTTTTGAAAATATATATAATTATTTTTGTTATGATGGTCATTAAATTGTGTTCCTTCGATGCTTTGTTTTAATATATTAAATACAAAATTGCTTTGTTTGTGCATCTAAGTGAATTAAAGTATAAATTTACTAAAAACTTAAATGCTTTGAATATTTGCGGTTGCTAAAGAATTTATGTTATGATTTTATATCTGAGCAAAATTTAAGTTTATTTTTGGTTATTAAGTTTTTCAATTTGTAGACATTTTTGAGTTGAATTATAACTGAAATTGAAAATCAAAAATTCAAAGACAAACAAAAACTTTAAAATGGGCCAAGTGTAGTAGTGAAAACAGCTGCAAAACTTAGCGCATGTCAGTCACGTGACAAATAAAAAAACAAAAAAAGAAAAATAAACAAGAAGCGAAAAAAAAAGTGCCAGTCTGGACTTTCTAAATTTCACGAGAACCAAAGTTCGAAAACAGCTGCAAATGCTAGCTTGCTGCTGCATGCAGTTTTGCACGAATTGACATTTCGCTGTGAAGCAAAAGCATTAGAATTCACTTGGACAACGTCATAGCACTAAGTTACATGTCAATGTTTCCTTTTTTGTTTGTTTTCTTCTTGTTCCTTTTTTTTTACTTTTTTAAAGTTTGAAGTAAACTGTTAAGTTAGCAACAGTCGCCATCAACAGACTTTAAAGTCATCTGCGCCTGTCCATCAAAAGCAAAAAACATGCACAAAGTTCGTAGCATACTTTTCTGCGCTGCAAATGTTATTCTGTATTTTTGTGTCGCTTTCACTTATTTTCTGGAGAAAATATGAAAAAAAATGATTTTTTTTTAATTTGTTGCAGTTTACACTCACATTGAACGTAGCTGCTGTCAATGTAATGTATTGCATTTGTTTTTCGACTGTGACGCTAATTAAGAAAAATTATTGATTCGTTAATTTTTTTCTTTATGCGCTTTAATTATGAATCAGGCCATTTTAATTTGTTAATATTTTACTCGTTATTAGCGTTTTTTTTGTATACCTGGGTTGCAAACTGGTTTTGAGCCGAAACGCAGTATTTGTTGGATGTTGCCTTCGAATCAGTTTACATGAAAAAAAGGGGTCTGGATCTCGTTTACTTTAATTATAAAATAATAATAATATTTGAGAGATCAGAAGAATGTGTTCAAAAAATTCTCGATACAAAGGTCGGTCTATCCCTATGACTAAAAGAATAGAGGAAATTCGCCAGATCGCATAAGTCGAGGGTTGAAGCATTCAAGGATTTAAGGGAATTAAAAAATCAGTGCTCGCAGAAATTTATTTCAATGTTGAAGTGAATACTCTGATTCAATTTTTAGTTTTAGTGAAGGAATTGAATTGCTTGTATCGAACAGAACCGTGGTTCGCCTCTGATTCAAAACTGTATCGTTAACCGAACCAGCCCTGTTTTATATGACTATGTAAGCACACACATACATAAATCCATGTATAGTATGATTGACATCGTTTCTTTTGAAATTGTTGAGGTTTTTTTTGGCCTTTATACACACAAGCACACATGTTTTTATTTGAGCATATTTGGAAGTATCGCGGGTTTTGATTTATATAATTCGAATTGTTTTTTCTGCTTGTGTTTGCTTTTGTGTGTGTGTGTGTGTTTTTGACAAATACCTTTGTGCATTTGCTTATCATTCTAAAAATATATAATATTCATTTCTGTTGGTTTCTGTTTTTGTTTTTTTTTTTTTATATTTATAATAATAAACTGTATTCAAGAGGATTAACATTTGTAATTTTGTAATTTGTTAGAATTTATTTAAAACAAATTCAAATATAATCTCGTGTTTGTACATGTGCAAAACAAAAGACTTATAAAAAATAAACTAGAAAAAAAACGAGAGTAGTTTGTAAACTTTTGTATTTATGTTCTCTCTCTTCTAGACATTTGCTGTGAGAGTTTACAAAAATAAATCGATTGCCAAACAATCTTCTTTGAAGTTTTGAGTTAAAATAAAACGCTATAAAAATATCTATAAATTTAGATACAGCTTGTAAAACTTTTCACATAACCCTCGTACATATTGAAATATGCATTCGGTAAACTAAATAGATTTTCAAATATTTTTTCTATACAATTGCAGCTTTGTGGTTGGACTTAAAAATATGCATTTTCGATATTTTTGAATATTTATATTTTTTATAAGCTTTATCAGGAGCTTTTTTGCTATAAATTACATCAGCTTAATTGAATGTTGTAAATTTCGACTATAATAATAAGTTTTTTTTTTTTTTTTGAAGTGTAATATTTTTTTACCTTTGACTTTGTAGCGAGTATTTAAGTACGAGCTTTCTGAAAAATCTAATTTAGCCCAACCTTGCCATTGCACATCGAATCAAAGAATTATTGAACGAAAATTTTATTATGCCAATTAAAGTTTATTATAGGCATTAGTACTATCATTACTCAGCAGCGAGTACAATAGGCACTTCCACTAGTAAAAAAAAAAAAATGGTGCAAAAAAAGGTCGAAGAAAATTAAAATGGCGAAGCACAGTAAAAGCAAATAATGAAAAAAAATTGGTTTTATGGCTTATTAATTTCTACGCCAATTTGTTTTTGTATATTTTTTTTTTAAATTTTATGAGACGTAATAAGATTTAAAAGTTGTAAAATTAACGTTAAATTTGATAAATCGAAAAAAGAAAATTTGCATAAAACTGTTTCTTGAATTCGTCCTTTTTATAGATTTTGTATATTAAAAATTAAGAAGCTAGTATTGGTGTTAGTTGCTAACTAAAAAACAAGACAAATTTTAACTTTCCGTAGTACCGAAGCTCAAATACCCGTTACACGAAAGTTTAATCATGTTCAAATGACGTAGATTAAATTCCGGAAGGTGAGTTTGTATGGGGTCAACTCATGTTATAGTGGCTCGATCCTTGTCATATCGATTAGAATATTCATAGAATGTAGAAGGATTTTAAAAAGAAAGAAGTGAATATATCCATAAGTAAGAACTATTTTTATACAAAATCTGAAAAATGGGCTGCTCGGTTTGTATGGGGGCCATATCAAAAATTGGCGTGGTATATTTTAAATTGGATGTCATTAGAAGTGCTTTTACCCAGATTTGTAGTAAATACATTTATAAATAAGAACTAATTTCATAGGGAAAGATCAAAAAAATGGGCACTTGCTTTTTATGGGGGCTATATCTAAAAATGGGCGTGGCATCTTTCTTCTGATATTGGATGGATGGATATTGGATTGGAAGTGTTTTTACCCGATTTGTAGTAAATACATTCATAAATAATAACTATTTTAATAGAAAAAAAAAAAAAAAAATGGTAATTTTGTATGGGGGCTATATCTAAAAATGGGCGTGGCACTTTGGTTCGGCCATACAAACTGCCTAGGATGAAAAAAAGCTTAAGCTTTAAAGTTTCAGGTCAATTTCTTTGAAACTTTGCGAGAAAAACGCATTGCAACAGACAGACAGTCGGACAGGCAGACAGACAGACAGACGCACATGGCTAAATCGATTCGCCTCGTCGAGCTGATCAATAATATATATACTTTATGGGGTCTCCGATGTCTCCTTTGATGCGTTACAAACTTTCCGACAAACTGATAAAACCCTTAATACTATGTTTGGTTTAAAAATATATCCTTTAAATATTTTGAGGTACTCTATTTGAAAACTAGAAAAGCGGTAAAATATTTTTTCAAATGTTTTTGGCGTTCATTGCAGTACCTTTATTATTTTGCTCTTCTTCTTCTTCTTCCATTTTGATTTGTGCAAATAGCTTGAAGTGAAAGTAGTGAAAAGCAGTAAAAGCGGTTAGAAAACTGTTTATTTTAAGCATTTTTTTTTTTCAGTTTACACTCAAAATAGAAGTTGACAGGTTGTCCTTTGCTGTTTTACTTTTCAATGATTTTCTTGTTGTTTTTGTTAACCTATTTATCTTTTGTCTTGAAGTGAATTTTTTTGACGCGCTGTCAGTTTATACAGCTTTTTGCTGTTTTTTTTTTTTTTTCATCACAAATAATTTGCATTACATTCAGTATTTGGCAACATTAAAGTTTTGTTTTTCTAAACAAATCTCAAAAATATTTTTAAGTATTTGATTAATTCGACAACAACTTTAATGTTTTGTTATTGAAATGTCATTAAACAACAAATTTACAAAAGCTAGCATATTTAACATTTAATTGCAATTTGAGATTTCTGTAAATAAATGTTCAAAACAATCCCTTAAGCAAAACGTAATTAAATGGAAAATCAAATATAATATTAATGAAACTAACAAGATGCTTCAGGTGACAAACAAAACTATTCAGAAACTGATATCTGAAGTCTGCAGAAATTATATAGCTTTTGACATTTATTTTTTTATTATTTTTAATTGCAATGCAGTTGAAATGCTTGCAAAGGTTCAGGTTCTGTTCGGAAATAATTGTTGTAAATATTTAAAATCATTATAGTCTTCGCACTGAATGAGTAATAATCTTGATTAATTTAAGACACAATACATGAGACTTTCATTTAATTGACGCTTCTAATTTTTGATGAAAACAAGTTTATTTATTAAATTCAACATAATTTCCTTCGAAAACAATACAAAACACACAATTTTTTAAAGTTCATCGCTTTGAAATTTTTGTTCATTCATTTATATTGTCGTACATCAATAATTCAATAGCAGCTGCTGACACATATAATAATTCAATTGTGCGGACAACCATTAAACAAGATTGATGATCGTTTCTTTAAAGTTCATTGCAATCGCTGAGTCATACTTGCCTTCGATTCTTTTTTTTTCTCCTTGTAGCCATTGTAATCATTGTGACGCCATTTTATTTATATTTATAAAGACTCCTTTGAGAGCGCCAAGAGCATTTTTAAACTGCGTTTGTATTTTTCTTTTTTTCCCAATTTTTTTTTTTTGTGTATGTTCAATAAAATTGAGTGGTCTGTATGGTAACATGCTTCATTTTATTGTCGTTTTAAAACTTGTTTTTTTCTTTTCAATGAAAAATTGTTTCTTTATATTTGAACAAGGCTATCTGTGCATTTGCTGCATGCAGAACAATAAAATTTTCTTCGATTCTGTCAGACTTTGGCATTTACTAGAGTTGATTTAATTTTTCATAACTCAAAAACTAGACCGAAGCTGTGAGTATGATTGATGATAATGATGATGTTCCTTTAAGCTTTATTTGATTTAGTTGTTTAGTTTATCTCTTGACGTGAGATACACTCATATCGTATTAAACTTTATGCCTATTTTTATGTCATACACATTTTGGAATTCTAAACATTTGCAGACAGAATTGTGTCGACACACCTTGATGTCAAAATTTTTAACAATAAACGATTGTCAGTTTGTCTGCCTGAATGTTTTATTTTTAAATTAAGATGCATCTTAGCAAATAACTTAACAGAGTAAATGAATGAGTTCATTTGAATATTTATGATTTGAAGTAGCATTTGTCTTCATTCGTAGCAGGTGACCAGCCAGTGCAACCATTTATATTGGAAGCGACTGGCTATATATAGGTGGTAAAGCTCATCGTTCACGCGAATTCGTTAATCGTTGTCCACTCTGATAGGTGCAAAGGAACCTGTGCCTAAGAAGTTTTCTACAAAACGAAGTTGAAATTGTCCATTCCCACAAAAAATTGCATTGTCAAAATGTTATTTGTTTGATCATCTAAATTGAAATATGTACTCATCTTTTTTTCCACTGTTTTTAAGCTCTTTGCCTCTTAGTTTCTTTGTATGTAAATTTTTTTGTCCTTTGTTACCGTTTGTTTCTTTTAAATGGAATAAAAAAATATAAAATGAACCAAAATATTTTGCATAAATGTCGCCAAGAGCAGCTCTTACACTGCAGCTCTTCCATTTCTCCAACGCAATAACCTTTGTTTCAAAATTTTTTTTTGTTTATGGTTGTCATCAACGTTGCCGTAATAATAAAAATAAAAAAAAGGTTTTGTCGCCATCGCTTTAAATATTATTACGGCTGCTACACAGGTAAGGTTTTCCACAAAAAAGGATATGCCACTTTGTTTTAGTAGTAAAGGTGTAAAGGAGATATTTTGTTTTTGCTTTTTATTGTATTTGTTCATATTTTTTGTGGGGCAGCAGCAGCAGTAAAGTGATGCCATGACCTTGATTTGACAAAGGATTAAAAGTGAATTATCTTTATGTGTTGACATAATGCCGATAAGCAAAACAGAATTGTTGAAAATTTTTTTTTTTTTTTGCGTGCGGCATAAAAACGTTATTAGAAGAAAGAACACTAAGCTTTTGTTTAATATGTGATAAAAGATATATCATATATTCTTTATATATGCGCTAATGAACTTTAATCCTTCGGGTTTTAATTTCTTGTGCTCGTCTTCATTTTTTGACAGGAGTCTAATAATTTAAATCCTAGCTGTAGCTATCACTTATTTTTTTTTTTCATAGAAATAGTAAAAAATTTACTGTTTTTTGAGTATGTAAAAGTGTAAGTAGTCTAACAAACGAAAATTATTCATAAAGTGTCACTTTTAAAAAGTTATACAAAATGAGTCCAGAGGAGTCCATTCATGAAAAATATTGTGTGTTGTGGAGTATTTAATTCTCGTTCAAATGATTGTAAATAAGAAAGCCACTTCTAGCAACTTTGCGTGAAATTTAAATTTTTTAGGACGTAACCTCAAATTTTCCGAAGTTGAATTTTATTTGCAAGTTGAATGAAGCAGTGGCAAAGGTGGATGTTTTTTTTTTTAATATTTTTAAGTCTGCCATACCTGAAGTGGAATTGGGAACTCAAAGTGAGCTTTTGGTGCATACAAGCAGATATTAGATTATAATTAACCATATCAACCAAATATCTGTAGTACACGAAAATAAATGACCTTTGAAATAATAAAAGTACAATAAGATCTCTTTCAATCTTGCAATGTATAATAATGTCGTCTATAATATTGGCTTCACTTTTTTTTTTTTTTTGTAAATAGCAATTTTACATGTGCAGTGTAGCTTACAGTTTGCTCTTACATTATTATTTTTTATTTCTATATTTTTTTTCAGGCATTGGTAAAGTTGACTGCAAATGTGGTTACATTTTTCTTGAGCTCATTCAACTGCAAGTGTGTGTGTTTGACTGTAATTGAAGCGTAATGAAAATCTTTTATTCATGAAGCCATAAAATTGCCCAATTTTCAGGCTATTAGTAAAATTTACGCCTTCTAAAGCGCTTCCTAGCTAGCTAGCAACATTTATTCATACTATACATTCTCTATAGTATATAGCAGAATGTCAGAGTCAGATGTCTCACTGTCTGCGAATAAAATAAATGCGAAACAACGTCGAATTGTGTTGGGCGTCAAGTGAAAATAAACGAAAAGTAAAGTAAAGTAAAGAAGGAGCAACAGCAGCAGCAGCAGCATTTGTAGGCGGCATAGAATATTTAAGCTGAAAATTCGTTGCATACACTCAGGGGCATATTAAACACAGGCGTCGTGTCGTTGCCATTTGTATAAGGATATTTATGCAATTGTTTTACTTAAGAAATCTGCGGTTAAGCTGCCTCCTAAATGCGCCATTGCCATAGTTACTTTATACTATTTACAAATCTGTCTGTAAAATTTAGTTTCGCGAAATATGCAAAATGAATTCTTTTTATTTTGAATACAACAAAGCATAATGCCGCTGCACTATGGGCGTCTACGTTTAAATCTGTGTTCAACTGCATTTGTATTTAATTTATTCGCATATCTTCTAATAAACACAAAACGATAATTAATTCGTATTTTATTTGATTATGCCATAATTTTGTCTAATGCAAAATTTTTCTAGCTAAATTACTTCAAGTAATTGCTTTCAACTTAGGTAAACCGAAAAACATTTGCCAGATGTTGACAAGCTACTTAAGCCCATTAGTCAACTTTTAGGCAAATGAAGAAATGTTAGTTTGTACTTCAATCGCACTGATTGGGTCTTGAAAGCTGTTATGTTGTTGCCTGCTACTTAAGCTTGTCAACGCGCGCTGTAATTAACTTGTCAAGTCTCTGTCTCTCTGAACACTGAAATAGTTTGAAAAGCTAAATATAGTCCGTCTAAAATTTGTGGCTTCTGTTTTATGTCTTTTTAGCTGTCTGTCCGTCTGTCTGACAGCTTCGTTAATTCAATCAGCTTAGTGCCTTCTTAGTTCTCAGCATAAAAATACATAGCAATTTTGTAAGTTGAAGCTAGCGAGAGGTGTGGGTCAATTATTATGCTAATTTTTTACCTAGTTGCGTTAAGTAAAATTTGATCTATTGATGCCTGACAGTTTTGATGGCGTATAAATGTTTCTTACTTGACTACTTCTAAACAAACTCTTTGAGGGTTGTTTCCGCTTAGTTTTGGTTAAGTTTACATTATAATATAATTAGCTTCGTTTGTGATTCATGGTTTTTGAGCAGCTGTAATTTTGTGGTAGCTTAAAATGTTTCTTATTTTTCGGTAAATGTTTTACGTGATTTATTATTTTCTTGTAAACTTAACTTAGCAAAATGTAAGCCAATAAATATTGAACTTTGGTTAGGGACTTGCGCAAAAGATGATGTGGGTGTAGGCTTCATTCCACAGCCTTTTTGTCTTTTTCTTAAGCGGATATTTCTGCGCTTTTAAGGAAGTGTCTATTAGTACGTAGCTAAAATAAATATCTTATTTGGATGGGGTTTCGACAAAATATTTGAGTTTATTGTCAACTTGAAGATAGTTTCTTGGCTTTTAAAAACATGTGTTATGAAACCTCTATCATTCTAGGTTTGATTTATAGTAAATTTGTTTATTTAATTGTTTTTTGTTTCAATTGGTTAATTGTTTAACTTTAATGAAGAACAATTAAATAAGTATTTTAGTATAAGTTTATATTTTGTAACATACAACGATATATATATATATAGATATTCTCGCTGCTTTTGCTATAACTAAAATAGCTGATGGTGATTGAGAGAACTTCAATTACAGGTAGCACGCATGACGGTACGGCTCTAGCTCGTCGGCCAATGGGGTGGGTTCAAATCCTAATAACTGAATTTCTTTATTCAGCAAAGCGAGAAAATTAGTAGTAATATATTCTTGCGTGCTAAAAATGGTAGAAGTTAGAACCAAAACAAAAAAAAACAAAAGAGGATAGGAAAAGCCTAAAAATCTCAAGAATAAATATACCCTATTTCAACTGCGCGCTGGTGTTATGCGGCAGTAAAAATTCGCGCTGGTGTTGTGCGGCATAACAGTGCCCTCCCTACCTAGGTCACAAGATCCTATAAAAATAGAAATAAATTTACTAGTGACCCCTTATAAAAAAATTCACGACTTAACTAAGCATATTTGTGTTGTTTCTAGAACCGGGCTGGGTGAAAGCCATTTAGTGCATAGCGAAAACGAACAAATCAATTACAAAAATTTTCATTATTTTATTGAAATTCATTTTAAAAAACCAAGGAAAACAATTAAGTGAAAAAAAAAAAAAAAAAAATTAAGCAATAAATTTAGTTACGAAATAAATAAAAAAAAAAAATTAAACCTAATTCACAAAACAAAATAAAATTATTTATAAATTAATTCTTATCGAAAAATTCTATAGTGCAAGATATTTTTAATTTTCATTATAATAACAAAACAGTTTATATTAATACCTGTTAAATAATATTTTAAATAATTATAACAATGCAATGATTTATATAAATATATGAAATGTAAATGAAAAAAAAAAAAAATATATAATAGCTATGTTAATCAAATTCGAGTAAAGTGGCATACAAGAAAATTAATCGAACTAATAATTAAAAATCGGCATTGGAAATAAACATAATTAATTAATTCGCGATCAAGAAATCAAATTTTACATTAAAGAAAAGGAAAATTTTAATAAAAGATACTAATATTTATTTTAATAAAAATAGAAAAATTTTTAACTTTGCAATAAAAAAACACGTATATACCGAACACGAAAAGTATAGTGTATCAAGATCATACGATCAAATGATTTAGGTTCAATGACCTTGATAATTATAATACGGTGAAAATAAAAAAAAATTACATAGCTTTAGCCACTATAAAAAAGGATTTACAAAATCACGTGATTTTTATCTTCCGTTTCAGCAGACAGTTAGAAAGAAAGAAAAAAAATTGTCGTAACTTACATGTGTTCCAACGATGAGGGATCGATCGCTCATGCTGTAAACGCTGCTGATAAGAAAGAATAAAAAAATACGTAGATTTTATATCGCGACCAACGCTTGCATATTTTTTCTTCGCGGCGAATAATTGTACATGAAAACAACAAACACAATATTTATGCTTGTTGTATTTTTTTTCTTTTAACTTTTTGATTTTAGGTTAGCACTTGTATATCAGCATTTTAATACACTTTGTGAAACTTTTAATTATGCACAGTATTAGAAAAAATAAAAATATAAATCATTGGCATATGATAATTTTAAAATAAAAAAAAATATCAACCTGATTTTAGGTTATTTCATTGGAAAAAAAAATTAAATATTTCTTGCACTTTACACTTTTATAACAAAAAAAAAAAAAAAATTTACAAAAAAGAATTTAATTATTTGAATTTAAGCTGCATATCCATATAAAAAAAAAAACTTATAAAAAAACGATATGCAACATGCAAATGGCGAAAAATATGATTTTACATTTTTAGGTTATTTACAGGTTAGATTCTACCACAAAACACAATTTTTATAATTTTTTCATGGCGCTTTTCAGGTTATAATTTTTACTTAGGCCAATTTTTCGTTTTGTTCACTATTTAGTAGTTTTTTCAGCGGAATTTCTTGCAATTTTTCAATATACCATAAGTAGTTAAAATTTCAGCATGCCACAAGTATTTTTCTATTACACATTACTTTTCGAAGCGCAAGCGTGGGCAAAGATAAAAGCGAGACTGAATAGCAGCGACGCTGCGCTTAAACGATGAACCGTCGAAGCGTCATCAAATTAAGATAGCGTTATCTCCAGATAATTATTATTTTTTTCCTAGATGCTACTAATCGCCTAATCTATAATTTTTATAGAAAAGCAAAATAAGAGAACTGATAACTAAGAGAAATTTTATAGAATTTTTTTTTTTTGTATATTTACCCAAGCATGGATTAGGCGCTGAATGTAAATGTTTTTTTTTCTTCTTGTAATTTTAATTTTTCTTTTGTTAACTATTATAATCTTTTTATTAAGTTACTTTTTTTTTTTTCTCTTAATTTTTTTCTTTTGTATGATTAAAATATTTGCTTGATGCGTGTAGCAAAAGCAAAACTATTGCTGTTGTCAGAGAAAAATAATTTTTTATTTTTTTTATTGACTGCCTCCGATCAGGACGAAAGTTGAAAAGAATTATTGAAACTCTTTGCAAATGCAAGAAAACTACGGTCATTGACATTTGACCCAAAAAAAAACTAAAACCGCTAAACAAATGTCAAAGTCAGGGCTGATAGTCAAATTAACAAATGACATACGATAAAAATTTCCCAAACTTATCGCATGCGAGAAAAAAATTTAAAATTTTCAGTTATTACAAAATAAATTTTTTTTTTTTTTTTTTTTTTTTTTTGTAAAAAAATTAATTTAAGCGACAGGAGCCACTACAATTTACTTAGTAATTTCACACATTTTACGCCGACACATACAAAACTCACAAACAAAATGGCGTCGCTAGAATTCGAGAACACGATGTAAACAGCAAATGCAATCATCATTTCGCTTTTGCGGTTGCTTATATTTTGTAATTTTGTTAAAATATTTTATTTGTTACGTTTTTTTTTTCTTCGTTAGTCGCGAAAAAACTTTGTGAAGAGCAAGTTTATTTTTTTTTTTTTTTAAATGGGTTTGGAAGCAAGCAAAACATTTTCATTTTTTTAAAACTTTTTTTTATTTACAGAAACTGTAAACGAAAGAAAAAATTTATTGTAAATTAAACAAATTAAATTTTCTTGCATCGTTGCCGACCCATAAATTTTGTATATGCAAAAATCTCGAAAGGGAAAGGTTGATTGTTGCTGTTGTTGTTTTTGTTTCACTTTGCTTTGCAGTGCCTTTGAGCCATTTTATTATGTGACATGGAAACATTTTTCTGACTGCACTGAATTTGACTTTTGAGTTAAAATGCTGACCTCGTTAGTACTTTTTTTTTTTTGCCTTAAAAACAGCGAAAAGCATTAAACATTTTTTAATTTTGTTTATACACCAAAGTTGTTAGAATAATTAAAAAAACTAGAAATATGCAAATGTTTTACAAAAAAAAAAAATATAATTCAAATTGTAGATTTCGTTAGGTTTTCGACAGTCTTGCATTTTATTTTCTAAAAATTTAAAGTCGTTTTCCAAATGAATTTATGAAATATTTTAAAGTTGCTTTCAAACTTATGAATTTATTCAAAATCACAAATTGTATTGTACATTGAAAATATGAAAAAAAAAATGTAATATGATCAGGCAACTACAGGTGTCTGAATAAAATAATTTTTAAAAAACTTTTTTAAAATTTCTGCGACTTACATATTTTTCACATTTTTAAACCGTTTTTATTTTAATTATTTTTTTTTCAAACAATATATTTGCTTTTTAAATGAAACCAATTTTTGATAACAAAAATGTAAAACACAATATCAAAAAATATAAATACAATAAATCTTTAAACAAATAATTTTAATTTTTAGCACTTTGAAATTTGCACGTTTTCAATATGCAAAAAAATTTTAATTAATGTTTTCTGGAACGTTTTTAAAATGTATAAAAGGAGAAAATTAAACTAAAAAAAAAACAAGAAAGAACGTTAACTTCTGTAGAACCGAAGCTCAAATACCCGCCACACAAAACATTAATTATATTCTGCAAAGGGATTGGGTGTGCGTGCAATGGGCGTGCCATCTTGATTTTGACAATAGATTACTTTAGAAGTGTTTTCAAAAATTTAGAGTGAATACATTCATAAATAATAACATTTTCATACAAAAATCGAAAATAAGTTGAAAGTTTGTATGAGGCTATACCTAAAAATGGGTGTGGCACCTTGGTTTTAACATACAAAGTAGTCGTTGCCAAGAAAACCTTAAGTTCCAAATTTCAGCTTAATATCTTCATATCTTTACCGAAAAATTTCAGTAGATATAAACAGACAGCCAGACGATTAGACAGACAGACGGACATGGCTAGTTCGATTCGTCTCATCGAACTAATCACGAATATATATGCTTTATGGAGTCTCCGATGCGTTACAAACTTTAAGACAAACTGAAAATACCAGTTAACACTTTGTGTAACGGGTATAAAAAAAAATCAAAAAGTTTGGGTACAATTCAAAAGTTGGCCGCTGAATTTTTTGATAACGTCTAAACTCAAATTATTTTCATTGAAATTAGAAGTTTTAAATTTAGTTGAACAGAATATTATAACAATCTAAATATATTTTTTTTATTTTTCATATAAAATGAAAATATTTTTTATAAAAACCATCGAAATAAAAATGGCAAACAAAATCCTACGCTTAGAAAATACGAAAAATAGTTTACAAATAAATATTTGCGTAAAAAATTTGAAACAATAATTTTTTCATATACTCGTACAAATATCATACTTGTCTATATGTGTACATATCACATCATATTTTAATTGATATCAAACAATGTTATTAAATCAATAAAAAAAAACTTTTTATTTTTGTCAACCAAATAAAACAAATTGCAAAAAAAAATCAAATGTGTATGTGTATCTATGTGTGACAGCGAAATTTTTGGATTTTTCATTAAATGGCTGTTTACACAATCATATATATGTGACACATTTGGATGTGTGATTGCCTAATTACGTATTATCTGTCACAGATTTATTTAAATAGGACAGGTGCTATTATATCATATCTATGTATATATATTTTTTTCAAAACCAGCCGTTGGGCAGATGTCATGATAGTATTTTGATATTTTATTTAAACCGTTCTCCTAAGAATTGGAAATCACTTTACATAAACCTGAAAATGCCACAGAAGCATGATGCAATTATGCAAAGTTTAGTATTTCAACACTGTTTCTTTCTATTTTGCTAACATAATTTGGTGGGTTTGGTTTCGTATGAAACGAAACTGTGCTGAAAAGATAAAATATGTCTATTTCATTCGAAATTTTTATGATTGAAGACAGAGATTTTACTTTGTACCTAATTGAAATTTTTTTTTATTCAAATATAAATACTTTAAGAACAAAGGAACAACATTAAAACCGCATATTAGAATTCATTAAATAAAACATAAAAGGCCAATTACCGCAGCAACATGTTAAATGAAAATTTAATCACTAATCGCATATTTTGTAAACCACTAAAACATTGTTTCAATTTAAATTATTGTAAATTAATACAATGCCTATTTATATGCAATTCAAAGATATTACGCAAATATTTTATTACTACAGACGAACAAATTTGTTGTGGTTGTCAGGCGTTTATTGAGGCATAAATTTCGACATGAAAAGATGCAATTTTGCAATCGAATTTAAACACGCCTTAGGAAGTTTTTTATAAGTTGAGAAACAATTCGCTACCAGAAAACTGTAAAACAGGTTAAAAGCATAAAACACTTGACGCTGCGAATCACATCAATCCGATAATGGAGGCGTGGAAGATTTTTATAATAAAGCGATATTAGTCTTAATCATCTTTGAAATTTTAGAGAATTGAGCAAAGTCCAACAATGTATTTGGTAGTTGTTTATGAGTACACTTTTTATTAAATAATATTTAAAATAATTTTATTTACATCAGAAAGTCCCTTTTTTAATATAAATTTAGCCAGCTAAACTGTTAGCAAAAGTGTTAATCAAATTCAAAGCTTTTCAAATATTTCAACTGCTTCTTGGCATTGTATCTCTTTGCGGAAGATTTAAGCAGTTTCTTATGCCTTCCGGTTGAAATGCAATAACAAAAGCAAGTGGCAGCCAGTCTCTAGTTTACCAAATCGTGGTCGCAGTTGAAGTATTTGCAACTTCGTTTTTTTTTTTTTGAAAAGTTTAGTCAACAATTGATGTTGCCAACAAAAATATAGATAGCTACGAGTCTGGTTTGAGAAAACAACTTACATTCAAGAACTGCACAGCGTTACAGCATTTGGTGAGCATGTGCAGACAATTTGAAGTGCTGCTGCTTTTCTTTATGAATTCTAGTGAACTGGATTCAATAGAATGCATACTGTCTGTGTCTGTACCATGTTGCACCTATTGCTGCTGCCTGTTTGCATTTCTATAGAGATAAAATTGTACATAAATTTAATACTTTGCATATCTGCACACCTCAACTATGGAATACTTGGTAATGTAATTTTATGTTTCTGTACCATGTAGCTGTAGGGGAAAAACAGACAGAAGAAGACATTATAGACTTTAAATAGTTTATAGCTTATTGATCAACATTGAAAGAAGAGTCTAGCAATGTCTCTGGTTGTCGCTACGTTCCATAGGAAACTGATTATCTAGAAGAATAGAGAGATAGAGCTACCATATTTGAAACTAAGTGCTGAAGAGATCATTTACAGTCGTGAAATATACAAGTTAGGTACAGCGTATCCTGTAGTCGAGCTTATTCGACTAAAGCGTTCTTTCAATTTTTTTTTTTTTGAAAAGTTTTTTTTTAACTAAAACAACTCTTTTACTTAAAATAAATTTTTAAGTTGCTTTCGAAATATATTTCATTCAAAATCTTTAAGTCGTGTTTCATACAAGTTTATCCATTTTGTTGTTTTTGTTTTATTTCAATTATTATCAAATGCAAAATATCAAAAAGCTCAACATCAATATTTACAAAATATTTTTGATTTAAATACTTAAACACATTCGTTGTGCAACAACATTCTACAAAAATAGTTAAATCTCTACGCCGGAAATTGTAGCACTTAATGCCATAACGAACACTTCAACGAAATTTTACAGAAATCAATCAATCCAAGCAATTTAGTGCGAAACTTTACTGGAAATGTTAGATAAGTGTTAGGATACTGCAACAAGTTTAAGCACGCACATAAAATTGCCTAAATTTTGGACATAAACACGACTTCGTCATAATCGCACACATTCGATTAAGGCATTGCTTGACGACGGCTAACACGTACAATTAATTTGATTTGACTGAAATATAGTTTTACAAAAAAATTTATATACATATGCTGCTTTTTTACGGCTCAGATAAGTATTTGTACAACGTAAACTTCTCATATAAATCAATTTAGTTTTTAACTACAAAGATAAGTAAAATAAAAATTTCGTTAGGCAAACACATTTGTTTTTGAAATAATTTTTTGGTGAAGCTTTTTTTTGTGCTTAGTGAAACATATCACGTGCCACACGGCGTATGAGCAACGTGTGATTGGTGCTTTTATCACTCTTTAAAAATCGTTCATATTCACTTGAATACCGAACCTGTACAAATTCGTTAGTACATTTGCCAGTTACCTGATTCATCAAAAAGTGAAATTTACAATTAAATCAGTGTTTTATTTTCCCATGAATTAAATCAAAATCGTTGTTGTTGGTGTAGCGAAACAGTTCAGTTAGTGGCGATTGTGTGTATCACTCATCGTGAACTGTGATTTTACCACTGTTTGCAGTCACTAATCACACGCTATTCACACTGCGACTCTAAAATCACTGTTTTTGCCAATACTTGTTTCATGCATCTTTCGATTCTTTGCAATCAGCTGTTCGTGACTTTGCTTGTGAACGATTATAAATGAACATTAAGAATTTTTTTATCGGTTTCTCTTGAAATTTCTTCAAATTTATAAAACAACACAAACGATGACCTAACAAGATAAACGTTTTGAAATCACTTGATTGAGTACATTCGACATCAGTAAGCTGTCTTTTTGTTATGCAACGACAATTTTCCAACTTATGTGAATGTGTGCGGATATTTCGCATTGTGAATGCACACCTCACTCATTGTGTGTGTGTGTGTGTGTGTGTGTGTGTGTGCTTAGATAATCTGTAGTTTCTGATGACATGCGCTTCAACGCTTTTAAAATGCAACAATTTGCAACATTGGCAAACATCAACACAACACTACACAACACACAAATACAAATACAAACAATGTGCAACACTTGAAATGACTGCAACGGGAAGTCAATGGCATAAATTGATACGGAGAAGGATGAACTTTGCCAACGAAGTTAAGGAAATTGGTTTCGCTTCGCTGCGCTTCATTAAAAAGCCAACACAGTCGATAACACACACTACCACACACATACACGTAGATACATACATGTACATAGGTATTTGTATGTGCATGGACAACTTTTGTATTTGTGATGTTTTGTGTGTTTTAAAGTTAAAATGTGCTGCTGCTACGCCAAGGCTCAGCCAACCGAACAAACGAGGCATGTTAGGCGCAGAATATTTTCAGTGACCGCGTCACACTTTATAATCGGCAGAATGTTTTCTTGATTTTGCCTTGTCATGTGTGATGCATTGCTTTTGTGAGTAAAACAAAAAACAAAAAAAAAAAAAAGAAATTCAATATTTCTTGGCAAACTGTTTTACTGTTTTAGAGCACGCACGCGCCTTAAATGTTCAAATTAATTTACTTTGTTTTTCCAGTTGACCAGATCTTGACATTACTAGACTTTCTGCTTTGATTTTTCGTTGTACTACTTGAACTCTTCGACCTCTTTTTTTTATTGTTTTTCGTTTATTTTTTTTTTTTATAGTGTGCCTTTGGTACACATAAATACAGTTTGTCAAGAATGTGTTTTCAAAATGGAAAAAAAATTAAACAATTTTTTTCACTTTCGATGCTCTTAAAAGCACCTAAAGTATTCAGATGGTTTTGCAACACTTGCAACTTGGTAAAATACATTAAAAAAAATTTGCACAAGCAAACAGCATTTCCATAGAAAAATTTTACTCTTCTTCAATCTAACTAAATCTAACTAAAAAATGTTTTGCATCGGTGCATGTTCCAGTGTTGGAAAATGAACATTAAAATTAAAAATGATTAATAAGTGCAGCAAGGCAGCCCTAATCACTAAATCGCCATGGCAACCTAAATCTTATAATAAAATTTTCGCGTTTGAATAAAGAAAACTTCATTAAATCAAAATTTTTAAACTTCAAACGAGCAGTGATGCCATTTAAGCTTACTTTTTTCTCTTTCCCACTTGATGTATGGTAAACTGTACAGAAATTTAAAAGAGTACAACATGTGTGTGTGAAAAAGAAAAAAGAAAGTTAAAATGGCATCACTGTTCATGTTGAGTAGTTGGAAACTTTTGGTTCATCTCTAATTTTGTCCGCTTATGATTGGCAATTCACATTGTTTAGCTTACGAAGGTTGGCAATTTTCTAATATCTGAAATTTTCTTATAAAACTTTATAAAAATGTCGGAAGGTAAAAAAAAGAAAATACTTATATAAAACAACACACAATATTTCGCTTTAAAAAAAAAAACTTTCTTTTTACAGAAGAGATTATCAAAGAGCGCCTATTTCTCGATGGTGATGGCACCGGTGATGATCGACGCTTAAATTTACTGCTGCATCAATTTTTGAAGTGGGCTGACTCCAAAAAATACTTCGCCGGCAGCAAAGTAAGTATTCCCAGCTATGTTGGCTTTCATTTGGTATTTTGTTTTTGCTTTATTTATTTTATTACTTTCAGTCAAGCTATGTACGATAGCCTAATTGCGCAGCTCAGCAAATGTCAACTTGTTGCACAAAAAGATGCACTTACACTTTCAATGCTTGAAAAGGAATTGCAAACCGCTGATAAAGTAAATGAAAGCTATGAGAAAAGTATTGAATTAGCTAAGGAAGAGATCGAAGCAGACCGAAAGAAGCTGGAGATCGCTAAAGTAAAACGCAAGCAAAGAATGGAATACGATGCCTTAGCCAAGTTAATCGAGATGAAGCCTGATCGTCAGGATACGCTGAACAAAATTAAAGCTGTAGAGTCACAAATGGATAAACTTTTTACAAAAGAAAGCTCGATTAGATCAAAAGGTTGAGAAACGTCGTAAGAACTTTTCGCTGCTTATGTATGCAATGAATGAATTAATGAAAGAAAGCGATTCGGAAAATGATGATATTGTGGATAAAGATAATGGAATGGTCGATATAAGCGAGGAAGAGGAAGATTTCGTTGACAAAGAAGTCATGCATAAAGATTCATCGAACTCAAAGGATGCCAAAAGTTCAATGTCCATTGATGATGTTGTAGCAGTTTTGGACTTGACCGTTGAGCAGGATGAGAAGCCAAACGAAAGCATATTGACTAACAAAAAAAAAAATATGAATTCATGAAAATTTATGAATGTCATTTATGCAATGTCTCATTTTTTTTTCTTTTTTTAAATTTTATTATTTATTGAATTAATTAAAAATTATTCAATGTTTGTTGTTGATTTAGTCAATAGTCAAATACGGTTAACCGCATTAAACTAAATTTGTTTGAAATACGCATAAATTATTGCATTTTGCATTCAGTTTGAATTGTTTCATTTATTTTTTGCTACAACCTTTTTTTTTTTCATTTATTTTCCAATTTAGACGCGTTGTCATGGCTGCACAGTCAGTGCCCTCCAAATCATATTAACATAAGTGCAATAAATTTAAAAATTTAGATATAAATTAAAATAAACTCACTGAAATAATTTCAATTGTATCGCAAATTGGTCAATTTTATTTTTGTGGCTGCATTTTAAATTAGTCATACTCGTCGCATCGTGCAAATAAAGTATCTAAATTAGTTTGCATACTTGATAATTTCAATTAGAATTTTATTGCTCAATTTTATTTAGTATTTTAATTTATGTAATAAAAAACTAAATAAAAATTAATTAATAAATTATTGCTAACAAATATGATTTAATTTGCATCATATTAAAATTGAAATTTTGGGTTTATTTATTTTTAGAAGAATGCTAATTAAATTTACACTAATTTACAGCGCTAAATAAACAATCAACATTTTGACAATCATTTTCACTAAAATGAGATATTTTTCCAGTTAGGCACAAACTCACTTGCGGTGATTTTTTCACAGTGATTTAAAAATCACAGTGTTGCACTGTGACTGATAGTATTGATATGCGACTTTCTTGCTCCTCAGTGAACATGTTTAGTTATCGGCAATTTTGTGTATCATTTTTCGCGAATAGTGAACTGCGATTTTATCACTGTTTGCAATAACTGCGATTTTGAAGCAGCAGTCGCTAATCACACTGTGACTTTAATATCACTCATTTTCCCAACTGAGTGCTAGCATAAGCAACCGCATAGCAAGGTTACATCGTGTTTGTAATGAGAGAACAACAGGCAAGAAAAGAAGGAATAATAAAAGAAGTACTCACAGAAACCTAAACAAAACTAAAGCGTTTTGTATAAAAAGGAGCAGAAATTGAAGCAGTTTAAGTTTATTTGTAATAAATTTTTGTTAAACATGCAATACACGAGATATAATTTAAGGCATCCGTTTAACACTTTTCGTTCTGTTAGTTGTCTACAATTCATCTAGATTCTGTTTTTCCTTTGGATTCCACTGTACCTTGTTGCATTCTATTGTTTGCGTGCGAATGTTATAGTTGTTGTTTTTGTTTTGTTTTAATTGTTGTACTCATTTAATTGCATTACAGCCAGAAAACAGCAAAACTGGAGATAGTTAAGAGCTTGGGCGTCAATTCCATTTAAAATGTGGCATCATCCTTCCGACTATTTTCCATTTTTTGTTTTATTTTGCTGTTAAAGTTTATTTCCAGCAAACACTTGAAAATTAATTAAATTGTAAATACACTTGAAACAACTGCATTTCGTTCGTTCTTTATTTACTTAGTACTTCAATCGATAGTCGTCAGTTCACAGTTTTTCAATGGCAACAACATTGAATCGATTAGTGAAACAAACGAGAATAAAAAAAACAAGAAAAAACTTGTCTCTCAGCAAACATGCTAACAGCCAGTCAGTCTGGCAACTATTGGAAAACTCTTGGAAATCAAGTCAACTCATGATGTACTTGTTATAGATAAAAATTGCGTACGACATTGCCTTTAAACATAAATTTGAGATTGCTTAAATAATCGATAACCGTTAAGAGAAATCGAATTATCGAAACCAATATACGAGTACATACTTAACTGATTATGCCTATTACTTCCCATTATTTTTTTGAAAACAAATTGCGTTTATTTTTTCGATAACTTCAAATTTCTATTTGGTTCGATTATTTCATCAATCGACAATCGGTCTTTTAAAGCTTACGCCAACTCAACTGAAGCGGAAATGTAGTCTGTCTGTTTTAAAGAATTCAAATGTACACAAACACATACAGAGACACTGAAAATCAGTTTAAAAATGTGTTTTGTTGTCGTCCACGCAATATGCAGTCAAAATCGTTTTATTTTTTTTTTCGTTGTTAAAAGTTGCGGCAATTTAAAACAAAATTAATTTTTAGCGAAATGTGTTTAAAATATATTTATATATCTCCTTCACCTGATTGGTTGATTTAAAGGTGATCGGCCTATAGGCCAAACGGCTTAAGATAGAACTCTGACATTTTAAGAGCAGATATGATTTTGGAAAATCTTGATAAGGGGCCAAATAGGGACCTTGCAACCGAAAAAGTCATATCTTTGGATTGAATAGACTTAGATACTGGTCGCATTAGAAAGATGGTTAAAAAATGTTTACGTATTCGAAGTGTTACCGAGAATCTAGAGGTTTGATATAAGGTATTTTTGAGTCCGATTACGAAATACTATCGACTGCATCTATAAGTTGCGAGTGACATGTATTTTATTTTCGATTCTATCAAAGTTTAGGTTTTTCCTTTTATTTAATTTTTTTTAAAGACATTTCAAAATATTTAATTCAGTAAGTAGTAAATAAAATTCGTATATTTTTTAATTATTTTAATTACATTTTTAAACTTTTCACTTCGAAGTTGTTCGTTTCCTTCTTGGTAATTTTTATAAGAAAAAAAAATGAGAGATTACTTCGTTTTATTTATTTTATTTTTTTTTTTTTTTTTGTAAAGCCGGTGACAACTTCGTATACTCTACTTCACTAGAAAAGTTTCTACTTTTTGACCTATTCCACTCTGTCGTAACTCCTTCACTTGCACTTCTGTGCACTACAAAAGCACATTTTTGTTGCTTTATAAAAAACTTTCTGTGCCGTCGAAAAAATTTGTTAAATTTGTTGTCTATTTTTTGTTGTTTTTTTCATTTTGCTAGAATCGGTATTCAGTATTTTTCCCTGGGGTTCATTCCAGTAAATTTTTTTTTGTCTACAAATTTAAACTTAAGATTTTTGTCACAATATTTACTAAGAAAAAAATTATCAACTTGATTGGATCATTATTTCGGTTTTGCCTTTTAGAGACTCTATATATTCAGGGTATAGAAATCAGTGACAAGGATAAATGTGTGCAAAATTATTGACTTGTTGCTGGATGATCTTTATAAAGTGTAAGTTTTTTTTATTACTGTAAAATTTTTTTTTTCTAATTGATAAAATTAAATTTTAAATAAGATAATTTAATTTAGATTTAATTAAATGTTTACTAAATCAATGCCAATTTTCTGCAGATAAATTGATCAATACAAAATGTCACCTTAAATGACAAAAAAATTCAATGTAAAGAAACGTTTTGGACACAAAATAGTTCGATTGTGTGAACATTTATTAAATAAGATTGATGAAAACATGGCATGAAGTGACGTTGCATTACAAAAGTTTCGAGTATAAAAAGCAAACAATGAAATAATAAAAAGCATCTCAAAAATGCTGTGAAACATATCGAATGCATTGCAGTATTTGCTGTGAGCAGTGAGCACTCATTCTGACAGCATCAACAGAAATCGAAAATAATCAGCAGAAGGAAAGCTTTTCATGACCAATCACTTTATTGTTATGACTTAAATTGCAAGCAAACATATTCTAATTGAAGATAATAAAGAAACTCAAGTGACGCAGTTCAAAGGAGTATTATAGCTGCTAATTTTTAATTGTTGTCAGACAAAGTGGGTTTTTGGGAAAATAGATTTCGAAGATTTAGCAAAAACACCACCGTTTTGCATGAAAAAAAAAAAATAAGCAGCAAGAACATTGAGCGGAAGTGAGTGATAAGCGGAAGTTGTATGCTGGTAAAGTAGCTATTTTAGTAAAGCAAAAGGCTTCGTTTCGCTTGAAGGATGACATAAATTTCTACAAATGTCAAAGTTAATGACAGAAAAATTTGTTTATAAACTTACTTAAAAAAAAAAAACAGAATACTGTCTCCCACTCGCACACATTCACACACACACTCACTCATATGCTCATGAATCGAGAACATAATACGTTGCTACTAGTACGGCAATGGCGCCATTGCTTTATGACATGTGACTTTACTGTTGTAAAAACCAAAGATTTATATACTAAACAAGGATAATGGCAGCCAACCGCAGATTTAGTCAACAGTGCTGAGCTATGTAAATTCAGTGAAAAGTGTCATGATAACTGCCAAAATCAAACAAGAACGAACGAAAGAACGAAAAGTCTAAGTTAAATTTTAGAAATGCAAAATACGCATTACACACACACACACACAGACACAGACACAGTTTAAAAGGATTAAGAAGTCAACTTGCAGACAGGCATACACACATAGTCAAATACAGAAAAATGTGAACTTTTTATGCTTCACAACGAAAAAAAAAAAAGAAAAGAAAAGAAAAGATAAAAAATTAATTTATGAAGTGAAACAAGTTAAATGAAAAACGAAGTTATGCACACACGCTAACTCATAAAAACCAAGAGACATGCATATCCATACGTCTACGTCTACAGCTACAACGCGTCCTGTCGTAGGATATGCGCAAGCAGCCAACCAAACTAAGCAGAAACGTTGAAGCACGAAAAAACTGAGAACAAAATTGTGATAAGAGGCGCATGTAGCGAAAAATATAATTTTGTTTGCTTAGTTCGTCACGAAAAAAAAAATCAGTTTTTAAAAAGATTTTTGTACGCTTCACGCAGTTGAAAAACAAAACTTTTAGTTTAATCTTAAATCTGTGACGTATTAAAAGACAACTTTTTCATAAAAGACATTTTTATGTTTGCAACTGGTAGAAAGAGGCATGAAGATCATAGACTACTGCGTTCTTTCCTTTTTTGAAGTTGAATTATTTCATTAAAAAACAAAATTTATCTTTTCATTTTATTTAAGTGTAGCGTATTTAAATTTCAATTCAATTTATTCGTCATTCGGAGCACCTAACTTAAGCAAAAACGCTGAAAAAAATCAAGGACCACTCAATTTTGAGGTTTTGACATTTCGCGGCCTTGAATGCCACTTACAGCACAATAAATTTGCTTTGCTTTTGTTACAATGAGTGCCATACGACATTGTTGCCACGTGCCATTAAAAGGACATTCAAAGGATATGAATATAAAATTTAATATATTTTATTATGCGCTCTTATTTGACTAAACGTATAATTGGGTAGTCGAAATCGTTTTCTTATAGATACCAAATGGACTAACATGATTATTTTGTCTTTTAAATTTTTTCGAATGCTGTGTACAGGTTTTGACGTTTCTGGATACACACCTATGAAGTTCTCAATTCGAAAACAACGTTTTGAATTTGTATCTATTTCAATTGTATTTCTAGCAAAACTACCAATTTCCGATTCAATTATTTTGTTTGTGCTGACAATTGCTTTTATTTGCGTTCTTATTGCGTTTAGTGTTCTTGTAAAACCTGTTTCAGATTCAAAGCGATATATTGTCAATTATTTGGCTCTGTGCTATCGAACAAATGAATCTCAAAAGGGCGTAAGTGTGCACAGATATTGCACGTTACAGCAATAAAATTGACTTTATTCGTTGTTTTTCGATTGTTCTTTGCCAATTTCGAAATTGTAGCAATATTTTGGCTAAATTGATACAAGATTTCATATCGACAACTGTGGCAAAAAATTTGCATTAATATTATAATTGTATACATTTTGATTGCAAACCAAATATCTCGAAGGTTTCAAAAGATAATAACAAAATAATTGAAGTTTAGTTTCAGTGTAAGCCAATGGTATATTAAGTATCTTAAATGATTTTTGTCTAATTCCATTTAAAGTACATTTTTTCTTTATGACAGATCGAAGAAATCTGAAAATTATTCATAAACTTTATTTTTAATTAAAAAAATACATTTAAAGCGCCTAAAAATAAACTTTAAAAGCTTTCATATTAAAAATTTACTTAGTACTTCTTTGAAAAGTGTTGTAGTTTTATTAGGGACTGAGTTGGTGTATATTACAAATAAATTCAGCTTCTGCGTAGCGTAAAAGATAGATAGCGTTTTAAAAACCGGAAACAAAAGAATATGTAATGAAATATAGACTAGAAAGGCGAATGTCAAGTTAGCCGACGACATTTTAATTTATGTTTTTTTTTTTTTGTATAACTTCATTTTTATTATTTTTTTTAGTAATAAAATTTATGTTGTCGAAAAATCCTTTGTTTTCAACAATGAATTTAAAAAACACCAAAACTCAAAAAATAACATTTAAAATGCGAATAATTTAATGTGAAAGAATTAATTTAAATTATGCTTCACATTTAAATATACTTCAGACGTAGAAGTCAGTTTGTTCTGTCCAAGTAGAGATATTTGTTAAAAATTTTATATCATTCTTTCGATTCCAATGTTTCTTTTTGTACATATCTTCTAAATACTTTACTTCTGTCTGTAATAATAAGAACAAACAAATGCAAAATAGTATGAAATTTGCTGGAATGCCTGTCATGAGCAAAGAATTTTGGTTAGCAATGCCAAAAGAATTGCAGTTACGTAAAAATAAGCGCATGGAAAGGAACAACTCAAAATTCAAAACATTATTATTGACATTATTTATGAGGCGTGGCAGTATAATTAAAAAATAATTTAAAATAAAACTTTAAAGTAGAAGGTAATCGCAAACATTTTTCAAATCGCAAATATCAAATCTCAGAATATTTCCGATTTTAGATCGGAATAGTTCGAGTCATTAAAATGGAAACTAAATACATAATGTTACATTAAAAAAGCTGTTGTCGATATTTTAAATAAAGGGTGGCCCATGATTTAATGCATTGCTCAGAATTATCGCAAAATTTGCAATAAAGTGCTGGCAACCCTAGCAAAATTCTATCGTGTTTGATCGTATAACGCTTCATTTCTACTTGCTGCTTTTCAGCAGTCAAATTGCTAAATTTCAGAGTTGACAGCACTTTACTGCAAGTCCTGCGTTAATTCTGGGACACTCTTTATATGTTTACTTTATTCTGTGATGTTGGCAGAGTTTATTTTCGTACATTTAAAAATCGTTGATTCTAAATTCAAATTTAAAATATTTAATATTATATTTTCTCATACCAACTCAAACCATAATTTAAAGAGCTAAAAATGTAGTCCAAGCAACAACAATTTGCGAGTTGATCAGACCGATAACCTTTCAATTTGTATCCGATAGCAGCTTTAGTCATATACAAAGAATGGAAACATTTTGGAATTGAAACATAACTTTTGTGATTGAAAACGAATATTTTCAAATCGTACGAATTTACTGAATCATAAATCGAAAAATTTTGCGAATTCGAGGAAGGGGTTTATAAAAGAAAATTTAGCAATTCTTTCCATATTTATTAATTTTTGTTCCATTTTTTTTTAAGATTTAGCATTTTTATTTAGTTCTATTTTTTTTTTTTTTTTTTTTGCACAAATGTATGTGTAATTTTTATTATTACAAATTTATGCACATAAAAAATTAAAACAAAAAAATCTATATAGTTAAAAGAAAGATAAATATATATAAAATATATTTTAAAAAATCCTGCTGTAATTAAATTTTAAAATCTAAAGCTTCTTAAGGATTAAAATATTTTTTTATTCCGTCAAAAACAAGTAAAAAGTTTTGAACAGAATAAAATAAAAACGTTAGCTGCAAAAATAGAACAAAAATAGAAATATATTTATTAATTTTTGCAATTAAATTAGCAAAAAATGGCAAAATAAGCTGAAGAGAAAATTAAAAAGAGCTTACAATGTGTAGCGCTGCACTGTAGATACATTTTTGCTATTAAAAAAAAAAAAAAAAAAAGTTTTACTTTTGCTTGCATCGACATAAACTTTATACGGATTCCTAAAATGTACTCTCCACAGCATACACAGTTTGATGAAGCACTTAGATAAAACCAACGAGCCTAAACAAAATGTATTTTTACATAAGCCTTGTTGCCTACTTTGGTCACTTAAGTTTTATGCTGCCTATTGCTGCTTTTACCTAAACTGCTTTGTTAGCACGTGATTTGTTTATAAGTGCTTGACCACTTATGACACAAGAAGATATAGAAGATATACACAGACAAACAGAAAACTGCTCAGCAAACGTGCACAATAAAACATTTGTTTACACAAAGACGTAAAGTAGACATTGTATGGTATACTTACATTAAAAGCAACTTTATTAGCTTTTTACTCTATAATTAATTGTCTCTTTCGAATTTGTGCCAGCATTGATAACTGCAAATGAAGATGCCTTTTCTATGATGTTTGCGTCCGTCATTAAAGTTGTTTGTGCACATAAAAATTTATTGATTTTTTCACTTTTACCATAATAATTAACTTTTTAAAGTTATAAGAAAGCATTTACAAATGCAAAAGCATCAAAAAATGTTTGGAAAAAATAGTTCCAGCGGAATGAAGTACGGAAATGAAAATGTGAGGGAAATCACAACTTAGAGCAGCTCTTGGCGAATGTTTTATGCTCAACATGGCAAATGTTTCACGATAATTGTCATGCGTAATAAATTTATTGCATACTTTCAGGCTTCATATTCATAGTGCATTTCTTTCTTGTTTTATTTGGCAATTTGATGGCTATTTGTGATCAACACTTAACACTTGATAGTTAACAGTTAATTCGAACGGATGACTTTACAAAGGCCTAAATGCACAATTAGACTAAATTTTAAAAATATCTGCAACCAAATATAATAAATAAACTTAAGTTCAATAGATCAATATTTTTGCAGTTGTCGCAATCGTCAACGCCTGTCACGTACTATGTACTTTAATTCTTTTTTTTTTTTTTTGTTGCAAAATTAACTGATGTACTGACAAAAAAACATTTATTGCATACAAATAAGTGTACAACTGAACTAACTGAATGCAGCAGCAGCAGTCAATTTAAAGTTATGCAAAGCTCAAACTTTATTTTCAAAATAATTTTTGAAAATATGTCCTAATGTAATACGTGCTAAAACTTAAAACAAGTGAAAGGTTTTTTTTTTTTTTTTTTGAACTTATTCCATTTTAAAACAAATTATGCATCAGAAACTTTAGCGGTCAAAGGGTTTTTTTTTTAAAGTAGGCAAATAGACAAATATTTTTGGTTATTTCGCTGTAATGTTTTGTGCTTAAATATTTCAAAGCTGCTTACACCTACTTGAAAATATTCCTAAATAACATTTGTGGTTTTTATAGCAACCAAAATTAGCATAAAGTAAGCAGTTACCACAAAACAGGAGCAACAACAATAATGACGCCCAAGAAATATGACACACCTCTTTAGTGCTATAAAACACAGCAAGAACTCATCTCACCGTTTTGCCTTCAGGCACAATCTGCTTTTTCCTCTTTTAACTTGGCACACACACACACACACATTCAGTGATTTATGACAATTGAACGCAATAGCAGCATCAGTTATGTTAGATGTTCCAATCTCTGCAAAATATATTTACGCATTTAAAGTGTACACACACAGATGCGCATCTAGGCAAATGAGTGTTTTAGCAGTTAATTCTGTAATATGAGTAACCAAAAGCGTTTAAATTAAAGCGATTAGCTGCTTACTTACAAATCAAAACATGAATTGTACGTTGCACTTACACAGCATAAAGCCGGTACTGAAACAGAGTAATTGCACTCAATAAAGGGCAAATTGTAAATATGTAATGTTTTGTTACATTTTAATGTGCAACGCCTGACAGACGAGCAATATTATTAATTATTGGTCCCAGACCGTATGATACCTTCAGTGGCCAAATAACTAGACAAGAAAAGAATACTGGTTTTTTAGTAGTCAATTATAAATTATGTAAAACTGCATCGAATGACGTTCGTCGTTGGAAAAATGAATTTAATATTTGAATATTGCAACAAAATATCAAATGCGCTTTGGAAGCTTTTTGAATCACTTTTTATATAATAAAAAAATCTCTTCCATAGTAGAAAATGTCTGCTGTTTACTCGTTGACATCAACGAATTTTTGCTATTCATCAGATTTGAGTTAAACGAAATTTGATGGCAGCCATTACCGGAACTAAATCTTCTTTTAATAGTCTTTAAGCTTTTATTTGTTGTGGGCGGAGTAATAATTTAAATGGATTAAGGTGCAACAATGAAGTAGATGAAGTGTTTTTCATTTTAAAAAGTGAATAGAAAAGCGCAAGCAAAAAAAAAAAAATTAAATTACTCCGGTAAACAACATTTATTAACTGACCACCATTTTGAGCTTTTCCTTTTCATTTTGCCAAAATTGCAAATTTTGTGCATTTGCATTAAAGTATATTGAAAAGTTTATTTAAAGGAATCCTTAAGCTGTATTTTTTATTTTGCTTAAATAGAAAATTAATTTGCTTCTATTGCGACACTCAAATTTTTTATTATTTCATTTAAAATATTTTTCTCCTAAATATTATTTTATTAAAGTCAAGTGACAACAATTATTTGCTTAGGAATATAACATTTTAAATTGCTTAAAATTTAAATTTATTACCAATTTGTGGTAAATTCGATTAAGTTAATCTCTTCAAATAGATTTAAATGCATTTCGTATTCATTTAAATTCAAAAATAGAAACAATGAAAAGTTTAGAAAGAAAATACAAACAAAAAAAAAAAAAAAAAGCCAGCCAAAGGACAACCGCTGCTTTTGTTTCCTTTTTTTTTTTTTTTGTTACTCTGAATACAAAATGTCTTGGCAACGCGCAGCATGAATCTGTGGAATAAGTTTGAATATATGCCTAGCACAACCGACCACTGCAGTGAATTGAAGTAATCCACTTTAGTATCTTTTCTTTTTTTGCGCTATAAAAAACGTTTATTGTCGCTGCCTACTGTCTGTTAACTATCGAAAATATATTTTCCACTGCCACAAAAAAATGTTGAGTACCTTCTAAGAACTTTATTGGAAAAATATTCAAATCGTTTGGATAGCAGCACGAGAGTTTATATATTTATATTTAAGTGATTGACTCAAAATTTGGCCTTTGACTTTAAATATTACATCGCTCTTTAATGTTAAATTATGAATAATTAAATTTTAGATTAGCTTTGACAATTTACAAAATTTGCTTTAATTTTAATTTAAATTGCATCTTTTTTGACCTAATTAAATTCGTTTGTCATAAGATGTTGTTCTTGTTGCTAGAAATGCAAACACAAATAGTCGCAATAGCACTATTTGACCTTTTACTATATCAAATAATGCCATTGTTGATGAGCACTCAAGTAAAAGTTATCTAATAGTTAAATGCCAGAAGGTCACAGTTACTTTGATAAGTTTAAATCTTTGTCATTGTATCTATTAAATATGCTACAATCAATATTTACTATGCGTGATTTGTCTGTATTTGATGTATTTCGTTTGCACTTAGAAGGTCATTTAGAGCAAATAAACAGGTAAGCTATAAAGTAGTAAGCATTTACACTGGGTGTAAGCGACAATAAATTATTTAATTTTGGAGCAGTTTGACTTAATGTTTTACAAATATTTCTCCACTTGTTTAATTTAGATATCAAGCTATATTCTTTTAAGACTAACATCAAAAGAATGCTTTTAATCGTGTGAGATTAATAAAAATTAAATTTATATATATAAAATAGTAAAAATGTTTCTATGTCCGCTATGGATGTGGAAACCATTCCACCGATGAGTTTCTAACCGGTTTCATTTGAAAGTCAACATTACAAGTATAATTATAGACCATAAAAACAATGCAAAAGCCAAATTCGGCTCATTGATGAGCAGGTTTTTCAATAAAAAAATTTTTTGCTTTTTGTATGTTTCTATATTAGACCCAAAATATTTTTATATATATTTCACCACAAGCTAAGTTGTCAAAATGTATGTACACAAAGTTTGCTGGAGTAATTCAACTGGTATAATTGAATCATGGTTTTAGCGAGTTTAGTTGAACTATTTTCCAGAATACTCCTTCGAAAAAGCATTTTTAATATATTTTGTATTTTATTTAAGTCAGATTTTGAAAAGCAACAGGTTGAGTTAAAAAAAATAAAGTAATCTAATATTCTTAATTACACAATTAATTGCTTTATTTTTTCTTTCTTCTTTTCTTTTTTTTAATGTAACAATCAACCCTAACTTTGACACGATAAATAAATTTCTTTGAAAAATAAAACAAACAGTTTAAGTTTTTGTTTTCTTTGTTTGAGTATAAATTCATTTACATTTACGATATTAAATTAAGGTGTAAAATTTGTTTGCGAGAGCAATTGAACAGTATAAACATATTCAGACGAGGTCCTTTACTCTTGTAGCACACATGCTTCTCCACACAGATTTTTTAAACGTATTTCCTTTGAGATTTCCTTTTGTTTCCTTAGGGCTCAATTACAATTTTTTTTTCAGACAACTTTTGTGCACATAAATTGAATTTTATATATTTTACGCTTTCGAATAGTTTATTATACACACATACACGCATACTGAGTGTATGTGTGTGTGTGTATTTTAGGTTGCCGGAATTCTTAGGCGTAAATAAAATATTAAATTTCAGCGTAAATCTGTTGTTCAAAAACATACATCCACATGTGTAGTAAAAGCATGCAGCATCGACATTTTCTTTAAGGCAAAAGCATTGAATTACTATTTATTTTTTTTGCTGATTCTTTGGTTATATCCACAGAACACATTTGGTATTTACACCTACGCTTGCTATTTTTTTTTTTTTTGGCAACGTTCGGGTCAACTTTTTAAACCGCAAAGCGTTTGTATGTTGTAGGCTCTCAAGGATATCTGCTTATACCAATGCCGATTGCGTTTGCTGTTTAATTTAGAATTTTCTTTAAAATAGAATATTGGCAATTGTTTGTTTGTTTATTTTTTTTAGCGTGGGCGAACAAATCAAATGCCAACTCGTTTTTTATAAATAAATATTTTCTATAAATATAATGCATACAAGCATATGACTATTTAGAAATGTTTAGCACGTAGTGTAACTTTAGAAATATAAAACATTTATTGTCTGGAAATGAAGTGAGCAATCAATGAGACTTGAGTGTATAAAATATCAAAGGAAACTTAAAAAAAATCACACACACACATTTTTTTTTATTTAAAGAGGAAAACTTGGAAGAATATTATTATCCTTCGATCATAAATATATATATGAACATTAAAGCTTGTTATAAGCTTGGGCATTAGGGTATTCACACAGCTGGTATGGTCGAATACTACTTGATACCAAATTCGAATTCCAATCTAGCGGATGTCTTTCAAGATCTGGTCCATCCAATGCAGCGGTGGAGGTCCTAGCTAGCTCAATTGCCGCTCTGATTTCGTTCACTTTTTTTTTTTGTAAACTTGTCTAAACGGATCCAGTGATCCAGTGTATCCATTCAAAGCACGTGACTAGTCCAGTGCAATGCGCCTGACTATATCGATTACATTGTATAGCTGGTACAGCTCCTCGTTCAACGAATACGGCACTCTTTGTAGACTCAGACAGGTCTAAAGATTTTACGAAGAATTTTCCTCTTAAACGTCCCCAACGCTTATTTTTCTGCCTTTGACATGACCCATGATTCTGAGCCATACATTAGGACTGGGAGAATCAACGTCTTGAAGAGTTTGATTTTTGTTGTACTTCGCATTTGCTTACCGAGACCAAAGTAGCATCGGTTAGCCAGAGTAATTCTTAGTCTAATTCCCAAGGTGGTGTCATTGTACTAAGTACTTTGTCTTACTCTCGTTTACAGCTTGTCCCATTCAGCGGTAATTCTCTCTTCAATCTTCAATCTCTTTCATTGATTTTTGCCGATTATGTCGATAACTTCGGCACCGTCGAGTATATACTCCATCAGAAGATTGAAGAAGTCACACAACAACGCATTAATGCAATATTTAATTTTTAATGATCATTATTAATAATTAATATACTTGCTTTTTCCAAATTAAATAGCATAATAAAAGCATTTGGGATTTTACTTATTATGAAAAAACCCAAGCTACAGTCTAACACACAAAAAAAGTCAACACTTCCATTATCAATGATGGCAACGCACAGTACTTTGCGGTTAAACATTGTAAAGGAAAAGTTTAACAGTTAAACCTGATAAAGAGCAAAGAAAGGATTACGTGGGTGGCTAAGTAACAAGCTGTTGAAAGTGATTAAACCAACCAAACCGAACCAAACCGAACCAAGGCAACCAATGTTCAGCAACAATTTGCTTCAGATTATGAAAATTGCTTATGAAATTAAATTGTCGAATTACTTTTAAAGAAGCAAATCTTCGCGCTGTGTGCTCAGCCCACACCAACGCCTTCAAAACATGCTGAAAAGTTTTACGATTCGATTTTTGAATTTTAAAGCAGAAAATTTGCATTTCCATTTGTGTTGGATTTTCCAATACAGCAAAAAGCATTAAGTCACCTGGCTGGAGTGCTTGCAAAGAAAGGTTTCTTATTCCTATTACAAATGTCTACTAAGCAAATTACATGGCAATATATGCTCTACTTAGTTCTCATTATACACTTAAAATGCTTAAAATTGTGAATACAATTTTTATACTAAAAAGTCCATTGACTGTAAGCAAAATGCAACAAATAATTTTCACTTAGAATCAGTTACTTGCAGGCGTTAATAAAAAGGAAACGCTGAGGCTAAAAGCACTTTTGGAGCAGACAACAAAAAACCAAACCAAATGAAACGAAACGAAAAAAAGAGGAGTTGTACGTAAGCGACACTTGTGGCATTTTTGCATAAATAATTTTTATATACAATCTACATTTATATGTATGAGTGCATGCATCTAAGGATATGAAGGATATGTTGTCTGCAACAAAGTGAGCTCGCGCGCACGCTGTCAATGTAAGTGCTTGTAAAATTAATATAGTACTAAATTTCACTGAACGCTGTTGGATGTATTGAGTCTGTTACATCAGCTGCTACTACGGCTGCTGTTGTCAATGATTATTATAAAAGGATATAAAAAGGAAACTGTATTTTATGCTTTATATGCGGCAAAAGTAATCTTAAGACTTGGCAATGTACAGACTCGTGTTGGCATAAACTGACTCTCTATGTAAGCCAACGAGGCGTACTACAACTAAAGTCAAGTGCGATTGTAGACTGAACGACATAAAAATCAGTAACTTTGCATTTGTTCAAGTGCAACGCTTTTCATTTTATGAAATTTGAATTTAAAATTCTGCGTTATGAACAGATTCATTTGGCGTCATCTTTTGCAGTAAAAATTGTTTATATTAATTCGTTGTCCTGCATTTTATGTAGTTGTTTTTTACTTGTCGTTGTATTTGTAGTTGTTTATCCTTGAGTTAGTTTGCTGACAGCATGGAAAAAATAATTTTAATTCTGCATATCATAAGGAGGCGATGAATCCGACTGACCGGCGTCTGTGTTTTTTAATTTATAAATAATTTAACAGTTCTTAAGTAATCAGATCAGTACTTTTTAGCTACATTTACAACGTCAAACTGAAATTCTTTAGATTAGAGTACTGCATTTCCTTAAAGACTGTTAAACATGCTGATGCTTTTGACCATATCAAAAGAGTTTTCAAATTCAAAAATCTTTTAAATCATTGATTCAAGTTGTAAAGCAACTAAATTTTCGAATTGAATAGTGTTACTGTTAGCCATGTTCCCGTAATCACAATCGGAAAAATGTTCCGATTGCAAATCGCAATATATTTCCGATTTCAAATCCGCAGCATTTGAGTAAGTGCAAGAAATTTTTAATTTACTCGAAATTAAAGTTTTTCCTTGATCTCATTAGACATTAGCTTCTTTTTTAGTGACTTATATTAAACAATTTATTGCAATAAATAATTAAATAATTTTTTTAATTTTTCTATAAGACATAATTTTATAAAAATTTTAAATTTGAATCTACGCATTACTCTTAACTAACGAAACTATTCCATACGTACTTGCATTTAGTTTTTATTTCATTATTTTTATTGTTATACAACATAATAGTTGATTTTTATTGTCGAACAATAACGAAATCATCAGCGTCTTCCACAGAAACATTCAGTCTTCGTTTTGCTTTGTTGAAAATTCAGAATTTAGTATATCCCAATGCGATGTGACTCAATCAAACGCCTTTTGTTGTAACATTTTTTTGAATTCAGTTAGTACTTCATTGACAAAGCAGAAGTACAGCAGCCGAAAAATAAGAAATCAAATATTTATATAAAGTTCACAGAATGAGCAAAATGACTTCAACCTCATACAGCATACAGAATACAGAATAGTATAGAAAAACTTTGAAATTCTTGCTTATGCAACAACTTCCGATGTATTTTCGTTTCTTTTTATTCTACTGACTTTTGCTACTTCAACTTTGTTTATTTTTGTGTACTGCTTTTTGTAGTACTTCAAGCATTCATCGAATAAAAGCAAATATCTACCTTAAAAATCTTAAAACAAACAATGACTTTCCATGAATGTCTAACGTAACAGAGAAACGAATTAAAAATTCCAAATAAAAAAAAAAAAAGTGGAGACAACAATATCTCTTCTACATAAATCTTCTTAGTATTTCTTTTTTTTTTTTCAGTTCTCCAAACGCATTTGAATATTTGCTTCCAGAACTTTAGGCAAAATTTAAAATCTCAAAGGTTGAAATTCAAAAAAATTGCACATATACGACTGGCTTTGTCTGTGAAATTCACATTTATTGTTTAGGTTGTTGGTTTAAAAAGAGTAAACTTGTTAATAAGTTCTGTGACAGGCTACATGTTGACCAATAAACTTAAGAAACTTTAAGAAATTAGTTCCAAAACGCTCTGTAATGCTTGCTAATGAAAAACAGCTTCAATTTTAATTGTAATCTTCAAATACTAAAAAAGTACAATTCTATAAACTCGAAAATAAAATAAATAAAAAACACTAACGAGTTCTTCACAAATATTGTTACAAGATTTTGCGCTGCTCATTGCTGAAACGGAAATTGAATTTTCCAAATTTATGCGCTTACGTGTATATGTGCATATGTGTATGTGTGCGTGTTCAATTTCCTTTGTTGCGTGACTAAACTAAAATTGATGAGAGACGCAAAAACAAAGCAAATTATATGCAAAAATAAAAAGGTAGCAAATAGCTTAACAAACAAACAAACAAATAAACAAATTAATAAAAAAAAAAAAACAAATAAACAGCCAAGGCAATATTCCTAGAATTGTACACACTTTTCTATTTCTTACTATTGAAGTAGATTTTTTGGGCATGTGAAACGAAGTCAGGTAATTAATTTCACAAAATTGTTTGCCGAGTCAGCAACCTTTCAAGCAGAAGTCGAATCGAAACCAATATTGTGCAAAAAATATAGAGAAAAATATCTACAAATAGCATGAATGCCTCGGGTAATGGGGTGCCTTAGCGTTATTGTGCAACATTAAAACCAAAAACAAAATGATATGTATCTGCACCATGAATGAGGCCGTAAGGTTAAATTGCGTCGTCATCAGACGGCATAAATCTCAATTTCAATAAAGAAATATTTGCTTAATATTATGCCTCGCATGCATACTTTTTCATTTACATATTTATGGGCAATTCCATGTTCAAATTATTTGGTTCTTTAGTACGCCTTAAGTGTTTATGAGCTAATTTATTTCGCAGAAATGTGTTCTCTGTAATTTGTTGAGTTAAAAATCTAATCACGGAAAAATATTCATCAAAAAAAAAAAATAATATTATAATAACATCAAAGTGGGGTGTTCGGGCGGTGGAAGTTGGGGAGGGGTTGGTTGGGTTGGGTTGGGAGTTTAACTTATTCGGTGAGGTAGATCCAGCGGATGTTCTTAATGGCGGCGGGTGACAGGGCTGTTGTGCAACAGGTTTATGGCAAGAAGGTTAGTGTGCCTATCCAGTCTCATCAGGTAGGCTTAGGCAATCCTATGGATCTCCAGATGGACCCACGAGACTCCGAGCTCATTGTGTATATCCCCTAATCGTATATTGTACGGATTGTACTGAGTACTTTGTATTGGAATTTTTGAAACAATTCGCAGTTACCATTGCTGGCAGTGCCCCAGATTGAGGTCTCATATGTCCAGGGTGGATCTTTTTCTCAGAAGCCAGAGGTACTTTTCAACCTAGTATTTAACTGTCTTTTTTTTTTGGATAAGGTGAGATCAGCATGTTAATCCTTCTATCGAGCTCCAGACCTACGTTCTTGGCAATGGTAGGGGGGGAAAAAAACCGTCCAGTTGGTCAGGGGGGGCAATATCCTCTTCTAATGGAAAAAGTTGTTTTGTAATGGACGACTTTCATCTCCGCTTTTCACATAAAATTTTTGGCCCGTCGTATGTTTTGAGCAGTTCTTAGTACGGAGCAGGTAGTGCCGCCTTTTTTCTTTGTATAGTAAAGTAACACTCGAACATTTTTTCCCAATGCTTCAGTTCGTTGTCTCATTTAATATGGAATTGCCTATTATTATTATTCGATATATGTTGTATATACATTTTTATTAATGCTTTTCTCGCTTTTATTTTAACAACATTGTTTTTGCTGTCTGCCAATAATGCCAATAATGACTACCAAAACCTTCAATGTCTTAACTGAGGACAGAGAAAGAACGCACTTTCACGTATACAAGTAAATATGCAGACATACATATTACGTAGACAATTCCGATATAATTTATGAAATTTCTTGTACCAAATTTTGCTTTCAAATTTATTTCGGAAACAATTTCATTTTGCCCTAGCTGCTGCCTTAATTTAATGGCTTCAGTATTGATATATGTTCTTTCAAGGTTATGAAGCCTGTCCATTATCGAACTATAGAAAGAATTGAAGTAGATAAATCCAAATACAAGATTCTAGACAATAATCTAATTTTGAAACAAATAAGTTTAAAATTAAAATCATAAAAAACTGTAAGATTAAATGTCTCAGAACATTACGTTACATTTATATTCTATATTTTAAAGATTAACTTAACTAGTTGCTTAAAAGTTCAAGCCATAAATAGCGTCTAGAAAATATTGCTTGCACTTCAATTCAAACGCTATGTGCAGCTTCTTAAGTGTCATAAAGTCCTTTGAATTTTTAGAGTAAAAAAAAATTGCGCATTGTGTTACGATTACAAACACTAAATGCAAGCTAAATCTTTAGAATGATTTATATAACTCTCTTTGCAGCATACGGAATACTGCACGAGTTATCCTTGAGTGTTATGCGCTAAACGACGTTTTTCACGAGATTTTTATTTATTTATTTTTTTTTCTTATAAAATATTTGCAATTTTTATTAGCCATTCTCATGAATAAAATATTTCTAAAGCCATTTTCGGTTGCTGCTGCTACAATGTAAACAGACACACAAGGCAATTTAGCGACATGCATTATCCTTTGGCCTTGCCTTTTGCGTTCTTTGAGTTGAAAAAATAAGCTAAATGCAGCTCAGGCGAAAAAGCAAAAAAAAAAAAATACTACAACAACTCAGCTGTATGCATCTGTTTAAAATTTTGGAAGGCGTATAAAATAGTCAAATAAACTAACGAATATGTGTTTTAAAAATTACATATTTTTAACTAAGCTTAATGCTAATAGCTGCTTCTTGCACAATATTTGTATTGTTTACTTGTTTTTTATAAAAAAAAAAAAAAAAAAAGATTCTTTGATATATTAGTTTAGTACAAGAAAATTATAAAATAAATTTGCAGAATATCAAAAAGTCTTAAGACTAAGGAATTTGCTAAAATATATAATTTTCAGTTACATAAGTCAAAGCATATAACAAAATATACGATTTAAAATCATTTATACATGATTTGTTTATATATGCATTTGAATGCTAACCCTAAGATTTAATTGCTTTTGTTTTTGAATACGTTCAGATTGGAATGCATTACACTTTGCAGCTATCGCTTTAGTTTCTTGCATCAAATCTCCCAACGCTTTTTGGTTTCGAAACTGCATTCATTAATTTTATTCGCAACTGAATTGGTGAAGCGAAAAGTTAAATATTATTTAGCCTTCAACCTTTTTACTTTGCACTTAAGCAGTTTTTATGCTGCTTGCTTGGACGCCCCGCCTGAAAGTAGGCTACGAAATTTCGTATTAACCTTAATTCATTCTGCTTTACCAACAAATAAATTCCAATTGGTTGATTTTTAAATGAGTTTTAAGTGGGAATTACACTAACATCAGCAACAACAACAACAAACAAAAATAATATAAATGAATTGAATAATCCACCACCGAAAGAAAAAAAAAAAAAAAAACAAATAAAATAAATGAAAAAAAAAAAAAATTATAGAATGAGTGAAACGATTTTCCAATAATTACTTTTTAACTTTGTTTTTCTATTTTAATTTAAAATTTTTTTTTTTTTTTTTGATTTTGTTGTGCGCGTGCGAACAAAATATTTAATTAGTGAGAAAAAAAATCCTTTTGAATGCTAATTAGTTGCGAATTTGCATTGAGAAGGACTTTTTGAATTGAAAGCAATTTAATAAAGCGCAGACCAAAAAAGAAAAAAAATAAAACAAAACAAAACCAAAAAAAGAGGAAAAAGAGTGAAAAAGTGAAAAAGAAAATTTAATAAAAACCAATGAATTTTATTTACGTATTTACGAAGAAGAAAAAATACGCTTCAAACTTAATTAGAAAAAATAATCATTTTTTCTGAATTTAAAACTCAAAATTTTCATTTTTTTTTTTGAAAGTGGTTATATAACAACTAACAGTTTGTTTTAAACTGAACATTGTAAAAATGAGCCTTATATAAACAAAATATACAATTTAAGTTTGGAAACGGAAGCAAACATAATTAATTTAAAAAAATTTTCTACCCCGCTAATAGGTGAACAAAATAAAATAATTATTACTCCTAACTATAACAAAAGAAAACAAAATGACCAAAAAAAAAAAAAACAAATAAGGAAAAAAAACAAGAAAAAAACGTAAACTTCTGTAAAACCGAAGATACAATTCTCGTCATACATATATGTCAAATTTTAAGCTAAAAATGCAGATATAATGCAGATTTCTTGAAGATGATAAAAGATTCGTAAGGGGAGCTTATACCTACAAATGGGCGTGGCACCATGGATCTGACATACAAACAACTTAGAACCAAAAAGAAAAAAAATTAAAAATTTTAATTTTTATGGTTTCAGAGGGAGGCGATTGGGGCTAAGCCGATTCATTACAAATTGTCCGTCAAAATGATAATACCCGTTCAAGTTATGTGTGGCGGGTGTAAAAAAAAAAGATACTCTTTCATTACTAATTTCGATTATAGTAGAAAAAAATAAATGAAAATATTTTTGCTTTTCAAATATATAAATATTTGTTTACATTTTTTCATTTTTTTTATTATTATTTTGTTTATTTTTATGTCACTTGAGCTGTTGTATTGATATTAAATAAATTTAAACAGAGACAAACTGATACAAAACTCATTTGAATAATTGTAAAAGGCGTAAACAACTCTTTGTGTTTTAAATTTATTAATTATTTCTTGACGCTTCAATGCATTTTTAATCATATTGTTTTATTTTTCGTTTTACTTTGTTTATATTTAATTGTTTTCTAACTCAATTAAAGGCAATTTATTGGGTTTTGGATTGAATTGCACTTAGATTTTGAAATATCGAATTCAAAGAATGTAAAGTTGCCTACAGAAAGTTTTGAATATCAAGTAACATGCCATTCTAACAGAGGTAAAAATAGTATCGAAAGATCGATGTCTTAATATATTTTCTTTATACGATTTAAATTGTATTTACATAAAAATTATGTAACAGATTTTTCCATGATGCAGTATCTTCAGACAATATATATGTTGCCATGTAGAAGTGACTAAGTAACTGAATCGCCAAGTGATAATTTGATTTTCGAGTGGCATTAAGATGTAATCAGTTTAAGTGTGCCATGCCAACACATTCAATGACTTCAATGCAATTGATGCAATACAATTTATTTGAAGTATTCCACGCATGAACGTGTCAATTTGTAAGTAGCGCTGCCCACTTGCCAAATGAAATGTGCCAGGACACACATACGAATTTGAATAGCGTGAATAAACGCAATAAGCAAAGTGGAATTGTTGTGGTTTGTGCTGTTGAAAATTGTTGTGCTAGGTAAATTAAATTTAAATTTGTTAATACGAGTCGCGACACTAGAAATTGCTTACAGTCACACATTCGATTCGTTTCGATTATGCAATTATAAATTTTATGTGAAAAATTTAATTACTACAAATTTATTAAAAAAAAAAAAAAACATTGTGCAGTTGCGGCAATCATTTGCATTTGAGTTAATTTGTAACTCAAGCACCTTTCGCTGTGATAATAGTAGCCAAGCTTTATAAAAAAAATTGTATATATGCAAATTTATTCATTCAATCGATACAACAGATACAGCCCAACTGACGCCTGTCTGTGTTTAATAAAATTTATTTTATTTAAATTTTACTTTTTTTTGTCGTGTTTTTATTTTATTAGCAGCAATTTAACAATCCGCCCATATTGTGGCTTATTTTTTTTTTTTTGCAAAAAGAGATATATTGTTGCACGTTCAATCAATAATATTCTGTCTGTGTGTGTGCGTGAGTGTATTTGTTTGTTCATTGAAATTAATTTTTTACTCTTTTCCATTGTGTTGCATAGGGCGTATACACAATATTAAATTTACTTGTTCAAAAATACAATATTAAAGAATAAATTAACTTTAATAAAACAAAAAAAATTAAAAATAATAATAAAAACATATTTTTAAGGGCCATTTGATAGGTATTTTTTTTTTTAGATATAATAGAACCACTTCTCATCATTTGCTATGCCTTAAATGTAATACATCCGCTTTGGCTGGTTTAGTTTTACAGAATTTGAGCTTTTCTTTTGATACCATTAGGCTCCATCATTAGGTAAATTTCATTAAAAATTTACTATAACTTTTCAAACATGTCTCGTTTGTAAAATGTACATACACCTACAATGCAACAACGTTTACACCGTACTCAATTTATTTGTGGTGTTCATTATGCACATTGAACATGTGGTATACCAAATTATGGCAACTTTAATTGGACAAACCGATATTAATCAGTAAGTTACACACACACACACATACACACACAAGTGTGCAAATAATATTACATAATACAATGCAGCGCATAATCAAAAGGTGCAAGAGAATGTACAGAATGTTGAGCAACCTAGTAAGTTGGCAGCTGTGCAAACACGTACACATGTAATGCTTAACAAATTGACAGCTGCATCTGTTGTTCTATTCTCTTAATCTGTATGTATCTGTGGTCAATGCATATACATACATTCGCTCACTATTAGGGAGTTACGGTCACTATTTCAATTTCAACAATTATTTGTGAAATTAAATTAACAATTGTTAACCGCTACGCGCGTAAAATACAAATACAATTTCAGTTTTATTGAAATAATAAATTAAATAAATTAAATATGTTAACTATAAGATGCGCAGTTAGCAAGTTAAAATCTATCGATAAATATGCATGTTTGTACGTGCGAAAGACGAAAATTATTAATAATAAGACCGATAGATGGTGCCACGCATAACATACACATAATTGAAATCTATCGGTTTATTTTATATTTCTAGCTCTTACTTATCGAAAAATATCGATATATTTTGAGACTTTTCCACCACTATTAGATGCCTTTTGCTGTTTTGGAAGTTCAAAATTGATTCTGCTCTTTGGCAAGCATCTCAGTTCTTGGGACTAAAGAGGTCTAATCGCTGCAATGGTATTGCATTCAGTTCAAAAGGTCAAATTTATTAAAATTTCAATAAAAACAAATATTAATCTTGTATTTTTTTCTCCTTTTTATACGTTCAATTGTAGCGAAATCTTTGATGAAAAACCTTTAGGCAATATTCGCATTTGAACTCAAAAAAATGCATCCGTGCCAACGGTTCTAAGCAATTAAAGATTGAAGTAGACAAGTTTGTCGTTTTAACAAAAATTTTGACGCAGCAGCAGCCTTTAATTTTGTATCCGCTTGCTATGTTTGACAGTTTCCTTACCATTTTGAAGCATTTCCGTAGCCTTTAGACATTGTCGACATTGTCAAACAAATGCTGCAAGCGGTTTCTTGCAATGCATACTTTGAATAAAGCGGTGCTGGCGGTTGAGTTAATCATGAAAAAAATAATTGGAACAAAAAAAAAAAAAAATATATATACGTGAAAGTTCAAAGCTTGATTGCCAATAAAGGTTTAATGCCGGTTTACACAAAGATGTTGCAAGATTTCAAAGATTTTTGATTGCAGTAAATGCTGCATGACGGAAGCACAGTATAATGACACAAAGGATTTCAAATTGGCTGAGTTTGCTTATATTGAGCTTTGAGTGTATCGATTTCTTGTAGTTGGGTAGTATTCAAACTCATATATGGCAGTGTTTTTTGTAACTGTTTTGGCTCTTTTATTTTTGTTAAGCGATTTATTTTCAAAATGTTTTGGTTCCATTAGCCAAGCTAATTTAGTTTTTCAAGTCTTTATTTAATTCCATACAGCCTTGATGAAAAACTGTTATCGGTTATAAATTAAATGGTTATCCGTCTAATCAAATCGCAAATTCATGTTGCTTGGACTAAATTTTCTGTTAGTAAAAGTCAAAGCTTGACACAATCGCCTGTGACAGAAACCACCCGAAAAGAAGGCGTTACCGATTTGACTTTGGGGCGTGTTATTCACTCCCAATTTTTGTTGTTAAATATAAATCTCGATTGTCACTTTTCCATTGAATTGAACACTGTAATGCCAATTTAATACTGATTTCCGATTAGATTAAGGAAAAGTCAAAATGTTACAATACAAAATTTATTTTATTTTAACTATTCCAATTAATTATCCTTAACACTTTAGCGCAGCGTAGCCAATTACAAAATTAATGAGCATAATTTTTTATGACTATTATCAGTGATTTTGTGATTATGCTTTTCTTTTATTGATATTTATTCAACTTCATTGGTAGTGATTACAAAAGTCGCTTCCGTGGCTAAATAATGAATAAAATAATGTTGAAAAAAAAAAAATAAAATAAAGCAACGGATGCGAATGGTTGAGCAAGTTGGCTTTATGACTCATTATTTTTTAATGCCAATTATATTTTCGTTCTAACAAATTTTATGTTGTCCAGTCAAGTATATAATTGGAATAAAGAAAAATTGTATTTGCTTTGATAAGACTATTTTTTTGGCTTTAATGATCATAAAATTGATTTATTTATGAAAAACATAAAAAAAGGATAAATTAATCTCTCAAAATTTTGTGAACTGAAAAAATTAAATGTTTTTTTTTATTTTTTTTTTTGCAATAATTTAAAGGCAGCTTCATTTTGGCTTTAAACTTAAACTCATTCATTATCGAATTAAAAATTCTTACAATTCTTATTGCAAGAGTTATAAATTCATATTTTAACTAAAAATATATTTTATGCACAAAAATTAATTTTTCAATTTTATACAATTTATAAAGGCTTTAAAAAAAGAACTTCTTGCAAATTAGACGGCAAGAGGAAGTCCTGGCTACTTGGCACAGCATGCAACATTTACAACAACAACATCATCATCATAAGCAGCTGCAGCAGCAGCAACATGAGGGTCATTCGTTAGTTTGCTACTTTTCATAACTTTATGCAATTTATGATATTTTTTTTCTTCTTTTTTTTTTTTTTTTAAATCATAATCTTAAGCAAATAATGAGCATACTTGCAGCAGCATGCCAAGAACTTGCATAAATTGCTTCTTAGCTGCTGCAAGGAAAATTTGAGCTAAAATTCACAAACGAGAAAAATTCTTGCCATCATTTTTAAAAGTCAGACTTTGAGGCAATTTGGGTTGAGCGTTTCGTCTGCTTGTTGGTCAATTAGTCAATCGTAATATTCTGTTTTAATTTTGTTTTTCTTTAAAAATAATAAATTAAATTGCAAGTATGATGCGAGTAATTGCCATTTGCTGTGTAATTTGCTATGATTCGTTTATATTTTATTTTCAAAAAAAGTTCACAATACTCGAAATTTGTCTGTGTAAATAAATTTTTTACAAAAATAAACATTTTTATAATTATGAATGCTTCCAAAAAAATACAAAACAGACGCGCCAAAGCCTGCAGACAAAGCATTTACAGACTCATGAATCTTCTCTAATAAAAAACATAGAACGGGAAAAACCAGACTGGCTGCAGTAAGAGATTCACTAAGAAAGCATCAGCAGTGACATTGCCAATTACTTTTATTTACTGTCAGCCGCACACAATGGCGCCAAAATTAAAAAAAAAAAAAAAGTTACCCTTACATAGTAAAGAATTTAAGGAATGAAAAAATTATCCACGAAAAATAGCATGCAATGCGAATGCAAGATTTTTGCACAGATTGAAACAAAACTGTCAACAGAAATTTTATTTTATTTTTACAAAACAATTGAATTACTGTTTATAATTAAATTAAAAAAATTGTACAATGCATGAAAATCTATTCATTCTTTTTTAAATAAAACAAGAAAGAACACTGAAGTCGAGTATGCTCGACTGCAAGATACTCTGTACCCAATCTATATGTACCTTAAGTTAGGTTCAATTTGACTACCATACCTCATTGAATTGGATATTCATAGAAAATCTTAAAAAATCGGGTATACCTTTGTATGGGGTTATACCTAAAATTTTGTTGGGCCTACCCATATTGGGATAATTTATTCGGACTATCATAGACATAATTTATACTAAATTTGAACTTCGTAGAATAAAAAACAATGACGTTTTTATGCAAAACCCCAAAATTTTGGGGTAGATTTGTATGGGGTGTACTCCTTAAAATGGGTCTAGAGAAAATCCGTTTGACAGCCTAAGAGAGTCTAAGTTTCAATTTTAAAAGCTCTACCTCTTATAGTCTCCGAAATAATCGTTTTCATACGGCAGACATCATGACGGACGGACAGACAGCAGACGGACAGACAGACAGACAGACGGACAGACATAGCTAGTTCGACTACCCTTCCAATGCTGATCAAGAATATATATAATTTATAGGGTCTGTCTGGCCTCCATCTGTCTGTTACATACATTCGCACAAACTTAATATAACCTTTCACCCTTTGAGTACAGGGTTTAAAAAATTTTTGATCTTGTTATTTAGTTCTAAAAATTTGAAAATTTCGTTAATATTTACTGAAATCATTTTTATATATTTAAAATTTTTTTAATGCGGTTGTCATTTAATGCGCAAAACATATTTAAGAATACAAATTTTATTAAATTATTACTTTATTATTTATTTGTTTTTTTTTTTTTTCATGAAAAAAATTATTAAGCGACAAAAGACGAGCAGAGATTAGATGGACCACAAATCCCAAATGTAATATCACGAAACTTACGTGGCCAGAGTACAACACTAAACGAACAGCTCAACTCTTGCCCCATAATAGACCGACTCTATCCATGATGGTTGGAGCACTCACGGGACACTGCTTGGTTGGAAGACATGCCGTCCGACTAGGGGTAGCATCAAATGACTTCTGTAGTAGCTTTAGAAACAAGAAAGAGGAGGAGAAAGTAGAAAATTTTCTCTGCCACTACTCAGCCCTTGGGAGAATAAGGTATATCATACTTGGTAGGCCGTTTCTGGATAGTCCAGTGGAGATTGCATCAGTCAAGATTGGTGCAGTAGCCGCCTTCATAAGGAAATCGAGCTAGTTCGAGTAGGAAGAAATAAATGAGGGATCATATGGTACCACAATGGGCCTATCTGGCCTAGATGACGTCGCAAGAATTCGGGTCGGCCATTCTAATCTAACCTGGGACCAAATGGAGGCAGCTTTTTTAATTTTGTTGGGCTTTCACCTTCCTCTGATTGTGGTATCACAATGGGTCCCTTCTGGCCTATGTGTTGTAGTGTGCTCAGCGCACTCAGGTACTAAACCTAACCAAACATGCGTGACATAATATAAGAGATTGGAATTAGTAAAAGTTTAGTTTACGTGTACCAACAGTTCAATTAGAATGTAACTAGTTTCTTCATTATTTTTAAATCATTCTCATCGACAGTTAGCGAGTTGAACAAAAGATCGATACTGTCAATCTACCAAAATTTATGTGTAGTATCTAAAATATTAAATGAAATAATAAACAAGTCGATTTGATAAAAAATTTCCAAGAAAAAATTTAAGTTGTTCATAAGCGGATTAAAGTTCAAGCCAAGCTAAGCAGAAACAAATTTGACAGAAACCAATTTAACGAATTATTTCAATTAATTATATTTTATTTTAACTTTCATGGGCGGACAATTGAAGTTGTTCTATTTTCTATATTTATATTAAAGCAAAAAATAGATTAAAAAACAAGAAATATGTTATGTAATGTTTGAATTCGAAAACAAGTAATGCTAAGTTTTTTCTTTTATTTCAAAAGTAAAACAAAAGAAAAAATAATTGAATGAAAATGCAATACTTAATACAATCTTAAATCATCAAAGATAATATTTCCTTTGAAAACGTTCCTGACTATAAAATGTTTTAGTATCAAAAATTTCATTTAAAAACATCAAGAAAAAGCAATTTTGTATTTTAAGTTGTCTATTTACTCGAAAAATACTATTTACTGCACAATCGGGTGTGTATGTGTGTGTGTGTGTGTGTGTGTGAACATTCAAATTGTTTGTAAGCATAAACTTTAATCGAAAAACTTTTTGAAAATCATTTGTAACAGAGCTCAAATGATGACAAAAAATATAATAAAAAGTCAGTCGTGCACTCTGTGTAGGACAGTTAGCAACTATAGACTCAAAAATAATATAACAATCAGACACACCCAGACAGACAATTTAACATATTCTGAAATGCAATTCAATACAGTATTGCAAAAAAAAAAAGTAAATAAATTAAAGTGCATAAATTGTTGTCTTGTATTGAATTCACATTCACTTTTCCATGAATTTGTTTGTACCTGCACTGTAAATATTTTCAATATAAATTTAAAAAAAAAAATTCTTCATTTTTACAAATATTGAAAAAAATGTGCCTGAAAAAAAAAAACATTGTTGATTTCATATGTGAGCATTTTAACACCTAACATTCAACACAATATATGCCCTGAAGCATGAGTTGTGTAGAGTGTCATCCAATTGGTTTCCAAAATCAATAAAAATGCAACAAATTGAAAATGAAATATTTATTTACGGAAAAAGAAAAGTACAAGAAGAGCAGAAAATACAAGTTACATTTCGATAATCAAACGCAATGAAAAGAATGAAGAATTGAATTTATTTAAAATTTACAAATACATGGAAATTTTTCTTGGACGGAGAGGTTTATGTTAGGTTGTCAGAAAGTACTGACTAATTTAACTCTCTGCCTAAGAGAAGTTTCACTGTATCAAGAACAATCGAAATGCAGACTTCATTTAATTTATTGAAGTCTTCCGGAAAGACTTAAATTTTATGATTTTAAATTTAACGAATTTTTATGATATCTTAAAAAATAATTCTCTATTTCGAGTCACTCAAGGCATATTTATGAGTCTGTATGCATATATGAATGTGTCGATACGTCTTCTACATATTGCAAAAAAAAATGAAATATATCCGAAATAAATGGCTTTTTTTTTTTGAAGCTGAACTAACCATTTGCTTTTTGCGACATGAAATATATGTTTTTTTTCATAACTTTTGAAACTATTTTCCAATTTTGTGGTCGGTAATTGAATGGTCTTGACGAAGATTCTAAAAATGCGATATTAATCTATTGCTCGGTCTCATATTATTAAATGTTCTTGGATTGCATTGTATTGATGATTGGCAATAAATGCCAAATGCAGAATATGTTAATTAATTATAATTGTCCTCTTAAGATATAAGCTTTAAAAATATTGAAATTTATTACTTAGTTCGGTACCCTTCCACTGCACTCGCTTTATATTGTATTTTGCTTTACAACGAATCAGAAGCATAGATAAAGAAGTAAAAATGAGTTGCTTTACTTTATGCCAGATAAATAATTGCGCTAGTCAAGTGCTTGAGAAACTTAGGCTGACTGTTCTAAAATATTGTGCCGCTAAGCAAAATATTTCAGTGGAACGTTGATGGCTAGAAATATTTTTTTTTTTCAAAAAAAAAAAAACAAATACATGCTTCTTCATTCGAACGGACTTCATATGCTGACGTATTTTATTTATTTGTAAAATTAATAACAACGCGTATAAAAACTTCGATAACAGAAAAGCTGAAATATTATCTCCTTTTGACCATTTTGATATTGGAAATATATTTAATTGCATTAAAATTCAAAAAAAAAACTTCATCATTCATTCATATGCTCAACTTGTCACTCTGTGGCCTGAACAAATAATTCACTTTGTGAATGTTGTAAATGAAAAAAAAACGAGTTCGATTCAATTCATTCCAATTGAAGTTGTATTGAAAAAAAGAATAAATATACATGATTGTATGCGAAAAATGGTTCCAACTCTTTATAGGCTTAATGTTTTGCACATAAATTTTTTTAAAATTTTTATTATTTTGGAATTATTTTATTTAAAAAAACTTTCTGAAGTTTATCAAAATATAAAATTCATTAATATTACTATTTTTTGCTGGTGACTAGACTTTTCTAAATAGACTTAAAATTCTGAATCGAAATATAAAGAATTCTATAAAATTATTAACAATTTTCGTTTGTCATTGGAATTGTCATGCTTCAATATGCATGACAAAAACAATCGCTTCGTGCAGTAATCCTATACAGAATGCAAAAACTCATTCGTAGAATAACTTGCAATACACGCATACATAAAACGCTTGTTTGAAACATAAATTATACTCCGTTACCGAGCATATACATACTACATAATCCCCTGTAATTTTTGCAATTTATTAAAGTCAACTAATTGTTAAGAGTATTAAGTGTGCAATGCAATATTGTCATGCAAGTGGCTGTAATTAAAAATAATCGCTATTACGGTGAATTCTACCGCCACTTTACATTTTCGCATGTCGGAATGAATTTTGCACGGCAAACATTTTATTGTACTGCAGCTTTTATCTAAATTAAATGCTTTATAAAATGGTGGCGTATACGTAATAATATATTGCTAATTCATCAAATCGAAAAGTGAATCAGTTAAATACATGAACTTGGCATTCATACATTAAGTGCGATACATTTCTATTATATAAGAATGTGAATAACATTTAGTAGAATGCACTTTGGTGTGATTTATTAATAATAATATTACGATATGCGCGATATTCTCATTTATGCCAACAAAATTACAAAAATTTTTGAATATCTGCATTAATGTCTACCATACTTTACAGTATTTTTAAAATGTTTTTCAATATCGATTGCAGTTCAAGTAAATGCAGCACTTGCACTTGAGCACATTCGGCAAATAAGGCAACTGTGCGGATGTAGCAGATAATCAATTTAGTTTTGCAGTTTGCTGCTTGTCTATTATTTTCTTATTTTACTCTTCAATGATATCCTGACTGCCAAACAACCTTGCACTAGGCATGATATACTACGTTGTGCGTATACTGACGCTATTCGAGCAAAGATGAGCTCAGTTCAGTTTAACAAACATTTCAGAAGTATAAATAATCAAGAAAAAGATAGATACTAGCATTAAGATACGAAGTCAGAAAAGAAAAGTGTAAAATGATATTGGGTATATAGATTGGGTGTACGTGTTAATACTACGTTTTGCATGAGTATTTGTTTTTGTATTCAATAGAATTTACGCCTGCAGTCGTAGTCTTTCAATTAAAAGCAGACAAACATAAAATGCTTAAGAGTATTGGCATTGTTAGCACAGAGAGGCAGACAGACAGACAGACAGACAATATAGAATGCACAGAATGCATAGCATGCAGAATGATCTATCAAGAAATAGTTTAGGTTCATAAGACACAAAAGATACAAGGAATGACATTAGTATGAATTTATTTTATCTGAAATTCAAATGAATTCAAATTTCTAAGTTTGTGGTTGTGTGTTTGTTTTAAGAATGTCTTAATTATGAAAGTTTGCTTTAAGATTTTTTTTTTCTGGTAAAATTATGTTCGAAGTACAAGACATCTGTATAATATTTTGCAAGCAATTATCAAATATAATAAGATATGCAGCTAGAAAGGTTATACATACAAGATAATTGAAAGTAATTACTGCAATAATAAACTAAAAAGTAGAACAAAATTCATTAAATGTATCTGGTAGCAACAAACAAATAGAAAGATAGACAGACAGACAGACAGATGTGAAAACAGACTGGCGAGAGAACACAAAAAAAGTACTTGTAAGCTCATATTGAAGTATGGCGTATAACGAGTACATATATCATTACAAATGAATGTTTCTATGTCCGCTATGAACGTTGATACTATCCAACCGATGAGTTCCACACCCATTTTGTATTAAATACATTCATAAAAATACCTATTTTCATACAAAAAATCGAAAAAAGTGTTGAGTTTGTATGGGGGCTATATGTATCTTAAAATGGGCGTGGCATCTTGGTTCTGACATACAAACTGCCTAATAGCACAAAAACCTTAAGTTTAAAATTTCAGGGTAATATCTTTGAAACTTTCCGAGAAAAACGCATTGCAAAAGACAGACGGACATGCACACGGACATGCATCCTTTCATGCGTTATAAACTTTTCGCATTTTAATAATAAAATGAAAATTTGCAATTATAAAAATATGCGTGAGTGATTTAAAATATTTAAATTTTTTTAATTATTTTTATTAATCGGCCAAGCCCGTCTGTTTTCTGAACTCCAATATTTTACTAGAAACTATTATAAATTTGCTTTGGAAATACTGTAAAGTGTGCTGTACTGCGTAAGCCGATGCATTAAAAATGTTGAATACATTAAAAGATTATAATTCATTTCCACTAAAAAGCTAAACTCCAAAAGTTCATATTGCGTATACAAATTTTTTGGTTTGTAACAAATAATTTTGCATAATGTATTTTCAGTGAAGCAAAACGAAATGGTCTGCTGGTTTCATTCATTAAACACAACATTTTTGTGCATGAGTATTAAAAAAAAATGTAACTAAAAAAATGTTCAAGCTCAGCATAAATGTACAACAACCTTTCAGGCAACATATTTATAAATACACATAAAACGGTTTGGATAAAAAAATATAACATCTATACAATCGCATATGTATATGCTTGCATGTATTTAAGTACATATTTATGTATATTGTATCCTTTAAAATTTAGCCTTAACTTATGTGTGGCAGCTTCATGTCGATTGTTTGAATAAACGTCAAGTTAGCTGCTTGGTTAAGCGAGCTTTTATGCTGACTGTTGCCTGTCAAAAATCGCATGCAGCCGCATTTCGTTATGTTTCTGAGTTTCTCTGTGTGTTGCCTTTATCCTTTATTTATGCACGGCTTATTTGTTTGTTCGTCCTTGCTGGAATATTCGTCATTTTGTTTGTTTGTTTGTCATAAGTTTGTCATTGCTCCCTGCGTAATCAGCGAATGCACAATAAAAAAAAAAAATACAAAAAATTGTGGTGGGAGTAATCATTTTGCCTTTTTGCGATGTGTTACACGTTTCTCTGATTGTTCATTTCGCGGAACTTAAATAACATTTTTTTTTTGCTACTCATATGCATGGTGAGGTGGGACATATAAAATGCGTTGATTTTTAGAATTGATGTTTTTTGGTGTTGTAAAATATCCAAGGTTATCTCATATTTTCTGTTGTGTGCACACCTTTTGTCAAAATTATGGTTTTGAGCCTGCGTAAGTCTCGCAATTTTGTTGAAATATTGTTGCGCTTAGGTTAAAAATTTGTAAATAAGCCGCTTTTAATGTTTGTAATCTGTGGTAATGAAGGCAGGTGAAGTGTTGTTTTACATTTGGAAAAGCGAAAAGTTAGAATCGCGCGTGTGTGTGTGTGGTTTTTGTATATAAAAAATGAAAATATTAATATAAATAAATTAAATTTTTTCTGCAACATTGTAAACCTTTAAACAAGTTGCTTTGGCCTTAAGTAAATTGAAATATGTCAGACTGATATGTTGTTTTTCTTTTGGCTTTATTAATTATGCAAAATTACAATTATGATGAAGGGTTTTTTTTTTTGCTTGGTTGAGGTTCTCTTGTGTATACCATTTTTAATAAAAAAGTATTTTTCGAAATCAATAATATAATAATATAATAAGCTGAAATGTGCCTGGTTAATGCATGAGCATCGCATTTGCCTTAAAATATCTTAGCCGTGTAAACTTAGTTTCTGTATTTAAGCTTCATATTCCACAAAAATAGTTTAGAAAATAAAAAACTTAACATTTATTGCTAAAAATCATATTGTAACCAATTTCAAATATAGCTAAACATATACAAATGTATATCCATGAAACATGTATTGTATCGATTCTCAAATGACGTTGGAGCTATCTTCATTTTTTTTTTTTTTTTTTTTTTTTTTTTTTTATATACAAAATGAATACATTTCTCACAAAGAAAAACAAAAAATAAAATATAAATTGAATATTGGAAATTTTCTATATTTTACGGGAAAAATATTTTATTTTATGCATTTGGCAAGTCGTGTCAAATTCGCTTTGAATTGAAAACGACATCAAAAAAAAAAAAATGAGGAATGCATACATAATTGTTTACAATTTAATAACAAGCAGAAATAGTTTAAATCGGTTATAAAGAAATTTTGATACTCTACTCAAGCAATCATCAAAAAAAAAAAAAAAAAAATAACAATAATAATAAACAAAAAAAAACGCTATGCTACACACACTAAGCTTCGAGCGGTACTACGTTTGATAAAATGACAAAAAAAATGAAATAAAGAAAATAGAGGAAAAATGAGCTTAATTTAAAATGTACTCAGATAGGATCGGAAATGTTAAAATATTATACAAATTTATCGAAAGGTCTTAGTTTTTCTTTCTAAAACAGTTAAAAAATAAATTTCGATTCGTAGTTGATGGAGTTATTTATCAAGAACCAACCTTGACGACATTATCATCAAAATGTAACCTCTTGAACTCAATGAGGAAGAGAGCAATACAAAAATGATTGTAATCCACACACATTTAAAATGCAAAAAAAAAAGGAAACTAAAAATATACTCACCAAATTATATTTTATATTTTAATTATTTATAGTACATACATAGGTACTATATGTGTATATATTTTTAATGTTGGAGCTCTCTTCATTTAAAGTTCTTCTGTTTATATTGTTTTATTTTAAGTTCAGGCGGCTGTTTAATTTTTGTTTTATTATTATTTTATTTTGTTTCACTTCAAGTTCATTTACAAGTACAAATACACTAAAAAATGAACAAAAACAATATTATTTTCAAAAATTAAAAATAATTTTTTTTTTTGGATTTTCAATGTCTTAAAGTAAAACACAATTAATGATAATATACTCGTACACTCACATATGTATGTTCACTATGTGCACTAATACAAACAAATTTAATTAGTTGAATTTAAAAAAAAAAAGTACTTCACTTGCACTGCCGCCCGCGCGACATACACTTTAAACACGTGCGACAATAAATTAATGCTTCTTCTTTCCAATCTCAATTACAAATGCACGCTGCGAAGGTTAACGGCAGAATGAGCGACCGAAATTCTTAGACAAATGAATCACGACTTATAACGGTAAATGACGATAGAACCGAAGCTTTGATGCGCGACACTATCGTATGCGTATATAAGCTCGGTAAGACGAAGTCAAGTGAGTCAGGTCGATCGGTCGGTGGGTCGGTCGATCTGCACATATGTTTGTGTGTGTGTATGTGTGTATGGTGTTCATAATACTATTTTTATTTTTATTCTTATTTTTGCTTCTAAAATATATGTTATTTTTTTTTTATCGTTAACACTTTTTTAAATATTGTTTTATACTAGAATAGGTCATAACTTTAGGTTCATAACAAATCGTGTATGAGTAACTCATATAAATAAATTTTTTTAAAAATTTACGATATTTTTAATAGTTCTAGAAATTTATTAAGAGTTTAAAAAACAAAAATTAATAAAAATACCGGACAGTGGACTTTTCTATTTATTTATAAATCTATAAAAATTTAATCTAAGTTTTTTCTTTTCAAAACTGACTAGAAAGTAAATTCGGCGTGACGAGTATTGGCACCGCGAATAAGGAGAAAAAATATATATTGTATTTAATAGAAAGTATACTATAGTGCTTAAATGAAATAAGGAAATATACTCAGTTCAGCTTTAAAAAGATTAATTTGACTTTGTAACAAAGTCGTTCTCAAAATCTAAATACTGATTGCATTTCATATTATACATACACAATAACAAGTTAACAAGTTAACAAAAATATCATAAGTGGAAAAAATGCTTACGTATATAAATATTTATTGAATTGATGAAATAATTTTGTCGATATCAATGATGATTGCGCTGCAATGAAGTTATGCTTTGTCTCTTTATCTCATATTTGTCTTTTGAGTTATCCAGTTCAATAATTTTTTGTTAGTTTTTATACTTGTCACATATAGTGTAAAGCGGGCTTATCAGAAAGTTTTTGTATCGTACAAAAGAGACATTGCATATTATATAAATATTGTAGATCAACTCTTGATTGAGAACATTTGATCTGGGCTTGTCCCTCCGTCTGCCTGTCTGTTTGGTGTTACGCGATTTATTCGCACAGCTTCGATTTTGTCTGAATCCAAGCCTGATTTTCCTTTATTTAAAATTCGATAAATCAATTGTTTAAGGCACGAAATTTATTAAGCAACTTTTAAAGACTGCGCACACAGCCTAGCAGTCATACAAGAACTATGATGCATATAAATTCCAAGTATCCCCAGTTAAATATTTATTGCCAATTTATGTGCGTTGTAGGCAGTTAAATGGATCATTTCTTAAATATATTGATATTACTTTGCAAAGAAATGCATAATAAATTGCAAATATATCAAAAACTTTTTTGGAAAAATGCTTTAAAAAATCTCTTAATATGCATTTTGTTCTGAACACGTTCAGTAACTTTTTAGCAAAATTATTAATAAAGAAAAGACGTGCTATAATGTATCTGGTAAGGAAAAAAAGCACAAATTTTTTTCCTTAAAATTGTAATTGTTGTATAAAATTTTTGGTATACACATTTCAATGTTAACAAAAGACCAAACAACTTCATTTTGAAATGAATGAACGGTCCTGTCTTTGAATTTACCTAGTCACAGTCAGTTGTCTCACAAAGATGCTGATTCCGAATAAGCTATTTCAGTGTTGTCTGAACTAAAATTTAAAACATTATTTCAAAGGTATTGTCTACAGAAGTCTTATGTGCTTTAATGCAAGCATGTGCTTTGCCAAATGCAAGCAAATCTTAAATTTACTTGAACTAATTTCAATTGAAGTCATTTGAGTTGATTTGCCATTTCATTCAGCATAAAAGTCAATAATTGCTTTAATTGTTTATAGCTGTTTTCAGCAGCTTTTGCAGTTGTTGTAACATTAATTATGAACTTAAATCGAAAAACTTTGGATTTACTTTAGCAGCACAGCGAAATATTCACTCACAGCACTGTTATGCATAAATTGAACTAATTTTCGAGAGTTTAAATAAATGTTTACATACGAAATGGTGTCATCGATTTTGAAGGAGCAGTTAGGGTATGTAAAGTATGCAGATACGAGTGCAGATGATATTCTATAATTTTGACTGAGATTAGGCATTGAATTAACAATTTTTTTGTATCTTATTCAAATGTTATGAAGCATTTAAAAATGGTACCAACTATTTTGTTCGTTAAAGAATAAATAACTCAATGAAGTTTTTTAAGGCGTAAAAAAGACACGTTCCATGGGGCGTATGCGTAACATGTTAAAAAGTATAAAAAACTTTAAAATAAAGTAAAATAAAAGTTAAAAAGTAAAATTATAGTACGCTACATCGTCTTGAAGTTTAAGGCCAAAGCTAAAATGTATGTAATGCAGTTTCTATACCCTGCACTAGAGCTGGGCACAGGATTAGGCTTATATCAGCGCTTGGCCTTAAAATGGTGACTGAAAAAAATTTGTCTTCGTTTTATAAAATCTTAGTTTTAGGTTTGGTGACTGCATCCCTTTTAGTCTCCGTAATAAATGGTTTTATACATTTCAGACTTTTGTACAGAGTACATGTATAAAAGCTACAGAAAATACATAATACATTTATAAAAGGTTGTTGAAACAATTCGGTACTTACGGAACAAATTTGAGCGGGACTGGAGAAAAAAATCGAGAAGGACGGGACTAGGATCAAATATTTAAATAAAATATATATCATGACTATTCTTATAGTAAGGTATAAATGCTTCGATTACATTAGAGCTTATTTTATACATTTTTTTCAATTTTAGTTTTTCTCATGCCTTAACTTTCCACTTGTCCTTTGCTGCAACTTGTTTGAGTCACGAACACTTTATGACATCAGCGTGACTTGAGCACAACTTTAAAAAAATTCAAAGACTAAAATTCAAATTCGACTGCTTGCTTGTTCCTTTAACGATGACGACTGACGCTTTTAGTTGTGTTCTTTGTTTTGTTTCTAAACAAATTTTCAAAATCAATATTTACCGAAAGTGTTTTGCATACCAAATAATTTGAAAACCAACTTTGCTACATTTTGAATAAAGTTTACTCTTAAAGCGAATTGTTTATAAATGATTTTTTATTACATAGATTTACTCTAAAAATTTATAAGAGACATCATTGTGGTTTTTGTAAAATATTTTTATTCGTTTATCTTTAAAATAAATAGTTGTAAATGGAATCGAGTTAACTGGGCTATTTACGTCTAACTGGAATTTCATATATATAACAGAAACAAAATATAAATAAATATTTTCAATCGTTTTGAAATCGCCAAATATAAGCGATTTACTTTTCTAAACGAAAATTTTGGTGTTCCCACAAAATCAAATCGCAAAATGATTTCTCTTTGAGTAAGTGAAATAAGAAGCACATGAAAAATCTTCGTTTGCCGGACCACACAAACAAAATATTTGTGTCCCATTTTGGCGCTCCCCTTCTTCATGCTTCTCTTCGATCGTTTCCAGTGTTCCAGCGAGAGTAGGAGGCGATCATATTTACATGCATTTTTACTTCAGTTCTAAACAAACAGGCAGCGAGCACAGTGCGACGGAGTGACGCCTGATTTTAAATTCGTTTCAAAATAAAATAAATAATTTACTAAATACATAATTAAAGCGTTAAAGTTAAAAAACAAATAAAGAGTGAAAGAAAGAAAAGAGAGCAGAAAAGAAAAAAAATATGTTTAGGCACCGAACGTTTGTGGCGTAAGAGGTACGTAACCACAATTTTTAGTTTTTTTTAAATTTTTAGAATTTAAAGACGAGCTTGCACATAAAAAGAGAGATAACAAAGGTCATCAGTAGTATAATCCTTTTAATTAAGAATTATTTGCACTTTACATGAAACTTGTCCGTTTACGTATTTGCACTTTAATTAAACTTAAATAATTTAATTTATTGATTTCATTTACAATTTCTATCTCAAACCTCTGCAGAGGGTGCCCACAAACATAAAACTTTATCACTTTGCAAATTTTATCAACAACGGAAATTGACTTAAACAAAAATTTTGTTGCTTAATTGACTTACAATGTTTGATTGAATGTATTCTTGTGTGGCAGGCACTGGATTTGACGCCATTGGGGCAATTTGTTATAGTTAAATTAAAAATTATTTAATGGCTTTTTGTAATATTTCATAAAGTTTTGTTTGCCTTAGAAGATTTTCTGTCTTCAAGCAATTTTGACGCAAGTTGCTAGAAAGTTTATTTTTGAAGCTTAAGGCTCGAAAACGTAAAGAAAATAATTTTATTTGTATTTTTCCGTAGTAATAAAATATGAAAGTTTTAAGTTTTTAACTAGAAAATTATTTTTTTTTTTTTTATCGAAACTAAATAATTATAGCATAGTAAAACTTTAGAAGGAGTTTTCTATAGTTTTAAGTCAAGCATGCCTATTGCATATACACATAAATCATATCAGAGTTGCAGCAAATAGAGAACGTTCCCTACGAAAGTCGACCTTACATACCCCTGAAAAAATCTTGAAACTAATATGGCAATTTCTTCGCACCCTCTTGCCACAATTGAAATGTCAATAACCTTGGCAGCAAATCAAAGGCAGTTCTCACCACACTTGCTTTACATCCGCAGAAGTTTGTAGAAAATGTGAGGAGAAAGGAGTCATAGAGACTCTAAAGCACCGCATCTGTAACTGTCCAGCTGTTGCTAGGACAAGAATAAAATATCTTGGCACACCTCGGATCGCATCGTTAAAAGAGGCGGCCAGTTGGAATCATTAAAGCATTTACCAAACACGGAAACAATTATCCTCCGCTATCGGTAACACTAAGGACCATATTGGTCTATGTGCGAACCCCTAAAGGGGTTATTACATAATTAGTCGAATAGATAAATCGTATCACTAATAATCTAATATAATATTTTGCTTTAAGTGATAAAAAATTAAAAAATTATAAATAAAAATAAATTACGTGTACGCCACCTTTTCTTTTAAAGGCGTACCTGGTGTAAAAAAACGTTTAGATTGCTATCATTAGTATTCAAAAAACGCTAACGCAACAAAAAAAAGACTCTATGAACAGTAACCTTCACGTTTAATCACCTGGCAAAGTGTAATTAGGCAACATATTTTAGCCATCAAAACCATTTAACTGCCATTTTGCTACTTTGACTACTTCTAATCGTCTTCGCTTTACTTGCAAACTTTCAATATGGCAACAGAAAGTTGTTTTTCGTACCTTAAACGGTGTGCAAGTGTTAGCATGTACAAAGTTTTAGCTAAACGATGTGTTAATATTACAAGGATCGAAACAAAACTCGTTATAAATAACAAACATATTCTTTATATTTCCGAAACTACTTCATTCGTACAATAATTTAACTCTGGTAAGAATGAAAAAACAACAACCAATGGAAAACCCCAAAAAGGAAATAATTAGTGAAATACAAAAAGTAGTTCTAATGCATACAAAGACGGCAAAAGAATGTAAGAAAAACTCCCTGCACAATGTAAAAAAAAAAAAAACAACAAAAGTGTTTCAATTAAACAGAAAAGAGAAAATAATCGTACGAATTGCAAGTTCAGATCAAAAGTTGAGGAACAGAATATCAAGAATTAAAATTTTTACTTTACAGAAAATAAAATAGCTTAGATTTGATTACACTACGTGAAAAAAAAAAAAAAAAATAGTAGTGCTTGAAGGTCTGGATGATTAATTAAAAAATTCGTAGACTTGGAATTTTCTGGAGACCCCTAAAATCTGGATTAATGGTCGAAAACCGTTTTTGTCCATTTTTATACCCGCCACACATAGTATGGAGGGTATTTGTATTTAGTCAGAAAGTTTGTAATGCATTAAAGGAGTCATCGTAGACCCTATAAAGTATATATATTCTTGATCAACACGACGAGACGAGTCGATCTAGCCATATCTGTCTGTCTGTCCGTCTCTATTTATGCGATTCATTTGCTTTGTTTTAAAGATATTTACATGAAACTCGAAACATAAGCTCAGTCCTAAGCAGTTCAAGTATTAAAATCAACAAATTCAACAAATTTAATAAAATATGGTAAATTATTATCAACAAACTATTTGCCTGCAATATTTTATATTTTTTAGTTTTAAACTAATTTATACAATAAAGTTACTTAAAAAAAAATTAAATTAATTTAGTCAGCAGTCTGTGCCGCATCTGATTTTACTGAAAAGGAAATAATCTCCAAGGATTTGTATTTATATAAACTGACTATGATAGTAAAAAGTCTAATGTAATCCAAGTCAGGCATATAGGCAGTCCTAAGAGATTTTGAAAAAAAAAAAAAACCGAAGATTTCAATGTTGCGTTGATGTATTTGAATTGGTTTGTGTAGCACAATGCGTGAAATGTTTATTTCTTACATGATTTTTCAGTTTGTTATACAATAATAAATTTGTTACAAACATGCAATGCCCGTGGGATTATTTTTGTGTCTAACTTTATCAAGCACTCAATAACTCACTTTATAAGGTGGATAGTATTTTATTCAGATGATTTTTTTTTTTTTTTTTGATTATTTTTAGTTTTTGCCAATTTGTCCGTCCGAAAATTGCTCAGAAGATTAAAACAGTTTACACAATGACTTAATTAAGTTTTTTTTTTTTTTTGTATTTTATTATTTTTTTGGTATAAAATTATATTTGTAATTCTCGTTAGTTTTTAATCGAAGATCTTTAAAATTTATTAATACTCAATTTTTTTAATCACATCTGTCATATAAAAATAAAAAACAAAAAAATTTTTCGTATTACTTTCTGTCAAAGGACTAACACTAGCAGTGAAAATTATATGCTTGCAACGGAAATACTAAAATGGCGGCGGCGTCCTTTCTGTTTCATTTGTTCCGTTTTTAATATTATTTTTTTTTCTGTTTCACTCATTTCCTTGTCTGTTTGTAAATATGTATGTAAACTTTCGTCCTTGGCGCCAGCTGAGTTATTGCAAGTTAATTTTTCAACTGCTTAATGAGCGGAAGTGGCCATTATGAGCAGATTTAAATATGTCGCATGGCATTAAAATGGCGGATGAGTCTATTAGCGCAAGTGAATGTGCGGCCCAATGAGATTATGGTAAATAGTGAGTAAGTAACAGAACAGAGTTATAGCGTGGTAGACACAAATGGCATACATAACATACATTTTCTTTTCATAATATATGTTTTTTTTTCTGATTATTTAGGCGTTATTTTTATCTTGCTTGTTTGTTGAATAATTGATTTTTGTTACAGAAATCTTTGATGGAAAATTTGATTAAAAATTTTGAAATGAAAACTAAAGAAAATGTTAACTTTGTGCGAATATTAGCTAAAGCTATGAACTCAAGCGCCTATAATATATTTCTTTTGATTTATTTATATCAAAATCTTCTTTTAAATATATTTTTATTTATGTTTAAAACATGTTTATATATTTAATATTAAGTCGTAAACCAAATTATACCTAAATCATCTTTCGTTTACTATTGTTATCGAAATTCAATCAGTTTGTCAGACCTTTTAACTTGCGGCAAACTGTAAGGTATTCTTGAATTACTCACACAATCGACAGCACGTTCGGCCGAGAGGCAAACATGAATTTTATATTTTATATGGCTTAGCTTACCACACGCTTTGTTGTTTTGCCTCAAACGTGTTCAATGGAATTTCATGCGTAAATTGTTTGTAGGCTTTACAGAAATTGTATATAAAAACTGAACATTTCTTTAATTTGTATGTTATGCTAGACTCTTTCCCCTAAAATTAAATTTCTGTACCGTCGCGTGCAGATTTTATACTTAAAAATGCTTTTAGTCCGTTGAAAATATAATTTATTCTCTAAAAATAGCATTCATGCAATTGAAATTATTCAAGCAAGTTTGTACAATGCAATACACAAATTAAGAGGCGGATACCCGGCGTCTGCTACAACGTACATAGAAACATACTAAAAAACACCAGTTCTTTTGGATTCAGCTTGCCCAAAATATGCTGGGGAACGCTGCAATCAGCTGTTTTTTTTTTTTATTTCTTTTTTGATTGCAGCGAGTCCACAATATTTTGCGGTTAGTATAATAAAAAACATATAAAATATCGAGACATTTTTGTATGGAAAATTAAAAAAATCGACATCTTGAATGTACCAAATTTGCCACTGCTTTAGAATAATTTTTATTTACTTGCATTGTTGCCTTTCAAATGAAACCGGTTTGGAAGTCATCGGTTGAATGATTTCAGCGTCCATAGCGGACATAGAAATATTTTTACTATTTTATTTATATATTTACTCCATATTTCTTGTAAATGCAACTAAATGTGTTGCGTGAAAATGTTAAAAAAAAAAAAAAAACTTTTTTAAGTTATTTGAGAGAAACTTTTTTTTTTTTTTTGTTTTAATGCAAATTAATTGTACCGAAGTGTAAGAGGCACAAAAGTGTTGCCTATAATTTCTTCAATAAATTTTTAAACTTTCTCGACAATTATTAGCTCGTTCTAGGTTTGCATGCAATAAATTTATTCTAGGTTGTAGCGTAGTTTGAGAAAAATAATTGCATGATGGTCAGGGGCTGGCTGGCTGGTTGGCGAATGAAAGAAGCTATAGAAACCCGTTGACAACTTGACTAACTTTTAATGCGGCTCACTTAAAAGTTGCAACAACTGCCGTCGTCGTCATTTTATGTGACGCTGCTGCTGCTTTTTTTTCCTTTTTTTCGTTTGTTAATGTTTCTGCCAGAACTTCTTCTTCTAACGCCCTTCCGCTTGCTACTTCCTGTTTTATTAAAAACTTTCTCTGTGTTCAAAAAAAAAAAACATTTTTATTTTGCAATTTACTTACAAGTTTTATTTTTATTTTTACTTATTTTAATGTTAAACATTTCTTATTGGAATTTTTGGTATTTACTTTCAGCTCATTTAATGGATTTTGCACGGCGAATGAAATTTGTTGCATGAACTTTGTTGCATTGCTGCAGCTGTTGTTGTTGTTGTTGTTGTACAATAGTTGCATGCTAACGAAGTCTGCTGTTTTTTTTTTTTTTAAGTAAAAGTTTTCTAGACTATATTTTAACAACCGAAAATAATTTAAAGTAAATGTGTTCATTAATTAAATTTCAAGAACAATAAAAAAACAATTTGTTGGTCATACTTAGTGAAACAAACTTTCATAATACTTGCAGCAGTGTTTTTCGTTTTGGTTATATATAAACAATATAAATATTAGCTCAATTAGATCGCTGTCTTGAAACTCATTTAAAGTGTCAAGTGGTATACTTGAACCAAAACTAAAGCTACAAGCCAAGCCATGATTATGTTGCATATAAAAAGGCAAAGGTGCTGACTTGAACATAAATACATATGTGTATGTAGGTACTAATCCAACTGTATGATGATCCATTAAATAAGATTGATGACAAGCATTTTGCTTTGTACTGAAGTGTTTCATGCGCATACATATATCATACACAATATAAAAATTCCTCGCAACAAACGCGTCTGATTGTACTGAGAACTTGAAATGCCATTTCATGTTTTATATGAATATTCTTACATATATAAAATATAGTACATACATATATATCATACACGTGTTATGGTCCTTTGATGCTGCCCTAGAAGCAGGAACGAAACCAAATACACGATTTATGAATAGTTTTTCAAATCGATGTTTTATATATTTAAGAACACTCCATACATATAAAATTTTTTTGTCTCTGTGCTTATTTATCATCATATAAATATACTTGCGGATGTGTAGCTTATTATATGTTGGGTTAGGTTAGGTTAGGTTCTGTCAAATCGAAGTTGTTTAGTACTTGGCTCCATAGATGCAATATTGTATCAATATGAAATTAATGTGACTAATTCGAGTTTAAGTCGAATTTTCAAAATCCAGCTCAATTTTATTTAATTTTTTTTTACTTTTAATGCTTTCATTTAATCAAACATACTCCACAGACGTCTTGCTTAAAGCCTTCTAGTAAGGATGAATGAACATGCAGCTTTATTTTGCAAAAAAGACTATGAATACGTTGGAGCTTGCACTGTGCAAAATATGTTTATCGAACAAAATCGATTTTTTAAAAGCAATTTCTCAATTCGATCAATTTTTCCAAAAAAACGTACTTTTTTGAAAATCAAATCGGTTTTTTTTTTAAACTCGATTGATTGGAAATTTAGTGTAAAATGATATAAAAATTACGAAAAACATCGATTTTTTTAGAGATGTCATTGTAATTGACATTTTCAGAACTGAACAGAGCTAGTTGAAGCAATAAAGCAGTCGATTTTTGCAGCAAAGCATAAAAGCTAATAAGATGAAAAGGATTATGCTATATTTACATACATTTTTAGTTCATTTCCACTGGCTTTTCCGTTCGCGTTAGAGTTAACCTATTGCTATCGAAAGCAATGCCTACTATATTTCTTAAAATAGTATATAAAAATTTTAAAAATAAAAACCAGTAATTTATATTGGCAAAATAATACTAAGAATATGAAATGATATAAAGATATATACACAGTTTATATTGAAACTATGCTAAGCCTACTTCTGCCAGTGTTACAACTATGTTTTGCATCCTTTAAAAATTCATTTTGTTCATATAGAATAAAAACTATTTAAAAGTGTAACTTCCAGAACGCAACGTTTTGAAATACTTAGATCAAATTAGACAGATAGAGGTGGCTAAAGAGAAAACCCCATATTCCCGATGGTTCAATTATGCATATATCTTTCGGTTTTTGCTTTAGCACTAAAAATATCTCGGAAGTGAACCTTAAGTGCATGATGGGCTCTGGATTATCAAAGTCAACCAATACAGCTTTAAGGATGGACCGATAGTTTAGAGGGACATGATGATTGCAGAGAGATTGTGAGAGAACTCAGCGATTTCAAATCTGGATCATAAGTGTCAGGGCACACACAGAAGAAGTGTTCTAACGTCTTCTGGAGTTTGACACTTTTTAAAAACTTCTGCATGTTACTGTTGTAAGGGATACGTAATCTGACACCGAAATTTAGGTTATATAAATAAAGTCACATAATGAAAGATGAGTAATTTATCTAAAGAAAATTTTTTAAACTTTTAAAATTAAAAGCTATTATGACAACATTGTGAACTCAAAATTTTAAATAATTACAGTTTATAATTTCCTATAACAATTCTTTTGTATGAAATGAAGAACAACACTTTTTGAAATATATTCCGTAGGATATTTTATATTTATTTATTTTTAATGTGCCAACTGTGTGTATGTGTGTTTGTGCGCGTGTGTATAAATAAAAAACTGAGAGTTAATGAATGATAAAATTGCAATAAACAAACAAATGAGAACATTAACTATGGCAACCGCATGACAATGCTATAAGTCATAAATGGCAACGCGCATAAAAATAAATTCATGTTTATAGCTACGCGCTAAGACAAAACGCTCATAAAAATCGAAAGGAAGAAAAGTGAAGTATGTATATCAACGCAACTGACAGCATAGTATAGCGTATGAGTCATAACTGTAGCGCGCCTGTAAATATGCTACAACAGCATAGACGAGCAAAAAGCAAAGCATATGAAATGTTACTGCCGCAGCTCATTTCATTAAGGCCACAAACGACGCAGCGATGCTCACGTTGGATTTTCTGTGAAATTTCAAACTTTATTTTTGTTTTTATTTTTATTTCTTGAGTTTTTCACTTTGAAGTCACTTTTCAGTATGAAAAGCGGAAATACGTATTTATATGTGTGGCGCAATAAGACTGCAGGCATCGTTTCGCTTGACGGCTGACATAAATTTCATCAACTGTCTAAGTTAATGACAGTAAATTTGTTTAGAAAATTACTTTAAAATAATATTGCACATACACACAAACTGTCTGTTTTTCTATCTGCCTGACTGTCTGTCTGTCTTTTCTCTTGCCTTTGTATGTTTGTATATGTCATATGACAGTAACATCCACGACTTCCGCCGTGCAAATGGCGCCGCAGAGCTATGACATGTGACGCCATTGCGCAAAAAAAAAAAAAAAAAAAAACCAAAAAGATTTTACATAGATTTCATAAAAAGAATAACAACAACAACGTCGCCAGCTAACAACGTTTTGTTCCGTACCTTACTCTAGCCGCGTGAGCCTTTATGAAATCAGTGAAATATGTCATGATAACTTCTAACAGAAATCAAGAAAAAGTCAAAAAATAAAACACAAGAAATGCAAAATTGCCTTTTGACATAGAAAAATATTTTACGAAAAAAAAAAACTAAAAAAAAAAACAAACATGTCACAAATTGGTAAAACGGTTTACAATCTTGAATAAAAAAATTGAATTTATGATATAAAAAAAAACATATTCGACATTCCACAAATAAATTGTAAAAAAAAAAAAAAAATAATAATAATAAACGAAAACAAAATCATGTATGTCGAATTTAAATTCTCTCGAAACTTTTAAACAATTATTGGGGGCGGATACTAGGTGTGTGCTACTACGTTCTACGGGCGTTTTGACTGCTCTTTAGTCTCTTTTTCACTTCGAAACAGCTGTTTTTTTTGCATTTCCAGTTCTTTTCGGTGGCATTTTTGTACTTTTTTTGATTGCAGCGCCGTCAAAATATGTTGGAGCTAGCGGGACCATACTATGTTGCTATTAATATGTAAACATACATTTTTATGGAAAAAGACAAAAATCGACAACATAAATGATTCGAAGGACACCTATCCATTGTTTTAGTGGTCTATTAATTTATTTGCATTCTTGCCTTTCAAATGAAACCGGTTTGAGACTCATCAGCTGGATGGTTTCAAAGTTCTTAGCGGACATAGTAATATTTGTACAATATTTTGTATATAGATTAATATAATTATTGATAGAATATTGAATTACAATCAAATGTAACAATGATTAAATTAAAGCACGCCGAATGCAAAAGTTTATGCTAGAAAGACAAATTAAATCGCTTTAAAAGTTTGCGTGCTATCAAGTCCTTTCAAGTCGACAGCCATCGCCGTTCACCAGCATAGAAAACGAACAGCAACAGTCCAATTTGAAACATGCTAAATCGCTCAGTTGACAGGCAACTTAAACCCAGTTAAAGCAGCAGCAACAAAAACATTTTCAGTTGCAATGACAGCCAACATTGAATGCGCCACTACAAAGTCCAAGCAATCAGCAAGTAACTCGATGTAGAATAAGATGCATTGTTTGGCATGGAATTTAATTTTAATTCAAGTTTTTAATTTATCGATTTGGCTTCATTGTCGTGCGCTGCCCTGCCAGAAATCGTGTAGAGTACTACGTTAAAAAAATAATAAAAAAAGGTTTAGAGAAAGAGAAAATAGAAGTTTAACCTGAATGCTAAACGACTGGCTTCATTAGAGTTTTACTTTTTGGAACACAACGTATATAGTAAAAGTTCTGTCGTTAGCTGTTACAGCTGAGCTTCTTCTTCATTGTTTTTTAGTTTATTTTAATTGTCTTCAATATTGAATTATTTAAAGGCAAACAAAGAAAACAAGTGAGTTGGCAGCTCTAAGCCGAAATTTAAAGACTTTCTATTTTAGAAAAATTAATTGCAACTGTTCGGAAACCTTTTAAAATTTCAAACTACAAGACAAGCAATGAAAAGTGCCATTTTAATTTGGCTCACTTGAAAGCTGTATCTCTACCCTAGCTGAAACTTTAAACAATTACATTGGCGACCAAATATGCTGCTTTATGAAAGTATTTTAAGCCGTTCTCATTGCTCTTTTGTGGCTGTACACAACAACAATGATGATAACTATGCCGATGACATTGGTGTTGTGTTGAGTTGTGTTGTCTGTCTGTCTGTCTGTCGTTTGTAATGCTTAAGAGTGTGTAAAATTAAAATCCCAACTGGAACCTGCCACAACAGCAAATTTCACAACAAACCGCCAATCTCGGCATCAATGCTGTTGGCAACAATTCAGACATGCGACATGGCACATTTGTCTCTCTCCCCTCGCCCCTCTTTATGAAATTTTATAGCAAAACACAAAACAATACACTATACTACACAACTACGTAGGACATCAGCAAGCGTATTAAAATGAAATGAAGTGAAATCGATTTCTCTATTCATATACGGCAGGCAGGCAGGCAGTCAGGCAGGCATCAAGCATTAACAATCAAGTACGACGAGTAGAGACAGAGTTTATTGTCAGGATCTCATTGACGCCATTTCTATTCGCATGCATGAACACATACGACGCGACGCGATGCGATGGCGAAGCGCGCTTCACAATATCAATCTGTAAGTCTACTGGAAAGTATTGTAGAATCTGACTGAGTGGATTTGCTAACTGATTTTATTATTGAGTTGAGTTGAGTTGCCTTACTGACTGGGCTAACTGACTGACTGACTGACTGATGATTACTCTAACTGGCGACGTCATCTATGGTAAATGTTGTTGCTTCATATAAGCTAAAATGGAGTCACAAAAAGCTGTCGCATTGAGTTAACTTAAGTTCAGTCCTTGTGAATGTGCTGACAATTGAATTTGTTGACGTTGCTATTATTCTGTTCACTCCTAGTCAATGTTGTCGTCCTCATGATATTGGGATTATTACTTCATAGCTAAGCGAAAAATTGTCAATTATTCGCTATTTCGATTGTTTCTATTTATTACAATATTGGCTATGACAGAACGAGACAGTTTTACACGTCATACTAAATTGAATCGATTCTATATATTTTCATTAAGTAGCGATTATATTGAATTGAACTTGATTGCTGTTTGTTTGTTAGATTGTTTGTGTGTTTGTTTATTTGTGAATTTCTATCTAATTTAGAGTGAAGCGCTCGTTTAACGCAAATTATACAATACAATACTTTGCCTATAGTCAAATCGTCTCTGTTTTGGGTTTGAGTGAAATTGCAAAATTATTCAATTTATAATTCAAATTCTGAGCTTCAAAGACAACGTTTTTGTGTTAAAATCAAAGTTATGTGCACGTACGCTGTGTGATTTTGATGGTGTTTGTCCTTTGGCATGTATGTATGTGTTCTTCTGTATTCAAATTGAAATGGTTTAAAATGGTTTCATGCTACAAAGTCAATCGAGACACGTTTGAATTTTATACATTTATTTTGTATGTTTTATATTTTTCGTGTTTTTCATCAGCGCCGGAAGGATTCTATTTATTTTTCTTTGTTTTTCCGATTACTTTGAAGCAGTTTGAAGCATATATGACGCCGCCTTTTGTGTCTTAAACAAACACACGTGCATGTTTCGAATGTGTATGTAATTGCCCTGCGGTTTAATGTCAAAGTCGGCGCATTGTATTTAAATCAATTTCCATTTATTTACTTCTCATCATTTCGTTGTCTTCTTGAGCTAAAGTAATTAGAATTTCATTGAATTAAGCAAAAACTAAAACAATAAATTTATTAAGTCATAAAATGGTATAAAAACACATAACATAAGAGCCATGGCGTCATATTGCATATTTTATTTAGTCTGCGTTCTTTAATCAAATTAATTTTATGCAAAAATAAGCAGTCTCACTCATATAAAATGCTGCAGGTGTTTTAGATAATATTTGTCATCGAGAAGCTTATTAATTAAAAATAAATACATTGCATATGTGCAGATGAAATATTAACAAATAAAATTAGTGCTAAAATTAATATTTTATGTGCGTTATCTTTGATTATCTTTGTGATTAATTTCATCGTACGAATTTGTTCTAGTTTTGACATTCGAGTAGACTGAAATTATATACAATTTTATTGGCTTTAAGCAAAAATAATTGTAGTGCATCTACACATGTCATTGGATACATACAATATATAAACTAGTATTTGTAAGCAAAACCAAATTGTGCCTTCAGTTTGCATGAGGACTATTTGCCATAGAGACTTTGCCTTAATATTGTGTCAAACTGTGATCACGGGTTGCTACAATAAGTATTTTGAATATTTGATAAATAAAAATATATTCATAAAAAAAAAGTTGGTATTTTTGTACATGGGTCCTCTTCTGAATATGGGTTGATATAAAAAGTATTTTAACTGTTTTTAAATAGTGTAATACAGGTATATTCAGTTTGTGAAAAGTTTGTAGCGCATTAAAGGAGATTTCGGTCCGTTGGTCCGTCGATCCTTCTGTCTGTTTTGCGCAATTTATTAGCTCAGTTTTAAAGATATTGGGCTGAAATTTTTGACTTAAGCTTTTTTAGGTCCTCTGTACTTTCTATGTTAAAATCAATGTGCCACTACAACTTTTAGGTGTAGCTCTCATACAACATTTGATCAAGTTTTAATACGAAACAAATATTATTTATTTGAAGCTAATTCAGGCTTCAAATATTGGTCCACATTGGTTCTTATATCGGGAGCCAAATATTTAGTTGCAAATTAAGAATATTTTTAATTTGTTTAGTATTTTAAGTGCAACCGAATTAAACATTTTTCCATTTTTTTTATTAATTAAAAAAAAAAAACCTTTTTCAGTTTTAGTAAAATTTTTAACTAGACAACTTTCTAACAAAAAAAAAAAAAAAAATAATAAAAAAACCATTGTACACAAATTTTGCGCATCAATATCAGAGCTCTAAGTGTACCCGTTGGTAGCCATAGAAATATGTCAAATTTTATATTGAAACTGTGTTTGCTGTTGACTATGAAGTGGGTGTGTAAGTAAGTCGAGTACAATACACTATACTACTCTACACACACTCACACATATCTAGCTTAACTGTAAAATGTTTGTCGAATAAAATGATTAAAGTAGATATTTTATTTTTTAGTTTTATGTAAGCAAAACTCATTTCGGACAAGCAGAACAAGGGATTTGCTGCTGCTGCGGCGGCAAGATTTGTAGTCCTTTCGAGTCAAACATGAAGTCGCATACATTTTCATTTCATTTTAAACGAAAATCATAAAAAAAAAAAAAAAAAAAAAAATCCCCAAAAAAAAAAATATGTTAAAAAGCAAAATATGACTTTTAGCTAAGTACTTACTTTGCATAAAAGTCAAATGATGCTCGTTCGCTTTGCTCGTTGCTCTATTTTGTGTATTTGCTAAAATATTGAAATTTTTATCATAGTTGCTGCTCAATGTCAACATCAACACACAACATCTTGTTTCATTTTATTAGTTTAGTTATTTAATCCAGAAGCTCATTGTATTTGTAACGAAACCCATTTTAAATATTATTTTATATGCGTTTCTGTTTAAAATGAAACCAATGCCATAATAAGTCGAAGTAAACACTTAATTGCAGCAATTAATACAAAAGACATTCGAGCAGCAACATCGTCTTTATTCAACTCAAAGCTAAAAATTATCTTTAAATAATTAAGCAGTACTAAAAGCTTTTGAAAACAAAAAAAAAAATTTCGTATATTTTTCAGTTTACCAAATGCCAATACATATTTTTTAAACGAAACAGTTTAAGCCCACATTGCTTTGCTGTTTACATAAAATATGTTTTTTATAATTTAAATGCTTGAACCCGCATTTATTATAGAAATTTATTTTGAAAACTTTTGCAGCTTTCCCAAAAAAAAAAAAAAAAAAAAAAAAAACAAGAAATTCTTTACGGTAACAAATTGTAAATTTTACTACGACTTTTACCTGACTCAAGTTGTGTAAGTTTGGGGCAAGATACAATATATTATATACTCGATATGTGCACGAATATAATAACTCCATACGCACATGTGCACATAACACAACAGCACAACAGCGACAAAATTTCGTAATTTTTATGGTAAAAGTTCTCTAATCAAATTTAATGAATTGTGAAAAAGGCAACAAATACAATAACAACTCAAAAAAAAAAAAAAAAGAAAAAACGAAAAGTTTATCCTGAAAAACGAATTTCAGATTTTCTTAGACTGCGTGTGTACGAATTTGACTAAAAAGTTGTTCACATTTGGATTGCTTTCGTCGCAATAGACGCGGCATAAAATCAGTCAGCCAAAGTATCCAAAAAACGTATGAGTTACTCGCATAGGAAAAGTTGCCAAACGGGAAGTGTATATGGCATAAAGTTTTGTCCTTACAAACACAATGAGGCATATTGTTGTGAAAGTTTTTTTTCTTTTTTTTTTTTTCCGGTTCTTCAAAACGATTTTACTTATTTACGCAAAGTCTGAATTTGAAAAACCATTTCACTTGTCATTTATCAATAAGAACGGAAAACTGCGTTTAACTAAATTTTTCATAAATTTTCCAAATGTGCGGAATCAGTAAATAATAAATTTAAGCGAAACATGTGTGAAAATAAAAATATTTTAATGTCTTTTTTTTTTTTTTTACTTACTTGATTTTGCATGTGTAGCTAAGGAGTATCAATTGAATTGAAATATAAGAAAAAGTGTAACCGAAATGTTTGCACGCTACATATATGAACAAGCATGTTTGAAATTTATTAAATTGTAAAAATGAGTTAGTTAAACAGAGCACAGCAATTAAAATTTTTCTATGCCGCTTACGATACGCGAATAATAATAAAAATGTATTTAAATTTGATTTAGTTTGAGACTTTGCAAGTGCGTGGCACCTTTGTTGGGCACAATGTTTGCGGTTACCCAGATTGCCCCCAAAGGATCCGGATACCATAATCACCTCAACGCCGGATTAGACCGCTTGATTGTTCGAAAGTTGACCCTCGGTGAGCTTGTTGACTGTGGTTATCCCCAGAACCGCCGCTATGGACCTCCCATTCCCCTTTATCAACGATGTTGTGCTCTCATTCGATGGCAACTATGCTCACTTAGCGCCTAGTGACAATGACTCCAAGGCTCTCTTGTGAGATCTTAATGACAACATGTTTTGGAGCACAATGACATCATCAATGCTCTGTGCTCTCGCCAAACCGCTGCTGGCTCTGCGTTGCCTGCGGTCCATCTATCAAGATCTGGGTTTAGGCATGCATGTAGACCGTCGAGGAACTGCGTCCCGATATTGTCTCGCCAAACTCTAAGGCTGATCATCCACAATGCTTGCGTTTGGCGTTGTCTACTGATGGTCAAACTTTGTTCCCTGGTTTCTAAGGTTTTATTTGCATCTGGAATTAAAAAACATTTTTTCAAATAATGAAGTGAAACTTTATTTAAGTTTGTTTATCGTATAAGCAAACAAAAAACAATATAAAATTAAAAATAATTAAAAAGGATTCACTTTTTACGATTTTTAGTCATTTCGAAGGCATGTAACGAATTTCATTGCAAAATAAATATAACATTTAGAAACAATAAATAGGAGAAAAGTAAAAAAAAATATTTCATTTATTATTTTGCATAGCAATGTGTAATTGTTTGTTAGAAATGGTGCAAACTTTATATTAAAAACATTTTTTAACAAATATTTTTTTAGGCAAAAAAAAAATAGTGCTGTAACGGAGAGAAGGAAAGGGAAATACTTTTAGAATTTAAATTGCGTATAAGCCGTGTTGCCAGGATGCTGTAGTTTAGTCTTGTCGTCGATTTCTCTGTTACGCGTTAAACTGTTTCAATTTTTCTGTTCAATGTAATATTTTCAATTGAAAGTAAAAATTCGAAAAATAATTTAATTTCCTTATTCGGAGATACTGCATTAATTTTTTTTTAAACAAATTATATGAACTTTTTTCGACCTACTAAAGATTTAAGTACCAAAATGTAATTTTATCATTATTTTGAAGCGATCAGATCGCTGCACATCGCTGCGTATGAGTAATATGCGAATGCTTTGTTGCGCTTTAAATTATGAAACAACGCCACATAATGAAGAAACGAAGTCTGCGCATTGCAAAATGATGAATGACATATTAAAGTCTAGAAATCCGAGCAATCGAATAAATTAAGCAATGCGTAGGAGTGAACTATTTTAGCAAATGCCGCTTAGCATTTATGAAATATTTTGATTTATTATTTTTTTCAATCTTTTTTTTTCAAATATTTTTGTGATCGCCCACTTTGCTAGTTTGTCTTGGGGTCAAACAAACTATTTCTGTTATTCATTTTATTTATTTCTTTGTAGTCATTGACATTAAATAAAGAAGATACGAAGATAGCCTTTAAAAGTGAAGCATAAAGCCAACAAAAAACAGGTAACTAGCATGCGCCTTCAATAAAAAATCACGAAGACGTTCATATTGGCCAACTATTTTTATATGCATTTTTGTTTTCATGACATTTTTTTAATGCACCATTTTCTGTGATGTTTCTTCATTTTTTCCATTTTTTATTTGTTTCAACATTGCATATATTCCTTAGTGCTACACGGTAGTCATTTCTGAATGCGGAAGAATCTTACACAAATGAAAGACACAAAAATAAAAACAAAAGATAAGACAAAAATCCGGAAACAACTTTAGAATAACTGCAGAATTATTGACGTAGTTTATGAAGCTATTTATGACGACTCAACAATTTTATTTTATACTTAAAATAATGCAGAGGAAGAAAGCAAGCAAAGGACGTATGACATCAGTAGCTGTGGAGCATTACTCAAATTTACTGCTTGTAAAAGCCTCAAGTGATATAAAACCAAGAAAATACTATAAATACAAACAATCCAAAACAAAAAACAAAGAAAACAAAAGCATGATAAATCACAACCGAACTGCATACAACTAAACAAAAATAAACTGCATAGCTAAATGGAAGCCAAAAGCATATCGAGTTTCTATTATCTTTTCAAAACGTCGCGACGTCTAGGAGTCGAAAAGTTTTTATATACAAGAAGGAGAATATCAAGCGACCAAGTTTAAAGAAATAAGAAAATTTAATTCTCTTTTTGATTAAAAGTTTTAAATTAAACCCAAAACTATTAAGCATTTACCATGACGTTTTAGCATTGAATATCTTCTTTCGAATATCTTCTTTTAAAAGCGTTTTAATATCACGCTAGCACTATGATTAAATAGTATATGAAATACAATCTACTGCAAATAAGCTACATATTCATATAACTACAATATTGACGCCTGTAAGTATGTTGCATTTATTTATTTTATGCAGAATGTTTATTTACCGAAGCAGTTCTTCAATTTCAATTTTTATAGTTTTGAATCTTTATTGTTTTCACCATTAAATCATTTTAAATCAAAAAAACGTGAACTATTTAAAAGTGCATACAATTCTATAAAGCTGTGTTCAACATTTGTTTTATTTATTTTATTTATTTTTTATATTTTATCTAGCACTGCTGACATTATTGTTGTAATGAAAATATTTTTATTTAATTTTCAACAGAATTGAAAAATATGCAATCAGAGTAGGCAAAATTATTCTAAAAAATGTTTTTATTACTTTTTTTATTTATTGAGACCGCAGGGCAAATATGCATAAAATACAATATTCAAATTGTCGAATACTGCTTGATGTTTTAAAACTGATTGTACAATTTCTTAATTAGATTATCAAAATATTTTTATAATGTTTAAAAAAAAGAAAAAAAAAAGACGTTGCTTGTTAAACTATTTTTAGGGAGAATAGAGGCATTTAAAAAATAAGTACATGAAATCAATTCGGCGCTACAGTTTATACAGCGCAGCGTGGTACATCGAAGCTTTTATTGATTTAATTTTTTTGTATTTTAATTAAATTTTTTTATATTTTGCTGCAGGCACGCAGTTAGTTGCAAAACAAGTGGAGTGAAAAATTAAACTAAAAATGAGCGAAGCATTCTAAGAAGTTTGACGCTGCGTACACTATTCGAAAGATACAAGAACTCTGCGTATTAATTAAATCTATATGTTTTGGCGAAAATATAAATTGGATTTTCTTTATGACTTGAGTAAGCCATGAGCGAATTTTATTAATTGCGCTTTAGAGGCCATTGAAAACTTTTCTTAATTCAATGCAATGCAGCTAAAAGCAAATTAAACCACAAATCGTAGCGACTACTATACTCATTGTAACCTTGCTGATAAGCATCATAAATATATAAAACAATAACTCAACCCCAAAATTCCTAAGCATGGAAAAATTATTTTTCATGTTGTTCTTTTGTAATCTTCTCTTGTGTAAATATTTATGCGCTGCTTTTTTGTAAGCCAAACACACACACACACATGGCGTATGAGTAATTTTTATTGCAAAATTATGCAAAATTCACAGAAAAAAAAATACAAAAACAAAGTATAGCGACATGCAATCCGCTTAAATATATGCTAAACTTTAAGTAAATACTTTTCGAGTATTAAATAAATAAACAAACAAAAAAATGTTTTTTCTGTTTTTTATTTTTCTTTTTTTTGCTAAATGCTCAAATAAAAACATTTGGAATAGGTAAAACCGCAAACAAAGAAAAAGAATAAAAATAGAAGGAGCAGCAACAAATGCTCTGAAATATTAAATAAACTTTACAAGTAAACAAATAAACAGTGCACCTCAGCGTAGATAAATAAAAGTATGAGTATCATAACAATTTATATACCCTACAAATTTATTAACGTAAATGTTGTGGCATGAATATTTTAAATCAAGTCATAAATAAATCATTGCATTATATTAAGAAAATAAGTTATTTATATAAATAAAATAGTAAAAATATTTCTATGTCCGCAATTTACGTTGAATCCGTCCAACCGATGAGCCCCAAACCGGTTACATTAGAAGCTAAACAATGCAAGTTAAAATTCTAAACAATGCCTTATGCATATTCAGTTCATTTAAGAAGTCGATTTTCTAATTTTTCCATACAAAAATGTTTTGCTTTTTTATAACATAAATAAAAAACAAAATAAAACTTTCCAATAAGGGAGAGATTTTCTACCACCTCAGAAAGATATTTTAAAAAGTACTTTTCTATTATTTTGAATCTACATAAGGCTGGACAAGAAGGTGTTCAACGCATTCATCCTCGAGAGTGTCATTACCGCATCTGTCGGTACCCTTAGTCTTCTGGCATGTCTGCCTACAACGCCTGAACTCACTGCTATAAGCAATGTGAAACTGCTTCTGTCCAATTTCAAAATATACTTGGTTCTCTTACGATTAAAACCTGACCAAGTATCGAGTCTGGCTCAATGTGAGTTATCGGACCTAATTTTTTTCCTTTAACGAGCAATGACTGACTCTTTTTCGGGAAGTATGTCGGTCGTTGTGCTCTGCCTAGCAAGTTCGTCTGCTTTACAGTTACCCTTTATGTCACTGTGCCCAGGGAACCAGATGAGGTGAGTTCTGCGTTGCTGGGCCATCCTATTTAGTGAATTGCGGCACTCTGTGGTAGTTTTAGAATTGTTTAGACAAGAGTCTAGTGCCTTAAGGGCCGCTTGACTGTCCCAATAGATAATGACATTATCTATACTTGACGCGGCAGTTTATTCCAGTAAAAAAAAACGTGAATTACATTTAATAATCCAAGCTAAACTGAACTGTTGTACTGGTTTAACATTTCAATAAACTAGTAAAACCATTTAAACATTTCTTTTTTTTTTTTCAGTGCAGTGTTAAAGTACAGCATTCTTATTTTTCTCGGTGCTTTTCTATTTATATTTTACTCAAAAATACTTTGCGCTCAGCACGTTGTATTTTTGTCGTTTTTATGCATATTTTAGTTGGCATTTACACAGCAGCCACATGCTAATGCAACTAAGCCATTTCACCTGCAACCCAACTGCAACTACCTTCCAAAAATATCTTTTGCGGTTTTGAACTCAGACAACATTTCTTGCTTTTCGTTGCACTGAGAAGAATATTTTAAAAATTTTATTTACAAAAAAAAAAAACCCAAAAAAAAAGAAAGAAAAAGAAGAGATATTTACAAACTCAACAATTTTCTTCTTTTTTTTTGTGCTAATTCAATTTGTACCCAAAAAACAAAAACAAAAAAGGATACATAAATAGTATGTAACGGCTGAAAGGAAGTGCTAATTTCATTGTCAACATGGCACCGGTTGCAGGTGACAACATACATAAATGGCGGCAATTCTAATGAAAATTGTTATTTCTTTTTTTTTTTTTTTTTTTTTGGCGTAATAATTGTCATTAAGCTCTGGCAACGAGTTTCCCAAATTGAACTAAATAAGCTGTAAACATGTGAAAAGCGTGCAACAATTTTGAAAAACAAAACAGACGAGTGAGTAAAAATCATTTAGAAAAATAATGTGTGGAATGTATTTTCACAATGTTGTTTGCTTTGCGACTCATTTGCGACTAATGCTTTGTAATCATTTAATACGAGGGTGGTATGAAAACTTCGATTGAAGAAACTTACAACAAAGAATATAATTTGTAACTTTATAAACGTATGAAGGCAGGCGAAACATGTAGCAATTGAGTTGCATTTTATATTAACAACAACTTATCGAACTACCCTCGTATATTTAGCAACGCATGCGACTTACGACTGCACAAGTAGCAAGCGCATTGCAATAAGCAGCAAATTGCGTACAAACTGTGACTAGTCGCAATCGAAGCGAAATGTGCTGTTGCGTTTGTATGTTACATGTAGCTCCTTGAAGTCCTTTTTGGTCACTTAAGTTTTATGTTTTCTTTTTATGATATTTCGTATGATGCTCTACTACTACTACTACAGTTCAAATTGCTGCGTTGGCACGTGATTCACGCTGCAGCACTTGAGACAAACATGACGAAGCAACAGGACGAAAAAGTCCTGCACGAATAACCAAAAAAAAAAAAAATGCTATCAACTTATTTGCACAATTTATCAACATTAAATTCACTTCAGCTTTAAGTGTAAACAAAAAAAGAGAAAATTGAATGCAGCGGCATCAGCATTTTTATATATTTTTTTTACTTGCGTTAGTGGCAAAGTGGAAATAGAAATGGAAATAAATATGGCGGCAATTGCTTTAATGATTTCTTATTTACTAACGCAAACGTTTGTACTGGCGCCAGACATCACTCTTATGTCACTCACAATTTTTTTTTTCAGATATGGTCCATTCATTTAATCAAAAAACAAACAATCTACACAACTACTCTACTACTTTAATTTAAGCATAAACTTAAGTTTAAATGCCAACGCCAAAACTCAATCCATAAATGAAGCCCAACACAAAATGTAAGGGCGCAGCGAACTGAAGTTAATATTTCAACTGCTTAACAGCCGGAAGTATCCATTTCGTTCTGATTTAAATATGTCGCGAAGCATTTTATTTCTCAAAACTCTTAGATCGCATGCGGCAGCATAAATATCTCAAATGCTAAATCGAGTGTGGCGCTATAAGCAAAGCAATGTACTAGAGTGATATGGTTTCATGGTATCTGGAGGAGGAGTTGCTATGCGTTTACAATTTTGAAGACAGCATAAAAAATGTTTTGTTATTCTAAGCAAAAAGATTGATAGGCATTTGTTTTATTTTACTGCTTCTTTATTTTTTTCTTCTTTTGTAAAATATTTTTGTATTTTTTTCCAGCTACATTTCTTTGCGCCTGCCTATCTTTCTGTCTGTCTGTCTGTCGCGTTGTGAAAGCTATCTGCGAAGTGCAAAAAGAAGGAAAGCGTTTGATTGCCATTGTAGTATGTCGTGAAGCTATAAAAACAATTTGTTGTCATATTTGAGCGTAAAGATTGTCATAGTGACGTTATCTTTTGCCTCAAAATAACAATAAATATGATGCCAAATATGTTCAGCGATATACTTGAAACATTTTTTTTTTTGTGCTAATTTAAATAAAAAAAAAAGAAATTTTAATCTTGCTAAAATCAAAACATTTTTAAAGAATAATTTAGTATGAGTATCTTTAGTTACTGTTTATACATACTCATAGCGTAAGTAGTTTACTAGTTTGTTTTTAATATTTTTAAGTTTTTATTATTTTAGATTAGAAAGCAAATAAATTGAAAAAAGACGAGTTACTTGGTGCTTGAACGAATATCGATCTCATAATGATATGTTTTCTATAACATCTTTTTTATATTTTATTTTTAATGCAATAACAATAAATTCTGTGTAATTGTCGTATCGATGTAAAAACACATGTTTTATATTGCCTGGAAAATATTATACCCGTCACACGTAGTGCGCCATCTCAGAAGGTCTATGTTTCAAATATGATGGCCTTATCTTTTATAGTCTCCGAGATAATACTTTTCGTACAGCAGACAGTAGATAGACAGACACGTGGATAGACAAAAATACATCAAGACATAGCGTTATCGACTTTCCTTTTCAATGCTTGTTATTATAGGGTCTATCTTTCCTCCTAATGCCCGTTATATACATACATTTGCGGAAACTTAATATTAAACATAGTATTAAACATTCTGTAAAAAAAGTATCCGAAAACCGTTTTCTTTGGTTATCATACCTTGGTTTACTCTGAGTTCCTCCCGGATAGTCAAACGGCTATTAAGAACTTATTATTTATCCAGTTTGAACGGCCGGAATTGTGAAAGGACAACTCGTGGATTTTGCATGATGACAACGCCATCTCATTTTGCCGTGATTTTAGATGAGTGCAAAGCCAAAATCTCGAAAAATTCCATCGAGTATCCACCGTTTTCCCAATATTTGGCTCCCGTGACTTTTTTCCTCATATTGTCTGTAATATATATTTGATTGAAGTTATCGATTTAAATCGATTTATCGGTCAACTGTTTTATACTCATTGCGAATTTCTTAAAAATTTTTTTTTATGATAGTTTAAAAATACTCGATAATGCTTTTTGATAAATCTCTTAAATTAAATTAACTCTTCATTTAAGCTAAACTCTTGAATATCCTCAAGAACAAAATAAAAGAAAATTATATATAATAAAACAAAAATAATAGTTTAAAAATACTCGATAATTTTTTGATAAATCTCTTAAATTAAATTAACTCTTCATTTAAGCTAAACTCTTGAATATCCTCAAGAACAAAAAAAAGAAAAATATATATAATAAAAAACAAATAAAAATAAACAAATTTCTCTTGAGCCAATACTTCTCTTGAGCATTAATCTCTTACATTAAATTCCCTTAAAAAAGCTCTCTTAAACAAACAAAAATTGCTTAAAAGCTTTTTAAACGTCTCTTTTACTAGCCGAACTGTTCGTACGAAAACTGTGTAAACTGTTTGTTCTCTTCTTGCATGCTCAGACATTTGAAAGTGGAGTCACAATCAACGGCAACAATATCCAATTTCAAAAGGATTAAGCCAAATTTCAGTCACTTGCTTTCATGCTTTTAATGTTAACCCATTTTTCTTGCTTACGATTCCATGCAGCGAGTGTTTGGCGTCGCTGTGTCTATTAGACGCCATTCCTTCTGGTTTTAGTTTTAGTTTTCAGAGATGCTCTATACAACATACATAGTAGTAGATACTACCACCAGTATTAGTTGCGATGCCGTTCAGCTTGAGTGACAGTATTGGCGCTTCAATTGACATGATTTGCAAAGCATTCTTCCATTCCATCTTGGCATCTATCTAATCCAACTACCTGCTACAATTGCACGTTGTCGTTGTTGTTTGTGTACTCTCCGTGATGCTCGTTGAAGTTAGTTTGTGGAGTTTGTGTTTTCGTTGCACGTTTAAGTATCTGGAATATATATGTGTATGTGTCAGTATGTTCTTATTACGCGTACATAAAAATAAACGATAGCCCGGATTATTTCCATTTACTTGAGCATATCGCTGCGTGATGTTTTTAACCTTTTCTTGTCACTCGTTTATTTTACAGCTGTAAGGTTTTGGATAGCCAGCCATGTCCTTTATTTATGCTTAAACTGCTGATGACTGCATCAGCTATAAACTTGACAACAAATTGTCGCACGGCGTGTTTGTGCGTATTTTTACTTCTTTTTTTTTTTTTTTTGCTTCACATTTAAGCCTTTCATTTTAAACTCAATTTTTCTTGTCCCTGAATTTAATTGCAACACGCACGCACGTGCTGCTATTTACGAAAAAGGCAAAAATTTATAAATAAAAGTAAATACCAGTTTTTTTTTTTTTTTTTTTTTTTTTTGCACTAGTGTTTTTATTGACGTTGTTATTTGTTAGTTCTTAAGATTTTAGTACAAGACTATAACACTTATGTTGGTAACGTGTATCAATGCATAAGAAATCCGCCATTTCCTATCAAAAGAATCCACATGTTTATAGAATAAAGTAAGACAATCTCATGAGTAACGCTTACACTTAAAATGCATTCTTAATATTAAAATTCGAGTTAATCAATACATTTCCAACTGTCCGCCAGTGTGTCTTGCTGAATGGTTTTAATAATATCCGAGAGTTTCCTAGATTATTTTTTTATATAACAAAGTTCCCCCTACAAAACCTATGCAAATTCTAGAGTTGTTGTATGAAATTTTTTTTTCTTTTCTTATAAAGAAAGAACAAATCAGATTTTGATGATGGAAATGAAGAATTGTTTCGGATTCGAAATAAATTTCATTTTTTAATTGCTTTAATTGGTTTTAATTGCCTTAATCATACAAGTGTTTCTAATGTTTTTGAAGGTTTTTTTCTTTATTTTTTACATTTATTGAAATTTTTAATTTTGTTTTAAGTGAATGTTGCAGACAATAATATGATTTTTATCAAAAATGTTGTTTTATTCATTTCCAATTGAACTTTGTCATGAATGAGGAACAACAAATTTATTACAAACGTGTTTATTACTTACAAAATGATGCAAACGAATTGTTCGATGCAACAAAATGATAATTGGAACAACACAACAAATAGTTTGTTGTTGAATGAAAGGAGGAGCAATGGGACAAAGAGAGAGATTTATGAAAAGAGATTCAAAATGAAGGCATGAGTATGAGAATGGCGCCGTAAACGCGAACAGCATCCGCAGAATATCGTCGCGTAACAAAAATTCCAAAAATGTTTCATGCTCTTCGTGCTTCATGCTCAGCAATTGCTTTGCATACTTTTAGGCTGATGCTTTACAGCTGGCCTGCAGCTGACTAGCTGCTTGCAGCTCGTTTATACATCGCCTTGCACTCGTTTCGTTTCATTATCATTTTGTTGCTATGTGTCGCTTCGGCTATGTTCCATTATTGTTGTCGGCACACAAATTTGTATGCTTTTCGTTTAGTTATCTTCTCATCGTGTTTCGTGTGTCTTCGTTGCAGCATCGTATTTAGTTTGAAAATGTCTTTCGTGCGGTTCGGACGTTGTACTAAATTCATATGCGACCCATGGGATTTTCATTACGGTTTGAAAAGTAAACAATAAAAACAAAAAAAAAAAGAAACATAAATAAAAAAGTCAACGAAATTAATTAAATGGAACATCTCCCATTGAATTTATTACAAATGTATAATTTTTTTTTTGAAAATAAATAATTGTGTATTCATGCCATATACTGATAAGCCCTGATAAGCATAAAATATTTGCAACATTACAAACGAGCATCAACTCGTAAAGAGCAACGCAGTGCCGTGTGTGTTTATATATATGTGTGCAAGTGTTTCGGTGTCCACGCGTGTGTGTATGTAATAAATTGCAAAAAAAAAACTTTCAAAGCCAAAAAGAAACAGGATGCTCTTATTTTAAGCTTTTGTATTATTTTGGTGTATTTTAAAAGAAGCAATAGCTCTAAATTAAATTTTACTTTAAGAGATAAAAACTTAAATTTAATGAAATTTTAGCAAGCAAACGTGACATCCTTTTGTATAAATACACAAATATTCACAGACGACAAGGTGAACATACAAAGAAAAACCTTTAAAACATACACTGTGCAAGTTGAATAACCTCAAATGTGCTTTAAAAAGCAACAACAATATTCACTTAACTTGTCCTTCCTTAATAAATCCTTTCATCGTGCTCTCTGTCTGCTAACATAGAGCGTTGCCTTTCAATATATAACTTATAAAACGTTGTCATCATCGATGCCGGCAATGTTCAACGTCCTTTTTAGTCCTTTTCCTTTTGTGATTGTAAGCTGATATACTAACAGAGCACACTTGCTGCATAGCAATATCGGCGAACGACATAGACGACGACTAAGTTAATCAGCTACAATAAGCGCCGCCATAGAAAATCGAAAACTTATGCATAGCTCAACTTTTTAGTTCCTTTTTTTCGAAATCATTGAAACGCTGAATTGAGTGAAAAATAAATAAAATCTGCAAAAATAAATATTGAAGTGAAACGTGCGTAGATTAAAGAAAACCCAGTGAAAGCAGTTTGAGACAGACAGACAGACGCACCAATCAAATATATTTTTAATATAAGCAAACACAAGGAGTATCTCTCTTGCAAGCAACTCTTGTAACTAGCAACAAGCAAGCTGCCAGCGCTGCAGTACACGCAGTTGTCCAGGTTAGTGGTAAATGTATTTAAAATTAATGTTTTTTTTTATATCCTTGGCACAGTTTTAGATCTCATCTTCCTTTTTTTTTAATTTTTTTATCAAATTTACTATTTTCAATTTATTTTGTTTTTTTTATACTCGCAACATTTTCAACTTTTCTCTATTTTATTCAATTTTTTTTCCATTTTTTTTATTTTATTTTACACAAAATTCATTTTTCTCGCTTTCAAGTCGTTGGCGTTTGTTGATGCCTCATTTGAATATAAATTCGGTTTCAGTTTGTGGCTTGAGGTTAAAAACAGCTGACTTTCAAATAGATAATAAAATTTTGTGTTGGTAATGGTACAAAGAGCCACATCAACTTTTGTTTACAATTTTGTTGCTTGTGTTTTTTTTTTTTTTTGTGTGTTGTTTTTGTATTTGTTTTTATCATTTTTATTCAACTTTTTGGTATACTTTTTGATTAGGTAAACTTAACAAAAGAAAAAAACAGGTAAACAAAGTCGCGAAAAGTTTGTATACGAAAGTATTTTTTAAATGCCCAAAGTCACTCAAATAAATTGAAATAAATATGAAGAATATTTGATAATTTTTGTAAAAATGCTATATAATTATTTAAATTTTAGCTAAGACATTACAACAAACAAACAAACAATTAATATAACATACTTATTCTCAAATATCCTAACATGGGAAATATTTTTGTCGGGCGGTTCACAGGGCATTGATTTGTGTTTATATTTCAAACAATTATCTGGAACTAAATTCAAAGAACTTTAAACATCTTTAAAAAATATTTAAAACGGTGTTTTTAAATGTATCGATATTTTGAAAGTATCGATTTTTCGAAAGTATCGATATTTCGAAAGTATCGGTATATTGAAAGTATCGATATAACAAAAGTATTGTTAGTTTTAAAAGCATCGATATTTTTGAAAGTATCGATTTTTTTCGAAAAGCATCGATACTTTAATAATTACATTTATTATAAATCTTATAAACAGCATGCAGCAGATAAAATGATTTTTAAGTCTTGATAAATCGTGTCTCAAATTTTAACAATTCAAAGAGGCACATACACATGTATGGTGTATATTTTATGGGACTTTGAAGTTACAAACTTCGTATCGAAATATATTTATTATTTAAAATGTATAAAGAGCATTATAATGTACTTCGTTTCAAAATGTTTTAAAACAAACTAAGTGCAACATTTAAAAGTTTCATGAACATACTCACTTGTATAGTAACTTTAGTCAATATACGATTTGCACATATGGTTCGATATAGTGTGGTACATACAATAAAATAGTAATCGCAACTTTCAAGGCAACCGAAAAATTTAGCTTGAGGCAGGCAAGTGCCACAAACAAGAACAGCAACAATAACGCCCATGCAATGACGACGCGCCCATTTTATGCTGTGCATCACTTCGCCATTTACCAACACATACTACACTTGCCTCGCCTCCTTCTTGTTATGCTAACTTTAGTCCCAATCGGCACGGTAGCAGCAATGGCTTAGCAGCCGCAGTGATTTATGACAATTGAATGCAATGGTAGCATCAGTTAGATGCTAACAGTTAGCGGCCACATACTTATACGCACGCACACACACACACACACACACACACAAATACTAATGCAATATTTTGGCAGCTGTGCTATGCTGTAGTAGTATGTCCTTGCATGTACTGCTCGCTACTCTTCTACTATTGCTAGCAGCAGTTATTTACACTCGAAGGTGCGCACAATTTCCGTCCAAGTGGAAACTAAATAATTATATGCCATGCTAGGCACACTCGAAGGACTCCAAGGACTTTATACATATTTTGTATGTAGATAAAGCATATATATATATATATATAGAGTAAAGGTAAAATTCGAAGGTCTGCTAACCGACATTTATGCGCGCGTGGTTATTTATGCTGAGCCTGAATTATGTGGCGCGCCGATGCTGCCGATGCTGCCGATGCTGATGTTGCCGCTAAGTAAATGTGCTCAGTCGTAAGTTGAGTCACCTGTCGCAGCAACGTTCATACGCACTGTGCGTCCCAAACTAAGTGGAACGATTGCATAAATATATAAATATGTACACACATACTCGTACTATATATGCGAGTTTATGCCTGGCAGCCTATTTGAATGCTTTCCTGACTGCCTGCTGTCGCATGTTCATCAAGAATGAATTAAAAGTTATTTTAAATTCGTGACACTTGCCTAATTTTGCAAAAGGCACATGTGTGACTGTGACTGTGAATGCAAGAGAGCATTTGCCTAAAGCAGAATTATGCCCTCGTCCTTGCCAACTTTGTGTCTTTGTGTGTTGTTGTGTTTAAGTGCCTGTGAATAAGTTAGTCGAATACGTGCATACGCATATGAGTGTTTGTGTGTGTGTATGTGTGTGAGCTTCCTGTTTCCGCTAGAACACTGAACAGCTAAGTGACGTTGTCCCAGTCTTATTCGCTCGATAGATGTGTGTATGTGTGTGTGAATCAAAAATGAAAACGAAATCACTTGCATACAACAGTTGACACCTGACAGCTTTTTCGCTGTGTATGTGTGTGTGTGTGTCCGTGTATGTGTGTTAAACTTAGAAAATTTACATACTGCAAAATATTTTTGCTTTTGCATATCTTTGTATTTTGTATTTTGTAAATTTCATTGGTGCGACACAATTCAATGTTACTCAACTGAACTGAACCGAACTGAACTGAAGCAGAGCGAGTACTGAGTGAATTAAATTTGAAATGTTTCTTAATTTACTTTTTTTATTCGGTTTTGCGTTGACAGTTTAAATTGCTATAACAAATTTTCAGACATTTCACATGCCATTCATCTTGACAGAAACACGCACACACTCACACACACACACATAAACGCGTGTAGACTAAAGCACAATACTTTGCCTTTCGCACGCAAAAACACTCTCTGCTACACTCATTCACTTTAGAAACATTTGCCGGTTTTGTGTGTGTGTCGTGTTTCTATGAATTCTTACATATACCTTCTTCATATATATTCGTATTATTTATGTTATATTTGTATGTATCTATTGTATATGCATGTATGTGTGTGTGTACTATAAACATAAGTGAAATGTTATGTACAAGTGTCAAGCGTGCAATTCATTTGCTTTTTAACTCCTTTCTTTGCTCCTTTTGCTTTCAATTTCTTTACCACTTTTTTTGTTTGTTTGTTTGTTATTATTTATTTATTTTTTTTTTTTTTTTGGAACTTGTGCACATTTTTAGTTTTCTCATCCTTTAAGCATGACAAAATAAATGAAGCTATTCGAGTGCAATCAGAAATTCGCATTAAATTTTTTTTGTCGTTTCTTCGTTTTCTTTTTATTTGCTATTGACACGAATATGGAATAAATAAATTTATGGTTTCTTTTCCGCACTTTTAGAAGATGTTTTGACATGAAACATATTTTCGTTCGCGTTCTGAAGTATTTTTGAATGTAACATATTAGTTGCTCTACACACAGATACAAACACACACACATATATATTTACATTGAAATATATATCTTTGCCTTTGCGGTATTTCAATCCATTTACGGAAAAAAATGTAAATTTAAAGATCAAAGGCGCTCAATGTATTAAATGTTTACTTATAACTTGGTCTCTAAGGATAAGAGATATTTTAAATATACGAAGGATGCAAAAGATGGCAAAGATTAGCATTTGAATCTTTGTCGATCGAGCCATGTCCAAACATGAAATTAACATTATTCAAAATTCTCGTGACGCATCATATATAAAATTATTTTATTTATAAATATCTAACCACATAGTCATAACGGCAGTTATATGCTAATTGTGTAGGGGAATATGGGTTTTCTCCTCAGCCACCTCTATCTAACCACATTTTAATGGGTAGTTCTAGGGCTCTTTTAGGCGTAGTTTATTATTGTATAATAATCTATATAATATTAGTGCATAAAAATTTCTGCGACAATTTTATTAACTTTTAAGCGCCTTACGTACCACTGTATTAAAGCGTTAAAATGAATGAAAGATATTAATATACTACGTTGCCGATTGGTACGCGAAAAATGAGAGCGAGAGAGTGCAGAAGCTCATCTTAGTGAATTCGTGTGAACTTTTTAACGAAAGCTTATAACGCAACATGTTCAAAGTGGAATATAATGGATCTCCAGCCTAGCAATAGCTGGTGTCAGTCTGTCTCAAAATAAAACGATAAATCTACCAAATTCCTTACGCACACTTCACAGTAATCTGGAGAAGGTTGCCTCCATGAATTTTGGGACGGGATGAAGGAACACAACTGATTGCAAAAAATATCTAATAAAATAATGTGCCCAAGACCAAATGAAAAACTAGCTGACTACATGCTGCAGCTCCAAATGAATAGATTGCAGACTACTAGTAGGCATCTTAAAAGGCTACTGCCTAGCGGTCGCTTATGCGACTCATACAAACATCTGGCATTTGTCAGAAGTGCGAGCCCCTCATAGGAACAACCGACAAAATCTGCCTACCTAATCTGGAATCATTGCAACAACAAAGTTTACTGTACTTTTTTCCTTTATCTGTTGTGCATATTTCAATGGATATGACTGAAATCTCAAAATATCTGTATTATACATCATAAAAATTTTACGAAACTATTTATTGAACTTGCCAACACAAAATATGATTCATGAATTTTTTCGTTGTATGTATTTGTTGTTGCCATCCATCAATCAGTTACGCAACGCATATACTAACTGCTTATTTTTTATGGAATAAATTTTGTATTTCATAAAATTCCACGCATGCATATATATCATTCTTAATCAACAGCAGCGCTAGCTCAAATTTTCAAAAATTCATTGCAGACTCTGCGACTACTTTTTTCTTTTCGCGTATCGATTCAATTCTTTTTTATTTTTCCATGCTTCAAATAAAGTTGTTTTTCATGTTCTTCACACAAAAAAAGCGCGAAACATAAATCCTTTGAGTATATTTAATGTAGCCTAGGTACTCTATCTGTCTACTCAAAAGAACTGCTTGAAATTTAAATGTTTTGAATATTCGAATTCATTTGAATTGCTGTTTAAATAGCTTCTTCTACCTCTATTTGAATCTAAATTCAGCATAAAATTAAGCGCACAAATTCCTAGTAAATACTTTAAACTTTTTCACCGACCATAATTCAACAGCAACAAATAAACGAAACGAAACGGAACGAATTTAAATTCGAATTTTAACTTAATGAAGTGCAACTCAATTACAACTTTTGCGAGTTTATTTGTTTTCCTTTACCGATTTTAACTTTTTGTCCAATACCAGTTTTAGTTTTTAAACAAAGCTCTGAGCAACTCCTTTCAACTACTACCCTAAACCTTTTTTTTTTTTTTGCTCTGTTTCTGCAGTTGTGCAATTCTGTCTGCCTGTCATCCGCAAAAAATCCTTCAACAAAATGAAATTAGTGTCAGAGCGTTGCAATTACAAGTGGTCGCAAGCGTAGCTAGAGATTTTTTTTTTCGCCCCGGATTTTCCGGTGGCGCAGCTGTACACGGCATTAAAAATGGCGTAGTTCTTGCTGCTGTTACTACTGCTACAGCTGCAGTCAAAATATTCACAGACGCCAAAGATGCAAAGAACGACGATGTTTTCAATTTGTGCCAGAATTGTTTCTCTTTTTTTTTGTCTCCTTATTTTCTATTTTAGTAGGTATCTTTTGTGCAATGGCATAATATTTCTGTTGCTGTTCATTTTTGTTGGCATTTTTTGGTTGCTGTTTTTGTTGTTGCTGTTTATCAGTAAAAAAAAAATGTAGGCCTCTTTTGCTGCCAGCATAGACAACACCGGAACTCTATGAATCAGACAAACATTTTATGTTGAGAGTCTTCAGGCTTTTTAAGTTGATTATAGGATGCTAAAGTTGAGTAGTATTAGCGTTGGTTGCGAAAAGAAAAATAAAAAAAAGAAACAAAAATAAAAATTGAATGGATTAAGGTGCTTAAATGAAATAGATGAAGTGCTTCCAGCTGCTAAACAACAGTAAACAACGTCCACGGATAAGGCAAAGTTGGAAAAAAAAATGTGACTGATGTACTACTTCTTTCTTTCTTTCTGTGCTGTGCTTTTTTTTTCTAGGCTGACCACATTTTTTGCTGCTTCTATTGCACAACAGATACTGAGATACTATTTAGTAATAGCGAAATGTAAAATTGAAAAGCTGGGTCAACGAACGTGCATAGGATTTATGTTGGTGCTTTTATAAACAAATTGGCAAAATTTCAGCTTTTCGTTTGCAAAGATTTCTTTTACTTAATTTTTTTCTCAATGTATTTAAAATCTTTAAAAAAAGTTTATGATTTAAATTTAACTTTAGAAAATATTCAAATTCGCTACAAAAGTAAAATTAAAATTTATTGTCAATTTGTGGTAAATTCGATAAAGTTAATCTCTTCAAGATAGATTTAGATGGCTCAAAAAAAAAAAAATAGAGGCAATTTTATTAGCATTTAAGTTCAACAAAGCAAAAAAAGTTTAGAAAAATATAAAAATAAAGAAAGTTAAAGTAAAATATTCGATAAAAAAAACGCAAATCCTTAGAAATGCTTGACCAAAGCACTGTGCCGCGAATTGTCTTCACTTTAAAAGTAAATTTTTTTTTTTATTTCGGCAATAGTCTTAGCAACGCAAAATAAAATTGCCATGTAGCATTCTTGAATTGATGCTTACCACTCCTACTTCAAGTAACAATTGAGCAATACGCTTTCCTCGCAGTACATTTTGCCTAACGATTGTGCTGTCAACTTCAATTTTACTGGAAAACTGATGAGAAGCTGTTGAAAAGTTTATTGAAAATATATTCAAATCACGTGGGCAGCAACCTAACAATGAGAATAAACGTTCGACAAAAGTTTTGTTATTGAACTTTTGTCACTTTGTTTTCTAAAATATATGAAAAAAAAAAGCAACATAGTATATGTATCTTTTAAAGCGTTAGTCTTCAAAGATTAATAAAAAAAACTAGCAAATCAATCTCTTCAGTTTAGCTACTTTATTCGTAAGAATATGAAATATCTTTGCACATCCTTTTGCGTTTAACTTTTGAACTTTATGTTTTAGCTGCAGACACATGTGTACATTTAATCTCTTTTATCGTAAATAAAATCATCAAACCTTTGCACAACTTAACCTGGCATAGTACGTCCAGTTGCTTTTAACTTTTCTACACTGTCAAGTGAAAGTTATCTAATAAATGTCACAAGGTCGTAGTGACTTTGATTGCTACATATCGTCTACACTATATCGTCGTCCTCGTTGTCGTCCTGGTTTTTGTTGTTGTTGTTGTTTGCAATAAACATGGCTCTATCAATGTCTACAAAGAAACAAAAAAAAAAAAAAAAAAGTGTGCGTGCCATGTGTACAATGTGCTGTGCTGTGCTCTGTTGCATTATTATATTTCAATATAGTATATATCCTGTATGATTCTAATACTATAGTATTTCATAAGTGCTTTTATGCAACAAACAATTCTTTTCTACGTAATAATAAATATAACTTATATTTTTTGCAATAAAAGTATCTTTTACAAAAAAAAAAACAAAAAAAAAAACTAAAACAACAACAATTTTCTATAACGATGAAGCAGTTTTATTTCTGAGAAACACAACTTATTGAAATAAATTGCTATCAATATTATATTTAGTTGGATTATTAATACATTGTTGATATTCCTTATAAGAGCATCAATTTGTTATATTCAATCCAGAATCGTATAACAGAGTTTAAATAAAACTATTGCCCTATTTTGCAATTTTCCTAGAAAATGAAATTAAATGTTTTGAAATTCTTTAGAATTTTGGCGAATAGGCTAAGATATAATTAAGATCTAATTATCAAAATAAAATGTAGTAAAAGGAAAAGAAAAACATTTTCAAAAAATATTAAGGAAAATAATTTGGTATAAAATATCTACAGTTCAAATACATTCGGTTTAATATGGTAACACAGACGAGCTAACTTCTGTACTTATTGTTAGCTACATCGTCACAGTTTTCGATGCAATAGGAGGTGTAATAGCTCCTTAAGCCTGTTACATAAATTCGGCCAAACTTAAAATATTAAACTATTTAAGGTTCCGCGTTATACAAGCACATCATGACGAAATGCAATGGTGGAGATTCGTATATTCGAATAATTTAAATAGAGAATTAGGCAGCAGGTTTTTTAAGGTCTTTTTTGTACTTTTTTTTTTTTTTTTTTTTTTTTTTATTGATACTAAAAAATGTCATTTTTTTTTTAAGTTGAAGCGAGACCACAATAAGTGGAAATCGACTTAATGAGTGAACCGAATGTTTTATTAGTTTTTTAATTTACTTGCATTGTTGCCTCTCAATTGAAATCGGTTTGGGACTCATCGATTGTATGGTAACAACGTCCATAGCGGACATAGTAACATTTTGACTATTTTATGTATCTAGATTAGTCCGATTAGACATTAGAAGTGTTTTTATCCAATTTTAATTGAATTTATTCAGAAATAATTTTTATACAAAGACTAAAAAATGGGCTATAAATGGGCGTGGCCCTTTAGTTCTGACGTACAAACATTTCATAACAAAAAGAAAATGTTATGCTCCGACCCCAAAGGATTTTGCTATATCGAAAACAAGAAAAACCGTATTTTATTTTTATTTTTTAAAGCGGATTTATTATGTATTGGAAAACAACACATTTTCGTAGATTTTTTGCAGAGCCCTGAAAAATAAATACTTTTAACCGAATAACTATGTTTCTGATACAAGACCCACGAAAGAAAGGACTAAAAAAAACCAAAACTTTAAATCGATTTTTTTGATTTTGACCTATATTATGATTTTCCTTGGTTTATTAGTTTATATTTATTTTGTTGCTATGTAAGTTATTTTATAATCAGTATTTTGTACTGAAAAAGTGTTGGGCTCAAAGCATAAACAATTTACCTTCTCGTAAAAATTATACGTTTTTCTCCTTTAGCTATTTCATTGCAATTCTCGTAAATTAGTAAAAAGCAGTAAACAGTAAAACAAATCTAAATAAATAAATAAATAAATTGTTCAATAAACAAACGAGAAAGTCTGGCATGAGAAACGCGCTGATCTGTATACAAAATAACAATAACAACCATTTGACATGTTTTATTTATTGAGAAAACGTACAAAAGCTGTTAAAATTGTTTTAATTTTGTTCGAACATTAATGTTTTTGGGCAACAACACTGACATCAATGACCAAATTACTTGTACAATACTCTTCGTAGAAGCAAAATAGTAATATAAATTTAGCCGAATTGAAGCCATAAACAATTCAGAAGTCAATGTAAGGATATGCGTGCAAATGAATAGCAGCAGCAGAAGGCAACATGGAAGTTTGGTGAGGCAAATATAAACAGTAGAGCAGCTGACACATGTAATAATTCAATTGCGACAAATACAATCAGAAAGAAGATTGATGGCATACATTGAATGAATGAATGAACGCATGAGTAAATGGGTAGAGTTTGTATATTTGTATATGTATAGTGTATATAGATACTTTCGATCTACATCAATAGCGTCTCGTCATTATGTATCTTATAGTTATTGTGCACTCACACATGCCTTAATGTGTTACATTGGCATAAATAAACTACGAGAAAGAACAGAACTTATTTCTATGTACTTCAATAAAATGAGTACAATAAAAAAAGTATATATAGTCATGACTAAAATAACAAGTATCACACTACAATAGAAAACGCTATAGGATAATGAATAGCACAAGATACTTTTTTAGGGCACTGCAACTTAAATAATTGCTTACATTTTTATTCAAAAAATAGATTTAATATATTTTACACTTTAATATTAAAAAAAAAAAAAAGAAATCCAATTTGGGAAAAAAAAAAATAGCAAATTCCATTTCTATGGCAGAATGAAAACAAAAGTAAAATGCTGTCTTAAATTGTTTAAGTTAGCCTAAAACTCGAGGTCGGTTGACAAAGTTATCAACAAATTTTAGCCTGTGCAGTCTATTGAGCGACATTTACTGATTGTATGTAATGAAGAAGAGCTTAAAAAGTAGCTGAACAGATTTTGAAATAAGAAAAAAAAAAAAACAGCAAAAAAATACAGACAGACAGACAGACAGACAGACAAAAGTTCGCACAGCAAGAGATTGATAAAGTAGAAAAGTAATAGAAGCAGAAATTCAAGTAGCAGCAAAAGGATGCCTAATCCGCTTCGCATTTTATCTGCGCTATGACACACAGCATGTTGCATGTTGCCTACTCCTCACCCACTGTATTCACACTCTCTCGTTTACAAACTCATTCATAAGTTAAAGCACATAATACATTTGAAGCTGCTTTAGGCCTTTTTGAGACTTTTTACATTGAGTGGCGAGCTTAGAGCAGCTACATACAATCATATATACACACATACAAACATATATACTATAATATGTATGTATGTATGTATGATACCTGGTTGCCTATGAATATCAACGTTTCTGCTTCGTTTGATTTGGCGTTTGTAGTAGTATTTTCTGTTAAATTGACGCCTAATACTGCAACTAATCCCTTAACTACAAATACATTGACAACTGACAGTCGCCAGCTGTATGCTGTAAGCTTTCACAACATAAGAACCTACTAACTTTAATACTTGTCGTCAACGATTTGATACTAAATACTCCAGGGTATAATGAGCTAATCGATAGTTACAGTTAGGTGGCTCTTTAGTTACTTGCGCATATATATGCATTGCTGCTTTGGATTTTCGTTTTAAGCTTATCTTTAAGAACAAATGTTTTTGTAATAATTGTTATTCTACGGACTTAAACAGAGTGTTTTAGCACTTCGTGTTTTAGCACTTCGTAAATTATGATATTTCTTTCTTTTTCTAGAAGTGAAAGTTGTCATGGAAACCTTTTAATTATATTTAAAAATAAGCACTATAACGTGGTTGTATTTATAGGAGCCCCGAAATTTATATCTTATCTATGTCCGTTATGGATTTTGGAACCATTTAACTGATGAGTCACAAACCGGTTTCATTTGATAGGCAACAATGCAAGTATAATTATAGACCACTAAAACATTCCACTAGGCTCATTCGATTTTTTAATGAAATCAATTTTATAATTTTCAATACAAAAATATTTTCCTTTGGCTATTTTTTATACTGGCCCAAACATATTGTGATCACGCTACAAAAAAAAAAAAAAAAATTCAAAAAAAAAATCTACTGGTATTTTTTAGTATGTTTTCATAATAGCCCCAACATACGATATTTTTTGAGCTGCAATTTAAAAAAAACGAATTGTACAAAAATGACATCGAAATAAACTGCGATTGCACAAAAAATAGAATATTTGAATCGAAAAAGAGCCGAAAGAGTATCCAAACTAACAACTTAAACAGACGAGAGAGAGAAAAAATAGAAGGAGACAGAATACGAATACACCACCTAGTAAAATAGCTTCATGACTTGTTAGATAAACAGAATTGCAGATCCGTTTATTCATTTCCAGTAGAGATACAGAAGGTCAAGCTACAACCAGTCAACTGACTAGTCCAGCATGATTATTTCTAAGCCCCATTTGTTTAAAAAGAGTCCTACAAAACCTGCCTGCATGGGACTGTCCGATCCAAGCGTAACTATCCCCGACTAACGTGGTAATTGACGGACTCATATGGTACATCTACATTAATTGTTATGTTCATTTTTCATATAACTAGCTGAAATCTTATATTCGTTGTATAAAACTATCAATTCTTTCATTTCATTTTCTTGCATTCTACACTTTTCCATAAGTTCTTTGTTTTTTGCTTCGAATCAATTGGATTGACTGACAGCGAACAAATGGAAAGTTGTTAAGCTCAAAAAATACAAAAGACAACTTGAAGGATTTATAAAGTTTAGAGTGACAAGAAACTATCTAACAATTATGAAAAAACAACAACAACAATTCGCATGTGTATGACGAAGTCAGCAAACAAGAAATGCAAGCTAAGCCTTATTCAAAATCGAGAAACAAATACAACATACAGCCGAGTACATTTTCAATAATTCTTTGTTTATTCTACTTCAAGTGCAGTCTCTCTCCTTCTCTCTATCTCTCTTTTTCCCTTTCGTGCCTCTAAGCTCTATAAATTGCTGAAATTTCAAAGTCAAAACCCGATTGACAGCACAAAAACGAATGCAACAGACAGACAGACATTTCAATCAAACTTTGTGTTTATTGTCTGCAAGCTTCAAAAATTTCTACTTCAAACTAAAATAAAATTAACACAATTATTGCAAAGGTTTTTACTTGTTGTAAACTATTCAAATTTGATAACTCTTCATACATATTTGCCATATTTTGTATAAATACAATATATGTATTTGTATAGTATTCTATGAGTTTTGGCATTGTGTAAATATTGTAAATGTTTTTTTTTTTTTTTTGCCCTTGTTGCATTTTAACCCAAAGAGTCAAAGATTCCAATTAAAAATTGTTTTAGCCCTTTTATAACCATTTCAATATTAGCTTAAGGATATTTCTCTATGCCAAAAATAGTTTTTGCATATGTATGTGTGTATGCTCATCATATTTCTATTGGAATTCCTATTGTCTCTATTTATCTATGCACGTGCGTGTGTGTGTGTCTATTGGCTCTTACATAATCGAAAAAGTTTTACACTTGCTGCTTCAGGCAAAATATGTGTGAACATTTTTTTCAAGTGTTGCATGCATTATATGACAGAGAAAGAGAGAGAGAGAGAAAGAGAGAAAGAAATTGAGAGTGAGAGGTAAAAAAGAAAAGTTCATAGCAAGAAAGATAAAGACAGAAAAAGAAGAAATAGAAAAAGATTTTCAGTTTTTGATTCAAAGCATGCAAGTTGCATAATAAAACAGATAAAATATGCATTTTATGTTTGTTATGTCCGTCCGTTCGTATTTGCAAATAAAGCTACTTGAAAGTGAAATGCTCAAAATAATTTGTTAATTGACTTTAATTGCGATATACATGTATAGTATAGAAGTCTATCTGTATATTTGTAATATTTTCTGTTTATGATTTACTAAGTTCTTCAGTTAAAACCATTCGAATTGTATTGTTTTGCATTTGCACTTTGCATTGAACATTTTTGGAAAACATTTTGAAGTGTAATTATTCGTTGCAAGTGAATCAAATCCAAAACTTGAAAATTGTATTTCTTTTGGATAATTACAGAAGCTTAAATTGCCTACCTACTATAATTTTGGATTAAAAGAGGCAATTAAGAATTGATTCAAAAAGTCTGTACTTCTAAGTTTTTTTCATTGCTTTTCGAAAATTTATATGATTGATTTTATGGAAAGTGCGGTGGAGTACGCCATAGGGTGTCGTGTTTCACTAAGTTTGCCCTTGTCGGATTAATATGATGTATCTACGTTATATCAGAATCGTTTCCGATCTGCTCTCACTTTTCATGAGTACATCAACGCTTGTGCATTTATCAATTATGGGGTGTCATCATTCCCATCTAATCTTTTACACACTTAGAAACCAAATATCTAAGTGCAGTGAACTCCTTTTATACTTCACTTCCTGAAAGTGCTTACGGAATCAAGCCAAACCCTAAATATTTCACTAGGCGCAAAGCAATTATTTAACGCAATATTAACTCAGTCAACTCATATGTTTATGAAATCGAAAAACTTACATCGGAATCGAAATTGCAAATCTTTTCGATTCAGAAAAATTTGATCTTAATCAAAAGTTAAATAGACCGCTTGCATATCTTGCTATGCAAAGGACAAATTTTATTACTAAGCTTACACTACTGTTGTATTCGCAATAATTAACCGATTAACGATTACTAAAAATAATCGAACTGATGCTAAGTTTCATTCTTTCAATTCTTTAAAAAGTAAACTAATATCTCGATTATTATATAAAACTCCAAACAAGTCACGGCTAAAAAAATGTAATTTATTCTATTTCAATTAAATAAACTTTAAATTTAACGCTCAGATAATTCATTCAGTATAATCATTTATCTATACAAGTTGCTCGTTTAACTGCATTTTCGAATACGCCATAAAATTAGTCTAGTTGATGCTTTTTTTTTTACGATTTTAAATTGCCTATCTAACCTATTTACCACATAGCTCCGTTCTACCATTCTCGTATATATTTATCGTTTTGTATGATTTCTATTTTACCCGCTCAAAAGTTAGTTGATGTTTTGTATTTTAAACAATTTTCGGGAATCAATATTTGCGGAATGTGTTTTGAATTTAAAATGAGTTGGCAGCAATGACAAAGAATGGCAGCAGCATATGCCTTCCATTTTTTTTTTTTTTTTTTTTTATTGGAGTTTGTATGTATTTATCATTGCTCTTTTGTTGAGTGTGTTTTATTTTATTTTTCATTTTATTTTATTTAACGTTTTTTTTTTTTTTTTTAAGCTTATTCAAAGTCAACTGAGACTACAAAATAAACTAGCTTTGTATGCCTGCCTTCCAATTATTTTTTATAGAAAACTTTGTGGCATAAAACAGACAAATTTTTGTTAATTTTTTTTATAGATATTTATTTAAATTTATTTAATTTAGTTGCAACATGCCATATTCTTTTAAACGTGAGCAGCATCAGAGCTAAGCTTTTGTTTATGCTTGTGCCACGCGTTTTCACCAACACTGATTCAATTAAAGTGTATTTCCGTTTAGTGAGATTTATCTTTTTTTCTCTTTTATAACATTTTTTTCTATTTATTTATTTTATTTTTTTTTTTTTCGATATAAATGGAATTTTATTTATTTTCGAATGTTTTTTTTGTAACTTGTGAAAAGTGTTAACCCTTCGTGAAGTGTGTGCCTTGAAATCATTGAACGATTGGTGATGCTTCAATTTTAGGTTTACCGGAAATGTAAATAGCATTGAACAAGCCTTAACAACTCACATACTACACTATGACACCTATGCTTAAGTACGAAGCCATAAATAAAGAACTTTTAGTTCAACATTTTTCTATTCTAGCCATTCGAATCAAAACAGTTGATGCGTCTTGCTATCATTTGTTGTATTAAGTATTTGTTTTTTTTTTGTCCTGTTACCATTTTATGCTTATTTCTTATTCAACGCTGGCATATCCTTTTTTTTTTGCTTATATATTTGTTTTTACACACGAAATGTTTACTAAATTTGGGTCAACATTAGAGCCACAGAGTGTCGCTTGTTTGTTTCAAGAGTATAACTTGTATCTACACTTTTTAGTAGCTAAAGTCAGCAGATCCTTTGAAACAGAAAATTACAAGCAAACGAATGAACAAATATATTTGAATGAATAAATAAAAATATTCAGCAACAAATTTAGTAAACAGTGTTTTTTGTTGTTGTTGTCACTTTTAAGTGAATGCCACAAACGGCTTATGCGACAGAATTCACATTCGTAAAATGAAAATGCCATGAAAGAATTTATAGAAATTTATGCTGTAAACGCTGTGAAAAGTGTTTGTACTGCAGACCGTGTTGTGCTGTGCTGCTTCATTTTTGGTTAAAAAGCACACAAATTTCAACAAAATCTAAACACACACACACACACACTGGGACTGACTTTATGTATGTTTATCTTTTGATGGCATTTATTGTGCCATAAGAAGCGCAAGGAATTAAATACTTTAATATTGTAAATTTTGTTTATGTTTCGGTACACGCGTGCTTTTGCTTTTTTCATTTCCAGATAAATATTTTTTTCTCCTTTTCTACCTTTGGCGTTTTTTAAAGGTTTTTGGCGAAATTTTATTAATACCAGTTTGGAATACGTTTTATATGAAAAACCCCCAAAACGCTTAAGACGCTGCAAATTTTTTTTGGTGTAAATAGAATTTGGCAAATAATCAAGGCTCAAACCAGTCCTTTTTAAGTCCTTTGGAGTGTTCATTCTTGAGTAGGAGCGCTTTTGTTGTGGTGACGCCGAAGTAAAAAAAGCTCCTTGAGTATTAAAAAACGCATAAGTATATAAGAAGCTTCCATACTGGGTCGACTGAGTTGATGTGAAATAAATTTTCGTGCTGGGTGCTGTATTTGCAATATTAAAAGAAAAACGATTTCAAATAAAATCAAAAAAAAAAAAAAAAAAAAAAAAAAAAAGTGTGGTATCTAAATGAAATCTAAGAACCATCCAAGTCGAGAATACTTGACTGCAAGTATACCCTGTACCCAATCTTTATATTCCTAAAGTTAAGTCTTATCTTAGTACCCCATATTTTTCAAAATCTTTTTTGTTCATACCCATATTGGATATTTTATTGGGACTATGGGCATTGGCATAATTTATACTAAATTTTAAGTTCCTAAAATAAGAAACAAAGAATTTTTGTGCAAAACCCCAAAATTTTGGGGTAGATTTGTATGAGGGGTATCCCTTAAAATGAGGCTAGAGAAAACGCGTTATTAGTTGACCACTTGGCGACTTAGGAGAGTTTTAGTTTTAAATATGGTGAGTCTATCTCGTGCACAGCATCACACTGAAACCATTTAATTGCAAATTGTGGTTTATTCAGTTTTAAACAAAACTTTCAAAGTGACTCTCGTAAAAAAAAAAAAACGAACCACAAATTCAAGTTAGCCTTTAACCATTAAATTGTGTCTTTTGGACATGCACAAAAGCTAAAATAGATGCTCGTCTCTGCTGCGTTTCAGTAAAAGACAAGCCACAATCAAACTTGTGGTTTTTTCAAAGAACAACAGTCCAACTTCAACAATCCACCTACATCTTCGGTAGCACCGTACCACCAAAATTGTGTCTATGTGTCTAGTTACAGATTTTGTGCACGTAGTGTCACGTTCTTCAAAATATGAAACGACTACTGATTTTTAATGAAGCAAAGTTTGCTGCTGTCGCAACAACTTACAAAGATGCGAGGCGGCGCTGCGCGACGGGAGCTTACCAAACAAACACTTGAAAAACATTTGAAGCGAAACATTTGTAAACGAAAACTTCGAAGGAGCGTAGAAGCAAAGGCGCTGTTCTTGTTATAGGCAGTCACAGACTAAGTCCAGCTACAATGTTTCGGTCATGTACACAATAATTAAAAGCATCGGAACTTGTTGTCTCTCTCTCTCTCTTTCACTTTTTGCACCGTTGTCTCTCCTTTGCATTTCACTGTCATTTGTGTTTGGACTCGTACTTTACTTTCCATGCGGGCATACTGGGTTTCGTTTAAGGTATACAAACTGTTGTGCCAACAAAACAAAACAATACTAAAGTGAGTGCTTCATATGTAGACAAACATTACTCATAACAAGCTCAATAGAAGATATTGGATACGATGCTACGATAACTACAATTCGATCGAGATGTTCAGATACATTTGCCATACGTGCGCATTCCCATTCATTTGGGATTTATAGTTAAGAAACAACAACAACGACAGCATTCGAGTTGGAATGATTGAAAGAATGAGCAAATGAAATGAAAGAGCAGCAGCATATGTGGGAGTTGTTCTTGTTGTTGTTGTTGTTTTGGCAAACGTTTGCTTGGTATTACAGGTAAAATGTTTCAACCAAATATTCAATTCCCTTCACTTCAGTTCAGTTCATCACCAATCTAAGCTTGCGTGTTGTGCTCCATTAGTTGTTGAGCTTTGTTCAAAAGTCCTTCCGCTGTCACTATTATTTAGTTAGTTTATTTTGTTTACGTATTGCGCTATTGTTTACGTATTTGTTACTGATTTTCACTGATTTCATTCGCTCTGTCGATTCTTTTGCCACTTTTGCCAAGACTCAATTTGTTTTATTTTATTCACAACAACAACAACAACAGCGCTGGTGCTCATGACAACTTTGATTTGATTTGATTGATTTTAGCGTCAGCTGCACACTAGAATAATAACAACCTAGAAACTATACATATATATGTGTATGCATATATGTATACCTAGATATATATACATACATTCTATATATAATACCAGATGCGAATAAATATCGTAAAAAAATAGAATAAAATAAAGCTATGCACAGATTGCACAGAATGAATATTCAGTTGTAAGCTTCGTCAAAGGTTTTGTTTATTGTATTGAATTGTTCGTTTGTTGCGATTCATTTTTAGCGTTTTTTTTTTTTTTTTGCACTGCTGCTAGATTTATTTTTCGTTGAGAATTTTTTGTTTTCTATCAAACAATTTTTTTTGTATTTTATTACGTTTATTATTTTAAGCTTTATTTTTACAAAATTTGTATATGCTCAGACTTTATATAACCAAATATAAGCATCGACAAATTTCCAAACAAAAAAATATGTATACTACAAATGGATTAGTTTCCTGGAAGCTTCTTTTTATATATTTAACACAAGAAAAAATACAAAAACAGATTATCAGCCATGCTCCCGAAAGACTTAGTAATCGTTAACATTTTTCGATTTACTTTTTAAATGGTAAATTTTTGGTGCTCCAGCAATCGCTTTAAGTCGGCAGACTTCGGGTTAGTGAAATTAAAAACAAGGGAAAAATTCCTCCCCGGACGCCCGGGGGTTCCTGAAATTTCTTTTTGGAGATTAAAATAAAAATTTTTATTTTTACAAAAATCAAAAAAATTTAAGTTTTTTTCTATAAACCTAATCTTCAAAACCAATTTAATTTATTAATAAATTTAACAAACACACCCACATGAAAACGAGAACCCCCCCAAAAAAGTTAAAACCCCAATTTAAAATATTTAAAAATATAAAAAAAAAAAAACAAAAAAAAAAACCCCAACCACTAATTATTAAAAATTTTTTAAAATTTATTTTTAAAATATAAAATTATTTTTTCAATTATGGAAACTCTATCTTTCATAGAGCTCGAGATCAATGTTTTCATACGGCAGACAGCGTGACGGGCAGAGGGACATCAGACATAGCTAGTTTGACTCCCAGGTCTATCAACCCCCTTCTTTCTTTTTACATACATTTGAAGAAACTTATAAACCCTTTTTACTTTTTTTGTAAAGGGTTTAAAAACGTTCTGTCTGTTTTTTTTCAAAATTTTTTTATTTTTTTCTGCTATACCTTAAAAGATTTTTTTTTTGTTTTATTTTTAAAAAATTTTGATTTAAAATTTAAATTTTTATTAAAATCTTGATTTAATTTTTTAATTTAAAAAGGAAAAAAAAAAAACCGACTCTCCCTTTTAAATTTAAAGAGCAGAAAATGAAGCCAAAGCAACACCACTATATATTTGGTAAAACCGATAATTCTTTTTTAAACATAAAAAGACCAGTTTTTGTCAAATACAATGCAAAGAAACATTTTGAAAATGAAACATAACTTTTGCGCTTTCTAGAACATGAATATTTAGACATGGTACGAAATTGCTAAATCGTCAAATTTTTGTGACTATGGGAGCATGGTTGCATGTTATATTGCAGAATTGTAAGATATTGTCCTTGATAGTTTATAGAATTCGTCTCTAGAATTCTTCCAAAAAAATAAAAAATAAAGCAAAAAATAAAAATTAAATAAGAAAAAGGTCGTCGAAATTTTGTAACACTAAAAATATTTTCACACTGCAGTACAATTGTGACTGCTTTGTAATTTATTAAGCTCATTTTCGTGGCAACAAAAAGAAAAGCATAAATAAAATAAATATTTATGCAGAAACAAAAGCAGTCAGCCAGCCAGGCAGCCAGCAACGGAAGTCAAATTCAACAAGTGTTGACTGAATCAATGGCAACTGAAGACAAAAGCTGCTGCCGAAGCATTGTGTACAATTGTTACAATGACAACAATGCTGACAAGAACAACACAATACAATATAACACGGTAAGGACAATAACAACAACAACAACGAAAATAAGAACGAGGCTTTGTAGAGCAGAATCGCAAGTTAAAGACAGAGACAGAAACAGAGACAGAGCAAACGACAATGACAAATGAACAAACACCCCTGGGGAAAACTGTCGATTGTCGAACAACTCTGCGCCCACTTTAAACAGCGCAACAACAACGACGAAACAAACAGCTATGTAGCAAGGACATCAACAGTTTGGCAGCTTCTTTGCATTCTGCGTTGCGTTGCTGCTGCTCTGCGCACCTTTTGCTCGATCCTTACTGTGTCAGTATATTCTGTTGTCCTTTTGCATTTAAGTCTGCTTATCACTTCCTTGTTGCTCTTTAATTTATATTTAAAAAAAAAAAAAGCTTTTCGTATTTATTGACAATTGCACAACAGGCTCTGGAGGTATTGTGAAGTGCAAGCTCGTGAATAATTACTCAAAGCAAAAAAAGTAGCATTCTTATTGTGTGTACATATTGTATTGTATTAAAAAAAATAAAAACATTACATTGCAATAATATTTAATCAATTCTTTTATAATTTACAATTATGCGTGAATTTTGTATCATATTATAAAGATGCATACACGTATAAGTATTGTGGCATTATGGCCAATAAATGAAATTGAATAAGTGAATTATATGAGCTTCGATACGTATAAATGGAGTATTAAATTTTCATAGTATTGAAGTTATACGTATATACGTATTTTTAATTTAACAGAAGTGAATTGTTGATCTCATAGTCAGAGTCATTCCTTAAGATTGGCTATTCTATTTTTCACTATCTCTCTACTTCCTACTACTAAAATCAATTCATTCTTGGCCCAACCAAAATGGGCTGGGGCTAACTTAAAATCTTACTAATAAAAACACTTTTTACCTTCACCTAATAATTTCGAAAAGCTGCAGACTGTTTTTTTTTGTTTGTACATTTTAAAAGCCGGACATTTTTATATGGAATATTAGAATATCGACTCTTAAATGAACCATATCCATTAGGCTTGTTTTAGTAATTTCAACTTATGTATTGTTCACTTTAATGTAACTGGTTTGGGGCTCAAAGGTTGGATGTTTTATGACATAAATTGGATAAAAAAGGATAAGATAGCCCTCAAGTCGCATTTTATGACATACGATATCAACTCGAATCTTTGTTCTACAGTAAATTCTAAACGATCTTGAAAAATAATTTGATGTACGAAAGATTTAATTTGAAATATTCGAAGAAAAAAATATAAAAGACAAAAATAAACTTAAAGACAATGGGAAGCTTTTTATATTCTATCAAATCCAACAAGCTGCAAAAACAATAATTTACATTATTTATGCGCAGTACAGAATTTATTCAATAGACAACAAGGAACAACTTAAGGAAGTAATGAGCATGTCTGCGTACATGGAAGTTTGAGTACATAGAACAAACTGTTAGAATGATGCTTATCCTGCCGATACTTATTAAAATTTTATTATTCAAGCGTAAAGACAAAAACAAGGAAAAACTGAACGCAACCAATGAAAGAAAGAGCCAAAAAGAAAATTTGAGGGACAACATACTTAAACAATATGAATGGCAAACGAATGAAGGTAGGTACATGAGCATTGGCACAAAAGGACACGGATGACTTAAATAGCGTCATGGGACATAAAAAAACACAACTCACAACAAACAACAAACAATAGGCAGGTGAAAAATGTTCACAAAGGAGCATATCATCAAAAAAGACAGACAGGCAGACAGACAGACAGACGCACGGACGGATGGACGGACAGACAAACTTACAAGAAGTCAAGCAGCGACAAAATCAGAGTCATGAGAAAATACAATGAAAGTTCGCTTTATGTAAAGAATGAAAACAAAGACAATGCGTTTGCCGAGCATAAAAAAGGGAGCCTCAATAGCAGATTATGAGGAGGGCATAAAAATGATATAAATGCTGATGAAAATATACTAAACTAATGTTAGTCGCTGTGACTATTTAAGATTGTAAAAGTGGCTTATAAATAAAAAGAAAAAAATATATCATAGATAAAACAAAGCATCAACATTTTTGCATCATAAAATAGGATGAGCGCCCACAATGCCAGTTGTCAGTGATGGAGACTGAGACGCTTTAGCAGCGGTTACTGCTGCCGAAATATTTTAATAAAAATGTCAGCCTTATTTAAGCTGACAGTTCGCGTGACATGCCGAAGTGACGTAACAGTTTTTGTATTTGTAGATTTACGATTGTTGGCAGCAAAAGATGACAAAGTGAAAAACATACTCATTCACTCACACACACACACGCATACACTTTCCTTTTATTTACACAAAATGAAGAACTGTAGCACACCTAACCGCATCTGATTTGCAGCGTCGGACTGGCAGCAGCATCCTTTTGTGATGTATTTATGATGAGCAACGCGTAATTTTGTTGTAAATATGTGAAGCACGTTTTTCGATTTATGCGCCGAAATCCATTTTTCTTGTTTTTTGTTTTTTTATACCCCTGTACCCAAAGGGTAAAGGGTATATTAAGTTTGTGCGAATGTATGTAACAGACAGAAGGGAGGCAAGATAGACCCTATAAAGTATATATATTCTTGATCAGCATTGGAAGGGGAGTCGAACTAGCTTTGTCTGTCTGTCCGTCCGTCCGTCCGTCCGTCCGTCTGTCCGTCTGTCATGCTGTCTGCCGTATGAAAACGATTATTTCGGAGACTATAAGAGGTAGAGCTTTCAAAATTGAAACTTAGACTCTCCTAGGCCGTCAAGTGTGCACTTACAAACGGTTTTTCTCTAGACCCATTTTAAGGGGTACCCCCCATACAAATGTACCCCAAAATTTTAGGTTTTTGCATAAAAACGTCATTGTTTTTTATTCTAGGAAGTTCAAATTAAGTAAAAAATTATGTCTATGATAGTCCCAATAAAATATCCCAATATGGTTGGGACCAACAAAATTTTAGGTATAGCCCCATACAAATTTACCCCCAAAATATTGGGTTTTTACAAAAAAATCATTGCTTTTTATTCTAGAAAATTTGAATTTAGTATAAATTATGTCTATGATAGTCCCAATGAAATAGACCAATATGGGTAGGCCCAACAAAATTTTAGGAAAAAACCCAAAAAAAAATATACCCGATTTTTTTAATTTTTTATAAAAAACCAATTCAATGAAGGATGGTAGTTAAAAAAAAACTAACTTAAGGTACATATAGATTGGATAGAGGGTAGGTTTTAGGCGAGCATCTTCAGGCTTCAGTTTTTTTTTCGTTTTGGGCGCATATCTGCTCGAAAATTGCAACGTGAAAAGTTTTTTTTAAAAAGTGTTAAAAATCATCATCAGCTTCAGCATCAGAAGGCAAAAACCAAAACGGATAAACGCCTACTATCACCCATTGTCCTGCCATTGTCCTTGTGACGCTTAATTTTCACAGTTTGCGCGTAACACAATAAATGCTGCTGAATTTTTAGCTTTACGCGTACTCGAAATGTGTGCGCTGTGTCTGGAATAATAAAATGACTGATGGGATAATTGGTGCATTAAGGCGCGACAATTCATGTAGAATCCATGAGATTGCGACATAAATTTTATGTTTTAATTTGATTTGATTTCAGTTATTCACAATCACAATAAATGCACGCCACACAGACGAAATGAGTCTGTGAAAAAAAATTTAATTTATGATGCATGACATGATGTCTTCTTCAGAAACAATGCCAAAATATTTGCTTTGTAGGTACACCGCCGCTTCATATTTAAATGCTTGGCGCTTGCTGTGGGTGACGACAATTAGCAGTCAATGCCCAAACGCGACATGTGTCCATAAGCAGCTTTTTACGGCAATGTTGAATGGAACAGCAGCAACCCAATGAGCCTGCGTACGGAAAAACGTCTCGAGTATATTTTCATGAACTTCGTTGTTGCCTTTCAGTTTGAGTCAAGTAAAACGCAGTGTAAAAGCCTCGTAAAATTTTCTGAACTTGGTTTTTAGTTGCGCGAATTTAAAATAGTTAAATATTATTATTTTTAAAATTAAAAGTTTTACTTCCACCCAAGGCATTCTTATGGAAAGAAGCAGTCTAAGTAGCAAGTCCATTCAAGTAACAATCTTATGCTCAAGTAGACAATTATCTTAAGTTACTTTTAGCTACTTGAGTGCAACATTTGAAAATGTGGACAAAATTTTTCATAAAGTATCGCAAAGTTTTTTTTTGCGAATAGCAGCTGACAGATACGAACGAAATAAAAATGCATTTTTACCGAAAAAGTGGTGGACCTAACAGAAACTGTTTCGCAAAGTACAAAATAAAATTTTAACGCAAATAGAAGTGAATGTATTCCATAGCCACGTTGTACCCAATTCAAACATTAAACGGGCGTTTCGGCTGCGCTTTCAGTTATTTTCCGTTACGCATCTGCTGCTTTTTAGCAATTACAGCTGTTTTCAGTGGCATTTTTGTACTTTTTCTTTAGTTTTTGATTGCAGCGCTTCCAATACATCTTGAGGCTAGTATAAAAACATACAAAAAAGCACTAAAAAATACTTTTTTTTTTCTCTTATTGCAGCCAGACCATAATATGAACATGAAAGGACTAGATTAAAAACAAACAAAAAAACAAAACATTTGTATATGCGATAAGTCGAAAATCGACTTTATTAATAAACCGAATGTACCTAATGCATTGTTTTGATGTTCTTAAATAAAACTTTTATTGTTGCCTTTAAAAATGAAACCAGTTTGGAGCTCATCGGTTGAATAGTTTTAAAGTTCATTGCGGACATAGAAACAATTATACTATTTATGTACTTAATATTTTGTAAATTATACTTAATAATTTTAAAAAACAACTCACTGCGCAACATTTTAAGAAAATATTTGAATACAATATGGCAGCACTGAAGGAAGACAGCTTGCTATAGGGTATATTATAAAAGGAAAAACTTTTATTGAAACGCTTTCTTTTTTTATTTTTGTTTCTGTTGCTTCAAACTGCCCAAGATGCTTAAATTCAACTATTATTTTAATTTTTTCTCTAAGTTGTAGTGGTGAATGGAAAAGAAAACTGCAACCGCAACGAATCAACTCGACAGAAAACAGCAGCGAAAAATTAATAAAAAGTTTTTTGAGTGCAGCGCACGCAGTTTCGCTAATGGCAAAAAGTAGCAAAGCATCTATGCCGACACCGACACCGACCGACCCACAACGATCTTGGGAGTCTGGGAGTCTGGGAGTCTTGTGCAAAGACGTTACGATGAAATTATCAAGGCGCAAGGACGCAAGGCTTTTGCGGTTAAACAGTGCAAAAGGGCAAAGTTGAAATCAAATCTAAAGATAAAGCAGATGGTGTGTGCGTTGGTGGCTCGGTGGAAAACGTGTAACGAGTTGCTGAAAGCAACCAAACTAACCAATGTTCAGAAACAATTTGCTTCAGATTATGAAAATTGCTTAAGAAATTAAATTGTAGAATATTTTCCATTACGGCAAAGTAGCCTTACGCTTACGCTTAAACTTACGCTCACGACGACGATGACGACGACGTGAGCTGCCACCAATCGTTGCCATCATACTCTGCTACATATTTCTAAAGTTCAAAGTGGAAAATTTGCATTTCTATTTGTGGTTTTTGTAGACATTACATGAGGCTTGACGGAACGGACGGACGGACGTATGATTTTAGTTTTTGCCTTTGATTTGCTCTTTTACGCTATTTCGGTTTGCTAGTCAGGCGCGGCGTCGTAGGCGAGCTCAGTTTGCTTCAGTTAAGACCATAAAAGACGACTTCAATGTGTTTGAGTTGAGGGCATTTATTGTGACCCTGCTGCTTCAGCTGCTGCTACTTTTTTCAATTTACAATAATAAATGCAAAGGGTATGCTCTAATTATTGCGTTGAAAATAAGCAGCAGCAAAAAAAAAAAAAAAAAAATTTAAAAATGAAAGCGTATTACTTAGTAGAAAAAAAAAAATTAAAATAAAAGAAAGAGGCTTAGGACAAGCTCGAACTTTATTAAAAATATTTGTCCAGTTGGGTCTATTTGCATTCAGTTTACATTTTTTGTTTCGCTGCTGCTCAGCATTTTATTATTTATACGGCGAGCACGCGCAAAGCCTATAAACCTTTTTTTCATCATCTTTTTTTTTTCGTTTGGTTTTTTTTTACTGTTCAATTAGCATAATAGGCAAAAAGAATCACCAACGAGCCAGTCCTTCAAAGCGCGGCAATGAAAATGGCGCCTAAAACGGAAATGAGACAAAATGAAATAGCACAAAGAAAGCAACTCACTACTGAAACAGCAACGGAAACGCTTGCTTGCTGTGATCCTTTTATTTTCTTCTTTATTTTTTTTTTTTTTTGGTATATAAATAAATAAAAAATAAATAAATTTTAAGCCAAATAAGTGTGTGGGTAGGCAACTTTTATGCTGTTCTTATTGATAATGATGATGATTGCGGCATCAAAATTGTTTTTGGAAAACCACAAACGCGTCACAAGCTTCCGTTTGTGTCCAATGCTGCTGCTGTTGCTTGAATTTTGATGTTTTTTTTTTTTTTGGTCTTTGCTTTGCTTGTTGCTTGTACGCTTGCAAATGGACATCATTATCCTCGACATTCATATCAACATAATCGTATATCGTATGTACGTACAGAATAAGACATAGCATTAGTCACTCTTACATCATAGCAGGCGTTGAATTCAAAAACGTTTCGTTTCAGCTAGCATCAGGCATCAGGACATCATTTCCTGTTTGTTTGCTTGCGCAAATCGAGCACATTTAGCATAATTTCCTATTTAAGATTATGTTTTCCTTTTTTTTTTTTTTTTTTTTTTTTGCGCTGCCAGTGCACCATACAAATATGCTCATCATAGCTTATAGAGTATGCATATATATTATAAACTGGGAAACCCTAGATGAACTTTTTATTTGCTCTTATGTATGTTATACCCTACACGCAAATGAGTTACAATTTACTGTTTTTGTTAAATTTCAAAGACTAAATAGAATAGAAATTATCTTAAAAGAATAAGAATATTGAAGAATCATTTTCCTAATTCTTTTAGAATCTATGAAACCTAGGATTCTTTAGATTTCATTTTCGATTTTAAACAAATTTACACCCTTCCCATCTTTTCTTTTGAAGTATTGATCCATTCGTAGTGTATATTATAGTTGCATATCTCCGAAATAGACATTCATGTTTTTATTTTATTATGTAACGATTTGTGCAAAAAAAAAAAACAAAAATTGTTTTATTTTTGCTTTTGCCTGCTATGTTTTTCTTGCAGAAATTTTATGAAAATGTTATCCAAATTGAATGAAAACATATTGAAAATAACAACGATAACAAAAAACAACAACAACAACTACAACAAGAACAAAAAGGATGATATTCTCGACAATATTTGAAATGCAAAACGTTTGATGTGGTAACTGTAAATATATGTAAATATAGCAATGTGTTATTTTTTTTTTTTGGATCTATGTATTATATAGGTATGTACATACATATGTACATATATATGTAACTGTGCCATTTTTATGGTTGTCGATACTTTGCAAATATGTCGTTCATATTTTGTTGTACATTTAACAAATTTTTTCACCCATACTCTTGAAATGGGTCGTACTCGAACCCAATTAAATGAAGCATTCAAAAAAGAACATCAATAAAGAGAGTATTCATTTAAAGCATGAAATAGAATGTCTTCATTTTATATATTGTGTTTTTTTGTTATAGTCATCACATATACACATATGGCTTGTGAACGGGTATAATGAGTTTTTCGAAAAGTTTGTAACGCAATAATTCTATTCGTAAACTCTTTAAAGTGTTCATCAGCTGGATGCAAAAAATCTATTTAGCCATGTCCGTCTGTCTATATTTATGTTTGCCTATTGCGATGCACGTTTTACTTGAAAAGTTGTAAAGAATTAAACTGAAATTCGAATTTAGTTTTTTTAAGTAAGAACCAAGAAGCCACGCCCATTTTTAGGCATAAACCACATATCTGCATCGGTTCCACATTTGCATTGGTTCCATTTCTGCATCGGTTCCAGTGTCCTTCATTTTTATGTTTTTGGTTGAGTGCAGCCATAAATTCTATTTTTATGAATTTTTGACTATGAACAAAGGAAATGTTTATAATTAAAAAAAAAAAGGGAAAAAAAACAAATCCATTTATAAAACTATATTTTTGTGGTCACCCAAAATTTTTTATTTTTGAAAAATGAACTTCGAGATGGGAGGATGGAAGCATTGGTCTGATATAAAGTTTTTTAAATACATATAAAAAAAATACATTTATATAAGAATTATTTTCTTAGAAAATATCAGGAAATGAGAGTTAAGTTAGTATAGAACTATACGTTTTATCAGTTGTGTGCTCTTAGGATGATATTAGGTGTCTTTTTACATATTTTCAAACAAAAAATCAAAAAAGGGCGGTCCGCCATCCGTCTCGAATTTCAGCTCAATATCTGAGTGAATGAATCACCTCACAACAGACAGATAGACGGACAGACAGACATACAGACTGCCATGGCTATTTCGATTCGTCTCATCGAGCTGATCAAGAATGTATAAACTTTATGTGGTCTACGACTCCTCCTTATACCCGAATATACCCGTTTATACTGTGTGTACTGGGTAAAAAAATTACAGAGACTAAGGAGTGGAAAAAGTATGATAGATCGGAATAGGATGTTTGATGTCACAAAAATATTTAAAAAAACTATTTGCGACAACCGAGCAGCGCCAAATATTGCGGCTAGTATTCAATTTATATTTGTAAATAAATTTATATACATAACATATATAGAAGTGCGTCACTATACCGTGCATAAGATAGCACATTATCCTCAACAAAAAGATAGCAAATAATTACACAAAATAAATGAAATAAATACAGTTTAAAATAATAATTACACACAACATATGCCATATTATCTCAAAACCATTAATAAAGTATAAGCTTGCAGATAAATATATTGTATGTTTCTACATAAATTACATTATTATTCTTCACTGAATATAGATTTTTTTCATATTTTATTATAGTTTCAAGTTGAGTATACGACATGTAAGCTCCATAAAAGCAACAAAAACAACAAAAACCAAATTTAAGAAGCATTGACCTCGATAACAATGAAAGTGAAAAATTTTATGTATCGTCACGTTCAATTGGCTGCAATTTAACTAAGTGCAAGCAAAAAACAATCAAAGGAAGCACACAAAAAAAAAAAGAAAAATGAAAAATTATATAAAAGGCATAAAAAAAGTAATATAGCTGAAATAAAATAAAACAAAACAAAATTTGAGCGCTCCATGTCAGTTGAAAAAAAAATGCGCTACATTCTACAATAGAATACTTGCTTCAGTATGCCGATCAGATTGATGACACATTAAAAGCCTAAAGGTTTTGGTTTTGTTTTTTTTTTTCTTTGCATATGTTTGTGTGTGGCAAGGCGCTAGAGTTCGTCGCTTGTTTGGCACATGTCGCCATATTCAGTGGCACATAGATACGAATTTCTTTCAATTTATATTTATAATTTTTTTTTTATTATTTTTTGCTTCTTTTTTTTTCATCTTGACACTTGTCCCTTTTCATGTTTATTTTTGCTGTGCTAGCGTTTTGTTTAACTTTGCGTAAAATAAATGACACAAACAAACACCCTCGAAAAATTCAAGCAGCTAAAATGTAATCTCGACCGTGTTATAGTTTTCTTTTTTTTTTTTAATATATATTTTGTAGTTTTCCGCTGTTTTCCGCTTTTCGCGTTGCAACTTGACTTTCGTACATAATTAAATCAGATCACATTTTAAAATTCCATTTATAATTTACCTCTTGTCTGGGGTCGTAAATCATGATTAAAGCTTTAGGCGACACGATGCCTGTCTGTCTTGTCTTGTCTTGTCTCTGTATTATACTAGAACATAGTACACCGCCCTTTTTGCGGTTAAGCTGCTGCTGCTGCTGTTACTGTTGCCGCTACTAAAAAATAACACAAAAAAAAAATGAAAATAAAAAAAAAAAAGAAAGCAAATCATAGCTAAGTAAATGACAGGACGAAAAAACAAGGAAATGTGCTAGGCTTGCGACATTGCGGTGCTGCCAGACACAGACAACAACAGTCGCCACAGCTATTGCTATTGCCAAGACTTCCCACTCGTCTGATGAAGTAGCTGTTAGAGTCAAAAAAAAAAATATATATATATGAATCAAAAACAAAAAAAAACATTAAGTGCAATATTACCAAAGTTTTAATACACATCATATGAAATACTATTTATATAGATAGTTTTACAAGGGTATGAGGCATAACTTATATCCTTTCTATAAAGACAATATTTAATAATGATTCTCAGAACTAAAATTGAGTATGAAACGTTGATGACGAAAAGTTTTAAAATACCGAATGGTTACCTTGCCTTCCAAAGAATGATACCAGCGCATATGAGTAAGATTATTTTCACAATATTACATAATGTCACTAAGCTGCAACTAAAATGTTTTCCAAAATGTAGTATGTATAAGATGTTTTTTTTTTTTGGTTTTCTCATTTTAAGATATCTTATACTCACACCATTGCAGCGTTACAAACTTTATAGCAATCTGATAATACCTTCCTCATACAAAGATTAAAAATAAAGAATGAAAATGGCAAACGCGATGCCATTCGAGCGATAAATACAAGTCGAAGCACGTGTAAGCAAGAATGGCTGAAGCAAACGAGTCACTTGACTCAGCGACAAGCGACAGAGCAACAAAATTCAAAAATAAAAAAGAAAAAAAAAGCACAAAAAAATCGCAAAATTGCAAACAAGATAGAAAGATACAAAAATAAAGAGGAAAAAAAATAAGGGAAAATATCATACAAGAAACTGAATTGCATATATGTGCACACATACACACACATACATACATATATGTATTTTCATGTATATAAAGCGAGATAAATCAAATGTGGCGAGAAATTGCAACAACAATAAATACGCCAAGAGGAGTGGCAATAACAAAGAGCAAATCGACCAACACGAATACAACTGCACTATTCTAAAAAAAAAAAAAAACAAAAGGAAAAACAAAAATATAGCAAAGAAAAGAAAAGAAATATAGCCAAGAGGAAATGCAAAAAATTTATCCAATTTGGCAAAAATTTGGGTCACTATGATGCGCGGGGCTTAAAACCAAAAGTATCAAGCGTAACTCGCAACAGCAGAGAAGTATGCAAAGGAAAATGCTTAGCTGATGCAGAACATTTTCATCAGAGAGAGAGAGAGAGAGAGTGAGAGAGAGAGAGAGAGGAGAGAGTTAGCTAACTGCAGCCAAGAAGTTGCAGCGATACTCATTTCAACTTTTTAGCGTTGTTGCACTCCATTTTTAAGCACCGGAACGCAATGAAAAGCGGGAAATACATAAGTACGAAGAAGAATGTCTGTATTTATGTGTGTGTGTGTGTGTGAGTAAGACAGAGTGAGTGGGCAATATAAAGAAGGAAGTAAAAATAAATGCGAAAAAAAACGAAAAAAAAAAATATGCAAGTGTTTCGGATTGTATCTAATAGAGTAAAAATTTTATGCAGCGCCAGACAATAAACTATACCAAAAAGAAATGTATACAAGTGACAATAAGAATATCAAAAAAACCAAAAAAAAAAAAAAAAAAAGGACATGCTACAAGCGCATCGCACTGCAGTTTATAACAAATACATATATACAAATATAAACGAGTATGCGGTTTGCAGTACAAAATTCGTTATGAATAAACAACAAAATAGCCAAAAACCATACAAAAACAAAATCAGCCAAGACAGCGTCTGTAAGCGAAATTTTATATATGACAATCGTCTAGAAACAAGCAGTGGCAGCATACAATTTTTCGCTTCCGCTTACACCACTAACGACTCGATTTTAAGTAGATTGCAACTGAATATGACACGAAATATTTATTACTTAAGAATATCAAGTGAAATACAAAATTGCAAAACGGTTTGCAAAAGAAAAACTTGTGTGAAAAATATCGCAACAGCACAAATGTTGCAATTTTATCTCAAAGTTGCTTGCAGTGCTAATTTGTAGCAAAGTAACTAAAAATAAAAACACAAGACAAAAACTAAAAGATACAAGATACAAATAGTTAAAAGGTATTTCAACCCACGAAAAAATAATAACTTTGACAAAAAGAAATTACTTATAAATATCTTGATTTGCACAAAGTATGAACAATCAAAAAACAAGCAAAAAAAAAAAAGCTGATTGCAGCGTCTCCCAAAATGTTTTGGGCAATCAAATAGAAACTGGTATTTTTTAATATGTTTTTATGGTATGCCCAACATAGTTAGGTGGAGCTGCAATAAAAAATTAAAAAAAACAAATAGCGAAAAATGCCATCGAAAAGAACTGCAGTTGCACAAAAACAGCAGATGCAAAGGGAAAAAGTACCAAAAGAACCCCCGAACAAAGTGAATTTGTTTGTAAAATTAAAAATCTTTAATTGTTCTTGTAAATCAATTTCATCCACTTCAATTTCATCCGATAAAATACACTTATGCCAACGTTTTTTCCAATCCTCGAAACATGCCAAATAGTCCCTTTCCGATATAGAAATCAGCACCTTCTTCGATTCTGCTTTTATCTCCTCAATCGACTCGAAACGCGTTTCACGGAGTGGTCTCTTGAGTTTTGGGAATAGCCAGAAGTCACACGGTGCCAAATCAGGCAAATACGGTGGTTGCGGAACGATATTGGTTGGATTTTTTGGAGAAAAAGTTACGAAGAATCAGTGCAGTTTTTAAAAAATCATCATTTTTGGTACCAACCGAGACTTGACACGTTTGAGGCCCAAAACGTCTTTAAAATGGTATTAATTGATCATTTCGATACGTCAATTTCATCAGCAATGTCTCTCATAGTTAATCGACGGTATGCAAGCACTAATTCTTTTCTTTTCGGATGTGAGCATCGTCCGTTGAGGTCGATGGTTTATCAGGGCGATCTTCGTCTTCAACACGTTCTCACCATATTTGAATAATTTATACCAATCATTTGTTGTTGATTTTGGTAGAGCTCGGTCCCCGTAAGCCTTCTTCAACATTTTTATTCTATTTATTCCATTCAGAAAACAAAATTTGATGACACTTCTCTGCTCAATTAAATCAGACATTGTAAAAATCGAAAAATGCGCACTTGGTCGTTTGGTAAACACAAGCGTAAATATATTACTGATAATGATATTGACATGAAATTTGGCCCAGATGTTATTAACAGTCCTGCCAACTCAAGAAAGAAAGAACTAGCCCGAAATGTTAAGCCCAAGCGAACTTTAAATTGAAATTATTCCTTACTTTTTGCCCACAGTAACAAAAGATCGTTAAGTGCAGATAGTCCTAATCATCCCGACGCTCTCGCTTATTTGACAATATTCCTCAAGGTCTCAACACAGCGCCGGACAATAACAAAGCAAGTGTCCGACACTGTCCTCTTCGTCGATGTCTTCACAGCTACTGCAGATTTCTAGTGAGAAAAAAAATATTAGGAATGACTTATAAATTTGAGTTCCTGACATTCTGACATTTCATACTACAACATACCATCGAGCAGTGGAAAGTATATACGAGGTGTCACACTCACATTTTTGCTGATTTATTTTATATTTTAACTTTTTTATTTCATATCTGGTTGCTAACCAATATAAGTGTATATAATAAAAAGAACTTGTGCAATACTACATACACAAGGTAGATGCACTTGTCAATACAATTTCTAAGAATTTTAAAGTAATTATATTATAACAAGCTGCTTGCTACTCTATACACAAGAACACACCATTTTACTGCAACATTTAGTCTCTTACCAGGTGTCATTACAACTAAGGAAGTGAGTTGGCTGGCATTTCAACAAATTATAACTGCCATTTGCACGCCATTGCTGCTGCTTTTTTCATTTCCGTTTCCGCTTATTGGTTTGTATTTATACCTGAGAATAAGTAAAAAAAAGGCAGGTGCTAGAAAAATTCCCTCAACGCAATCCTATTAAAAACTAAGAAACTTGCCAATACGATTTTACGTCTATTCTGCTTAATGCCAATGGTGTTTTTAATTATAATAAAATTGACTGCATTCATTGAAGTTGTTAATAAGTTGCCTAATAAGCCAAGTGAGTATTACAAAAAAAAAATGTAAAAAAAAGCAAGAAGCCACAAAATAAAGGCTTTCTTCAGTCATTCAGCCTAAGTGAAATGGCAAGGGAATGGATCGCATTTGGAGTTACTCAATTTTAATAGCCGTTAAGGGCTTTAGCGCTAAGTTCCTTTGCGACTTATTGTTGTAGGCCGTGAATAATAAAAAAAATCTACATTCTTCCACAATTTTCTAACCATTTCGCTTTAAAATTTCTCATTGCTATTGCATTTGTTATGCGGACAGTCACACTAAGTGCTTTTGATTTACTTTTTTTTTTTTTAAATTTGCATTTTTTTTGTGTGTTTTAGTGCTTGGGCTTGAGAGGAACACACTAAAAGTTTTCACGATATGGTTATCCAAAAAAAAAAAATTGTTTGTAGCTTTGAAAGAATGAATTAAAATCTACGAAATTGTTTTAATTGTTGGTGAAAATTCTTCTTCTTGATTTAAAAAAAAAAAAAACTTTTTAGAATTTTTGCTCAAGAGTTGCTTAGTGAAAAAAAAAATATTTATGACGAAAAAGTAAACAAATTTAGAAAGGCGCAGGACACTTGAAAACTTAAGCAGTATAAAAGTATTCAAATAAAAAATAAAAAAAAACTGCGAAAAACATGGCCGCGCTTCGAAAATGGTGTGAAAGTGATTTATATTTTAATTCAAAGATGAATTATTCAGGACACTTTTTAATTCGTTTGCTCTGTTGCAGTGTTTTTTTCATTTTGTTTTATTTTATTTTATGTATTTTTTTTATTGTATATTTTTTAGCGTCGAACGTTATTTTATTTGTACGTTCAAGTACATTTTGCTGTATTTTATAGCTTTCTTTATATAAGTGAGGTGGTGAAGGCAAATATTTCAAATAAATATTTTGCAGCTTTGGAAACGGATAAAAATCTGAAATTCTGATTACTTTTTAGTTTTATTTTTATTTACTTCTCTTTTTTTTTATTTATTTTTTTTGAATATATAAGTAAATGCATTAACATTCGACCCAATCCGACCCGACCCATTGTCGCGTTCGCTCCATAAGGAGTGCTTTGGGTGAATTGCCATGCAAATTTATACATTCATTATTGCGCTAAATTTAACTCGCAATAACTGCAAAGATGATTTACAAATGAGATGAAAACGAATAAATTCAATGAAAGCAAAAAAAAAAAAAAAAATAATAAAAAAATAAAGAAACGGATACGGAAATCTTATTGGCTCTTGTAGAGTTCTGAAAATACTTTGCTTGGTGTGTGTCATTTAAACTTAGCGAAAAATGAAAAATAATTTGTAAAGTAATACATTTATTCAAATCTTGAAATCATTTTTTTTTCTGCTTCTTTTTCTATTCTATTACTTAACCATAATGCGATTGGCTGCATGCCTTACTGCGCTCTTGTTTAGTCATTTATTTATTTATTCATTTATTTCTTTTTTTCACTTAGCAAAGTGTTCAGCAAATAAAAATTTTACACTGAATGCGAATATCAAAAGTTAATAAAAGCTTTTACATTTATTTATTAAAAAAAAATGGATAAGAAATTCACCATCTGTCAAATATATACAGGCATGTTCTCAATTTTACTTTCGCAAGATTTAATCGAAGATGAAATATATTCAAAAATGAAATTAGTCCTTATAGTACTTCTAGATAAAATAGTTTTAAAACATTGGAATTTAGCAAAATTTGCCTCAAACACTCAAACGTGCTTGAAGGCACTCATCGAATTTTTTTTTTATAAATGCTAATCGTGCAAGAAAAGTACAAAAGCATAGCAACTAAATTAAAAAAAAAAAAATAAATAAATAAACTCCAGTCATCACTTTTCACGACATATGCAAAAATATAATTTCATAAACAATTTCACACTAAAAAGGACATTGACTGTCAAGCGCATAAAATATAAATTCACATACGCACACACATACTCACTTTTACACTCTAACAAACACGCAAAAATATATGTATACACATATGCCCATAACGCCTAAAAGCAGTCTAAGCAAACGCAAAAGGATATAAAAGAAGTGAAAGATGTTTGGCGCAGAGCGCTTTGAGGGAATAAGCAAGAAATAGCCAAGAGGAAAAAAGGATCTTTATATGCGAAAAACGACACTTGTGGCATTTTGCATAAAAACTTGTTACAAACTCGCATTATGCACACAAATACAAATGTACAAGTACAAGTATTTGTGTGTCTAAGGATATGCCACATACATACTTGTTAGTAACTCTGTCTCCTTTTGTACATGTTAGTATGTGATATGAGTAAAAGTGCTTGTACAATTGACAATAAATTCTATATAAAGCTGCTGGGGCAGCTGCTGCAACTGATTATTATATGAAAGGATATAAAACAAAATTCGCGTATAAAGTAATCTAAAGACTAAACTTGGCTGAATCTTTTTACTTACTCAAACGAAGCGAGGCGAGGCGAGGCGTGGTGAACGCAGCAAAAGTCAAGTGCGATGGTATGGTAGTCTAAACTTATGTTGCTATCAAAATACTCGTGCTGTGTCTGTGTGTGTGTGTGTTTGTGTGTACTGAAGTGCAACGCGTAGTTGCAAAATTCGAATTTAAAATGTGAACGCCAATGGCAACTTCTGTGACTCAACTCAACTTGACTTAGAATTCAGTTGTTCAAGCGTCTATGTTGGCAGCAACAATAAAATTGCATATGTAAATTTAATGTCCTGCTGTTTTCAATTGTGGTTGTTGTTGTTGTTGGTGTCTTGTCCTGTTCAGTTCTCGTCATGGTTGTTGGCAACGCTAAAATAATTAAAGTGCTGTTGTAGCGAATGCCGCAGACCAGACCGGCGACTGTGGATTTGGTTTTACTTTTCTTTCTTTCTTTACTTTTTTGAATTTTTTTATTCGCATAAAAATTTTATGAAGTGAAAAAATGAAGAAGGTATTATTTATTTTTTAAAGAGTTTGTCAGCAAGCGTTACCTGAAATAATATTGCAAACAGCTTTATTTATACTTAAAATAAGCGCAAAAATAGATTTAATCGATTTGTTTTGAACAATCGATTTGATGCGTTCAATTTAAAAATACTTTTTCGATTATAGCGTATACAGATTTCAGTTATGCCGCTCTTACTTCCGTTATCTTCTGTTCTTCTAAACTTTTTTTCCTCTGCCCATTTCTTTTTATTCAATTCTCTTGAGTAGTCAGTTTTCATGTTTTGTGCGCAGTTTGCTTTCTCTGATTTTTTTTTGTCCTCCTCCATTTTTTTTTCAGCCGTTCTATTCTGCATTTGCATTGCTAAGTTTGTCCATATGCAAACTAGTGTCAGCAGCTGCTGCAGTTCTTCTTCTATTCTATTCGTGCATTGCTTTGTTTACTTGCGGTTGGTTTGAGCTTGGCTTAACTGTCATTGTCCTGGCGGCGGCAATAGCAGCATCAGTAGTAATCCTTGTTGCAATAATTTTTTTGTAGTACTGCCTTGACTTGCAACTTGTCAAAAATGTTTTGACTTCTTTTTTTACATTTGAGCGTAACTGATGTAGTCATACGAATATATTTTAGTTGTCCCCACAGTTTATACTTTTTGTATTTCTTTTAAGAATTTTTTTTTTTTTTTTTTGCATAAATATGCAGCAAGAGCAAGCAGCAGCAGGCAAGTGTCATCAAATTAATATACGCGAGGCATACGACAACTGATGACGACGAAGATTTGAAAGCATGTTAAGTGCATCACAGTCAGTACAGTCGCAGCTATTCAAGCAGTCAGTCAGTGAGTTAACATGACTTCTGACTGCGGATTTGTGTGAAGCGCATTTTGCATTTCTTAGAAATGCTTACATTTGTGTTTAATGCTGCGTATGAGTAATGCTATCCAAAGCATTTTTCGTACGACATTTTATAAGATGCAAACTGTCAACTTCAACTGCCACTTGTCAGCTCAGCAGTACAGTATAGCTCAAGTGTTACGACGACACCTGCACACCTCAGCAAACCGTTTAATTTAAAAAGAAGCAGCATCATGACTTATATGGAGCAAAAGCATTGGTCTGAGTGCTTTTTATGTGCTGCCAAGTCACTTGTATCTGTCCAAATTGCATGCGTTTCGCTATGCTACTGTCATGAAGTTCTTTTAACAAAATTGTAGCAGAGCGCAGCGAGGGTGTACACACATACATATATACACTTATGATGATGATGATAATGATGCTGCAGTTCGTATATTTTACACCAAGCGTAATGCAGCTTAAGTTGAAGCAGCAAATTTTGTGCGAAATAGAGCTAGATAGAAGGATGGTGGATGTCAGTAAGGACTTAAAACAGCGGCAACACAAGTTAGAAAAATGAAGCCGTATATACCAAATGTTCCCTTGGTTAATTTTTCAAATGGATTTTACCATGAAGACATACTTGTTTAGTTGCTGCAACTATTTGAAGCAGCGAATTATTAGAAACACACACAGCAACGCAGGTGTGCAAAAGGGGATTTTTTTTCTTTTTCGTTGATATGAAAGCTTTTCTTATAACAAAATATTTTTTCCTAGTCCTACATAAAAAGCGCTTCCAACAAATTAAAATTCATTTGGCCGATTAGATTAAAACAACTCGAAAAAAAATAGTAAATGTATCTGTCAGATACTTTTAGTGTTCATGCTGCTTACACATAAATGTGCTAAAGTATTTATTTGACCTACAATTAATTTTGCTTTGTTTTAGCCACTTGACTAAACACACAGTCAGACAAATAAAAAAAAGCGCTTGAATTATATACAACAAGATTTGCTACGCTGTGTGAAATTCATGCTGTAGTGCACCACGGCGAATGCCTGCTGTGTTACGCAGTTGACTTTGCATTGGAACGAGAATGCCTATAAATATAACTATAAATTATTAAATTAGTAAGCTATTTGCTATATCAGATCCTATTATTATTATTGTTATTAAAAATAAAAATAAATTCCATGTCATAAATTTGTAAACGCTTGCCAACATTTTATGCTTCAGCGAAGCTTGGCAACGCAAACTTAAATCGTATTTAGCGAATTTAGTTGTTCTTTCTTTATTTTTTTTTTTTAGTTATCGTAGAATAACAAATTTGTTGGGTAATTAGTAGTTGAAAAGATTGGCAGGCAGGCAGGTAGCACCCGAAGCGTTGCACGTGTGCCATTTGTACGCCTGAAAGTATGCAAAGATAATTATATTTTCAGCAGGTGATTAAATGCTTCGTAATTGTTTTGTTGTTGCTGTGTTTGTTGTTGTTGCTTTTGCTCCTCGCAGCAATGTTATTCTAGCACTAATAGCTGTAATTAGTCTTTGACGTTGTAGACGCATTTTTCATAGAACATCCACTTGCGAGTATCTTATTGTAGCATACTTCATTATTTCTGTCTAAATATATCTAAAAAATCTTTAAAGTGGCTTTAAAGCATTCGCCTTAGATACCATGGCAACTTATCTAAGCATTTGTAAATAAAAACCTAATGTAGATACTCAGAAAACATTTTATTTGAAATTTTATTTATGTACATTTTTTTTTTTCTTAATTATTTATTTGTGTTGAGTTCAACTTTTTTAATTTAAAATCATTTTACACGAGATAACTTAAAGTACTGCTTTTACTAGCGTCGCGTTGTCTATTTGTTTGGGTGTGACCTTCTTCCTTTTTTAACAGTAAAAGTATCATCATCATCTAATAGACGACATTGGCATCAATAAAAATCTCTTGATAAATATCCAATTTAATTTTACGCTTTCATCTACTTCCTTGCACAGAGACAGACCACACAAATACGCACACACATACATAATCGTTTATATACACAGACACAGATACAGAGATATATATAAGTTTTATTTCTTTTTGATTTGTCAGTCACACATTTCATGGGAGTGATGAACCAACTATCTGGTTGCATATATACCCTATACCAATTTAAAAAAATATAAAAATATTTTAAGCTAGTTCTACACAACTACAAAGCATGTCAGTGATTAGATGAGGTAAAATTATTTTAATAATACTGGTGTAAAATTGTTTTCAATGAATTTTTTTTCTCAAAGACGCTTTATATATTATGTGTTAAATGTATAAGCGCTATGTAGGGTATAAGCGCATTTACTTTTGAAATATTATTATTATTTTCTTTAACTTTTTTTCATGCTTTACTTTATAACATTTCTTTTAATATTTTTTTTCCATTTATTTTCTGGCTTAAACTTTAAATGTAATTTGATTTTTCTCTGTCTTTTCCTTGCAGCAGACGCTCGCTCAATTTTTCTTCCATCATTTATTACATCATCCTGGAGCCGGAAGTGTTTGGTAAGAAATATGCCGCCTGTTTTAATTGAACTGCTGCCAATATTTTCAATTTTACACTCTACACATGTCCTAGATGAGGAGTATTGTAATTATTTGACGTAGTTTGTAACATTTTAGGAAACCATTGAACACAAACGTATAGGAAGTACATTATTTTTCCAACTATATTCCAAATCTAAGAGTACAAATTATCTATAAATTTTTAAAAACAGATATACGAACTCGTTTCCAACAGCGTTAATAAATCTATTGCTGCTTTATTCAGTTCTTTGCTTTTATGCTGAACTTTTTTTGTATCTTACAATTAATAAAGATTTGAAGCAATTTGGCGAGTATTTAAAAATTTGCTTTTGCACAGCAAACTAAAACTCTCGTATCTGAAATTTTGCATGTACATATTTCAACTTTGTGACGCTATAACGCTGCGTAGCATGTCCTTGCCATAGTGACTGCCTCAAATATTGCAAATATTGTCTCTCATTTCATATTCGCTGTCGAATGAATTGCAGGCTAAAATCAATAAATCAAAGCCAACAACTAGACAGGCAAACCTAAAGACAGACAAACAGACAGACAGACGGACAAACACAGCTATGTGGGTTGAATGCGACTTTAGGCGCCAATGAATGCGCGCTCTTGAGAACCATTCAGCTGTTTCAACATTTTGTGGGCGCAACAGTTGGATAGATGCCTTAGTTTTCTTTCTCTTTCTATTTACGTATATATACAAATACATGGTTGTATGTGTATATATACACAGCTGCAACATATAACAACAACAACAAACAAGAACAATAACAACTGATTGCTTGTATTTTAGTTAGAATAAGCAAACATTTCGATTTGTTGCGTCGTCGTCGAGGACATGATTTCGTGCAACATTGTCGCAAACTGTTCGTATGTAAAATAACATGATGTGCTGTGTCAATGATGATAAACAAAAACTTAATGTGTTTACCACGTAACCTTACACATATGTACATGCATGTCTACTAAAAAGCAAACACACACACAAACACAAAAAGAATAATTTATTAATTTGAAGCTACTTTGTTACTTGTAGATACAAATAGTCAAGGTCCTTTTAGCTTTATCTTTGATTCATAAAGAAAGTGTTCTAAATTGATGTAAGTGTTCTTTGCAAATTCATTCAATATTTTTTCACATCTTTAACATTTTATGTTGTAAAAAAAAAATGCTCAAAAATATAATTTCAGTTGGCTTTACAGCTTTAAAATTTTTTAATTTAAAATTTCGCAAAATATTTTCCATTTGTTTAAATTTATATGTAAGCACCTAATATGTGCAGGCATTCGATTGCAGAAAAATGTTTCGTTATTTTTTCGTCAAAATTTTATGTTTTTGATTAGGCTACAAAAACATAAACAAAAATAAGCAATATTGCTTATTTAAAAAAAATTATATAAAAATCAAAATGAAATCCTTTGAAGTCTTGAAATTGATTGAAAGACATGTTTTTGCCACATGTCAATGTAAGACAAACGGGAATAAAAACAATCTAAACAAAGTAGCAACGCAAAAGCAGAAGGAAGATATGAAGCATGCAGCGAACAAAATCCAATAAGCGCACTAGATTACACACATACGATATCGTACAAATGTATGTATATATATACATATGTATGTATGTGTTGTATAAGCAGCTGAAACAAAGTCCTTTAGGTACGCAACATTTCGAAAAAAAGATTTAAAGGCTTAAAGTTTTCCATGCATCGCTTTTTTCCCAATTTCGATTTGGCAGAATACTTTTTTTTTTTTTTTTTTTTTTTTTTTGTGTATGGTTGTTGAAAACAATTTTTAACATAGACATTTGACTGCTGTATGCTGCTGTCCTTGAGGTCCTTTGCGTTGTAAAACAAAACGCTGGTGTATGTGCGGCTTAGAAGCAACAGTGGCAGGCAACTGAGACTTTAACTCAATGTGCAACTGACAACAATCGTCTGTCGTTATCATCGTTTTCACTTCAATTAAAAGTTGGCAACTTTTTGTGCTTCCTTGGAAGCGTATTCATTCAGATAAATATATATGTATGTATGTGCGTGTGTGTAAGAGATGAAACCTTACTGCTTACTTTTTACAGTAAAAATAATTCATGGCGAAGAAGATGTAACAATTCTGGGCATTGCTTTTGCATGGCTGCTGTTACATTTGGCTCATTATGCAGATTGCTGATTACCAAATTACATAAGTGTAATTGCAAGAAGTACTTACTTTAGTGGTTACTGCGGCAGACAATGTTTAAGTAGAGAAGCAACCAAGCAACTTCTTTTGCTGCTCAGATTTTTTGTATTCAGGCAAGGCGTGGTTTATTGCCAAGAGATGAGCATGTTGTTGCTGTTGTTTGGGCGTGTTGCATTAAGGCATTCGTTTATGTGAAAACTCGGTAACATCTGCTTTAATTCAAGCATCGATTATTGCTATTCAAATGAAGTTTGCTGATTATATATAATTTCAGTAAATTGAGTTCCTTTACGCAAATATTTTAATGTTGAGACTTGAGGTGGAATACTTTGGTAAACGTTTTTTTTTTTATGGCGACTATAAGCAGCACGAATACTTTGATTTATTCAGAGTAAATGCTTCAAATTAGAGTGATATTTGAGTCACAGTGTGATTAGCGAAAGCGACTTGAAAATCACAGTGACTGTAAAGAGTAATAAAATCACAGCGATTACGGAACAAGTTCACTGTTCGCAATGAGTGATACACAAAATCGGCGCTAACAGAACATGTTCACTGAGGAACCAGAAAATCGCAAATCACTTTTTTAATCACTGTGAAAAAAAAACACCGAAACTGATTTATTTTTTCCAACACTACCAAAAATGCTTTAGTTTATTTTGCACAGGCCGACATTTTCCCTTTGCTGCAAGATGCTACCTTGAACATGGCACAAATAAAAAAGATATGCAACATCAAAACAAGCTGCAAGCTCTCTAATGTGTAAGATGTAATCTTATCTTTGATATAATATTAAATTACAACTAACTAATTTCACTCAAAAGTGCCCCCAATGATATGTTTTTGTTTTTTCCTTCAAACTTTTCAAGGTAAAAATTAAAGTAAATATAATTATACCGCCGCAATGCCGGCTTATAACAAAATGCATTCACGCAAAAAAAAAAAAAAAAAAAAAACTTTGCAACAATTTTACCCTTTTATTCACTTTTTGACTGACTGCGTTGCACTTGCTAACCATGCAAGCTTTTGTGTTTTTGTTGTTGTTCTTGTTTTTTTTTACAATGTTTAAAAGGGCGAAATTAAAGTAGCTAGAAATGAATAGTCCAAGGCTACTTTACATGAACGCACGCTCAAACAAGCAGAAACAGAAGCAAATAAACAAACAAACAAACAGCAGCAGCAGTAGCAGCGCAGCAAACAACAAACAAGAAAAAGAAAAAAAGTAAACTCAAAGCGCAACGCTCGAGGAAAACTAATGCATTTGTGCGTTTTGCGTTGTGTGCAACATGCGGCAACATTTTATTGTGCGTTAGCGTCCCTTAGCAACAAATCGCGAACATCAGCAACACCAATAACAACAACAATGCACTCACACACACACACAAATGCCACACCCACATGTACACTTTTACTTAGTTGCAGTCAAGAAGCGAGCAAACAAAACCGAAAATGGTATATATGAAAGCTTAAAAGCCAAATGCGCTGTAAAAGGTCAAGCTGCACTCTACACAAAAACAAAAACAACAAAAAAAAAAAAATGAAAAATAGAGAAAATGTTACACAATTTTACATTGCTGCCTTTGAAATACAAAAAGAGAGCGAAAGAGAGAGAAAAATTTAGTTCGACTAAGCGTGCAATTTTTTTAAATGCAATTTTAGGCTGGATTTTGGCTCCTTTCAATGCATTTAATAGTTACATATGCCGCATATGTATTGCAATTTGTAATTTTTAACGTTTCAGCAGCTCTAAATAAATGAGAAGCAAAAATACAATACAAATACACACACATATACAATTATAGAAATATGCTACATGAACTCACACATGCACTCAAAAATATTAAAAAAAAATACGAAGTAAAGCAAAATAAGGAAGACGCATTTTACAACGGAATAAAATAGTCGAAAGGAAAAGGAATTCTTTTGTTAAAACATCCTTCATTACTTTTCCTTTTTCTATTTCATTTTTTTTTTCTACTCAATCTTGACGTTGATGACGACGTCGCCGCCGCTTTTCTATAGTGGCAGGAAGTTTTGAAAGCCTGCTTCAGATCCAGAAGTCTACGAGAAGAAGCAGATGCTGCTACCGCTGCTGCGCTGCAGTCATTCACCAGGACAGGTAGAAGTAGAAAAGAAAAAAATATACCACAACAAAAGCAGCACGCATCCAGCCAAAAACTGGAACGCCGAAGTGCTTGAGGAGCATATGAAAGTAAAAAGGATAAAAAAAAAAAAAAAAAAAAACAAGAAAATTATCCAAAGAAAAACGGAAAAGGCATAGAAAATGGAGCAGTGTACTAAGGTAACAGACACTCAACGTAGTAGTATCATGAAGAAACTTTTATAGAATAGAGTTCAAATAAAAGAAAACTACTTCCACTTGAAATTTCTACTTCAACACTTACTTCAAAGTCAAGCTGCTGCTGAATTGCATTTTCTATTACGAACGTGAGGCAAAAAAAAAAAAAAAAAAATAATAAAGTTAAAATGGCTCAAAGATAGATAGAAGCCACATCTAAACGTTAAATACCGCAGGCAACCATTTAATTGACATTCTACAGCTATTTCCGGTTGCAGCTGTTTAATTTAAAAAAAAGGGGGAATGGCAAAGGTAGCAAAGCATTTGTTGTTGTGCTTTTCTTCGTAATAAACGTATCCTTTCAATTGATTCATTGGTTCTTATTAAACGAACAAAAGATAAAAAAAAGTCAACGAGAAATATTTCTACACTTTTTTTCACTTCTAATTTCTTTGCTAAGTTTTTTGTGTGCTTATCTTAAAAGTCTTTCTTTGAATGCTTTCTGCTTTTTTTCTCTTAACTTTTATTTTTATATGTGCTGCTATACAAACTTAAATGCGAGATCTGTTAAAAAACTATGCGCCAATTATTTTTAAATGTAAAAAAATATATTTGATGCTAACTATTTGAACAAACCTCGCATAAGATATACACGCATGGCCAAACACTTTTTTTCTTCTTGTTCAATTTTGTTTCGCTTTGGAATTTAGTAAATCGCATTTTATTGTATGACTGTAACAAAAGCGATTAAAACTCCCATAAACCTGAGCCCAGTAATAGCGCAATAATATTTTTAGCTTTGCCTAAAAAGCCTACCACATTACAACAACAACAACAACAATATAGCCTCTACTAAACTAAACTTTGTCTTTTGTCTATTTTCATTAACAGTTATTGGTATTATATGTACAAAGACGTCAATGTTTCTCGTTGGTATTAAAACTATGAACAACTTGGCTATATTTGCGGTTGCCTGTATGTGTATGTGTGTGTGTGTGTATTTGAGTGCCTTGCGTTAAGCCGTTCTGAGTCCTTAAAGCGCTCAGCGGCCCAAATGACTTTTATTGTTAGATACTGTTGCCATTTTTAAGGCAGTCAATCAGGCTGGTTGCCTGGTTGGCTGGCAGGCGGCGCCGCAATATTTTGCGGTCGTATCAGCGTCATCATAAAATAATGTTAATGACGGCAACAAGGTCGTAAAATCAAAATTTTGCTCTTAAATTTCACGGCAGTATCTTAGTATACAGTAGTAGTAGGCGACAAAGTAGCAGCATACAGGGTGCCACTAACTGCGAGGTTATAGACATTCATGTTTGTATACAAGGTAGCCATTAACATTTTGTATTTTTTTTACTTTCTAGACTCCTGTTTATAAGTTTTTAAAATTGTATGTACTTTATTTTAGTCTTTGCATGACTGCCACTCCGGTAAATGATACAAAAAGCTAATTTTCTTTTAGATATTAATGTGAAGTACCATGAAATACATTTACAGCTTAAATTACTACTTCGAGCTGCGATTTTTTAAAATAAAATTTAAAATTGTGACATTTTAAAATTTAAAGAATTACAAAAAAACCAAAATTTAAGTATCTAAATATATTTCATGTATCTCAAAACGATATAATTTTTAAAAAAATCACATTCGGTGATTTTTTCACAGTGATTTAAAAAACGCAATGACGCACTGCTACTGAAAGTAGTGATTTGTGATTTTCTTTTTCCTCAGTAAACACGTTCAGTTATAAGCGATTTTGTGCATCGCTTTTCGCAAACAGTGTAATAGTTCATTTGCCAGTGATTGGTGATTTTACATTTAGCAGTCACTTGATTCGTCAAAACGTGCAATTCACAGAAACGATTGAATGGGGAATGCGCACCGCAACAGAAATATAAATAGAAAAAGTGAACTTGTTCAGTAATCGCTATTTGTTTGTTTTTTTTTTTTTTTTTGCGAAAAGCGATTTTATCACTGTTTGCAGTCACTGTGATTACCACTCGCTGTTGCTCATCACACTGTGACTCAAAAATCACTCTTTTTGCCAACACTAGAGAAATATTGAATAAAAGTTCAAAAAAGCAAAGAAACACAAAGATTCAAATATTCCAGTTCACAATGCCTAAGGAAACGAACGTATTCAATATTTAAAATAAATATTCATGTAAGAACATTTGACACTCAACCTAGTTTAATGTCAGTCAAACAACATAAAAGCAAACGATTTGGTTTATTTAAAGAAATTTAAGTTTAAATATATTGAACATTTCTTTAGATAACCTAATATCACTGTAAAAGGATATCTTTATATACGATATTAAGTTAACATACGTTGTCCGTTTAACTGAGCGACTGTCTGTGTTTATAAATTTGTGTGTATGTCAGTAGGGCGTGCAAGATTTTAAATATTCATTAGACAATACAGACACACATATCCACCCATACACCCAGTTTTGAAAAAGGCGATATCATTGACAACGACAACAAAAGCATAAAATATATCTTTACATAACATCCGAGCTGAAGACGCAACATTTCAGTTTTGCTTTCATGGGAAATTACAGTTTATGCTTGGTCCTTTTACTTACTTACTTATACTTTCGGTCGCTTGTCATCGATTTGTGTAAAGTGAGAAATGACATTTGAAATTAATTTAAATCACCAAAAATTTATTCAAGAAACTTAGATTTCTATGCAAAATTGAAAAAAGGGATACGAATTTATTTTGTTTTTCACTGACGTTAAGGATGTTTTCCTGTCAACGTTGACAAAAAAATATATTTGAGTAGAATTACGAATTCATTAAGAATATTAAAATGTTTTATGGTGTTGAAAATTTATCTTAAAGCAAGTTTTTATTATATTTTTTTTTTTTTTTTTACAAAGAAAGTTTATTTTAAAGCTTACTTTTTTTATTTTTTTTAAATTTATAAGCATACATTCAGGCGTCAATAGCTTTGAAATTGCCTAAAAGAATTATTATCACAATTGTAGAAGTGTAGGCAAACAGTAAGAAAACAAGAGGGCGGCTTCACAACAAAGTGACATATGTTTGAGCACATTATATGTATATAGTTTCCTTAATGTTATTTAAGTAAATCGGCATAAAACTTGCCTAAATGAAGACAATCAAAGCTGCTCATAAGTCTCATAGCTGCATGTACATATATAGTATGCTGCTATAGTTTGGTCTTTTATTGAGTAATATTGCGCATACCCCCGCCCCTTCAGTATAAATTGAGCGTTACCCACACACATACACAGAAGCACACATTTACACAATGACTCCATGACTAAGTGCATGCCTTGACTCCTTGAAACTGCTTGCTTCTGCTTCTGCTTCGTCTTATGTTTTCTCTTCAAAAGTTTGTACACTTGTGTTTGTCTTTAATAAATGTTGTTTATATTTCGGTTTTGTTTTCCCAATCCGGTCAGCGGTTGTCCTTACAACTTCCTTTTTATGCTGTTGTGCAAAGTCACGTCACTAAAAGAATACATGTGTATTTTTTTTTTTTTTTTTATATGTATGTATATGTGCTTATGTGTGTGTGTGGCAACCACTTTGCGCTATGAGTGCGCACTTTCTGCTGAGTTCAGTTGAGTTCAGCATCAACACAGCCACAACAGCAGCAAAGCAATTTAGTAGGCAATTCCAGCCAAGCTGGCCACAACTAAAAATGTACAAAGTAAAAAAAAAAAAAAACTATTTTGTCTGTAACAATATCAAAACTATATACATACGTATTCTCCTATATACATATATGTATATTTGTATGTGTATATATAAATCTACTGAGCGACAAATTTATTATTGTAGTCAAACAGCAACAGCACCAACGGCAGGCAATTGCCCTACTCTAGTTGATGCTGTACTTTGGTTTTTGAGGTTGAATCAGCCTGAAAAGCCTGTCTGCCTAGATGGACATCGATGGACGAGTAGCCAATACAATAGCAAAAAACAAACAACGACAACGACTACAACAATGAGCGAAGGACGACAACAATAAAGATTTTTAGTGTGCTAATAAAAGACAAACAAGAGACTTTCTATGTTCTGGCTTGTAAACGTTTCCTGTCCTCTGTGTCATCAGCATCATACATACATACATACATACATACGTTCTTATTGTCACACTCAACGTCATCATCGTTGCCGTTGTCGTTGTCGTCTTCGTCTTGGTCAGAGGTTACATATCACAATTTTCATTATTTTATTTGCCTATAAACAAAGTCATAATTTTGTAAGTGTATTGCCCAACTATATATGTGCATATGTATCTTTATGTATGTTTGCTTTTATATATGTATATTGTAGAGCATTCAATTTAATATATTGTTTGTGCAGATCTGTGTCATGAACTGCAGCATGGCGCCTGTTGTTATGCTACAGTTTTTTTTTTTTTTTTTAACAATGCAACCTTAAGCTATGAACAATTGTGCACATTTTTTTGATTATTTATAAAAATAAAGTAATTAAAAGAGTAAGATATATGAAATATGTAAAATAATTGCTACATTTTGTTGCTAAATAAATATAGAACAAAGTAAATATTAAGATTTGGCATTTTTCTTTAATTAAAAAGGTTTTTCATATATTTTTATTTTGAGTGTAAATAAAATGACAACCTTTGAAACATTTTGTTTGCTTTTGTCTAATACAATTAAAGGAAGTCAAAAAAAAAATTATTAAAAAATATACAAACATACATATACGATATACATTTGTTTTTAAACAGCCCACAACTTTAAGAGATACAATTTTTCTTACAGTTTGTGTTGCTTTCAACAAAATTTACAATATTGTCAAACCATTTCAATCGATGTAGTTGTTTGTTTTGTTGTTGTTGATGTTGCTAATGCAGTTAACCACTAAAACATCATGCGACATTATTGTTTTGGTCAAAAGTGTACCCTTGGGTAATTATGAACTTTCATGTTTTTGTATTTTCTAAGTGATCCTTATTTCCTTATACATACGCCTATATTGCCAAACATAATACTACAACACTAACCGTTTGCTTAATCACACTCTTGATTCAAAGGTCTTGCCTTGAGCTTAAGTATTATGTTTGTTATAACTGTTGCGCAGCTTATTCTTGTCATTGTCATTTTGATGTGACGCAAAACAGCTTTTTACTAAGCAAATAAGTGCTTATACAGCAAACGCTCAATCTGTATTTGATTATTATTATTTTATTTTTTTTTACATTATTTTTAAAATTATTATTAATGCGCTGTGCTACTCTAAATGTCAATAAATAAAAAAAAATTTGTATTTATAAAAAAAAAATTTAAAGAAAAATTTTAATAATTTTCTATAATCCTTTTTAATATGGCAAAAAAAAAAAAAAAAAAAATATTGTGCATTTTTTAATAAATGTGATATTTTATAATTTTTTTATTTTTAAATAAAATCTTTCTCTATTTTAAATATTTTTTTTTACAAAATTTTCGGTCAATGCACCAGGAAAGCAATTGCAATTGGTCTATGCAAAAAAAGTGCTGAATAAAATTTTCTACATATTTACAAATATTTCATATAGTAAGGAATGAGGTCGCCAACTTAGTGGCGCTGAAGAGTGAAAGCGCTGAGAGTGAGTGAGTGAGTGAGTAACTTAGCGTGGAAGTGACTGACTGTATGCTTGGTTGAATCCATGATGATGAGTGACTGAGTTGCTTTTGCTTACTCGTTTCGGTATGTTTTGCTTGCTGTAAAACTTTTGGCTTTCAGCTGAAGTGCAGTTTAATATTTGTAAAGCCTTTCACAGTGTGTAGGGGAAAAGTAGAAAAACTACGCAAGTGAAGTGGTTGCAATATGCTGCACAGTGTGTCGATAAACGTGCAATCAAAATTTACGTTTTCCACAAAGTTAACTTATATTTTTTCATGGTAAAATTAACATTTCGTAGCTATTACAACTTATATTAGCACATTGTATCAAAGCGAAGTAAAGTAGCTGCTTCAAAGTTCAGCTGCAACAAATGTGGATTTGGTTTTTGATAGCATTTAATACGCAGCAAGCAAGTTTGCGATATGTTAAATGAAATATTGTTGCTATTTGGTCATTGTTATTATATTTGTTTTTGTTTTTGTTGTTATTGCTTTTGCTGCGTTAATGAAATGCGCGCCTGTATATATGCTGTACTAAAATATAAAATACATTTTTAAAGTCAAATTTTTGGTTTATTTATGTAATGTCGAACAGAAATAAGTTAAATTTTTGTAGTTATGTTAAATATGCTTTTTATATCGTATAAACCTAAAAATTCACATGTGGTAGTTTAAACAAACTATCGCAGCGATTTCATGCATGTGCGACAATTACCAGAGAGCAGCTGAGAAGTAAAACCGATGGCTGAGCCCAAGAGGCGCCGCAGTTGAATGAACCAGTTAGCGAATTGTATGCGCCATATGTGACAAATTTGCCAGAAGACAAGAGTGAATAACAAGAGTGAAAACAAGAAGAGAGAGAGAGAGAGTGAGAGCATGTTGGTATAGTATAAGGAAAGAACTGACAAGGACATTTATGCACACATAATCGTACACACAATGTCTATGAAGTCATCTCGTATATTTGTACAACAATTGTGCGTAATCAAGTAATGTTCATTGCATAGTAAATAAAGACGTATTCACATTCCGGCTTAAATGTCATATGTGTCATGTTCATTCCAACCGAACAATCAGCGAACACAAGCACAAATGTTAAGGAAGAAGGCAGCAACAGGACCACAATATATGTACATGCATTAATACATACATACATATATATATATATACCATATAGTACAAAAATATCTGCGCCTTGTACTCGTTTGCTGAAGAACTACATGCAAGGATAATATATATGCATGTGTCTGTGTGTGTGTATCTGTGTATTTGACATGCTGTGCGATTGAAGCGCGTAATAACTGATAAGCATATTTAAATGTCTTTTAAAACTTAAATCGCATTATATGTCTATCTGTATGTCTGTCTGTCTGTCTGTCTGTCTGCCATCTTGCTTAATCTGCTTGCTGCTACTTCTCTTTTTATTGTTTAAATCGTATTATACGCGTATGAGTTAATCTTTAAGTTTCAAAAAAAAAAAAAATGATGTAGTTGAGTAAGTTAAATTGAGAAATATTTTGTACAGAGTATATAGGAATCTTAAATTAATTGTATTACAATATAAAAAATTTTAAAAAGTAGTGTTTCTAGGTTAGGTTTCAAAAAAACATTTGCATTGTTGCGCTATTATTTTGCAATGCGAAACTAAACTAACTGCACCCAGAGCACCCACATTCAGCGTGTATAAAGAAAACAATTCAAAATATGAAAAGCACCATTTTTTTTCTCTTAAACAATATAAAGCCAGACACTTTAAATCACTGCATTCATTTTTATTTTGTTATTTTTTTTATTTTTATTTGAGCTGTTTTGTTTTCTTTTATTTTTCAACAATAAATATTTTTACATTCAGTTGACAATTTGCATGACTTTTTCTCTCCTCAAGTTGCATAATTTATGATTTTTAATTTTTTTTTTTTTGCTTTTCTCTTTTACACGTTTTGCTATTTCGTTTTTTTTTTTTTTTTTTTTTTTTTTTTTTGACTGCCGACTCCTCAAAGTATGCAATATTTATTTTAATTTATATGCGTTATAAATTTTTTCAGCAGCTTTTTAACTTTTTATTTACATTTCTTTATTTATTTCATTTTTTTTTATGCCTTTCAAAAGACTAAAAGCTACTTTTAAAGTTTTCTGACTTTATGCAAAAAAGAAACAAGAAGAAGCAGGAAAAAAAAACATTTAAGCGAAATATAGCAAAGTTTAGTATACAACTGGTTTGAGCAAAAAAAAAAAAAAAAAGAAAAGGAAATGTAAGGCGTGGAGTCTTTCAGTTAAACTGCTTAGCGTGTGCGAATGAAAATCGTTTGACTATGTTTATATGCCTTTTTCCTTTGCATTAATATGTGTGTGTGTGTGTAAGTGTGTGTGTAAAAGAAAAGTTCTTTTCCTTTGCCAGATAAAACTTGCAACGTAGTCTGAGTTGATGCTGTTTACACGCTGCCTTTACTTTTGATAAGGTTAATCAAAAGTTTTTTAATCCATTCTGCATACAAGCGAACAGACATGTAGGAGCCATATTACATACTTACTACTACATATGTATGTGTGTGTGTGTGCTTGAGTTGTTAAAGTCAAACAGCTCATTATACATTAGCGCCTCAAAGCCACTTTGCCACTTTGAGCGAGCGAATAAGTGAGTGACGCAGTCAACAGCGACCATTTACCCACTTTTCACAAGACCCACTTCATCGTTAAAAAAACAGACAGACGGACAGACAGACAGACAGACGAACGCTATATCCACTTGCGGCTTGTAAAAATGACTGCAAACTCGCATTCTGCCGCGTTCGAACTTTTGGCTCAAAAGAGAATTTCATTAATGCAAAATTATATTTATTTGTTTTTCGTTACTATAATGTCTAGCAAGAAAAAAAAAAAAAAAAAAAAAAAAGAAGAGAAGAGAAGAAAATGTGTACGTGTGTCTGTGTTTCTGATTTCATATATTTACATTATGCCTGCCGCCCTAAATAGCGACTACTCGTGCTCCTTTTTTTTCATTCTTTTGAACAAATTTAACTTTACTTTTTGTTACTTGCGCGTATTTGACTCATATTCGTTTCACTTTAAGTCGTTCATTATAAAATCAGTTTATAAAAAAATCGAGAAAAAAAAAATCAAGAGCAACTGGCAATATATTTGCGCTGCCAACTTAATTTATGATCAAGTCAAAAGTTCAGGCGGCGCATCATCAAAAGTAGCTGCAAAACACTGTGAGTGAGTAGGGCAGAGAGTGTGGCATATAACTTTGTTATTAAACACACACTTATACCCAGCGTATCCAGTATCCACTAGCATTAAGTTGTGTTATATGAATGGGGGCGTTTTTTAACTTTCGCAAAAGCTGATTGAAAAAAATAGTGTGAAAGAGCGAACGTACAAAAGGCGAAACTTAGTTCATTGCAAAACTAATAATGCACAACTTTTGCGATAACTTTAAATCATCTAATTATGACTCATCCGTTGGTCAATTTTTCCTTCCTCTACCATATATATAGTACAACTTACAACTACCCTAAGTATGTATGTATGTATATAGTATGTTGCTCATTGAGCTGACAGTTTACTCCATCTTTAGCTGACTGAAATTAATGACTTTTGTTGGCATAGTTATTCTACTCACATTAAATGAGCTTGCTTTTTGCCAATCTTGAATCCGCAAAGCGCCGCAGATCCCCTTTACTATAAACTTTTGAAGTTACTGTGTTAAAATTTATGTTCGAATTTATTGCAAAGTTTATTAGATTATTTTTTTCGCTTTTTTTTTTTTTTTTTACACAACCTAATTCTATTTGCGCTATACAAACTGGCTTTTATTCATTTATATTATTTTTGTTTCAGTGAATTTGTGCATAAAATGAATTTAGCGCGTCATATTTTAGCTGTATTAAAATGGGAGCGAGTAAAATGAGTTGCATGCTTAAAATTTATTAAAATTTATAAATGAAAGAAAACCCAAATACCGTGAATAAAATGTGCAATGGAAAGTGTGTGAAAATTTAGGTTGGCCACCTGTACGTATGAGTAATGTGCCATCAGTGCGTTTCCGATAAATGTTTGTCAGTGTGTAGAGCGGAAAAGTTGATTTCGAAGAATCCATGCAGCTAGAGTAGAGATTTATTTGGTTAAAATTCAATCAGGATCACAGAAGTTTTTAACTCTATGTACCAAGTTATCGCTACAAACAGCGATTACTGAAAATGTTCACTGTTCGCGTAGAGTAAAACACAAAATCGCCGCTTATTAAACTAGTTTGCTACACCAACACAACAAACCACCAACCGTGAAAAATTAAATACTGCTTTTTTAGTAAAAATTAAATTTACTCCAAAATTAATATTAACATTTTTTTTTTTTTTTTTTTTTTTTGAACGACTATTTGGTAGAAAATATTTTGCGTTCTGCTCTTTGTCTTACTTATTTTGTATAAAAAAAAATATCACAGTTCATCTTGTTTTTACTATTTACTAATTTTCTTTAACGAACCAAGTGACTAGCAAATGTACCAAAGATTTTATACAGGTTCAGTGTTCAAGCGAAAATGAACGAAGAGTGATTAAAGCATCAATCACTGATAAAGTAACAGATTCACTGTTCGCGATGAGTGATACACAAAATCACCGTTAATTGAACATGTTCACAGAGGTATAAGAAAATCGCAAATCACTACTTTCAGTCGCAGTGCTGCATTGCGATTTTTAAATCGCTGTGAAAAACATCACTCAAAAATGATTTTTTTGCCAACACTACTAGCACACTACATTTTTCCATCATTATGACAATTAACGGATATTTGCTCGTCTTTTGAGACAATACATGAATCTACCCAATTTTTTTAATCTTCATAACAATTAAACCGCTGCACTGCTAGGCGATTACTCATCTAACTCACCAAGTGTTAGTCGGCAATGTCTGGTCAGGTAAAACGATTTCAAAGCACGTTTTAAACTGTTTTGCGACGTGCAGACGAACATTATTGTGTTCGTATTGCTCGACATCTTCCGGCCATGAGAATGAGTTTGAATCCATGAATATTTTGCATTATCTGGGAAGGGTATGGTCCGCCAGCGCTTAAATTACGCTTCTTTCGCTAGAGTTTGTCGAATTGGATCTGCTTTTCAACGCTATGCAAAATTCGATGCGAAATTCGTCTCTTCATCCGCTCTCAATGTCTCTCGACCAATTACCTTGCTTTTGGATCATTCCCAAAATGTTCTAACACCAGGAATGTGTCGCTTGGTTAACTCCCAATGAATTTGCTAGTTGTGGGTCCCATTTTTCAAGGGGACTTTATTGAGTAATATTTAGTAACTACTAAAGCCTTGTCGCGACAAGTTCGTTCACTATTGATTCCCTCATCATAAGTTTCTTATCGAATGAGACAAGAAAAATACCATTTCCTGCTTATTTGTTTCAAAATTTGCCATGATTTTCCAAAAAATAAATTGTTTTTAAATGTTATTTAAAAATGTGTACCTTTTGTTTTCGGTTCGTGTTGTCTTCTTTAACGAAAATACCTATTCAAATAATTTTATAATAGTTTTTTATTTGTTGAAATCTTTCAAAAGTTTGCCCAGAACCTCATATTCGTTTTTTTACCTTTTTTTATTCCATATAGAATTACATTAAGAAATGATGTCGAATGTAGTGCAAAACGCAATAAATATGAATGAGAAGAGCAACTGTAGGAGCCAAAACCCGCAGCAGTAGAAAAAGCAAATATGCCACATACATTTTCTTACATTTCCATATAAAAAAAAAACGGGCTAACAGAAAGACTTATAAAAAAGAAAACACAGAGTGACCAACTAAACCCAATGCCGCAAATGACCTCTATAACATACAAAGATAATGTAATGTACCTCAGTGCGGTAGTCACTCAGCTACTTTCTTTCATTAGAAGCTTTTTGCCTTGCAGCATTTGCGCTTGATTTCAAATAGACTCAACTAAATATTTTTTTACAGTTTATATTTTGTTTTTTTTTTTCCTTTTCAGTTAAAAGTATGAAAGTGCCACCATTTTGTTTATTTTTTTTTTTTAAATGTGTTTTGTAAGCAAAGGTACATTTGTGTTGATATATTTAGGTATGTTGTCTTTGATTTATGAAAACATTAAAAATCTGCACGAAACACATTCTCAGCAAAAATGTTTCGATGTTGCAAAGTATACATTTACTACGGTAACGTATATATTTTTCCATAAACTTATACAGAACTCATTGCTCAACTCAACACATTGCAAATAAGTACAAATGTATGTATGTACGTATGGAATGATATTATATGAATGTACACATTCAAAACGAAATTCCCAGACCATACAATTTGATGTTTTCACTATAAAGCACAACGCTCATCACTCATTCGCCCCATAAGCCCTAACCGACAGAATATTCGTTTGCGAAATAAATTCCACTTGTTGTATCTCATCAAAAATGTATTAACGAGAATTCATAGCATAGCATGGCATACCATAGAAGAAGATTTTTATCTGTGCCATCAGTGATTTTATTATTTTTCAACTTATGTTCATACAAATTCAAAGCAGCAACAGCAACAATTTACCGTCTGCAATTTAATGAAGAAGCTGCAAATGCGGCGTTATGCGGTGCGTTGCGATTCAATGGAGGCTACTATTACGTTTAGATTAAGATATTTATCAAAATTTCAACAGCGCTGCTGTCTGCAGGCAGGCAGACAGGCAATTTATGCGACCGCAATCTAAAGTAGTCACGCAAATATTTACGCCGCGGCTGTACACAAAGAGCAAACAAAAAAGCTTTAAAGAGATTTCTAACACATTTAAATAAAGAATCTGTGAAATCTTTAAAGTGAAACGCCGAAATGTTAAACTCATCATCTTTACACTCAAACACACCCACACACATACAATTTAAACTGTCATCGTGGCTATTTTATGCGTTTCAAGTTTCTCTAATGTCAAATAACTTTAGTTGTACATCATGACTAAATCACTTGATTTAACTTAGTCGAACAATCAACTTTGAGATAAAAACTGTTAACATTTCACTAAGCAAAGGTCTTCTGCAATAAGAGGCGCGCATTGCATTTTAAAAAATATTTTGTTTTTTTTTCATTTTTTCGCGAAGTTTTCAACTAAATCAGCGCCAAATGCACAAGCAAAGAAACTTTGAAATGCTTTCTTTGGCGTAAAATATAAAAAAACTATGAAGACAAAGACAAAACCGAAATTTTAAAAACGTTTACTTAAAACGGAACGACCAAAACATGCTTGGGTTCAAGAAAGATACTAAATTTATGGCAATGAAAATGACTTTCCGAAAGCAGCATGCAATCTCTACAAAAAATAATTTAAAATTTTAAAAAGAAATTGTTGTATGTACATTACATATCTTGGTAACTTTTTAATAGAGCGTCGAAGCAGAATTGATGATCTGCTGTAGGGACTTAGCCGTTTTTTACCCTGCCAGATTACTACAGATTCCATCCTGTATCTTTCACAGGCCTTATTTTCCTTATTCCTATAAAAAATAATGTGGTCTGACATAAAAATGTGATATTCTCTAAACCTGGACCATAAAAAGAAATTTTGATTGCTTCTTCGATGACATTGTTGGAAAAGAAGTGAAATATTTTGATAATTTCGATATCTGCCACGATGCAGATGCGGATATAAAATTGGTTGCCTATTGATTAAGTATTGTTTATCTATTTATTGCTAAAAAGGCAAGTATGCTGCTACCCATGATGCAATTTTACCAGGTGACGTATTCCTCTACTGTCTCTTTCCAATTTGGTAACAAATTTTGTTGAGTATGCATGTTATGGAGAATTTAAACAATTTCACCTTTCATGTGTCAAGTTTTCTGCATCTTAGGTTTTGATAGAATTTAAAAATTTTAATTATATAAATAACTTTTTTTAAGACACCAAAGCTACAGAAGCTACTGAAGGTACAAAAATAAAATTTTTCCTTACTATTCTCTTTCTCAAAGCTTTTCGATGGGTGTTTCCTCCATACTACTACATAATCTGCACACCAAATGCATCATGTGTTTCCTAACTCTACAGTGCCCAGTTATGAGCCCTATCATGATCTTTGGCTGCTTCTGTTCTGCTTGGTAACATTCGAGTTGAATCCCTCTATTAATAGTTCGACTTGACGCATGCCCTGTGTTAAAAGCCAGCGTTCATATTTGGCTCTTTTCTTCTCGTTTTGTATTGTCTCACCTAGTGTGTGGCTCCCAATGGGACAACTGAGAAGAGTTGCAGCCCATTTCCTGCCTAGTGCATCTGTTTGCCCATTACCTAAGACATTCAAGTGCCCCCGAATATACAACAGTTCTACTCTATTACGATGTCTTAGTACATTCATAGATTATGTATCTCCCAAACTAAAATCGAGGATATTTCATGAAGGATGTTGTACTTTTGAAATAAACATTTTCGCAACTGTTTGCTGCCGCAAAGCTTATGTTAAGAATTTATTATTTTTTCCTATGAAAACAAGAAAATTAGACAAATGTTATAAAAATGTTTTTCAACCAAGCGCAAAAAAAAAAAAACAAGAAACAAAAACTTCAAATCGTGTATTCTTTTAATGTTTCTGCAACTGTAAAGAAAAATATTCATCGCTGATAAACATGCAAATGCGTCGCTAACAGCGGTGTGCATCACTGTTGGTGTCTAAATAGAATATATGTGTAAGTACATTTGAGACTCCACTTACCACTCACTAATACTACCTCAATAAAATATTTTTCTAGCGTGCACATTTGCTGTTTATGCAAAAAAAAAAAAAAAAAAAAACTCATTTCACGCTTCTGGTTCCGTTTAAAACACGTATTTATTATTGTACCTGTTTCCCCACCATAAAATTTTGCCGCCATCAAATCGAAGCCAAGTCAAGGTAACACACTGCGACAAAACAAAATCGTAAATTCTTTATAAAATAAATAAAATTATATTCTTCTTTTGAGCTGTGCGGTATTTTTCCATATTTTTTTTTTTCTTCTCTTAAAATTATATTTTTCTTTTCTTGCTGAAATTATTATAGTACAAATTTATATGCGTGAAAACTTTTGCGAAAATTATTATGCGTCATAAACATAAAAGTTGAGGTCAAAATAAATTCGTTTTGCAACCAAAATAATTTTCTTCTTGTAAAAAATAAAATATTTTTTATTGCTATTGAATTAAAATCGTGAAAAATATTTGACTTTACTTTAATCAAACTAAATTCTTTAAATCAAATTTTGATCGACATCTTTGAAATCCCCAAAGCATAACTCTGCTTTTGCATATTTTTAATAGCAAAATGCCACACATAAAACTTATCAACTTGAGACAAGCAAGCAAGTGTAACAAATTAACTAAAAAAAAAAAGAATTTCTACGTTGAGTCCTCGTCATGATATGCACAACTTAAATGGTAACCACAAAGCGTTAAGGATTTTACAAACTTCTAATTATCCAGAGTTTTGTTTGCACTTATGCATTAATTCAAAGGTTTACACTTGCTGCTGCTGCTGCTGCCTTCTATTTGCAGTGATACATGCGGCATACTTCATCATAAAAGGTCTAAGTAGAAGCGAAGACAGCTTTTCATGTTGTCTGTGATATGTCATCTGTATGAAAACGCTTTCATTATTTGTGTGTGTGTGTGTGTTTCTTAAAAATAACATAATTGTCGACGTAAAGCATCGCTGACTACCTTTTCCCTCTCACTTAAAAATCTTTTTAATTTGTATAGAGAGTCATTAGGTTAAAGCTTATTCATTTACGCTTCAACGCACTCAACGCTTGCTTATCTTTTAATGACATTAACATTATGACGCTATCGAGTTTCACTCAAATGGTAATTAAGACGTAGTAATGCACTTAAAATGATTTCTATTAAAATACATTTAAAAATTTTAATCTAATGAGGTCCATCTATACTGGCAATTGTTGCATAATTTGACTTAGTTTGATAATTAAATGAAGCGTTACTTGATTTTCCTGTATAAACAAACAATTTGAAATAAAAAATCCTTAACATTTTTAAAATATACTAAATATGTACTAAACTGGCCAGAACCAAACAACGACAAAGCTATTTTCAGTATCAAAAGATTTTGCAACTTTAAAAATTGTAGATCAAATCTAAATATATAAAACAGTTAAAAATGTTTCTATGTCCGTATTTTACGTTGAAATCGTCCAACCGATGAGCCCCAAACCGGTTACCTTTCAAAGTAAACAAAGCAAGTAAAATGAAATTCCATTTTAGAAGTCGATTTTTTTAATCTCCCAACAAAAAAAAAAACATCTGACATCTTTCCCTAATATATTTTGAGTAAGATAAAAAAAAGTGGTATTTTTTAGTATGTTTTAAGTTAGCCCTGGCCCATTTTGGTTGCGGTGCAAAAAAAAAAAAAAAAAAAATAGTATAAATGCTATCAAAAAGAACTGAAATTGCACAAAACACAGCAGATGTGAAACGGAAAAGAACTGAAAGGGCACCCGAAACGCCCGTACAACTTAGTAGCACACGCCGCGTATCTGCTAGTAATAAATAGAAAAAACATGGAAGAACCGAAGCCACACAAAACTTTAATTAGTTTATGTATGATCAACAGTGACGTAGATTAAATTCCACAAAAGGGTTGGGTGGGGACAACTCAAGTAGAGGCTTTAATAAGACGAATACATGTAAAATTTAAGCTAAAAATGAAAATTAGAGTGAGTACATTCATAAATAAGAACTAATTTCATGCAAAACTCAAAAACGGGCGCTAGGTTTGTAAGGGGGCTATACCTTAAAGTGGGCGTGGCACCTTGCTTCTGACATATAAACTGCCTAGGATCAAAAAAAGCCTAAGTTTTAAATTTCATTTCAATATCTCTAAAACTTTCCGAGTAAGATGCATTGTAGCAGATAGACACACAAACATGAATAAATAAATTCGTCTTGCTGAGCTTGTAGTTTCTCCGAAGCCTCCATTAGTGCGTTACGAACTTTCCGACAAACTGATAGTACCCTACACAAAAGGTGTGGCGAGTATAAAAAGCAAAATATATAAAAACATTAGCTGATTAATTTCATATTTGTTGCATAAATGAATTCGCCAAACTAATACGCAATATTTAAGGTAACTAAAAAAAATAAAGCTTTATTGTTGGATTAATTTATATTTTTTATACATCTACTTAATTAGTTATTCATGTGCTTAATCACTTTACAACAATGGCAATCTAAAAAGCAAACGCATTTTAATTAATTTATTAATTACATAATTTAAAACTAATTTGAGCCAATTACATAAACCATGCAGAGAGGCAAGCAAGTTAATGGTTTTGGGCAATTGAAAAAAAAAAAAACGTTTTAAAAACTATTACAATTAATGAAGAGAATGTCAGAGATATGCAATAATTTTAAATATTTACTCAGAAAATTTGCAACTAAACTTATATAAATCGAGTACTTATATGTTGCCTTTACAAGCAGCTTCCAACGGCTACACCTTGCATCTATTTTACAAAACATTTGCACTGATTATAATATAGCAAAGGCCTATCTTACCAAACGGTTTCAATCAATTAGCAATATCAAATGCCAAATCGCGCTTATGTGGCGATTTGCTCAAAGCATTGCATACATGCAGGCGTTGAAGGGTTAATTTATTAAATTGTAAAAGCGTATTGGTGCAAAATGTTTCTAAATTTGTATCAAACAATCAAATGAGCAACATTATTAGCGACACCACGTGACCGCAAACTATTTTGGCAGTTAATTGCGGTTTGACTGCTGATTGAATAAAGGGTTAAAGTGCTGATCCGATCACTTGACTGCTGTTGCGTAAGCACTTTGTGAGCAAAACGCTTGAGTTGTCAGATAAGTTGCTGAAAGTGCACATTTTCTTTTTTGTTTCTTTTTTTTTTTTTTTGTTTTTTATCATTATTTTTCCCATTCTACAATATAGAAAATCGATTTAATCGGAAGGAATTCAACTTGACTGAGCCAATTTACAATCCTTTGTATCATTACACAGTGCTTCCGTCATCTTTTCTTTTTCGTTTCTTTTCGCCTAAAATGCTGCAATCAAAATGCCTGAGAAACTTGCATCAACTACGAAGTACTCGTATAAAAGTATTGTTGTACGATTATACCAGCATTAATCCTTCATTGGCAAGCGAGCTTTGAACTTACTTTCTTTTATATCGGTTTCTTCTTCTTGTACTCAACTTTTTTTATTTTTTTTTTTTTATTCTACTTTTTGATGAACTTACTCGAAGTATGCCAGGCGTGCATTGCATAGAACGTCAGCGACAGTCTGTTGAACTGAACTGAAAAAGAAATAGAAGAATACAGCAGCAACGCCAAAATAAAAATTGAAAACAAATAATAATTTCTTTTAGTGTTGTCGAAGCTATTTTACTCTTTATACAAGCGTAAATGCTCATTGGGGAAAGGTTAATTTCATATAACATTTATGTTTAAAAAATGAAGTAAATGTACAAGGTTCTTCAGACATGCTCAAACTTCATCTTCGCTAAGTAAATGACAGACGGACAAACATTTATATTTATATTGTCGTACTCTCCAACAATTTAATAATACATTTATTCCCATTGTACGCGTAGAGTATAAAAGAGCCAACTAGTTTTTTTTTTCCTATCGCCTGGCATGACCCAAGTTGTCTACTTCAATCTTTTATTGCTTTTAACCGTTGGCACGGAACCGATTATAGCATTCTTATTCTGATTCGGATTCGGATTCGTATGCGCGCACAGCCTGAGGGCCATCCATTCATTAAACGATTTGCAACTGAAACAGGAGCGAGTAGTAGCTGTGTAGCTTGTCAGGCAAATGTTTCTTTCAATTTCAATGCTTTCTTTATAGAATATTTTCTTACTTTCATCATTTATACTTGTTTTACGGCTTGCTTTTCTATTTTCCTTTGTATGTACATATATGATAGAAAGAATGCCAACTGATTGATTGATTATAAGTACAGATTGAAGGCGCTTAAATCGTTAACGGTGTTACTTATCCAAGTGCCTTCTATTTATGCTGGTACGTTATAATATAAGACGCCCTAAAGGAAGTGTCGCATCAATCAAGCGCATTTAATGCCTTACACATACACATACATATATAAATTATATAGAAAAGAAAAATACTTGATTTTCCATTATTGTTTCGGTGCAAGTACCTTAACTCACTTCCACTTCCACTTCCACACACACATACACATTCTCTTTGTTTGCCATAAAGCAAATGCGTATAGGTAAATAAGTATATACAAGATACATATATCATATCTAAATAGCGATTAGCAATTTAATGAATGATGTTTTGCTTTTATTGAAATAAAAATACGTAGGCACTTTATGTTTTTAATTTAAAGAAAAATTCTTTTTAAGCTTAAATTATGAAATTCAATGCGCATACAAGACTAATTAGTATATAATCCCTACTATGTATATTGTATTATTAGACGAACAATGACAACTGTCATTTAGCATAAATGAGCAACTGATAGATACATATCAGCAAATTAGATACTTAGCTCGCATTGTTATAGTTGTTGCTCATAATGCCATTGGGAGCTGTCTATCCATGCATTTATTTCAAGCATTTCGAATAGACAGACAGACAGACAGACAAATACACATGAACAATATAAAAAATACTTCACATAATCGAATCAAATGATATCGAGTGAAATCAATGCCACAGACAAATATGAAGATACGAACAATGGAAAAACTAAAAATAGGAAAAGATAAAAAGAAAATAGACATATGAATAGCAGAATAAATGTATAAAAGTATTAATGTGAAATTATTGTAATAAAAACTACTAACATTTATTTTTATTTTAAATAATTAATAATTTTTCATTATGGAATGGGATAGACAGTTACTCTTCATTCATTCAAAATCATTTTTCACTTTTTATATTCAAACAATTTTTATTTTCTTGAGTGTATTTTATTTTGAAATAAACTCTTGAGACACTTTGATAAAAAGAAGGAAAAACGTTACCTTCGGTGGAAAAGAATCTTTAAAGATTTTATGTGTTATCATTCGTGGCTTAGATAAAACTTCGAGATGTGATGGGTGGGATAATGAGAATTAAGTTTGAATAGGGCTATACGTTATAATGTCCCGATCCGTACCATATCAGTGGTGTGTACATAGGATGGAATAAGATGTGACTTTACCCAATTTTACAACTTTACTTTTAATTTTGTAAGGCGGCTATACATCAGAGTGCGCGTTTCAATCTGAATTTAACATACTAACTACCTAGGACTGAGAAAAGTTTAAGTTTCGAGTTTCAGCTCAATATTTTTAAAACTGTGATGAACTACCTCGCAATGACAGTCAGACAGACGGGCATGGCTGAATCGACTCATCTCCTCGTGCTGATCAAGAATATATATGTATAATGTATAGGGTATATGATGTCTCCTTTAAAGCGTGTATGAAAAAAAACATTTTTTCTTGACTTAAACTCGGATATAGGAAATGAATATATCTGGCCATATGTTACAAAGGTCCAACCTCAATTAAATTTAAGTTCTTTGTCACAGTTGAATTAACTAGTTTCATAAATAAAGTTTCTTTTATATAAAAATTCAAAAATGGCCAGCTGATGTGTATAAGGGTGATGTCTGAGCATGTCACACTGACTAAGATATGCAAGTTAGTCGCGGACGAGAAAAGCTTAAAATGTAATTGAACAGACAGTCGAACAGAGATGCAGACGAACATAGCTAGATCAATTTTCATTTCACACTTTGCGTAATGAGTATAAAAACACTCGTATAAAGAATCCGATTTATCGATTAACGAGAAAGCTTACGTCAAATCGATTGTGATGTTTATTATTTTCGATTATTTTAAAAATATCGATTATAAAAGATTTTTTGACATTTTCAAAGTAAAGAGAATCAAAAATGGTACATAAAATAAAAATTCTATTATTTTTTCACAAATGTATCAATTAATCGATCGGAGTGCTTTCTAATGAAACATCAAATGAATAATTGATTAAACTTTATAAAAAACAATTGATCAAATCGTTCTTTACGATTAATTTATTGCATCATATTGCACACTAAAACATTTGCCTTTTAAAATCACAATCACATTCTGGATTAAGTTTTTTAGCAGTTCAAATGTTATCATCAAATAAAAATTTATTTCATTTTTGAGCGTTGATAAGAAGCACATTTGAACAAAGAAAATCAAAATCAAATTTGAGAAGAGCAAATGGGCAGTTTGTGACTTAGTAGAAAAAAAAATTGTTCATTTGAATTTTGATTTTTAATGGCTTTTACTGCGACAAAATAAAGATTATAAAATACGCTATATATGCTCATAATAAATTACGCATTTCGTATATGTATGTTATAAGTCTTTGATAAAAAAAATGAGAATTATAAGTTAATAGATTGTGAGTTAATTATTATGAATTATTTATTAAATTTGCAGCTTAAGTTTACACAGTTTTTTAAATTAAGCAGCATAAAATAACTTGATTTCACAGCAGCCTGAGGTAAAGCATTTTTTTCAGTGATTTAAAAAAAAGCTATGTAATGAAAATGGCGGCCATTTTTAATGTGATACTTCAAGAGAGAATATAATAATCACTTAATTATGTACAAAAGTCAGGAGTTTTTTTTAAGCATTTAATTTCTTTGCTTTTATTTTACCATTTTAATGATTCTAAAAGTATTAAATGCTTTTAATGTTGCATTATAATGAAGTGTTTTATTATGCTTTAAAAAATAAAAAAAGTTAAAGGCATAAATATAAAGATTTCATTAAACACTGACAACTTTTTAATTACACTTTTTAAATATGCAAATAAAATTATGCAAAATGAATTTTCTTTATAATTTTTTTTATACATTTATATACAGAAAGTGTGGTTTATTAATTTTGTTGGTAAGTTTGTAACAAAATAGAAAAGATATAGTTCGTCTGTCGGACATATTAATACTTGATCATATTTGGAAAATTTTTTCTTGATTAGAATAGGATTGTACAGTTCAGAACTAAGTATGCCTTTAAGCATTAAAAAGCACATCGAATAGAATATCCAAAAGAAAAATGCTACGAAAAAAATTTAATTATTTGAATATTCACAAATTGAACAGCATTAAAGCTTTTATCATACCCTACCAAATATTATGTCTTGTTTTAATTGGTTTATTTAAAAAAAAAACAACAACAAAAACTCTGCAAGAGAAAATATTCAAAAGAAGTATAAAATCAGAAAAAACTGCATGTGGCTGTGTATCTATGAAGTTGTTGCTGTTGTTGTTGTTGTTGTACTATTCTTTAGCTCTCATCATACACATATATACACGAACTACCCTTTTGAAAATTTTGCCCAAAACAACAACAATTTCATGTGTCAGCATTGAGTAGAAAATTTCAATTAAAATCATAATGAAATATTTGAAATTTGTTTTTATTAAATTTATTCCGTACTACAAATTTCGAAAATTCCTAGGGTAAAACACAAAAATAACAAAAGAACAAAGCAGACAAACAACCAAACTAACCAACCATCGGGAACAAAATTAAGACAAAAGTAGTTGATGTTGTTTTGCTCATAAATGAAAGGTCGCAAAGCCGACTATAAGAGACAAGTGTTGTCTAGACTTAAATGAAGCAGTACCGCAGAGCATCTATTTCATAATAAAACGCTTCATGTTTGTCTGTCTGATTCTGTGTTCATAGCAAAACAACAACAGCAATCTGAGTTGTGTCCTTTATTTGCATTGTCAAAATGAATTGCTTAAGTGATGAACTTTTCACAAAATGTAAAAGTAGCATAGCTTTGGTTGGCATTTTGTGCAGATCTGTGAAACAAAACACACAAAAACATTTAACAATAAAATAGAAATTAAAGTTTAAATTACACAGCGACAGCATCCATTGTAACAAAAAAGCATTTCATTTCATTTCATAATTATAGAAAACATTTCCAACTATAGCTGCTCTTACGCACTTCTAGACTTAAATTTTGTAAAATAATAATGTGGTCAAAACAACAACTTGGAGGTCAACATGGATTCTAATGCAAAACGTAATCGAGTTTAAGTGCAATAATATTTAAATTTAATTTTACTACGGCAACCGAGTAGAGTAGCCGTAACCACTTCAAGTAGCTGGCTTACTACAACTAGTTTGCTTGCTTACTTTGCCTTGCTTTGCTTGGTTTAATTTTAGTTTTTGTTCCATTTTGGGTTAGAAACATATTTTTCGGTTTTTTTTTTTATTTAAACATTTCTTCACTAGCCCGGAAATCATTTCAATAGCAGTTGAAAAGCATAAATATTTGGAGTGGTTTGGTATTTTGTTCGAAGGGAAATACATATAGATATACAACGATATACATATATTATTCTCGTTTTGCCTTTGTTGTTGTTGCTTTTATTGTGCAAAATAACTCAGTTTGCTTGACTAAGCACTTTTAGCCGAGTACAATCTTGCTGAACAATTTGCCTGATAAACCATTCAAAATGCTAGCATAATATGTAGTTGTTTAGTCTAGCATAATGTTAGGCGTTGGAAGGAGATTCTTTTTATTTGCGGCTGACATACTACTGACATGAATGGATGCATTATTTAAACGAGCAACATAATAAAAAATATAAATAAATAAACACAAATATGTGACACAAAAGGATACAATCGACCATAGACATACATACAAGATATATTTATACTAAGAAAATCTTCAACTTCAATTTGAATTGCTTGAATTGCTTAAAAATATGAAAATGTAAAGAAAATGAAGGACAGCATACAATTTTTTTTACGCACACACACACACACACATTCATGTGTAAATGCTTGAATAAATATCTAAAATACAAAATGTAGCGGTCTCCAGATACATTCGCTTATTTTCAAGCATTGCATGGGTTTATATTAAAAATATTTTTAGGAGAATAAAATGCTCAATAAACACGAGAATGTCCATTAAGCTGTATAGAATATGTTTACTCAATATAAATAAAATAATTGAAGTGAGTGTTAAATATTTTAATTAAGTAGTTAAACGTTTGTAATTTAAAATCTTACGGAACTAAATAGGAATGCAACTGGCTGATTTAAACTCCCGCGCTTTTACTGAAGCGATAAGTCAGTATAGTGCTGCTAGGATTGTTACAAAACAAATCAAAAAATAAGAACGATTTTTTTACTTTCTGTATCTTATTTTTTATCTCTAGTTTTCGAATCAGTTAGCACAAAGTATTTTGAGATGAAAATATAACTTCATTTATCAGCTGCATTCGTGATTCTTTTATCAAAGTGTGTAGCCAAAGTATTATGTCTTATAGCTCTGAGTTACCTAGAAACTTGTCAGCTTCATTTTAGCTGCGTTGTCAAAAGGCATTTGTCTAGTTTGATTCCATCTAAAGCTTTACAAACAAATACGCAGACAGATAGTCAATCCGTTAAGGCTACCAACGTACTTTGACGTTGACAAAGTGAATAGAAACGATTGGTGCACAACCTACACATACACACACACAAACACGCACACACAAACTGTTCGCAAACCACAATGACATCAAACTGCCAACATGGATGACATTGACTGGCGGCTTTGTGCTGTCTTCGGTTCTCGTTTGTGTAAGAAAGTAGATTGATAGATAAACTAGCACACAGCAACCAACTCGTTCAAACAATTCACATTGAATATGAACAACAACCAAAAAAAAAAAAAAAATTCCAATATTCTAACTTTTATTTTTTTGTCTTTGATTTATTTTCAGACTAGAAAAAAAAAAAAATACGTTGCAACAAACAAACAAACAACTTTCAGCAAAATGACGCCGCTGCTTCCATTAAGAATTTGGAGCTGTGAAGCAAATAGGAGCAGAAGTATATTACAACTAAATAACACCTTTAATATGCTGACATTAATCTGGATCATTATGTCTAATCTTCTGTTGAGTGGTAAGTTGTATGCATCATTATTAAGAAGTTTCATATGCACATCGACATTCTTGAGACTGATTTAAATGTTCACTGCATGAAGTTATAGATAATTATTTATAAAGCATTTATGAACAATTAAGTACTGATCTATAACAAAGTGTTCTATGTCCGCTATGGACCTTGAAATCATTTAACCGGGAACTCTCAAACTAATTTCATTTAAAAGGCAACAATGCAAATATAACTATAGATCACATATAAAGTTGCTATCAATAAAAAGCAGCTATTTTTAGTGCTATTTTGGTTACACTGTAATAAAAAATAAAATGTACAAAATAACCACCAAAAAGTAGCAATTCCAGAGGCGAGAAAAACAGTATTTTCATTGCTTATGAATTTGAACTATTAATTTGGTTATTATATTCATTTCATATACAATAAAAAAACACTTTCAACCCAGAAAATGCAATTGTTCCTAAAATAAGCCTTGATAGCTAACAGTATCCTCATTTCATATTACTTCCGTTATTTTAAAATAAAAATATTTTTTGAGCAATTATAAATTATATCATAGTATGGGCTATTATTCTAGCTATAATTCTAAAAACTCACACACTGTGAATTTAATTAACTACTGTAAAAAAAGTTATATTTTAAAGGATCAAAACGCAATTTTGGGCAATTGCATTTCTATTCGATTTCATTTTCGCAATCAAAAAATATGATTTGGCTTGTATTAAAACATACCAAAAAATACCAGTTTTTTTTTGTTGGGGCTAGTATTGATAAAAACATGCAAATCATTTTTGTATGGGAATATTATGAAATCGACTTCGTGAATGAATCGAATGTGCTTAATGCTTTGTTTTAGTGGTCTATAATTAGACTTGCATTGTTGCCTTTCAAGTGAAACCGGTTTGGGACTTATCCTTTGGATGGTTTTTACATCCACAATGGACATAGAAATATTTTTATTATTTTATAAATACAATTTGGGTGCTACATTTTTCAGCTTGACTTTTCAAACAGCTCTCCTCTGCACATATGCATATGTATATATTGCAGATATGTATGTGTGTTGTGGTGCACTGCAGTTTGCAGTTAATTTATTTTTAACGTCGCACTGTTGTTTTTTTTTTTTTTCTCAAAATATTTTATACGCAATATATAATCCCAAAAAAAAAAAAGAGAAAGAGAGAAAGAAGAATATTCAAATTGCACAGACACAGACGACTGAATATAACTGAATATTAATGAGTTAACGCGCGACAATGTGTCTTTCTGTATATAAAACAAATACCACGCAATGTGGGCGTCACGACTGTTGCGGCATGTGCCACATTTCAATTAAATGTTGCTGAGCTACGTATACAAAAAAAAAAAAAAAAATAAATTAAAATAAAAAAAGATAAAAATAAAAATAATAAAAAAATTTAATAAAATTTAAATAAAATGAATTATATTTAACGCGGGTAGATGCCAAGAGTATGCGTCTGGGTCGAATGAAACAAGCAAGTATTTTGCAATTTTATTGAACCTTGCCAACCGCCATTGCCAAAGGTTTTTTTTATGTCATAAATTAACCAAAATACGCCCGACTACCGCTTCATATTTCGATATTTTTCTTTTTTTTTTATAATAATTAAGTTTTTGCGCATGAAATGCATAATTGCATATTCGAATTGTATTGAGTTTACCAACTTCAATCGAACAATAAAATAAAAATGATTTACGCGCCAGCACGCTTCAACAGCTCACAAAACAACAACAACAATTTCACTTCAGTTTATTTTTTAGTGCTTGCACACTTTTCAAGTATGCACTTTTACTTAGCAAAAATGTAAGGTTAAAACACGAACATACACACACACATACTTGTACACATGTGAAGTGTAAAATGCATCCCAGTACACAGCATGCTGTGTATCTGTGTATCTGTCACGCTCAATCCGATTACACTCGATATTCAAATTATTTCTCACTCAATCTTTTCTCGTTTGCAGCACATTGTCTAAAGGATCTGAAGATATTTGTGCCGGAAGCAGTTATCATGGGAAATGCAGCAACACTTTCTTGCCAATACGATTTAGAGCAGGTAAGCATTATCCTATCATATCCTATCTGATGTCTAGCAGCCTGCTGCTTAAAATTGAATGGCAAGGTCTCTCCATTCGATTCATTCAATATGTCTGCTTATCTACCTTTTTTTTTTTGTACTTAAAACTCAGACATTTTATTATATAAATTTTTCTTTATTTTATTTTTATTGCAGGCGGCCTTGTACTCGGTGCGTTGGTACTTTGGCACTGAAGAATTTTATCGTTATGTGCCACAGGAATCACCGCCAACGCTTGTCTTTCCAGTGTCTGGCATTAATGTTGATGTAAGTAGAAGTCATGAAATATTTTAAAATTAAATTTTAATGAAGCTGCGTGGTTTCATAGGCATTGCGTTTTGTTAAGTTTAAAGAAATATCTGAAAAAGTTAAATTAAAAACTTTTTTTTTTGTATGAGATACAAGCATGTTCAGCGTGTTCGAAATTAGCCAAGTGTGCAAAATTTGGTCTTTGAATGCGTATTCTGCATATTTTCTCGTTGCACTGGTTGGCATTTTCTATTTAATAGCGACACAATGCAAGCTTTGCGTGGCCGGTTGACTGACTTCGATGTTGCCTGCGATTACACCGGCTATCCGCTTTGAAAAAATTGTGGTTTTGCAATTTTCTGCGCATTGATTGCATATGAAGCATTTAATTTGCTGCATGCATACAAACATTTGCTGTCAATAGTAAATTCTGTCATTGAAGTTTAACTCTGTGAAATGGTTTTAAAATGTTTAGAATATCTTTCTGACTTTGTGCACAAAAGTAGCCACATTTACACAAAACACTTTGCTACGGTTTATAGACTGGTTTGATGATTAAAACTGTTACATTTATTAAAAATATTTGATTCTTATTTACAAAAATGGTATCGTCTAAGCCCACACTTAAATCTGCTGCAGAATATGAGTCACTTATTTATGTATGAACGCAATTAATATATTCTGAATCAGCTCGATGATATGAATACAGTATACGTATACAGTATAGATTTAATAAGGATAGTCACTGTAGCAAGTATAGTGACTCAAAACCCATTAGTAAAAAATACCAACATACTAAAAAATACCTTTTTTTTTTATAAATTTCAGCGAGACTATAGTATGTTGGGGGTAGTAGCAAAACATTTTTATATGGTAAAAGTCGAAAATCGACCTCATGCATGAACCAAATGTGCATAATTCCTCGTTTTAGTGGTCTGTTATTATACTTGCATTGTTGCTTTTCAAATAAAACTGGTTTGGGACTCATCGGTCGGCTGATTTCAAAGTCCATAGCGGACATAGAAACAATTTTACTATTTTATTTAACAGAAGAAAGAAGTAGTTCGAAAATGTGTTTACATTTGGGTTATATTGAATCCATTCATAGATAAACATACTTTTAATACCAATGTAAGTGCTTGGCAATGTAAGCTGTGCGAGAGGTAAATATAAGTATATCAGTTTTATTTTTTTCTTATTTATCTACAAATAATTATTGATTCAATTTTCATCCTTTTTGAATACAAATATGCCACTAATTAGGTTTAAAAATGTACTTTCGTCAAATAAGAAACAGTTGCAGGAGAATCATTTTCAAAACATATATATAGCAAATAAACAAACATATATTTTAAAACGATTGGCCTTTGCGACTTCCTTCAACTCTCCATGTACTTCTCATACACCGTTCTACTTCAATTTCAATTTTTTGTTTATTTTGCTTAAATAAATAATTTTTGTTTTGTTTAAAATTTTGTTATAATTTATGCTGCAACTCGACTTAAAATTTAATCAACTGGAATTTATTTGTTCTTCATGCAGAATAAATTAAGGTTAATGCAAAAATATATAGCCTACTTTGAGGCGGCAACTAAAAAAAAATCATTCTCGTTTTTTTTTTTTAAATAGGAAAATACTTTTCTTCATTGCACAAAATAGAAGGTCGAATGTTATTAAACGTTCAATACTGCTTTACAGCAACAAAACGAACGCAAACTTGACTTGAGATGCAATGAAGTATTAATCACTAAGCAAAAGCAAAGAAGATAGAAGTAATAACGTTTGGGGCAACACTGCAAGGTGAAATACATTTTCTCTAACTAATGCAAATGCTTTTAAGACAAGAGCAATTAAAATAGAAGGTTAACCTGCAACTTCTGTAGCTGCTGAACGAACGAATGAGCGAACAAATAAATGAAAAATAAAAAAAAAAACTGAATGAATAAATAAATGAATGAATGAATAGATGAAGTATTCAAAGCTTCAGTAAACTGTGTTTATTTGGCTAATATCCTTAAGAAACATATCGGGCACGAGTTCAAAGCTGTAATGAATGAAAATGTGTATGTGTGTGCAGGAAGTATGTATTTGATAAAAGAAGCTGAAAGCATGGCGAGAAGTACTCACGCTATACAATAATTAAAATCGACAGCGTTTGCGATGGTGTAAAATATTTTAATTAAGACAAATTTAGCAACCCCGTAGCGTATTTTCATTAAAAAAAAGTGATACCGCAATAGAAAGTAATTCTGAAAAACACAAATGGAAAAACTTGAATTCGGTCAGGCAGCAGCTTTTAAACCCTACACACATCTTTTTGAGAGAAGTTAAAAAATAAACTATGAAATATAAATAAGAATTAAAGTATGCTCGACTGGAAGATACCCTGTACCCAATCTTTATGAATCTTAAGATCGGTTCTATTTTACTACCATACCTCATTGAATTGAATTTTCATAAAAAAAACCTTAAAAATCGGGTATTTCTTTGTATGGGGGCTATACCTAAAATTTTGTTGGACCTACCCATATTGGTCTATTTCATTGGGCATAATTTTGAAGTCGATTTGTATGGAGGGTACCCCTTAAAATTGGGCTAGAGAAACCCCGTTTGCAAGTGCACACTTGACGGCTTAGGAGAGCTTAAGTTTTAAATATGGTGACCCTATTGCTTATAGTCTCCGAGATAATCTCTCTCATACTGCAGACAGCAGGTCAGACAGACAGATGGACAGACGGACAGACAGACATAGCTAATTCGACTCCCCTTCCAATGTTCATCAAGAATATATATACTTTATAGGGTCTATCTTGTCTCCTTCTGTCTTTTACATACATTCGCACAAACTTAATACACCCTTTTACCCTTTGGGCACAGGGTATAAAAATTATAATATTCTGTTAAACTTACTTACAGAATGAATTGCCTCAAAAGTATATTTGAGGTAAAGTATATAACTATGTGCCACTGTATATGTTCTATGAAGATTAAAAAAAACTAAAAGAACCTTCCAAAGTACTAAACTAAAAAAAGAGTAAAGTCAAATAAAAGCAAATGAAAAAAACGAAATAGAATTTTTAATTTCTTGAAGTAATGAATGTGAGAGGGAAAAATAAAAAGAACGAACTAAATGTCACATTTATAGTTAGTTGCTTAGGCCAAACCAAGCCAAAGCAAACCGTATGAGTAATATTTTTACATAAATGACGACATCAAAGTTGATGACGATGACGACGACGATGACGGCGATGACAACGCAGTTAAAATTGTGGCAAGTGTTGTAATTGAGATTAAAATATTATAACTTGACTTGGTTTACTCTAATTCATTTTAGCTACACTAAACAAGCTTAATGAGAAAAGTTCACGCCGCGAGTGGTTAATATGTGAGTTAGTAAGGGGTATGAGCTGGACCACTGTGCCAGTACAGCCGCAACATGCATATGTAAAGAGCAACAAACATTATTTTTACTATAATAAGACCACAAATATATTAAAGTTATAAAAAAAAAAAAAAAGGTTAGTGTGCGAGCGAGCGAGTACGCGACTGTTTCGCCACTCGAAAGCGTAACACTCAAAACCAGAATTTGCTATATGTAACTCAACTCATATGCCCTACCCTGCCCTTTGCATTTGCATTTGCCATTGCAGAACAGAATATTGTTGATGCACTTGTGTGCAGCATATGTCTGCAACTGACATCCATCTGCATATGCTGCTGCTGCGGCGTTTCACATGCAACGTCAAGTGCACTCGAGCGCCCACTTGAGCGTTATTGGAATGTAAATGTATGCATATTAAGAAAATGTGTATCCTATGCATGTGTGTGTGTTTGTGTGTGTGTGTGTATAACACTGCATAGCCACAGCTTGTTCATACTTTTTGGCATGCTTTTATTAATTTTTTTTTTTTTTTTTTTTGGTTTCACTTTACCTCATACTGCAATTACTTTAGCTGTTCCGCTCATGTCGCTGTCGCAACGGTAGCTGCAATTGCTGCAACTACCGTTGCTCCTTCTGTTGCATGTTTGACGCGTCAACAAACTTCAAAAGTCATTCAAAGCATCATTTACTCAAAAAATAAAACAAAGCAACCATGATGCGGTAGCACGGAGCACGGGGCGGCTGTGTATTTCATTGCTGCCTGTAAAAACTCATTTTGGTTCCATTATGGAAATTGCAAAAAAAAAAAAAAAAAAAAAAAATATAAAAGAAAAGAACGCATGCAGTGTTGTGAAATGCATAAAAAAGCATACTAAATGTAATTACATTTTTAATTTAGACATGCATATAAATATCAACCTACACCTTCACCGCATCCTAAAGATACACACACACACATACATACATACATGTATGTATGCAACTAGAGCTTTTACAGACCGTGCAAACACTTAATGAACAACCTGTTCATTCTCCTGCTCAATTGTTTTAACGTTCGTTCTGTTTTGTTGTTGTTGTTTTTGTTGTTTGCACAGAATGTGCCTGAAATAATCTATTAATGGTAACATTTATTTCTCCCTCTGACTGTCACTGACAATTACAAAAGCCAATTAAATGGAATAGAAAAGTTAAAATTGAATTGCGGGGGTGCTCTAATGGATTGCCATAAATGACAATGATTGTTTATGCTTAAATTGAATGAATTTAATGAAGTTTTTAAATATATTTTTAATATAAAATAGCTATTAACAAAAATTTTAAATTTTAATATTTTTTAATTTTTTTTTTTATGCGATTTTTAAGCTTCAAAGTACAATTTTTAGTTGCAACAAAAGTAGCATCATTAAATTGCAACTTGTACTTGCTGCTCTATTGCTGCAAATGTAGCAGCACACAAAATAAAACTGTCAGAAATGCAATGTCACATATATACCTACTCTTGCTCAACCCAATAAAAATTGTAACAATTGTATAAAATCTCTGTTCCAAAGTACTTTGCTGAGTCAACATTTTTGCCATAGACGGCGTTGTTCATTGTCCTGCATGCAGCAGCAGCGGATGCTGTTAATTATATTCACACTTATTTTAAATTCGCTTATAGCAAAAACCAGTCCCAAAAGAACGCAAGAAGGAAAGCCAAATACAAAAAAAAAACGCTAGTAACAGACCGGAATTTGTCTGAGTAGCGAAAACGAGGGGGTAGTTTCAAAAGTACTCAATTTAAAAGTTGCTTAAAGTATATTTTACTTTAGTTAAAGGGTAGCGTAATTTTTTTTTTTCATAATGTTTAAACAAATAATTTTCTTTTTATATCAAATACTTTTAAAACAGCCCGTTTATATTTAAAATGACTTAACACATACAGCAAACTAATCGTAGCTATATACGAAAGTACTTCAAAAAGAACTTAAGCCGAAATTAATTCATTCAACATGACATTGTCGAGCATAATTCCGGCAACATTTGCTTTGCCGTTCCGTTTCGTTCTGTTGCCGACATCGCTACTCCTAACACACACTCAGTTGGCGCCTTTAACTCTGTTTCTCTAGCAGCTGATCCTAGTTATATAAATTTCTATATGTATGCGTCTATGTAAAATTTGACATTTTATAAAGCAACGAAATGCATTAAAAAATTAAAATTTTACCATATTCAAAATTAAAATATAAAACTTTATAATATAAACTATGATGCAGAAAAATGATTGAGCATAGTTTTTATAGTAAGTAACTCGCCTTTGTGGTGTTTTCAAGATTTTATTATTATTGTGAAATAGGTATATTCAGGTATATATTCGAAGCTTAAACACCCGACAACATCGAAAATATCATCGCTGAGATAGATTCCGAGCCCGAATAAATTTTAAAAATATACCTCCATCGTCTTAGACCCAACAAAGTACAGCGTTTCACATCTTATTGCAATCAGCCCGCGTTTAAAACTTTACTTTTAAATAGGAAAAAATTTCAAATAATCTTAGAGTTGATGATAAAGGTTCGAAATCTTGATCAGCTCGAAAAGACGAGTCGATTTTGATAGGTCCGCCTGCCTGTGTATCTGCTTGGTACTGCTCTAGAAATTTGCTTAATTTTAGATAAGTTGAGCTAAAGCTTTTCTGAGTTCGGTGCACTTTCTGTATTTTAAAATCAAAGACAGACGAGCAGGCAGGATGGTAGAGACATATAGAGGTTCCGTTAAGTAGATCAAGAATATATATATATATATATATATTTATATATATATGTATTTAGAGGCCCTACGATGTTTGCTTTAATACGTTACAAACTTTTCGACAAACTGATACACATTTTGTATTTTAGAAATGGCAATTATAAAAAATACAAATATAAAATATTTTACATATACAAAACCAAAACAAATTAAAAACTTGCTGAAGTGCAACAAATTGACAATTTTCCAATAAATCAAACCGCAAAAAAAAGTAAAAAAAATTTGAATAAAATAGCATTTTCCTTTGCTTTGTATTGCTATTTATTTTATTATTATTATTTTATTATTTTTATAATTGTAATAAAAATGCGCAACTTTAGCGAACTTCAAAACCACACAATAGTCAAAACAACAACAATAACACACAATAAATAAATAAAACAACAACAACAACGACAATGACAGTACATTGCAATAATAACAATACATACTACAGACAGCTACTAGCTGAGTTGAAAGAGAAGATATAAATAAGCAGAAAGCCATGCATTTTCCAAACACCAAAATTTAACAAAAGCAGAACGGCAATGGCAACAACCGCACCGGAAACATCTCATTCACTAAATTTGTGGTCGCTTCGAGTTGTGAATTTGAGAACAACAAAAACGTAACAACAACAACAATAACCAAAAATACAAAATACAAGGACAACTAAAAAGTCGACTTAACTCGTACTTCTAAGCCAAGCTGCAAAGAGTTAAGGCAAATGGCGGCTTCAGTTAGAACAAAGCACGCAGCAACGGAAATTCGGCATGACATAATACATTCGCATGCAAGTTACAATAATATATACATATGTGTGTGTATGTGTGTAATGATGTGTGTGTGTGTGTGGGTGTTTTCAATGTAACAACGGAAATGAAACTGCAAGAGCGAAAGCGGCAATTGTGCGCTACGAATTGAGTTGATACAGCAATAATTCATAAAATGTTTCATGCAACGAGCTGCACAAGTAGCCACAGCAGCAACAGCAAACAGATGAGGCACACAATATATGAACGAGGAATGTTTAATAAGTTTTGTGTGAATGGAGATAGTGAAACTGATTCAACTTAAAAAGCAAAACAAAAAAAAAAACCTATGCATCAACCCTCGTGCGCATATATGACAAATAGCCAGCAGCGGCATGTGTGCATGTCTGTATATATTTTCACGTAAGCATTGTAAGTATGCGAGTAACTTTGTTCTTCTTTTTTTTATTATTGCTTCAAAACTAGAGTGCAAAGCGAGTCGAGTCGACTCGAGTTGTTGCTGGCGTGCGACAATGTTTGCAACATTTACAGCAACAAGAAAAACCGGATCTTAGCATCGTGCGTCATTTCAGCATCCTTGACGCCATTGCTACGCTACAAATAAGTGCTTCTATACTTAAGTATGCTTGTGTGTGTGTTTGTGCACGCTGGATTTGCTCTTATGTAAATATGTATACAGTTAAAATTTGTCTTTGTTTTTGTTGCATTTATTGTTTGCAGTAAAGTTATTATTTTATAAAGCCAGAATTATTGAAACAATAATTCTTCTTTCTCGTCTTTTTATTTGTGCCATTTCAAACACTTTCGCTACAGCTTAATTTCTTTCCCTTTTCATATATGTATGTATTGCATATACTTATATTTACAAATGCATACGCTATTTAGGGTTCTTAGTAGCATAATTTTTATTTTTTTTTGCATTTCCGCAGTTTGCAAATTCAAACGGAAACGCAAATAAATAAATTAAAAATGAAAAAAATAAGAAAATTGCGGCAGAAATTATTGTGCAACAAAAGTTTCTTTTCCATTTGCTAGAAACTAGAAGACATTACGGAGTGGTAACTGGCAGCTTAGAGTATATATATGCATCGTTCTTGCTTAAGCAAATGGCAGCCATTTGCGTTTGTCAAGCGTTTCCGTTTCCTGCTTTAGCTCCGCTGTATGCAAGTCTTTCGCAGCATTTGGCATTTTTCACTTTGAGCGTAAAGTTTTTTAATTTATAAATATATACAAAGCAAGCGAAATTAAATTTGTTTTTATATTATTTTAACGTTGATTAAACAGATTTTTTTGTTTTTGTTTCTATCTATTTATTTTTTTTTAATTAAATTAGAATCTGTTGTTGGTTTGCTGGGGTCGCATTTGTTTAGATAATTGTTTTTTTACTTTTTATTTAATTTTGTTCTATTTTTTATTTATTTTTTTAATATTTTATTTTTGTTTTTTTAACAGTAGCTTGCAATTAGAGCTTAGGTATATATGTATTTATGTATATTATTTCTGCACATTTAATAAGTTGCTTATGGGTCTAGCTTCTCAAGCTTAGATTTAAAAACAAAAATTATATTATAACAGAAATTCTAACGTCTAAAAATCAGTTATGCGCACAAGTTTAAGACCAGTGAGTATTTTTAAAATTATTTTCCTTTCAAAGTTCAAAACGAAAAAAAAAAATTAATCCAGAAAAATAATATTTTTAAAAAAAAAAAAAAATAATATTATTTGCAAAACGTGGTGCGCACAAGTTTAAGTATTACTGCGTAACTTTAAAGAGGCATTTCCCCGGGTTGCTCATGAATTTGAGTAAAATTTGTTATGCCGCATAGTAAAGGAGGTACAAGGAAACAAGCTCTGTTATGCATAGAAATCGATACGGTGCTAGGGCAATGGTTACCCCTCGCGTACACAGAGCGCTGTACAAGCTGGTAAGAGAAGATCGCACTCAAAGCAGCGCGGAACTTTCTTTCTCTGGTCATATTCAAAAACTTTTTATGAAGAACTGGCAAAAAAAAAGCAATTCATCAACAAAAAAAAAACATGCCAAATGACGACTAAATTAGTGTAGAGCTTGGAAAAAATTGGTCTGTTATCGATTGGAAGAAAGCGCTTTTCTCCTATAAGAGTACCTTTTAACTCAGACCAAACGGCCGAGTATCGTTAAGGCGTTTTCAAAATGAATCATTCCATCGTTTGTGCATTAATCCACAAAGCCAACATGGCTGATACAAGGTAGCAGTTTTGGGCCGGAAATTCTTGGAATGGCAAGACGAACATGCGTTTCGTGTCAACTCGGTTCGAAATATAGCGAGCTTTTAGAGACAAGTGTGTTACCATTTATGGTGCACTCTTCCAGCAGAGTAATGCTCATCCACATACCAGCAGAGTGACACAGAGTTGGTTACATGACCATAATGTCATTGGTTTGGAATGGCCAGCTTATAGTGCTGATCTCAAATGTATAGAAAGTGCTGGGCGGTAATCGAAGTCCCAAAACAATCTTGTATTTGAAGATAATGTTGCAAGAAGTATGGGAAAATATTTCAATTTAAATGTTTGCATAAACTTTATTTCTCACTTGTAAGCAGAGTTCAAGATCGCATAAAAGCAAATGGCTTTTATTTCAGGGAATAAACATGGTCATAAACTAGTACGCACCTAATTTTGCAAACAATTTGAAATTTTTTTGCTAATATAATTGATTAATTGCCTCTAAATGCCTTTTTTTTTTTGTTTAATACAAGATATTATGCTTCTGGTTCTTGAGGTGCCTCGAGATGGAAAATAATTTTAAAAATACTCACTGATCTTAAACCTATGCGCACAACTGTAACGTTTTTTTTTTTTTTTTTTTTAAAAAGTAAGCAAAGAAATTCAAAATAAGCAACATGTAACATCTTTGAACGCTTCGTATTCGCAATATGAAATTCTAAATTTTAATATATTCAACCACCACCACGCACACAAATACATACGTCAATTTGTATAGCAACTGCAACTATTACGCATACAAAAACTATACAAAACCACACAGCATAACTAACGTTAAGCTAATTTAGTGCAACGAATGCCTTCAGCAGCCAAACCCAAAGAGAAAGACCAAAAAAAAAAAAAAAAAGAAGAAATAACACAGAATTACAATATACGTTGCAAGATATATATATATATATGTATATAGTAGGTATATAGTGAAACTACCACATAACACAAACTGAAAGCTAACATCAAAAACTCATTCCAACTTATTCCCAAGTCGAGCGCCCTTATCAATTCAAATATGTACGTTCAACATTTGTTTTCATTTTACGATTTCGCAGCAAGATCAACTTCGACAAATCTAAAAGCCACAAATACCAGCAACACACAGCACCACACAGCACCACACAGCAGCACACAGCAGCACCAAGGTTCACAAAATGAAAACAGCGACGGAATTCAAAATACTGATAGCGACATAAGCCGCAAGCAAGCCATTCAGAGGTGGCTGAATATTTGTTAGGTTAGAGGCTATTTTTAAACGCATTCAGTGCTAGAGCCAGCGCCAGAGCTCAGGGGCGTGTAGTGCTTATCAACAGTCACTAACTGCGAGTAGATGTGAAAGTGTTGAAACAAATAAAAAAAAAAAAAAATAAAACGAATAAAATCTGTTTTTGCGCACCTCGTATAGCAGTTGTTTTCGATAGCTACTTTATATACAAATAAACATATACATCTATACACATACACATATATCTATCTATTTACTACAATTTGTTTATAGATGTATGTGTGTGTGTGTGTGTTTGTATCAAGGCGACCAATTCCAATAACAACAGATAGATTAGACTATATGCAAATGAATATACTATACGTTGCTATGATGTCAACAAAGGGCGCACTCTAGTCGCTATGATCCGATAATAGTTAAAGGTAGGTGCTACTGGCTGCTGCTGTTGCTGCTTTGTATTCAAAGCAATAAGTGGAGACGTAAGAGGATTTTATAGTAGCGAATATACAGCATAGCATATTGTTCTCTCGTTCTGTATTTGTAGTGCCTGAGGCAGGGAAACGAGCAATACTAAACTCTACGCTTCACGCTTTTAATTCGACACGATTTGATTTTGTTCTTTTATATTTTTTATACTCCCTGCTGCGCTTTTATGTCAATGGCAACTGTGTGTTTGTGTGTTTTGTATGTGTGTTGCAAACAAATTATCAACAACAAAAATGGCGAAACACTTGTTTCCGCAACGTTTGCTGTACAAAAGTAAAATGCACGGCCAAGTGTTGACGTGAATAATACAGGACAGGAATGAGCGGCGAAACGAAAACGCGCTTGCTGCGATTAAGTTTAGAGTGAGTTGCTGTGCATTGCATTTAGTGCATTTGAAATTGATTGCAATTTGTTTTTAATTAAGCTATCAAAAATTGATGCAAAATGTTTTCCACTTTTTTTTTTTTTTTGCAACAAAATTAAAAATGAATGCGCGCTATAACATTATGTTCGGCAGTGGTTATAGAAGCTTGAATCAATGAATATGTGCGTGAACGTGTGGCTGTGCAAGATTTTGCAAAGCTGCTCAAAAAAAAACTAATCAGAATGATCTTATATTTCCTTTATTTTTCAGTAAATTTAAATTATGAAAATATTTAAATGTTTTTAATATTTTTTCTACTTGCAGCTCACAAACTCCGATGCAACATCGGTAACATTAAAAGGGCGTTACACGCGAACTGACCGGCACCTATCAATGTGAAGTTTCCGAAGATGCGCCGCTCTTTCATACAGACATACGTGCAGCACATATGCAGGTGATCGAACTGCCCAAGGATGAGCCGGCAATGCAAGTCGATAAGAAAGTGATTAGCGCAAATGACAACTTTAAAGCAGTGTGCACAGTGGGACCATCGTATCCACCGGCAAATATAACATGGTACATAAATGGACGCAAGGTAAAAAAAAGAATCATTTAAATGATTTCAATTAAGTTTTGTTCAATTAAAATACATTATGCAGTTAATTTAAATCTTTAAAACTTTTTTTTTTTTTTTTCCATTTTATCTTCTTTAGGTCTATAAAACTCCATTTCAACGCATTACACAGGATGCCTTTGAAGGCTCTGCTACATATTCCTCGCTCGAGATCTATCCACATAGTCAAGTATTGCAGGGCTTTTTCCAAGCCATGCCAAAGTATCAGACAAACATATTGTTGCTCTGTGAAGTCTCCATACTGCATGTGTTCCATAAAAATGTACAACAACGCATTGGTCTGAGTATGGCGCCACCGACAACAATTTCACCCAATTTACTCGGCCTTGAAGGTTCAAAACGACGCGCCAATGGCGATCCGGATAATTCAGCGCTTACAGGCGCCACAGACAGCAGTTGTCAACTTGTTAAACTCAACACAGCACAATTGGTGGTCATTGTGTCCATGGCGCTAACATCGCTGACAATCGGCGGAGGCGGTATACGTATGCGAGTGCTGTGACCAAACCACGCTTAAAATGGAAATAAACAACAACAAAAAAATTAATAACTGAAAAATAAAATATTTATACATAGCGCCTAAAGCGACAACAGCAAAAAGAATATACACTAAAAACACACACACACACACATACATACAGAAATACATACATAACTCATTTATTGTAATTAAAAAATAACAAAAACATACACATTCAAACATAACCAAAAAAAAGTAAAATTACAAAAACAATTAATAACAATGACAAAAATAAGGAAATATATTCAGAAAAATGTTTTAAATGAAAAAAAAAACAAAAATTTGAAAAATTTAGTCATTGCCATATATGATCTGGTTTAAATGAGGCGTGTCAGCAGCGTCACAGTGAATGTTGTTGAGTAATGCTATTGGATAACGGTTTTTGTTTACTAAAAAAAAAAACAGTAAATTTAATATTAAAAAAAAACAAATAATAATAATAATAAAAATAATTATTATATATATATATAGATACCATTTATATATATGCTAATAGAAATTAAACAAAAAAACGCATACAAATTTCAAAAAATAATTAAAGCAAAAGGAAAAAAAAATATATGTAATAATAATTAAATTGGATAATAAACAAATTAATAAAATATTAATAAAAATGTATTTATTTTTAAGTAAAAAATAAGTAAAAAAAAAAAATATATAATAATAAATAAATAATAACAAATGTTTAATAACAATTTTTTAATGTTTATTTTAAGAGCGTAAATTTCTAGCCGGGCAAATGGGGTGAATTATGCGTTAAAAAAATAAATAAAAAGTACACAGCTCCAATAAAATTTATTTTAACTAAATTTAATATTTTTATAAATTTTTTCTTTAAATTTATTCCACTACTTCGCATAAAAAAATTTAAAGCTTTTAGATAACAAAAACTATAAATAAATATTACTTGAGCTGCTTACTTAATTATTAATTATTATTGTTGACATTCTTATTTCTTTTGTTTTTTCTTTGTTTTTATCGCACGCATGCGTCAAGTGAGACAAAAAAAATTAAATGAATGGCAACAATATTTATAAGTAACTAAATTAAATAAATTAGTATAGTTATAAAACATAAATAATAATAATAATAATATAAATAAATATAAATACATTATAATATTAAGGCAACTAGTTAAAATTTAAGTAAATACACCCTACCTACCCTCCAAATAATAAAGTTAAAAAAAATAATACTAAACAGCCTAGCCTAGTGAAAATAAGTGTGTAAATAATAATTGTAAAATAAATAAATATTTATTTAAAATTAAATAAATAAAATAAAAAATTTAAAATTAAATAAATAAAATAAAAAATAATTAAAAAATAGTGTAATTGTTAAAAAAAAAAAAAACAAAAAAAAAACAAAAAAATTGTAATAAAAATCAAACAAAATTAATAATTAAAATTACTACGAGTTAATTGAATTTGAAATGAAATTTCATTGTCTAAATCATTTTCTTTTTTTCTTTATGCATTCTAAATTTAAAAATTGTTATTTAGTTTTCAATTAAATTTAACAAACACGTTTTTTATTGATATTTATTTATTTTGCTTTTGATATTTTACTTACATTAATAATAAATATTTAATTGAGTAATGCTATAAAAAAGTATTTCGAGTGAAAAAAAAAAAATAATCAAACAAATAAATAAATAAAATCAAAAGCAGCAAATATAATTAAGAATGCAATAATCGTGCGACGCGATTATAAAATACACTGCACAGCTTAAATGAGACGGCTATAGTTGAATAATAACAGCAAAGTTGGGTATAACAACAACAGAACTAAATTATAATCAAAAGAGTGGGGTGTGACCTTTGAAATTTCTATTCCTAAATGTGGAAGACATGACATATATCAATGACACTGCCAATACAAAAGTCTGCATTTTGAACTGTAACTAGTTCCTGAAAGTCAGTTCCATCCTAATATTTTCCTTTCAAGAGATTTTGGGAACAGGTTTTTTAAATATTTTTGATTTTTAGAACTGGTATTTTTTTATTCTTTTTTTTTTTGATATCTGGGATTCTTTTTCTTCGATTTATTAGGGCGCAGAAGTTTCTTGTAATTGCGCAATTTTATTAATTTTTTTTCTCTAAAGTATTAGAAAAATTAAAAAAAAAAAAAGATGAGTGAAATTGTTGAAGTCTCTCTCAAGTTATTGCATCCAAAAGTTATTTTATACATTATGGATCTTCTAGATTAGCAAAAATGAAAAAACAAAAAAAAAAAACAACTAAAAAAGTATTGCAGTGTATAAGAATTATGCATACACATTAACTTTTCAAGCATTCGAATACAAAAAAAGTGAATAAATAAAATATTAAATAGAATAAAAAATTTAAATAAATAAATTAAATTAAAAAAAAAAAAAAAAAAAAAAAAAGAAATCAAAAGAAATATTGTAAAAATCAAAAAAAAAAAAAAAAAAAAAAACAAATAAAAGCAAAGGGCAACGTGTCAAAAAAATAAATAATAAAAGTAAATAACAAATAATTTTTTAGAGCCATTATTATGCAATGAATAAATATTAAAAACAAAATATAAAAATTGAGAGTAAATCAAACTTAATTACAGGAACAACAAAAAAACCAAAAAAATTAAAAAAAAAAAAAAATTAAATAAAATATAAAACCAAACTAATTTACAAACACAAATAAAGATGAAGAATAAAAATGAATGGTAATGAAAATATTACTATAGCAAATAATTACATAAAAAAATCTATTATTAGTTAAAATGCGCAAAAAAAAAAAAAAATAATTAAAATTGCAAAAACACTTAAAGTGAAAGCGGTTTTTTATAAAATATTTAAAACCACGGTAAAATGTTTTTAAGAACGAAGTGGAAAATTATGCAAAAATAAAGGAGAATAAGTAAAAATAAAATAATTGGTATTTTTTTCTTACGATCAGACTAGTAAATAGATCACCGATGCAAAATAGACAACTCACCAAATTCTTACTCATTCGACCGTCCCGCTATTGGCCACATGAACTGACTAACTGTGAATGACCAGGCTAGAGCCAGGTTACCATAACCGACCTACAATTTATCAAGGGTTATGTGAGATGTTAAATAAAAAGTTTAGCAATTACAAATGACTAAAGTGAGCTAAAACGTTGGACGAACCAATCCTATCAAATATACCTAGAGGGGCAATACATTTCTCAAGCTCTATAGAACGCAACGTTCGGGATGGCACTTCCTATGACAACTACGAAGGATAAGCGCCGGCCACAAAGCTTATGAAAACTCTCAAGCGTAGTGGTAAAACTCACGAATAAGTGGATAGATATAAAGAAATAGAAATATCGTTTTTAAATATATTTATTCGTTGAAAATTAAAAAAAAAACTTGAAAACGTCTAAAAAAAATGAACACTGTTTGAAATCGTTATTAAATTACTAAATTCTTATTGACTCCATTCGCTGCTGCTGTCTTTGTAACCAAACCTTTAAAGCTGCTTAGACTGTATTAGTGTGCTCATCGCGATGGAAGATCTTGACATCGTGGAATTTGAAGTTGTCCACATTGAAGTACCAATCATGATGAACAGGACGATTGAAGGGGAAACCGAATGGCATTGAATCGACATGGCGTGCACCGCTTCCAACACCGCAGCTTACAACTGGATCGTAACCGGTGTATTGTGTCACAGCTGGCTCATGGTAAGGATAGACCATGAAGAAGAATTGATAGGTCATACCGCCCTTCTTACCGCGTGGCAACATAAGTCTGTTTGGTACACCGCAGTGAGCTTCGCTTTGATCCAATTTGAATTTGAAATCGCTATTGGTGGCATCCATCAATTTCTGATACAATTCCAGATAAGTAGTTCTATCATTGACCCACCATGTGAAGTCACCTGAGGCACGCTTAATATGGTTGACGCCAGCAACGAGATCAACCTTGAAGTGTTCCAATTCGAAGAAGTTCATGTAGTTGTGTTCCAAATGCATGACACGTCCGTTTTCATCGTATTTGGGACCAATGAACACCTTGACAACAGCAGGCTGTGCCTTATCGGAGGTAATATCCATGGTGATTTCGAAGGGTTTGTGGTTCAGACGTTGTTGACGTGCCTTAATTACATAGCTGTGACCATTGTAATGAGAGTTGCGACCGAAGGTATACAGTGTATCGGCACCGGTCTCGCCCTCGGTTTCTTCAACATTGACAGCGTTGCTGATATCAGAATCGAATGACTCGAAGTATGTGGTCAGGCTTTCTGGCATATGCACATCATCAATCTTAACGCCTTCGAAGGTGTAGTCCTTCTTGGTATATTCGGGGAAAGTTGACATGAGCTCCCAGTAAGTGGTCATGATTTCCTTGTACATTTGATAGAAAAGTGGATCACGCAGTGAAGTCTCGTAGTGCATCATTACACCGGGCAATTTTTCGTGATGTGGTCCATACATGCGACCTTCATTGACGATATGATGGTACCACTTGTCAATGCTACCGTAGTACTTCTTGTCAATGCTGTCCAGGTTGCCATGTACCATGTTGCCGAGCATATTGACGGTTTCAGTGTCGTATTTATCGTTCTTGTGAATCCAGTTCATAATGCGGTGCATGTACAATTCAATGTTCTTAACATGTTCAATGTTATCGTGATAGTAGAAGTCGTAATGGTTTTCACGGTTGGGGAATGGCACGCCATTGTAGTGACGCAGTCCACTGAAGTAGCCAGTCTCGACCGGTTCGTACATATTGAACATGGGGATCTCACCAAGATCATGTGACAGACGCTCCAAGTAGACACGAGCTAACAATTGCCAGTGCACAAAGAAGTACAGTTCACCACGACGATCCTTATTCAGTTGAATATTTTCAGTACCCTTGGTCCAGAATGGATAATCGATGTTGAAGTAGTAGTAGAAAGCGTTGAAACCGACATCTTCCAACAAGTAGGCAAGATTGTGATCGTAGTTCATGTCACCGTAAACATTCGAGTAGTTCGACTTCAGTACAACGTTGTAGATGTTGTCCAGTTTCTTTACATGATGGAAGCCGTGCATCTTGTAGTGCTCAGCCATCTCGAGTGTCTCAGCATCAAAGAAGCTCCATGGGTGAATCTCATACAGTGCTGGCATAACAATACCCTGCATATCGGCACGGAACAGACCAGCAACGGTGAAAGCATAGATAAAGAGTTGCTTGTTCACATGCTGACGTGCCCAGAATACGGCATGAGTGAAGGTCTCCCAGTTCTTGGCGAAATAGAAGAGACGCGCCAAACCGACAGCGTACATTTCATGACGGTCGTACATAACGCTGAAGACCTCATCGTCATCCAAAGGATGATGCTGCCACATCTCAAAGAAATGTTCCAATTTCTCGGGCATCAGGTAGTCGCTGACATGTTCCCATGGCTTGTATTCGTAGAAGCTGCTATCGTATTTGTGCACAAATACATCATCCTGATAGATATGTTGAAGCATCTCAAACACGAACTTCTCCTTGAGCAGGAAGTCCTTGTCCGCTACCTTCGACTCGATGTTCTTCGAGGCGCAAAGCGCAAAAAGCGCAAGCACCACAACTGCAACTGCTGTAAACGACTTCATCTTTCGAAATCATACTCTTCGACACTACACACTGCCCTATTTATACCTGTGCGCTTATCTCCCAAAACGTACTTAGCTGACAAAGTATGCTTATGAATGCAATACATATGCACTTTGTATAAATTAAATGATAATTCAAGGTATTCATAGATCCGTCTCGGCTCTAAAATTCACTTTGCCTTGACATTGCATCAAAATAATGAGATCAAATGATACAACAGTCGAACAAAATGCATTCATGTTGCTAACGCTTCATAGACGACGACGCAATCAACGCTTATCAGTTGAAAACTTAAAAAATAAAACTGAAAGTCACGAATGTTAACTCATCGCAACATCTGACTGGCACTATTCGTGACGTGAGATTATTCTAGAAATCCAGGTGCAATATTGATAATGATAAGAAAATGCTAATCATTTTCCCAGCTGTCAGCGAGAGGTCTTCCACACTATTAGTTGTGTAAAAAGTGGAAATATTTTTTATTAATTTGTTTTCGTACTTTTTTTTTTTTTTTGGTGATAATTTTTATTCGACACAAAAATATATAGACGATTTATTTAACATTCATGCTAAGATCATAGTTCGAAATGGCGCTCTCGTCTTATCAATTTTTATTTAAAATTTCTTCTAAATTGCCCGAAAAAAAACATGTACGCAATTTCATAGAACATTGTTGTCGAAAAAATTAATTAATTATTAAATTGAATTGGATGCAAAACAAGTACATAAACAATCAGAATACACTAAAAGAAAACATTGTTAAAATTTAAATAATTTTTAATTTTTGTTTTTTTTTTTCATACTGCAGCGCAACCAAAATATGTTGGGGCTAGTATAAAATCATACAAAAAGCACTAAAAAATACCTGTTTTTTTATTACACCGTTATTTATATGTGTTGGGACTAGTATAAAAACATACTAAAATAACACCATTTTTGTATGGGAAAAGTGTAAATATTGACTACATAAATGAGCCGAATGTGCCGAATGCATTGTATTAGTGGTCTACAATTATGCTTGCAATGTCCCCTTTAACATGAAACAGGTTTGGAGCTCATCGGTTGGAAAGTTTCAAAGTCCATGCGCATGAAAAATGTTTACTATTTTAAATATACAATAATATAACAAACAGTAATATCGGAAAAAGACGCTATAAAGTACATATATATATATATATTAGATCAGCATTGATCGGAGAGTCGATGTAGCTATATCTGTTTGTCCGTCTGTCACGCTGTCTGCTTTTGATATCAAATATCTTGGAGACTATAAGAGATAAGGTCACCATTTTTTAAACTTAGAGTCTTTTGAAGCGGAAAGTCACTTACAAACGTTTTTGGTTTTTAAGGGGGTAGCCCCATACAAAACTACCACAAAGCTTTGTGTTTTTGCATTAAAACTTATTTGTTTCTTTAGGGCATCTTGCAGTCGAGCAAACTCGGCTCCAATGGTCTTTCTTATTTGAACTACAATATTTTTAAGTCAAATTTCTTGTAGAGTTCAAAATGCTGTTCAGATGGTTAAAATTTTAAGTGAAGTTGCATCATTCAAACTACAATAGTAGGTACAATTTTTTTTTTTATAGAGCTAAAGAAAATTTTCCAAGTTCTAAATGAAAATTTCTCTCAGTGCACACATCCAATCATTTCTAATTATAAATTAAACAAAAGTTAATATGAAATGCACACTGCTCAGCTTAATTATGAACCTGATAAGTTATTGAACTTTTTGTTTGACGATACAAACAATTTATAAGTATAATGCTAAAGACCGAAATAACAACAGCAGCAACAGCAGCACAACAAGACTGTTCAAAGCATAGAACATACTCCAATGCAACATCAATAAGAACATTCAAAGGTGAACGCAGTGCTTGGCACTTGTACACCGCCGTCGAGAAGTGATAAACACACACAGAAGTACTGCAGCACAGAGGCACAGAAGCAGCAGAGATAAACAAAATGTGAGAGCATAAACTCAGATGCCAGAGTCCAAAAGGAAAGCAGCGGACAGACAAAAAAACAAACAAGCAAACAGCAGGCGCACTTGTAACTTACGAGAATCTATGTATCTCTTTTAGATAGCAAACAATGTTTATTGAGTAAGTACAACAGGCATGTTTTCTGCTTTGAACAACTGAACTGACTCAAAATGCTTTTCCAAGGCATACACAGTGCGTTATTGACTTAAAGTCAGCACCTGAGCGACGGCGGCATCTTAACTGTGGGGAACGCATAGTTAAAGGACAACCAATCTCATCATGTTTTCTAAATTAAAACAAACAAATTAAGTGCACTTGTGCTGCCGCCGTTAGTGCTTTGCTTCTACTTCTGCTTCTGCTTCTGTTAAGCGTGCAAACTGTGTTGTTAGCATAAACAATCACACGCTCCTCTCCCTCTCTTTGTTCCATAAAAACCAAAAGGATCCAATGAAACACGCACGTTTATGTTGCTGACACTTTTACTCCTATTCGCCTTGGCTGTGTCTGTTTAAGACGCTAGAGGGTACACTTGGTGCCAAGTAGCTTTATAGAAGTCGTCGTCGTAGTCGTTGTGTTTAAATGCTTCGCATAAGGCAAATGAGCAAAGTAACATTTGCCGACATTTGCTTCAGAATGCCATGCCATGCCAGTCTATTGCTTGCCTCATGGCAACATTCGAAGTGTGTTTTGTCTTAATTAGTTGCAACAACCAAGATGTGTGTACATGAAACAGAGTCATATAAAGTACACGCCACACACACACACACACACACATACACACATCACTTACACACATTAGAACCGCAATAAGCAGACGACAGCATACTACTGAGACTTTAGCTACTTTAATGCATACCTTGAAGTCTGCATTTAAGTGCAACATGCGTTCTTTAGGTCGTTTTCTTACAAGCAACATTGTTGCCGGCAACTATATGCAACGAACAAAACTACAATTCAACTTCTATGTTTTACAACGGCCTCATAAATTTACACAACACCCTGTATTATTTATATGCCATTGGCGAACTTGAACGCGACTTTTTAGTACAGCATCCTTCACAATATGTGGCTTATGCCGCTTTACCTACAGCGTCCTGACATTAATTGCACAGTCATCGTGACTTTAACACACTTTCACATAACTTTCTTTTATTATTTTTATACTTCTCACACATTTTCATCTTTTTTTGTTTCGTGTTATTTGGAAGAGGCAAATATGAAGCCAAAATAATTCTTTGGTTTTAAAATGGTGTTACCAATAATGTCTAAGAAGCGAAGCACGATTTGGCAAAAATAATAAGAGAGTTGTTTTCAATAAGGAAATTAAAAAGCTTCAACTTTGGTGGAAACGAAGCTTCAATACCAGTCACATGATATTTGTACTATCTTTTCTTGAAAAAGTAGTTTGTATTCTGGCTAAATGCTACTGTCAGACTACTTCTTTCATGTCCCCTACTATAAACGTGGGCTGCTTTAAGAAGTGTTTTTACCATATTTGAATTAAATCGATTCATAAATTTACAATTTTGAATATAAAATCTCAGAGAATGGCTGTAGATTTGTATGAGGGCTACATGGCTATAGAGGTCCTACCTCAACCATGGGGCCATTTTTAACATGGGTTATGATAAGAAGTGATATTACAAAATTGTAAACACATCGCTCATAAAATAACATTTTGCATTTAAAAACTCAAAAATGGGTGGTAGAATTACATGGAGGCTAAACCTAAAAATGGGCGTGGCATTTAGGCTTTAACATGTAAACTATATTTAGAAGCATATAATAATTGCAATAGATTAAATCAAGCAAAAATGTTGCACTTTCCGTGAAGTATGTATCGATCCTATTATTTGTTGTAATTAAAGCTGAAGAAATATCGATATCATATCAATATGTTTTCACCATCACTCACCAATATCGATATATCGATCTTATATTGATGTCTCATCGATGTAGTGTTTTCCTTTTTTCAATAGAAAAGCTCAGTTTCTTAAGCAAAAGTTCTGTCTGAGTTAATATGTATGCCATACATATATAATTGTTACATAGTTGCGACGGCACGTTATCCTAGTTACAGCATGTATGTATGTTTTTGTTTTTGTTTTTATGTTTTTCAACACGTCTTTAACTTTAGTAACGTTTCTTTCGACGTGCATTTGGCAAAACTGCAACAACGTGCAACATGGCGTATGAGCAATTATTATGCTCACGCCATTATGACACGCATTTCTTGCAGCACGACACTAAACAATGTCTCATAACAGAGTTAAAGATTTTTAACCTAAATAATAACAATGTGCTTTTGTTGTTATTTTTTTAAATGTCACGAAATGAAGTGACGCTTTCGACATTCAAAAGCTGCTTGAATTTTTTTAAAGTTAAACACTGAGCATGACTTGGCAAATTTTTCATTTAAAAAATTATATTATATAAAAAAAAATGTTCTATTCATATATGTATGTATATGATAAATTACTGCATCACTTCACTATTATCTGTAAAAATGTTATTGATTTTATATGCATAATAAAATCATAAAATAATTTAAAAGTTTTGACAATTTCTATTTTAATTAATGCTATCAATGTCGTTGATATAAAAGTGGATAATTTATGCGAGTATTGTATATGTTTGCATTAAGCAGAATCATTTGACAAGCGCTGTGTATCTCGCCCAATCTTGCTTTAATTAAATACATTACCCATACGCACCATTGCCTGTGCGTAACTCATACGCACTCGGGAATTGGCTAATGCATTGGTTATCCGTATGCGCTCTACAAAACTAAACAGATTTTCATTTTCATACGCAACAAATACATTAAAATTAAACAACAACAAAATCAAAATGCATTAATTTTGAAGCAAAAAACACAACAACAACAGCCAAACAGATCGTTTAGGTGGTAGGCGTGACAGAAATTCTATTTTATACAATTTTTGCTCTTGTTTTCCAGTCTTTATTTTTATGCATATTAAAAAATATCGTAAATGTGCACAAATAAATTTGGTTGCAATGTAAAATGTTGTTCGTTTAAACAGAGACATGCTGCATTCAACATTTTTAGATTTATGGTGCGCTAATCATGAACAGTAAAATACAAAAATACTTTTAAAAAAAGGAAAAAAAATTAATATGAAACGGACAAATGCTGTTTGCGAGAAGAGTAGTGTAACAAACTCTGTAATGGAAATTGAAATGCAAATACAGACAGGCGGCGGCAGCAGCGACTGCAGCAAAGTATTCGTTGCCAAAAAGCCAGCAATAAAATGTTGCAACTAAATGCCATATAGCAACAATGAAATGTCGCTGGTCGATTTAGTGTTGTTTGCGGACGCATTGAGCATATTGAAAGGATTGTATAGGGAGTATAGTGAATACAACAAACAAATACTGAAGAGCATGAGGTGCACCATTTGGCGTCAACAACACTGGCGACATATTTTCATTACAAATTCTGCAAATTGCAAACTGCTGCATCTATATTTGTATTGTACATTGCATTTTCATGAATATGCATGAGGCAAGCCAAAAGCATTGTACGACTCAAGACGTTGCTCACAAAATAATAAAAATTGCACTTTGAGAAAATTGCAAGACAGACGGACGGACAGACACGCCCACAACAAATGTCTTTAATAATGTCTTTTATGTATGACAACAAATTGCGAATTGCAATTAGAAGAAATAAGCGAGGGGTGCGAACATAACTTGCAAAATTAAACAAAAATAATATTAAACCCTAAAGCGTCTACCTTCTAAACTTTTGTTAGCCATCTTGTTCCTAGCTGGCGCCTTTCGTTACGATTTATGCATGACAGCACAACGTATTGAAATCGCATCGTAGCAGCCTGATAATCGTTTGATATGTCAATTTATTTGATTAGACCATAAATATTTTATAATGCAGCAAGCAATCTGCTGAATTGCAACTCAAGACGCACCAGCAGCATACAACTTATAAAGCGAAATGCAAAGTATCTTATTTCGTTTTCGTTTTTGTGGTCGTCGTTGGCGTTGACGTCTCATTCCAGCTTCCAGTGCCAACAAGCGTAAAGCTGTTGATGAGCTTTTTACGTACAACGCCGCCAAAAAAAAAAGAATAAGACAAGAACTGTCGCTAAAGATGAGAAAAACACAAAAAAACAAAAAACAAAAAAAAAAATCAACGAAAACTCGTATCCAGTTAACTTGAAGACGTCGTTGTCATTGTATGACGTTAATGCAACGTCAAAGTGTCAACGTTGACAAAAACGAATGAAAAAAAAAACAAAAAAACAAAAAATGAAAAGAAATAAAAAGAAAGAAAATGCATGCTGTAAAAATTACAAAAGAATTACGATGTTTTCTTCTATATTTTGTTACAACGCCGAATTCATTCGCATGCGGGACACGCAATTTCACTTGAACTGGCAATGACTGTTGTAAAACAAAATGGCGACAACGCAACAAAATGGCGAAGAGCCCAATAACATCATTAATACATAAAAGAACTTTAACGAGCTGCATATTCTCATTGGATAACACAAAATTTGTGTGTGTTTTTTGCTTTTTATGATTTCTACAAATTATGTGGCTAAATTTTGGGAAATGGAAAGCCCATTAATTTTAAAATGTGCTTCACATTAGCTTTCGATATCAAAAAGTTTTGTTCACTTTATTAGAAAGCTAATTATTTGAAAGTCATCAGCGACGTTGTAAACTTTTGAATTTGTTTCACGCATTGGAAACAAAGTTTCGAATTGCTATTCAAAATTAAATACCAAAATATATGATTGGTTCCAAAAGTAGCCGACCGAATTCACTTCATCCACGCTGCTGAAACATTATAATAAAAGCTGAGTGACACACGACTGATCAGCTATTCGTATTGTACCGCATTTTATATAGTTTTCGATTAAAATTAATAAAATGAATATATCATTTCATTTAATTCATTTATTGTATACTGCAATTATGTAAATTAATTATGTAGTTAGAGTTTTTATAAACGACGATATAAATCACTTTAGTGCATAAAATATTATTGTATAATAATAAAATGTAATCATAATAAATATGGAGTTATAATTATACACAATTTAATTAAATGGTTATATTTTGATAAAAAAAAATACACTAAATAATTCTGATTAATTAAACACAGTAGTAGCACTGCCTAATTAAGTCAAAATTTAAAAAATTGTAAACAATATTATCTTCCATCCAATTGCACCAATCTAGCCAAGCAAAAGTTGAACTAAACAACTGTCTAAGACATTTCAGCTAAGTGATTGCCTACTTTTAGGCTTTTTTCAAACCAAAAATTTAGAAACTTATTACGAATAATTCCCTTTTTAGAAATAGATACGTTACCAAACAATGGAACAATGGAACGTTTGAAAAGTAGAAATAAATCCTTGTTCTAGCGTTTAACTTCTGAGATGAAGTATTTTTGGAACCATTCTGTAATGATTGCACGGATCATCCAGTTTTCTGTAAGTTCTGCTCGGCTTTTTTGCTCAAACAACATTCCAAACTTGCTCTGAATGGATTCTCCGTTTTCAATAATTTTTCTACATTTTAAAGGAAATTCTTTGGCAGTCATTTTTTTGCAGTCGCCGTATCTCTCTTAATTTTTCCGTAATCTAGCCAGTTTTGACTGAGATGAAGTCTCTTAATGCAGTTTTCTTGATACCAGTTCTATCTATAATTTTGGAGTGTGAACTTAGCGTTTGAAAATCGTATTAAATGAAAACAATTCATGGAAAAGAGTATTTGTATTTCATATTACCTCGTATTAAATAAAAATCGAGTAAAAAAAATGGTGTAAAATAAGAAGAAGGTGTACAGTTTTTTATATTAAAAAAAGTTTTGTATCTACTTCGCTTTTCAAATTATTTAAAGTCTGTAGCCAAAACAATTATGTTGTTGCTTCAAACATGAATAACGCTTTTTAATCTTATTTAATTTAGTTATGATTTAAAACCACACCCTGCGGTGCTACTTAGTTTTCCCTCGGTAATTCGCTTTCGGTCACTAAGTAAATGTAATGAAAATCCGCGAAATATTAAGCATCAAATTATTTTCCAAGCAGTAAAAAACAACAACAACAACAATAACAGCAACATCATCTATGAAAAAGTTGAACAAAAGCTTTTCATCAAGCGCTCAATAACAACTAAAAACGAACAGACACTGATAAGAATGTTGAGAAAGAGAATGAGAATGATGTCGGCGACAACGAGGACAACGCTGAAGGCCAACAGCAAGACGAAGAATTACATCAAATAAAATGTTGAAAACAAGATTTAAACCTTATTTTACTTGATAGATAAATAAAGTACAGAACGTGAGTGAGTGAGATGAGTGACAAAATAGTTAAGAATGAGTGAAGGAAACAACCAAAAAAGGAAGCAACGTCGAGAATTAAAATCAAACAAAAACCGCTAAGCAAACCAAAAAGAGAGAAAAACAAAAATAACAGCAAAAACAACAAAACATGAACACCAATCAACTGCAACAACAATAACAACAACAAAAACAATTGCAAATAAATATAAGAAACAACAAAAAGTAAGACAACAACAGCAATAATTTTATTAAATTGAAAATTTTCTACTTTTTATTCGTCGTTGCTTGTTTCTCATCTGACTGCGCTTTCACTTCCGTTTTTTACTACGTCTTCGTCTTCTTATTCGTCTATTACTTTTCGGCTGTCATCGCGATTATTAACGTTGTTATTGTTCTTGTGTTTACTCTCATAGTTTTTTTTTTTTTTATTTTTGTTTTTGTTTTTCTTGGCAATTTGTTAATTTTATTTTGAATTAAGATAAAATCTGCTTACATTGGATTATGAAAAAGCAAAAATTCCAATGGCACACCGCATCCACATCCTCTAAGCCCCACAATCCACAAAATCGTCATTGATGCTTAAAACTGCGGAGTCAAAAACAACAACAATATTTCAGTTTGTTGTAAATATTATGTTTTAGGCGTTTAGTTACTTCCATTATTCTAAGCAACAACAAAAACAAGGAAAAACGTCAACTTCGGTGGAACCGAAGCTTAAATACCCGTCACACGAATCTCTAAAGAGTTTATGTGTGATCATTAGTGGCTAAGATAAAATTTCGAGATGGAATCGAGATTTCAGTAAGAATACAGATATAACAATATTACATTTTTTCGAAAATATCAGAAAATGAGAGGTAAGTTTGTACAGGGCTATGTATATGTTATAGTGGCCCGATCCTTATCATTTAGATGGTGTGTACATAGGATGATATTAAATATGTTTTCTCTCTATTTGGTGTGATAACACTCATATATATTATAATACCTATTTTCATTAAATAATTCGAAAATGGGCGGTAAGTTTGTATGGGGTCTATACCTAAAAATGGGCGTGACGTCTTGGTTCTGACACTGGATGACATAAGAAATGTTTTCAGCCAATTGGGAGTAAATGCATTCATAAATAATTTATATTTTATACAAAAATAAAAAAAAGAGGTATGTTTGTAGGAGGGCTATACCTAAAAATGAGCGTGGCACTCTCATTCTTGAACTTAAACTAGTCGTTACCAAAAAAAGCTTAAGTTAAAAATTTCAGTTAAATATTTTTAAAACTAAGCGAATGAATTGCATAGACAGACAGACGGACATGATTAGATCGACACGTCGCATCGAGCTGATCAAGAATATATAATATATGTTGGGGTCTCCGATGCCGTCTTTAATGTGTTACAAAATTTATGACAAACTGAATATACCCGTTTATACTATGCGTAACGGGTATTACAATAACAAAATGCAAAAGCACCAGAGTGCTAATTCACATCAGTGCCGAATGAGAAATTGGGCCTATTTTATTAAGTTTTGACAGAACTATGTATGATAGAAATGAAATGCTTATATGGAAATTTAATTGGAATTCCACTACCATTAGCTCATTAAAAAAAAAAAATTATCTCGATTTAAGAACAAATTGTTCTTGTATTAAGAACGACAAAAATAAAGTACGAATTGTATTTGTATTAAGGACGAATGGTCCTGTTGCAAAATCGGATTATTTCAACTGTGCATATATGTTGTGTGCAAACCTTCTTTCTGATATCAAGAACATTCCTTCTTATGTCACGAGCCATTTGTTCTAAATATAAATTTTAAAATAGTAATACATTTAAATAAATAATAAAATGTAAATTTATTTAGTTGATAATTAAAATATTATGTTTAAATTTTGCACACTTCTCTTCAAGTATTTAAATTTTTTTTTTTTTTTTTGTCAATTTGGATAATTGATTTTTTTTTTCCTAGAATTTCTTTCATCCGGCACTGTTTGTCTGCAACGCCTTCATTATTGTTGCTGCTTGATTGTTTTCTCATCAACAAAACCAAGAACAACAACAACAGCGACAACAGCAACATGAATTGTATTTCTCTACTTTTTTCATCTTCATTTTCTCATCTTTTTCATCTCAATTTTTAACATTCCCTTCTTCATTAGCAGCAGCTATTTTAGTGTTGCTTACTCACTATTTTGCTCTGGTTACAGCTTATTATTTTTGTGCTCATCAGCTACTTTCGCTTCACTTCAATTTTCATTCGATGATACACAATTTTCAAAAGCATTGAAATACTTGAAGGCACAATTTGTAGTGTAAAGATTAAAAGTTTTAATTTGCTTTTAATTAATTAAGTTGAAAATGTTGGCCAAAAGTCATTCATTCATTCATTTATTCATTCACTTGCTCGCTTTAGTTCGATTTGGTTAGCTACTTTGCAAACTTAAGTAAGCCTTTTGAATGTATTTTACCACCTACCACTACCACCACGCCTACAAATTGACTTTCCGGCTAATTGCGCTTAAAGCGTGTACAAAAAGTTTCATGCTTGTGGCATTATAAATGTGTATGTTGTTCGCTATGAAATACAACCACACACCTAACATTTTGAAAGTATTCTAATATAAAATTTTATGTTGCGTTAAAACTTTTTTTCACTTCTAAGTAAAAGATTTTGAAAGCCTTGTAGCTATCGGTTTGAATTTATATGTTCGTTCTATCTAATTCAGCGGAATCGGCTTGTGGCTGTATCTTGAAAATTTAATGCTTTTTAGTTGTGCTGCAAAAATATTAACACAAACAAGCACAAAAGATTGCCAAAAGACATGTAATAGACAAGTAGCTTAAAAAGTTTCTTTACTATGATTAAGTTCATATAAATAAGAACAACAAGAACCGTCATATGCAAACACAATTCTAAGAAAATAAATAAATAAATGAGCAATGTGTTTATATCATTTAGTTTAGTGTATATAGTATGTGTACCTGAGATATATACATCAGGATTGTTCTTTAATTTACATTTGAAGTGTACCTACAGAAAGAATGATATATTTCTGTCAGTCTGTCTGTCTGTTCTAGTAAATTGCACTCAAGCTTAAAACTTTTCGAAGAAAAACGTTTAATTTGTAAAGCAAACCAAAAAGCTCGCTTTTCGAAACTTATTCTTTTTTTCTTACTTTTATTGCTGCATAGTAAATTTCCGAAAGCTACAAGGCAAAAAAAAAAAAAAAAACTTTGAAACAGCAAAATAAACAGCATTAAAATTCAATTTGTAAGTAAACTTATTGTTTGACTTCGGATGACAACGACAAAAGCAACAAACAACAACAACTACGTCAACAATCAACAATCAATGTGTACAAGACATTATTGAAATGTGTTTGTGCAAAAGATACAAATGTATCTATAAAACATGTTGCATTATTGTTGGTAATCTACGAAGGTGTTTTTTTTTTTTCTTCTAATTTATACTTTTTTTTTAAAGTAGGTATACAAATTCTTGTTGTTTCTGTAGAATTTGAGAAATTCAAATGAAATAATATTTTCCAATATACATGAAAAACCGAAGAATCTATTGTATCTGTAATAACATAGATTTAAAGTTAAAAGCTAACGAAATCTATATTTTCTACAGTTTAAGGCTCAGAAAATGTCATGCATATTTTCATAATCTTTTAACAGAACAAAATATTTTACAACTGCACAAACTTTTATGAGTACACAGTGAGTACAACTGAATGTATGCTGCGTACTCAGTCATTTTAGATTACACGTATACTATTTTCGTTTAAAGAGTGAACCTGTCAATAGCTGATTTCTAGTCGAATTGAAATTGGTGACATATTTCTTAAAAATCAAAATGGCGGCTTTAATATGAAGGACGAATTTTATAAAATTTTTTAGAGCTTGTCATGTTGAATCCGAAATAAGGAATTTTGAAAATCTTTTGCAGCAATTTCGGCCTTCAATCGCTCCAATAATGCACAGAAATACTCGCTGTTGATGATTTAATTTTTCCCTTTCGAGGTAGTCCACGAAAACCGACGCCATAACCTTTCCGACTCATCGAGCCTCCCTCGACCGCTTCGGAGCACTCGTGCCAGCTTTAGTCCATTGCCGGGCACTCATTCTGTTTTCATGTGTGTAATCATGGCATTTCCTTTGTAACTGCATTGGAGGGCCCGTGCAATTCAATCTTCCAACTCTTCGAGTTTAAATCAGATTTTTTCTTAATTTTTATGAAGTCTTAAAAAGAAATTATCCTTTATTACTCAACAATCTAGCTACGCAACTGGTGCTCATTCATTTATTGTAGTGTGAGAAGTATTAAAACTTCGATTCCGCCAAAATAATCTTAATCGCTTTGACTTAACAAACAATACGAGTTTGTTATATTTAACTAGAATCTTATTGGCATTTTAAACTTGTTTGTGGTTGCGTTACGGCTGCTGCTCCTCTTCTGCTAAAGTCAATTTGAGGTTGTTACTATGAATTTTGGAATTTCAATTAAAACCAATTCAAACGAAGTGAACACTTACCGCGCCAAAGGACGCACTTGAAACGCTTTGCGCATTTGCAATGGATTATGTAAAAGATTGACTATAATAAAAAAAATCTGCTGTACGCTTTGAGTAAATGAGCTGAAATACTATTAAAAAAACTAAAAAAACAATTTCAAAGAAGCTTTAAATTATTTCACAAAAATAGCGCATACTGCAGTCACATATGCTGCAACATTACAAAAACAAAAATTTAAACAACGCAATTGCATGCAGCACGCTAGAGTACACTTCAGCTTCTTTTTATTTTTATTTTTTTTTTTTTTCATCTTTTTAAAGGCAACACACATACTCGTACATATGTCGCTTGTTTGCACACTACACGCCATAGAGTCTACATTCATCGTTTTCTTTTTTCGAAGACTTTTCACGCTTCAACAGCGTATGTCAATATGGCATATTCTGAAGAAGTTTGTAACTTGGCGCTTAAAACAGCTTCCACACGATTTGCACACAAAACACACACACACACACACACTCGTACAACATAAAACAAAATGTTGCGCTGCGCCTTTGTGTACTCAACGTGACGGAAATTAGCGTGACGAGTGAACAAACGGCATACTTTTTTTTTTTTTTTTTTTTTTTTTTCGTTTTACGCTGTACTGCAGTTATGATTGTAAATAGTTTCAAATGCACACACACACACACACACTTTAACTCTCTCTGTCTCTCTTTCTGTCTCTGTCGTACACCGCCATTTTCTTTTATTTATTCTATCTCTTGTATTGTATGTGTTTTTGGTTTATTACACTTCATATGCTCAATCGAAATTCACTGCGCGCATCTTTTCGAAATTTGAAATATTTTTTTGAATAAACTTATTTATTTTGTAGGTTCGTCGGTTCGTACGTTTCTTGGTTTCTTTTATTAATATTCCCTCGACATACTTGACTGACTATTGGCGCTGCTGCCTTCGTTTTAGCTTCTCTTAGCATCATTTTTTTTTTTTTTTTAGTGCTATCAGCGCCTGCCCTACAAACATACATAAATGTAGATGAAATATTTTGCCTTTTGTGATTGATTTTTATTGGGTAGTTTGATACATCTTTAGAAATTCATGTGTAAAAGAATCTAACACTGAGATGAATACAGCACAGAAAGGACACTTCCGATTCTATATTTTAATAATTTTCACTAAAAAAATATGTTAAATCCAACATTGGTAGTCTTTGAAAGTCTTTACGCTTGCTTTGAACCCTAAGACACATACGAAACAGATACATGTGAATAACAAATTGCCATTCACTGCACCATCTTAGTCTAAAACTCATGCAAGTGAAAAGACAGATTAACTAAGGACAGCTTTTTTTTAATTTTTGGCATAGTTTAAAAATGAAGATGTGATATCTGATCCCTTTACAAGGACATATAATTGTGGTGGGTAGAATACTTCACTTATGCATTTTCACGTAAGAAAGCAAATACGATAGTCAAATTTATTAACTCCTTCGCAATACACTCATGGTAGGGGGTCACAAATAGACCAATTTCGTCCTAAATAAAACCTAGTCGAAGGACGCTCAATATTCCTGTAGTATTTCTGCGTGTTTAAGAATGATTAGGAATGATTAATAAATTCATTTAAGCTTAAAACTTTACATTCGACTCTAGATCAATGCTGTCTTTCGACGTGTGCTCCGTTCGTGTTTATGTATAGCAAACAATTTCAAAATGCATACACACATTTATATATTCATATACATATATACTATATAAACCTTTATACGTACATACTCGTTTACAATTTAGAGAATTCAAACACAACTGAACACAGCAACGCTGAACTCAAAATTTTATTCGCTCCTTGGTTGCCAAACACGAATTTGCGCATATTTACTTTGCCTGTTACCGAAAAGAAAAACCGCTACTATAACCGCCATAACCAGAACAACCAGCATGCCTCCCCTATTTTACTATGCCTGTACAGCAGCAATAGCAGCAGTGCCTATATGTATGCTAGAAATTTTTATCATAATTTCACTTCATATGATTTCCAAACAGAACAGAACAGAACGGCATTTGTTATAAAACAGAACCCCACCCACACAATTTATACAATACACGGCATATACTTCGCTTTACGCTCTTCCGCATCCTCTATCAACGTCACGCTCTGATAGATGCGTTTGCACAAAACATTTTCACTTCATTTATTAGAAAATAATTTCGGCAAATAGTAATAAAATGTATTTTTTTTTTTTTTTTATATTTTTTTTTTCTTTTCAAACTGCTTTGAATTTGATTTTTAATACATTTTAATGCATTTTTATGTACGAAAAAGCAATATTTTAAATTGTAGTTACTGACTTTATTACATCATCAAGACACATATGTGATCCACCGCACAGACCTCAAGTAATTTGCATTTTCAATTGCAGCAGCTGCTGTTGCTGCTGTTGCTGCTGTTGTTGTTGTTGTTGTTGCTGCTTTTGCTGTTGGTGCTTTTGCCGCTAGAGCATCTTTACCTTGATGATATTTTTTTGCTATCGCATTGAAGTTTTTGTCCCTAGCAGCAGCGTTTTTATTATTGTTAATTGTTGAAAATTGAAACGTTATATTAAATGAAAACAATATGAACATGTATTTGTGTGTATGTGTGTATCTCTTGTGCATTGTTATTGTATTTATGCCATTACATTACTCATACGCAACGTTTATGTGGCCAACAGCTGCCAGACGCCGCATGCAGGTAATTAATAAAAGTTCAGTTGCAGCTTCGGTCTCAGCTTACGTAACCGCAGCTCAGCTTCTCCATTCACGCAATCAACTTAAATTTCCACGTAACGCAAATATCCTATATCCATTTTATTTCATACATTTTTTTTTTTTTTGTAATTTCTTTAACACTGACCAGTTGTATCTTGTTGTTGCATATTTATTTTATATGCAAAAACCCAACAACAAAGAAAAATAAAAAAAGGAAAATGTCACATGACAAGTGACAAATAAAAGCGTTTTCAATTTATGCTTGACGCTCGTCCTTGTTCATCTACTGCCTACATATGTCTGTCTGTCTTTCAATTTTCATTCATTTGTGCTGTACTCTGGCTACGCTTAACCCATTGTCTTTCTGACAGCTGCCTGCCAAGCAGGACATCGTCACCGCAATTGCATATTTTACAACAAAAAATAAAATAAAATAATAAAAAAAATAACGTAGAACAAAAAAACGTATTGTTAAAAAATGTGTAGTCCACATGCAATGAGTATTTTCTGTTCTGACATCAAAGGTAACTGACTGATCAGAGACTGAATATGTCGTAAACTGCCTTTATATGTAATTGTAATTACACAATCTCTCGTGTAAAATTCATTGTGAATTAAAATTGTGAATATTTCTTCCATTTTTTTCCCAAGAGAATTTTAAGAATGCTTATTTACGCAGCATGCTTGTCATAAGAATTCCAAATTTAACAAAAAAAACTTTTAAGAACGTAGTGGTGTGTTTGTTAGTGTTATAGCTAAACTAGTGGGCAAGTTATTGATGTGCCATATGTAAAATACGATATGTACAGCATTTTCCTATTAAAATATATATTTTTTTCTATTATTTTACAAGTGGACTGACGGATATGGCATTTTTGATTTTAGCAAACGCATTTGTAATGCATTTATTTGACTACTTTCCAAATAGCACTCATGATGTCATTGTCCATTTCACACCATCACATCAGTCTTCTTACAAAAATCCTAGATTTTGAAAGAAATGGACTCTGGAATCGATTTTAAAAAAAACTAAAAACAAATGATACATCCATGTCTGTCTGTCTTTCTGTTTTCTACAAGTTTCATTCGATCAGATTTGAAGGCTAAAATTTAAGGCTAAAATTTCAAACTATAGAAATACCTTTAGCCATTAAACTCTTTGAATTTTCATCACTTGCCTGATTAAGGCTTAACTATTACGCATTCGAAGTACCTTCCCAAAAAACCCAACCTTTCCACGATAATTGCACTATGCACCTCATTGAATGAATGCCAAACTTACTTCATCAGTTGTCCTTTCTTTCGTCAATTTTACTTTACTGTACAAACCTATGAAAACAACTCATTTTTGTTGCTCCAGCTTTAGTTCAGTTTACCCGCATTCATACTTATAGACTGCAACTTGCTGCAACAATGCCAGAACTAAAAATAACATCTCTATTGATGTCCTTGCCAGTATCTCAATATCGCAGCATCACTAAACAAACTTCATTCCCAGTGGCAAAACAAATGAATTCACGTGCGAAAAGAAAAGGACTGACTGACTGAATGCCTGCAATCACAGTCGTTTGCTTGAATTATTGTTTCTCCACGAAATGTTCTTACTTCGCTTTTGTTATTCCTGCTGAATATTTCAATTATTGCAAAGCGAAGACATTGTCATGCGCGCTACTTTTTACGCTTTTGATAAAATCATAAATCAGCGTCGAATCAGGTAAATAAAAATAATACTCTGTATGCAAATTGAACTGAGATTTTCGTTAAAATTTATGAAAACATGAAGACAAGAAGATACTTTTGAATTTTGTCTCATATAAAAGTTGCAGCAGCTTCATTTTCTACGGAATGTTTTTTTTTTTCTCTGTGTTTCTAGAAAACTTTTTGTGTTGAATTTAAATAATCGCCTTCGTATTCAGTAACAACGTCAAATATTTAGCAATCCACATGAAAATTTATGTGAAAATTCATTGCAAAAATATATGACAAAAGATACAACTGAATTTTAAAAATATCTAAAGTTTAAAATTCATTAATGGATTATAAGTAAAATTCAAAATGAAAGCTTTGGCATGTGGCACAGCCCTAATATTGGCACCAATATTGCCCCCAGAGTATTTCGAATATGAGAAACGAATTGACAAAATGACTGCGGCAGCAAATAGTGGCTAATTAGTGTGCGGTTAGAATGGAAAAGAGATAGAATATGCCAGAGAAATGCTGCTGCTGCTAGTGGTAACGAAAATAGTCTAAAATCATTTTCAATGCCGTCAAATAGCATTTTCTGTAAGAATCTGTATGTGTGTGATGCAATATGCTAATGATTAAAGTTTGTTCATTTTGATTTGGAAAGGAAATGAAATGGAGAAAAATAATCGAAAATATTTTGTTACAACCCACAACGAAAATTTCAACAACATTTTACTCAATTACTTCAAGTTGCAGAACGACGTTGTAATGCCAAAAACGCTTTGAATTCGTATGCAACGAGTCAACGAGTCATTTTGAACTATTGCAAATGATGTTACAACAGTTTCTGCAACTGAGGCTGCTGCTCATTTAAGCAGACCGCAATGCCAAACAAACATAAACGGCAACAAAAACAAATGCAAAAGTAGTAACAAAATTCCAGGTTTCTACGATCGATCGACTGAATGGATGCATAAAATGAATCAAATGTGTAAGCAGACTTTTGCTTATGAAAATATAGCAAGATATGTGTTTGAGTGTTCTACTACCGAAGCTGTGTACCATTTTGAAATCATTGCAGCCAAATGTCTGCGGTTTTTGTCAGTCGAAATAGCAAAAGTAGAAGTAGTATTAAAGCAATTCTAAAGGCATTTCAGTCGCATTGCATCGCCTCAAAGTATGCAGAAGCTTATTAATTAAACGCAGCCAGTTTCAGTTGAATATGTGAACACAAAGCATTCGGAAAAATTTAAGGCAAAAGCAACAAACTAAATATGGTTTGATTTAAAAGATTATACAAAAAAAAATATACAAGTCTGCCTGTCTGTGCTACAACGTTGCAGTTCTTTTTGGTGTCATTTTTCACTATTTTTTCCATTGATTGCAGCGCTACCCAAATATTTTGGGACTTACATAAAAACACATTAAAAAATACGAGTTTATTTTAATTTTATTTTTATTTATTTTTATTTATAGAGAGAATGTTAGGTTATAATAAAAACATAAAAACATGCCTAATGTATTGTTTTAGTGGTCGATAATTAGACTTGCATTGATTCCATTCAAATGAAACCAGCTTAGGACACATCGGTTGGTTGGTTTCAATGTCCATAGCGGACATAGAAACATTTTTTTCTATTTTATATATATAGATGAGCCCATAGAAACCAATCCCAAATTTTGAAACTTTTTAAAAATAAATTTTTATTTAGATTTGAAACACCAAAAGTCTGAATGATAGCAAAACTTCAAAGCGTTCCATTTTTCGAGTAATCTGTGGTATAATCTGTTACAGTAATACGGAATCTTAACGATTTAAAAAAAATAAATCTGAAATTCTTGTCTCAGCTCTTGTTTATTACTCTCCTTCTCACTTTCTCTACTTTAATTCTACCATACACTCTAACTCTTTCTCACTTACATATAAGCTTCTAGCTTTGCGGTGTAAACTAAGCAATAAACCAAAATCGACTACGAAAATTCCAAATGCGGCTTTGCTTTATATTTCTCGGAACAAATCTGTAAGCTGCATTGTCCAAATTATTGCTGAATAATTTCAATTTAATATTGCAGATATTCTATGCCTATGAAGTAGTCTATCTGTTGTTATTTATTATGTATGCATGTATGTGCTGTATATGATTTTCTATAGTGCGAATACTCTTCTACTTAACAATTTGGCTGGTACTTTCAAAAAGAAGAAAAAAAAGAACAAGATTACAATAGAGCTCATTGCAACACTACGCAACAAAATAAGAACAACAATAAAGCTGCAGTTAAAGGTATAATACTGAAGACTACGCATTACATATATATGGCAATACATACCATAAATACATATGTACATGCAACTCTAATTGCAATTATGTTGGTCCAGGTTAAAACAAAAGCTTCATTGACAAACAAAGATTCAAGCAGTGTTTAGTGTTCAGTTTTCTAGAATTCCGTATTCAGTATTTAGTATATTGCTTTCGTGCAGCGTCAAAAGAGAATATTAGTTTTGTCTTTTGTATAAATGTGGTCATACTGTGCGGGTTTATTGGTTTATTTGTGCTTTTGTCTTTTTGCGGAAAATTTATACAATAGAAATATGTATTACAAAAATGCAATTGTCTGTTCTTTTGTAATGGTAAAAGTATCAGTAGAATACATAATATACTTAAGCAATTTTATATTTTAAGAAAGTTTAACTAAGCTGCTTTAAATATTACATACATCTAAGTTACGTACAAAATAGAATACTTTTATATTTAAAATTTGGTTTCGCAGTGAACTTTTCTTAAAATAAAATTTAGTCTGCCTTAGAATAAGCTTAAGTTCGATAACGATTAAAAAAGGGCTTATCCGAAGAATGGTTAACCCATGAAAATAGTTTAATTTTGCCTACTTTTTTTAAAATAATATTTGAGTATCAGGATGCATTCGGAATCCATTCGTCATGTACTTTAAGATAAGTCTTAGCCAAGTGATACTCACAGATCTTTACGAAAATGTGTTTATTTGACTGAGTTAGGAAAAAAAAGACGTATTCTTTATATCGGCAAAAGTCCAAATTCTCGAGTTAAGAGTGTGGGGGAAGGTCAAAAAACATTTTTTAAATTTATTATTTATTATTGGGGCGTTTTCGGGATCGCAGTATCCAAATTTCATGCCAATTTTTGGGACTAAGATATATAAAAACTGATCAGATTCACTTTCACCTAGATACTAGGAGTTCGCCATATTGCATCCGACATTTTGAGATTAAAAATTCTGGCATGAAATTTAAATACAGTGACCCCGAAAACCCCTGAGTAATGAATTTTTAAAAATGGTTTTTTTAAAACTCCCCACACCCTCCAAGGGTGTTTTCAACCGATATAAAAAAATACGTTAAGATCTTTGGGTTTATTGTTAGTAAAGTATATTAAATTTTTTTTTAAAAAAAAAAAAATTTTTGGTCCTACCCACATTACTATATTCATTTCAGAGGCATAATTTATATTAAATTTTAAGTTCCAAGAATTTTTTATGCAAAAACCGAACATTTTGTAAGAGATTTGTATTGGAGGTACACTTTAAAATGGGGCTAAAGAAAATCCGTTTATAAGTGACGGCATAGGATAGTCTAAGTTTCAAATATGGTGGCCGTATCTCTTATAGTCTCCGAGATATTCATTTTATACGGCGATTGTAGGAGAGAAAGACAGACGAACGGACGGGCAGATAGAGAGACATGTTTATATCGACGTTTCCTTACAATGCTGATCAAGAATATATATAGCGTATAGAGATTCAATCTTAATTTACCAAAATTATCTGTTAGTGCTATTTACTAGTACTACTCTCCGAAACATGCATTTTAGTGTATTAAACTTTACATTAATTTATATATTGTGGCGATAGGATTAAAAAGAACCCGTAGGAATGTAACGTCCGTCCACAACGTTCACAATCAAAAAATGTATTATTATTTAACTACGTAAAAATTTTGTAATAATTACTCCTCAGGATTTCGCAAAAATTAAGGCTCAAATTTCGTCACTAATTATGAAATGTTTTACAAAATCAACAACAAATAACAATAACATGTGTCTTCAAGATATATTTTATATAGCTACGCATACAAATGAATATTGTATTAACTGGAAAAGCGTTTTAATTATATTGTATGACAAGAAAATGTTGTTCAATGTTTTTCACTTGCTAACTAACTAACTGACTGACTGAAGGAATGCCGGCAGCAGTATTCAAAAGATATTAAGCCATCTAAAACAAACAGTTTCGCGTTTGAATTGTCAGTTGTCGTTGTCATTGCCATCGTTGTTGTCGTTGTCATCAGTATGATCAGATTACTTTATGCCCTGAGTTCTCATTAAGACGCCCATTTCTCTAAACCACAATTTCATCATCAACTGAGCAACTTAAATAACAATATTTTATCAAACGCACCGCGTGACACAGACAAATATGCATCATGAAAGTATAAGAAACAATGTTGCAAATCGAAAGAAAAAAAATTGTACTATGAATTGGTTGAAACGAATATCTTAGTCGCTTCAGCAACATATATAAAGAACTAAAAGTATTTCACCATGGCTATACTTGGACTTTGAATAATTTTCATGCAAAAATATCTATAATTGTCTTTAAAGCATTTAATTATTTAAAAAAAAAAAAATTTTTTTTGTTTGCTTTTTATTATTTCTAATTTTTAACTTTTCTTTTATAAAATACAAACTTAACTGATAAATTAAAATAGCGTAAAAAAATAAATGTTGCAAGCTTTTATAAATTTAAAGATACTTGCAATACTATAGACATGAATGTTTGTATTTGCACTTTGTAGCAGAATTGAAGTCAATAAATTTTCATTTTCTTTACAATTCTAAGTATCTATATATACCATATATGCGTAAGTTTATATAAGAAATATATTTGTGTGTGTGTGTGTGTGTTTATCTCGTGGAAAATTTACCTGCGCAAATGAAAACGAGTGAATGATGTGGATGTAGAGTAAGTAATAATAAATACAAATAAAAGCACAAACTGTAGCGAAATTGACTCAAATACAAACAAACAAACAAACACACAGACACATACACAGTCATTTCTTTAAACGTAAAACGCACACAGATACATACATATATACTCACGTAAATTTTAATGACTAACATTTATGCAGCTGAAGGTAAAGTAGTAAAGTATTTCTCTCTCTGTGGCAAATGTAAACTTGAAGCAAAGTTAGATATGCGTTCGAACACTTCGACATTTATTTCAATTAGTATCTAAGAGATGAATGACGCAGCAGCAGCAGCAAAGGCTCACTTACCAATGGTAAACGCTACAAAACACTGTTTAACAAGATTTCGGGTTTTTATTTACGAGAAGCTCAAAGAATTTGATTTGCTGGTACCAATTTGGGTCTAGAACAGCGCGGTTAGCTACAAATTTGATTCCCTAAAGCTAGAATATTTCACTCAGATTGAGTGCAAAAAGTCTTTCGAGATGTTTCTAGTTACGCCAGTAATGGTAACCAATCCGATATTTTCTGAATTAGCGGAACATTATTGCATTGAAACAGAAAAAAATTGTTTGGTTGAGCTGTGTAAAATGTTAGAGATACAAGTTAACGCTTAAAGCAATTGCGTTGTCAGCGTCAGAATACTTTTTTATATACTCCATCTCACAATGTTGCCAAGGTAAAGACCTGAGTTGAAATTGAAGTTGCGTAAAACCGTTAGTTCCCATGATGACGCGTGCAAATGTTTGATAGCGTGCCATAAGCAACACGTTATTTATAAATGTGTGTGTTGTGTGTGTGTGTGTGTGTGTTGCTAAATCGAAATTAGTTGCGATAGCAAAAGCTTTCATTTAGAATGTCAGAAGTAGCTACAGTCAGTCTGAAAATCTAATATCGATAAGCGTCTGCGTATGCGAATCAATATAAAAATATAGAAGCATGCATGTACGTGGAATAAGCAACTCTGTGAATATTTTGCTATATAAATGCAGCGCCGCTGCACTTGATTAAATGCAAACACACTTGAGTATGCGGCAAGTAAAGATTGCGGCAACAATGACAACAACAACAACACTGATTGCTGCGAATCGGTGGCAAATGCTGTCAGTTAAGCAATGTAAGCGTAAGCTTTCTCCTGGTTTTGCTTCATTCAAAAAAAAAAAAAAAAAAAAAAAAACGTTTGCACTGTTTAAATTGTTTGTCTTCGAACAGTTGGCAACTGATGAGAAAACACTACCGGATTGACGCAATGTGGCAAGATTGTTATTTATTTTGGCCCGGGGGCGTGGTTGGCAAACGAATCGCGTTCAAAGACATTGATAAAGATTTCCTTTGCAATTGCACAAAAAGTATGCAATGCAGTTTATTAGCTGCAATAGCATAAATATATCTTATACACATAAGTATACGTAACAAGGACTAATACAAAAGTATGCATTAAATTCTTTGTTTTAATTTTTTAGTATGTCAAAATCAAGGCTTTACTTGGCTACATGGCAATGGGATATATACCTACCCTTAAAAATGAGATAGCATTATATACCCACCCACTACCGTATTAGACTCCGATTAGTCGCCTCGTACGTCAAGACGGATATGGTGTATATGCCAATCATCGTCGCTACCTTTATGGATATTTTAAACTATGTCCGTCCGTTCACACAACAAAGTTTAAAATTTAGGTTCTTCGTTAGTTGCTTTTCAATTCCATTGCTGATAGCATGACTCTCAAATACATTTTAAACTTTTCAATCATTTATTCTAGCAGCGTTAAAGAGTAGTAAATGCTTTCAAAGAAAAGCGCTTATAATGGCTTTTATGTATGTACAGTGTGTGTGTGTGTGTGTTAAAAGAGGTTAAATATTATTTAACTATTTTTATTTACCTATTGTATATATATTTTTTTTACGCTACCCACACTCACGCTCAAATAATTACACTTGCCATGTAGCTAGACGACGGGTTAACTGCTTTCAAGCGGCTAATGTTGTTGGCCATTAAGGCAGCTGCGTGTCTTGTTTACAAAGCAGCAGCAGTAGCAGCAGAGTAAATGTTGAAAAAGCAAAGCAAATGCAGCTGGCACACAGACGATCGCCTCAAAGTATGCAACAATTTATGCATAGAGTAAATAACAACAGATAATTTTGTTCTGGAACGTTGGACTGCAATGGATAACCTCTGCAAAAAAAAAAAATAAAATAAAATATAACAAAATAAAAAACGTATTAAATAAGCTGCATGCAAGTTAAAAATAATGCTGCAGCGTTTACGCTTTTTTTTTTACAATGTGCCAGACAGAGAAAGCAAACGAATAGTGAAGTACTAACGTATTCACAGAGTTGATATACGGTTGCTAAGCTAAATGCACATAAACCAAGGCAACAAAAAAGCAGAACAGGTAAGAAAAACAAAAAATAACTACCTCAAAAATAAATGCATAAATAAAAACAAACAAAATAGAACCGAGTACAAATAGTAAAAGAAAGCTACAGACTAATACGTCAAGAGAGCCGGAAACCGGAAGCAAGCTAAGCTTAAAGTATAAAAAAAAATACAGGACGTCATGTAAAGAAAATCAAAGTTACACAAAGAAAAGTTAAAAAAAAAAAAATATTAATATTTTATTTTCAAAAATAAAAACGAAAAAAAGAGCATCGAAATAAATTTGACGCAAATTGTGCAAAAATATTGAATAAATCAACAGAAAAACGCGAAAAAAAATTTAAGAAACGTCAACATTTTAACAATTCAACGACAGACGGACTGACACAGAAAAAGAAAAAGAAAAGAGAGAGCGAAAAAAAGAAGTAAATAAATCGGTAAAGAAATATGCGAACTAAGGACGAAAGCAGGTGGCTTAGACATTAACAAGGACGAAGAAGAAGACAATTTGGCAGCGTACAATATTTGGATTTGGTATTTGACGTGGGAAGCCGCCGCAACTGTTGTCCTGGGATACACAAAAGGATTTGCGCGAACTGTACAAACAAACACAAGTAAATACACACACCAACACACACACACATACACACACAGAGACAACAAACAAGAGACACAAACATAAACAGTAGCAGTGGCAACGGCAGTGAAGAGTAACGCAGCAGCACACGACAGACAGACAGACAGTCAGTCAGACGTCGATGGCAGCGAATTGCGCAGCGAACAACAGAAATTGATTGCAACTACGAAAGAGATCCTTTGATGTGCAACCGAGCGACGCCACTAAAAGAAAATCCACACAAATCAAATAACAACAACAACCAAAACAAAAACAACAACAACACAAACGTACAAAAAAAGATATATTCCATATAGCCGGGCCAAAAAAGCACGCGGTTCACGGCATTGAAAATAAAGGTAAGTTTGATAGATAAGCTTCAATGTTTTGACAATAGTAAAAAGGGAATGATAGAAGAAGAGAAGTGTAATGCGGATCTCAATATCCGTTTAAACTCTTCGAATGACTGAATTCTTACGGCATAAACATTGTGGCCGCATCACGTTTGTGGTCTATGCGAGTGTAGTACGAAACATTTCATAAAATAATTTATTTATTAATTATGACTTTTCTTCGTGTCTTCATTTAGACAGATGCGATTTGAATTGTTTAAATTATCAAAATGGAGGAAGAAACTATTGAACGTGCCGAACCAACCGAACCAACTATCACAGAACATAGCACAGACTTTGCTGAGGGTGCCGAAGGTATAGAAGAACAGGAACAGAAAGACGATCAAAAAGAAGCTAGAAAAACTGTATCATTATTGGAACCAACGGAAGCAACTTTTGACGATTTAATTGAGCCAACCGAACAGCTTGAACTTGAAGAACTAGAAGTAGCTGAAGAGCTGGGCGCATATGAAGAAGAGCAAATAGGCGAAGAACAGGCGGAAATAGAAGGACATGAAGAAGAGGCATCAGCACTATCAGCGCTATATCGTCCCGAAGATTTTGAAGTGACATCCGTTGGCTCCGCAACAAACGATGAGCCACGCATACTCTGGTTAAAATGCATCATTGCGAATATGTTGGGTGTTTTTGAACCGATACACGTGAATACGTTATTCTACAAGCATGCAGCAGAATTTGAAGATTTTTTGAATAAAAAATACGAGAGACAGAGTCAACTGGAATGTAGAGTTGTCTTTGTTTGGCGTACATTCTACGATAAGTTGATTGAAGAGGAAATCACAGTGCTGGAGGAAGGTGAGTGGTTGCTGCATGGTGTGTGTGTGTATGTGTGTGTGTATATACAGGACTGCAGGCAGCCAGCTATATTTAAAGTGCAAACAAGGAACAGCAACTTTGACGTATGCTGTCCAAATATCTATGCAATATTTTCCTACCACCCACAAGATGGCAAGCAAGAACTTTAAGAGTCTACAATTCAACTCAACTCATTCGAGCTAAGCATAACTGAATTCAATTCAATGAGAGTTTCGCAACAACTCGAGCATTTGTTTGGACACTTGAATTTGCGGCGCGCATACCAAAGTTCGACAATGAGTTGTGGTTAGCTAGTTCTGTGCTACGATATACGATATGCTCGTACTCGTACATATAGCAACCAAATGTTTTACTTGTCTTTGGTATAAATTTTAGAGATTTTCACACATGTCACAATGCAGAGAGTCAGTTTGATTGTGTGTGTGTGTGTGTGTTTCTGTTTGCATTTCTGTGTGCTAAGTGTGCGGTATAGTTTATAATTTCAAATGTTTTTCTATTTGCAGTACCTCCACCGCCGCCACCACCTCCTTCAGAAAAGAAAGATAAAAAGGGTAAGAAAGGCAAAGGAGACAAAGGAGGTGGCGGTGCTGGCAAGCCTGAGAAACCGGACAAGGGTTAGTAATCACTATTTAAGTGTTAAAAAGCTTTCAAACTTCAAACCCACTCCCACTTCTTCTACATCCTTAGGTAAGGCACGCAAGAAAGGTGGCGGTGATGCGCCACAACTCGATTCTGAATCGGGCATAGTTACTACCGAACCAGAGGGTGATGCTACCGAAACTGAGGCAACTGGTGACACTACAGATCCAGAAGGTGGTACTGGCGATGCTGATGAAACACCCAAAAGCTCAGCACGTTCGAAAAAGAAGGGCAGACGTTCACGTAAGTACAATTTGAGTGAAGTGACACATACAACATAAGCCATAATATCAATACTCTTCCTCGCTTTATACACAAATACAGCCAGCACAGATGATGAGAATGGTAAATATTTCATGTAAATAAATTATATTGTAAATTTAGTTTAACGTAGAATAACTCTTGTGATTTTTAAAATTCTTATTAACATTCCTCAAAATCGGACAAAAAAACTTTAAAAACTTTTTTTCATTTTATGCAAAAGTTTTTCTTTACGTCTCTATTTTCTTTGCTGCTGCATACATTTCTTTGCCGTATTTTCGCATTTTCGCATACTTATAAATATTTAAAGCACTCATTTTCACATTTTTCGTACCGAGTTGCAACCATGCAACTCTTGCCACACCCGTAATGGTTTGTAATGTCTTGTGACGGTGACAAAATGTCTTCGTGCATTACATTTCAGATGTGTCCAAATCGTAGATAAGCAAGAAACTCATTGCATTTAAATTAAAAACTAAAGTAAATTGTGAGAATCTATTTATTTTTGGCTACGAAATTTTATACTATCTGCCCTTCACTTGAATTGTTGAGGTGTTTCAGATTTCTATTGTTGTTTCTTGATGTGTTTACCTGTTTTAAAACATAAATAACATCAAATTTTTTAATTGCATATCAAGCCGTTTTGTGTGCTTGAATTTGCGTAGTCTCATAAGAAACAGTGTAACCATGTTTTGTGAAGATAAATAGAAGTGGCTGAGAGAAAAACCGCATATTCCCCACACAATTAGTATAAGAAAGCCGTATTGTTACCACTAATTTCGATAGAGGGCCTTTGTCCGCGATAGACTCTGTTCAGAGCCAACCGTACTGGTTAGGGAAGGAACCCAGTTTGGAGGACAAAAAAGGGACTTCGGCTACACGTTGTACGTGTGCTAACGTTTCTGGACAGGTACTGGCCGTATGATCCCCCGATGGGTTAATGCTCTTAATGGCGGCGATAGTCTTGCAAGGTCTTTACAGGAGTTTAGCAGTGGTATTCTGGTACGTTTAGGCTCAATCGTACGCAAAATAAGCCTGGCTTTCCTGTAGCTATTCAGATATAACCACGATTTCACCCGATTAATCCCTTCTAGCATGTCAGTTTGCTCGATCTTGAAATATCTTTTTACCCTGGAAACCATGAAAGGCAAAGTGTTTTGTGGCGACCAACAAGGTTGAGTTGGTTTTACATTCCCTTTTTAGCTTAGATTTCGTACTGTGGCTATCCAGCCAGTATGCCATGGATCTCCGCCTGAAACACCTTGCAGATACTCGCAAATGAAAGAACACTTCCACCGCTAAGTCTAAAGAGTATACTTCCAAACTTTCCCCCCCGCTACCCAGCAGCTACGCTTTCCAGTTTAGCCGTGAAAGTACAATAATTTTGAAGGATTTACTAAAATCCGACGCATCGGACAGGAAGTCGATGGGATATTTTGTGAAATAACATTTTGATTTTTTTTTTTTTATTTACTTTTTTTTTTTTTTTGTTTGACTCGGTGTAATTTTTACTAAACGCTACAAATCCCGCCACTGAGTCGCATAAGCCGTTGTAATATATCTTGTAACCAATGCGTTTAGAGTATGTTGCGCATAGCATACCTTACAATTCGTTATGACAGCGACTCATTGTTAGGCATGAACTTTTCAGTAGCACAATTAATATTTTGATACACACAGAATATACCTACAACTTTTTTAAATTATTCAATAAAAAGTTGAATATTTTGTGTTGCTAATAAAAATATTTTATGTGTTCCATAGGCAAAAAGAAAAAGAAATCTTCTCATGCACCAATCTACATGGAAGTGAAGGTAATTTAATAAAAAAAAAAAAAAAAAAAAAAATAAAAGTTTCAAAGTTTAAAATAATTTTTTTTTTTTTTTGTGTTTTACAGAAAATGGTGCCCGCTTATGTCAAAACGCCATTATTGCATTGTTCCTTTGGCAAACTCAGTGGAGCAGATCATCTCGATGCAAATGCTAAATTCGTTTATATTGTACGCAAAGATCCAAAAGAAATACGTATGTTAAAAATCAGAGCAAATCTCGAATATATTCTCAATCAAATCTTTATTTTTCTTTTAGCATATTTTGTAGAGCTAAGCGCTTGTTTTGCTGAAATGCCGCGCATGTTTTTTGCCGGTTCTATAAGCGGTTCACTCATCAATTCATTACGCAACGATTTAAGCATGGTAAGCTTTCCTAAAAAAACTAAAACAAAATCGTCAATATCACTCAAAGTTTACACTCCCTTAGGCGTTGTACACAAAACACTTTAGCTACCAAATATGGTACAACTAACTAAACGCTGGGCAGGGTACAATCAATCACGAAAATCATTTTCATCAATACGCCTTAGAGCAAACTATAGATGAATTTAAGGCTCATTGACAGAGAGCTTTCGTGCCAATAGTTTATTTTATTTTATTTTTTTTTTTTTAGTCCCTTCAATCTGTCGAGTCAGTCTTTGTCTGTCTGTCTGTCTGTTTGTCCTTCTGTTTATCCTTGCTGATTACCAAACACAAAAGAAAATGTTGTGACGAATTGTAATTAATTTTGAAACAAAGCAATCATCCATCAAAATTCTTTGTTTTTTTTCCTATGTTTCCTTTCACTTTGGCACTGGTTCATTTTTACGCTCGAGTGCACCGCTCAGTTTACGTAGCCTCCGGGCGTTGCTTCAAATGTTGACTGCTTGTTCAACACCGCACAAAGTCATCAACATTACCAACGCCATCATCATCATCGTCATCATCGTCATCATCATCATAAACATCGACATTCACATCATCTATGTATATAGTATCGCCTTAAATTGCTTCATCATACAGTTGCGGTTTTCATTATATTCGACGACCCTCGATTCTCGCGCTTAAATTGGCATTTGCAAATTTTGTGGTCTATTGGCCTTGGACTGTCTCTTTCATTCCATCAGTTGGTCGGCTTCATCCACTTTCACCCACTCTGACAAAATTTTTCGTTGTTGCATAAAATAAATTAAAATTTTGTTGAAAATCACTTTTCCGAAAAATCAGCAAATCAATTAGAGATTTACAAGGACTAACCACAAAAGCGCTCACAATTCAATTGTACAATAAATATTTCTTTACTACGATGCATTATAATATGAATTTTTATAAAAAAAAAAAAAATGTTAAACTTTTATTTTTTTTTTATCTTTTGTAGGTCTACAAGTTAGCGATTGAATATCAATTTCGCGAACCGAAATTATTGGAAAGCCAACAAATGGAGAATACAGATACAACAATGGCCGAAACCGGGCCAACGGATGAAGGCACTTCGAGTGAGGCTAAAGAATCAGGACCGGGACTGTTGTTGCTATCGAAACCATCGGAATTTCGTTTGAGAGCGCTTAAAGAAAAAAAGTATTAAAATTAAAAAAAAAAAAAACAAAACGCGAAACCAGCTTCATACGCTGCTGCTGCTGCTGCTGTCAGTCTGTTTGTCCTTCGCTCGTCCATCCGTCCGTCCGTCCGCCTGTCCTCTGTACTCCGTTGCTCCACGCTTTATTGGTTGCGGGATATGCTACACTGCTACTCATGCTTCTCCTTAACTTTATTTTTCTGTTATTTGTTTGCCTTTGTTTCGCTTTTATCGTTGCATGCCATCGCGTTGACTATTTGGCTGGTAGTTTGCGCCACATTTTTACCATTCCAAGATTTGTTTTTCTTTTTTTTTTTTTTTTTATTCTTCAAAATGTTTAATACACTTCATAAATATTCTATAATAGTTACTTAGTATTTTTTCAGTAGATTGTTACAATTTTGTAGAACTCTTTAAAAAAAAATTAAATGGGAAGTTGAGATACATTCCCAATCATTTCCACAATCACTCCATACAATGAGATTCCACACGTTATTTTTTTTAAATTAAAGATAACCAAATCATTAGATTATTTAGCTCATATATTATGACATAATCTCGACTAGTGTTGGCAAAAAGAGTGATTTTTGAGTCGAAGTGTGACCTTTCAGTAGGATTCAGTTTTTCTGGTTCTGAGCAGTTTTATGCATGCGGCGTTTCTTTCAAGTATTTATAGCGTATTTACAATTCGTTTTAATCCTGACCATCTTAATTTACAATAATTTTTTTTTTTGTTTTTATTTTTTCGATGCTGCTGCTTGAGTTAAATTCGAATAGCGACAACGGCATCATCGTTGTTGCTGGTGTTGAGTGGGTTTTGCTTAACCCTTTTCGCACATAAATTACGGTCCATCCGATAAGAAATTTTTATTTTTAATCGGATTTCATGCTGCCGCTTAAACTTGAAATGCGTCGCTACCGCTTGAAAGCAACATTTATGCCATATCCGCTTGTATATCCGCCGTCGTCGTCGTCGTCGTTGTTGTGTCTCGTCATCGTTCATACAATTTAAGGGTTCGGTTTTCACAACATTTTTTTGTACCTACATCCGACTACTTACTCGCATCCATTAAAAATCTTTCATTCATTCGCGCGTCATTGTTCTCCACAAACTTCAGCTACAGCGTCAGGCTCCAGCTCCATCTCCATCTCCATATGCAAAATACATTACGCTGCTACCCAGGCAATTTAACGTGCAAGCGACTCGGAATTTTTTTTTCAACTTTTTCGTTTTCTTTTTTTTTTTTTTTTTTTTTTGTTTCTGGAACGCACTCAACTGGGCGCAGATTAAAATGCCTTCGTCACAGCACACAGTAGCTGGCCATCGTCCTTGCCCAATTTCCCAATGGATCGCTTGGCGTTTTTACAATGCTTTGACTTTTTCTCTCTTAAATTTTGTTTTTTTTTTTTTTTTTGTATTCGTTTGGCACTTTTTAACCAATTTTTCTCCCGCGGCAACTTTTGTTTAAATTTTTGTATGCGATACCACCCGCCCCCCCCTTTGCTGTGTTTATTTGCTGCATACACAGGCAGGCGCCCTTTGTGTTTCATGGTATTTGTTGCTCATTTTGCTTATCAGTGGCTTTTCATTACTTTTTGTTCATTTTTTTAACAAGTTTCCTTCTTTATTTTTTTATTTATTTTATTTCAATTGTTTTTTTTTTTTTTTTTTTTTTCGTTCTTCTTCTCCAATTGCAATTTTTTCGCCGCTTTAATTGTGTTTGTGTTTATTTGCATTTCGCGCTTTTGTTTGTGGCGTCGACGGCTTCTGTAGCTGAGAACGCTAGTAAATCCTTTCGTTTGATTTAATAATTTGTAATTATTATTGGATTGTTGTTCTTTTGAGTAAAAAAAAAAAAAAATCTGAAAATAATTTAAATATTTACAAAAAATTTCATTAACAGAAAGAAAGAACGTGAAGCACAAAAAGAAAAAGAAAAGGTTAAAGCAAAGGCAAAGCCAGCTGCAAAGGAGAACGATGATGATGCCAATGCCGATGCTGAGGATGAGGACGATGATGTTGAGGAAGCTGATGAAACGAAACCCGCTGATATACTTTCATCGTCTGAAGATGAAGGTAAAAATAAAATTATAACGTTGCTGTCTGTTACTTTCTTATTTATAAATCAATTTTGTAGCCAATTTAAAACCCGAACCACTCTCAATCGGTCAACGCTGGGAAAAGCTACTTGCCGAAACCAAAGCTAAAGTTGAGGCTGAACATCTTAAAGAAGAGCAAACACCACCAAAAATTACGCCACATCAAAAGAAACTTTTCAAAGAAATGGATGATTTTGATCGTGAAATTAGTTGGACTGTTAATCATATTATATGGGCTTTCAATTTGCCCACCTCATATAAGGCGCCCAATCAGGAAGAAGTTGAATTCGAAGAGGCTATTGTACGCATTAATGTTGATCCAAAGCGGCTTGAGCTTGTACCCACATATTCATTGGAAATGCTCGAAGATGTTGTTGATGGTTGGATAAAATATCTACAGAAAACAATGAAATCATTAAAGGATGCACCCTTGGATGAGTTTACACCGATGGCTGAATATCGTTATTGGCATCGCATGGAAATTGAATTGTACAGCATAATTGAACAGTTAAAAACGGATTTTGTTGTCGCGGTACTGAAGCGTTTGCGTCAAAACAGATCAACAAAATTAATTGAATGGGAAAAAGTTGTAGAAGTGACCGAGGAACGTTTTAAATTGGCCAAAGAGAATTCGGATTACCTTGGCACAATCACGGACTATTTAGAGGTAAATAATAATATTACTGACAAAACTTGCTTTAATACAAAAAAGTTTTTTTACAGAAAATACGCACTTACGAAAGCTTTAAAATGACAGCGCTGCAAATTCCAAATGTTATGGTTGGATTGCGTCACATTTGGACCATGTCGAGTTATTATTGTCGTGATCCGGAAATGCAAGTGCTACTCTGTGAAATATCGAATGTCTTCGTTGAAAAAGTAAAGAGCATAATAACTTTTGATCGTATTTTCCGGTAAGTTTGATTTGTAGCCATGCCAAACACACAATATGCTGTTTTGTGTTTATACAGATTTGCATCTTGTTCAATGCATATTCTACAATTTTTACTCTAATCTAACTATGTCCTAAGCAAAAAAAAAAAAAAATGACAAATAGAAAAAAACACTCGAAAACGGAATTGACGACAATCTGTATCTGCATCTTTGCATTTTTCTGTCAATTGCGCGTGCAAACGGCATTTTCAAGTACCATTAAGTGGCACAAGTGCATACAAAACCACTTCCAAAGTATGTGTATATACGATATACATACCACATTTCGACTTTCAACTTGCCGCCCATTCCATGCAATGTACAAATGCAATGTACAGTACTGTACAGTTCAAATGACTGATACAAAGCAGCAGAAAATTCTCAATACCGGAATCCAATTCCGTTGCTGTCATATGCAAATTTTTTTCTTATTTTTTGCATATTTGTTTTTTTTTTCGATTTCCTTTTTTTGTCGTTGGCTGCCATATTGCTGCCGCTTTGGCTGCTGTCATTTCAATTGATGTGAATATCCTTGCCGTTGTCGTTGTTGTTGTTAGTTTTTGTTTAGTTAGTTTATTTTTTTTTTCCTATTTGTATCACCACTTTTACTCAAAAATAAATATATTTGCTTTTATTTTCTTCTAGTTATTCCGCTCAATACACATATGAAACGGCCACCAGTTGCGCCAATTTGTTGCGTTGCTGGAAACAAGCCTACAAACTTAGTCGCAAACATATTGAAGATTCCGGCGCTGGTTCACGTTGGGAATTTGATCGTACTGCGCTCTTCAATGAAGTAAATCATATACATCGTGTCAGCAACGATATTGCCTATATTGGACGTGTCTTTATACAATATGAAAATCTTTTTGGACATCGCCTAAAGGCACTTATAACCGATCCATCGATTGTCGATAATCTAATGCGTAAAGTCTATCGTATGCTGGACGATATGATAAATGGTATTGATTATGATATTTTCAAGCCAAGTAATTGGGAAAATTGGGAATATTCATTGGAATTATTTAATAAACGTTTGGATTCTATTGAAATGGAAGCAAAATCTGTTATTGATCAAAGTATTAGCTCGTTACGTTCGTCTGATCGTGGCTTAACTTTGATCACAGAAGCAAATCAGATTGATACGCGTCGTGTGCTGCAAGAGTTTGTATCGACAAAACACGATAATTTATTGCGTTTTTTTGTATCAGAAATAAATGCGGTGGAATATGAATTTATGGTAAGTTTACTAATAATAATTAGTGTATTCAGAATAGTCTTTGAAAAAAAAAAAGTTTTAATTTTGCACTCTTGCAATTTTGCAACTTTGAAAGTAAAGTGAGTGCCCTTTTTGTAAAAGTCTGCTGACCGACTGCTGCGTTGCCAACCATGTTTCACCGATGCAAAGCAATTTTTTACTTTACTAGACTTGAAAGACCATGAAAATTATTTTGAATAATTTTTTTTTACAAAACTTTACAGAACAATAAAAAAAACGCCACCAATGTCAAAACATCAACCGGCAAACATTAGCGCTATCTGTTGGGCACGTTTGCTGGGCAAGAAATTGAAAAAATCCATAATAGCCTTTCGACGTCTCGAAGAAGATCCAAATCTTAAAAATAGCTATTTAAGGCGTAGCGCCTTTAAGCAATACTTCGAATTAATGCATAAAATTTTCTACTTTGAAAAGGCGCTCTTCGAAAAATATCAACAAAGTGCAACGTATCAGATAAATCGTACAAATCGCAATCCAATTCTCAGTATACGCATTTGCAATCAAGAGTTGCTCAGTTATATTTCGGATGCATCGCAAACGTTGCGCTTGTCACGGGTAATGCTTAAAAATTATTAAATAAAATAATAAACAATTTATTTGAATTGAATTATTTATTAAAGCCAAGAGAATCCGTTGTCAGCGTTGATGGAAACCGTAAAATGGGTCGTACTCTATCAACGGCATCCATGGGCTCGGATATTTTAGGTGGTTCAATATTGTCTGAAGATGAAGTGCAACCAGAATTTGGTGGCGATAGCGCAGAACAGGGACAACGCGGTTTCGCGTGTAAAATTAATAAATTTACCGTTATAACAGCGTTGATCATGTGGCTGCTAAGCAAAACACGTCATAGCAATGTACAACTGAAGAAGGCTAGAGGATTTGTGTCCTCAATGAAGGAACGTAAAGCAAAAGATGTAACGGCATACGACAAATATTGTATACAAGTGTGTGAATGTAAGTATGCAATAAAAAGAGTACAAACATTTAACTTAAACTCAAACAAATTAAATTTAAATAGTGCTTATACGCGCTGAGAGTCAGGCAGGGCTGCCAACTTGGCGTGAACTTGTTGGTGACAAGGTACTCATTGAGTATGATATGCATTTTGTGGTTAACATTGAAAGAGGTAAAACAAAAAAAAAAAAAAACATAATTACAATACTCAAGCTTTTTAAATATTTTTTGTGTAGACATTTTTGATGTTATGTTCGAGGGACAGCAGTTCGAACATATTGGCTTTGAACTACCTTCAGTGTTGCGTACTGCTATTATGAAAAAAGATCTTATTTTCAATGATTATGAAAAACTGTCCGAGGTCATTGAACGTTACAATAATATTATATCAAATCTTTCACTCTCTGAGGTTATATTTTTGCGCGATCACATCTACGATACCGAAATGCATATACAAATGGGTGTTGGACGTTACACTTGGCTATCGTTTAATATTATAAAATTTTGTGAACAAATTAATCAACAATTGCGCAAATTGACATCAATTGTTTCTCAAATCAACTATATACGTCACGATCTAAGAAATCGCATTGATGATATTAAAGCATTTAATCTTTTCAATTTGGATGAGGAGGAGGAGGAAATGAACGAAATAGTCGAATCGTCAGCAGTTGTTAGCGATGTTAACAAAGATCCAACCAATGATGCAATTGATCCGATAAGTTTTCAATCGACTTCGGGTACTAGAGTTACACTAATGCATGCCAAGGAAACTGATGCAATTCGAACGGAAAGAGATATAAAATGTGGTCATGGTATTTATCATTGTCAAAGATATTTTGAACATTTGGAAAGTTCACGAAATCGTAAATGTGCACAAATGAAAAAGTTATACGATTCACTTGGACCAGTTTTGGTAAAGCTGGAAAGTCTTGTGCTAGGCACATTTACAGGGCGTTCAGAGAAGATGCGCACCTATTATGAATATTGGGAAATGGAAACGTATAAAAGTTTAGTGGAGTAAGAGTCAAATTATATAGTTTCTTTATTAATATTTTTATTTATTTCATTTCTTTTCGTTCTACCCCCTCTCTCTCTCTCCATCTCTCTCTCTCTCTCTCTTTAATCCTGAATGCAGCATGAGTTTTGAAAATTTAAAATGTTATTTAGATCGCCTTTTATCCAATCAACCCATGTTTGAGGTCAATGCTACACTGCTTATGTCCGAGATTGTATTGGAACCGTCCAGTAATGAATTGCAGAATATTATGGTTTCGGCAGCTAAAGATTTTCTAGCGCGGTAAGCTAAAAACCCTATCGCTATATTACATATATCATATTTGTATTATTCATTCGCCAATAGCATTAAGAATTTTACACGCTGGATGAGTGGCACATGCATTAATTGTCCGCTTCTCGAAACCGAATTTCAATGGAAATATAATTACACATTTTTCGAAGATATTGTTAGTATTAAAGCCATCGTTGATGTAATTGTGCGCATACACGAACTATCTAGTCGCATCATATCCGATGTGCGTACATTCATTGTGCAGTAAGTGAAGAACAAAAATATTTATAAAAATCTATTTTTGTGCCTTAATATTACCATTTTTATAGATTTCGCAAATACTTTAATCTGTGGGCCTTTGATAAGCATCAGGTTTGTCAGAAATTTGTCGAAACCAAAGTGCCACTTGTCGATATCGATGAGAAATTTACATTTTATGCGAATATTGTTGAGGAATTACGCATAATGCGTAAGTATCATGATGTACGCTGCATACGCATTAATTTGCGTCCTCTCATCGAGAACATAATAGCCCATGCCAAGGAATGGTGCACTATTTTAGGCGAAGAATTGGCTAAGCATGTTATTGCAGATATGAAAGCAATGCGCGATGAAATTAAAGTTAGTTATTTGCTTGCACTTTATAAACAATAAAAAATTAAAATTCTATTTTATGTTGCAGGAACTTAATCTGAATCTGAATAAGACAACGCGTGAGCTTCAGGATTTTAAATTGGTTATGCAAACAATCGCCGTCGTACAATCGACAACGCTGACAAATGAGCAACGCATACATGAAATGCAAGAAACTTTTACCGTACTCAGTGAACATAATATAAGCGTAAGTTAAATTATTTAATGGAATATTTATTTTTTGTAAATTTAACTGAGTATGCGCAACAAATCCATGTAAAAGTTATCCGTATTATTTGGTGAAAGTTAATTTATAAACGCTGTGAGGGCAAAATGAAATATTTTGGAATTTTAGAAGAAAATTTTTTCTTGAACGATATTACAATTCTTTCAATTTGCACGCCACACGAAACTTCAATTAGTTCATGTATGATCATCAGTGACGAAGATTATATTCCGCAAAGGGGTTGGGTGTGGACAACGCAAGTTGGAGCTCCAATATGAAGCATATTTGTAAAATTTTTTTGTACGGGGTCTTTATGTTATAGTGGTCCGATTCTTGTCATATTGGTATTATATTCATAGGACGACAGTAGAAGTCGTTTTACCTAGATTGGAGTGAATATATTCATAAATAAGAACTATTTTGATTTAAAAACTCAAAAATGGGTGTTTGGTTTGTGTGGGGCTACACCTAAAAATGGGCGTGGCACCTTGGTTCTGCCAAACAAACTGCCGAAAAAAACTTAAATTTAAAACTTTCCGATTAAAATGCATTGCAAGAAAGACAGACAGACGGACGGATAGGCAGACAGACGGTCATGACTAAATCGATTCTAATTAGTAATATATATACTTTTTGGGGTCTTCAAGGCATCCATTAATGCGTTACAAACTTTCCATAAAACTGATAGTACCCTTTACACTGTGTGTGGTGGGTATAAAAATTTACTAAACGACAATACCTAAATCAATCGTTCTTTTATCACGAACAATCGTTCTTTATATCATGAACAATAATTTTGCTGCATCAAAACCAATCGTTTTTTGCATTTTTAAATCTTTCGAATGGCTTTCAATCATAAATAAACTGCTTGTTCAGCTACATTTAATAATTCTAAAAAATTCTCTAGTCATCTCCAAATCTAAATCACAATCATTGTAACATTGAAAAATTTTCGGTAATCCCCAAACTCGGATATCATTGTAAAGCATTAATATAATCGAAGGTAATCTATTATAAAGAACGCTGTAGTCGTATATGGTCGACTCTAAGAAACCATGTACTCAATTTCAATGCACTTTACTTTATTGTATTAGATATTTATACAAAAAGTCAAAAAATTGTAATTTGTATAGGAGCTATACCAATGGTGGGATATTTCATTTGGATTTTTTTTTTTGGATAATCCATACAAAACTTTGCGTTCAAAGGTATGCGGAGTTCCACTTAAAATGGAGCTTAAGTAAAACCTTCGAATATGGTGGTCTATCTCTTATTGTCTCTGAGTTAATTGTTTTCTTACGGTATAAATATAATATTTTTGTCAGCCCTCTCCAAATCTATGGCTTATCTTTTAATATGCATTTATACTATTCTTTCTGTTAAAGCCAACTTTTTAAAATATAGTAAAAAAAATGTTACACAACTGTCCAGCAATACCAGCTATGTATACGTTTATCCACACTGAAACGCATCCCACATTTCTCATTCATTTTCTATGAAACCATATTCGACAGTTTGTGGATTTTTGGTATTCACATTCTTTGCTTTTCGCTCATTCGTTCGCTCATTTATATATTGATGGGATTTTTCGCATAGTATTTCGTGGCCAACATAGAGTTTTGGACACTGACTCTGCTGTGCTTAGCTTATAGTAGTCAGACACAAATGGAATTAACTTGCATTTTATATAAATTAATGAATAAACGAGCGTATGTGGGTGTACTTTTGAATTTAAACGAACGAACGAATGTACAATTCCATCTGTCCGTCTGTCTGTCTATGCATTTGAATGTATGAAAATTTATATACTACCCACACACTACGTACGTACAAGTAAATCGAGTAATGCTCGACTAGGTTGTTTGGAATTATGTGATTGTGTGTGTGTGTGTGTTTTGGAATAGCAGCGCCAGAGTAGTACTTTAACATATTCAAAAATATGTATGCAAACATTTTTTTCCATTCTTTCTTTTCGAATTTTTTTTTTTTCATACAATATATTTTGCTAGTTTGCTTTCGCTTGAGTGCTCGTTAGTCGAAACGGATTTTTTACGCTTTAGCCGCGACGCCATTTGCACTGATTATTATTTGCACTCAGCTGTAATTGGCAAAGAACGAAATAATCTAATTTGATGAAACTTACATACATACTTTAATTTGTTATTTTTTTTTAACAATATTAAATGCTATAAAATTTTATGATATCTTTTTTTTTTAATCTTTTTTTTATAGTTCTCATATGAAGATATGCTAATGGCGCATCACCTGTCAAAACGTTGGAAGCGTTTATTTCTTTCGGCACTTTATCGCTCGGAGAAACTGCAGCCAATTAAACAGAAATTTGCCGATATGACATCCATTGAAATATCTGTATTCTGGGACGATGTATGTAGTTAAAATGAAAGCAAGCATGCAAACAAACAAACAAACAAGCAACAATAACAATAACAACAACAATAAGAACAATATTAACACACACACACACACAAATGTGCCCACTTCCGGCACAATAATCAAAAGCATACAAAAGCAGCATTCTAGGCGCGCTCGCGCTGCATTGCACATTTAATTTTTACTCTATCGACCTATACGCATGCACTACACTACACTTCACTCCACAGCACATACCTCACACATACACACACACTCGCTCCAATGTGATACTTTCTTTGTATCCATTCTGACTTTGCGTTTTCGCCATTTTTGCTTTATAATTCTTTACTTCCGCTGGCACTAGCTGCGCTGCAATTGAGGCGTTTCTCATACCACCCCTCTACCTCTCGTAAGCATTGATTCACTTTGTTATGCTTTGGCTCGTTCCGCTTTGTTTCCTCTTATTATTTCCTTTCAATGGTATTTTAATTGGATTTTTTCCACGCTACTATTATTGTCAATTGTAACGCAGCGAACGAAAGAATAAAAGAACGTTCGAATAAACGAGTGAACGAGCGCCTCATACCGCCCATTATTTAGCTGCCATAATGGTAAACGGAAGTCACAGGAAAAGGCAGCAGCATCAGCAGCAACAGTGGCAGTGGCAGTAGCAGCTTCAGCAGGAAGTGATTTCCCTTACCACTTAATAAAAGGAACGGAATAGTATAGTACTTCGAAGTATGCAATATTAAGGAGTGTAGTGTGTAGGGTGTTTCTATTAGTGCCGGTGCTACTAAAACGAATTATCGTGAAGTGTTTATTATTTGAATTAAGAACGTCAGACAATCCAATTCGTTAGTTTCCGCTGCATTGCCAACTTCCGTTTTCGGTTAACACCAAGCTTTGATTTCAATTGACTAAACACACAACGAGCAAAAAAAAAAAAGCGAATAGAATTTTAAATGCTTAACTAATTTACACCCTTTTTTATTTTTTTGCATTATTAAATAGTTGAGTGAATTTATCAAAGACTGGGATGAGAATGGCCCAGGCTCTGTGGGCGCTGAGCTAGATCGCGGTTTACGTTTGATGGATCCGTATGGACAAAAAATAGCACAACGCGAAGCAAGACGTGAGGAATTAGGTAAAATTTTACGATTTTTCAATATGAATTATTTTAAATTTAATGAGTCTCAATTAAAATTATATTATCTTAACTAACACAGCCAATGCGGAACGTCTCTTCGATATGCCCATGGTGGACTATCATGAATTTGGACGCGTACAAAATGAATTTGAGGGTCTCGAAATGGTATAACTTTAAAATGTGAAATGTTTTTTATACCCGTCACTCATAGAGTGGAGGCTATTATCATTTTGTCAGAAAGTTTGTAACGCATTAAAGAAGACATCGTAGACCTTAAAAAGTGTATATATTCTTGATCAGCACTACGAGACTAGTTGATCTAGCCATGTCCGTCTGTCTGTCCGTGTGTCCGTCTGTCTGTCTATCTGTCTGTCTGTATTTTTGCGATTTATTCGCATAGTTTTTATATATTGATCTGAAACTTAAATCTTAAGCTTTTCTCAGTCCTACACAGTTAAAGTCTAAAAATAAAGGTACCACGCCCAGTTTTAGGCTCCCACACGAATATACCTCCGATTTTACAGTTTTTGTATGAAAATAGTTATTATTTATGAATGTATTCAATCCAAATTTAATGAAAACATTTCTAATGTCAACATAGGTGTACACAGGAGATTTTGAGAGATTTTTGACACTATAGAACATAGACCCCATACAAACCCAAAGCATATTTTCCAGTTTTTAAATAAAATATAGTAAAAACTTTAGTTATGATGCATTACGGTAAAGATTTTATATGGAACAGGTAACTGTAGCATATAACTTGAAAAAAGATAAGATCATATAGTCCCAATACAAAGTCAACTCAAATTTTTGAGTTTTTGTCACTAAAATTTCGTTTGAAGGGTATCAAAAATTCGGTTCATCCGAAGTTAACTTTTTACCTTATTTTATTCAAATAACATTTTTTTAAAGGTTTATAAACTGTACAGGGCACAAAAGAATGGACGTGAAACTTGGGGTAAAACATTATGGGCTGATCTTGATCCCACGGTGCTAACGGAAGGTGTGGAAAGCTACTTAAAAGAATTTCGTAAACTACCAAAAACTGTAAGTTTATTTGCTCTCTCTCCCTCTCTCTCTCTCTCTCTCTCTCACTTTCACTATTTTACAAAATTTTTTTTTTTTTTTAATTTAAATTAAAAGTTTACTAATTAGTGCTCCTGAAGCGATAATCGTCTCGCTGCTGCGTAAAGCCAACTTTTGAATAAGAAAGTTTTAGCATTGCCCCGTACTGTGCATCTCTTGATTATGATGCGATATGTAAAGGAAATTTTTTTGAGTTGACTTATAAAATATAACAAATGCTTGAAACGCAGGCAAACTCAAACTCAAACTATACACTTTTCCAAGTTTAAACTAAAGCTCAGAACTATGCAATTGGAATCTTTCTTTTTGCAATTTATTTGTATTTTTCGCATACAACATTTTCTTTTTTTTTCCATGCTCACAGCTAAAAGCGACAGAAATTTTACACCTAAACTGATTATGACAAATTGATTTATTTACTTCACTAACAAGTTTTGAGAAAATTTTCGAAAAGTTTTTAGCCAAAGCGCAAAACTTTCGCACAGCGACGACGTTGGTTTTTAGGTTTGAGTTTGTGTATATATATTGAAGTCATATATAGTTAGAAATCAGAATATATAGTACGAGTAGAGCTACAGCTGGACAGCGAGATTAGCATTTTATAAGTAAAAAGAAAAAAAAATTATGATGACGGAAGGACGCATAGCAGAAAACAAGTACACAAAGTGTTGGATGGAAAGGAGGCGAATGCATATTTTGTTGTTGTTGTTGTTATTATTTTGTGTATTTCACAATGAAAAATTTGAATTTAATCACAGCGCAGCACATTATTATTATTTTTGGTGGCATAAATTTTTCGCATTGTTGCGCTTATCGCGACATGCCATGAATAATTTCACAGAAAAAAAAAACAAAAAAAAAAAAAAGAAAGAAAAATCCCAAACCCAATATTACCGCAACGGGAATTGGCACCGAAACTCATGACATTGCCTGAACTGAACCGCAGCAATAACGAACATTTTGATGTCAATCGCTGCCGCATAATCAGCCGCAGCTAAAATGTAAATCAATTTGTTCAATATTGAAAATAATTAAAATACTTTTAGATGAGAGCAACAACAACAACGTAAAACGTAAAACGTAGAAAATAAATTGAAATACGCTTTAGGCCAACGCCAAAAAATGTGCAACCAGGGAGTCAGGCAGTAGCAGCCATTTACTGCACGTTGACAAGTGCAATGAAAACTAAATTTATTTTTCAGCCAACACGAAACACCCAAACTAAACCCAATACGACGACCTGACAAAAACCGCGTGCAAACCGCATGCGACATGTTGCCGTCATAACTCAGCCAAATCGTATGGCATGCGCTCGCGGACCACAGTCACAAGCCAATATTGTTTCAACTGATTTCGATGGTCGTGCCGTGCCGTGTCGTGTCGTTTGCCATCATTGCTGGATAAAGCAATTTTTCATTTTATTTGATAATTGAAAAATTATGCATAACTAAAAATATTTATTTTTATTTTATTATCCTTGGATTTAACAGGTTAGACAATTGCCTGTTGGTGCACAGCTGGAGCTGCAAATGAAACAATTCAAGGCCACCGTACCGCTTATGGTTAGCTTAAAGCATGAAGCATTGCGTGAACGTCATTGGCTGCAATTGATGGAAAAGACGGGAAAGTATTTTGATATGACACCGGCAAGATTCACATTGGAGAATATGTTTAGCATGCAATTGCATAAATATCAGGTGAGTAAGAAACTTTAATGTGATACTCGGATAGTACTTATATAGATCTACAAATTTATGTGTCTATTCTTTATTTTAGGAAATTGCAGAACAAATTTTGAACAATGCCATCAAAGAACTTCAAATTGAACGTGGCGTACGCGCAGTCGAGGATACTTGGGCTGTAATGTCCTTTAAGGTACTTAAGCACTATAAAGGCAATGAAGATCGCGGCTGGGTATTGGGTCCTGTCGATGATATAATGCAAGTACTTGAAGATAATGCCATGAATTTACAATCAATGGGCGCATCACAGTAAGTTATTGTTTCTTACCTAAAGTTTGTAGATAAAACGGGCATCCATCCCAAAACATTTAAAGCACAATTTTTTTAAACCCGTAACACACAATGGGAGCGAATAGTTTTTTACGCATTGAAGAAGGCATTGCATGCTTTAAAAAATATATACTTCCTTTTTCAGCTTGATTCATCTAAACATGTCCGTCTGTCTTTGCGTCAATCCGTCTGTATGTTTATTTCTACATGTTTCATTCGGTCAGTTTTTAAGATATCAAGCTGAAATTTGAATATTATGCTTTGCTCGGCTACGATTAAATCTAGTATTATATGCCACTCTCGCTGTAAGGTATAGCCCCAAACGGTTTTCTATAGGAAGACAATTACTACTTGAGAATGTATTTATTATTTATTATGTAACAAAGGTTCTCCAATTCTGTTCCTTGGTACGTCTATCGAAACGAATGATTTTTGCAGGGGTAAAAGGGAGGTAGAAAGAGGCATGGTATAGTCCCTAATAAGTATGTTATATATATTCATAAAGTCGATCTAGCTATGTCCGTCCGTTCGTTTGTCATGCTGTCCGCCATATGAAAACGATTATTTCGGAGACTATAAGAGATAGCACCACCATATTTGAAACTTAGTCTCTTCTGAGCCGTCAAGTGGTCACTTACAAAAGGTTTTTTGCAGTCCCATTCAATGGGGTAGTTCATCGTTCTTTTTTTTTTTTTTTTTTTTTTTTTATCAACTCAAATTATTTGGCCTTCTACAAACTTTTTTACAGATTTATTGGTCCTTTTTTGGAAACGGTTAATCGTTGGGAACGTACACTGGCTTTAATATCCGAAATAATTGACGAATGGCTTGTAGTGCAGCGCAAATGGATGTATCTGGAGGGCATTTTTATTGGAGGTGATATACGCACACAGTTGCCCGACGAAGCGAAGAAATTCGACGATATTGACAGAGCGTACCGCAGAGTAAGTAAAATTTTATTAAAGCAAAAAAGTTTTCCAAAAGTGGCTAAATTGCTTAAATTTCTGTGTTTAGTTTTATTTATTTATTAGTTTTTTTTTTATTTAATCTGAAGCTACACAACATTAAAGAACAAAACATGCTAACGAGCATTTTGCGTATACTTAATATCTGTAATAAAGCATATGTTGTGCCGTGAACGAATGTGAAAATTTCTGAAATTTTACCTTCTTTTTCTGCAAATAATTCACAGAACTATTCTTCATTTTCATTTATTTGTGTTCAAGCTGCTTCATTTGCTTCAGTTTATTTGTAACATTTGCCGCAATACAATATTTGATGCCATTTATGTGATGATTTATTATTTTGATTTTGTTGTTCATTGTTGCTGCTTTTCATTAAACATAATTTACTTTTTCTACTGCATTATATATATTTTTTTTTTTTCTTATTTCCTTATTTTTTTTTTTGTTTTTTTGCTTTTGTTTTACTGCAGATCATGGTTGATTGTGCCAAGAATCCGCTTGTGGTACCATTTTGCACTATACCCGGTCGTTTGATTGAAATTCAGGGACTAGGAATTGGTTTGGAAAACTGTCAGAAATCATTAAACGAATATTTGGATTCGAAACGACGTATTTTTCCACGTTTCTATTTTATTTCAACCGATGAGCTGCTCTCTATATTGGGCAGCAGTGAACCATCTGCAGTACAGAACCACATCATTAAGGTAGGTCACCGCAAGTGAGTTTGGTTGAAGAAATGAAATACATACTACTCACACACACACACTCAAACACACACAAATATTTGGCAAATGCTTGTGACATTATTTTTTTATATGCATTTGGGAGCTGGGCGAGTTGTGTGTGTGAGTTGTCATGAAATATGGATGCCAGCATCTAGTACGTTTATGTGGGTGGGTGTATAGATTTGTTTACATACATACAAACTAAACCATAAAACTTAATGTTTCTGTTTATGCGCTCATATGACTTCGTTTTGCTACGCTTTTTGGCTGCCAACAACACAAACACGCTTTGCACTTAATGGCGTCACTAGCGACGGGCAACAGCGTAACAGCCAAAAAGCGGAAATGACGTTGATTTACCAAAAAAAAAAGAGAACAAAATAAACGACCCCACACATACATGGACGCCTACATGCCGCGTACATATGTGCATAAATATTTTTATGAATTTATGCTCATAAATAAAAAAAAATATATATTTTTCTATTTTCATTGGGTTTTTTTTATTTTTAATTTTCTATAATTTTTATTAATGATTTCTTTGTTTTTCTTTATTTCAGATGTACGATAATATTAAATCGCTGCGTATTGTTAAAGATGGCGAGAAGTACATTGTAAATGCTATGATATCCAGCGAGGGTGAAGTTATGGAGTTTCGTTCGATTGGTAAAGTACATTGTTGTCAATTTTATTTTTCTTTTATTTTCTTTTTTCCAAGTCAATTGTTCAATTACAACAATGCGTATTGAAAGTACAAGCAATAATAACAACAACAATAATAATAAGTAGCAATGATATTACTTGTGTTGTATAAAAATCGCCTATTGGGCAACTCGAGTCATTTAAAATTGGAAAAAGTTTCGTACGCCAAAAGGAAAACAGCCAGTGCAGTCGTTAATATAAATCTATGGGATTTTTACGAAAAGCGAAAAGTTTTCTTTCTCGCTATTAGGTATCTTTCTTCATCTATATCTTTCTCTTTCTCACTCACTCTGATCGTGTGTATGTTGTATGCATATAACCATGATTATTTGAGGCCTGATAAAGTCTAAATTTTTTTAAAGGGGAGATCCTTGCAGTCTACGCAAACTACCGTCCTAATCTGTCCAGCGTATAGTGTGATAGACTGAAACTGATAACATTAACAAATACCCAAAGCGATGACGGGGTAGGAAAGAACTTTTCTGAGCCTTTTGATACCAAGATAAACTTTAAGCTGTACTCTTCGGATGGAGTACAAACGATGACATCGACATGTTCGGCTAAAATTAAACCGCATTCAGCAGGGCTTTCGCGGCAATTGAGAAAGAGTCCAGACCAATGAGAATGGTTGTAAATGGGAACAAAACGAAGTGCTTGGCATTTACTCGCAAAGCATCATCAAGACTTGGATACACTGTGATAGTGGTGATCTTAAACAAAAACAAGGAAAAACGTTAACTTCGGTGGAACCGAAGCTGAAATACCCGTTACATGGGCGTGTCGTCTTGGTTTTGACCCTGGGTGACCAAAAAAATGTTTTTACCCAATTGGGAGCGAGTACATTCATAAATAATTACTATTAAAAAAAAAAATCGAAAAAAATCGATAAGTTTGTATGGGGGCTATACCTAAAAATGGGCGTGGCACTCTCATTTTCGAACTTAACCTAGTCGTTGCCGAGAAAAGCTTAAGTTTAAAATTTCAGCCCAATATCTTTATATCTTCATCGAAAAGATCGCATAGCAACAAACAGACGGACAGACGGACAGACGGACAGACGGACAGACAGACAGACGGACATGGCTAGATCGATTCCTCTCATCGAGCTGATCAAGAATATATATACTTTATGGGGTCTCCGATGCCTTCTTCAATGCGTTACAAACTTTTTGACAAACTGAATATACCCGTTTACACTATGTGTAACGGGTATAATAATGTAGAAAACTTCGTTTATTAAAGCTATAAATGTAACCAGGCCCAACAACAATATTCGCGTTCTGTTCCAAATTTTTTTGAAAATATCACATTTATTCATACAAAAGTACCCAAGTTCATATATTCGTGGTCGCTTTTGCTCAATCCCATTAAATCCCTCCATTAAACAAAAAGCTCAACGTCACTGATCGTTGTACCACTTTGTCACACTTACAAGTTTCGCCATTTTTCGTATAATTTTGCAGACACGGACTCTGATTGCCAATTTTAAAATTGGAATGGAACGTTTTTATATTGGCACTGTCTGCGTAGCATTTTGTAGACTACTCTTCAGCGTATACTCCTCTACGCTTCTCTTTTAATTAATTCCAATGCTGCATAAGCGAACAATGTTGTACTATTCAGCGTTCTCTCAAAATGACTTCGCCATGCAAATAAGTTGAATAAGTTAACTGCGTAGCACAACCTTTGCCATTATACTACGATATGTACTATATTGCCAACATTGTCAGTGTTGGCACTGATGCTCTTTTCTGCTCTGCTCTGCTCTGATGTTGTTGAATGATTATTACACCGAATTTTTATTATATTCTTATAGCGCACACTTATTGGCTATTGTTATTGCTCTTGTTGCTGTTGCTGTTACTACTTCTGCTACTCTGTTTATTATTTATTTGTTTCATGCAATAATTCCGTGGTTGTCCTTTACACTTGTGACTTCATTGATAGAAGCTCATATTTTAATACTCTATACAAGCTATATGAATACATGGTATATTAATTTTGATGCAGAGTTTGTAACATTTGGTAGGTTTACTCCTGCGTTTTTGGCAATCGCCAGAAGCTTGTTGTGAATGTTACTGGACGTCTCTTTTAACGACGGCAGTTACAGATGAGGATCACCAGAGACTCCACGACTCCTATTGATCCTGTGTTGCCTACGTAGTCTGTGGATATTATGATCTAGCTTTTTATTGGGTATTGGGAATATTATTTTAGATATTTTACAATCAGTTGTGTTCCTCCACCTCATCCCAAAATCTATGGAGGCAATCTTCTTCAGAAAGCAAATTTATGAATAAAAAAAATGTTTCGAATTTTTATCTCGGTATGCAAACTCCATTTTACAGACTAAATTTATAGATCTGTATGTCTATCTAATCTTTAAAAGTGTAACAGTAGGGTTCAAAGAGTATCAAAGAATTTATTTACACTAAAATTAATTTGATGTTTTTATATTATTTTCTTTTCTTTTTAGTACGCGCACAGGGTCGCGTAGAGCATTGGATGAACGATGTGCTCGATGAGATGCGACGCTCGAATCGGTATATCACAAAAACTGCAATACATGATTTTGGCACAGATCTTATAATATCAAGGTAAGCAAGCATAAATGAAATCAAGCAGTTTTGAAGTGGGACCACTTTCATATGAAGTTCGCACACGTATTAAGTCAAAAAGTGACATAAAAATAAAATATATATTTTATGACCAGCAATCGACTCGAATCGAATCGAAACAATAACAAAAGCGGAAGAAAAAAACAAGGAAATAAGCGAGTAGCGAGTATATTAGCAACAGCAAGAAGAACAATATGTTACGTGCAGAATTGCCGACAGGACTTTTATTGCTACAACTGTCTGAATACAAGGATAACACGCACACACACACACACACACATTCGTTTATATTCTTTCACTTGCACTTTGCGCTTTCTGTATAATTTTGTCATTTTGTGCGATTTATTATTGTTTTCGCGTTTGTTTGAGCGCGGGGGAGGGGGACAATATCTCTCGTTTCGCATTTATTTATTGGCAAATTGAATTAAATTGACACTCGTTTTGTTTTGTTTTATTTTTTTTATTCATTCATTCATTCATTTATTATTATTATTGTTGTTTTTTCTCACTTTTTGTGCAGACCTGACTGGTTAATGAAGTACCAAGGCATGGTTGGACTAGCCGGTAGTCAAGTATGGTGGACCGCCGAAGTGGAAGAGGCATTTGATCAAGCACAAAATCACGGAAATATGCGCGCCATGAAAGATTTTCTGGGCAAAAACAATTATCAAATTGAGGAACTTGTGCTGAAGGTGCGCTCCAATTTATCACGTAATGATCGACTCAAATTCAAGACACTCTGCACCATCGATGTACATGCACGAGATATTATAGATAATTTTGTGCGTGATAATGTACTCGACGCCAGTGAATTCAGCTGGGAAAGTCAATTGCGTTTCTATTGGCTCAAATTGTACGATAATCTTTATGTGGTGCAATGTTCGGGACAATTTGAATATGGCTATGAGTATATGGGTCTAAATGGACGTCTGGTGATAACACCACTCACCGATCGTATTTATTTAACCATAACACAGGCATTACTCATGAATTTGGGTGGTGCACCAGCGGGACCTGCAGGCACTGGTAAAACGGAGACTACCAAGGATTTAGCCAAGGCTATGGCATTGCTTTGTGTCGTAACCAATTGTGGTGAGGGCATGGATTATCGTGCTGTTGGCACTATACTTTCTGGACTGGCACAGTGCGGTGCCTGGGGTTGTTTTGATGAGTTTAATCGCATTGATATCTCAGTGCTGAGTGTTATATCGACACAATTGCAGACAATACGCAATGGGCTGATAAGGCGTTTGAAACGTTTTGTGGTATGTCAATTTGGATTGAAATAAAAATCGAATTAAATGTATAAAAAAATATATATTTCAGTTTGAAGGCGTCGAAATAAAATTAGATTGGAAAGTTGGTGTTTTTGTTACCATGAATCCCGGCTATGCGGGGCGCACAGAATTACCGGAATCAGTTAAGGCGCTCTTTCGTCCAGTTACTTGTATTAAACCAGATTTAGAATTGATTTGTTTAATTTCGCTTTTCTCGGATGGTTTTCTAACAGCTAAAGTGCATATTTTAAATCATTGCGAATTAGTATTTTTGTTTTAAAATCATTGAAAATATTTTCAGGTACTCGCTAAGAAAATGACTGTACTATATGCTTTAGCACAGGAGCAGCTCTCGAAGCAATGCCATTACGATTGGGGTCTACGTTCATTGAATTCAGTGTTACGCATGGCTGGTGTTATGAAGCGTCAATCAGAGGATCTACCCGAGGCAGTTGTACTTATGCGCGTATTGCGTGATATGAACTTTCCAAAATTTGTATTCGAAGATGTGCCACTTTTTCTGGGACTCATTAAAGTATGTAACAGCTGCTTTTTGTTATTCTTATTTAAAAAAAAAAAAAAATTAAAAAAATCAATTTCCTTTGTTTGCAGGATTTATTCCCTGGCATCGATTGTCCGCGCATTGGCTATCCGGATTTTAATGCTGCTGTGCGTCACGTGCTTGTTACTGATGGTTATATCCTGCTGCCCGATCAGGTGACAATTTCTTATTGGCAATTTTCGTTAGCTAGTTTTCGTCATATTACTGCTGCTATTTCTTTTGCTGCTGTTGCTTACTTTGCAAATTTCTCAAACATTTTTTGTTGCTGTCAAAGTAACATTTTCATCGTTTGCAACAACAACGACAACAAATAACAACAACATAAACGAATTTCGACAAGTACAATGACAATGATGACAGCAACAAACAGTTTTCATTCTTATTCCATATTAGAACTTTGCTATTCATTCTGCATATTTACTACTCATTCACATTGCAATAGCTTGACTGTTCTTGTTGTTGTATGTTGTAGTTGCTTTTGTTTTTGTTGTTGTTGTTGTCATCGTTGACATTTTGACACTTTGTAAATTGTGCTTTGTCGCAGCATAATCACAAATGAAGGAAATGTTTCTGAACATTTTACGAAAAATTTGCAAAGTTCAGCACCTTTGGCTATTTTTATTTCTTCAATTTCAATTTAACTTTTTTTTTGCTTTTATTTATTTTGTTTCTTTTCTTTTTTTTCCAATTGTTTTTCATTTTGCATCGAAACATCAAAACGTTGCATAAATGTCACATTTGGTTGACATTTCAACTATGTATAACGACGACGCCTCTTGGTAATTCAAAAATTTTGTTGTTTTTGCTTCATCGCTCACAATGGCATCGTCAACACAACGCAACGCAATGCAGGAAGACAAAGTCGTACAAATGTACGAAACCATGATGACCCGACACTCGACCATGATTGTGGGCCCAACAGGTGGCGGTAAAACTGTCGTCATAAATGCCCTGGTCAAGGCTCAAACTCACATGGGCCTGCCCACCAAGTGCTTGGTGCTTAACCCGAAGGTAAGTGCAATGATTGCCAAGCTGACTAGATGACTGACGGACAGACGGACGAACGGACTGCCAGAATAGATGGATAAACGCTTGGTTAGTAGCTTGGTTTTAGCTATAATTTTTTTTCCATTGTTTCTTTCATTCTTTTTTTCTAGTAAAGCAGCTTGTTTTTGTTGCACACAAATTGCCTTTTTTTTTTTGTTTTTTTGTTTAACTAGCTGTACGACTGGCAAGTCTGTCTGTCTACATGTCTGTCTGTCTGACATCCTTTTCCTGTGTTCTGTGCATTTGAACCGATTTGCAGGATTGTTGCTGCTGCTGCTGCAATTCACTTTCATTGTTTTACTCTATGCTTTCATATTTTCTAACATCTTTTTGTTTTAAAAACCTCAACGGCAACATCATTCTCGTTCATGTTTTACCAAGCCGTACGCTTAACAACTCATACTGCGCTGGGTAGTATGTGAGTCTACAGGTTTTTTTTTTTTTTTCATCTTTAACTTGGTCATTAAATTAAGTCATTATATTGCAAAACGAGTGCGATTTAAAGGTAATCGCTTTAAGAATGTATTTATTTTAAAGGTTTCAAATTTCTGGAACCTTGCAATTTTACATCACTGTCTTTTGCTGTTTTAGTTAAATTGAGGCGGAAAGTTTGAAACGTATTAATCATAGATCCCATAGTACATATACTTGATCACCTTGATCATGTCCGTGACTGTTTCTCTTAGTTTCAAAAATATTGAGATGAAACTCGAAAGCTTAAGTATACTACGTTCACTCTAAGGCATAGCTTCCATTAAAACCCATGGTCCAATTGTACCAGATGGTGTATTCATATTCTGTCTCTTTCTACTCTTCTCTCTTCTCTCAGCATTCTTTCTGCTAAGTTGACAATTTAAACCGACAGAGAGTAAGAATACACCACCTGCATCATCATCGAGTTTTAAATGAAAAATGCTTTTATTTATGAATGTATTCACTCCAAATTAGATACAAAACACTTCTAACGTCAACACATGCATGATTTGTTAAGGATCGTCAAGGTCACCTCTTATACAAACCCAAAACTCAAGTTCACACTATTTGTGGCAGGTAAAAAACGGTTTACTGATAATACTGCTAGCCAATTTTATATGTATGTAAAATTTTTAAGTTGTACCTCGTGTTAAAAAGCTGACCAAATATTTTTTTAATATTTCGCGTATGGCCATACAACTCACATAAATAAAAACGTTCAAATTAAATAGTTAAAAAGTTATTATTACTATAATAACTCATATTAAATGCTTTCCTCATTTTTGTTTTTAGTTTTTTATTTTCATCAATGTCATTAGCAGAGTAATGACCAGCAGTGCCAATACGCGTAACAACTTCATCAACATCATCAGCGTTTATTATGAATATTTAACAGTTTTTTTTATGTGGCAGCTTTTAATTCTTTTGTCATTTTGTCGCTTTCTATCTCGTTCATATATAGTATATAGCTTTTTTCAATCACTCTTCAACGTTTATTTAGTCTTTATATTAACCGATAAATGCTTCAATTCAATTCAAAAACATGACCCAGCAATATACCATATAACTATGTATAGCATTTTCAATTTTGCAATGACAACACCAAACGCAACAAAAGGAACAAAAAAAAAGGCGCAGTTAGAGAGTGAGAGAGAGAGCGTTGGATGTCGGACATGCACAAATAACAAAATGGCGCCATTATCATTTTCCTTTTTTTTTTTATCGACCATGCATAATATTTAACTTGCGTTTTTCATTGCATAAAAATTCATACACACACGCATACACACACACACATGCACTCCCTTGCATTCAATTTTCACATAATTGCAGGCTTGCTCGGTAATTGAATTGTATGGTTATCTGGATATGGAAACAAGAGATTGGATTGATGGATTATTTTCGAATATATTTCGCGAGATGAATAAGCCCATTGAACGTGAGGTAAGTGTATTAATAAAAAAATAAAAAAAAAATCAACAAAAATGATAATAAACAAAAAATTGTATTTCATAGTTTTATTATTATTACATCAGCATATCATGAATAATTTTAAAATGTTAGTAAATTTTAAAATATTTTAGTAGAACGAATAGTTTTTTTTCTTTTTTTTTTTTTTTAATGAAATATTTAACTAAGTCTGAGCATGTAAACTAAAAATAAAGGGCAAGAATGAACTAGGAATATTTGATTTCTGGCAATATTTCTATAAATTGATTTTGTCATAAAATTTAAAGCATGAGCTTAGATTCATAATATACGACAATCCATATTATCGTTATGGATCTATTGTATCATATATCTTTTTACCAGAGAAGTTTTTCCACATTTTTTGGCCAAGAGGCATCTATCTATTTTATTCAGAAATTTCTGAGAGACATTTTAAACTTAAGAAAAGCATAACATTAAACTTATATCGACTACATATGTCAGCTAGCGCCAGCTGTGTGTGGAATCTGAAAACTTAGTTGCGTGGGGGAACTACGAAATGCTTAACTTGACTTATTATACAGTTATGAGACATATTAGCTAAATACATTTTAAAGGACTCGTCTTTTTCTATATTTAACTTTAAATACTATCCGCAATATAGCTTTATATAAACTCAATGTCAACGTCATCGTTGTTGTTGTTATTGTCATTGCTTTAGCTTTTATCCTATTTCGATGACATCAACGCAACGCAAAGCAAAGCATGCCAAGCGTGTTAATAAATCCCAACGCGCACAAAAACTGTTGCAAAAAGAAAAAGTGCGACCAATGTGGCGCTTCGAAATGTTTAATGGCACAAGAGTACTGCATTAAATTTGCATGATAGGCTTAAATGTTTAGCTAGCAGCATGGTTGGTTGTCTTCATGCTGCTAGACAAGACAGACAGACAGACAGACGGCGAACATAATAGAATCAGCGCAATGCAATACCTGCAATGTTTCCATTCGTCTCCAATGCACTCTACACTTCACTTCACTTTAGTTCAGCTCAAATTAACTATTCCATGGTATACCTTTAGGAACGTCGCTATGTTTGCTTCGACGGCGATGTCGATGCGCTTTGGATTGAGAACATGAACTCCGTGATGGATGATAATAAGCTGCTAACGTTGGCGAATGGCGAACGTATACGCCTCGAGAACTACTGTGCACTCTTATTCGAGGTAAGTTTTTTCATATCTATTTTTTTTTGTATGCTCGTATGCGCCTGCTAATTTCTACTTCAACCAAAACTGTTTGGCAGGTTGGCAATTTAAACTACGCATCACCGGCAACCGTTTCACGTGCTGGCATGGTTTATGTTGATCCAAAGAATTTACGCTACAGTCCCTATTGGCAACGTTGGGTGCTTACGCGTCCTGAGGTGCAACGTGAATTGCTCAACGACATGTTTGAGAAGATTATTACGCAAGCCATTGGTTTTATAATCGAAGGCACTGACGGCACTACACAGGGTATGCCACTGAAGATGGTCATTATGCAAACAGATTTGAATATGGTAACACAATTTTGTAATCTGTACGATGCAATGTTACCGGTTTATGGTCCATCCGATAATATGCTACTGGATGAGCCAATAATAAAAGTCTATAATACGGATACATTGGAATGTTGCTTCTTACAATGTGTCTATGGCTCTTTGGGTGCTTGTCTAGTGGAAAAGCATCAGGCGGTCTTTGACGAATTCATGAAACGTATTGCGGGCTTTCCTTTGGTTACCGATACACAAGAATCGCCTGCTGGTAGTGGACAGCTGCCGCAGGGTAAGCCTACATTATACGATTATTTCTGGAGTCAAGAGGATAACTGTTGGTTGGCATGGGAATGGATTGTTAAGCCATACGAACATGATGCAACAATGAAATTTAGCGAAATATTAGTGCCAACTGTGGATAATACGCGTACAAATCGTTTGCTAAATCTGATGAGTGATGTACGAAACGAAATAAAACTCATTTGTTAATGCGTTATTGCGTGTTAAATAGTGCATTCATGTGAATTTTTAATCTTCTTCTTCATCATCTGCTTCTTTAACAGATTAAACGTCCCGTATTGCTTGTAGGCGAAGCTGGCACATCAAAGACTGCAACAATCATGCAATATTTGCGTAATCTCAACCCGTCTGTCAATGTAATCGAAAAACTCATAAAATGCCATTGACATGCTCAACTCATGCTGCTATTTGTTCTACTTCTCATCCTTTTCGTTTCAGATCATACTGAATATTAATTTCTCATCGAGAACTTCGTCATTGGATGTGCAACGTACATTGGAAGCGTCTGTTGAAAAACGCACTAAGGATACTTATGGACCGCCAATGGGCAAAAAAATTGCATGTTTCATTGATGACATGAATATGCCACAAGTCGATGAGTGAGTAATGCCACATAGCCAGTGGACGTGTTCTTTTATTGCTCTTACTGCTGCTGCTGCTGTTATTTGACTTTTATCGATTTTGTTTATTTTTTCCAATGTTTCCAATTTTGAATTTTTTTTTCACAGTTATGGCACACAACAACCTATTGCACTACTAAAACTATTTTTTGAACGTGGTGGCATGTATGACCGCGATAAAGATCTCAATTGGAAAAAGTTTAAGGATATGACATTCTATGCTGCAATGGGCTGCGCTGGTGGTGGACGTAACGAAGTCGATCCGCGTTTCATATCGATGTTCTCAACATACAATATAGTTTTTCCAAATGATGAATCACTAATACAGATTTACTCGTCCATATTCAAGGGACATTTGGAACATGCCAAATTTGATGCTAAAATGTTGCCAATGGTCGATATTATCGTTAAAATGACACTCAAACTTTTTAAGGTATTTAAATTGAATCGAATTGAATTGAATTGCAAAATTTATATAACACGATTTACATATGCAAATATTGACAATTTTTCATAATCTGCCAACGTCTTACAATGTCGTCGGTCCAAAGTCCCATTCATACTTTACAAAATAGAAATTATTCAATGATCTGTAATGCACTCTGTCTGCATTTCTATAACGCATGTACAATTGCTCTATGAAGTACAAAAAAATAGAAGACCTTTTGGCTATTTATGTATGTATATAGTATATAAGGAGAGTAATGGTCAATAGCAGCATAACTGTGCCCACTTGAGCAATGCACGATGCAACGAAACGCAAGCATCGGGCTATAACTCTCTTACGTTCTTCGAGAATTCGAAAAAATATGTGATTATGCTCAAGTGTCTTGCAAGAGCTCTGCAGCTCTGAAGATGTTCTTCTACTGCCTTAACTGCTGCTGCTGCTGCTACTATTCCATGCTAGTTGGTAGCATTAGTTTATGGTACTTTTAACAATTGTTGACACTAAAATATTATCGCATTTCATTGCATTCAGATAAAAATGCATTTGTCGCCACAATTGCCGCCACCGCATGCTGCATACAATTCTGTCCGTCGACCTTCTTCCACTTGGTTACTCTGCTGCGTGCGTGTGTTTGTCTGTGCCCTCGAAAAATGATTTACTCACACCTGCCGCATAATATCGTTGAGTACACTACCAGTACCATCGTAGCATCGTCTTATTTTCCAAAGTAAAAATGAATGTCTTTGCTTTCGTTCAACACAGTCAGACAATCAGAACAGACAGACAGATAGACTGTAGAACTTGAAGTAGATATTAATGCGCTGCGAAATGGAGTAAAATGAATTATTTGAATAGAATTGTCGTTACTCATACGACGCGACGTCTTCGACAACGGCATCGGCATCGGTAACGTCTTCCTTGTTGTCCTTGTGGAAGCGCAACTCGATAATGGCTGTAAATTTATATAAGCGCCAAATGAACACACTCAAATTCGTATGGAAGTAGCAACAGCATCAACAGCAGCACCAGCAGCAGTAGCAGCAGTAGCAGCATTAGTAGGAATTGCAATCAAAGACAGTCCATGAAGTAGCACTCTATGCACTTTGCACATGAGCGCCGATTAGGGATTCCATAATATTCTGCTTTGATAAGCATAATAATTATAATCTAAATTACAAATCGAATTTTTTGGCACCGTACTAAAGTTCACAGGGAATTATAGTAAACATTTTTATAGCTCCAGATGAGTGGATTTGACAATCGATGCTTCTTAAAATTATAATGAAAATAATTAGTTTATTAATTCATTTAGGCAAGGGGTGTCAACTAATTAGAATATATCAATATTGGTTGGGTATGGTCACTTTAGTAAAACATTTAAATGGTCACTTTTGAGTAGTATTTGTAAATCACTGTCAAAAGAGCGCCTACTCTTAAGATTCTATGTCTACGCATTGCGAAGATATGACTTCTCCGGTTTCAAGAAACCCATTAGACCCCAGGTCAACATTTTTAAAAATCGCATCGTAGGATAAAATATCAGAATTCCCCTTTGAATGACAGGCTTAAGTTCTAATGCTTCATATGTATATATAAAACAAAACCCTTTTTATTCATTGTATTGGATTTTCATACAAAAACTTTAAAAATTTTTTATATTTGTATGGGGCTATACCTAAAATTGGATTTGGTTCTATCCATATTGGTCTTTTTTCATTGGGACTATCATATACTAAATTTAGGCTTCCTAGAATAAGAAATAATTACGTTTTTATGCAAAAATCCAAAATTTTTTGGGTAGATTTATATGGGGGTGCCCCTTAAAATTGGGTTAGAAAAAAACCGTTTGCAAATGCACACTCGACGGCTTAGGAGAGTCTAAGTTTCAAATAAGCCAGCTCAATCTGTAATAGTCTCTGAGATAATCGTTTTCATACGGCGGACAGCACGACAGACAGACGGACATAGCTCGTTCAATTCCTCTTTCAATGCTGATTAATAAGTCGGTCTATCTAGCCTCCTTCTGTCTTGTTACATACATTCGCACAAACTTAATATACATTTTTACCGTTTGTGTGCAGGGTATAAAAAAAGAATATTCTTTAACCAGTACGCCCATGACATCAATAAAAGTAAACTATAATATACAGTACTCGGAGCTTGTTGTGGCACATTTGAATGCTTATTGGAAATCGAGATAAATTTGATTTGTGTATGCATGTTATGCACAAGGCTGTAAAAGAGACTAAGCGCACTCCCAGAGCAGCTGGGAGTCGATGCGATGCGATGTCTTTGTTGTGGTTTAATTTACTGCGCCACAGTACAGCTGCACTCAATTTTCTGCTTTCTTCGAAGAGTTTTACACGCTATCATACCATGCAATTCATCATCTAACTCAAGAGTCAATTGCATATGTATATCTTTTCTTATATTTTTTTTCTATTTTCCTACAACAATTTGCCTTGGCTTTTTACTTTACAGTTGGTTATTGTCGACTTACCACCAACGCCCTCCAAATTTCACTACATCTTTAATCTTAAGGATTTGTCACGCATCTTTGCCGGCATGCTACTTATACAGGCGGCTTTCTTTAAAAGTCTACGTCATGTGGTGCGCGTTTGGCGTAATGAGTTTACGCGCATTATTTGCGATCGTTTAATCTCAAAACAGGATATAAATCTAGTGCGTCGTTACGTCACCACTGAGTTAGAGGAACGTTTTCCGCCCGATTTTGAGGAATTGCATGGTTTTGTCGATGAGGAAGCCGCAGCGGAATTACAAGTAGCACAATTGTATGGTGGTTTCTCGGATGACGATATCGGTGAAGAAGGTGAGGAAGGTGAAGAGGAGGAGGACGAGGGCCCACAAGTAATACTGTCACTATCGGAATACGCTTTACGTGATCCATTGCTTTATGGCGATTTTCGAAATTTCACCAATGAATCCGAGCCACGTTTCTATGAGGATCTGCTGGACTATGATGCTGTCTTTGCGCTTTTTACTGAAATTCTAGATGAATACTCGGAGCGTAAACAAAAAATGACATTGGTGCTCTTCGAAGATTGTCTGGAACATTTGACACGTGTACATCGCACTTTACGCATGAATCGTGGTCATGTGTTGCTCATTGGTGTCGGCGGCAGTGGCAAGAAATGCGTTACACGTTTGGCTGCCTTCGCTGCCGAATGTGAAGTTTTTGAGATTACCATTTCTCGTGGCTATAATGAAACCTCATTCCGTGAAGACTTAAAGCTTTTATTCCTATTGGCAGGTGTAAAGCGTAAGAAAGTTGTTTTTCTTTTCACAGCTGCACAGATTGCAGAAGAAGGTTTTCTGGAGCTCATCAATAATATACTCACTGTGGGCTTAGTCCCAGCGCTGTTTGCTGATGAGGATAAAGATGGCATTGTCAATCAAGTACGCAAATTTGCTGAGGAGGATGGCTTTTCTGCTTCAAAGTATGTTTTGTAATTCAATAATTTTGTGTATTTACTTACAATGTGCTGTGTTCTCAAGGGACTCTGTTTGGGCTTACTTCCTACGCACTTGTGCAGAAAATATGCATGTAGTTCTATGTATGTCGCCATCTGGAGATGCACTACGCAATCGTTGTCGCAATTTCCTGGTCTGATTGGTAGTACCTACATTGATTGGGTCTTTCCGTGGCCGAAACAAGCGCTATATGCTGTGGCACGTCTCTTTCTGACAGAGCATAAATTGATACCACCGAATCATCGGGATGCTATCATTGAGCACGTTGTGCATGTACACACAACGATACAGCAATACTCAGTACAATATCTACAAAAATTGCGACGTAATAATTATGTTACGCCCAAGCACTACTTGGACTATATCAATTCATATCTGGGTCTACTAGGTAAGTAGCAGGCACTATATTAGTCGCTCTGACAGTGTTATTTACCCATTACTGCCTTCCATTCCATGCAGAGGAAAAGCACAGCTTCATTATGATGCAACGTTCGCGTTTGGGCGAAGGTATTAAGAAGATTAAAGAAGCATCATTGCAAATTGATGAATTGCGTATAATTGTCACGGAGCAGAAGAAAAATGTTGCAAAAGCAGCAAAGGAGTGCGAGGTTATGTTGGTTGATATTGAATCCTCTACAAAGAAAGCAAATACAAAGAAAGAAGAAGCATCCGAAAAATCTGTTGAAGTCGAAATAAAAGGTAAACAAATTGCTGTTGAGAAGGCAGAAGCCGAAGAAGCGCTTAGCTGAGGCAATGCCAGCGCTTGAGGAAGCACGCCTTGCATTATCCCAGCTAGAAAAGGCACAGATCACAGAAATTCGTTCATTTGCAACACCACCGGCACAAGTGCAAGTGGTGTGCGAATGTGTTGCAATATTGAAAGGTTACAAGGAGATCAATTGGAAGACCGCCAAGGGCATGATGTCTGATGTGAATTTCTTGAAAAGTCTTATGGAAATGGATTGCGAGGCACTAACACAAAAAGCAAATTACCGCCTGTCGTCAACATATGAAACAGAGCAACCTCGATGACATGGCAAAGATTTCGGTAGCGGGTGCAGGTCTCTTAAGGTTTGTAAAAGCTGTTTTGGCATTCTTCGAGGTTTACCGTGAGGTAAAGCCAAAAAAGAGCGTGTCGACTTTCTTGTGGAAGAACAAGAACAACAAATCAAGTTGCTTAATCATTTGAATCAAGAAATTTCTAAACTAGAAGAACAATTGGACAGATTGAATCATAATTATGCCGAATCAATGAAAGAAATGAAAGTGCTGACGGAAATGATGGAACAGGCAGAACGACGTTTGGTAAGCTTTAAGAGAAAATTAAATACCTGTGATATTTTTGCATAAATTGCTTACTTCTATAGATTGCCTCAGACAAACTGATTAGTGGCCTTAGCTCTGAACGCAAACGTTGGAGTGAAGACATGGCCGATTTAGGGACAACAGCTGATCGATATTGTCGGACAATGTTTACTTTGTGCTTCATTTTTGGCTTACACAGGCGCATTTACATGGGAATTCCGCAAAATGATGGTTTTCGATGATTGGCTAGAAAGCATAAAATCACTGGGCATACCCATCAAACTACCATTCCGCATTGATCAAAATCTGACAACAGACGTCGAGATATCACAATGGTCTTCTGAGGGGCTGCCGCCCGATGATCTATCCATACAGAATGGTATACTCACAATGCGTGCCTCTAGATTTCCGCTTTGCATTGATCCACAGCTGCAGGCGCTACAGTGGATACGCAAAAGAATATCGTCATAATCTGAAAGTGCTTTCATTCAGTGATTCAGATTTTCTGAAACAACTCGAAATGTCCATACTATATGGACTGCCAGTACTTTTTGAAGATGTTGACGATTACATTGATCCGGTTATCGATGAAATTTTGCAGAAAAATATACGCGTCGTCAGTGGACGCAAATTTATAGTACTCGGCGATAAAGAGGTTGACTATGATCCAAACTTTAGATTATATCTAACGACAAAGTTTTCCAATCCCAAATTTGATCCAGCTGTATACGCCAAGGCGCTGGTTATAAACTACACCGTAACGCAAACTGGACTTGAAGATCAGCTGCTAAGCGTCGTCGTTGGTACAGAACGTCCCGATCTGGAGCACCAACGAGAGTCGCTAATAGCACAGACAAGCGAGAATAAGCAATTGTTGCAACAATTAGAGGATTCGCTGCTACGCGAACTAGCAACATCCACGGGCAATATGCTTGACAATGTGGATTTGGTTGAGACATTGGAGAATACCAAATCAAAGGCCGCCATTGTTATGGAACAATTACATTTGGCAGCAGATACAGCTGCGGACATAGAACGTTTGCGTGACGGCTATCGTCCGGCAGCAAAACGTGGTGCTGTGCTTTTCTTTGCACTCGCCGATATGGCCACTGTTAATGCAATGTATCAATATGCGCTGGCTGCCTATTTGGATGTATTTGAAAATTCATTACGCAAAGCAGTACCGGACACGGTGCTCGCGAAACGTTTGAACAATATTATCAAAACTCTGACAGAGAATGTTTATTCGTATGGCTGTACGGGTATTTTCGAACGGCACAAGTTGCTATTCTCATTTCAGATTGCAACAAAACTAGCGCAACGTGACGGTATACTAACGCAAGCTGAGCTGGACTTTTTCATCAAGGGTGCGATTACGCTGACAAAGAGCGAACGTATGAATCCAACGAAATGGCTGCCGGAGAAAAGTTGGGAAGATATACTTAAACTGGCGTTTGATTTTACTGAAACATTCGGTTCACTGCCTGACCACTTATCGCGCAATACAGACGAATGGAAAGCGGTAAGCTTCAAAACGGATTTTATGTGATTTCTTTCTTCCTCTTCTAAATGTAGTATTTTGTGCTAACTAACAAATACACTATACAGTTTGCTTCATGTACACTATACATACGGATGCCAGAATAGATAGAAATTTTGGCAGCTGTATTTTGCAAACACAAGCATAATCCCCTTTTGGATATTTCGTAAAATTTTCATATTTTCATGTTTTCTTGTATGTTCTGTTCTGTTCATTCTATTCTGTTCTATTTCATGCAATGTGTACTCCATTATCATTTTGTGGCATGCATATTCAAGTTATTAGCAGCCTGTTTTTGTCAGCCAGCAGCAGTTCGTTGCTGTGTCTGTTATTTTTATATATATATATGTGTGTGTGTGTGTATGTGCCTGTGTGGGTATACGCCGCACAACTTTTGCTTTGTGTCCTCAAGACTTTTGCGCACATTTTCTGCACAAGTTATTAGCAGCCTGTTTTTGTCAGCGAAGCGCAAAACAGTGAACAAATGTATCGTCGCTGCTCGCGTTGCTTCAGTGCATGTATTACCATATTTTATCAATTTTCCAAGCCATTAGATGAGCGGCAATTTACTCTGCAAAGAAGAGCAACACTTGAAATGAAACGAAAGCAAACCAAACCAAACCATACCATACCATACCATACAAGCCTTAACCTCAGCCTCAGCCTCTGGAAGCCCAATTTGCACTTGAGTAGCTTAATGCTGCCGACCACAAGACATTCTCTTACTTTGGTGCCATAACAGCAAGATGAACAAACTAGAGTATTGCAGCAGCAGTACGAGCAGCAGTAGGAGCAGTCGCGGTAACAGCAAAGCAGCATTATGTCCTTATATCTTGTTATTATTTCGTTTATGGCTAATGGCAGATCCTGTCAACGCTTTGGTCCTTGTCGCCTGCGTCTTATGTTTTTTTTTTTTTTTTTGCTTTATATTCGTTTGGGTTTTCTTAAGCTCATTTACGCTTTTCATTGACAGAAATTAATGTTTCTGCGCTGCTTCCGCGTTGATCGAATTTTCCGTTCAATAAATCAGTATATCGTCGATACAATGGATGAATTCTTCATTATGCCGCCAGTTGTCAGTTTCTCAGCAATTTATGAGCAGACTACTTGCAATATACCCGTTTGCTTTATACTTAGTGCGGGCTCTGATCCAACGAATGATTTGATGAAACTTGCGGATTTAATCTTTGGTAGCATGGCTAATTTTACACACATTTCGCTTGGCCAAGGACAGGAAAAGGTGCGTATGCTTAGAAAGGTTTTGTCTTAAAATATAAATTTTAAAAAAATTTCAGGCTGCATTGCGCTTACTCGACAACGCCGTAAGTCAGGGCCAGTGGCTTATGTTACAAAATGGACATTTGCTGATTAGTTTTGTGCGACAGCTTGAAAAGTATTTGGATAAAAATAACATCACCGCATCCAGATTTTCGTCTCTGGATTACTACAGATCCATCGCCGAATTTTCCCATTGGCATATTGCAGAAATCGCTTAAAGGTGAGTATGCATTAAAAAAATTAAAATAAAAAAATAAACTTTAATGCATTTTACACTTCATTTTCATAGTGGTCACAGAACCGCCGAATGGACTTAAGCTAAATTTACGATCCACATTCTTTAAGGTGCGCCAAGAGCGTCTTGAGGCCTGCTCACATCCCACATATAGACCATTAATCTATGTACTCGCCTTCTTTCATGCTGTTGTGCAAGTAAGTATAGCATAACTTTTACTTTATACATTTGGCCATTTATTGCTTGAAGGGCTGCAAACCGGTTTTGAACCGAATCGGTTTTTTGCAGATGTTAGTAACAATCACAAATAATATTCCTACTATTATCCAGAAAATTAAGTGCTCATATCAAGTATTCAAAGTTGATGTTGATGTAAAGCTAAATCTTTTTAACATATGCATTAATTGAACCATTCGAACCGAACCGAATCATGGTTTGACACTGACTAAAAACCGGTTTGTGAACCGAACCAGCGATTCAAAGGCATCGCGAACCAGTGAACCGAACTACTGCCAATTTTGTAGTGTTTTGCAGCCCTGATTTATTGTGCTCGTCGTATCTGTTTATTTGAAATGCCAACTCGCAGATTTGTAGCTAAAAATGCATTAGACGCTCAGATGCAGCACATTCGAGAGTAACTTTAAACAATCAAATATAAAATTCGAGTAAATTCGCCATTGCTGCCAAATGCTAGCTACTTATTTATTATACTGCGATGAAGCAAGGCAAAGCACTGCGTATTCCATACACTCGGCAACTGTATTGTGCAATTTAACTTGGCTTGGCGCGTTGTTTATTTATTAATTTCCTAATTTGTTGCCGTTGAAAGCTTTCAGCTGCATTATTTGCCAAAGTCGTTACCATTTTCTGCGAATGTGCATCTTATAGAAAATCCGCTGTTGCGCTTTATTAATGAAATCGTCGTTGTTGTTGTTGTTGTTGTTGTCGTCTTCAGTGCAGTTTTGTCGTCAAAATCCCATGACTCTGCTAGATGCAGTAAATTGTTATTGATTGTTTGTTTGCAGTAACATTTGATCGTGGTCATTTATTTGCTGTTGCAGTATTTTTTTTTTTTTTTTTTTTAATTATAAATTCTTAAGACACTGCAGCTCAATTAAAAATTGCAAACTAATTTAATGACTTATTTTATAATTATTTTTTATTGCAACTAGGAACGCCGCAAATACGATAAATTGGGCTGGAACATTGCATACGATTTCAACGATTCCGATTTTGAAGTGTGTACCGAGATATTACGCACATATTTGAGTCGCATCACCGATAATCGTATTCCTTGGAATAGCTTAAAATATCTCATTGGAGAAGTCATGTATGGTGGACGCGTTATAGATGATTTCGATCGTCGCATTACAAATTGTTATATGAATGAATATATGGGCGATTTTCTCTTTGACGAATTTCAAACATTTCATTTTTATCGAGATGAAAATGTCGACTATTGTCTGCCAGATGAGGAAGCAATACTTAGAGAGGATTATATTGGTAAATGTTTAATTATATTTCAAATGTACTTAACCCTATAAAATGGAAAAGTCTACAAAGTCTCTTCTAACATATAATTTACATATAAGATGAAATAATAAGGTCTTGAACTTTATTTTGAAAGATGCAAATGAAAACTAATGGCCTCCCACGTAAAGTTTGCTAAACAGTTAAGCAGCAGATTATAAAAATATAATCCGCTTTTTCATTGTATAGTCAGCATTTATGTTATAATCATAAAAGTTTTTTTTTTTTTTAATTATTGTTTTCATTATTATTTTAGCACATATTGACAAACTGCCTTTGGTCAATAAGCCTGATGTATTTGGCCTACATCCTAATGCTGAGATTGGCTATTATACCGCAGCAGCACGCAGCATCTGGAATAGTCTCATTGAACTTCAACCACAAACTGGTACGTGCTTTTATTCTATAAATTTTATAATTCATTTTTTTTTTTTTTTTTTTTTTTTTTGTAGTTCAATTGTTGTGCAATATTTTTTATTTATTTATTTATTCATTCATTTATGTAGTTTGCGCTTGTTTATTTTTATTACATTTTATTCATGAACATTTTTTGGCATGTTGAATTTTTAATTTAATTTAATTAATTAGCCGCGGTTTCGCAATTAACTTTATTGGCTGGCACTATTATTATGCAACGTTCATACATAGCGTCTGACAGCGCATTTCACATTAAAAATTAAAATACTCTCCCGCACAAATCGAAGCATTTCGCAGCAAAAAAAAAAAAACAAAAAAAAAAAATCGAATTTCGCACAAAAGTCGATAATTTTGTAATATATTTTTAAACGTGTTAAAACCGCCATTTTGTTGCACATTTACACACACTCGCACAAACATTAGCGCACATAGACAAATGTGTGTATATACAATACAAATACATATAAACTTTTACATTTTTCGCTGCACTTTTTCCTTTACTCTTACACTGAAAAAAAAAAAATAAATAAATAAAAAAAACACGCAGCAACCGTTTGGAAACCGGAAAGTGTAGCCAATGAGGGTAAAGTATAAAAACAAAGATTTTTTTTTTTGGATATCTCAAACCAAATTTTTATATGTAAAACTTAACGCGACAAATAACAGCCGCTCATGTGTATACGTTTACTTACACGAAAAGGATGTGCTTTATGTAACCAAATTAGTGCAAAAAAAAATAAAACGAAATACTAAAAGTGCTTTGAGTTAATTTTATTTCGAGGTTAAAAAAAAAACGACAATAATTTGCATATTCATGTGCGTTATTTACTAATTGACCCTTTAAAAAAAAGTTAAAACGATTTTTGTGGCAAATCGGTAGTGTATAATCGTTTAGTCTTACAACTATGTTCGATTGTAGTATCAGTTATCGATAAATTCTTCAATTAAACCTTTACTTGTGTTCATTCTCAGTATTTAAGCGAAGAAATAATTTAAGCTATATTCATATATTATTTGTTTATGTATAAAATCATTCAACAGCAACAGCGATTAGAATGATATTTCCTCTTAAATCTGGAAGTCAACTTTTCTAAATTTGAATGTACTTTATCTCGATTTCTAAAGAGAATAAAATAAGTTCAGTTATCGGAAGTGCAAAGTCTCCAGAAACAGCTTCCAGTTCCTCCATCCTTCATCAAAGCCATTCTTTACACTGGCCTGCAAAATTGACTTTTTTTTTTTATCCGTGTGGAGGGTATTATCGTTTTGGAGGGTGTCCAAAAGTGTCCACTTTCTCGAAAATCAGACGTGAGGGGGCTCTTTTGGTAATCAGTGACGTAGATTGGGTGGAGACATCCCAGTTGGGGTTCAAAAAATTTCAAAAATAAGCTAAAAATGCAGATATAACAATAATTTTCTTGAGAAATAGAAAAAAAGGAAGTTGAGTTTGTATGGGGTCTGTATGTTATAGTGACTCGATCCTTGTCGTATCGGTAATATATTAATAGGATGACAGTAGAAGTAGTTTTTTCCAAATAAGAGTTAAATAAATTAATAAATAAGAATTATTTTCATAAAAAACTCAAACTAAAAATGGGCGTGGCGCCTTGTTTTTGATAATGTTAAAAAGTTTTTTATATTATTTTTCACAAATAATAACTATTTTCATCCAAATACTCCAAAAAAAAGTGGTAAGTTTCTATGGGGGTATACTTAAAAATGGGCGTGGCACCTTGGTTTTGACACAAAAACGCATTGTAGACATATCTCATCGAGCTGATCAATAATATATATACGTTATGGGGTGTCCGATGCCTCCGATGATAATACCCTTTCCTCTATGTATGGCGGGTATAAAAAAACCATGTTGCCTTGTGTTATCTATGAATCTGTCTGGTGTGTTAACCCCCATATTTAGAGGTAAACGCAGATGAGTAGTAATTAAGCAACCAATTCATTAGTTTTCGATGAATTTTTAAACAAGACCATATCTATATGCTGTGTAAATATGTATAATACAAAAAAAAAAAAAAAAAAACAATGTTAATTTTTAAAAGAAATAAGAGAAAATATGTTTAACACTTTAACAACTTATTTATTTTTGTTTCAAATTAGGTGAGGGCACCGGTGGCATCAGCCGCGATGAGTTCATTGACAATGTTGCTGCCGGAATATTAAAAAAACTACCCGCCGCATTCGAGACATGGCGTATACGTAAGCAAATGCAAATGAGTCTATCGCCAACGGGCGTGGTACTGCTTCAAGAATTAGATCGCTTCAATTTGTTGGTCGAACGCATGAAAAAGACACTGGAGCTTTTGCGTAAGGTAAAATTTTGATTAAAAAAACAACAAAAATAGAGAAATGTATCTCAAAATGTCACTCGTAAATTTCTCAAACTTGTTTATTTCTTTGCATATTTTATTGGCCAAAGGCCCACAAGGATCATTGCTGTCGTCGCCAGCGCAAAACAAATGCATCTAATAATTCTAAAACAAAAAAAAAAAAAAAAAATAAGGAAAACAAAAATATATAAAAATACAATAAATAAAAAAGAATCATTTGCATGCATGCTATGGCGACGCAGTGGTGGGACATGTGACGTATTAGATTTGTGCCAAAATAAATTGCACAAAGAAATGAAACTCATTCACATAGATACAAACATGCATGCACTGCTCTTGGCGCATGGCTTTGTATTCGTTTTTAATTTAATTGCATTCATTGTTGTATATAAAATCATTTTTTCCTTTTTTTTTTTTTTTTTTTTTGGGACTTTTCGCCCACACTAAATTTTTTTAGGCTATCGCCGGCGAGATTGGCATGGATACTGTGCTGGACAATATCGCCAACTCATTGTTTAATGGAATGTTGCCAGACGTTTGGCGTAAATTGGCGCCTGCCACATGCAAGCAACTTGCTAACTGGCTGGAACATTTGCAGGTGAGTGGTAAGGTGATGGTTTGAATGAATGAATGGATTACAAGCTCATTAATTGCCGCACATCATTCAATCACTTTGTATGTCCAAATTAAAAAGCTAATCACTTTAGCACTTAATGTAACCATTAACCATTTCCAGCAACGCGCTACACAATATAAGTATTGGTCATTATCTGGTGAACCTTTGGTTATTTGGCTATCGGGATTGCATATACCACAGAGTTATCTAACGGCATTGGTGCAGGTAACAAAAAAAAAAATTAAAATAAATGCATTAAAAAAACTAAACAACCAACCAACCGACTGACGACAACAGTTTAACTTGGTTTACACCACTGTCACCACTGCTATTCACATTATCCACTTTACTCTACAGATTGCCTGCCGCAAAAACAATTGGCCATTGGATAGATCCACATTATACACCCACGTAACAGCTTATACCGATCCGGATGATGTCGAGGAACGTCCTGCAACGGTAAGTCGTTTTAAATGCAAAACAATGAGCCACAGTTTGCGACCCCGCGCTGTCTAAGCCATGACCCATGGTAAAACGACAGGACTAAGCCGTAGCGAACAAGGACGACGAGCGCACACTAATTTCGTAATTAAGAATTCTGTTTGCATTTTAAACGTTTTCATTTTCATTTTCGTTTTTTTTTTTTAACTTCCATTTTTTTTTTCCACTCGTTATGCTCACACTTTTGTTTCTATAACTTGTTTTTTTTTTTTTTAATAGGGTTGCTATGTACATGGCTTATACATTGAAGGAGCTCGTTTTGACTTGGGCATTAATCAACTAGCGCGCTCACATCCCAAAATACTGGTAGAAGAACTGCCGATTTTGTCGGTGGTGCCCATTGAAGCGCACCGACTTAAGCTACAGGTTCGTAGTAATGTTTGTACTTGTTTGTCTTTTTTTTTTTTTTTTTTTGGTTTTTTGTTAGCAGTGAACTGGAATTGTAAGAAGTTTGTCGTTGTTACTGACGACCATTTTGTGGATTTTGCGCATGTGGTTAAGTCGTTGTTGTATACTTTGCGGGACGTACAATTGTGTGTCGTCCTAGCGGCCGCCAGTGTAACACCACCTGCAAATGACAAGGACTAATGTACAGTTGTAGCTATCTAAATATGTATCTGTGTGTATGTGTTTATGTCTGTGTTGCTATTTATTTTTACAGCGCACTAAATTACGTCGTTTTTTTTTTTTTTTGCAAATTCGCTAACATTGCACACAAACATTTCATTTAAATGTTTGCTTCTTTATGCATATACCCTTCGTATATAATATGGCAAAAGCATATTTAATTTAAAATAATGTTTGTAATACCATTCACAATCGAATAGACACACTTACGTTTGTGCGTCCGTCCGTAATATGTAGCTTACAGAGAGCTTACAGTTCTAGAAACATTTTTATCGATGATATAAATTGTAACAAAAAGGGATAACATTCAAGAGAGGCTCTCCCAGAACGCCATAAAGTTAACAAATTATTTTTATAAAACAGTTGGTGTCCGTCCGTGTATCTCTTTGTTAATATAATCAGAACTCTTTTAAAAATCCATTCTATACTTCTTTATCAATTGAATCTGAAGCGTATAACTATTTCGCATTTTCTAAAGTTTCTGTTTTTTTTTTTTTATTGCTGTGCACTCCTTTTCCTACATTGTGGTTACTACTACTTCTACTACAATGTAGCATGTAATTGTTTCTGATTCTAAAAATAATATTTGCAGAATACGTTCCTCTCACCGGTCTATACTACATCGTTACGTCGTAATGCAATGGGCGTTGGATTGGTATTCGAAGCAAACTTGGCTACTAGTGAGGATCTTAGCCATTGGATACTACAAGGTGTTTGCCTTGTTTTAAATACAGACTGAGTGCTGCTATTGCACCACATGAATTTTTAGTTTGTGTGTTAAACATCAAAATTTTTGTATCAATTATTATTTTATTAAAGTAATTTTCATGTCTCTTGTTTTTGGATTTTACAGAGCATTAAAAAAGTAAAAAGTTGTCGTTTTGTTTGTTTTTAAATAGTTTTCGCGTGTGTATTTGTGTTTCTATATGATTTATGCGTCTATGTATCATAAAGATTCACTAGTCTTATTACATAAACTGAAGCCTTGCGAAACCGTATTCTAGGCTTTGTGCGTAACGACGACGACGATGACGACGACGACCATAAGCGTTATTTAAAGCTAAATATTGTATTAACTGCTGCGACGAAAGCAACCAAAGCAGCTTTTTGAATTTATCTAAAATATTACGTTTCATAGAGCCCGGCAGCAATAATTCCAGATTCTGTGTACCGCCACTATCGTCCGAATCGACATCCGATTCGATTGTCATCTCTTGTATGCTAAAGGTATCGGTTAGTTCATGATGATTTGCCTTTTGACGTTTGGCATGCTTCAGCTTGGCCGGAAAAAATGAGATCTCCTCAGCTTCATCATCGCTACTCTGTGATTGATAATCTACTAAAGGCTTTTGTTCAATCTCCCCGGGTATTGGAAGCCGATTAATGGGTATAAGTGTAGCTGATTGCGATTTCGTTGCCTGTCAAATGACAAATGACAATTAACGGAAACAAAATAACAAACTAGAAGATCGTACCTGTTCCTCCTGATATTGCGTATAGTTACGCTTTGCCCTTTCCACCTTCAGCTCAAGTTTACGTTGCAATATGCGGCATGTATTTGGCGGCTCATTACGTTCGTTTGCAACATTTGTTGGCTCTTCTTCCAATTCCTGCGTTGTTGGTGCATAAACTTCATTGCTGCGTAGATGTGAACCTCTGAAGGCTACCTCGAAATCCAAATCGGACATACGTTTTGCGGCAGCGACTGCAGCAGCAGCACCAAGACTTACAGACTTCTTTAAAATACAATGGAAAATTTGTAAAGTAACACCCCTGAATGTGAATAACAAAATTCTATTTAAACTTACCAGTAAAACGTCGTCGTAATTATTTGTCGTCGATTGTCTATCCTCGCTATCGATGCCACTATCCTCCATTGATGTCCGATATATTTATTTAAATGTTCTGGTCGTAAAAAAATGTTGTAATAGCAACAAAAACAAAGAATTGTCAAAATATAATAATTGCGAAAAAAACTGAACTGCTGGAATGCCAAATAATATGAATATAGCGCATGCGCTAAGCCATAACAGCTGATACAACCCCTATTAACTTTACAAGCATTTTGGGAAAAATCAATAACCGGCGACAAAAATGTTGCCACTTGGTTTTGAGATAAAAACAAAAAAAAAAAACGTTTACAAGTTTGTTTTTTTTTATTTTTATGTTTTTTTTTTTTTTTTTGTACCTAAATTAACTATTCTTTGCTCATTCTCGGTTTCAGAGATTCTATAGCAAAGTCTCCATTTTAATATTTGTAGCAAAACGTTAACTTCATTAAAACCAAAGCTTAAATACCCATCATAGAAAATAACTTATATGTATATGAACATCGGTGGCGTTGATTATTATTTCGTAACGGAGCTGGAATGGGGTCAATGATTTAATACAACCCATGCTGGGGTTCATACGAAACACATTAATGCAATTGTCGTGAAGCTCAGAATAAACTGTCGAATAATGTATTATATAAAGAAAATACAATACTGATACCAACAACTTTTAACCAGAATAAATAAAAAATCAGTTTTGTACATGCTTTTATAAAGTTTTATTTTTATTCTATTGGCATTTTTGGTCTCATAGTCGTATTTTAAGTTAACACGGGCCTGAGGAAACAATTATATATTATACATTCGTAGAATGGCTATGACATTGAACATGAAAAGTTATTTAATTTCGATTTTTTTAAACTTTAATAGTTAAAATAACTAAAAACTATATTTGTGCGTCGATTGCAAATTTTTTGGAATAATACAACGCAGAGCCTTGTTACGGACGTGACGCATTTGCCCTAGTTTGAAGGGTTTAAAAAAAACATTACGCTTACAAAGCGTTTGGATGCGCTGCCTTAATTTGACCGGCCAGCGTACATGAGCGGCAACAGAATTTGCCATAGTATGGATTACTGCAGTAGTTGCCCTTGACAATGAGCTTGCAGTTGGCAAAATAAGGATTGTCAAAGCATTCGGGTGCCACAGGAATGGTAGCTGCAAAGAGCACATAAATATTTTTTTTTTTAAATTCAAAAGGGAATAGTGCAAATACTTACATTCAATATTAACTTGATTTTCACTTGTGTGGTAACTGAATGAGTTTCGTGCAGTGCAACCATAAACACCAGAATCCTCTGTATTGGCGTCATTGATGACCAAGTGATGTGGCTCAGCTTAATTGGTTAACAAAAACAAAAAATATATATGTGTGTCTTTTTTATTTACGTATTTGAAAGGCAAGTAACTTACATGTGATTTGCACGCGATCGCTATTATAAAGCGGTACACCGTCCTTGGTCCATGTCACATTCGGTGCTGGATAGCCCTGCACTGAGCAGCTAATCGCAATAGACGAACCAAGGCTGTATTGATTACGTGGATCCAGTGCAAGTACAGCTTGTGCGCTGACTGTGAAACAATCGAAATAAATGATATTCAATATGATTTTTTATACGTTATTAAAGATCAAATTGGTAATCAAGATACCAACACCAAAACAATGAACAACTCGTCGTAGAGTACCGTGCACATGCTACTTACTTGACGGTTGTGGTCTAGGTTGTTCGACAACGACCGGTGGTGGTATATATGGCGGGCGCTCGGGATAATATGGATAACTAGGTCTGTTCACAGTTGGCGCAACAGCAGGATCAATAATATATTGCAAATATTGGGCATCATCATTTGTCACAGCACGTGCCGGGCCAACAGCCTTTAGTGTTATGATCATAGAGGAAGGACGATTATGTCCATTATATGCTTCACATGTATATGGGCCCAAATCGGACAGTTGTACCGATTTTAAAAGCATCGAATAGTCCCGCATCAGCTCAAAGCGAGCATGCACAAGTGGCAACTGCTTGCGATGACGCCACCAGCTAACATGCGGTTTTGGGAATCCACCAGCTGGACAGCGCAAAGAGGCTGGCCTATTTAACGTTACAATCTGTGTCACATTTCTATCGCCGTATATGTAGCTTGGTATCGGTTTTGGCTCTGTGTTGTTGTGTAACATGCAAAGCATCCGTTGTGTTTGTGTTAAAGCAATGTCAATAGCATAAGAACAAATACCGTGCAAACAATTAAGTGTACATGCAAAAGTTAGTTAGTTAAATATGTATACCAACACCAAAAAGTTGAAATAAAACATTTAGAAGAGAACAAACCTGTTACTTGGAGTGCAACCTCACGACGTACTGGTTCGCCCAGACCATTGCTTGCAACGCACACATAGGTGCCATCATCAGTCTGTCGTACTTGTACTATAGTCAGATCACCATTTGAAGTGAGCACATAACGTCCTTGATTGGTGTCAATCTATGTCGTTACGTGAAATAGCATAATGTAATGCTTTTTTTCTGGGAAGTTAAATATCTTCAAAACTTACCACAACATTCTTACGTGACCAAGTTACATTCGGTGCAGGATTACCGGTAGCAAAGCAGCGCAATACTGCAATGCCTCCAATAGATGTCTGCACATCAATTTCCTGTTTTGTCTTCGGCTCCAGTGAAGCTTTTTTGTCGCCAGGATAGATAACCACTGGTGCTTGTGTCGTTGGACGTTCTGTTGGGCGTGTTGGTTGAACGGGACGCACACAAACATGTCCACAACCATCGCTACAACACTTGCTATCATCACGGCAATCCGCATCGTTACGGCATTCAAGTGCACAATTGCTACTATTCGTCGCCAGTTGTGGGCAAACGCCAGCCTTGTTTATATCGCGACAAACCGGTACAAACTGGCGCGTGTCATCATTGCCAAAGTCTACAGCACACTGTTGCCCTTCAGAGCACTCGTAACGCTCACAAGGATTTTCGCATTCGCAACGTGTGCACTCTTCTGTTGCTGGTACACGATTTACACCATATGGACAGCGTAAATCACGGCATTCGGCTTCGTAGGTTTCGCATCGATTCGTTGGGATTTCGTTGGGAATCTCATTGGTATCCACTGGTGTATCTGTGAAAAATCCAAATAGATTTATTAGAAATATATACACGACTATTATAACCTTAGCAATTAACCCGGAACCAAAGATCCATAGTGCAAAAGTATCTTAAAAAATAAATGCTTATGAATAATGAACGTGCAATAAGCGTAAAACTTTTCTACTAAAAAATATATAAAAAAAACTACTATTCGTAATCAAGCATATTTCAATGGTGCAAATGCAAAAGTTTCAACTGCGTGGATAATAAAGTGGGTGGATAAAGTGCAAAAAAAGTGCAAGAATATGTGATAAAGTGCAGTGTATTGAAATTATAGGGATTTTTAGCCCATCTTGCAGGCCTGGGCTTACTTCCGCAATAGCTACGACAAGCTTCATATGATCTGAAATTATTCTGATTGCCGGAACAGCCAGAGTAAATAAATGTAACGCAAGTGCCGCGCTCCTCATCGTAATACCAACGTCGCTCAGATGCTGTGGCTCCATTGCAGCGTCCGGTGACCACCGGTAGCTGACAGATTGCTACTTACATAAATAAAGATATCGATTTTAGTTTCTGCGACATTGACATAAATGTATATTTTAAATATCGACATTTTACCTTTGCCTGCCAACGTTTGAGGTTCTTGACCAATAATACAAAGCGATTCACATTCACTGCGATCACTGAATCGATTACCATTACCATCGCAACCGCCATACGTGAAAGGTTGGCAAGAATGCGTATCTCGATTATAGTAAAAACGCGTCTGCCACTGCCTGCATGGGCCAGTGAGCTCTTTTTGATTGCAAACATCTAATACAACTAATTAGAACTCACTCATATATTTTTAAACTTCTATAAACTTACCAATTCCCTTGAATATGCCACATTGGCGTTCGCATTGCTCCTGACTGACAAAACGATTTCCATTTCCTCCGCATCCGGAGTACGTAAATGCGGTACATTGTAATTTCTCGCTATCATAATAATATGCGGTAGTTAGATTGTCACATTCGCCGGTTTCAACTTGCAAATTGCAAATGGAGTATGTCTGAAAAAATGAGCATAAGAAAATTTGATTCAATTTTATTTATGCTAACTCTTTTGAAAATTAAACATACTGGTGTTTCCGGTGCTGGTTCTGGTACTGGTGCTTGGGGCTCAGCATTGCAGTAATGAAGACAGTCTTTCTCAGTGACAAAATTGTTGCGGTTTCCACGACAGCCTGTAAATTCGAACTCATAACAACGTCCTGAACGCTCATCGAAGTACCAACGTATGGTCAGGTCGCTACAACGACCACGCACTGGTGGCAATGAGCAAGTGTTCTGCGCTTCGATGCACTCATTCTGACATTCATCTTCGGTTGCATAATTATTGGCATTACCACCACAGCCACTAAAAACGAACTCATCACAGAGACCTTCCTGACTGTTGTAATACCAGCGCGTTTCATTGTTATAACAATCACCGTAATCTGATCGTAAGAAGCATTTTTGAATTTTCAGATACTCCAGGGCGCTCATCGTCATCAACACCGAAACGTGTGTCCACACTAACACCGCAGCGATTAGAACATTCTTCTTCGGTCTTAAAACGATTTTCATTGCCACCACAACCGCCATAATAGAATTGCTGACACTGTTCAACAGTTGAGTTGTAGTAGAAGTAAATCTCATAATCAGCACAATCGCCCACAGCAGCTGGTAAAGTGCATAAATCGGCCGATACAGGGGTTCTGCTCTTGGCGGTTCAGCTTTTGGCGGTTCAGCTGGTTGACTGATACAACGCTGCGAACATTCGGCTTCACTAGCAAAACGGTTGCTATTACCACCGCAACCGCCATAATAGAATTGTTGACATCTGCCGCTAGTTCTATCATAGTACCAATTGATAACGTAATTATAACATTCTCCTTGTTCTGATGGTTCATCGCAAGTTTGTATGGTCGCTGGTGATGGTGCTGCTGGTGGTGGTTTGTGGTTGTGGTTGTGATTGTGGTGTTGGCGGAGTAGGTTCTGGCTTCTTATCGCAACGTGACTTGCATGCCTCTTCCGTCATGAAACGATTTTCATTGCCGCCGCAACCGCCATAATAGAACTGACGACAGCCCTCATCCTTAATGTCATAGTACCACATGGCCTGGTAATTGGAACACTCTCCCATATCAGCGGGTATCTCACAGATGTCTTTGGCTAAAGTTTGAATAGGTTTTAGTATGTCAGATGTGTTTTAACTTATTGAAGAACTGTCTGCGCTTTGTACGAACATTGAAAGCAACAGCAGAGCATATATGGTATGTATAAAGCATTGAGTTATTTTTTTGACCTTACCGACTTGACGAGGACAATGATCTTCGCATGAATCCAATGATGGGAAATTGTTTTTGTTGCCACCACAACCTGTATAGTAGAATGGCATGCAACGTTTGTCCGATTCCGAAAAATACCATCTCGGATGTTGTTCACTGCAATCACCTTTTTCCTTAGGAAGCGAGCAATAGTCTAGCGTGTCATTCAATTCGGGTGCAACAACCGGAACCAAAGTAGTAGCGTTTGTTTGTGGTAACGTGCAGGTTTTTGCGGGATGTTTGGAATATTTTCAGAAGTACAAAGCAAGCAAAAGTTCATGCAGCAATAACGCATTCAATAACCCAAGCAATAATAATTGAAAATATTATGTTTAGAGCAGGAAAAATTAAGGAAGAGTAGGAAAATGCAAAACATTCCATTAGAAACATGATAAAACTTAATTTAAATGTTAATAATACTTTCATATAAAAAATGTGAGGATGCCATCCATAACCGAATTTGCAGTAACTCAAATTTAAAATAGAAGTACATAAATTAATGATAATATATATCTTGGCCTAGAATAGCAATCACCACAGCAAATAAAGTTTATAAAAGAAAAATTCTCAAACCTTTAAGAACTCCAGGGCGTCTGCAATTATAATTGCAGGCATGTTCAGTCGGATAGTTGTTTTTGTTGCCTTTGCATCCACCGTAAGTAAAGGGACGGCAAACATCGGTAGCATTGTCGTAGTACCAGCGTTCAAAGTTGCCCTCACAAGGACCAGCTTCGGCAGGTTGCTCGCATGGTGCTAAGTTAAATAATAGAAAAATGTTTAGTACATTTGAACGAATAAATTGTATGTCTTAATACTTACGTATGGATTCGTTGACAGCACAGCGTCCTTCACATTGTTCTTGTGTCTCAAAGCGATTATTATTTCCGTAACATCCACCGTATGTAAACTGTTCGCAGCGTTGACGTTCCGAATCGAAGTACCACTTCTTAGAGAATGCTGTACAAGGTCCGGCTATCTTAGGCAGGAAGCATACATCTTTTCCATCATAGTCCTGACACACTTCCTTGCATTCAGCCTCCGTTTCGAATTTATTACCATTTCCTTCACAACCACCATACCAGAATTTAGCGCAAGCACCGTACGCAGTGTCGAAATGATACTTAATGCTGAAATTGCCGCATGGACCAACATCCTTTTGCAGTCCACAAGCCTTTTGTAGTGGTTCTTTGACATTAGTACAATTTTCGAATTTGTCACCGCCAGCGGCAGTAACGCCATCAGGACAGCAACCATATTTGCTTTCCAGACACGTACAACCCTCGAAGTTTGGTCCTTGTGCAGGAGTCTTCTCATCGGGACAGCATTTAAATTCACTCTGCGAGCAATAACAACCGTAGTGAGCCGGTCCCTGTGCAAAAGTAATGCCATCTTGACAACAACCAAACTGAGTTGTTTCGCATGGGCAACCTTCAAACTTAGGTCCTTTGGCGGCAGTGATTTTGTCTGGACAACATCCGTACGTTGTCGTTTCGCATGCGCATCCTTCATTGTCGGGTCCACGTGCCGCAGTCTTTTTGTCCGGACAGCAGCCGTAGGGTGTATACTTGCAATCGCAGTCCTCAAAGTTAGGTCCTCGAGCAGCGTTAATGTTATCCGGACAACAGCCGTAGGGCGAGTTAAGGCAACAACCTTCATGAAGTGGACCATGAGCTGGAGTCTGATTATCAGGGCAACAACCGAAGGGTTCACGCGTGCATTCAGCGCAACCTTCTTGGTTAGGCCCAGTAGCAGCAGTACGGTCGTCTGAGCAGCATCCGTGAGCAGAGTTTTTACAATCTGTTGTGTCAGGTGTCGGTTGGTCTTCACATCCCTGGAAATCTTTACCTTTGGCCTCGGTTTTTTCATCTGGACAACAACCAAATTTACCAAAAGCACAAGATTTGACCACTTCAATGTCGACACTCGAAGGAGTAATTGTATCTTCATCTCCAGATCCCTCGATTTCTTCAGTAGTCGTAATTTCGGTAGTAGTTGTTGGTGGTAGAGTAGTAGGTTCTGGACATCCTTCATTGTCCTCTCCATCGGCTGGTGTGTACTTATCCGGACAGCAACCGAACAGAGTTTCAGCGCACTGTGATTTTGGACAACCCTCATTATCTTTGCCTTGAGCAGGGGATACACCGTCCAAGCAACATCCATATTCTGTTTCAGCACAAGTCTTGGGAACAGGACATCCCTTATCAAATGGTCCCTTAGCAGGAGTTTTTTTGTCATTACAACAACCAAATTCAGTTTTATTGCAATCCTTGATCTTTCTTGGTTTGCATTTGCGAGGCTTCGTTTCCTTTGCAATGACTGCATCCAATGTGTTTGGAGTGCTCTTCTCTTCATCTTCTTCGTCTGTTGAACTGCTCCATATGTCTTCGGTGGTAGCTTTTTCAGTTGACAACGAGCTGTCAGTGGAGCCCTCAGTTGTACTCTCACTTGTCTCGCCAGTCGGTGTTGAGCCGTCAGTCGTGGATGCAGATGCATCAGTCGTGGATCTATCCGTGCTGACAGATTCATCAGTGGATGTTGAAATACCAACAGAGCTGGACTCACTTGACTCATCATCAATCGGTGATGATTCAGTAGAAGTCTCACTAACTGAAGATACGGAAACTGTTGATGAATCTGTAGATGAAGATTCCGTTGAGACGGGTGACTCTGTACTAACGGCGAATGTCGTTGCTTCAGAAGTATCAGTTGATTCAGTTGTCTCCTTACTAACGCTTTCAGTGCTAAGGTCAACGGAACTTGATTTTGTAGTTTCTGTAGATATGGCTTCCGTGGACACTGTCGTTCCATCGGTGGTTGAATCCGTCGATGTGGAGATAGCAGTTTGTGTGGATTCAGTTGAGGCGGAAGATAAAGACTCTGTTGAAGCGTCTGATGCGGTTGAAGCTTCTGATGCTGCTGAAGCTTCTGATGCTGTTGAGGCTTCTGATGGTGTTGTAGCATCTGATGCTGTAGAAGCTTCTGTTGCTGTTGAAGCATCTGAAGCTGTTGAAGCAACTGATGCTGTTGAAGCTTCTGATGCTGCTGAAGCTTCTGATGCTGTTGAAGCTTCTGATGGTGTTGAAGCATCTGATGCTGTAGAAGCTTCTGTTGCTGTTGAAGCATCTGATGCTGTTGAAGCATCTGATGCGGTTGAAGCATCTGATGCTGTTGAAGCATCTGATGCTGTTGAAGCATCTGATGCTGTTGAAGCATCTGATGCTGTTGAAGCATCTGATGCTGTTGAAGCATCTGATGCTGTTGAAGCATCTGAAGCTGTGGAAGCATCTGATGTTGAAGAGTCTGATGCTGTTGAAGCTTCCGATGATGTTGAAGCATCTGATGCTGTTGAAGCATCGGATGCGGTTGAAGCATCGGATGCGGTTGAAGCATCGGATGCGGTTGAAGCTTCTGTTGCTGTTGAAGCATCTGATGCTGTGGAAGCATCTGATGCTGTTGAAGCTTCCGATGCTGTTGAAGCCTCTGTTGCTGTTGAAGCATCTGATGCTGTTGAAGCATCTGATGCTGTTGAAGCATCTGATGCTGTAGAAGATTCAGAAGATGTCGCGCTAGTTCCGCCAGAAGAATCAGTTGATTCGGAAGCATCAGATGACTTTTCGCTTGACGTTTCTGTCGATGCCAATGAATCAGTAGCCAGTGAAGAACCATCAGTTGATTCAGTAGCGCCAGAAGGCTCTGTCGTTGCATCGCTTGAATCGGTTGATGCTGATCCCGTAGATTCTGTTGTGGTTATACTAGATTCATCTGTTTTTCAGAGGAATCCCCAGTCACTGTTTCCGTTGATACACTTGAAGCAGCTTGTGTTGATCCCGAAACATCGGTCGAACCGGACCCATCCGTTGTAGCGGATGCTTCTGAGCTAAATGTAGAACCTCCCTCTTCAGTCGTGCTCTCAAGATCATCTCCACTACCTTCTGTTGTAATACTACTGTAAGAGGTAGATTGTTCCTCATCGCCAGAGCCCTCCAAAGTACTTAACGAAATATCGTCAGATGATGCTGTTGAATCGCTCATCATTAGTTCATCTGTGGTCAGTGACGGTGATTGAGTCGAAGTTTCTTCATCAAGATCAATACCATTAGTAATTTTAAGATCCTCAGAAAATACATCAGTTACAACTTCAACATCGTCTCCTGAACATTCTTCTAAATCGTCTTCATCCTCAATTGGTTTGTCAGTGCTTGCAACTGGAATTACTCCGTCCTTTGTACACGCTTGAGTATTACATTTCTCTGATATTGGTTGAATTTTGGACTCATCACAATTGTCAGACTTGACTCCGTTAGATAAACAAAGCTCCTCACGAACTCGTTCACCGCCTCCGCATGGTTTGCTGCACGCCTCCCATGGTCCAGTAAACCATTGGCCAGGACACACTTTTTCTTTTCCTTCACAATCTTGTTCATTTTCTGGTTTACTGTCAGCGTTACATTTTGATTCATCAGCCGCAGGCGTTACAGTTTTCCCGTCGAAGACGCCGCAGATGACGATGCGACTCTGAACACCTTTTCCACATGACGAAGAACATTTACTCCATTCCGATGTAAACCATTGAGACTCACATTTTTTCGATTCACAGGGTCTAGACAACAGGGGGACTTCTGGAGCGCAGAATTCATCCGGATAAACTTTTCCAGTTTTGGAACCGCAAATTGCCGTGCGTGTTTCCTTAGTTTGACCACATGCATCACACTAAAATTCAGTAAGATTTTCAAGAACTATTTTTAACTTTGATTATAGTATATTAATCACCCCACTCCATTGTGAAATAATCCAGTCTACGCCCTCACATGGTGCCAGCATACAAGACTTCTCAGTTTCCGGTTTCTCTTCAACACAGTCTTCGTCTTTCAAAACACGTTTGCGACCATTTTCTTCTATGTAGCATGTAATTTTTCTTGTTTGTTTACCGTCGCCACAGAGTTTATCGCACTACAAGAAGAATAAATTAACAATTAAAAGTTACAAAATACAAAATCGCTTTACTTACCGGCGTCCATGGACCCAAATGGTATTTCGGACAATTCTTAACATCACGGTTACATTCTTGAGTTGTAGCTGGCTTATTACCGACCAATTGTAAACAGACAGAATCTTCTTCGACCGTGTGCTCACTAAATAATGTTCACTTAGATATTGCTTTCAAATAAATTCATATGTAGACTCACCCAGTTGGAGATATTCGTTCACAAGTCACCGTTCTATTTTGAAAACCATCAGCACCACATCCCTTCGAACACTTTCCCCACTCGCCCTCCACCCAGTGGGGAGCACAAGGCTCTGTGCCACATTCTTCGGTCTCGGCTGGCTTGCTCTTTTCATCACATAAGCTGGGATCAACCTCTTGCAAGTTTATACGATTGTTGCATTTGACTTCACGCGTTTGTGTACCACCACCGCAAGTAGCGCTGCAAGGACTAAATTCCATATGCGTCCACGTGTAGACATCTGGTTGGCTTTGACTCACTGACTCCGGTATGCTATATTCATAGTCAATAGTAATATTTTTGTCCTGCACCAGCATAACTATGTAAATTGATTCCGTAATGGGACCGCTGCAAGTTAACTGATCAGGGGCCGCAAAACCAGCCGGCTTGCGTTGATAATTCCACCAGGCTCCCGCATAGTGCATAGCACGTGGAAAATCAATTCGCCAATTACCATTTAGATAATAGTGACCAGTAAGGTTACGGCACGCCAAGTAGTTGTTCGATGGTGCAGTCTCAGCTATGCGAATATTTGTAGCACCATTTGGAATAAGAAGGATATCATTATAGCCAGCAGCTAGATTTGAGGTGCTGAATGTGTCGGCAATTGTTTTACATGAGCTACCGTCACCATTACACTGACGACATTTGTCTTCTTTAGCGCTTGAGCCGAGCATCATATCGCAACCCACAGGCTGGCATTGACCATCGACGCAGACGTCTAAACTCTTATCATTACAACGTGTACCATCGATAACCTTTTCCTTTTGTCGGTAATAGAAACGTTCAAGCTTGGGCATGCAATTCAGCTCACATGGATTTGGCGCGTTCAAGTATGGTACCCATTCATGCAGAACATTATCAAATGGGGTGCTATCAAAACGTGAACATTGTTGGGCACGGAAGTCAGGTTCGTCTTCCGGACAATCCTGTGTGTTGCAAGAGTAGTAACGACGATTTCCGCCAGTGCAAATCGGCTCACCGTTTGCTCTTAATAAAAAAAGTTCAAATGACATTAATAAAATCGCATTTAGAAACTCGCTTTCAACTTACAACGTACGTCGGCACTCACGCGTCTGATAAGCTACTCCACCGCCACAGGAACGTGAACACTCAGACGGTGAGCTCCAATCTGTCCATTCGTTGGGATCATCTCCATCACCGCCAGGCGTTATTGAACTTGCGGAGAGATATAAATTCGCACCATATTGCCTTTTATGCCGAAGTCCGTGCTTTAAAAGTTTTATATTCTATTAAATCTGTTGCATATTTCAACATTACAATTTAACTTACAAATCTTGAATTCGATTCTCCTATACAAATCAATACAATTAATAGCGTCAGGGCTGGCCCAAGGCTGTAAAGAGAATCGGTTAAGAATTTTAAAATTAGTATCTTTTGCTGCAGAAAATGAAATACATAAACACATAACTCAATGCATTCCATTCGCAATACTCCGTAATCTTCGGATCATTTTTTTTGTTAATATCAAGTGGAACATAATGAAACAGCAAGTTTTATGGTTTTTATACCCTGTACCCAAACGGTAAAAGACATTGCTAACGTATATAACACACAGAAGTAGGCTAAATAGACCCTATAAAGTATATATATTCTTTATCAGCACTGACAGGGGAGTCGAACTAGCTTTGTCCATCCATCCGACCGTCCGACATGCTGTCTGCCGTATGAAAACCCAACCCAATTTAAAGGTGTACCCCCCATACAAATCTATTCCGAAATTTTGGATTTTTTGCATAAAAACGTCTTTCTTTCTTATTCTTGGAAGTCTAAATTTAGTATATGATATTTCCAATGAATTATTCAAATATGGATAGGACCAAAAAAAACAAATGTTAGGTATAGAGCCCATACAAATTTACCCCATTTTAAAGTTTTTGCTTGAATATCCAATACAATGTAGATATATTACTAAGATAGGACTTAACTTAAGGTACATAAAGTTTGGCTACAGAGTACCTTTGCAGTCGAAATATTCGACTTCCGCGTTCATTCTTGTTGTATAACAAAATAAAGAGTTGAAATCAACCAAAAGTTAACAATATAAATTTATGAAAATAAAAAAAAAAACTCAATTTAAGATCTGTTCTGTCCTCTTTTTTTCTCTGCCCCATTATTTTGCCTGGGTCTATGTTAACTTCTAACTACAAATAACTGTACATAAACAAGACATAATTTAGAGCACTTCCTGCCGATTTGCGATTTGCCAAAAAGACAATGTCGGCAGCTTTGCAAAAATATTATCATGGCGTAGACAAAATGACGCCGCATAATGCCACCGAATACCATTACCATTGCTCCTTAAGCGTGTGGCAAGTAAACTGTTCCGCCTTTCTGCGAGAAAACTTAATATGTCAAAAATGTTCAATGTTACGATTATACTTTGCTGTGTGCGGTGATTTTATTGCAATTTCTATTGTTTTGTTATTGTTGTTATTTATTATTGGTGCACTGCCAATTTAATTTTGATCACTGCGTGTGCCACGCGAGCGTTTATTTTTATTCGAATTCGAATGCAGCATGCAGCATGCACTGTGCTGCTAACTTAGTTACACTTCGTCGCCTTCAACGGATTTTTGCGCAAAAATTTGCTACTTCCGCGCTGCGGGCGCATTGGCAAGAGACAAAAACTTTACACGATGTGTGGTAATATATTCTCAAATAATTTTAGTTATACTATACAATTCAACCAGGCAGCTAGCCAGACAGACAGCCAGTCAGCCAGCGAACCAGCAAGGACACCTATGGATTTGCTGCATGCATACAATATCTTTCAATTTAGTAAACTTTGGCAATAGAAAATCTCAATGTTTGCAACACATTTTACAGACCATTGCTTCAAGAGTTTTAATGTGAATACTTGCTATAAGGCGACAATGTGCCTGGTACAGGCTACAAAGAACAAGAAGAAGAAGAAGAAAAAAAACAACAACAATACAAACGAAATTGCGTCACGCAACCGGAAGTGTGTTATATTTAATCAAGTTTATGCGTACAATATTAATTGCTGACATAGCTCGTTAAATCCAACGTACGCATTCCATTGCTGATTACGCAGAAATTTCTTCTTCTTTTTTATTTCTCTCTTTTTACAATATAATATTTCTTTAACACAATACATACCACATGTATAGTAAAAAATCCACAATAGAGCATAAAATATGTTACTATTTCTCCATTCGATTGTGAATGCCACGTGACATGAACATAAACTTTGCGCTTGGCACAATCAAACAATTTTCATCAAACTTCAATGGAAGAAGCTAAGACATGTAATCGAAGTAAAATGTCAAATTGTACAGCGGAACAGCTAAATTTAACGGAAATGAATTAAAAGCAATCCAAGGAACAATAATTACTAAAGAAACTACAAAGGCATATGTTGCTGCTATGATTTAAACAAACAAATAAACAAATAAATAAATACAGTAGAATCCCGATAATTCGAAATGGCAAAGGGAATCACATTTTACGAATTACAGAGGTGTTCAATTTATTGAGATTTTCATTTAACGGGGTTAAAAAACGAAAAATTCAATTTAACGAGGCTTTTAAATTTCAATTGATATTCTATATTTAACTTTATTGTACGTTAATTTCAAGTACATATATACGTATTCATTAAACAGATGATTATAATAACAAAAAATCAAGATTTGAAAAAGGTAGTAATTTTTGTTTGCTTGAGATTTTTTTCTGTTAGTTTTTGTATTGAGTTTTCCAAACTTATTAAATTATCGAAGACACTATTCGGAACATCATGTGTTGAAAAATAAAGTCTTAGTTGTTGAATTTCAGTTTTGGCTTGTGAGTGCGTTAAAATTTCATTTTCATCTTCAACATCATCCTCGTCACTTTCTTTATTGTTAGACGAAACTTCTTCTAAAATGTCGTTATCTGTTAACATACCGGATACAGCAACGTCGATGTCAACATTTACGTATTCCTCAAAAGAAACGGCACTTTCAGAGTTCTCAAAAATAGTTTCCCACAGATAATTTATGTTCAAAGGACTGTCTTTTGATAAATTATCGTTAAATGTTTTAATAAAACCGCAAGCACTGAAGCAGTTTTGAATACAGGATGTGCTAATACTTCTCCAAGCTTTATAAGCAAATTGCATTGCTGTTAATATTGAACAATTAAACTTTTTTTTTCGTCAATGCTTTTAACCAAATTAATAACCATTTCCTTGCGGTATAATGATTTAAAAGCTTTGATAATACCCATGTCAAGGGGCTGCAGCTTGGATGTGGTGTTAGCTGGCAAAAACTCAATTTTTACGTGGCTAAGCTGTGGAGAGCCATGATGCGCTGTACAATTATCTATGAATAACACTATCATCCGATTTTTAGCTGCCATGGTGTCATTCAACATTTGAAGCCATTCGTTAAATAGACTTGTTGTCATCCATGCCTTCTTATTGTGCCGATAATGCATCGGAGAGCTACAAATGTTTTTAAAGCACCTTGGTTTTGCTGGTTTTCCAATTAGAAGGGGCTTTATTTTTTCGGTGCCATCCATGTTTACAGCAAATAATAAAGTCATTCGTTCTTTACTGTGCTTACCGCCATGACATTTTTCATTTTTAAAGCAATATGTTCGATCTGGCAAGCATTTATAAAACAAAGCAGTTTCATCTGCATTAAATATGTCCTTAGCATCGTAATCTTTAATCAGATCACTCAATTTTTTCTTCCAATCACAACATACACCTTCATTAACAGAGGAACTTTCGCCGCATATTTTTTTTAAATGCGATATTGTGTCTTTTTTAAACCGATCTAGCCAACCACTACTTGCCTTAAAATCAGTTATGTTCATGGCTTTGGCAAAAAATAAAGCTTTTTCCTTTAATATGTCGCCTCCAATTGGAACATTACTTTGTCGGCATTGTGCTAACCACAAGAGCAGAGACTTTTCTATATTCGGATGCTCTGCATTTTTTGACGCTTAACTTTACTTTGTGAGGAGGATTGCATAACAAATTCTTTTCTATGCAGAATTGACGTGATTGTTGATGGAGCGATTTGGAATTGTTTTGCCACTTCACTTCTTTTTGCTCCATTATTAATTTCTGAAATTATGCTCTGCTTTTCTGCGATTGATAAGGTTTTATGCGTACGTTTGTTTGACATTTCTATGAATTGTGTTAACGCTTGAAAAGAAATAAGCAAACTAAGCGAAAACAATAAGAGAAACTCAAAATTCGTCGTGTATAGCGACATAAAGGCGACATAACTGTCTAAAAAACATAACGGTTGTTTAACTGACAGCAAATTTTAGTTTGAATTACGAATTACAAGAGGTTTCAAAACAAAATTACGATTTATAAGAGGTAAAAAATTCATTGCGTGGCAATAAATAAACGAATTAACGAGGGGACCAAAATGTATGTAATTTTGACGAATAATCGAATTTTTTTCAAGGGAACACAACATTTTACGAATTATTGAAGTTTTCGATTTAACGGGGGACAAATTATCGGGATTCTACTGTAAATGCCTATTGGCCAATTGTTAATATATTGCGCGAGAGTAGATTGATAATGATCAGAGAGGGAGATACTATATAAATTTGGCTATTATTCCGTGTTATGGCAAATTGAAAGACACTAGAAGCAACATACAGAACAATCCCAGCAAATTATATGGTCACTTACGAAACCAAATCGAAAGAGGCTAATAGGTGTGCAACTCCCTTTTAGCTCAAAGAGTAAAAGAGTATATTAAGTGTGCGAAAGTATGTTACAAACAAAAGACCCCATAAAATACATATAGTATATATTCTCGATCAGCATTGAAAGGGAAGTTGTCCAACTGTCCGTCCGTCTGTCATGCTGTCTGCCGTATAAAAACGATTATCTCGGACACTATATGAGATAGAGCTTTCATATTTGGAACTTAGGCTTTCCTAGGCCGCGAAACAAACGGTTTTTCGCTAACCCCATTTTAAGGGGCACCTCCATACAAATCTACCCCTAAATTTTGGGTTTTTCCATAAAAATATCATTGTTTTTTATTCTACGAAACCCAATATTTAGTATAAATTATGTCTATGATAGACCCAATAAAATAGACAAATATGTGTAGAACCAAAACAAATTTTAGGTATAGCCCCAATACAAATCTACCCTAAAATTTTGGATTTTTTGCCTAAAAACGTCATTGTTTCTTATTTTAGAAAGTCTAAATTTGGTATAAATTATGGCTGTGCTAGTTCCATTAAAATGCCCTAATATGGGTAGGACCAACAAAATTATAGGTGAAGCACCTAAACACAATTTTCCCATTTTTTTAAATTTTTTGTATGAAAATCCAATACAATAAAGAGTTGTTGTAAGAGGGAACTTAACTTAAGGTACGTAAAGATTGGGTAAAGGTTATTTCTAGTTTCTTAACAGTTTGTTCTACATGAATAAGTATCTTGTTTGCTCTAACCGCCCTCGTAAGAAAGCAGCAACTTTCAAACACATTTCGTGGCGTCTAAAACAAAATAAACACAAACATTTTACTTTGTTCGTAAATTTCAGATAGACTAAAATCAAAGGCAGTCCATTTATTTTATCTATCGTGAGGTCATCGAAAGTAATTGTATTTGTATTTGTGTTTGTTGTAAGTCGCTTATAGCAGGGCAAGGCAGCTGTGTATACGTAGAGGTGATCTTGCCTTTTGAATTGTCCATTTTAGATGTATTTTTTCAGGCATTCGTTATAGGTATAGCGCAGCGCAACTTAGATCCAATTAGCTGATTTAGTGACACAATAGCACTGCGCTGACTGCACTTAAATAAGCATTGTATCCAATTGTATACAATTGGAATCCATTGAGCGAAAACGGGCGTTTGTGGGCGCCATATCTATTGTTATTGGGTTGTGTTGCAATATAAATGGTTAAAATTCTAGACAATGATGGCATTGTTTAACGTGCAGCAGACTTGTTGCACATTACTATAGAACAGAATGTTGCATTGCAGTTTTCCCAATTGGCGACATCTATCACGACAAAAAGCCAAATCCATGTTGCCATGAAAAATAAAACAAAAGAAATACCAAAAAATCGTAGCAAAATGCAACAAGTGAGAAATGCAATGAAATAAACAAAAATTGCTTAAACACTTACAATGGCCGAAACGAATTGATTACGGTTTTCTTAAAACAACTACTTAAGTGTTTAAGTTATAAAAATAAATAAAAACAAGGAAAAACGTTAACTTCGGTGGAACCGAAGCTGAAATACCCGTTACATGGGCGTGTCGTCTTGGTTTTGACCCTGGATGACCAAAAAAATGTTTTTACCCAATTGGGAGCGAGTACATTCATAAATAATTACTATTTAAAAAAAAAAAAAATCGAAAAAAATCGATAAGTTTGTATGGGGGCTATACCTAAAAATGGGCGTGGCACTCTCATTTTCGAACTTAACCTAGTCGTTGCCGAGAAAAGCTTAAGTTTAAAATTTCAGCCCAATATCTTTATATCTTCATCGAAAAGATCGCATAGCAACAAACAGACGGACAGACGGACAGACAGACGGACATGGCTAGATCGATTCGTCTCATCGAGCTGATCAAGAATATATATACTTTATGGGGTCTCCGATGCCTCCTTCAATGCGTTACAAACTTTTTGACAAACTGAATATACCCGTTCACACTATGTGTAACGGGTATAAAAAGTGTAAACAAAATGCAAACAATTTAATACGAACGAAACCCTAAAAAAAAAATAGAAACAAAAACAAGACACGCGCGTGTTTTTCCACCTAACAACGCGTGCTGGAAAAGTGAAAATTAATGGCTTACTCGGTTAGTTTGAAGTACAAAGCATGAAGTATATATATTTCAATTATTTGTTCGTCCGTCTGTCTATCTACGCTATCTACGCTGTACGGTTCTATCTCTTCATTTCCCGATGCTCTGTATCGTACTCCAGTTTATGCCATATTTGGCATATTTTCCCATGGCACTTGATTAACCCAACGAGAAGTTGAATTTCTAAATGCATACACTGGCGCAATGGCAACATTTTTGTCTTGTTGAATAGTCGACGCCGCGAGCTGCATAAACTCTTCACTTCTTTGGTTTGGTTTGGTTTGGTTTCGTTGGGTTTATGCAGTTCAGTGCTGCTGCAATTGCAGATTGCATCAGTGCAGCAAGTAAGCGAAAGCATTGAAATTAAAATACTGAAAAAGCGGGGGTGCATACAGAGCGTTTGTATTTGGGCATATGCTGGACGACAGCGCAGTTATTTATGGAGAAGTTTATTGTACAATACATCGAAGCGACTGAATATGCCGCGCCTGTTTTTCTATTTTCGTTTCGATTTTTTGGTTTTCTTCTTTCTTTTTTTTGTACAGTTTTACGATGAAGATGCATCGCTCATCGTAATGCGTTGCAATTGAAAAAAAAAAATGCAACTCAATTGAAAAGTGCGCGGTTAATGACAGTGGCGTCGTTGTAGCATATATTTAAAAAAAGTGCTTCGGGCTTTTTACGCTCTCCTCCTATTTTTTCAACTTTGCAGATCCTAGTAACATGTATACCGAATTTCTATGGGATTCTATGGGGTCCACGTCCAGCGCCCTTTTTCTTAAACTTCTTACATCATACCTTGTAAGTTGGACCAAAATATACACATCTATAAAATTTCATTGAAATCGGCTGATCTGTTTCGGAAGTATTCAATAAATTCATGAAATATTCTGTAAGGACCACGATCACCACCGCACATAGGGGTATGCAAAATAGTTTACGTCCTATTTTCAGACCTACTAAATATAAGAATCAGTCAAGCCGTTTCGGAGAAGTTAAAAAACATTGTGTGAAACGAGATTTTTATTTTAATAGGGTTGTTCAATTTGTTCGAGTTAACAAAACGTAACCAAGCGTATGGCAGGAACTTAATCTTTGGGATATTCTAAGAAAATGTTCACGAAGAACCAGAATTTAGAAGTCGCAACTGATCCTCCGCATTTTTTAGTTGAAAATTTGTTAATAATGCTTTTTAAATATCTACTATTTTCTAGTTTACACCAAAAAATAGCTATTTTTCCATGGACCTATTTCATGCATTTTGGGATGTAGGATCCAAAAGTTTCAATTTATTAGATTCATTTTCTATCAACCAACAACATTTAGTTGCCAGATTATTGGTTTGAGTTTGTTTTAAATTTATAAAATATATATATATATATATATATATATATATAAATATATACAGAGGTAGTCAAAAGTATTTACACTTCGAACTTTTTTTGCACATACAAACAGAGTTAAATAATTTGGTCAATTATTGTCGGATTTTTATCATTAAACTATCATTTTACTCGTAGTTCTGCGTACTTTAAGAAAACCTTTGTTATAAAGGTAGCTTTCAAACAAAAAAAGTGTAACCAAACTATGATAACCTTAAAAGGTTTGGAAATAAATAGGAATAATTGCGTTTGTCTTGAAAATACACAGAGGTACGATCAACAATGTCATAAAAATGTCATTGCCCTCAAAAGGGCAAAAGTTTTTTCGTTCTAAAACATGTTAAAAAAATTAAAATCGGTTTGTAATTTACAGAGATATTGCTCTTTAAGTGAAAAAATAGGAAACATTTGTTTTTTGACCCTAGATTCAGATTTTAAGGGTCCCCGGAAATTCTAAGTAAACCGTTTTCTTCTACTCGACGAGACCTACAACCTACACTATAAGATTTCATAGCTATCTCAATAGAGACCAAGATATTCAAGTTTAAGTTCTGTTGTATGTGCAAAAAAAGTTCGAAGTGTAAATACTTTTGACTACCTCTGTATATATTTTTTTTTAATTTTTAAGTTGGTTTTTTGTCTCCTGGAAGTATTTTAAATATTTGTTCGGTATACTTCCCCCATAATAATAGCCAAATAGTGTTAATTTTATATTTTTCGAATTCAAATTTCGCAAACTTTTGGGAACATAACAGATAATTTTTTAAAACATTCTGAAAAGATTCTTTTAAATCTTAGATACATATGTATATACTAGAAATATGAAGTCTCTTTATTAAATTTAGAAAATTTTCCAGTTCCAGAGAATCTTTACCTAAATAATGATCCCCTTTCGGTTTAGAATTAACATACGCTACGCTTTCGCTGCACCTCAAATTAGAAATGTTGTTTGCGTGCATAAAAAAATTGAGCCTAAGTGATATGCGTGCATTTACTCGCTTCGACGCATCAAATGCATAAATAAATCTATAATTATCGCATACACATGCATATGAGTGTGCATACACATATGTACAATATGTTTGCAGATAAATGGCAAAATGAAATGCTACGCAAAACTATTCTATACTACTCGTATACTACAATATATCTCCTATCCAGTTAGTTATATGACTGAATTGCATTTCAACTGACCGTGCTAAGTACGAAACGCCTAAGTGAGTGCGCGCTGCATGATGATGATAAGACTTTAGAAATGTGTATATACTATAGTAAACAGTATTGAATGGAAAAATCTTTATGAAGCTGCTGCTACTGCAATAAGGCGAAATTTAAATGAAATGAAACATTTTCCAAGTGTTATTTAATTGTGACATTAAAACTGTATGAGGTCGAAATATGTATGTATGTACGAGTATGTGACTGAATGTATGTGTGGGTTGTTTTTGTTTAAGTTTGCCTAGCATTGCAGCAAACATAATCAGCATCATTAAGCACAACACATATATGTATGTACTATATATATACTAATATAGCAACACGTTTGTGGCAAGGCTACGTTTTGTTAGCACGCCTTAAAGGATCAACACGCATTCAAGTCGCAATTATATGAAACGCGCTTACTCATTAGTCGCCATGGTAGTTGCATGAAGAATATTTAAGGCAATGGCTTGCCTCATGAGTTAGACAGACAGACAGACAGACAGACAAACGGATAGACAGAAATATAGATAGACAAATGAATATAGTCATCGTGCAAATTGTATTTAGTATGCGTGCTGCATGCCACGAGCAACTCGCCTGACGTTTTGCTGTCAGCTTTATTTTTTTTGTTTTTTTTTATTAAGTAAATGACAACGACATTGCAGCAAGTGAAGCCTTTAAGCAAGTGCGACGACGGAAGTAAATGTTTGCATTGTTGAAATTTTAATTGCATTTGCATAAAGGCACTACACTACACACAAACACACATCACACACACACACACACACACATAGATAGAACGTTTTGAATCTGTTGACTGAAATTAAACATTTGAATATGAGCAAAATGCATGCGCCTTTATGAATATGAAGGATACTCAGTATGCGTTGCAATTATCAATTTTGAAATTAATTAAACTTAATTGAGTAGTGCAACACTAACAAACAAAATATTTACGGCAGGCAATACATAATGTTTTTGCAACAGCAAACGAAGTTAAATCAACTAAAGCAATATTTGTCACGCTTTGCCATAAAGCTTATTTATTTATTTATTTTCTTTTTTTTTTTTTTTCTTACAATAAATCATGAGCAACAAAATAAACAAACAAACAAACAAATTCACCAAGTAAAAGAAATTCGTAGAGATTCACCAATGTTGCATGCAACATATTAGCTGCATGCTGCAGTTACTGTTAAAATGTGTTGCACTGCACACTGCACTGCACAACGCCTTACTGACCCATAAAGTTACAAAAAAAAAAAATAAAATAAAAACTAAACAGAGATCTCTGTTTATTTATTTGTTTGTTTCTGTTTGTATTGACAGATTAAGTCAAGTGTAACTTGTTGCGCTCTTCGGATTTCTCTTTATTTTTATTTGCTTATATTGAAGTTAATTTTTTTTTTTTTTTTTGCACAGTGTAGCATTTGGGATGCTGTTGTTGCCATTTACCCTATGAAACTTTGTGTCACTTGTTATTTGTTTGCACAAATGATGCACTTTGTTATGATGCTAGTTAGTTCGTTCGTAAGTTTGTTCGCTTGTATACAACTTTAATGAACAACAACAATACATATCTTTCAAAAGTATGTATGTACTAATATCGTATATCATGTTAAATGTACAACGACTAATTAGTAAGTCTATAAGTATACGCGTTGAGTACCACTTTGCTTTATTACAATTGAAGTTGATATAATATATACATAGAAAATTGGCAATGTATATGTACGTACATATTTTGCGATTGAATAATGAATCGATTTCGGATATTAAATATTCGCCCATGTGCTTGTTTCTGCTTTCGATCAAATTTTTCGGAATCGAATTAACTAGCTGTTTCCTTTAGATAGATAGAAGTGACTATGGGACTATGGGGCTAGAGAAAACCTTTTGCAAGTGCACACTAGACGGCTTAGGAGAGTCTACGTCTACGGCCTTATCTCTTATAGTCTCCGAGATAATATCTCCTACGCAGACAGTAGGACAGACAGACGGACAGACGGATAGACGAATGGTCAAACGGAAAGACACAGCTGATGGAAGAATGGAATTTAAAATGTAAAGGCGGAACGGGATATTGGTCTAACCCCTAATATTAACGAAAACTAGAACCAAAAAAAAAAAAAACGCAAGTTTGAAAAAGTGTCAAAAATTCTAAAAATTAGAGTTAAATAAATGCCTGATTTGAACCAGATTAGGAAATGTCTAAATTATAATAGATGTGATTCATAATGAATTTGGCTGTATTAGGTTAAGTAAAAAAAAAGTTTTCTGACGAAACCCAAAAAAAGGGTAGGCATTTCTTGTTTTGGATAAAAAAAAAAAATATTTTAATAATCGGGTCCAGAGTGAAATTTCGAGACTTTCGAGAATTTCGAGATATTCCGAAAATTCCAGCAAATTTTGAAAGTTTCTCAGTCCCGAAAAATTTTTTTTACGGGATTTCGCGGGATTTCCGACCGTCGCCCATCTATTGTTGTAACCCTTTCAAATGAGGACGAAACTTTGTTTTAATATAAGTGACGTGCAGATGGTTCTACAGAAATTTAGTTTTAAATTTTGGTGACTTTGTGTCTTATAGTCTCCGGCACAAACGGTTTCATATCTTTCGATTCAGCTAACGAAGCTTATCAAGAATATAGATTAACAAAGCTTGGCTTGGCACGAGGACATAGAAAGGCTTAACTTTCGAATTTCAATATATCGCTTTACCTTGAAAAATATGCGAATAAAGCGTATCGCAACAGGCAAAAAGAAACAAAAACAAACATACCAGGACTGTGTGATTGTTGTACACAATAGATTGTAGATGATTATTAAAAATAATTAATAATTACTTGTTTTATTTCATTAGCACATCGAAAAATGCAGTTCTTTGCAGATGAGAACATGACAATCAATTGTAAAATATAACTTGATTAACGAATTTTGATAAATCGATTGTTGATTATTAAAATAATTGATAATTGATTAATAAATATTACTGATTGATTAATCGACTAATCACACATTCCTAGAAAATAGTTTAATCAATTCCGTTCGTCAAACTGATCAAGATTATATATGTATATACATATGTGTAGAATCAACGATATATTTTCCAATGCTTAACAAACTTTCCAAGAAATGCAATTGTTTTGAAACCACAAAACTAAAAACACATATATGCTGTGCACATAATTTCTGGTAATTAAGTTGGAATATATTAAATTTTAGCTAATTTATTTCCATACACCCACTGAAATTCACTTAAATTCATGCAAATTAATGATAGAATTGTTATTTAATGACCAATAAAACGAAACATATGAAACCAAAAGCAGCAGATCTTCAATCTATGTGAAACTTAAAGCAATTGGTCTACTACATAGCTGTGAGCTAAAAGGCAATTATAGAGTATATTTCAACACATAATTAACATTGCGAAAACTACAAGATATACACACATACATACTCGCACACAAAAGCACTTACATATATTTTCACTAAAGGAAATAGAAAAGTGTATGATTCAAATAGAAAATAAAACAAGAACAAACATGAGTTGCAAAATATTTGGAAAAATATTTGCGTATCTTGTTTATTTATATCTTCTTCTTCTTTTTTTTACGAAACATTACCAAACAGCATAGAATTTTTGTGAAATACATCTATACCACCCATTGAGTTATAGGATATTGGCAATTAAATAGTGCAGAGTATGAGCTAACTCAAAGCGAAGAACGTCAGTCAGTTTGTTTATGTATGTAGTGTGTACAACATTCAACAATTGTTGAAGGTGTTTCTAATTGACTTTTGAGTGGCAACATACTTTTACTTTTACGTTTATTTGTTGACAGCATGGACATTGATTTATTACGTAAATGTGTTAAATTAAAAGGAAAATATGCAGCAAAGGCAAAATAAGAGTTTCATTTCAGTTTTATTATGTTTAGATACTAAAGAAAATTTATAGTATAGCAACGCTTTAATCTTATTTAGTCATGGCAATAAATGGTTAAACAATTCATGTATACACTCGAGTATATATGTACCTAAATAAGTACAAAATATATGTATCTGACTACTACCAAACTCAGGTTCATTGGCTTCACTTTCATCAGGCGTCGTTATCAATCTTTAAACTCCTTTTTTTCAGTTTAGCGGTTTAAAGGTATTTTCAATAGGCAGACAGACAGACCACTTCCATTGTGGTTAGCAGACCACAAAGTTACAAAATCAGAATATAAATATACGTTCACATGTCATAAACATATGTACATTTGTATGCAAGCAAAAGCATTCGACAGGGTACGCAAAAAAATCAAAAAAAAAAAAAAGAAAAGAATAAAAAAAGGTTTCATTGTCCCGTCAAGGCTATTCATTGCAAATTTTGATTTCACCTTCACGCACGTTTGCTGCAACGCAACCAAAAAAAAAATAATCGTCTTCATCGTCGTAGTCGTCAACAGTAACATCAGCATGTACGGCACGTCGCACTTAAGCAGTCTGGCCAGGCGGCAGCAACAATTGCTGGCGTCTTTACTAAGTTCTAAGAGTTGCGCGAGTCTCTTGGCTTGGGGGCAGGTTACACTTGTTCTTCGCTCAATGTTGTTGTTTTATTTTGTTTGTTGTTGATCGTTTGCAATGCACTGAATTACGGAGACAGTGCAGTCAAAATATTTTCGGTTCTGTCTGTCAGTTTTCTCACTTTTTTTTTTTTTTTTATTTTGAAAGTGATACCCTACATACGGTGATGGAATAAACTTTCAAATATCATATAGCATATAACAGTATCCAGAAAACGTATCTTCTGATTAAGAGCTGACTTTTACCAAAGTGAGTTTAAGCGCTACTTATCGATTCGATTATTTATCGTATATCGGTCGCTTAACGCCAACGTGAACGCTAGTGGAAACTCACAGCAAAGAGAGAGAGAGAGAGAGCTGTGTAAAATTGTACCTTTCACTGTAAACACTGCATCTGTAGGGTAATATAGCAAAAACTTAACCGACACCTTAAAATTTTGTTTATATGTATTTGAAATTTTATCGTCTGACGTTTAGTTGCAAGTGTCTTCAAATAATAATAATAATGATGATGCTGCTGCTGATAATGATGAGGAACAACCAAACTCACGCCAACGACAACAACATATGATGCTGCTAAGTTAAAGAATGAGATACGTAGCGCATTTTATGCAGCATCCGTTTGCCGATTAACAGAATTTAAACTTTTTGGCAGTCTTGAAAACATTTTTTTTTTTTTCAAAATATATCTTTATATTCCGCGTTCGTTGAACTTTCGACAGCTACATTTGTCTGAAGTCACAAAGAAACTACATATTATACTCGCTCCTTTTAACTTTGGTTTCAGTGATGCTAAAACATTTTCAAAAAAATTCCTTTTGCTTTAATTATGCACTACAAATAAATTAACATATTTTCCGGCTCAATTCGTTTACTGCTCATTTTTTTTTAGACGATATTTGTAGTGCTACTGAAAGACTAACTGTTGCTACATGCCACAACGAATTGAATTTGTTGCAGTGAGACAGCCAACAACAACAACAACGACAACTTGAAAGCTGTCAGCGCATGATTTAACGCGGCAATCATTTATTTGCAACTCAAACATTTCTTATTCTTAGACAGTAGCCTTTATCTTCATTATTATCATACTTGGTCGCTAATGAATAATTAAATGCGGCGCTGACTAAAAACACACAAAACACAAATGTTCGACTTTCCCATAAGCTTTCTGTATGTGCGACAGGCAAGCAAGCGGCATCCTTTGTTAATTAGGCAGAACTTTATAGCTTAAGGAATGTTATTGTACAATACAATTCTATGGTTGATTTCTGCGTTCGAAGTAAAGAAACTCAGCAGCATTAAGTTTAATGTGCAAGAACACCCATTAAGAGTGAATGGAATGGGCGGCGGCGTTGGCGAACACATGTTGCAAATGCTGCATATAAATTTATGGCATGGATCAGCAGCGACTTGAACTTGAGAACGGTCATGTAACTGATCCATGCTACAATGCAGCATGCAATTCTTGAACTGCAATTCTATACTGTTGCTACTGTTACTTGTTGTGGCACGAATGGTTTCTTTCTTACATCCATCCATCCATCCATCCATCCATCCATCCATTTCATTCAACAGCGTTCCGCTACGCAGGACAACAACAACGAATCTGCTTGTATCTACTGTCTGTCTGTCCGTCCGTCCGTCTGTCTATCTGTCTGCTTATGTTTATGCTGCAAGTTCTTAGAAATCATTTCTGAGTCACACACTCATAAAAAGTAACGTTTGCATGCAAGTTTTATTTATTATTTCGTATAATAAAATTTCACTTCTTTCGAATTGATGCTGCTTTTACTGGTGCTGCTGCTTCTGCTGCTTTATAATGTTTTCATCAAGTTTCAAACAATTTCCTGTGCAAATTTTTCGCACGCTTTTAACACACAAGCAACAAAGCAACAACAAATATTTAAAAAAAAAAAACATACACTGCTACTCTGCTCGGCATCATACTACCTATATGCGCTCGTGGATTTATTTTTAGTAATTAAAGATTATTATGCAATGCTAATCGAAGATGATTATAGCAGCAGAAAGTTATTCACATAATTTTTATTTTAAGTGTTTATAGAAGCGATATATGTACACTACCTAAACGCTTATGCAAACAAACAAAACAGACACTCTGCATTTTATAAACATTTTATTTTAAATTTGTTTAGATTTTCTACATTTTCGACTAAACATAATCATTTTTTTAAATTGAAATATTAAAGTAAAAATTATAATAAAAAAAAAAAATTAATTAAAAATAAATATTTCTAATAAAAAATATTAACTAATTTCTTTAAAATACTTAAAAATATTTGTAATTACCATTGGTATTTCTCTTTTGTTTCGGTAACAAGAAGTTGTAAAGCTAAAGAGCGCGTAAAATAAAGATACAAATCATTTTAACGTGCAATGTCAAGTTCAAAGTCAGTAACTTTATATTCATTTCAGCACTGTCGAATTTACGTAATTAATGTTTAACTGGCAGTGTTTTACGACAAGCAACATAAGAAGAAGTAATAAAGAAATGTTTTTTTAATTAACTAAACGATAAGTTGGTTAAAATTAACCATCACGTAATACAGTGGCTTATCAAAAAACATACAGTCGCGCTCAGCTTGCTTGATGCTGCGATTTTATAAAGTACTAAGTTGTATGAATGTGCCTAATGCATTGTTTTAGTGGTCTATAATTATATTGCATTGTTGTCTTTCAAATGAAACCGTTTTGGGACACTTCGGTTCGATGGTTTAAAAGTCCATAGCGGACATAGAAACATTTTTACTATTTAATTAATATAGATTTAATCAACTCGATCTTCGAAATAACGCAATTTGTAAAATAATGTGAAATTCCATTTTTTTTATACCCTGTATCTGAGAAAAAATAATGTGTAAATGTATATATCACTAGCAGAGGGAAGCATGGTAGGCCAAGGAGTGTTTATTTGGCTTCTTGAAATTAGAATTGACAGCAGGGGTTATGTGCATCAAATAATCTGTGATAAAAATTTTGGCATTTTTTTCGTTTTTAGAGGTTACATTTTTACTATAAGTAAACAAAGAGAGACTTATTGGGCAACCAGAAACACAGATCTTAAAAATTGTAAAAAAAGGTGAAAGCCTTTTTGTACACAATGAAATTTATGAATATGTGTCCATAAAGATTCCAAAAGAGAGTCAACATTATATGTTTAGTATCTCTAATTCTTCAGAAGAGTATAGATATTTATCCTAAAATAATTATGTATTTATAGGGTATTCAATAATCACATATTCCCACAAATTTTTTCGCCTTATTCGTATTTAAAGACATGTTAATTAATGTTTTCCATTTAAATTATATCTTAATTATTTTACATATCTTCTTCTTCTTTCTTCAGTCACACCCTCTCACCTAAAATACTGTTCCAAAAAAAAATCTATGTGAAAGCCTTTTGCACATGTCATAGACAAACAATTCAGGGAGTCAGTCATCTGTTGGCCATATTTCAACTACAAAAGATAGAAAATTTAGATATGCATTGAGATAAGTCGAAATGTTTTAGCAGCAAATAGCAGCGAAAGATTTTTTTCCCCTTTCAAGTGGCAAGCCGACAAAAATTTCGCGAAAAACTTCAAAAAAACCAAAAGAAAAAATAAAAAACAAAAAAAAATACAAATTTACGCACTGACAAACGGATGATCCATCTAAGTATAAATTTTTCAAACTTTTTCGTTTATGTATCTAATTTTCTTTAGACTTAATTCTAATGAACGAGTTTTAGTTTTTATGTTTGCCAAGAATCTGCTAGAATTTATAGCATTCGCGTGAGTGTGTGTGTGTGTGGCAGTAGAACTATGTACAAGTAAATACGAATAGCAAAAATAGAGTTTATGACTTTGGCCAAAAATAAAATGTACACAATTTGCGGTCAACTGAAGCCACATGAGCCGCAGAGCGCGTAGATAAAAAAAATTCATGTTGAAAACTATAAAAAACTGATATGAATATTTAAAGTACAATAAGCAAAAGAATAATTGCAAAATATCTTTTAGACGTTTTGGTTGTAACTTATAAAAAAAAAAAAAATTTTATTAAGCGTTTATATGGCATGAGTCAGAAGTACAATAAATGTGCGTGAACTAAAACTTTGATCTCTTACAACAAATCAGAAAGATACATTAAATGATTTGCTAGCATTTAAATGTGATACAGTGAAAACACTCTTTTAGCGAACACTTTTTGGAAGACTTTTAAACAAATTCAACTCGCAACAATATTGCTACACTCTGAGTAGTTTCCACTGTATTCCGCAGGTTAAATATGTCAAAGAACACATCAAAAGTATTCATCAAAACGCACTTCATCATTCATACTCATTGCGTAAACTAAATATTTATATTAATTTCATTATTTCATTTACTTCTATGAATTATTCGATCATTGCAAACATTGTTGCTTTTTCTAGGTGAAGGTGGATACTTTTGTTGCTCATAAATCCTACAAGAAAAAAAAAAAAAAAACACTTAAATTAAGGTGAAACTATTGAGTGCTCATGAATCAGTGTGATGTGAGTTGTTGGCTCATTATTTAAACTCAAAATTGCGGAAACTATTTGAAAAATTATTAAGAAATATTTTTTTTTTTTTTTTTTTGGATTTTGGAAAATTTTTTTTAAAACAAGATTTTGGTGATTTACAAACGTTAAAATGTTTAGTCAATAAAATTTCATTTGAATTTTTTTTGGTTTGTTGGAAAATGATTTAGTCAATGTTTATTTGGATAACAAATGAATATTTCCAAATTGTTGCAAGGGTTAAGAAAAGATAAACTAATAAATTGTTTGATATAGTCAGATAAAGTAATAATTTTGAATTGCTATTTCAAGGTGTTTTAGCTTAGCAGTCATGTAAGATTGAAAGTTTGAATTCGACATCAAACCGACGTCCTGTTTAAATTAGATACTTTTTAAAGATACATACTTTTCTTTAGATACATTTCACATAAATAAAATCAATTATCAATGGAGTCCCAGAAAAATTTCTTTTTGATTGGTTTCATATCTCTTCTAAAATTCAATGAAACAGTGTTTATAATTCACAATTAGTTTTGAACTAATTTTTTATAAAAAAAAATTTTAAATTTGGTGTTTTTATATTTAATTTAATATTTTAAAAACAAAATTTTGAAATATTTTCGAAATATATTCATTATTTCATCTAATTTTTTGAAGAAATTTAGAACCAACCAAAAGAGATATTTTGGGACACCTCTGTAAATGAGTGCTTAGAATAATTAAAATAATGATATAACAATATTTATAACAAGCTTAAACACTTAGAGTCTAAACTAATTGCGCTATTTGCACACTTATTGTAAAAAAAAAAAAAAAAAAATCAAGCTTCAAAATTTACAAACTTCATTAATATTATGCTGCTTCAATTAATTTTATTTGAATCTAATTTTACATTTTTTTTTCATGCTACTGCTATTGACTGTTTGTTTGTTGTTTGGTTGATGGGTGTCGTTGGTATTTGCAAGCAAACAGCAAATACGTTGCCAGGATAATAGACACAAGTGTTTCAGTCAACACAGTGGCAATATTATGATGCAGCAGCAGTAGCAGCAGCAGCAGCAGAAATGACACAATGAATGTGTGTGGAATAGGATACTAAAGCAGAATAAATGGATGGACATACACACAAACATATAAATTGTACGAGTATATTGAAGCGCAACAGGAAACACGTAGCTTAGCAAATGAAATAGTCAAACCTACGAAGCAAACGACCCACCAACCGACCGACCGACCGATCGACTGTACACATACACATTCATATGTATATGGGTATAAATGTATGTATGCACCACAAGGACTACTATAATAAAAGCACCGTATAGAAAAAGCTCGAGTGCAATGCACACACACACACATACACACGCGCATGCATTGACATAGACGAGACATACTGCTCTGTTTTGCTCTGCTAGTAAATATAGCTGGAAGAAAAAAAACAGGATCGGAAATGGTATGGGAACGAAATGGAACCGTTGCAAATGAATGAGCGAGTATGTCAGCACGCGCGTCAAGTGTTTGCGCATGTTTTTAAGCGAAATTAAAATTCCCATTGACACAGTAATTTGCGGTTGCACAAAAGGAATCAATTTCGCACTGATTGTGTTTGGAATGGCATCGAGTGTCGTCGCTTGTATATATTGTATGTATGTATGTATGTATGTATGTATGTATGTGTGTATATGTAAATATGTCTGTTTATGTGAATTATTCTTACCGCAATCGCCTTGATAAATCCATGCTGGCACTGTTATACGTTAACGTTATCCTTGCAAAATGCCAGGAACATACACGCACACAAACACCATACACTATGTCCTCTTCTTTGTCCTCCAACAGCAGTTGCGTCTTTGACTTTTTACCAAGGATTTCTTATAATATTTCACAGCTTTATTATTTTTCCGTTTTTTTTTTTTTTTTTTAATCAATCAAAAAAATCAATCAAAATTCAGTTCAAATAAATTTGTGCACCGAAATGTTTATCCTGCTTATGTATACATTTGCGCTTGTACTTGAGCGTTAATTATTTTGTGCACATAATTCTTTAAAAAGTAAAGATTTGCTTAAAACGATTTATTTATTATCTTTGAATATTTTATTTACATATTTTTCCTTTTTTGATTTATTGCGCATCTTAAAGAAAACAGTAAAAAAAACGTGTAAGGATATCTTTTTTGAATTTTAAGGATATTAAAAAACACACACACAACCGTTCGAGTAGTTTAACGATCAAGGAAATTTATTAAAGTAGAGCAGAGCACATTCACATCCGTAGTGAAGGAGTGCCAAGAAGCAACTAAATAAACGATCACTACTGGAACAGAACTATTGCTGCGTGTAGCAGCAGCAAAACGTACACACACACACACACACACACATACACACACAATGTTAAGGCAAAGCAGCAACGATAAAAAAGCAGCGATCGTCTGCAACACAGTAGCATAATGCTCCACTGTAGCAAACTATAATATCTGCTATGCTGCTACGCCACCCAATCCAATAGCGTTTCCGCTAGAAATGAAAGAATCTAATACTTTACTTATCACAGGGAAAAAAATATATATAATTGTTGTGCTCATGTCTATATAACATTTATATATATATATATATATATATATATATATATTTTTTTTTTTTTTTTTTTTGAATAAAACTTCATTTCAAATCACAATACGTGCTTAAGGCTGTCGCTTTTGCCGCTTGATGTTTTTGTTGTTTTAAATTGTTTTAGCTTCTTATCACAACTCATTCATAATCGACATACTTTATATTGTTCAATATGCTCTTTTATATTTTTAAAATTTTCCAAGAAAATAAAATTCAAAAAAAAAGTTTTTTCGCTTTTCCACTCATTTGCGCGCCACAAATTTGCAATTTTTTTTTATCATAAATAAATTTTTTACAAAACACACACACACACTACCCAATCAACCGCTTTACTCTGGCCTCAAATTTGTACTGATTCGAACCGCTGCTGAAAAGGCATCGGCGAAATCCAGATCCAGCAGCATAAAGATCACTTGCCGGTTTTTGTACTTTAAGAGAAAGATAGAGCGTAAAAATCTGTTTGGAAGAGTATTCATGTCAAGTATCTTCTCTGAAGTTTCTTTTGGGCTGCTTTTGCTGCACCATCGCTATTTTGCATGCTTTTCACGTTTTGATAATAAGCAAAAAAAATAATACAAATAAAAAGGAGTAAAAGTTCTTTAGTCATGGCACAATGCAAAATGATACACTTCACAAATCTTAATTGATTAGTTTTTTTAAGACAATAACATATTTCATGCGCACGATAAAAAAAAAAAAAAAAAAAAAAAAAACCAATAGCAGCTTACAGAATAGCCTAAAGTAACATTAACGAATACCAAAATTTTTAACAGAATTAAAGAATCTTTTCCAATATGGATCATTTCTCAAAATTTAATCGGGATCACCATGAAACTCATTAACACAAAGCTTAAAAACAAAATCTCTGTACCTGAAGGGTATCTCAGAAATTGAAAGATATAGATTCAGCCTATTTGAAACTTCAGACTCTTTAGAGTAGTCAAGTAGTCACTTTAAAAACGGGGTTCCTAAGCCCCATTTTAAGAGAATCTTTCCATACAAACCTTTACTCAAAATTTAGGAACTCTAAATTTTGTATAAATTATGTATATGATAATCCCTACAAAATATTCGAAATTATATAAAAGATACCAAGTTTACTCAGACCTATTTTCACTTGACTCATACAGGGATTATCCGAGATATGAAGTTGCATTCATGAATATAATTGTACAAATGATTTGGCTACAATTTTTGTGAAGAATGTATCTTCGTACCTCGTCTAGGTTGGAACTATAGTTATTCGCCTCGAATATTAAAATTGATTCAATACAAACAAATAGCCATATTTAAGAAGAAAACAACTTTACCCATTTTAATTTTAAAATTCGAAAGAGATAGAAAGTTGTGTTCTTCAGACAAAAAAGCAGTCAAAAGTCTTAGCTACATTAGTCTCTAAGACCAAAGTTATCTATCTACCTTAGATTTTTAGCTATACGAGTTTAATCAACAAATTTGGCAAATTATCCTGTTAAGGGCTTTGTATTAAGAAAACGATCTCAAAACGAACAAGGTTTAGCGTCAATTTTTGGTATAGCCCCAATACAAACTAACCGCTCATTTTTGATTTTTGGACAAAAAACATCTTTTTTATGATTATCTAATATCATCCAAAAACAGGGGGCCAACCCATTTTTTAACTATAGTCCCCATTCAAACTATCCCATTATTTGTATGAAAATAGTTATTATTTCTGAATGTATTCATTTCAATTTAGGTAAAAACACATCTAATGTGATCCAATGCATACACCATAAGTATCGGACTACTATATTTACTACATTTTCTGATATTTTCAAGAAAATGATTGTTATTATATGCATTATTAGCTTAAAATTTGATATGAATACTCATTGTGTCTAAACTTGGGTTATATTAGAAAATTGACCCGCACCAATCATATCTGGAAGTTCTATCCAAGGCAAAAATGATCACACATTAACTATTTAAAAATTCGCTTGACGGATATTTAAGCATGTTAACCGAAAAATTCTTATTAGAACACCATTTCTAGGTTAACACTCATACAATCAAGTGTATCCTGAAACTCTACCTACAACTTGATGGCTCATTTATGTTGTAGTAAAGAATCTCGACTTCTACGTTCTTACTTGTTTCTATAAAAGACAAGAGTTAATTTTTTTGAATTAATTATACCCAATGGTTTAATTGTTCCTTGCTCTGTGGCAGAAGAGGCATAATGTTAATACTTGTTTACTTGTTCTTCGTTCAAATTTTTTAATATATATATACCAAGTTTTATGGCTTTTGTGTGCATTTATAAATACATATTTTTAAGTGTGATATTTTCTTTTTATGCATAAACAAGTAGCAACAAAAAGTGTGATTTAATGTTATTCTTATTATGTGCAACAACAGTTTAGTTCAAGCACTTTGGTCCCTTTTTTATGTTGGTTTTATTGTCAATGGTTTTGAATTTCAGGGAATCCCTTAATGAGCACTGCACTTATTTATGTTTTTTTTTTTTTTTTTGGTCTCTTATGCTACTGACTACAGCAGCAACACATGTTGACAATATTTACATATCTCGCGTCAACAGATCCTTAAGAAAATCATCGCCTTGCCTTTCTAGATCACATTGATGTGATGGCTTTTGTTTTCTTTTTGATCTTCAATGAATTGCCTGATCCTGTAGCATGTTTTTTTAGCATTTCTTAATTGCAAAGTAGTATCCGCTGCTGTCAGCATTTTATGAATGACAGAATGTGCGTTGCACATGTGCCAGAAAGCAAATAATGCTAAAAAACCTATTAAAATTGGAACCTTTGAATAAGAACTTATTTTGTTGTCAAATTAATCATTTATAATTTTTTGTTAACTTTTTTGAAAATTCTAGTTTGAAACAATTAAAATCGAAATAACATTTTCACAATTTTAATATTTCTTTTCAAAATTTCCAGGCATTTCAACTTTTTTAACCGGAAACACGTGCCTCTCCTATTCAATGTTTTTTTCGTATACAAAATTAACAAAGAAAAAATCTATACATACATATATATACTAGAGTAAGCAGTCATTCATATTTTTACCATTCATTAAATGTTAAATTAATTGTAATAGTAATTCCAGCATCCGCGACATTGAATAAAACTATTGGAATACTGTTACAATTTGTCTAGACCGGATAAAAAATTATGTAGTTCATTATTAAAAAAAATACACAGCTAAAAATACATTTCATATCAAGTTATACAAATACTTTCTCACAATTTTTAAAACGACATTTCCGCAATTCATTATAACACGCTTGCCAACACGCTTAAGTTATCTTCAAACATTTAAACATTTTTGTTTTGTTTTAATTATTAATGAAATGTTTTAACATAAATATAAGTTTTATCGCGTTTTGCGACCTATTACTTCATTTCTAAGCATTTTTTCTTTCATTTCCGGTCCGAAAAACCGCAAGTTCTTTAAATAAAAAAAATAATCGCAAAATTTGCGTTCAACTTGAAAACAAGATCCTTCAAAATGTGCAAAAACAAAGTTTTATCGAAAACAAGCTTTTGTTTCATATTTATATAACTTAAAACAAAAATCAAAATAACGGTTGACACGCACTTACTCTGTTTTTTTTTTTTCAAATCGTTTGGTTTTGCCACATCCGGTGTTTCCGACCGTGCAAAGCGTTTTCTAGTGTTTTAAGAACAAAATTTCAATAATTTGAAGCTTACGACTACAAGTTTCCTATCAGTATCCAGTTCCGTTTGTTCGCAATGATCCCATTTCGGTGGGCGAGATAGAATCCATAGACCGCAATTTGTGCTAATCATGTGGGTGAAGGGTGACACACACATACACACGCACACACTGGCTATGTTCTATGAATGAACAACAGGAAATAGTATATACATATATATTTTTTTTAATTTTATGTTTTATTTCGTTTTGCATAACGATAACAACGATGTATGTGCATGAAAATGAAAATCTATTTACTTACAATCGCAAGTCTAACAAATGGAAAGAATGCCACAGCTAAACCGCCAACGCAAAGTCGACTGCATCTTAGATTGCTGCTGACTGCGACTTTATCACATCTTGCGCAGCAAAGTTATACAATATGTATTAACGCATCTAGTTACAAATATATAATTTGAAAGTTTACCTAAATTATATAAAAGTGCGCGAACTTATATTCTAGAAACCGGGATCCCAATCGGTTTTTTGTGATTCCATGTGCGTTGAGTAGCAGACAATTATATCGCCCGCTTGTGGCACAACCTTTGTGTCCTTTAAACGTAAACCACATTCGACATCTTTTTTAATGGAATCGACTTCACTCTTAAGATGGCGCATTGACTCTAATGTTCCATCATAGATAATTTCATCATCGCGCATTAGACGAAACTTTTGTGATTTCTTTAGTAATCCTTTGGTGCAACGACAACCAGCAACGGGTATTTGCTTGCGCCCTTCAGTTATGTAAAACTGTTGCAGCACGCTAGCTTCGCCCAATGATTCCTCAACTTCAACGGACGGAAGTTTGCTACTTAGTTCTTCTTTTAGATCATCAATTAAACGATATATTACATTATAGGTACGCACAGTTACATCTTTTGCTGCCTTGGCTGTTGGATTTTCCACTGAAAATGCATAGATAATGGCATCAAATGCTTTTGCCAATTCTAAATCGCCTTCCGTGACATTTCCGACACCATAGTGTACTACATCCAGGCGACAACGATCATTGCTGGTGTACGTTTCCAAAACATCTAGTATGGCCTCCACAGATCCATGTACATCGCCCTTGATTATAACGCTAACGCGTGGCATACCAGTATCGTCGCTGATCTCTTTTGTACGTTGACCGCTGCGCATACGAAAGCGTCCAGCCATACGACGTGCTTCACGTTCAGCGCGATATTTGGCCAGATGTTCCTCCTCCTTTTTGCGTATTTCATCACTTGCGGATTCCGTTTTCTCTTTTGTGCCTCATGTTCGCGATATTTTAGTACAGAATGTGCTTTTTTTCTGTAAGAGAGAGAGAGAGAAATCATTAAATGTATTCTATTTAAATTAAATAAATTACTCACTTCTGTTTCAACTTCAAGAATTAAGTCACCAGAGAGAGGCAATTCACGCCATCCGAGTATCTCTACAGGTGTACCAGGCGGTGCTTCATTCAGTGGCTGTCCATTATGATCAAATAGACCACGCACCTTTGCATGCGCTAATCCACTGACCAGTACAGCACCTTTACGCAGCGTTCCACGCGAAACTATGGCAGTTGAAAGTTTACTATAAAAATTTATTTTTTTTATTTATTAGTAATTCAATAATAATTCAAATAAAACGCACCCTCTACGTGGATCTGTTTTGGATTCAACCACGACGCCTTCTACTAATCCCGTATAGTCGGCTTTAAGACCCATTAGCGTTGCCTGCGTACTAACAGCTTCGGCAAGTAATTGCAAATTTGTGCCTTTTAATGCAGATACAGGTATAACTTGTACATCACCACCATGCTCCTCAAGAGTGAGACCCATTTGTGTAAGTTCTCGCTTAGATTTTTCCTTTGCAAAAAAAAATACAAATAAGTCTCTTTATTATATTAATTACTATGTTCTCAACTTACAATATCAGCCTCTGGTTTATCGATTTTATTAAGCGCAACAATAATTGGAACTAAAATAGAAAAACGATAAAAAGATTATTCAATTAAATGTAAAATAAAAATAAACTTTAAAAACGAATACAAAAACGAAAAATGGGGCTTTACTATTAATTACACAGTAATTGAATTTGGTGATCTTTGTTTGTATAGGTTTTTGGAAACCACCTTTCCGACAGACGGAGTGACAATTAATCCCAGTTTCAGTTTTTTTTATCTGTTCATGATATTTTCGACTATTGAAAAGAAGAAACTGAGCGCAACTTCACGGTTTCCAGTAAATTAATCGGAAGCACATAGTTTGGTTCAATTTTGCTTATGTTTATCAGCCAAGGCAAAAATTTCAGTACTTACCATTTGCTTCCTGAGCTAATTTTATAACTTCACGGGTTTGCGCCATAACGCCATCTTCGGCAGCCACCACAAGTACAATGATATCAGTTGCATCGGCGCCCCGAGCACGCATTGCACTAAATGCTGCATGGCCAGGCGTATCCAGAAATGTAACTTTCTCGCCATTCTCCAATTTAACAGTGAAGGCACCTATATGCTGTGTTATACCACCAGCCTCACCGGCGGCCACATCTGCACCACGCAATGAATCCAATAACGTAGTCTTGCCATGATCAACATGGCCCATAACAGTGACAACCGGTGGACGCGGTTTCAACTGTTCTGGTTTTGCAGGTGGCTGTGGCACTACATCGCGTTCTTTTTGTTCTGCTTCAGTATTAAGCGTTTCCGGTGCAGCGACAATTCTCGTTTTAGCGCCTAATTTATCGGCGATATCTTTGATAATCTTTAGATCATTTAGTCTCGCTTGAGGCTCAATGTTATCAGCACCACGTACATAGAGCATAGCTTCCTGTACGTCATCTGCATACAATATAAATATTTTATAAATAGTTTCATTTATTAAATAATGAATTAATTACCAATTGAACGTTGCAGCGACTTGGCGAATTTCTCCACAGTCATGTGTCGCCAGATATCCACAGCTTCATTGTTTTGGTTCTTTTTTGGTGAATATTCTATGATTCTGGGAGATTTCTAAGTATTGTGTTAATATTTTTGTAAACTTTAATAAATAAATAAACAAACCTTTTCCTCGGCAGTTTTTCGTCGCTTATGAAATATTTCGCTTGTCATAAAATTTCTTGCCGGCGCATTGCTTTTCAGCAAATTAAAAGCGGCAGCAGCTGTGGTTTCAATGCGATAATTTGCGCGTAGCAGTTTAATAGCAGGCAGTGCTCTGCAGATTAGATGTGTATTCATTATTTGTAACATTTTACATATTATTTCGCTAAAAGAAAATAATTGCAACTAAGTTGGAATTACGAAAATAAAAACATAACCTCGAAACGTCGTATTTTGTTGTTGTTGAACAGCTGTTCGTGCATGAACAGTGTTACCGTTTTTTAAGAACCAAAAAAAAAGCTATATCAGAGAAAAATGCCAAAAATAGCTAAGTGTAATATAATATAAATATAATATAAACTGTGGAATAGAATAAGCTACATAATAAACATATCACATAAATAGGATTTATCGAATTATAGTAGAGGAATTATGTCATCCTCTTAGTTATTATTTAAATTCTTTCGTTATATGCTACATCTAGCTTTAAATAGGAAATAAGCAGTCCGCGGACCGAGCGGACTGTGTATCTGGCTCGTTTTTTTTTTTTTTTGTTTTTTTAAGTGGAACAGAGTTAGATAGATCTAGCAACGCGTTACACCGCGAACCTTGTATCTGGTTAGTAAGTGGAACAGAGTTAAATTGCATCGCGTTTACACTTACTTGCGTACACTTACATATGTTCGCTATAAGTTCAAACAGTACTACAATTAGCGTTGATAATGTGTTAACGACACTGTCTTACCGATAATTTTCACTGTTTTACCGACCGCCACCACTGTTTTGCCCACCGCCACAATGTGTGAGTGCGAAAGGGATGGCAAAGAGATAGCATATTGCTTGATTTGACCGACAGATGGAGATAGTGTAGCGTATAGTTTTTTTTTGATTGGCCATCTCTGTGTCAAAAATATATTCAGGCAATTCTTATTACGCAATTACATGACCATAAACTTGCAGCAAAGCATGACCGGAAACATACGTCATCTGCTGGTAAGCAACACGTTTCACGATAGCGCTCTCTCTTGATTAAATTTAAAAATACCGTTAATAGTTCAAATTTTACAATATCATCCGATTTTCGTGTATTTGTATATGTCAATAGTATTCTATACTATATCTACACATTGTAATTTATATATGTATAATTTATATTATAAAAAAAAAAAACAAACACATAATTTATAATTTATATTATAGAGAAATTAATATGTTTAGAAGAGTGCTTTGAAATGACACTATCGAAATTTTTTAAAATAGTTTTGAAACACATTTTACAGTCAGAGGAAAGCGTAGCAGTCATCTTTATCTTAAAAAAATGTTTTCTAATGTATTAACAGATAAATCAAAATGTGATAGCTGCAGCATCGCATCAGCTTTCTTATTCCTATTTTGCATTCACGCAGATTTTGGCAGCATCTCGACTTTGCGTTAGCGATGTTATGAAATATTTTCGATGCAAAGTCAAACAATGCAATTTGAGAAGGAAGGAAGTGCACAGTGAAACTTTACAATTTATCTAGTAAAATGTAATTAGGAACCGGCAGATGCCGGCAAGAACTGCTGCATTGCATAGCCTCTTCCTTTCAGTTCTATCTTTTTCTCTAACTTAATATTTTTCTTTGATTTAATGCAATTCGAACTTTTCAGTTAAAAATTTAAATTATTCTACAAGAAAACAATGAGCGCAATTGAGTAGTATAGAGACAGTGACGTCGTTTATGCTGCAACATAAAATCGCTGTTGAAAATAGGTTTTCTGGCGAGAGATCTATTTGTAGTGTACGCTTATGATAAGGGAAGAACGTGGGTAGCTTGATAAAGTTTTTTTTTTTTTCTTCTCTTTAGTGCAGTCGGTATAAAAGAGTTGGCTTCAATTAAATTCATTTTGCACTTAAATTAAGTCTTTCTAGAATTTAAGCTCCTCGCCTTAGAAAGAATAAATTTGGGAGCACGATTTTGAAGTAACTCAAGGCATCATTATTAATTTTTTTGTAATTTACAAAAGATATACCATAGCCGCGATGATTGACATATAAATTTACAATAACTTTTTAGACCAACGATGGGCAGCTTATGGCATTTAGAAGCGTTGTGTTTGTTGCTTGATAACATAGTAATGAGCTTGTGTGTTCTAATTAGAGTTATTCTACTGCATTGAAACCAAAGCAATGTGTTTGTTGTTCAGTGACAATGATATGATCCAGTGTGTTTGTTGTGTTTTTATATGTGTTTTTATATTTTATATGCTCATCGTTGACTTAGACATATTTTAGATTATCCAAACTACACACTGTAAAATCTGTGTCTTATTCATATCTCTAAAAAATATAATTTACATATTTTTCAAACTAACCACGCTAATGACATGCGCAAGAGAGTCAAAGCAAATACGAATACACATACGCACAGAGAGACTTTAACGTTTTCGCAGCAGCAGCAGCCGTCGAGGCGGAGCAAAGCAAACAAACATGGCCGAAAATGTTTGTTACTCATAATCTGATACAAATGCTCATACCACAGCACAGCACACCACTCCACTCCACACAACATACAAACACATACAAATACATATACAGATCAGATACTCTCATACCTGCATATAAGATACACACACATACACACACATGAAAATTTGTTCATCTTGCTTGAGATTTGACTCAGATTTTATATTTGGAATTAAAAATTATTTCAAAGCGTAAATCGACAGCGTCGGCAAAGCGTTAAGAAACAAAGTTCAAAGCAATATCTTCCCATCCTTTTTCCATCGACTTTATTGTACTCTTTGTTGGCGGCTTTTCGACTTTTTTTTCAATGGCGCAATTATTACTTTTCCCCCATTTTGTTTTTGCTTCTATAAATTTTCTTTGCTTTAAGTTTTTCATATTTGAATATATAAAAAGTTTTTCGCTTTTAAATCACTCACGCATAAAAATTATGTAATTTTAAAATATATATTTCAGCATTTTTCGTTTGACTTGAAGCAAATTCGAAAAAAAACAATTTTGAATGGTTTAATTTTGCAAATATTCGTTAAAATGTTGAAGCACTTCGAATTTATCGAAATTAAAAAAAAAAATCTATTTAAGCACATAAAATACTTTTTTTTTTTTTTTGTTGTTTGGCTTCACATTAGTTATTATTTCTATTTTATCATTTTCAAATGGAATTCTAATTAAATGGTTTATTTTTGGTAAACTTTGTATGTATTTATTATTTTGACTGACATTGTAGCACATTTACTCGTATAATTGTTTATCTTTTTCATAATATGTATTTGTATTTATTCAATAAAAAAAATATTATTTGCAATTTATACATGAATGAGCTTTATAGGCATTTTTCGGAAATTCAACAAAAACAAACTCAAAGTAAATATATACATGTAAATTGGGCATATCTATTTTAGAAGCTGCCAAAATTTCTCATTAGCTGTCAGCGAGAATTGAAGCTTTGATACGCTTCACACGTGCTTGTGTTGGTCAAAAGTTTAAAAAGTTTCGTTTAAAGAACTAAGTGGAAGCATTATACCCAAAAATTGCGGACAGTTACAGTAAGAGCTCTATCAAAACTTTGACAAAAAAAAAAACATATTGAAAACTACGCATATGTTACTTTGGTACTTTACCTATAAAAATGACCACTGAGAAGTAAAAGGCATCTTTAACCAGAATATAGTAGAGATTGACGGAACTATATGCCCAGTTATAATATATATGTATGTGTTAAGCCAGGAAACAGAAATGTAGTTTACAAAACGATTCCTGACAAAAGAAGGCACTACATAGAAGGCATCTTTGAATTTTTTTTTTTTTTTTGGGAAGAAATGTCTGTTTTTTTTTTTAAAAATATTTAGCTATTTGATCCAACACAAACTGATGGAAATTGAAAAGGTTAACTATACATTTAGTGCCTCGGAACGCAGAATTACAGAGAATAGAGAAGAGAAAGAAAGAGGCAAATAAGGTCGATTGGGTACAGCCAGTTAGCCAATTAGTCCAAAACATTTCTGTACATTTGAGTTCCACTTTAATGGTTGAGGAATGAATGGTGAAGGAACTAGGCAGTGCATGCAAAATTTATGTAATAATAAAAAAGTGATTTGTAAAAATTACAAAAGTCGATCAAAATTTAACGAAAGACCGGAACCAGAGACTGAACGTAGTGTATCTGAAGGATTTTGATGCTGTGATTTCAGAATTAGTCCAAGGGGTTTTCAAGATATTTTAACCCAAAAAAAAAAAAAAATTAAATTCAAGATTTCTTCAAGTGTTAAGTTTAAAATATTATATCTCGAAATGGGAAATGGAACAATTCCAAGCACGAATTCAGAATAAGCATAAAAAATCGTTGGTACTATGTTAAGTCACTGTTTCTGAAATGTGTCGACCCAATAAAATTTAAATTCGTAACAAGAATTTTTTTTTAATGATTTTCAGTTATACAGGCCAGTAAACCTGATTGTGAAAGTCGTTGGTTTTTTTTATTTAAATAATACAATCTAAAAGAGCCTATCACTTGCTGAGAATATAATAAATCTATAATGCTATTCTCAGCATTGCTCCACTCATATCGATGGTAATTTTCTGCTTATTTAAAAATTAATAGTTTTGAGTTAAGTTATAAAAAAAAATTCCAATAATTACCTAAAAAATAGTTACTGATTAGATTAAAATTGTGTTTTTCTTGGGATGATCTTAGCAATTAAATGTGAAGTAGCTTTTAAAACTCGAGTATTTCTTAAGTATCTTGTTTATATAAATTGTTTACGTCTTTAATTAATAAATATATGACATTCTTTGCAGTATACTCGTTGTTTATACTATATATGATATAAATTTGTACAACTTTAATTTGTTTTAAACTTATTGACTCATTAAAATAATATTTACATTTACCAAGTAATTTTTATTTTTATTTTATTGAATATTTCTAATTGGCGACATATGCAGCTAATTAATTGAAGTAAATGTGCACATAGAATTATTTACATCAAATAGAGTTTCTCTGATTGCACATTAGAAACTGTCACGGCAATTTGTAGTCAATTACAGAAATGCTTCAAAATACTTCAAATGCTGAATGCTGCAATTGCGCTGCTTTCTATGAGTATCTAAAAGGTACAAATTTCGCCAAATGATGTACATTTGCGTTTGCGGTGCTACACTTTGAAGTGTATCTGCAACTACACTTGATGCTGAAGTTGTTTAAAACAGCATCCTAATTGAAAGCATAGTTGGCCCTACCACGTTGAAAAAAAAACGCAAAACGGTGTAGCACTTGGAACCAGGTAATCAGCATCCATGTCTCTCGAGAGCGAATCGTCAAAAAAAAAAAAAAAATAAATGTAAAAAAAATTAAGCAAAATATTGACACAGCGGCAAAAGATCGATCGAGCGAGACCGACAAAGGAGAATGCCAATGTATAGAAAACCAAAGCAAACCTTAAATAAAAAAGTAAAGAAAATTATGCATAAATTGTTTATGACGTTGCCGTTTCGTGATCGCAGCATAGGAAATTCGTTGACAATGTCTGGGCAGGTATTCTCAGTTTGGACAACTCAAATGCGCTGTTTACACACACATTATAGACAACATCCGCCGTCGTGGTCAATGTTAGTGCTGCTGATGCTGATGATGATGACGTCGTCGTCGTTGAAAAGATAAAGAAATGAATTTCAAAATGTTGTTGTTTTAGTCTTTTTTGAAGTGGTAAATTTCACCTGTGTATATGTATGTGCGATACTATACTAAGTATACTGTACTACTTGAACGCCACTCTAGCTTAAAATGTGCATTTGGCCAATACAGACGGGCGGCTTTCTTTGATACCAAAAAGACCACACACACACATGCGCGCGTAGTTAAAGGCGTTGAAAATGCCATTGCCGACAATATTCGTCACTTGAGTTGATTGATTTCGGAAAAATGCGCATACATACAAATAGTATATGCAAATGGCAGGCTAAAATGCAACGTTTGGTGGTCGCTGGTCAGCTGTCGATAGTTCTAATATTTAATTTAACGAAATAAAACTCGAAAAACGTTTTGCTAAAAACTTTTGTGCAAATATGTCAGATACAGTAGCCACAGCTAAAGCCGGATGTCAGCTTCTAGTGTACTCTACATCATAGCCATACAATGTACAAACTTGTCCATTCAATTTCTTTTTCATTCTTTTTTGTACTCAACGACAGTGTCATCAAGAGCAACGTCCTTTTGATGCTTTCAATACTGTTCATAAATACAAAATATCAAAATATTGTTGCGGTTACAATTCAAGTATTCTCTTGTTCAGTTCATTCGTTCTGCCGCTTAAGGGGGAGGTTTACGTGCTTTTGCTTTATATTGAAACGGAATTGAAGTACCATTGAGATAAATTGTTTGTCCGTCAATCAAAGATGAAAATACGCCGGAAAATGCGAAAATTAAACATACAGAACGCCCAATAACAAAAAGAAAAGAATAAAAAAAAAATAAAAATAAAAGTAAACTAAAAGATACAATAGCAGCGCAAGCGTGTAGCGTATTGAAGAGGGAGTTAGCGTTTGTGTTGTCACTTAAGGTTTATTGCGGTAGCAAGGTAATATGACAAACAACAGCAACAACAACAACAACAATAGCTACAACAAGTAATACAACTAAAATAATAATAACAACAACAACCACCATATACGCTTATTGACATGCCACATACAAGTTTGTATATATTTTGTATAAAAAAAGAATTCTTTTGGGTGGTTGGCGACAATTCAATTTACTATATAGCACTCGATTTTGTATGCTTAAATAATAATGTTAGCAATAAAAATTATTTCTAACTACCGCAAAAGCAAAAGCAACAGCAACATCAGCGATTGCAACATCAATGATTTCAAATATTTACCTACTTACCAGTCCAGTACCAGTCCATTGTACTATTAATCAACTCTCTCGGAAATTTGTATAATCGAAAGTACATATTGTATGCAGTATACTGGTACACTTTATTTTTTTGTTTTTTGTTGTTGGTGTTAACAACCCTAATTTTTTATTGAAAGGTGCAATGAGACTTTGAATAGTTTTGTTGTTGTTGTTATAAGTTTGATGTAGTACCTAAAAGATTGCACATTGAAGTGCTTTTGAGCTTGAACGAATCTGAATAATATTATATGTCATATTATGCTAAAGAGGTAAGCAAATTACAAAAAGAACTCATATCGACCCTTTTTCAATATGGTAATAAACTTAGCTAATTACTCGTTTAATTGTAAATAATATTATGCAATATACTAAAAATAACTTATTAACCGAAATACCACACCTTGCTCGAATGTCGGAAATAATATTTTAAGAAAATTTTCTGGCCCAGCCATCTTTTCCTATCGCCAACTTTTCCCGCTCCTATTTGCCTAAATCTAAAGTTCTGTGTATCGCTGATATGGGGGCCACTCCTTCGCCCATTTGTTCAAATCGTCTCCCGGTCGATAAAAATCTACTGTAAGAATTTCATATAGACCAGTCCAACATTTCTTTTCGCTTAAGGTAGCCCCTAACCAATTTCCGCTGAAGGTAGCCCCTTACCAGTAATTTTTTAATATCAGTTTTAACATTCAGATTCATCACTTTTTCATTTTTTAAATTTGTAATATTAAAGGGAAGCAAAACGTCATCCCAGACAACATTTGTATGAAAATTTTATAAACGTGTCGTATGGGGCTGTTATCGGTATGTCAGCGAGGAAAGAGGCTAGTCATCAACGCAGCATTGATGACGCGTTGATGACTTTCCCGCTGGGTACATATATGAAACTCGGGACTATTCGCTACATATTATTTAGTTAATTAAAATAAAAGGTTCTAATAGTTGAAATTTAAGAAAATTGAATATTGTACATAAGTTTTAAACTTGGTTAAAATAAGGAAAATTTTATATAACAATAGAACCATAAACTATAATACTAACACTATAGTACTTGTGGCGTAGATAGCTTTTTGAAGGTGAGTGTAATCAAATTTGAAAGGATTGAATGTTAGCCTCTTACACGAAATGCTGTAGTATTCCGACATTATTCCAATGAGAAAAGATTGCATTTGAAATATCAATTCAATATCCTCAACATTAAGCTAATGAAATAAAATATTGTAAATAATTTTGATAACTATTTCTTAAATTATTTTCCTTGGACAATTTATACACTTTAAAAGTTTTTTATAATTTTATATATTTCCAATAGTAAAAATATTTACATTTAATAAGTCTGAATGGCTTTTGATGAAAAGAAAAGTTCAATCAGTTCAATGCTTACCATTACAGTTGATGCCTTTAAAAAAATCATGCTGCCAAATTTACATTGAAATGCTAGACTCGAAGTAATTCGAAAGTTTGATTTTAATTTGTTTTCATTTCGCATTAAGTTGACGATCCGACAGTACATCTCCCAAACAATTTGTCACTCCTCGCTCTCTCTCCCTCTCTCTCTTTCTATCTGTTTGTGTGTATCTTTGCAAATGTTTATCTGAGCTGCGCGTCCACCCACAGGCGTCTATGTTGTCCCTGTTCTTTGCGCCTAGATTGCTGCTATATGCACATCCTTTGACTGTTTCTTTCTTTTGCATGTACATGTATTTGTGTGTCGAGTGTTACTATGAGAATTTACGTTTGTGTGTGTGTCTATGTGTGTATATGTGTTTGTAAACTTTTGCCTGATTTTGTGTGCTTTTTACAGTTTTAATCAAATAATTGCACATGTGCTAAATGTAAACATATTTGTTCGATTCACTACACAAACCCAAATACTTGATGGATATGTAAGAGGCAAAAGAAGACACAGCCAGACAGACAGACAGAAAGACAGATAGAATGACAGATATACAATAGACTAGGGTATGCCTCGGAGACAGTAACAACAGCAACAACAACAACAACATCAAGAAAAAACAGCAGTAAAGCGTCATAGACACGCCCCAATGTCTATGCAACGTAGGGCGATATGACCTCTGATAGTTGTAGACGTTATCCACTCATATATCCATTCATCTATTTGAATGAAGACAAGTCAAGTTGTCTCGGGGTACAAATTGTGTAAAAATGTAAAATAAAAATAAAACAGTAAGCAGTGAGAAACTGAAAACACCTTCACATCTAACCAAACTAAACTGAACGGACACTTATATAGATTGTAGTATATACATACATATATGTAGTTTGTAGCTCAGTTTTTGAATTCGTATGAAAGAGCGTGTTGAAGTAGCGAACGAACGTTTCGAATAAGCGTGAGTAAACTGTCAGAGTGTAAAGTAAAATGGGCAGGCAAGGAGAAGGAAAGGATGTGTTGAATGAAGCTGAAGCGTGCAACATCAGAGTTGACGTCTCCGTCTCCGTCTCCGATGATGTGGACGGAGGTGACGTGGCGTGGCAGCAGGAATATTTGCGAATGCAAACGAAACAGGAGAAAGTTCAAACATACAAACAAATGAGCGTGCAAACATACGATGAAGTGGCAGGAAAGAAAGCAAGTAAGCAAAGCAAAGCAAGCAAGAAATCGACAGCAGAGCTAGCAATGGTAACAACAACAGCAACAACAACGACAACAACAGCAACAAAAGCAGTAACAGCAGCACGACATGATGCCGGATGCTAAAGTTGAAAATCGGAGTAGTTGGAGATGTAGAATTACTCATGGCACTATGAGCTGCAACGCTGCAGGAACTTGCAACGAAATAAGCTGTCTTTGAACAGTCATTAAGGCTACCTCCGATGTAGGGAGAACGTTTGTATAAACGGACTGATAGACGGATACAAAAACAAAAATAAAAAATGCAGTTGTGTATTTCAAATTTCACTTGAAGAAAATAGCGCCTCAAATTGTTCATTCAAATATGGAGACAGGGTTGTATTCAGATTTTAACAGAAAGTAACATATTGTAGGCATTTGCATACACCAAAACGCGGCATATTATTTTTCTGGTGGGTTTTGTCGTTTAGGCATTTATTGTGAGTGCACTTTTGGAGACTTGATTTACAAAGGCTTCACTTTTCAATTTTAATCAGTGCAAAAAAAAAACTATACCGTCTTGATACCATTTCAAAAACCGCCACTGTGCCCAAAACATTCCTTGATTTTCACTCGTTTACAATTTAAACGAAAACACTTTACAAATTTTTAATTTCATGTTAAGTTACAAGCAAAACAAGTGGACGACGTTCTATGTTTGTATGAATCCAATGCGTTGGGTTTGAAAATTTTAAGGCTGCTGTTTGCCTTATAACAACAAATGGCAAGTGGCGTACATGAGAAAAGAAAAACCAGTGCAATACTATCAGAAACAAAATAAAAAAAAAAAAAAAACAACGAACAAACAAAAAACAAACATAAAGCTCATAACAGACAACTAATCCCAGGATAATAAGTTATGCCGGCTTTCAACAAAAAAATTAAAAAAATCGACAAGGCACTTCAAGCTAACAAAAAAAAAAAAAAAAAAATTGCAGCGTAAAAAACGAATCAGAAGTCGCGTGCAGCTGTTTGCTTGGTCCACGTGATGTACGCCACCCGCTTCACTGATTGCGGATTAATGAATGAAAATAACGTATCGAACAATTCAACTCAACTCAACTTGATGCGATGCGATGCGATTCAATGCGGCTCAGCTCAACTTGAAAATATTAAAACATTTTGCGACAAGTTGGCAAATGAATCAACTCCAAACAATTCAGGCCAAACTGTCGTTGTTGCAGCCCAGCAAGCCATCAACAACATCAACAGAGCGCTAACATTGTCCTTGCCTTCGTCATCATCATCATCATCGTCATCGTCATCATCATCACCATTATTATTTTCCAACCTAGTCGTCGTCATTGCAGTCAACAACAGTCAGGATAAAGCAACTGAAGCGACAGTTGAGTCGAGCAGCAGCAGCAGCAGCAACATCAGCATCAGCAACAACAGGAAGGAATGATTTCTTGTGCCAATATTTTGCCAGAGCACACAATTTCGATTTGTCGAGTGCAACTTTGGAGCTGCTCAACGTCGTCATCGTCATCGTCCTACGCTGTGCTATGCTTGTCTCGTCCCATCTCATCTCGTCCTTGACATCAACTGCTCGCTCGTTTGTACGCCAGCTCGCGTGGCTCTTGTAGCAAATGTCAACTAAACGGTTGTGACTAGACGAAGTGAGGCGAATCGGTTCCACTATCAGAACATTACTGTGGAGCATGAATCGCAGTAATTGTATATATGTATATATGTGAATTGTGAATATATATGTATGTATGTATGTATGTGTTTGTAATAGTTGCCACCATGCACTTGTCGCTTTGCGTTTGCTCGCTACTCGCTTGCAAATCAAGTGAAATGTTTGCAAATAGAATTTGTCTGCTCTTGCTGAAGTGTTTGACTGAAATCTATATACATACATGACTATACATACATATATATGCATATATGTATGTAGTTATGTATGTTTCTAATTTCTCTCTTACTCTTACTCTATAGCTGCATCTGTATGTATACATTTGTGTATACATTATGATCAGTACAAATGTGAACATAACTGCATAAATATGTACACAGCAAGTCGCTCACACACTCACTCACTAACTCATCTACTCGCTTATTCATTGTTAGTCAGCTCGTCATCATCATCATCAACAACAACAACAACGAGTATCTCTAAAACACAGCATCTTTATATGATAGTGTAGTCCTGTGTAACATCATTCTGCTGCTGCTTCCACTTACCATACTGTGCCACCTCCTTTAAGTGTATTTGCTTATGACTAGAACGCGCGATTCTCATATTTTTGCTTATACATATATAGTATATATCTACATTTGTATGTGAGTTTATCCATATGTTTATGTTTTATGTATGAGTGTGTGTGTATGTGTTGTTATATGCATATGTATGTATAAACTCTTCTTTGTATTTAGCAGCATAAGGATTAATTAGATAGAGTGTGTGCTAAAAAATCATTCACACAATTGGATCATTTACCAAGTGAAAATCAATTACATAAAAAAATAAATTAACGCATTCTGCTTTTATAAATTTATTTATTTATTTTTATTTTTAGAATATAACACTAGTTTGCAAATTTTGACCGTAGATTTGGGCCGTAGATTTCAAAAATGGCCACTAAAAACTTTTCTTAAGGGTTGAGATATAGTATTTTTAAAATAACTGTCTAATCTAATCTTTTATATTTAAAGTTCAACAAAATTATTGGAAGTACAATTGGAAAACCGCCTTTTTCGAAATGTTTAGTTTTATAATGAAAAATTGGGTTACCTTTTAATCTTCAAAGTATTGCATTCCTTACTAATATTTTTTTTTTCAAACTAAGAAAGCGTTCAGGGATACAAAGAGTGGGATCAAACTTTTACCTTTTTTATTAACATTTCCAAATGTTTTTTTTCTTTCCCGTCACTTTTTGTTTTAAACAATTTGATTCAAAATATTTGCGTGTCTGAATGCACTCTAAGAAACCTTTGTAAAATTTGTCTAAAAGATCTCAGTAGTTTCTATGAATTCATCATAAAAACATATATTATATAATTTTTTTGTTGTAACAATAATTAAAAAACCAAAAAAAAATAAATAAATAAATAATTAAAAAAAAAACGAAAAATAGAAATAGAAAAAGTGTCCTCAACGCATATTTAAAAACTATGCCGACAGTTAAAAAGCAAAGTAATAATGAAGAGCTTCTTCCAATTTTTGATATTGAGAATGAACGGGAGGAACGGGAGGAACGGGAGGAACTTATCGAAGCCGAACAACAGTCATCTGCACTTGTATCGAAACTTCGGAGGACGTCTATACCAGGTACTACCGTTCGGAGGACATCTTTATCAGGTACTCCCGTTCGGAGGTCATCTTTATCAGGTACTCCCGTTCGGAGGACATCTTTATCAGGTACTCCCGTTCGGAGGTCATCTTTATCAGGTACTCCCGTTCGTAGGTCATCTTTATCAGGTACTCCCGTTCGGAAATTATCTTTATCAGGTACTCCTATACGGAAGTCATCTGTAACAGGTATTTCAATTCGAAAGACTTCTGTATCAAGTATACCCGGTCGAAAAGTATCTTTAGCAGAAACGCCCGTTCGATTTTCATCTATGTCTGAACTGTACGTTCCATCAGGTTTAACTTTCGCAATGGACAAACCTGACCGAAAATCTTCGCGCAGCCATATTCTGCGTGCCTCTGGTCAAGACGCTGTATCAGGTATGTATCTGTAAAAAATGTATAGTTTCTGAAAATGCTTTGACTCCACAGTTCTATGTGGAATCCTGAACCATCTGGTTTATGGTTCGTAACTATTTTGAACAGAAAGTTGTTAACAGTTTATCGACATATTTTCCTGATGCAGTTTCTACTGAAATAGTACCTCAGCAACCAGAAGGATCAAATATAACATTAATGGAAGAAGATTATCTATCAAAAGAAAGTGAACCCACTTCTATAACAGCCGCAGAGAGAAAGCGTCGTAATGATTTAAGAATGGAAAATCATAAACGATGCGGAAAAGCTTTAGCAGCAATAGAAAATATAGACCAAGTACATAGATCATTACTGCTACTGGAAGACAAATATGAGGATTTGCTAATGAAATATGTTGAATCCGAAGAGGATTTCGATTCTGGATCCACTTCGTCAGCATCTATGATTAGTAGTAGACCTTATTGTTCAGTCAGATTTAAAGACGAGTTTTTAGTGTACTTTGATGATCTACCAAGTTTGTCAAATGTCTCCTCTTCCGACGAGGATGAGACAGATAGAAAAAAATCGGAAGAGGAGGAACCTATAAAAGATAAAGATTATGGAGTCTTTCTTGATCCGTTAACTGGTGAAGAACAATCTTCAACGTCAGAAAGTATATCGGACATTTCTTTCGGATTTTATGGAGAAGAAGGTGGTTCAGATCGTGGATACACTACAGATTGCCATTTGAGTATTGCATCATCCATTGTATCAGGAAAAAATGCTTTTCTTGATCATTGTGACTTGGAAGCTTTTGTGGCTTTTCGAAAAAGCCTTGATGTAAAGCCAACAGATGAACTTTTTGAAGAAACTGAAGCCATGAAACAGACACGCCAAGTTCATGCCATTGCATATCATTTCGTTTATGATATAATTGATCAAGCAGTGAAGACAGTAGAGCATGCTGATCAACAAATGAAACTCGAAAACAATTTGGACAAAGAAAAACTATCAAAGAAATTGTTAACGATCTTATCGGATTTTATATCAGAGAAATACTATAACACCGATTTAAATCGAAAAATTTTTGAATACTATAAAAGCCAAAAGAGTTTACGCAGTTTCAAACCACATAAGTCAACGGAAGAGGAAGAATCTAGGTATAAAAAAAGTTTAAAATATTACGATCATGTAATGCAAAACAAGATCAAACTCAGTGCGCAACATAATGAAATACTAGAAGCGGCCACTCAAGAACTCAACCAAGAAATTCAACTAAGCAACGAATGTAATAATGATTTTGAGCGGTTAATCAGCAAAACTTTTGCATCGCGACGTTTTAATTATATTCGAGAAAAAATTGAACATGATATAGCGTATGTGGCAAAAAAAAAGGCAATCTATCAGCGAAGAACGTATACGGCTTATGCTTGAAAAAGATACATGGTCCACACTGACAGAAGTAAGTTTTTCATTTCAATTATCCAACGCATATGTAAAAATGTTTCTTTTATTTTAGGAATGGAATAGACTGGATCAAATTACTGATGATCTTACAATGAGTACATACATCAGCATACAAACCGAAGTACAGTCAATGGAAATGAAAATCGAAGGTAAATAATTGAAATAAATAAATTAAATGCATATTTTAGAAATTCATATGTATATGATTTTCTATGAAACCGAATGAAAACACAGAACGTGCTGGTGAATTGGTGAAATTGCGTTCGAGTTGTAATCGAGATTTACAAGCGATACTACATACTGAGGAAAAAATCGATATGATGAATTTATCTATTGCCAGTAAGGAAAATCTTCTCAAGCAAATCATACTTTTGCAAAACAAAAAACGCGAAGATAGCTTTCAAGAAAAACATAATGCGATGCAAATTGCAAAAGAAATTGCGTGATATAAATTATAAATCTGGTATATTGAATATGAAATCCTTGCTGCACGATTACGATGAAACGGTTACAACGTTGAAAGAGCAGAAAGAAAAAAATAAACAATTGCGTGAATCATTGGAACAAGTACTTGAGAAGATAAATGCATCCTGAAACTATTGTATTTTGCAACTTTCTAAGTTAATTGTTGTGAAGTTTATTTAGTTCACACAAAAATTTTTAGTATACTTAAAGTCTATGGTTCATTGTATTGGTACAATTTGACAAATGATAAATAATGTGTTTATAATTTGTTGATTACGAATGAACTAGTTCAATGAACTAAAGATCAAAAACCTTAAAATATTCTAGCGAACTAAATAATCGTCGTAGTAGTTCAAAGAATTTTACAATAATTTTTTTTTTGGAAAATTCGCATGAGGATAATAATAAAAAATATTTTAATAAAAAACTAGAAAAAATTTTCACTTCGATACAAATGAAGCTTAAATACACGTCACATGTGATTTGACGAAAATGTATCTTCGTGTTCAGAATTTGTATAAAATTTTAACTTAAACATAAAAAATTGAAATTCGCGGCTTGATTTCAGCGAAAAAGTCACGCAGCAACCAAAAGACAGACAGACAGACAAACATAACTAGATCGATTCATCACGTAAAGGCGATCAAGAATATATATACTTTTTAGGGTCCACGATTTCGTCGGAATTCTGAGAAAATAACAGAGCACCACAAAAAAAAAATTATGTTATGTGAGGCGTACCAAAGGGCTTATTTCTAATGTGTTTTGGGTTGCTGAATTCGAATCTGAGAATGTCAAAGTTAGTTACGGTTTTTTTTTTGACACACACCCACTCAAAAAATTATAAATGTGCGGTGGACCAGAGTGGTGAATTAAAAAGTTGGCACTCGTTTTGTGTGCCGGTGTAGTTTTTTACTAGACTTACAAACTTTTTCAAGTCTTTCAATAACTTCATAACTGAGAAATGCTCGAAATCATCGGTGTAGTAAAAATTTGTTTTTTTTTTCAAATTCATTTAAAAATATCAATAAAGGAATTCCCCATGTATCTATAAATACATATTCCCCAATAACTTTTTTCAAGGCGAAATAAACTAATTAAGTTAATATTATACAGGTTCATTCTAACAACGTAACACAATAAATAACAAAAGTATAGATCGAAAAATTTAAATATTCTATTGTTTTCAAAGCGACTTGTTCAAATATTTAAAGTGTGCTAAATATGTATGTCTCTCTCAGCTATAGCTACAGCTAAACAAATAGCATAATAAGACAATTTATTTCAGAAATGGTTTCTATTTTTTCATACATTTCGTAGATCGTATATTAATCTATTGTTGCAATTGTTGAATTTAACGTTCCTAACTTTCCAACGAGATCAACAGCAACAACAACAACAGCAGTAGCAGCTTTTGATGGTGTATTTGCACAGTTGTCACACTCCACTGTCGTCGTTGTCGTCGTTATTCAAGTGACATTCGATTTATAAATGGTTATATTCTATAAACATAATTAAAAAGGAAATAAAAAAAATAAAAAAAAAACACACACACATACACACACAAAAAAAGTAAGTAAACATGATCGCGCAAATGTTCCAGAACAACACATAGCAGCCTTAAAAACAGCCTCTTACACGTAAATGTATCATTTCAAAGTAGACAATTCTAATTGTATGACACCTACTACATGTGTTTGCCTATGCCAAGTATGTATTATCAACGTCATGATGATCATCATCATAACTTTATCGGTATGTATCGATAGACTTACAAACATATCAGATATGATATCTAACTGCTCAAGTCAAAACACACGCTAAATGTTTACACACCCGCTTCATTGAACAATGAAGAACCAAGAATGATCTTTTTTCGAAACAGAGACTTCTTCTTCCGTTTCGTTACGATCTATTCAGTATTTTAGTTTCGAATTGTTGTTCAATTGCTCATTTTGGCCTATGGCTATAACAATGTCATAGAGCCAAATGTCTGCTCGTGTTTTTTGTATTCAATGCTACCGAAATCGAACAATAAGTTAAAAAGCAAAAAAAAATAAAAAAATAAAAAGGTCTGCACAAAAAACATCCGGAATTTTTTTTTGTCAATGATAAATTTCTTGGCAAACACGCATTGAATATAGATCGTTTTTGCCTTCAATGATTCGTACCGAGATCATCACTGGCAATATGCCGCTGGGTATATCCCATTATTCAATGCAAAATATTACGAAATGTTTATACAACGCAGAGCATTACTTAAGAAATTGTTTCCGTTTTGTTTTAATTTTTTTTTTAATTTTTCTCAATGACTGATTTGCATGATTGACGTAAAAGTAAAGTTGAGTTAAAAAAGTTAAGTTTGTTGGATCTTGGCGCCCTTTTGTTTAGATTTCCGTAGTAACAATTTCATTTTTTTTTTTTTTTTTTATGAACAAAGCTGTCACGTTTAAAACAGTAGCGGATGCTTTATGCTAATCGAGTTGATAATACAAAGGCTCAAGCAGCCGACAAAGTTATTTTAATGATCGTTCAAACAATGGCCGTAGTTAAGTTGGTGAGTTCAACGTAAAAGATAAAATTAGGCCATATTAACGTCAAAATTAACGAAACATAAATAAGTGTAGCGATCAGAAATGCGTAAATACATTTTATATATCTTAAATATACCTTCACTTTTTTATATGAATTTTCCAAAAAAACAAGGAAAAAAAGTTAACTTCGGTTGGACCGAAGCTCATATACCTGTTACCCACATCAATGTTAGATCTTCGTGTGCAGCATTTGTATTAAATTGTATCTTAAAATAGTAAAAAATTTAAAATATTCTTAAAAATTTAGAAATTCGCGGTCCGATTTGAACCAATTTTAAACTGAAGATTTGGCATGATATAAGAAGCATTTGTACCATATTTGAAGCCATTAGCTCTACAAATAATTTTTTTTCTTATAAGAACTTGACAAAATGTTGTACGTTTGTATTGGGGCTATACCTAAGCTGAACGTGGCACATTGATTTTAACATAGAAAGTACACAGGACCAAGAAAATCTTAAGTTTAAAACTTTAGCTTAATATCTTTAAAATTGAGTGAATAATTCGCGCAGCAACAAACAGACAGACAGACGGACATGGCTAAATCGATTCGTTTCGTCGAGGTGATCAATAATATAGTATCTAAGATGCTATATAGGGTCTAAGATGCCTCCTTTAATGCATTACAAACTTTCCGTCTTATTGAATATACCTGTTTTACACTATGTGTAACAGGTATAAAAAGATCGATAAAATTATTTTTAAATTTGGAAAAATTAGAAAAGAATATTTAAAATTCGATATCTAACCGTCAGCAAATTTATCACTAAAATTTAGGAATTACTTTTTAAATAAATTGTAATAATCTTATAATTCTCAAACAGTTTAAGCATAACAATATAGGAGTTTCTGCGTGATCGAATGTGAGACGTCAACGAGGCTCATGAACAATGATCATAATAAATATTGTGAATGTGCCACACGAACCAGATTTGGTCTATCTACAAAAGTTCAAAAATGGGATCCTGGCTGAATACCTCGTTCGTTTATTGTTAATTGATATTGACAATATATATAAAGTCAAATCGTTCTGAAGTCAGATGAAGCTAAATCGAACGAATGTTAGAAATATTCGCAATGTTTTTTAGGAGTCTTGATAAAAAATGGTTTGTTTCCATTAGAAAAAACGGGGATTCTTCAGGCATTTTTATCTGATTTTATATGTAATCCAAAAAAAAATCCTTTTGCAAATAATTAAATTAAAATATAATTTAAATTTAAATGAAAACTTACAATAAAGTAAATAAAATTAAAAGGCGTAAAAGTAGTCTGACCTCTCACGCCTTCAGAGTTTTTAATTAGTTTTTGTTTTGTTCATTTGCAAAATAACAATTTAAAATTCGCATTGATTAATTTTGATTTGTGTGCAACAATAAAATTATTACAAAGAATTACACAATAAGCGCTTCGCACTAACTGCGATCCATGTCATTTCTTTATAGTTTCGAAACAAAGACAGGACTGCCTGCGACAACGGGTGTGAAATCTTTTGGTACATTGACACCAATTACAGATGTCCTGCTGCGCTGTGGCACAAACTGATGTAGTTGCTGCTGCTGCTGCTGGTAATTAGAGTCATCAAAATGTTGCAGTCAAAAGTCTTGTAATACGATTTGTACGGTGGGTTTGTGCATTTTGCCAAACGCAGCGGGATATCTTCCAAGCAGATACATTTCATTTCATTCTTACAAAACATTAGCGGCATAAATTAGATACATTGTACATTGTAGATGTAAAGATACTGAATACAAAAAGTATTTAACTGCATTTAGTGGTTGACAAAAGGGCGTTTGCCAAAATGAATTTATGTTTTTTTCTTTTTCTTTTTGTTTCCTTTTCAATTTTAGTTTTCCTATTACACACTTTTACCTTTGCTTCCGTTTTGAATGAAAGAAGTTTACAAGCAGCGTTCAAATGACAAATTCGTTTTGGTTTTTGTTTGGCGATTTCCTGGCTCATCATTTACCTTCATCAGCATTCGAACGTCTTTTCTTCATTTTCATTTGTCTTCTATTTTTTTTGAATGTATGCATTTATTTCTTCTATTTTCATTTCGTCCTTCTTGAGGTCCTGGCTAAATATTTATAAATTGTTGAGATGTCCTTAGTTGTACGCACAAAAGCGCATTATGAATGCTTCTTCTGATCCTTTTCATAAATTTTCCCTTTCACAAATAATATTTAATTGTATTAGTTTTATTTCAACTGTTGCAATTTCGAAATTTCAGGCGCACAGTTGACATAAATCCTGTTAAAAATTTTTATTGCTGCACAACTAAAAATTTACAATAATAAATTTGATTAATTCCGGGGTTGCTCTTAAGACTGTAAACTGAGATTTAAGCAAAGCATTTTACATTTTACATTTCGTATTAAAGCGTGCACACATCTGCTTACAAAAGGACACAATGTTAGCTCTTTAATTCGCTCGCGGCTATTTGCGCGTGCACTTGTCGTCGTCGTCATCGTCATCATCGTCCTCATAATGCTCTATGTAGGTCCTTTTGGTTGCTGTTCTTGTTTTTGTTGTAGCTTTATTCGGCCGCTTCAAATTACGTTACGCGGTGAGTTTGTTGGTTCGGTTTGTTCTGTTCTGTTCTGTTATGCTTTGCTTTTCTCTCGGATTTGTGCGAGCGTTTTGTTTGCACACAAATCCTGTCAAGTAGCTTTGGTCGCGCTATGTCCTGCGGCATTCGAAGCAGTTCAGCATACTTGCTTGCATACTTGTTGTAGAACAATCAACCTGACCACTTTGCTGTTGCAACTGCTGCTTTCAAGGATTTACGTTCTGGTAGGCTCTCTTTTACTCTTTGTGTATATGGGTGTGTGTGTGTGTGTGTGTTTGTACGTATGTATAAGCTTGCTTATTATAGCCCCAAGCCGCGAAATAGTCAAGCAGACCGAGTTTGCCTCACTGGCTGCCTGGCTGGCCTGGCTGCTTCATAATATTTGCTGCGTTTCCTTTGCCACTGAAAGCGCCATTAGGCTGTTTGTGCAAATGCTTGACTGTAGCAGAAAGTAGACGTAGGTAACGTTTTGTTGCAGCAATTGCTGTGAAGGACTTTGTGACGCATAAGCAGACGTCGTCGCCATTGCGTTTGCAATACAGGCACACAATATCCGCTGAACAATGCGCAAATAACAGACGCTTTGCCTAGCCTGCCTGCCTGCCTGCCTGAATCACGCATCCTGCGCTTCTGCTAAGACATACTCGATGTCCTGCCTGAGTGCATGCATACATATACTATGTAATATGTGCGCTCACCTCTCTCTTTCTCCCTATCTATGTGTATATTGCAATGCAGCCATGATGATGTTTGCTTAGCTGTCTTTGCAGCTTGCTCTTATTATATTCGACCGTAGCCGCCGCCTATAACGGAAATGATGTCGGTTGACTATATCTCTGAGCATTCTTAGTTGTTTCTATGTCCTTGCGTCTGTCTGTCTGTCACTGCGAAAGCTGTGTTTGCCAACCGTTCTTCATCTCTCATTCAAAGTGCAGTCAGGCAGACATGCATGCAGGACAACGAAATGAATTTTTAAGATTGCCCTACATGTGTAGCAGCAACTGCCTCTTCTAAGTCGTTCGCTTAGCTGAAGCATCTTGAGTGCAATTCTTCCATACGTATATTCCCTTCCTTCTAAATATGCCGCTGCACTGCGTTGCAACGGCGCCATCTTGTATGCATATGCAGCAGTCAGGTGCAGCGTGCTATTTCTCAGCAAATCAAAGCACATTTCTACTTGTATACTTTTGTGCAAGTATCTACTTGCATGCAGCGCTTCTTGTTAGCGCAATTAGCTAAAAAAATGCACATATCATAAGCAGCGTAAATTGTAATTTGCAGTCATATCCAATTAGCTAGCTCAGCTTTATTTATACGAGGTTTGATATTAAACTTTTAAAGATTTTTATCTAACTGGTACAAAAACTTGAAGAACTTTGGTTGTACATATTAAATATTATTCGCCTCGATCCTTTATAAGCCTTACAATACTTTTTAATATACAAAAAAATAGCTAAAACTTCACTGTTTTCTTGGATGTGCATCAAGATTTGATCAGAGCCCATCTACCAAAGATGTACGTCCTCGTTTTAAAATCATTTTTATTTGGCCTCTGTTTCCAATACGTGTTGGATATCCTCAAGATAGTGGATCAAGCTGCTGTTTACAAGTCACAAATGCTGATAATACTGTAGTTGTGGCTAATTCCTGCAGTCCAATAACGGAATCCATCATTTTTGCATGTTTTTTATCGATAGACAAATCAGTGGAATAATAATATCAACAACTCTAAATCTGCTCACTGCACTTTTACGTTGATGAGAGGTAGATGTACCAGATAACTTTTAAAAATATTTAGGTATGATGTCGGACAATAGACTGACATGGAAAATCATATACCTATGATTATTGGAACATGCACTAAGCTCAAGAAACTAAATCATATTGAACGTATACAAAAGATACAGAGTAAGAATTGGCGCTATACCAAAAAATATCTTCGAGATTAGTTCATACTATATGTAGCGCTTTTAACCACTTAAAAGGTTTGAGAAGAATAACTGTTGAACAAACTCTAGGATTGAATGAAAATTATGCTATTCAAAAGAAATGCATTTTTGTGAAGAGCATTTATAACTTCCAATAGGAGCTCCCTATGTATATATGAGCTTCATATACAATTATACATATATAGTGCTTTGTTAAATTTTAAATTTTAAAACAGTTCCTGTGTTTATAAACAAAACTTTAAAATGCACATCTACTACCTTCATTTAACAATTTAATAATAAACGCTGGTCATATGCAAATGAGAATGATTTTTATTGTTTTTATTTTATTACGATAATTTTAATATTTGTCGCAAACGCATTGAGGCGGCTTAATGCCCATAACGACCGATGGAGCATGTTGATTGTTTGTGTTTTTTTTTTTTTCTGGTTATTATTTGGTCTCTGGCCAGGCTTGGCCGTCGTATTGACTTGTATTTGTGTTTGTGATAAATTTAAAAATTAATTACATAAATATACAAAATCTGTAAAATACATTAATTATAATTTATTTATTGTTGCACTTTAAAGTGTGCGCGAATACCAAGCGTTTACGACAAACATGAACAAACATGCAACGAATGTGATAGTACGAGAGTTGTATGTAAAGTAATGACTTAAAGTGGAATATAAGTTTGCCGGTCGGAGTATTGATCTAATACCAACATTACCGAAAATAAACGCAAGTATAAAATGTGAAAAAAAGTTCAAAACCTGTACTTGAACTAGATTGTGTATTCCAAAACTCATTTGGATTTTACAAAGATTTACTTACAATAAAGTTTTCAATCGAAAATTCACAGAAAAAATAGGGATGGGGGGTTTATGGGGACTAACCATTCAAATGAGAATGGAAAACGATTTATATTAGTGACTTCTGGTTTAAAATTTAGTGTTTCTATGTCTTATAGTCTCCATAATCAGTTAAATATGGCAGACGGACAGATGTACATATGGTACGACTCTTCAAAAGATGTTGAGCAAGAATAAACATATATACTTTTTGGAGTCTATATTGCATTCTTCTGGTTGTTCATACCTTTGCACTAAATTAATATACCATATTAACCTTCTAGTACAGGGTATAAAAAGCTGCACGTAATATATTTAGAATTGGTTGAAAGAATCGGGGTCCATCGAACCCACGGGACAACTTTAAAAAAAATGAAAGGATCCGTGGAAACGGTGAAAATAATATACATACATAGGGATAAGTGGGCTCGGGATCAAAAATTTCATTCATCATTTAACCTTATACAAGTATATAAATGTTCAAACTCTAATTGAACTAAGAGTAACCAAAGGAAAAAAAATTAAATTATTTTCAGTCGAATTAGTTTTTTGGATACTTGTATGAAATACTTAAGAGTTTAGCATCTCAAAGTACATACGTATCTAAGCCACCCACGCATAATTTTATATATGCTGTAAAGCTTAAAACATAACTGCAGAAAATTATACATTAAATAACCAACGTCTGTAGCAACATAAATGGCAACAATAAAGCTAACATTAACTATGTATGTATATGCGAGCTGCTATATACAGTATAAGTATATTTTTTTATGTGCGTATGTATTTGTATCTACAAAAGTATATGAAAGTATATATGTATGTGAAAGTATGTATATATAGCAAGTATCCAATTAGCAATGTGATTATAATGTAAAATTTATATAAGCTGGGAAAAAAAAACAAATCCTTCATACATATTTATGTATGTAATATACCATATATACTGAAATAAATAAATATAAAAATGTTAAAATAAAAAAAAATTGTATACATCATTTGGGCGTAATTTTTTGTTGGCAATTTTATAAATTATACTTGCGGTTAAAGTTGGTTGTTAATAATTTTAATTAAACGAAAAATAAGTCAACAGGAAGAGAGAAAGTTAAAAGCGTCAATAAAAAAAAAATACAAAAGTACGAGCGAAGAGAGGGGTAACATTTTATATTAATTGAAAAATAAAATTTTAAAACAGTTTACCAATAAAATTTCAAGTATCATTGTCATTCGGCGAATACAAAGTTAACTAGTGAAATTCGTTACAAATTCTGTTATGCCGTTGATTTGACTGTACCAACTAGTTCATATGTATGCTGTGTATATACACTGCCATACTACGTACGTACGTACATATATACGAATGAATGTATGTATGTATGTGTATTGAAGGCAACCCCAGGCAAATCGCGTAGTGTATTGTATCCTTTATGCTACTTGGAAGTGGTATATTAATTTTTCGACAGTATATGATACAAGCGAATGAAAATATTTGCAAACTGAGTCATCGATATGCATCCGTAAATATCGTCTATCGGTCCGTATCAATCCATAAATACGTACTAGAGATGGGCGCGAGACATCGTTGCGCTGCAGTTTATTTGTGAAACTTCAGGACTATCTGATTGGAACCAGATTGAGATAATCCATATTCTTTAGATTAAAATATGTATAAGTAATCAATTCCGAGTTTTGTGTTTTTACATTAAGTAATAAAAAAGTTAGTATAGACATGTATGGGCACTAAACCTTTGCATGGGGATAGAAAAATACCGGATGATTTTGCAGAAATTAAGTTTTAAAATTGGAGACTTTATGAATTATAGTCTCCGGCATTATCGGCTCCATATGGCAGACGGGCAGATGCATTTTTAGACTCAACTGCTGCTTGATACGGTCTGCCATGCCTCTTTTCTGCCTTGTTACACTTTTAGGTACTGCGTATAAAAGTCTATACTTAATATATTTCTATAATCTTGAAAAATCGGGAACCATGTTTTATATGCATCCATGCTGCTTACAGTGTATTTAAAAGTCGAGTTCACTCAATTGCAGTATTCTTATTTGATTTTTTTTTTATGTGTTCACTGCAGAGCGCTTTTAAAGTGGAACGTCAGTGAAAACATTCGCATGTAAAATTCCATCAAAAATCGCGGCTTTTACAAATGAAACTCGAAAATTGAGTTTACGCTACTCAACCATCTCAAACATATAGTATTGTTGTTGCTTGCTTGTTCCTGGCATTGTTATTGTTGTCGTTGTTGTTGTTGCTGTTGCGTTTTGTGCAAATAAAGCGAAAAACATGTCGAAATCAAATTCCAATTCGTTTCTATACTCTGTACACTTCATTGTTCACGGCCTCCCCACATAAATACACACACACGCCAAATACATAAGCACACTGCGTATACGCAATAATTTTCGCGTTTCCACAGAATTTTTTTTTTTTTTCATTAATATTTTTCCTTTTTTTTTTCCATCATTCTGACGTTGTCTGAATTCCGTTCTCGAGCATTTGCTCAATGTTTACACTGATTTCGTTGATTGTTTTATTGCTGCTCGGTCTGCCGAAAAATGTTCGCAAGCAATTGCAAAATTTTTCGCATTTTATTTGTACGTAATTTAATTTAATTTAATTTCATGAAGATTGCTTTCACCTTTTTATACTTGTTTTATTTTGTTGGCCTCCGAATAGCAACTTTATTTTTATAAATTATAGCCCCGACTAAAAGACGCCATACGTTTGTCACATTAAAATCTTGTTGTAAAAATTTGTTTACACCTTTTATATATACACTTATTGTACAATAGTTGTAAAATTTATTTACATAATTTTTTTGGGCAATATTTATATTTACGTTCTTGTTGCTCTCTAGACTATTCACATTGACTCATTGTCGTCAACGTAGCGCTCACTCACTGGCATCCTATGACAACAACGTAAGCCATTTGACTGTTGTAACAATATTTACTTTATTTCAGGATGTCGATAAAGAGAATACGTACATAAAGGGGGTCAGTTGCGCGAGTCTGTGTTCAGTTGTGGCACAGTTAATAAAAAAAGACAATGAAGTTGTTTGCTTATTTGTATCGTTTTCGTATATACAAATATTATATTTAGAATATAAAATATATAAATTTATATTCATATGTACATTTTTACATGTATATAAACACATTTTTATATAACACATACACACACACACTCACTCACACTAATTTAAAATTTACATACAGACGGGCAGATAGACGGACGTGGCTAAATCGTCTGTCGTACAGATTAAGAATATATATACTATATAGCGTCTAGGATGTCTCCTTCAATGCGTTACAAAGTTTCCGACAAACTGAATATACTCGTTTATACTATGTATGACGAGTATAAAAAATCATAAAAAAACAAAAAGTAGCTACGGACATTCAAAGCAGTGAAGGTCTCCGAACGAACTTGTATCAAAGAAGCCCAAGAGGTCTGTCAGCCAATAAATTTATAGCGACATGGCTAACAGCTGCTACACTATCCCGCTAATTCTCAATGGTTAGGCTCCTATCTATTTCCAAACCTGATTAAATACATCGGCGGTAAGATATTTTGGTCCAAGGAAATAAACCAATATTTTGAAATTTAAAAAACGCTGAAAACACAATCTGAAAGGAAACTATGTGGAAGAATAAAAGCATCGTTTTAGGCCGATAATAAATATCAATTATGAGTATTCCAAAAATACTGACTTATTAAGTTTTCCTCATATATTTTAGTTATATAAATATAAATGCACAGCAATAAATTAATGAAAAACTATTAAAGTTTTTCAAAAACTTGTAAAAAATCCAAATGTTTCAACAAGTACTAAACTAATACTGCAAACTGACTTTTGAATGATTTCGCTTGGACTCAACTCACTTTAATTTGCATTTCATCAATTTGAATATTTAAAAATGCTAAATTGCTGGCATTGTTGAGTTGAGTTAAGTTAATCGATATATTTTACAAATAGTCTTTTCCGATTGTAATATGCCCTTCACAAATTACATAATATGGTATTAGGTCTCATACATAACATTTACCATATTAATATGAAATTGGACAAGGAATTTATTTATTTTAAAAAATCTTTAAAATTCAAGTGTACAGTTACTCTAATTTTAGACTAGATACTTTCAAAATATTTCGAAGCGTGCATATAGAACATAAAAACTCGAGACTTTTGCTGTGTCTATTTTTATTTTTTTTTTATACCTGTTACACTAGTGTAAACAGGTATATTCAGTTTGTCGGAAAGTTTGTAACGCATTAAAGGAGGCATCGTAGACCCTATAAAGTATATATATTCTTGATCACCTCGACGAGACAAATCGATTTAGCCATGTCCGTCTGTCTGTCCGTCTGTCCGTCCGTCCGTCTGTCCGTCTGTCCGTCTGTCTGTGTGTTGCTGCGCGATTTATTCGCTCAGTTTTAAAGATTTTGGGCTGAAATTTTAAACTTAAGCTTTTCTAGGTTCTGTGTAGTTTCTATGTTAAAATCAATGTGCCACGCCCACTTTTAGGTATAGCTCCCATACAAAAGTACAACATTTTTTCAAGTTCTTATATGAAATAAATGTATTTATAAAGCGAATGGCTTCAAATATGGTTAAAATGTTTCTTAAACCATGCCAAATATTCAGTTTAAAATTGGTCCAAATCGGACCGCGAATTCCTAAATTTTTAAGAGTATATTTAATTTGTTTAGTATTTTGAAATAAAAATTAATACAAATGCTGCACACGAAGGTCTATCAACGTCAAATGATGTGTAACAGGTATATAAGCTTCGGTCCAACCGAAGTTAACTTTTTTCTTGTTTTTTTTTTTTAATTTTAATAGCGGTTGGCATTTTCATGCTTGGTTTGACAACCGACAACACAAACACCCAGCGTTGCCGCGTGTCGTGCGACAGTTTTTTTTTTGTATAACTATCTTTTTTTTCTCTTATTTGTAATTTATATATAGAATTAATTTTTTTTTTTTTTTAGTTTTTACTATTTTTTCTATTCGAATTTGACGCATTCAAGTGTGAGTTTTTGGTTAAATATTTTATAATTAAAAAGCTAACACTGACTAACACCGCGTGAGGTGTGTGTGTAAACAATAAACAAACAAAATCCTTCTCAAATATTTACAATTTGCATATAACGACCCAAAACTCCTGCCCCAAAACATGCTGCATCATCAACATGATTGGCCAGAGAGCGCAATGTCGTCACAGTAAAAATTTAGCAAAAGCGCTAGAAAGTCCTCCATGAGATGGCAATGAGAAATTTATGGCAAAGAAACAAATCAAATCAAATGTATTTTAGTTTTTATTATTGTTGTTGTTGTTGTTTTGACTATTTTATAGCTGCGGGGCATATAATTTCATATAATAATTTATTTAAAAAAATGTTTAGCACATTTTGACATAACACCATTTTTTTTTTAGTTTTCATACTTTTGTTCCGCGCATAGTGTGAATAGTAAATTAATTTAAATATCGTTGTAAATGGTTATTTATAAAATTGTAGGCACTTGCTTGAAGTCGAATAGTTTTAGCTCCATTCGAGCTTAAATTTTATTTGTGTTAAAGTTTGAACCAAACAAATTTTAGATTCTATAGCCATTTTATTTTGAAATATATTCTTTTTTTTTTTTGTAAATATATTTCTAATGTTTTTTTTTTTTTTTTTTTTTTTGATTTTATGAAAAATGTTCGTATATAGATTTCGACCACCCTTTAGGGCGTACTCATCACATAAATCTAAGAACGTTGCTCGATGACAATACATCATCCGTTGGCAAACAAATGCTAAATCTCTTATAATATGCTTTGTGTCCATGCCGGGCAAATTGATGTCTATGTGTGTATGTGTGCGAATGTGTGTGTGTGTGCATATGCGTACATATTTGTGTATGCACGATATTTGAAATATAGAAAAGTCCTTTTTATGCATATTATACGATTTTTGCGCATAAGCTGCTTTGTTTACTTTAAATTTGCTTTTAAATCAAGCACAACGTTATACAATTTTCGATTTTTCACTAAATTTCTTTATTTATTTATTTTTTTCAGTTTTATTTTTTTCAGTGTTTGTTGTTGTTTTTGCTTGCAATTCAATAAAACGTTAACGTAGTACGAGTACATACATACATATACTATCCATAAGATACAATATCTTATGCTGTGTAGTGTTTTTCTGCGAAAGTAGCTCTTAAAAGTACCCGAAAAGTATTAGCAAACAAGGCCAAAAACAGCGTATAAAACAAATGAAAAGCTTGAAGCAACTTCATGTAGAGCAAGCATTGGAAACATGATGAAAGGAGCATACGAAATGAAAGGACGAAGTCATATTAAGATGAACGAGAGAGTAAAGTGGAACTTCTTAAGATTGTAAGTTGCAGAAAAAGAATGAAAAAAAAAAAATATAGATATCTATAAGACAATATTGCTGCTATACAGACACAACAGGATGCGATTTTTGTTAGGTTTTTTTTTTTTTTTTTTACAGAGTGAAATGAAAGAGAATGTACTGCGGAAGCGTTGAGATTCGAAATTCTATTTTTTTCGCTGCAGGCCAACAGCCTTAATATTAGCAATACTTTGATCGAAACAATTTAAAATTAAACTAGCAGCAAACCAATGCAATTTAATAAATTCGAAACGAAAAGCAAGTTAAAGTTGTCTTCCGTGCATTCTGTATGTTTCAAGGGTAGTTTGTGGGAGTGGCTCATGTGGTGGCAAGTAGAAGTGGCGTAGACACAGATAGCTAGCGAAAACAATAAAACGTTTATTGTGTATACAAAGGATATACTTTTTTGTCTGTCGGTCTGTCTGTCCATAAACATATAAATATGTACTGCGCATGTATGTATACACTCTACCCACGCTCGCTTGCGGCACACTGCTGCTGCTGTTGTTTCTTTCCGCTTTCTTTTTGTTTGTTAAGCGTTCTTAATTTGGCAATACCCGCTTTCAATTATCTTATAAATATGAAAATGCAGCAAACCCTTCGAGCTACGTGTAAAATGTTGCCATTTATTTCTTTTCAGTTTTTATGTATTTTTTTTTTATTTTTTTTTTTTTTATTAAAGAAAAAAAAACGTATCAAAAAAAATAAAAAGAAGAAAGCCGGAAAAAAAATTGCGCAAAGTTGCAAGGCAACTACACTGCTGTGTACACTTCAGATCAATCAAAATAAATTTCCTTCTGCATGCTGTTCATACTCCTTTTTATTCCTTTTAACCTTCTCTTGACCGTTTGCACCACGTTTCATCTAGCCTTGCATCCAGAAGCTATCAACAAGCCATCAATACAAGTGAGTGACGTGTGAGTTACATTCATATACATACATACACATTTCGTTTGAGTCATATATAAAAGGATCAACTTAAAAGTTTCAACATTTGTGAAATGTTTTATGCAGATGATAAGATAGATGTAAAAATCATCTTTAAGTCAATATTTTTAGTTTTTTTGAAAAGTAATAACATGTATGAACATTTTTAGAAAGACTCATAGAATTTAACTGGCATAGAACGTATTAAAAACTACAAAAAACTTGGATACAGGATATTTCATAGTCATGACTGCAGAATGACTTCTCCGACTTCATTAATCTTTTTTTATACCCGCCACACATAGTGTGAAGGGTATTATCAGTTTGTCGGAAAGTTTGTTACGCATTACAGGATGCATCGGAGACCCCATAAAGTATATATATTATTGATCAGCTCGACGAGACGAATCGATTTAGCCATGTCCGTCTGTCTGTCCGTCTGTCTGTTGCAATGCGTTTTTCTCGAAAAGTTTTAAAATTATAGACGTGAATTTTGAAACTTAAGCTTTTCTCAGCTCTAAGCAGTTTGTATGTCAGAACCTAGGTGGAAAAAAATTCTATATACACACCTCCGATATGATAATGATCGGGTCACTATAACTTGCAGTCCCCATACAAACTCACCTCCGATTTTTGATATTTTGTTTTTAATTAAAATTTATATAATATTATCCCTATCAGACCATTAACCCCTATGCCACTGATGATCACTTGGGTTCCACTGAAGTTTACTTTTTCCTTGTGTGTATTGGATTTTCTTACAAAAAATTCAACAAAAATTACAATTTGGGTCAGATTATCTACTTCCCATATTGGGATATTTCATTGAGACTATCATAGGCCTAATTTATACTAAATTTAGAGTTCCTAGTTCATAAAATTTTGAAGTAGATTTGTATGGGAGGTACGCCTGAAAATACTAATCATAAATATATACTTTACTTTAATTAATAAAAATCAAATCTCTTCAATCAAATCTTGTGCAATATAGATTCATACTTATACACATGCATATGTACATCCATACATATAGTACATTGCGCTATGTTAATTATTTTTCTTTTGTCTGCAGCACATACAAACACATGCACTATGTAAATACATACATAAGTGTGCACATACATACATATGTGTATATATAATACATCCACTTCATCATCACTCATATGCAATCATACAACTACACAAAAATTCTTCTTTACTTTTGCTATTTTCACTTGGCTTTTCATCTTCATGATCGCTGCTGCTCATTCATTGTTTCGTACGTGATTTTCAGCAATTTATGGCATTTAAAACGCTTGGAAAATCTTTGTACGCTACAACTATGCAATTATTGGTATTAAATCATTTTCTTTATTTCTCTATGTTTTAATACCTCAAAACATTATGTTTACAAAAGAAGATTTAAATTTCAATTGGCTAAGAAAATTAAAAGAAAATTGAAAAAAAAAAAGCGTAGGTATATTATAAACACTTCACTCACAAATTAAAAATGCGTGCAAGTTATTCGCAGACATCACTTCAATATGTCATCAATATATCAAACAAACCCAGTTATCGCACATTTGCCGAGGTTATTGCTGACGCGTTAAGTCTGACAAAGTGCAATGAAGCCTCAACAGAGCCAGTGTAACACTAATAAAATTTATTCTGTCACAGGTGTGGAGAATTATAAACAAAAATAATGGAGCTAAGAATAAAAGCGTAATTTATTAGTGATATATTTAAAATTTTTTTTTTGGCCCTTGGCCACATTTGTGCACCACTGCTTTAGTGCTGATGAACGTGTGCCTTTCGTAAATATCGTATTATATAGTACTGCGACGAAGACAACGGCAAAAATTTCAACGATGATATTTTTTTTCAATTAGCAGTTGCACTCATAATAAATATACATAAAAAAAAAATATATTAAAAAACAGCTAAAATATGCAAAGTGTGCGAATCATCAGCAACATCATCTTGAGCGGTTACAACAGCAACAGCCTCGCCGATTGCCACTTGACCCCGCCAGCAGCTTTTCGAGTGTCTATAATAGCGATGATCATGACAAGCATGTTGTGTCCACTACTGTATATATTCGTACAAGTATTTATGGGCGTGTATTCATATAGTTTTTAGTAGCGCACTTTAGGCCGGGACAGATGTGCCTCTTACCTCTGTCTATATCTGTCAGTAAGTCAGTCTGTCTGTCTGTCTATTCGTCCGTTTTCTGTCAATATTGATTGCGAAATGCCATTGCAAAATGTTTAGCGCGTTGCATTTGCGCATGCGCAGCTAAATGGAATGCGTTTCTCATTTGCCATACATACTGTACATGTGTATCTGTCGCTCGAATGATCTTCTACTGCTTTTATCTACTATTGTCGCCAATCCTTACAAAAGCTGTCTGTCATCGTTTCGCGTACATCTGTTGAATTTATTTGGAATTTCGTATTCCAGTTATTTAAGTAGTTGGGTCCGGTATTTGAAATCGTTTCTTTTTTTTTTTTTTTTTTTTGTTTGTCTAAACAAAAAGTGATTTCATGTTATTTAAATGGCGGAAAAACAAATCTTACTTGAAAATGATTTTAACTGGCTTATGTTTTTAGTTGTTAACTAAACAAAAAGACTTAAAACTCCAAATTTATCCACCATTTAAAGTCAACCGAGCGCAGCATTTAACTATTATTTTCATTTTTTTTTTTTTTTTTGTTAAGTATTCCTTTACGCTCTTCAGTCTTAGCCACTTCTCGTTAATATTATTTTTGTTGTTGTTGCTGTTAATAACACTCAACATACGCGAAGCCAATTTTCAAGCGATAATCACGACTTTTACTTGTCTTTAATTTTTTTGGCAAATAAAATACTCGCACCTCCTCATCGTTTTGTATGAGTTTTTGGGCGCGGAGCGTAACATTTTCAACGTTGGTGATCGCAGGTTAATTCGTGTTGAATATATTTTTACTCTTTTCTCGTTTGTAGTTTTTTTTTTTTTGAATTCAATTTAAAATGCACGTAGTTATGTCTGTTTACTTAAGTTTTTGACGGATTTTTTTAACGATGTGAGCTCAACAAAAATTCACTTTAAATCAAGACGCTTTGATGTTGATGACTACAACGTTGCGTTTATAACAACAAAAACAACAACAAGAACATGTAAAAAACAACAACAACAACATAAATAATAACAAGTACAAAGCAACAACAACAACAACAATGACAAACATGTCGAGATATTCACGTCCGAGTGATAATGAGATGCACGCCTATTTCGCTGATAAACAAGATGGAGTTACATTTTTAGGTTAATTATGTGCTAAACTGATGTAAGTATGGTGTACATATGTATATACATACATATATATGTATATATAAATGTACATACGCATACCTACTAAAATACTTTCATTTACAAATTGTGTTGTTGCTATGTATACGTGGTCCGTTCAAAAATAAAGATGACTTTTGCTCACAAACCTCGCTGGAACCTTAGATCGTTCATGTCTTTTTTATACCCGTTACACATAGTGTAAACGGGTATATTCAGTTTGTCCAAAAGTTTGTAACGCATTGAAGGAGGCATCGCAGACCCCATAAAGTATATATATTCTTGATCAGCTCGATGAGACAAATCGATCTAGCCATGTCCGTCTGTTTGTTGCTATGCGATTTATTCGATGAAGATATAACGATATTGGGATGAAATTTTAAACTTAAGCCTTTCTCGGCAACGACTAGGTTAAGTTCGAAAATGAGAGTGCCACGCCCATTTATCGATTTTTTCGATTTTTTGTTTAAAAATAGTAATTATTTATGAATGTACTCGCTCCCAATTGGGTAAAAACATTTCTTTTGTCATCCAGGGTCAAAACCAAGACGCTAAGCCTATGTAACGGGTATTTCAGCTTCGGTTCCACCTAAGTTAACGTTTTTCTTGTTCCTTGTTTTTTTTATGTTAAGGTATCAAAAAAATATATATAATATGTCAATGGCAATTTTATATAAAAAGGCACCTTCGCTATTTTTATAAAATTTAAAACAGTACAAAAGGTTTGAGTCAGAGTGAGACAAATATTTTTTGTAATATTTTCACCAAAGTTTGCCTTAATACCGGATAAAACTCACCAAAATACGTAAGCAAATTAGAAAGAGACAGTGGTAGTATACTACACCTTCTAAAATTGCATCATGGGTTTCTCCAAGGTTTGAGAACAAAGTACACCATAAGTTCTGAACACACCTCGAAATTTATTTTATGCTGCTAAGTTGTGACACACAAAATGTGTACATACTATGGGTGTACATATATAAATATTGCAAAAAAATCAAAAAAATAAATCTTTGCTTCTATGACTTTTACATCTACCTATACTATATATCTTTCACATCTGATTTAATGGCGTTAAAAGTTTACAAAGTGTATAACTATGAATGTGAATTTCTTCATATATATCGATATTTAGCGATAAACAATTAAAAATCGACAAAACCTATAGTCTCATCATTTTTCAAAGTGAAATGAAGGAAAAACTTCACTACAATTAAGAAGCCAATACTGAAAAAAATATCGATAAAAAAAAATGTACAAAAGTTTGGAAAATTTGGATTAAGGAAAGCAAATTTATTGACAAATACTGTTAGGTCCCTTAATTAGTTTAAACGATTAAAGATGATCCAGCCTTGGTAGCTATGAGGCTTGATTATCTCAATAGCCATCAACTGACAAGAGGAATGGAATTGAATCCAAAAACCGTGATCCGGAGTTGGATGGGATGCTGTAAATAAATTTTACAATAGGTACACAATAGATATGATAAGTCGCAGGGTTGAACAGTCGACAATAATAACAAAAGGCAAATGCGCAAATAGGCAGATGGATAAATTTGTAGCAGGAATACCACCGAAAACACTTCAAAACTATTTGCAGATCACATGCAGTTTGCATAGAATAGTTTTTATGTACATATTAAATTAAACAATATTTAAACTCAAACCAAACTTTCTGTGCTTATACATATACATAAGTATGAAAAAAATTATTATATTTTTCAAACTTTTTCTTTGCTTATTTTTGAACACTGCGCCTTTTTGATAATTTATCATAGCTGTGGCATGTGCTGAGTTGGACAATTTTGTGCCAAATTATGCAACTTGCAACTAGTTTATTGGATGTGAGCCAAAATAGAGTGCGAGAAAGAAAACAATAACAACAAAAACAATCACAACGATGCACAAGAATGGCGCATTAAAGCCACAACTTTACAGCAATAAAATGGCCATAGAAACTAGTGATATGGGTTGAGATGATGCCATGTATTGGTTGTGAAACGCAGTAGAATGCAAATATTTTATGCAAATGCAATGCTGCCGCTGCTGCTGTTGTAGTCTGCTGTAGCCTTTGTTACTGTTGCTACTGTTTTTTTTTTTTTTTGTTGCTGAAACGAAATTAATTTGTGTTTATAATATTGCGCATTATAGAGGTATATACCGCAATGAGCGAACAAGCAAACGAACAAACACCATCATTATCAACAGCAGTCAAAGCAGCCAAAGCAGAGCAAATGCAGCAGGATCATGAGCACCGACGACTTTGAAATGCAACAACAATGACGCATGACAGGGACTTTACTTGCACATATATACATGTATTGTATCATGGTGAAAGTAAAACCTTACTAAATACATATCTATATACTATATACATACATACATACATTTAAAGCAATCCAATATATGTATGTACATATGTATGTATGTATACTAACGGGAGTTGAGCTTTGTGGTTGTTGCAATATGGTGCGGTGTGGTATGGCCGCTTTTGTTGCGGTCGTACAGCCAGTATATGTTGTAGAGCCTAAATCCGGAAGCGATTTATATTTAAACATGCAAGCATATGCATCTCTACAGCTCTTTGTGTTATGTATGTGTGTGTGTATATATATATATATATATATATATATATATATATATATATATTTCATTTATATTTGTGTGTGCGCTCGCCAAAATCTGAAGTTAAATATTGCAAATGTTGCAAAGCAAAGTTTTCATTTAGCCAAGTGCACCAAGATGTGCGGGTTCTTGTTGCCTGCATGCTTTTCTGTCCGTCCGTCAATCTGTCTGTCTGTCCGTTTGTATGGCTATCTTCATGTCTGTCGTCGACAATGGCGCCGCATGACCACAAATGTGTATATATATATAAAACGTATAAATGGGCGAATATTATTGCAAAAACAGTGCATTGCAGCTAGCAAACGGTAGCATCTACCAAAAAGTCTGTAGACATTTACTATGCCAACGTAATAGAACCCCACACTATAATTTGTTGATTTTTCACTTTAAACCAGCAAAAATAGAAACAGCAGCAACAAACAAAAAAAAAAAAAAAAATAAAACATCTGGAAAATAAAGTAAGCCTACAATGAAAATCGGCTAAAGTTTGTGGCCAACAAAATGCAGACCAGTCTGAACCACTTTTTTAGCCACAAAATGCTTTTGGAATAGCATTTAAGCTAAAATTACAAGTACAATAAGTGTAAAAATAAGAGGTAAGCAAACGAGATCTAATTGGAAAGTGTTTGGTGTAATTAAGTGCCTGAAAGGAAAGTAAAGTAGTTAAACAGCTACTTTATTGGATTGTCGTAGAAGCAACAAAATGTATTTATGTTAAATGCAAAATTTGTGAAGCACTACTACCTACTACGTACTTTGTTTAACTGTCATAAGAGATGAGGCATTCTCTCAATTCTTTTATTCTCATGAGACACTTATTATCAGCCTTTAAAGCGGTATACATTAGCGTATTTTCATCCAATCATCGATTAATAAAGCTGAAACCGTAAATTGTGCTGCCTTTAAATTGTCCTGTGAAATGTATGCTCCTATTCAACACATTGTAGAAACCTTATCCAACCCCAAAAGAAAATCCACTGGTCCCGAATTACAAAAAAATGCGCCACCGTGATTTAAGATTTCTGAAGAGCAAAAAACAAAGTGAATCAGAATTCTTTCCCTACACAAACGTTGAAAAAAGACACCGAAGTTGTGGCTGTGAATGATTTTGAAGACAATAAATTTTAAACTGCTAAGATTGTCCAGTATTGGCAATAAGCTATAAAAATATATTATTTCACATAAGTTTGTATATCAGCAAAGTTATTAAATTCAATTGAAACGTATCTAGGCCTCGGCTGTCTTCAAGATTAAACCTTCAGGGATCAATGTCTTTTATAAATCTATTGTTACTCGAGCAGTGTGGGTTGAGCACCGTCTTTTTGAAACCAGAAATGACTTATACCATTATCAAGAACACTTGGCATTAAGAAATCGATTATCCAATTGCGATAAAGCTTCTGATTGACAGTTTGGCCAGACTTATCTTCAAAAAAGAACGGCTCAATAGCCATTTCAGCACAAACACAGCACTAAATAGTAACTTTTTGTTCATAGAGAGGCACCTCGTAAATGATTTCAGGATTTTCAGTACAATAGATCCGACAGTTTTGATTGTTAACAGTTGGGGTTAACGTGAAATGAGCTTTATCTTCATGATGATTTTTTTTTTGTAGTTTTCTAAATCGACTTATATTGTTGAATGTAAATTTCAAATATCTGAAAGTGTCCTTGCCCTAGGGCAGATATCTAATTCGACTAACCCATCAAACGCGCTATATCATTAGTCGATCTCATATCTCTATGAAAAGTTATAGTATTGTCAGATCTGTTCGTCGAATATGGCCAACACAGCAGTTTAACAAGATTAGAAGCAATTGTATAGTTATAAACTGCCCAGAATACTTTTCAATACATTAGAATAATTGTGATAGTATTTCTCTCAAAAACAAAAAACAAATATTTCCTTTTTTTTTTTTTTTGTTTTCGGTGAAATTATGCCTGCACTGCAGAAAATCGTTGATTCATGCGATTGACTCCGTTATGCAAACTTAACAAGCAGTTAAATCGTGTAAAACTGTACAATAACAACAACAACAACAACAAAATAAGTAAATTGCAATACATACAGCAAACGCCCGTTCTTTAGTAGCTTTGAGAGCATACCATACCATACCTTACCTCCGCATCCGCATCCAGCGCGCGGCTAGAAGCAAATGCGTGTTGCACTCAACTACAAACAACTCAATGATTCGAGTGACTCCCCGCATACAGTATACCTCGCAGTATTGGAACGCGCTGCTGTTGTGCAATCAATCAAAAGTCAAACATTGACTTACAATCCAATCCACGATTTTAAATTGACGTATTTACCTGTGCCGCTGTACTATTGAAACACAACGTAATCTTCACCTGTACCATCTACTACACCTCCATTCATATATTGTATATGTATGTGTGTATACTCATCATACTTCTAGAGAGGTTGTTGCAAATTTGCAATGGCAAAGGACTCGTTTTGGAGACAATGGCCGCAGCTACTGTCAACGCCATCAACCATCATCATCATCAACATCGCATTTATGCATGGAATTCTTCGTCAAACGCTTACAGCGTCTCGCGCTCCTCTTGGCCAAATACACTCACACATACATTTACAAAAATATCGTATGTACACAAATACATACAGCGACAGCATTAAATTGGGCGACTCGCAAATTATTGAGTCGTTGTGCCAATTGGCCTGCAGTCGTGTACATCAGGCAAACAGGCGTACATTTGTGTGGGCGTGTAGTGGGCGTTAAACAAGTCAGTTTCATTTGTTGTGTGTAGTTGTTGTACGCTGTTTGGCCATTAAAGCTTCATATTTGTCTTTTGAATAATTCAAATTACTAATATTGATTCGGCGCACGACAACGACGACGACCAAAAACAGAGAAAAAAAAATTAAAGGACCAAACTCAAAAATAAAATTCCGTTTCATTGCGCTGCGTTGACCAGGCTTCATACATACACACCCACACACATACAAACAAACAAACAAACATTCATATCGAATATGTAACATGCAACTTGAATAGACTCAAAATGCTGAAAATGTCAATTTTTTTTCACATACAAAACAAGTAAATTTTTTTTGGTCGTAATACGCGACTATAAGATACCTTACTCATATTCAAGATGAGACCACCAAGTCAAGTGAACAATTAAAATAAATTAGAAAAAAATTATTATAAAAGTATCAAATTTTATTGTTTAATGTTTTTATATTCTTGATAAAAAGGTAGAACCATTTTTTTTGAAATGAGTGATCTGTTTAGATAAAAGAAGATCGCGAAGAGATCTATGGAAGAGAATTAGTCAATGTCAGAAATTTATTTTATTTAAAAAATTTTTAAATATTTTTTTTTAATACATTTAAAGACTTGTTAAATGTAGAAATATAAAAATACAGCGTATATAAAAATGTCATAGATAGTCGCAAGCTTAAAACTAGTCATTCGATTTGCAGCCGTTGACTGATTGTAGGTGACATGCACGTAATCAACGAATGTTGACCACGACATGACATACAATTGTGTAGGGGAAGAGAGAGAGAGGAATGTCTCATATACCCAAATTGATTGTGACTTATATGAAGAACATTTGATTGGAAAACCGACGACCCTACTAGGCTATAACAGTCAAACTCCACACACATCCACCAAAATGTATACAAATGTATATGTAGAATAAATGACCCACGCATAGCTCCCCAATAATTCCATTGAACTGTTTTTGTATTTTGTTCGACATTTGTGCTGATGTACGCCTGACATGCGACACTATATCGCAGCTATTCCTTTTTTTTCCTTTTCATTGACAACAAACGCGCACATTGGGCTTTTAACTAGTGCAAATAAAGTCCTCATCAAATTGTCATAAGAACATAAAAACAGTCATATACAAGTAAATAAGTTTATAGTTTATACTTTTATTTTGAATGTCTTAAAAGAAATCTACGTGATATGGACTTTTGAGTTAGGATTAGTGAAATTAAAAAAAAAAAGTAATAATAAAATCCAGTTATAATTCCAGATATACAAAAAAATTGCTAATCCGATAAGATTTATTAGAGTACTAGAAAATTTGTAAATACTAAACTGGATTAAAACCGGTTCATTATCTTCACATATAAGACCTCTGGATTAAAACCGGTTCATTATCATCACATACTGTATAAAAGATAAGCATTTTTATAATTTGACACATTTTTAGTTTTGGTTTCGGCTATAATCTGTTGGGTGTTTTGTGTTGAGCTACTTTTTAATAACTTTAATGCTTAATTTCAACTGATTGGTTCGAAATATTTAAATGAAAGTATTGACCATTGTATCTTTCATATAGCGTGTAAAAAAGTTCCTTTTTTTCAACTTAACCGATCCAAGACTTAGTCCCATTATTTGCATTATCATACGAATAAAAGCACTGCTCGGCTAGGCCATGACTCATGAACTAAAACAAATGTTAGTCCGAAGAAGCAAAGTCAGGTGAATACAACTCGTTGGGTAAGTCATCCTATTGAAGTGCCTCCAAGGTGTCTCTAACGACTCTTGCAACATGCGGTCTATCGTTTCATCCTGAAAAATAACTTTATCATGGACTCGTAGTTCGTCATATTATGGGCGTTTTTGCTTCAATATTCCTCTTAATTCCATTAGATGTTGTTGGTAACGTTCGCCAGTGATAGATTTGTAAGGTCTAAGTTGCCCATAGTTGATCCCCTCGAGCTAATCGTAAAAGGCACTTTGCCAAGAATATTTGGTTTGGCCATCGAAGTAAATTCATGGAAGGTCTTATCCCACGATCTTCTGCGCTTTAGGCTATCACGAATCAAATGCAAAAAATAAACAGCCGATTCTCCGGTGCTCATACGGAACAAAGGCGTTCGACGTATCCTGTTTTTGCACCATACCCATAGACTTTAGACGGTTTGAAATATCTTCTTGTGTCGCTCCTAAGGTTTCAGTAAACTCATCTTGCGTTTGGCTCGCTTCCAAATATTTAAAATCATAATAGTCCAGTAAGATATTCTGATACAATAAATATTAAATTAGTAAAATAAACTATTTTTATTGTCGTCTAACTTTAGTTTTCTATTAATGCTTGATTTTGCCAGTGTTTCTAGTCAACTGCATATAACTGTGCAATCCGATACAAATTCTGGTCAACCTAGGCAAAATGCACCCGCGCGTTTTATTTATATAATCATTTCAGTTGGGAATTATCCTCATGTATAGGTAGTGGTAATGCTGCTAGTGGTGGCACTTATCCAATTGTCTATCTATTTGGGTCGTCAAAGCCGTTTGGAGCGGTCATGCAAGTAAAATGTGAGCGCCAAGGGACCCGACTAACTCAGTGCCCATTGCTACTGATTATGATTGCAATGATTGAACGCATGATAAGCTAACGTTGTGTATACTACGTAGTGCATACAATCATATTTCTTTTTTAATTACAGATTATTCAAGCGTCATGTAAATTAGAATTTTACAAGCATTTTAAACAACGATGAGGTCAATAATCTTAAATAATTTTAGTAACAGCAGCCGCAACAACAACAACACAACTTAGTATGAGTATCTCAATTCGACCGAATGTCGCCAGCTAATCTTAGTTTTAGCATTAAGATTGCCGCTTATCAGCTGCGTTCATTGTGTGATGTGCGCCATTTTGTATGATGCCTGCACTGTATCTGCGACGCCATATTTGCACAGAACGCTGCCACTCATTCGCTTTCTTTTTTTTTTTTTTTAAGATGATAGCGATTTTATATATAGAACGCTTAGCACATTCTTAGGTAGATAATGGCACGGCTTTTTCAAAACTGTTGAATATCAGCGCGAAGACCTTTTTTTTTTTTTTTTTTTGCTGTTTCCTCTTCTTATCTCGTCGAGAAGAATTCACTCTGAATCGTTTTATGATTGTTTACACTTCCCGCTAAGAACGATGACTGGATTTTCATTTCATACGCGGGGTTCTTAACCAGCGCGTTGAGGTTTTTCTTATCGGTAATGAATTTTGTTGGGGTGAGTCTTTAGCTGCTATTTTGTCTTGTCTTTATACGCTGATGTGATCTTTTTACTATTTGCATTTCTGCAACGAGATTAGATAACTATGGTTTTTTTTTTATACCGCCTATCTTCCTGTCTTCGAACGTGACCAGGTAAAGAATATAAAACAAAATTATAAAGAAAAAATAAAACCAAATCGCTCGCTTTATAAATCGCTTCATTTCGAGCGTCACTTAATTTATCAGAGACACAAACGATAAGACCCGTGAAACCGCCTGATGAATTTACTATAATACCCGCTTTCAATGTAGCTCATTTTTGTATTGAATGCATTTTATGACAAATTCAAGAAAAATTGCGCTCAATTAGCTTTAATGCAGCGATTGCAGTTAAAGTTGCAACTACACCCATTTTCACACTAAATGCTAACATAAACACCCCCTCAAGTTCTCGCTTAATCTAAACAAATTGAGGCCATATACCATATAATAAAAATAATAATATAAATATAATATAAATATAACAAAACTTACACGCTCACTAGACTAGCGTTTGTCGCTCACTTACCGGTCGGTCGACTAATGCTTTCGCAAATAATAAATATATCCGGCAATTTTAGGCATTCTCTCACTCGAAAACAAACGCACATTCAAAATATTAGCATTACGCAAATATGTATAGCATTTCTCGGGTATTAAGTCATGAATTATCCATTTAGGAACACATTCACTCAGCGCTGAGTACGCGTTCATTTGCTTGTCCGCTTAGCCGCTTTTGTTTGTGTAGCAAGTAAACATCGCAGAAATTTGCAACAAAAAAAAGGGAAAAAACACGAAATCGTCACCAGTTTTGTCTCAAATGAAATGAAAATGTGCCAAACGAAAATAAAGCATAACAACAAAATTCAAAATAAGGGGCACTGGGAAAGTACTCAAGTAACAGACATCTTTTTCACAGTCCATTTCAATTGGCAAATAACAACGGACTGCAAAAAAAAATTGCTAAGAATAAGATAGAAAGCTACCTTGAGTTGAAGCTTAAAGTTACGTTCCAATAAGCAATTCCTGGAAATGTTAAAACTTAAAAGCAGTAATACATGGAACTCACATTAGTCTACTCACTTCATTATGATTTTTTTTTATTTGTCTTCTTAAGTAAACATTTCGTAGAAAACCGAGCTAGATGTATTAAAAAGTTTCAGCTCATTTGACAAATTTTAAATATTTAAACTTGTGGTCATTTTTGGAGTGATTTTTGAATGCCTGGATAAACCCACGAAGAATTTTCGTTTTAGTTGCAGTCAAACCTATTCGAGTGAATCAAAGCTTTTTTTTTTTAAAATATGGAAAAATATTAGAAACGTATCTCCAAAAAATTTTATTCTTTCGAAAACTTTTTTTAAGATATTTAAAAGTTCAAAATTTATTTAAGATCTAACCATATTTATATAGGCTCTCCAATGCCTCTTTCTAATTGTTATATACACATAGTTCGCTAAATAGTTTTACTTTGAAACATTCTATATAAAGTTAAAGATCTCATCATCTTCATTTTGAGACCAGCTTTTTTCATGTTCCTATTTTGATGGAATTTAGGACTCATACTCGTAAAATTGCAAGAATTTTTTCGACATATCCTCAAAAAAACACTTTTTAAAGCTTAAGCGAACTGAACTATTTAAAGTTTGACTGGCAATAATCTTTCATCATGCCCTGATCCCAAATTGCCTTAAACCGCTTTTCGATTGATGCTTTAACCTTTTGTAATCTTTCATTCTTCTTCATTAAATTCTTATAAATTGTATTAAATACTATTAATAAATTTGTTTCTATTTTCAATAAACGTGTTTTACTTAAGAACTAATCTTAACTAAATATGTACTAAATAGACTTTTACTTCTTTGCAATTATTGATTCATGCCAACTTATAGAAAAGCAAGTAGGCATGTAGATACATTTCTCATGCAATGCTTGTTTAATATTATCACCTACAGGTGTCGTTTCATAAACATGCCGAACAATTGCCTTTGCTTTACTCATACGCTCAACTCAACTCAACTCAGCACAGTTCAGCTCAGCTCAGTTTGCTTCATTCATTCATTCATTGATTCGTTTGCGCAGCGCAAATATTTTACAAATCAAGCGCTTTTCTGATTTCGATTTCGATTTTGACTTTGAATACGAAGCACCTCCAGACGGACGGACGGACTGACGAACGGAGGAGTATGAGGATAAGGAAGTTTATATGTCGTTATTGAGTGAGGTTGTGTATGGCCACTTGGTGCATACTACACATGTGTATGTGCAGACACCACGCAACGCACATGAAAAAAACGCAAGTCAGCCCAGTTTGAACTGTTTTCGTACCGCCGACGTACGACAGCCTAGACAGCTAAAGATCTACATAAATATTTATAAGTAAATGTATACCAAGTCACAAATTGTAGCATTCCTCCACTCATTCATTCATTCATGAGTTGTGGCGCGTGCAGCACAGCACCTTCGAGTCCTATTCTAAATACACATTCAATGCTACTACTACTACGTCTACTGTCGGCAGCAAGTGGCTTGAAAAGTCGTACTAACAATATTTAACTGAAAAATATTTATTATTTACCAATTTGTTTGCTCGACTAATAACAATAATCACAATAAAAATACAGAAAAAGTCAGCCAGGCAGCGAAAACTCTTACCACACAGCAATCAGCATGGAATGACTGCGGTGGCAACTCCATTTTGTGTACATATTAAGCGTTGTGGCGCTGCGACGTAGGAGCAACATAGTATTAAGTTTGTAGGCAAAGGCGTTGGGGTCGGCGTAGGCGGCAGAGTGCACAAGGACATTTCTTTTTTGTTTATATTTTATTATTTTACACTTGGCTGTATACATATACAAGTATTTGTTATATGAAGAAATCATTGCTGCTCTTGAAAATCGAATACGAAACAATAACAAATGTGTTGAATACTCAAAAGCTCTGCTTTCTTTCTTTCTATCTTTGTTTCTTTTAAACGCTCTTCAAATATGCTCTATTCCATTCACACTCATTAGGCGCGCCAGTATGGGAATGAGCCTTAATGCTATTTCCATTTGCACTTGGCAGACGTTAGCTAGACATTGCTTGTGTATACAAAGTTTCTACTGCTGTTCCTGCTCTTGCTGCTGCCTCAAAACGTCAACGTCATCATCATCGTTATCGTCATCATCGACAACATTTGCCTTCTTTTGAGCGTTGTGTTGCGTTTCGTCCTTTGCAACTAGCGATTTCTCGACATTCCTACGTTGTATTTGCCACTGAGTATTGTTTTTTATTTGCCTTTTTGTATTTCTATTTACTTGCAGTTTAGTTTGAGTTTAAATTTATTCCATAGCGCACTTACCTGGCGGCGGCGTTCCTTCTTTGTCCTTTTTTTTGCTCCCCCTTTTGGTTTCTTTTCCCCCTGGAAAATTGGGGGGGGAAAAAAAAAACCCAACCCCAAACAACCCTTCGTTCGATTTTTTTTTTTTTTCCGATTTAAATTCTGATTTCTTAGGTTTGGTTTGCTGGTTTGTTTGTTGGATTTGGTTCAAACTCTCTCTCTCTTCATCTCTGCCAGCATGCCACCATCTACATCCACATCATCCTCATCATCATCATCATCGTCGTCGATGTTGCTGCCGCTATTTGGCTTTTCGTACGTTCCTTTACTGGGTGAAGTTGTTAAGCAGCAACAGCAACAGCAGCAGCAGCGCTAGATAAGTGCTCGAATAAACATAAATAATAAATGACATTTACTAAATAAAAATATTTGCGTTCGCATAATATTTGAGCAGCAAACTCGAAACTCACAAACCGCTCACTCGATTTGTTTTTTTTTTCTTTTTTTTCCTTATAAAAAAAAAAAAAAATTAAAAAAAAAATAAATTTTTTTTTTTGTTTTTTTTTTTTTTTTTTTTAAAAAAAAAAAAAAAAAAAAAAAAAAAAAATAACTTTAAATAAAAATTATTTTTTTTTTTTTTTTTTTTTTTTTTTATTTTTGTTTTTTTTTTTTTTTTTTTTTTTTAAGCCGATTTGCTTTCCCTTTTTCTTCTTCTCCTCTTAAAAACAAAAAAAAAAAAAAAAAAAAAAAATTTTTTTTCTTTTGGGTGCTTTTTTAAAAAAAAAAAAAAAAAAAAAAAAAAACCAAAAAAAAAAAAAAATAAAAAAAAAAAAACTTTCAATTTAACTCCCTCTTCTTCAGCGGCTGCGTGTGATTTTTTTTTTTTTTTTTTTTTTTGGTTTTAATTTGGCACGAAGTCAATTTTTTCACCATTTTTTTTTGCTATTAGTTACACTTGTTTTTATTTCATTTTACTTTCGCTTTTATCTGTTTCAATTTAAAAAAAATATATACAATGTAAAGTGAAGGTAAGAAATTTTGTGGAGGAAAAAACTTGTAAATGCAAAGATAAATACAATTGAAGACAAATTAAGTAAATGTCTCGAAAAGCGTTTCCACTTTCCTAGTGCACCAATACTCTTCCAAGTGATATTTTTCGGTATACCTATTCTTATGATATTTTCAAAGTATCGACGATATACTTTAAGAAGTTTCAACTCCTTCGTCAGAGACTCTATGTATTGCTGATCACGCCAACTAATTGATCTACTATGTCTGTCTGTCGGTTTGTTCGACCTTAAACATTAGTTTATCATATTCTAAAGGCAGGTTTACTTTTTAAAACCCCAGGAATTGGCTTTTTCGATCATTGAGTAACCCGTTGCATTGTAGCAAACCAGTTGGGTAACCCAATCCTTGCCAATTTTACATCCTGGAAAGGATTTCTCAGACCAAAATTTACGCGTCTTTTTTTAGAGAATTCTAAAATAGTCAATTTATGCACATTTATGCAATTTTGGCTTTAGATATATTTAGAAGTGTTATTCCATATCGTGACCTAAATTATAAGGCTAGGCATAACTAGCCATACATTTTTTATGAGGCCTATAAATTTAGCTTTAAAGTTGTTACCTTTTATAAAATCACAAAAAATTAAGGCAATATTTCGTTTTTATATACAAACCAGCTATACAAGCGCTCATCCATTAGTTGCTTTCTGCTTTATCAATGTATCTAGATACAATATACAATGAAGTATCCGTATAATTGCGTTAATTTATCTTTAATTATTCTTCGTGCATTAATCTTAATCATCAATGCATCTCAAGCGAAATGAACAAAGTTGTGTAAAAGAATATCTTCAAAATTAATGCAACTAATTAAGCAAACTCAATTAGCAACTTTATTCAATTTCAATTGAAATTCACTTCAATTTCCATCAAATAAAATAATCCTAAACTCAAAGTGAAAAAAAAAAAAAAAAGGAAAAACTCAAATCTTATATTAATTGATAATTTATGCGGTATTTGCGCTTTGAATTATAATTATTTGCAGCATTTTTTCCTTTCCTTTCTTTTTCTTTTCTTCATTTTATTTTTTTTTTAAAGATTCGATTTTTATTCGAACCCAAAAGTCAATTAGGCGCATAGTTAGTGCGAAGAAAAAAATAAAGAAAAATTAAACAAAAAAAGAAATTGCAAATTTTGACTTTAAAAAAAATTGTTTAACCCAGAAACAAAAATTTATGCAATCAAATAAAACAGTTGGCAAAACAAAAGTAAACTGTTTTTCATTTTTTAATTATTAATTCATATATTAAGCAGCTTAACTGCATCAAATAAAAATGACAAGTAGCAAAAAAATGTCATAATTCAATTTGTGCAGGATTTTGTGCATTGAGTGTAAAAGGATACATAATTAAAAGTAGCAAGAAGAAAAAAAACAAATCCAAAACTACAAAAAAAACACAATAAGCTGCGTTGCGCTTACAAAACAAATATAAAACAACAACAGTATCCATAAAAAGGATACCGCAACAACAAAGTATTAGCCCAAAAAAAAAAAAAGGATCACAAATTGCTCTTTCTATGATTTTGATTGCATTAACGCCTTTTAATCAAATCAAGATCAGTCAGAAACAACAACAGCATCCTGCGGCTTAACGAAATTTTATGCCGTGCTTTATTTTATTGTATACCGATTGTCAACAGCAACACCCTCGCAACATCACGCCCTCGTTCTTTATATGTATAGTAGTATTATGCATGAACTTCACCCCCACTCTCACCTCATCGTCATCATCGTCATCATCATTCTGCTCATACTCCTGTCATAAAAATCACAGCATGAATACTTGCAAACTATTAAACTGTCAATAGCTACAAATGCATACCATATACCATAAAACGTTTAGTTCTTGTTGGTTCTAGTGGCGTATGGATTAAATGAACTCGGCACTTGCACTGCACTGCATAGTTCACACCCCTGCAATCAAGGATGCTGCCAGTTCTGTTCCGTTCAGTTCTCCCCTTGCTCGCTAATGAAATGCTTATTGTCGCAATTATTTTATTGCCCAGATAGATTCTTTGTCTCTTACCCTCAAAACAAACCGAACACATTGGCGGCTATGATGACGAAAACTAAAACGTAGCACATTCATTATTCAGCGTTTACAATCATTGCATGTTGTAGTTGTTAGCTGGGTGTCTGCGTTTAAGTCCTGCGTTCTTTTTCTCATTGAGAAATACCAGCGACGCGTCGCTTTACAGTCTGCTTGATTTTTGTTTAGTTTGACGTATGCTCACCATAAACGTTTCACTTTAGAAGCTAACGATTTTTTTTCAGGACAATGCACTCAGCCTTTTAGATTTGTAATGTTTCGTTCTAGTGGTTGTCGTTGTTGCTGTAATCCTTGCTGTTATTTGGGGTTGATTGTTCGTGAATTCATTCATTCATTCATTCTTTTAGTTGTCGCTTGCTCAATCGCTCGTTTTGTTACAATTCACCGTGGTACGAAATGCATCAAAAGCAAGTTAAATGTTCTAAATCTTTGCCGATATTGAAGGTACTAGTCCACGAGTACTTAGTCTAAACGTTTAATTATTATTTTAATTCTCTTCCTCGACAAGAAGAACATTTACCGTAACACATTTGTAATGACAATCGAAAATGTCCATCCAAAATGTCCAAAAATATCTCCAAAGACAGCGACTGGCAATTAATGTTTAAAAATAATGCATAGACAGTTACGTTTACAAATGTCTGAGCTATGTCTAGAAATAAAAGTTTAAAACTGTGCATGAGATTCAATGTTTACCGAGGATGCTTGAATGATTATAGGCTTTTGTGCCTCTGAAGACACTTTCGGTAGATACAGCATAAGTGTTCATCCAAAATGTTGCAAAATGTAGCAAAGGCATCAATGGTCACAAAGACATTTTACTTATAAATTTTGAAAAAACCATTCCGACAAACAAACTCCACATATTTTGAAAAAATTCACAACAAAAGCTTAAGAAAAACGTTCAATAGTTTGAGAGGGTCAATGGTCTTATACCACCGTCCTATTCGTATCAAACAGATGACACTAGAATTTTAATTTTCCAATTCGGAGTGAATACATCAAAAAATAAAATCTATTTTCCTACAAAAGCTCGAAAATGGGCGGTAGTTTTGTATGGGGGCTATAGCAAAGATGGGCATGGTACTTTCTTTTTGATACTTGATCTAAACGAACAGACGGACGGACATGACTACATCGATTCGTCTCGCCGAGCTGATATATATGCTTTATGGGGTCAACGATGCATCCTTTAATGTATTACAAACTTTCAGATAAAATTATAAAAGCCTCCACACTATGTGTGACGGGTATAAAAAATACTTTCCCGAAAATCTTCTACTACATTGCAAACCACTGTGCAGAATATCATCAGCTTCTCATAACACAAGTTCTACGTTATTTTATTTTATACGAAATAATCTTAAAACAACAACAATGCATTAGCACTTTACGTGAATGGAAACATCATGAAAGTAAAAATAAAAATAACTACTACAAAACAAAATAAAAACTGAAAACATTTCACAAATACAAAACGAAGGGAGAAGAACGAACCGAACCGAACAGAACAGAACAGAACACAAGCTGGAACCTTCAAGCAGCGAAATGCAAAGGTTAAACGTGAGCAAAACTGAATTAAATTTTGCGACAGGATAACGCGTTGGCGTGAATGAACGAAGGCACAAAATAAAATTCAATTTGCCTTACAATTAAAATTGCAGAGCAAAAGCAACAATAACAAAAATATAAACTACAACAACAACATCAAAAATCTAGAACCAAATACAAAAGGATCAAAAGTACAAAATTATATTTGAGGGTGTTGATGGGCGGTTTTGTTTTCATTGGATTTCTGTTGTTTTTCTAAGCCGATGCTGCTGACTTGCCTTGCCCTTTTGTACAATTTGGCGTGGGGGAAGAACTTTAAACAACCACGAAAGTAATAGCAACAAATCTATAGTACGAGTATAACACCCCACGCTGTTAAGTGCGGGCGGTGGTTTGTTTTTGTTGTTATTGCGTGTCTACACTACTACCTTTTGTATGACAATTGAATTTGAAACAGTTTTCAACGCGGCGCCGTTTATTAAATAGCAGCATATGCGACAATAAGCCATGACAAATGGCTTAATTTAGTTGTCAGCCCGTTAACATTAAAAATATGTCAAGGCATTTTGGCTGGGCAGCAGCAGCAGCAGCGCAGCGTAGCGTTTTGGCTTGTTGTACAAATGTTAAACATAAAATTTAACAGACGCACAGATAACAACATAAGCAATTTAAAAGCCAATTGGACAAATATGTATGTTGCGTGGGTGCTGCACATACTCAGGTGCTTATAACTGACAAACAGATAGCACATATGCAAAATTTTTTCTAAATTATTTAGTACTCGTATGCTATGTACATAAGATATGACTTGTCGACGCGCTATTGACCTGCTGTTAACATTTTCCGCACGACTTTTGACATTTATATAGTTATACTATATTGCAGAGTACCTATGTTCTGAGTAGATATTTATTTACTTTATTGAACTTTAACATGCATTTAGCCAAAGTGAAGAAATTGAATTTGTGGCATCTCCAGTAGCGCACCTGCCGCGTCAAGCAGTTGAGCTGCTTTTGAGTTTGACATCGCCAACAGTATGCCACTCACTACAACATCTGTCAGTATTCGATAACAGCTCCGGGGTGCTTTAAAAAGCGTTTTGATTGACAAGCCGTAGGAATGGGTTTTCATCCATTCATTCGTTCGTTCATTGGCAGTGTTTGCGTAGTAAATGCGTTTTATACTTCACAATACTTGTTATTATTGCTTACGGCTTGACGTTTTCCTTTTTTATTTTATTTTTGTTTAAAATCATTTTTTTTATTATTTTTTGGTTACAGGTACTTAAGCTGTAGAATCCGTCTTTATTAGTGCACCCGCGGCGACATTACGGCGATATCTATAGTACAAATTAATCGTTTGTAGTCTTCTGTGATGTCTACCATTGTGTCTGGGTTTGGGGTAGCAAATGCATAAAACCCACTTGATTCGGTATGTTTAAAAATGCATGTAAAGTAGAGTAGTAAAGCTCTTCTTGAAATCGATCAATTACAACGGATTTAGCATGGCATGACATTTACATGAGTGCTCTAGAATGCCATAATTTTTATGTTTTTAATGTGGGGAATGGAAGTACGCCCACAACTTCAATCTTTTTTATTTGTATTTTCGTTTTACTTAGAAATACACCGCTAATGTCATTAAATGTGCTTAGATGTTCAATTGTGCGTACTCTGAAGATATAATATATATTTTTTAGACTACTCAAAAGAACATCGGTTTGTTTTGTTTCGTTTTGGTTTACGTGTGCCATTTGAATCCATATTGACAAGTGTTCGTTGCACATTTTTGGTTTTGCACACATCTGGTATATGTTTTCTTATTGTTTTTTTTTTTTTTTGGTAGGGAATTCCGCTTGCTTAAATCATTTTGACTTGCAGTCGGAAATACCGGCTTATCTTGTTTCGTTATTGCCTAAAGATTTCTTATCTTAATTGATCCTTTGTTTTGCTAAATAAGCCTGAAGAAGCGGCAAGATAAACATAAAATATCTTTTGTATTCTAAAATGAATATATGAGAGTGAAATGCACTTTTTAAGTAGTTTTGGAAATAATAATTTTACATTTTATGAATTAAATATTCTTAAAGGATATATTGTATATGTACCTATAAGATCGAAGATAACAATCTTAGAAAAGGCCAAGATTTGAATAGCTTAGAAATTTTAATGTTGGAAATATAAAGTATAAATGCCTTTTGAGAAAAGTGAACCATTAACTTTAAAAACATTTAATTGTAATAATCACTAAGCCCACTAAAAGGTGTAACTGTTAACTTGAAAAATTTTTAATAAAAATATTAAACCTTGGGATAACTTTATTGTTAGTGATCCCATGCAAATCAGTTCGAAATTTGTTTTGCTTAGCATAAAAATAGGCCAATGTAAATGTGATCTTTCTATTAGAAAGACTAAAAGTAGAAAAATTGGGCTATATTTGTGTCAGGGGAGTGCCATTAATTTTTTTCATTTTTTTCCAAACTGGTATGTTCCCAAACTGGTATCATAGAAATATTTTTATACTAAATTTAAAGTTCCTAGATTAAAACAGAATTAAGTTTTTAATGCAAAATCTCAAAATTTTGGGTAGGTTTGTAGTTATGAGGGTACCCCATAAAATGGGATTAAGAAACCCCCTTTGTAATTGATCACTTTAAGGTTCAGAAGATTCTAAGTTATGGGGACTCAATCTCGTACAATCTCTGAGATAATCCATTTCAAACGGCAAATGGCAGGTCAGACAAAATACTATAGCTTCAATCTATTATGCTTCTTCATCCCGTTACATTTACTTACACAAATTTTATATCCTCTTTTATCCTTTGGGTATAGGACATAAAAAGTAGTCCAAATTAAATTATTTCAAATCATGTAGATTTCTGAAAACGTGCAACTACAGACAGACGAAAGGACATGGCTAGAATGACCCGTCTTGATCATCGATCAATAATTTATATACTTTTTGAGGTCAACGATTGATTCTTAAATAAATTACAAACTTTCCGACTATGTGTGTAAAGGGTATAAAAATAGATTTTAAATAGCAAAATGAAATTGATAAGATATAAAATATTGAAACTGTACTTGTTTTTGGTTTGTGCAGAACATATATGCAAAACCTAGAAAATGTTTAGCGGACAGACAGAGTCAGAAAATTGTCAAGTGAAAGTGGCAGTTGTCCCAATAAAACTCCTTAATTTGTAACAGAAACTCTGACAGTTAAGAACCAAATTTTTTTACAAGAATATATACTCGTACAACTAGACACATTTTTAAAGATACGACAAAAATAATGCCACAAAAAACTGGGCCATGCGGTAACTGTGTCAACACGCGAATTTCAAGCGTGCAACAGTTTGTAGCACGCTCTGTAACTGCAGCATGGAGCCAACGATCTAATCAATCAGACCAGTCAGTCAGTCATTCAGTCAGCCCAACTGATTCATTGTCTATATACATATATGCATCTATACATACATATATACGAGTATATCATAGTATGCATTCATATTACATACATTTGTGCATTGTTTGATTTCCTTCAAGCAGTTACTAATCCATACAAATCCGACATGCTCGCCACAGAGATTCAAAACGAAAGTTGGAACAATATTCACACACCATACCATACCATACCAAATCCATGCCATCTCAGCTTGAGCCACCCATTAAACCTACGCCTAACTTGACAAATACCATTTTCGAAATTGAAAGACAAACTTTCAAGTTGTTGTTTGTCTGTCTGGCGGGATGGATGGATAGATAGATGGATGGATGATACTACATATATTTGTATGATGCTGTTATTATTGTTGTTGTTCTTGTTGTTTCGCTGATGTTGAAACTTGAATGGCAAATGGAAATGAGAATCATATATACAACAATACATGCAACATGCAATATAAATGAATGAATTTATCTACACATACATATGTATATGCTTCAACTTGGCCATATGATGATGATAATGATGATAGTTTTCCCGGCTGTCCATTCGTTCGTTCGCATCCTTCTTTCCTGCTGTCGAATGAATGTGTTGTGAAATTTGCTGAATGTGTTGATTTGTTGATTTGTTTCGCCTAATCGCACCAACAAGAACAGCAAAAACAACAACAATTGTTTCAAACTAACAACAAAAGCTGTCCGAAATGCGAATGTAAAATCCTTCTACCATTGCCACAAATTTGTATTTTATATTGCTGCTGACTAGTCTAGAATTTGAATTGTATTAGAATAGAACAAGCAATCCGCTCATGTATGGAAAATTTGTTTCACTTAGTTGTAGTTCATGTATTTGTATCTTGCATTTCTAATGTTGTTGTTTTTGTTGTTCTTGTTATTTGAATTTTGTGAAAGTTCTGCTTTCCTTGTCGTCGCCATCGTCGTCGCCATCGTTGTTGTCGTTGATGTTTCTGTCGTTGTTGAATGTGTTGAAAATTTATTGACATTATTCAATTAATTATTGTGCAAATATTTTCGTACACACTCGTCCGCAAGTGGAAGTGGATTTGCTATTAATTGTGAATTAGATTGAATGAATTTTCTGCACTGTTCTTTAGCTATCTATCTCTATTCATTACTATTGCTATTTCATTTAGAATAGCTTTAGCTATATGCATACGCACGAAACAGGTGCGGTAATTGTTTTAACTGTAAACTTTTTTTGTAGCGGATACTTTTTTGTAAATATAACTTTAACATATCCGTTCCATAAGCTATTCTAGACCTAGTTTTTAGCATAATTGTTTCATAAGAAAGTTGAAAGTTGAAAGTGGTCTAATATTCTCCTAAAAATTCGTCTTATTGGGTTAAGTTTGTATGGTGTTGAATGTTTTACAATAGAAGTAGGAACTTTATCAAATTCAGAAATTTTTTTGTGTTCAATATAAAAATCATCAATACAAAATTCGATATTTTTTGAGGAAAGAGTTCTTTGAATAAAAAATATTAAAAATGTGAGATAGGTGAGTATAGTTCCCATATATAATAGTTGTCCGATCTCAGCCATGTTGGGAATATTTTTTAGGATTAACATATGTGTTATATATTCTAAAATTCATTTTTTAGGTTATGTAACGAAAACGTTTCATTCAATAACGATTTGCAGGTTTGTTTGTGGAATATCCTTTAAAATGGGACTAAAAAAAGTAATTTATTTTTATTCCCTGTACCCAAAGAGAAAAGGTAACAGGCATTACGGAGCAAGGAAAATCAATATAGTTATGCCTACGTTTCACCGATTAAATAAATAGTTTGGCGTAGAAACGGAACATAAACATATCAAGAAAAAGTTGGTTTCAGATATGTCACATTCAAATTTTAATGCTTTTAAAATAAGTTTCACGTATATTAACTATGACAATTTTAGGGCCCCTGATCGGGCCTCTATAACATTAATCGAGCTACAGCAATGAAGCTGTTTTGCTATCATATTATGTGCGTTTCAAATCCAACAACACAATTCAAAATGCCTACACAGTCCTTCCGTCAGTCCTTCCGTCTGTCCTTCCGTCTCTCATTCAGCTCATTCATTCATTCATTTAGTTATTCAAGCATAGCTCAAATCAAATGTTAAAATGCTTCGAAAGCCAGATTGCCTGAATACGTTTGCACTACCGGATGTTGCACTTTCCCTCCGTTGTACGTATGTATCTACTTGAAGCAGTACATGGCTGCCTCTTACGCTTCTGCTGCTGATGTTGATGTTGATGATAGCGCATTAATTTCGGCTGCGTGTGCAAATAAATTTTCAAATAAATGGAATTAATTCAATTTAATTTTATTTTATTGCAAATTTTATTTCAGTATTTTTACATTATATTATTTATATAGAGGATACTTATAAATTTGTTCTCTCGCTTTCTCTCTCTCTCTTTCTATCACACTCATCGTGTCTATTTTATAATATTGTATTTTGTTTTATTTTCGCATGAATTGTTTTAATTGCTTTTTGAACGAATTACTCTAAATAAATTTTTATTTTTAATTAATATTATGCACAATGTCATTTTATTGATGATTATGGCGCTTATAGCGTATAGCGCAGACAAACGAAATGAGAACATTGACAAATATTATTTATTATCGTTGTCATTATCCTGTCATTATTATCCTTGCATATCGACGCTATATTCTCATACATTCAATGTATGCCAATTATGTTTGCTTTGACGCCAGTAAATTTAAGCATGGCATTAATAATAATAATAAAATAATAATTCATCTATGCCAGAAAGCAATCTAAACGAATACTTCGCTCAGCTGCTTAGGCAAAAAAAGACCACAACCACCCACGTATAACATTGCTTGTCTAAATATATACACACACGTACATATATATAGCACACTCTTCTATATAGAAACAATTTGGACATTAATGCTGCTGCCGCTGCTGTTGAAATTCATATAAAATTTCATCCAATTGATAGTCGCTGTAGTGCCACATATATTGAATTGGAGTGGGCGTCTGGCAGCCATTTCTAACGTTTCGTTTGATAAAGGTGTGTTACCAATCGATAAGCCGACTTCACATCAGTCACTGTCAAAGCTAACGAGACCAAACGACCGATCAGACCCCTTTCGCCTGTTCCGTTCTGTTCTGTTCTGTTCTGTTGGCACTAGCAGCAATTTGAAAACCAATCGACAGCAAGTAGAATTTTTCGCTCTTATATACGTGATTAATGCGTTTCGCCGCGTATCTGTGAGATACATTGCCGACAACCGCAAAGCCATCATCATCAACAACAAAACAACAACAAGCAAAATAACAACGCCTTTGCTTGCTATACTTTAGAAAACGTATGTTCGCTTTAGTAAAGTGATTTGCCAAGTTTTGTTTATTGCTTTGTAGATATAATTTGACAAATTCTTTGTCACCCTAAAGGATTCTAATGTTCAAAGCGTTCTTAAGCATCAAAAATTTCATTTTATATGTTTTGATTTCATTAATTCGCTTGCAAAAGCACAAAAACTTAAACACGTGTGTTACACGTGCCCGCATATATTCTTTTTTTTTTTTTTGAATACGAAAATCTGTAAGGTTTCACGGATTAATTTCAATTTAAGAGCAGTCGAATCGCATATAAAAGCGTTTGTATTACAGCAACAGCAAAGATCTTTCAACTAATTATATGTATGAGCAATGCGCTAGATAAACAAATCAGAATAGAGCAGAACAACGACACTTGCAACAAACGCATTTGGCGCAAAGGACAAACGCAATGCTTTGTCATCAGTTGTCCTGTCCATCAAACACCCTTCAATGACACTGTGCCGCGCGCAGCTCTACCAATGCCGTCTAATCCGTGAGTGCCGCTTTTAAGCACGAAATATTCTCCTTTAGAAACGCTCGCTGCTCATTGACTGGCGAGATAGAGCACGCTACTGCTTGCTGCCGGCAACATTGTGGCAAATTATATGTAAAATATTAAGAGAAAACTATATCGAACTCTGGCAGCACAACAGTACCACAGCACAACAGGCCAATGGACCCTTGTACGCTCATTTCATTTAGCTGTCGTTCAAAGTGCGTTTGAACGCATTTTGGCTTAATTCACAGCACATCAAGCCAGTCCAGTCCGCCAGCCAGCATTGACATCATCGATGTCAAAGTCGAGTATAACATACCAGATCCGACCCATAATAATGGGGTCGTCAAACAACTTACACAGTGGGCAAAATCAAAATGGTTTATGCTGGAAATTACAAATTTATAGAATATTTTTTCATATACAACCATTATAATTCTTGTTTGTGATAAAGTTAAGCTGTTTAGGTCTATGTATGGGAATTTCTTGAAATATAGTATATCTATAGTATATGTTTTTAATGCTCTAAAACATTGATAATATTGATATACACATATCTAGGTATCTGCACTGGAACCTCATGTGACATCGAAAGGCTGATATTGACGTATCATCTGATCCATTTTTGAGCTTTTCATTACTTACTTATTTGCTTAAATTTCACAATATTTATGACGGGATCTCAGATATCGCGAATCTCTCTTCCAAGTTATGTATGTCGAATATGTCTTCACTGCAGATTAAGAATGTGGACACATCATTCCAGGCTCCACTATGCCTTATTCCCTAAATTGTATAAATCGCGTACATTGTATCTAATATTGTATATAATATTATATTTGACTTTATTTTAGCTATTAGCGAATTTCTTCCACTGTATATTGGCGTTGCGTCGGTGCCTTTGACATATCAACGCTAGTTATGCGCTCAGCCAACTCAAGCTCGAGCTGTGCTGGTCAGAGATAACAGCAATTTATTTTCAAGTCATCATTTTAATTATCCCGTTCACCAGCCCGCTCATGTAGCAGCAGCAACTACAGCAGCAATAACACGTATATTCATTCTCTCAATTTCTGTCTGTTGCAGTACGTGACGACAGCCCCAAAAGACCTTTCCTTTCAATGTTATTCCACTGCATGACTGTCTGCCAGCCTGCTTGCCTGTCTGACTGACTGAGTGACTAAAAGCAGGGAGCTTGGATGGCCGCCATTTTGCTCATTAAAATATAATATGTATTTTTTAATTTAACAGAAATGTTTGCACAAAAATTTCCTCGAAACAAAGTGGAAACGAGCACAAGCTGACTACGTATACCGGCGAATAAGCTGAGCAAGTATCTCTATACTATATCTTTCTTGATTTGTGTATGTGTGTGTGTGTGTGTGTGTGCACCCAAAAAGATTCATCTCATGGCTCCTTTTGTATATGCCAGAGACTGCTGTACATTGTCTGTATATCTGTACTCCAGTCCAAATCCTTTCATGCTCACTCCGCTTAAAATTTAAGCACCGCATTCTACTCTACTCGTTATGCTACTACAGCTATCTGCCTGCTATTTATGACAACCCGGACAGGCCCACAACGAAACTGAACTGCAAAGCGCTCGCTTTTATGCGTTTTTCCTGTTTCCGGAAGCGTTCATGAGAAAGTTTCCGCTTTCATAACCGAATTTTAATTAACTTTCGAAAACCTAATTACAAAGTATTATTATAATGAAAAAGCAGTGCACAGCAAAGCAAATCAGCATGAAGGGTTGAAGCTTGGGGGCTTGAAAGAGGAACTTGGTTGCAATATGGCAAAAGCTATGGCAAAAAAATGGAGTGGTGGAGCATAGAATCCACCACTAACAACAACCATCGTCAGCAGCATAGCAGCATTGCTAAAGCAGATAGAGTTGAGGGATATATTGTGGGGCAAAAGTTTGCGATTTCAAAATGGAGGTTGAGCTAACGTTGTGCGCACCGCTGTCATTTCCTGAATATCTCTCTCTTCTTCTATGTGTATGTATGTATGTATCTGTGTGTGTTTTTTAGAACGAACGCCATTGCGAAAAAAGGGTACTATGCGTTTTTTTATTTTTATTTTTTTCTTTTTATTTATTATATAGTATATACATAATACAACTTGTGCCGCTTGGTAGCTCGCACAGTTTAAAATTAAATATTCCATTAGAAAATTACTACAAGATTGTGGTTTGCAGCACAGCAGAAACAACAACAACAAGAATCAAAACAACTGCGTGGTAATTGGCTCTTGTCTGCCTCAGAGTCACGGCAACTTTTACCATTCTAATGTACTTGTACAACAGCAGCAGCAGCATTAGCATTTGTACTAGAAGATATGGAAACAGCAAAAAAAAAAAACAAAAAAAATGTCGTGCTTTTTTTTTCTTCCATTAAAAGAATGTACTAACACAACGCTATGAAATTACTTGGTTATGTACCTTACTACTTCATAGTCATTGGTAGTGGCATCAACATCGTTCTTGTCGTAGTCGCCGTTAACGTCGTCGACTAAAAGTCACTTTGTGGCTGGCAAACAGAGATTTCCTCTGGGGTAAATACGCTCATATCTTGTTCAGCAAACAGACAGACAGACAAACAGCAGGACAAAACGACAGACATTACGAGACGTAAAAGCACTCCGACGGACGAAAAGCCAGGCAGACAGACAGCCAAACAGATAGACAATCGGAGCTATGCCGGCAACCCGACAAAAGGTACTTTGAAGATTTGTTATATGTAATTGTTGAGAATTTAATTTTTTGCTTGAATCAACAAATGCTGTCATACTTTGCTGCTGCCGCTGCTGCTTTTACTGAGCTTTGGCTTAGTATTTGGACTATAGCGTGTTGAATCTTATTTAAAATGTCATTGGACATTAAATTTTAATGTTACAAAAAATGAGAAAATTACATTTGTGTTATTTCGGAGTGGAAGCTTAAGATAAATTTTATTTGAGTTAAAAAAACTGACTTTATAGTAGAATATGTATCTTTGGGACAAATATACAAACACTCAAACTAAAAAAACATCAAACAAAATAAAATTCTAATAGAAGTTTTGGAATTTTTTAAGATTTTATTGCATTGCTGCTTAGCCAACTCATCTCCAATTGTAAGTACGTTATATTAATTTGTTTTTATTTTGCTTCTTGATGTTTTGTGACTATGTCATATTTGATGGTCTAGAATCGATACATCAATTTAAAGAAATAAAGATAAAATATTTAACACTTATAAAATTTGATCAATGTAGCTATTGTTTATGCACTCCCTTTAAGTCTGGCTTTTGACCCATTTTGCTATGTTGTGTTAGAAAATAGGAATTTCTGCAATACTGGTCAAAAAACGTCAAAATTTCAAATTGCTTTCTTTTAAATTTTATTGTTAATGAGAAACCTTGAGAGCGCCGCGTTTAATTACAGCCGGCTCCATATAATAATTATCTCATATCAAACTTTAAGATATTTTATAAAAGATTTAAACAAATTTGAGGAATTTTATATTTAAAGATTGTGTATTGCTCGATGAGCAGTTATTATGCCTTTCAGAAAAACTTTATTTCGAATAGTCGGCACTAACTTGAATTTCTCACTATTTTATATTTTATATTGATTTTCAAATTTATCTAACCAAAGATTTCCGGAATGTTTTCACCTGGCGTAATTGATTGGTCATGAAACTCACGAACTGAAATCAAAGTGAACACTTGGTTTGAGTTTAGCGAACACAAAATCGTAAGATAAATATGGCCAGACTTATAGAACGCCAGAAAATGAAATTATTATTTTCTGTCTTCCGTGGTTATAATCTAAAATTTGAGCCATATATGATCTTTTTATGCTCTAGATATTCTACCAGGAGGAGGTCCTCGTTGAAAAAGAATGCCTCAGAGTACAAAATAAATTTAGATTTGATTTCGAATGATTCGTGTCGCCTTTAATTTTTTGACGACTTAAATTGATGTCGAATTTATTTTTAAAAACTAAAAGATTATTATAATCTTGGGCTGTTTTAAAAACCATAATTATTATTTGAAAGTAAAAATTTATGTTTAAAATGGTGACATGGTTTCTGGTACTACATAAAATAAGTAAAATTTTTCATTCAAATCGATTATTTGATCGATTTCTTTAAGAAGAAGTAAGCTAAAGTCAAAATATTTAGATTAATTAGGCAATTTGAATATTATGAATTTTCAGATACTTTCTATATGTTAACCAAATTAGAGTTATTTTTTTTTCAATTTTATTCATTTATTCCAGGCGCTTAAGCACAATTCATAATTTTTTTAGGTATAATATTTTAACAATAAAAAGGTTTGGTTCTCATTTTTTTTTTTTTTTTTGTTGTAACCTTTAAAAATCCAACTAAAATTTCTACTTACGTATTGATAGCATAGTAAAAATTTATGAATCTTTGAATGCTTAACTCTGGCAACCATTTATAGAATCCTACACACATACACAGCAATAGCGCTACATACTTACATACAGGCACAGATACACAGATACTGAAGAAAAAGTAGAAAAGCACCGGTCGACAGAAAAAAAAAGAACGTCTTCAACGCGCATGTCTATACATAACTCAACATCGATATAATTCAACTAACAAGCAGCAACAAACCACCCCAAGATGTCTGCTACTAAAAAAAAAAAAATCATCTCATTCCAAAAAAAAAAAAAAAATCCTTCAGAGTAAATTTCAAACAAAAAATGCGGGAGCGACAAATACAAAATCGAAGGAATGCAGCATAGTAAAACCAGAGCAACGCCATGACAGAGAGTCACAATGTCAAGTTGGGCGCCAAAGAAAAATCGTTTACGATTTTAAAGCATTTAAAGCAACAAAAATACAAAAAATACAAAATATACACACTAATATACATATACGAGTCTATCTATCGTGTACATACATATATGGTGTGTTTGTATATGTTTAAAACTCAAATGAATTAAATATGGCATGAAAGTTAAAGCATTGATTTTTGAGTCGTCTAAAGCTTTTTTAGCTCATAAACTAAATATTATTAGATAGATACTTCATAGTTAGACAACCCCAATGAAAAAAAATATACAATATGTATAATTTTCTCTTTGTTGGACGCCATTTTTTTTTTTTTTTTCATGACATACTAGAAATTTGCTTTGGGGTCCAAATATACTAAATGAATTATAACGTTAAAGCATTTTATATTAAAGTTTTATACAACTAAGCGCTTAGAATTGACCATTGGCCTTAATTAGGGTGGGGTGCCGTAGTAAAAATTAATTTATAGCGCTATGGGAAATGTCATATATAGTATAGTATAGTGCTTCCCGTTAATATTTACGTATAAATAAAATACGCTACGTAGGTACTTAATTAAAAACACAACTGCTTGTTAAATATTATGAACAAGTTGTAGTTGTCTTCGTCGTAGTTGTGACTTGCTTATCTCATTTTTTTTTTTTAATGCCAGCTTGTCAGTATATATGTAACTTGTAAAATGCATGACAAAAAAAAAAAAAAACTATCAGATAGCTAGATTTCTCTAATGAATCACATACAGATAACTTGACAAACGCTTTTCGAATTACGTTTCGGTACGGATCACTTTTCTGAGAAGCAACGAACCATGAGGTGTGCAGCAGATACTATACTACAAAATATATGTATATGTATAGTTAAAGCGCATTATTTGTTTAAGGTATAAGATAAGCAAAGTGGCGAGATACAAAAATGCAAGATATTGCAACTAGCGTACTATAGGGCCTGGCATATACTATGTATACAATCAGAAAGCAGGCAATGGAAAAAAATGCAATGCTATATATAGAATTATATGAATTGCATTTGGGAAAGGTTCAGTTCAGTTGAGCACGGTACGTTATGGTATGGTTTGATTGAGTTTGGTACGTTGAGTTTAGGTTGGGTCGTTTATTTACTTAGGCATTCAGTCATCTGTCCCATGCCAATCATTTCTATATATATTTTTGTATCTGTATAGTTTGCTGTTGTTCATTGCAATTTATGAGTGGTATTTTAAATGCAGTACGCGATAAAGTTATCTAGCATTATATATAGTATATAGTATGACACTAGATAAGATACTACTTACATCTAGACACATAATACACATATACATTTGTTTAACTGCAATTGACTCGTTGTTGTATCTACCACTCCAAAGTTGACATTATCGGTCGTTCGATATTGATGAGTCGAGCAATCAATGCAGAAGCGCTTGTGGAGGTCAGTTGTTTGAATAAATAAAACAAGAAGCCTCAATGAAAGGCAGCTGTTTTTAAAATGATTATATTCGTTCAATATGTATGTATTGAACGAATATAATTGCTTTTAAAATATAGGGAAAAATATAAGAAAGGGACTTGGAATAATTCATAAATATGAGAATACTATACGCATTATTGTTTTTATAAACGTCATTGACGGTGAAATTTTGATTTTTCGCCAAAATGTACGTGATTTTAGCTTTTTTAATAATGAAAATTAAGCTTTAGGTAATATATTGTTCATTTATACAGATCATTTGGACTGCTACACCTTCTCTTCTGACTATATATCTCTCTGTCTTATACTTGTTGTCAATTTAATAATTTCTTTATAATATTAAAATTATATAGAAAATAGTTAAATGGAGTAACGTCATAAATAGCGTTATAAATAGCAAATTTACTATTCACGAAACATTTTTTGAAACTCGTATAACCCAATTTGGATTCCTCAAACACTCCTCTTTCTTTTATGTCATTGAATTTTTTTTTGTTTATACTGCAAAATTCAATAAAATTTACAAAAATAAACATCGATCCCGAAAATGACGTTTCTTTTTTTTTTTTTTGTCATTTCGATATTTTACTTTATAATGAATGTTTCGAAAAAATGGAAGTGATACGCACGGAATTCGACAAAACTGGTAAGTTTCAAATTTAAATGTATGTAGAGGTAGTCTCCATATAGATATGTCCGTCTGTCCGTACTATTTCTTCGCTATATATTAAATCAAGCTGACATTTTTTTTGTATGCAATAAATTGAAATAAAAGAATTTCGTTGCATTTGTATTTTCCGATTTTGTATTTTAAACATTAAAATAAGTTTTTTTTTTGCGTTGTAATTATTAAATTTTAACTAGATTTAAGGATTCATTTCTGTTGACATTTATTTACTTTAAATTTATTTTTTTTTCTTTATATATATTTATATATTTTACATAAACTGCACGCAATGTTTGTTACTGTCTGTCTATATATATATGTATATCATTATGTACTCGTATATATATATAAATGTGCAGTTTTTAGAATTTATCAATTATTCATACGCACCGTTAACAAATTATATTATTTTGATTTTAGGTTTCTCTTCTACGCAATTAAGAGTTTTCATATAATGCAATTTTTTTTTTTTTTGTAAATATATTCAGTTATTTGCTAGAAAACGATAATGCGCCGAGAACATCTAGATTTTCCAAAGTTGCATTTGGTAACTTATTCGTTTTCGAAACCTTATCGCTCTGTAGCACACAACTGATTATTTTTATTTTTTTATTTTTATATATTTTTTAGCTAATAACTATTTAGATTTTAATTATTTAGCTTAGCTCTATGTAAAAATATTACGCATACGCATATAATAAAAGTAATTTTAATTTATTTTATAATAATTGCAATAATTTTGTTGTTTTTTTTTTTTCATATTAATTATTTATTTTATTTTATTAATTCTATATTTATAAACTATACAATACGTGTTTTTTTTTTAGTTTTCTTCCTTTTTTTTTTTTTTTTTGTTTGGGATTTATTTTTTATTTTTCTAATTTATAAAATGTACAACATTTTTTTTATATAATTTATAATTCTATGCTTTCAACTTTTTTACAATTTTAAGCCATATCGAATTCGATGTTTTTTTTTTTAAAGAAATTAAATATAAAAACGAAAATCATAATAATGCCTAATTTTAAAAATTATTTCTTTGAAGATTCATACAAATTTGTTTATAAAATTTTTGGTTTGATCATATCTAATTCGAATACGATTGCCTTTGGAAAACAAAAATAATAATAATAATAATAACCTCAAAATCTTTGTTGCATTTATTGTTTGGATCTTAAGCTGAATTTTAATATGGCGAATTGCACATTTGTTTATTTTATTTAAATTTATTTTTTACAAAGCTTAAATATCTATAAAACGTTTTCTTCTATTCATGTCCTTTGATTGTTACTGTTTAATATATTCTTTTTTTTTCATTTTTTTTTAGTAAGTATTATTGTAAAAAATGGAACAAATGGCACGGAATTTTCGGCATCAAATGCATGACAAATTTTTTGACTTAAATTAATTTAAGAAAAGAAAAAATAATATAAAAAATTATAAAATTATTCAAAAACATACATTTTAGTATATAGCACAAATTGTTGTAATTTTTTTTTTTTTTATTATTACTAGAAACTATTTTCTGAATCAACAGATGCTCGTCTAATTTGTTTTTTCGTTTCGAATTAAAATTTTGAAATTCAAATTTCTTAGCTTAAAACTACATCACTTTTGATTGCGGCCCTGGAGTCCAAAATAGGAGCGCTTGGAGACTATATATGGGGCATAAAAGGCATTACGACTCAACCGAAAAAAGAAATTAAAGTGCGAACTAAAAGATAAATCAAAAACAAACCAAAGCCATGTTAAAAACTATTTACAACAAGTTGAGACGCACGCGAAACGTTCTTTGAGATTTTTATATACCATAACAAAATGAGCTATATGCAACGATATATATGTATGTACATATTAATGCAGCTAACAGCAACTGATGCGCTGAAGCGTATAGTTGTGAAAAAACTGTGGAAAGGAGCCAAAAGGATCGTCAACGTCACGACACGACACGAGGTGCTAAAAGGTTCATACGACAAATGCCGCCGTCGGTCATGCACGCGCAGCAAGATACACCGGCGGCAACGGCGCTGATTGTAATACGCTAATTGGAACACTTGGCTGGCTGGTCTATTGCTGCCAAAACAATGCACAGGCCTTGTTTAGTATTTGTTGCATTGTTGTTGTTGTTGCTGCTATAGCAAATTCTGCAATGCTGCCGCACCGTTTAAAGTTAAACTATGATTCCAATTGCGATAGGATGCCGCTGCTGCATACTGTTGATAATTATTGTACAATTGTTGTTGCTGTTGATGCGCCTGTTGCAGTTGTTCCTCATTTAAATCGGCGGTAATATTCGAGGAGTCTTCTTGCAGCTCAGGTGTCAGTTGACTTTGCAATAGTTGCTGCTGTTGCTGTTGTACTGCTGCAAGCTTTTGAGTATAATTTGCTGCAGCAGCGGCGGCGGATACGGAAGCGCTAGCGGAACTTGAGCTACTCGATTGGCTCTTAAGGTAGGATTTTCGATGTTGTTGTTGTTGCTGCTGCTGCTGTTGCTGCGCACTAGCAGTATCCTGCTGCTGTTGTTGCGTTGCACTGAGCTGCTGTTGTGTAGTATCAGCTTGTTGTTGTTGTTGCTGCTGCTGCTGTAGATGTTGTTGCTGGTGATGATGATGGTGATGATGATGATGCCCAATGCTGTTGCTTGTCGAAGCACCAAAGATGCTGCCCGTAGCTTGGCGCAGCATCTGGTCCGCTCGCCCTTAAGCCAGTGGATACTGATGATGTCACAAGCTCGTGGTACCAGCTGGCGCATGATAACCAAGACTCTGATAGTACGAGTCCTGACCTAAGGCAGCGTGTGAATTTGTTAGCGGACTGAGTGCATTATAGCCAGCATATTGACTCATGTCGTACATCTTGATATCCGCTTTGGATTCGGTCGGCAGCAGGCGATTAATCGAGAACGGATGGCTGGAGGGTGTATATCCGGAGGGTTCCTGCTTTAGCGGATGCATTGACGAATGATAGTCGCTGATGAGCGATGGATGACAACGATTTGCCATCATGGCGGATAGCTCCTCTTGTTGCAGCTGATGATGATGCTGTTGATGATGCGAGGGCACATGATGTGGTTGCTGTCCGAGACACAACTCGGCATTGGCGTGTAGCATGGCCAGAGCTTCAGCATCTTTGCTATGAGCTGCACTTAGTACACTGTTTGCGCCAACACCGCCGCCGACGCTGTCCTTGTGATGATGCTGATGATGTTCGAGTCGACTGTGATGATGGTGATGATGCAGATGATGTGAATCCTCATGATCTTTCTTGCCTGGACTTGTTGCATCCAAGCTACTGTGTGACGGACTTTTGTGCAGTTGACGTATGGCCTCCTTTTTCTCATCCTTAAAGCGTTTCTGACGCCGCAGATAGCAACCGTTCTCGAACATATTGCCCGAATCTGGGTGTAACGTCCAGAAAGAACCCTTGCCAGGCTTATCTGGTGTACGCGGTATCTTTACAAAGCAATCGTTGAACGATAGTGAGTGTCTTATGGAATTCTGCCAGCGTTGCTGATTCTGACGATAGAACGGAAATAAATCCATAATGAATTGATAAATCTCGGAGAGTGTCAGCATGCGCGTAGGATTGTTCTGTATGGCCATGGTGATCAGCGAGATATACGAATATGGTGGTTTCGCATGCGTATAGCTGCGTCTGTACGTGGTAGGCTTGTCGACACGCGCACGATTCAACGAATTCGGCGAAGCATTATCCAGGTCACGAGCAGTAGCCGCTTGTGCCATTGTTGTATAGCCACCCATGGCAGCCATTGTGGACATACCGCCACCCATGCAATTGCCCATATTGCCCAGTGGTGAACCCATCGAAGCATAACTCATTGTACTGGGTGTCATACAATTGGCGGCCATTGAATTCATAGCTGCTGCAGCGCCCATGCTGCCACCCATGCTGGCAACCGCAGCGGCAGATTCAAGTACGCTAGAACCAAATGTTGCTGCGGCCTGTGGCGATACCGATGACATGCCACCGACAGGCATTCCCATGCTATTCATTGTATAAGCGGAACGTGCCAGTGGACTGATGCTGCCACCATTCGTTGATGGATGCGGATGTGGATGTGCGCTGCTTACACTAGCAGCCACAGCGGCACTAACTGCTGCCAGACCACCTACACCGCTGACACCTGGAGGATTTCCACCTGATGGACCGCCAGGACCATTCTGTGTACCGGGACCGCCACCTGTGCCAGCACTTGTCATGCTCACCGGACCGCTGGTCGGTGGCTCTGAATAGAGCTTTTGCATGATATCGATGGTCGTCTGGTGGGGTGATCCCTTAAGGAAACTGTTCAGTAGTTGCGCCGTTATGTTGGCGGCTGTTATTTATTTACTTTGGGGTGAAGAAATCCGTCGAAAAAAAAACGAAAAAAGAACGCGACACAAAAAAGGCGCGTTTTTTTATTTTAATAAAAAAATAATAGTTTTTCACAAACAAGTTCACAAATTTAGATTAGGCTAAGCTTTTTTTTTGTTTTATTCCGATGCACTTGACATATTCGTAGTTTAGTTTTATTTAGTTTAATTAATTTTTTTTTTAAGTGATCACTTAAATATTTTATTTGCACTTTGTATTGTTTTTATTTACAGCGCAGATTTTTCAAAAGATTTTCTTTTATTTTGTTTTATTTTTTTTTATTTAATTTGTTTGTTGTTGTTTGCATAAATTATGCCATCACTGCCTCAAACAATTGCCAACAATGCACTAACACTCTGATTAATTTATTTGTTGTGTTTGAAGATGCTTTGTGCAAATTTGAAAATAAAATAGAATCTATTTCAATTTAACGCTTTGTAGACACACTCGTACTCCTACTCTTTGTTTTATAAACACACACGACACGGCCGACGCGATTTACAAGATTCAGAATTTAAAGTTCGATATAATTTTTTCGGTACGTTTTCAAATGTAAACGGTTCCGTTACCGAGTGCTTGTGCTTGCTAGATATCTGGCTAGCTTCTTGCTTCATCCGCTACGAACGCTCGAGTACTCTTTGGCTTGAGCTCTTGAATGTGACTGTTTGCAGAGGGGAACGCTTGCTTACTATTTGGCTTGCTAACAAATATTGTTCGAGCCACGCTCAAGTGTTATGCTGCGCTGCTGCTCTGCTCAACTTGACGTCGACGTCGACGCTGTACTCTGCTGTATCGCGTATAGCGTATAGCCTGGCCAGACCAGAACAAACCAGGCAAGTTGTCAGTAGTAGTAAAATCGAATTCGAATCGCGTTGACTGTAGTTTCTATATTGTCTGCGTTCGTTGCGTTACCAGTACATTTTGTTGTTGTGGTAGTGGTGCTGGTGGTGACTCTGTCTCTAAATCTCTTTCTCTCTCTCCTGTATGACATTCTCACGCAGTCAATAAGGTTGCTGCTGCTGCTGCAGCTGCTACGACTATTATCATTGCTGTTATATTGTTGTAGTTGAATCTATTGCTGTCTGTTGTACTGTTAACCACCACCTTCCTTCGCCACGCCGCCAATAGCAGACGTTTAACTCTCTTACGTACACATACGCATACAATTACAATGAAGCACTGAGAAACCAGTTTGTCGCTTGTTACCTGGCAGCGCGCAAGCGCATTGGCTGAATTCAAAAAAAAAAAACATACATATACGTAGTTGTGATGAGCTCTTCTATCAACAGAGCGAACAAAATTGGTTGTCAAGACGACAAAGATAACAGAAATACAAACGCAAACAAAACCAACAACACTGTTAATGGGTGGAGCTTAACAGCAACGCCCATTTTACTAATAACTCACACACACACATAAACAAATGTTAAAGCGTGCGCTCCAAGCATTATGCATGGATGTGTGTGTGAGTGGGGAGATGAATTAAATGGAATGGCAACGATAACGACAGCTGCAGCGAAAGAACAACAACAGCAACTATAACATATAAGCAACAATAACAATAACAACAACAATGATAACGACAGACATTTCTTTGATTGAGACCGACGCCATGATACATTAACGATTTTGTGTTGTACTAATGCGATCAATAATCGTTCGCTCATACATTCTTGCGCTCTCATTCTCTCTCGGAAACTTTTTGTAAAATTTTATTCTCTCCCTACTTTTCTCTTTGAGACTGAAAATTGAAAAACTTTTTTGCATCAAAATTTAAATTGAAGCATTCAGCAACTCAGGATACAGACAGGACGCGTTGCAAAATTTCTCCATGCTTTATTTCAATACCTCTGAACCCCCTCTCATAGCACTTCTGATGGCAGTGTGCCATGTTTACATAGAGAATCGAAAAACGAATGAATGAGTGATGATTTTTTATTGTACAAAAAAATAAAACGAAAACAAGAACTCAAAACGAAAACAAAAAATTTGTATTGAAAATAAGAATTTAACTCTGCTACCGTCGTAACCGCCTAGCACAGAAAAACTGCAAAACTCAACTGAATGAGACATTTATTAAATTTTTTTAAAGCTTACTTCAACGCGCCAATTTTTCTGTTTTTTTGCTCGATTTGTATTTTGTATGTTATGGGTGTGCTGTATGATTGTATATGTATGTACGTCTGTCTGTCTGTCTATTCTGTCTGATTTGTGTGTTCATGCCGAATGCACGTTTGAGGTTAAGGTACGCCAATGTCACATTTATTCACATTCGTCGCAGCCATTCGCAAAGAACACGAAGCAACACAACGCAACGTAAACGCTTGCTCGGAAGTTCGGACAGCAAAGTATCGCTAACAAAAAATTCACCAATTGACATGGATATCTTAAAACAGAATTAATTCGAGTGCAACATTAACTGAAAATTAAAATCGATACACAATTAAATCGATAGTGCATTATTACAATACTTATTCTATTTCCGTATGAAAGGACAGTGTTACCTGCTATTGTGAGTAAAATTCATTGATATCGCGCGTTCACTTCCTCTTCCTGGTAACTAAAAACAGTGCATCTGTGCATCCGTGCTTCCGTCTATGTCCGTCCGTAAGTACGTTAGTTTGTCTGTCCATTTTTGTTGCGTCGTCGCGCCATTTATGGCCGCGGATTAAGCGAAATTTAATTTCCGTCATAAACTTGCGCACAGCTCACGTATATCTGTGAATTGGTTACATATGTATGTATGTACATTCATATGAGTATATGGGTGTGTGTGTGTGTATGTCTGTCCATTCGCATTTTCTTAACGCCTTTCTTTGTTTGTACAGCGAATCAGTTTAACCCTTTCGTATATTTTTTTTAATTTTTACTTACCTGTGCACATACATACATACTTATTTACTACATATTCACCCACTGCGCCGCAATTGTCTTAACCATCAAGATTGTCATAATTGTAATTTTTATTGCCCATAATTTACAATCATAAAAGTTTTGTTGCTCTACTTTCTGAATGAATTCCATTCAATACCCAAGCATTTTACCTGCTGCGCAAAAATATATAAATATTTATTCCACAAATAGTTTCGTTAAATATAATTTGGGGAAAACCAGTAAAATGCAAATAGTTTATTATAATTCATGGTAATCACATTTCAAAACAATTAGTTAAATAAAAAAGATACAATTTTTTTTTTATTTAAAATTAAATAAACATTGAGCGCCATTGAGAAAAAAAGATTATTTAATTCAAGTTTTATTCATTCGTTTTGAGGAAGAATATGCTGCATCATAACATTATCTCGAAATTTTCGAAAATATTTCTTAATATGTATTTTTAAAATTGAGCGAATAAAAATCAGAACACAATAAACAGAGCCATTTAAAATACTTTTTTTTTTTTAAATTTTTTTAAAATATTTACGTTATTTCAGATACGAAACATTTAAATTTAATTTACTTACTATAACATAATATTACTTACAATAAATAGCACTGCAGTCTACTACAAGTCACCCTCTTCCGACTATAAAGCAATCTTAGCGCTATTTTGGTTCTTGAAACATTCTTGTGTATCTGTGTTTTTCTAACATTATAAGTATTACTGTTAAAGAAAAGTGGGCACTGCGAACATATCGGAGCTATTGTATAAAAGTTTTGAATACAAATTTTCGGACCAATGTATATTTTTTTAAATTTCATTGAATTTAACATTATACATATAGCCCGAGCCCCAAAAGTGTATTAAATTGAAATAACAAATACAGGACTGATATATTTTTGCAGGCAAAAGAAGGCGTGGCAGTCCACATAAACAGTATATAATATTTAAGCTATTCAAAAATATTATAATTGCACTTTGAAAAATAAAAATTTCTCATATGTATTCCAAGTTAATCGTATTTTGTTTTCTGATTTTAGGGCTAATAAAAAGTTATCGAATCTTAAAGTTAAATTATAGATTAACTTTTTATTAGTTTTTCCGAAATTTTCCAAAGCATCGTAACCCTCTAAATTATATACATTCTTGATCGGTTTATTAAGCCAGTTAGGTTTTTCAAACTTAAGATTTTCCTCGGCTACGACTACTTCAAGTATGGTTTTGGGTGTTACGCCCACTTTTAGATATAGCTAACATAGCAAACCAGCGCTTTTTTTTGGGGTATATATTACTATAATGTCTTACCACTATTGCAATAGAACCCATATAAATTCACCACACATTAACGTCCAAAATCAAGGCTGCTAATTGGTTCATATTTGGTTCAGTTTTGGTGCAGGTTGACAAGTTGATTTTCTTGCTTAATTAAAGTTATTAATTGTTTTGGATAAGCAACAATGCACATTAAGTTTAAAATAAGTAAAAAATGTTTCATGGTCACCTTACTCTGACCATTTTTTAAACTGGTTTGCAGCGTTGTCCAAAATATTTTAATTTGTGATATATTTAAACCATTGACCATGACAAATAAAGTTAATAAAAAATATTTAAAAAAACTATATGGAAAAATATTATTCTAAATCAATATACATATGTATCTATATTTCAATTAAATCAATCTTTTTGTTTATCATTTTAATTGTTTAGTTTAAAAAAAGTTTCTCATTGTTTAAACATTTAACTTTAATTGTAATATTTTCCGACGGATTATTTCAATTTCACTTTTTATATCATTTAATTTATTATATAAATATTTTATATTTATTTTTAGACGCGTTTACTTTGATTTATTTCTGCACGAGTTATTTGAAGCCTAATAATTTAATAAATAGTTAAACAAGTAAATATTTATTATGTACAAAAAGACTAAATGAATGAATGTGTATCCATACTCAAATAAATATATACATACGATATATATATGTATTATACGTAAACTATATATATGTATATATACATATTTAAGTACGTAATGTGTGCACTTCTAATAAACTTAAATATTTTTTTAAGGCAACTCAAGTGGATCATTAATGTTTGTTAGAGGGGACAACAAAAACAAGAATGAAAAAAAAAAATCTTTACTCTTTTTCAATGGTTTTGACTGACTCAATGAGTGACTGAATATGACTATTTGGCTCTATATGTCTAGTTAGGAATATAAAATTTATTACTGGCTATAGTTGAGGATTCACTTTATGCTTTGATGTATGCTACAACAGCTTCAGCTATATATATTTTTTTTGTTTAAATAAGAATAAGCGCGCTTTTATTTATTTAAAATCTTCTGTTGACGCTTACAAGATACAAACACAAGAAGAAAAAAATAGATAGATAGACAGACAGACGTAATAAAGATTCATAAACGAGTTCTAAGCCACTTTCAACATATGTAACTTTAATTAGTTGTTGCAGATACATGCTTCATTATGAATAAATTATAAACACCTCTTTTTCAACATTTGTAAAAGTTGAATAATGCTTTTAGAACTGTTTTTCTTTTTATTTTTTACATTTTGTGACGCATGCGTACTTTTGATGACCGATTTGGTGCTGCAGATACATTGATGTCTATAAGATTCATTCAATGCGAATGAAATGGAATATATGAGAGTGAGAGAGAAAGAAAGATATAGAGTATAACGCGTGTGCTTTGCCGGTGTATAATGTTTATAATATTTTTTTTATTATTATTATTATTTGTTTGTTTATACTTTGCTGCTGCTGTTGTTGTAATTGTTGTCTTGATGTTTATTTAATATTTTCACACAAATTAAAATACTTTGGTCACAGCAAAACAAAAACAACGGCACGAATATGTATGCATGTATTTCTGTTTGTTTTTTTCGACTTAACCCAATTATCGATACTCATTAGTGATTATTTAATTATTTGGCGAATTTCGTAGCTACAATATATACTCTAATATCTCGCGCAAACAAATCAATTTGAAAATGTTTGCACAACGCTCTCGAAAGTTAATCGATGCTTTATACACACACACACATATACATACTAATAACGACATCGTGATAGGCATAAATAGATTTTATGAATAAAATAAATAAGTACAACTAAACGCGTAAGTAGTACGCGAATATGATTAGACCATAGATACAATTTGTATCTATTAGATACATTTAGCTTTTATGACAATGCAGCGAGGTTGCACTTTTTGTTTGTTTGTTTGTTTGTTTATTTTGCTCAGTAATGAGCAACCATAAAAGCATCTTTTGTTTTATGACCACATTGCGCGCGTGTGCAAACAGAACAAAAAAGAAAACCGTTTATGACTATCCGCAAAACGCTGTGCAACCGCGAACATTATTGACCCAGAACAATGGAAAACTAGAGCAACAGCATCCGCAACTAATTATAACGTGGCAAGCACTCTAATCGAAGACGAAGAATATGTTTTTTCCAGTTAGCCATTGTTCTGTGTCCTGCTGCATCTTGCAGGCTAAGCTACTTCTATGAGGTGATCGCCGCATGTGCATTAATTAGAAATTGCTGCTCGAGGTCACACAAGTTGCTGCAGCAAACAAAAACCGCTCTGCTTTTATTTGTTGGTACGTTTTTTGGTTGGTCTTCATACACTACACTTCTAGTTTATAAAACAGTATATTAGCTTGATAGATAGCTTGTAACTTATAGTACGGAATTCATATAATAAAATAGTATCTTTTACTTTTTTAGATATTCAAGATATTTCCTTTTTAAATACAAACAACATCCAACTTCGGAGTTTTTATTCTGTTATCAGACTCTTATAAATCTGTTACCCGTGCATGCTTAAAAATGTTCCTCAATGACATTTCCGAGCATTACATAACACCTTAAAAGGGATTTTGTAGTGTAAATAAACTTCTGTTTTTAGTTGCTAATCATTTCTCGTATTGTTTCAATATCTTCATCTCTCGGATTTCTATTTAGCGTTTCTTCTTCTTACACCTCACCCTACTCTCTTATCTAAATTAGGATGTTGTGTTTACACTATTTGCGTAGGTGTTTCATTTCCGTTTAACAATTTTTCTACTGGCTAGACTGGTTTTATTTGTACAAGCAATGCACAAGATACTCGAAGACCTAAATAAATTTCATTTTCAAGCAAAAGGACAATAAATATATGTAGGTATGGTAAATAATGCTTTGTTCTATCTTATCAGCGTAATATTTTCAGTACAATTTAATAATATTCAGAAACAATGAATCTCTTTAATTTTGTATTTTGCATTAAAGCGTCACATATAATTTTTAAGTTTAATCTTTGATAAAATTGCTCAATTTTAGGGCAAGTCACACATTCGAGGCATTTTAAAAAATAAATCGTTTTCCGAGTCATGAAAAAATATTACTCAACTTTAACTATTATCATAGAATATATTGCACCGTGCATAAAAATCAGAAACAGTCACAAATATTCGCGCAAATTTATTTGCTCACCTTTGCGTTTTTTATCTATTAATTTTTTTTTTTTTTTTTATTTTTTTTTATTTTTGTCTCTTTTTTATACTATTTTTGTCGTTTTTTATCATTGTGTAAACAATGTTTGAAATTGTTTTATATCATAGTCACTGCTCCGAGCGTAGACTGCAACAAAATGTTGTACTATTCGGTGGAGTGAAGGTGGAGACTTTTATTCCACTTCTGCACATGAATTTCTGGCGTCAAGAATTTATTTTTACGCTTAAATTTTAGTGTCGAGCGCGTGTTTTATAGATATATATTTTTGTATCTGTTTGTACGCTTCTAAGAGTGTGTATGTATGTATGTGTGTGTGCCTGACCTTACGTTTGACGTAAAATTTTAATTAAAAAGGAAATTAATTTTCTCCAATTTATTTTATTTTATATTATTTTTTTCTTTCTCTAAAGCAATTTTATTTTGCGCACAAAATACCAACTGTAAATACGAGTATCTTTGTTAGGAGTCTTTGCTGAAATTGACGTCTTTAAAGCGTTAAATATTTAATTTAAAAATGTTTACAGTTTTATTGCTTAAAAGTATTTAGTGAACAATAGTTGGAAGCTTGAAATGTATAAACTGTGTAAATTGGACAAACTTGATAAACCATAATGCAACTACTGTTTTGAATATAATTGTTAAAAGAAAATTATCTTAATTTAAAACTAGAGGAACTTTTATTCATGTTAGGCCAATAGTAACTATTTTAAAATAATCTGAATATTTTATACAAAAACTTCAAAATTGGGGTAAAATTGTTTGGGGCTATGCATACAATTTTTTTGTTCCTTCCCTTTATGGGATATTTCTTTGGGACTATCATAGGCATAATGTATACCAAATTTAGACTTCCTGGAATAAGAGACAAAGATGTTTTGTGCTAAATTTGTATGAAGGCTACCCCTGAAAATGGGTCTAGAGAAAAACCGTTTGCAAATATTGTAGATCTATCTCTAACATTTCTGCGAGGTAATCGTTTTCATACGGCAGACCGCATGATAGACAGTCAGCAGGACGGACAGACGGTCAAAGATAGATCGTCTCTCCTAACAATGCTGATCGAGAATATAGATACTTTATAGGGTGTTCCATGTCTCTTTCTGCCTACTATATACATTTGCACAAAATCAATACAATCTTTTACCCCTTGGGTAAACGGTATAAAAATAGAACGGTATCATTTAATATTAACAGATCAAAAATAAAGCTATTTTTTTCTATTTCTAACAATTCTAGAGAGTCCACCCTATTGGTTTTATATTATTGAAATATATATCAAAGTAAACCAGAGATATAAATTTTTATCATATTCTTAATTGGAGAAAAGGTGTAGCACAAAACATTTCAAAATTATTGATCTAAAAGGATTGTTCTAAAGGATTTATAAGTTTTACAATTCATTAAATTTATTATCTAACAAAGCAAAACCAGTCGGCACTCAAACTTTAAAGAAATTCTCTTTCAATTTTTAAATATCGTTCTCTACACCAACTCAATTCTCCTCTTTTGGCTCTTTATTTTCATAATTCTTTCTTCTTTTGTTAAATCTTTTTTTCCATATCTTTCCTAAAATACCCATACAACTTAGCACTGACTTGTTAATTATTTTTTCGTTGTCAGAGAAATTAAATTTACGCTACGTATCGACTTAAAGGCAAATACCTCTGATCAGCGTGGTTTAAAAAAAAATCTCAGCGGTATCGTTGGTTACTTATTTTGTTTAATTTATTTTATTGTAGACAACTTCAAATCAATGTTGGCATAAAAGAAAAAGTTAACTAAAAGAAACTACATACTTTTTTTTTTGTGTAGGTATACGGTACGCCAGTTCTTGCTATTCCACCGTTCTGCGTTAATCAAATTAAGTCGCAAATACAACGACGACAACAAGACTAACAAAGCTCTTGTCGCAACATTTGTAGCAATGTATTTATCAAACGCATAAAAACCTAAATAAAGCCGGCAGCTGTCAGAATTGTCAAAAATTCGTTTTTTTGTTTTTTATCAAACCATCGAAGCTCAATAGCAATCCCATAATGTTCACACGCATACGCTACTACTTGCATTTATGTACCTTGTAGATACATTTGTATCTACACATGTTTTTTCGGTGCTGATAAAAACAATTCAATTAATTGTTTGACAGCCAGAAAGCAGAAAATATAAAGCTTTGTCTAACTTAAAAAAAAAAAACTAAATTTTCGGTAGTTATTGATTTATAGTAGTACAAAAATATGCGTTGAAGTGGTGGAGCTGCTGCTGCTTTTAGAATTGGCCATATCAGTGACAGCGCGCTTATCAAACGATACACATACTGACTGCCTGATTGATTTGAAGTGGGCGCTAGATGCGTGTCCAAATAGCCGCCAAGTAATCGCAATCAGAAGTAAATATTTTGTTTTCGTATACTGATTGAGATTTAATTACTTCCGAGAGCGACGTTGATTGTTTGATTGTGGTATGGAACAAAAAAAAAAAAAGCGTCAACGGCCACAAACTGATAAGCGGTAAGTATTTACTGTCCAGCGTTATTGTCTATTGTTTGTATTTATGATGATGATATGCTTTAACTGATTTATCATTAGTAATAAGTAATAAAAATGGAAAATAATAACAACAACAACGAAAAGCTAAAAGTAAATAAAATAACAAAAAAAAAAATAAAAAAAAAAAAAAATTATTCGATTACCAGAAATCTGTGTACAACCGGTTTATCACTTGAACATTCAACACTGACACAAAAATTAGCTCTCGAGTCTGTCAGACAGACAGACTGACAGACAGACATACAGATGGGGGCTATTGAATTGATGTGATGCGGCAATGATGTTGATGATGAGATGAGATGAGTTGGCGATGACTTGAGCTGAGCTGAGCTGAGCTTAAGTGGAGTTGTGCATGACACTGCTAAAAAGAAAATATGGCTGCTGCTGCTAGTGCTGCTGCTGCTGCTGCTCCAAAAGTCAAGTTATACAAATATATACACAGCTATAATTCAAAAATGTCTCTGTGTACATTGAGCACCTTTAACGCGTTGCCTAGCGTTCAAGATAGCAGCTACAATGATGAAGCTAAACGCTTATGTTAATCCCATTATGTTTTAAAAAGCTGCGCTTCAAACGCACTACCCACAACAACAACAACAACAAGACACAATGATGACGAAATTAGAGTAAAGCAGTGAAGTAGACGAAGAATTTTATATCCTACAGCGCCATATAAGCACATACTTCATGGGCGATTCCGCGTTTTGCTGTGCAACTACTCAACTCAACTAAAAGTGTGTTACATGTTTCAGCAGCAGCAGCAGCGGCATTTCACTACAACCAGTCAAGTCAGCAAGTGACATAAGTGGCGCTTACTTGATGTGTAAGCATCGTCATCAAGATCATCAGATCAGCCATCATAAATTCATGTAGCAGCAACTTTATCAACAACAAAATATCAACAATGTCTGCAACATTTCTTTCTAAGAGTCATCATCATCATCAACAACAGAAGTTGATGTATCTTACACATTAGACTTCACGGCAGATACAATTTTAACTGCGGCTGCACAGTTTTTTTTTTTTATTTTCTTTTTTTCACTCTTTAATTTAGCTGATATGGAAATGCGACGATGTACACTTTTCAAAATCAACGTAAAATTTTTATTATATGCATCTGAACTGTGAAGTGTTGTATGCAGCAGCATAGTCAACTTGTTAGATATTTGAAAGAAATGCCGAATTTTAAGTTGCGTTGTGTGTGGTCGCAGCCTTTTCTTTTTTTTTTTTTTTTCTAAAGGAGTGGCACGTTTGTGAGATCCTGAAATATATTGTACAATGCTTAGCAAGTAAAAATTTTAACAAATTTACGTCAAATTAGGCAGCTGTACATGAAAAGCGCTTAAAACTTACAAAATTTCTGCTTATAAAAGCATTTACAAAATATTTTTTCAGTTTGGCAGTCGTCGTCGTAACCAATAACAAAAATCGCAAGTCATTACCATTTAGCGGGACACATGCCACATGAGTTACAGCAGCGGGTCAACAAAAAAAAAACCAGTCAAATTCAACGCGTACCCTTGTTAAGCAAATAAAACAAAATTTGAAGCAATCATTGGGAATGCCCAATAATATCCACGTATAACGGAAATCATATGTGAAATCCTTAAAAAAATATTTTCTGGATCATTTTTGAATTGTTTTTATTTTCAGGTAACATGACTTGCAATTAATTATTTAATAATAATAATAAAAATAAAGTTGAAAAATATAATTCATGCGTTTTATTTTTGGTGTTATATGAAATAATTTGTTTTATCTTTTGAGTCTTTTGAGTATTGCTATTGACTGTCAGTAACTTTTTTTGTATTACTATTAGACAAAAGTGCGTACACGTGGGTGACTTGTTCGACGATGTGGAACCAAAGTCAAACCAGAAAGAAAGCCGTATACTTTTATAGAATGAAGTTTTGGAAATGCAATTAACTTCGTTGAAAAGTTAAGTAAGGGAAAACCCTATTTTATATAAAACCAAAGTTTAAATACCTATCACACTTATATTATTTCGAACCCGTTTTAACCAGTAATGTTTTTTTTTCTTCCCAGAAGACCTTACTTTGCATGCCATAGAAGAATGCGAAATTAAACTTGGGTTTTCAAGATAACATTTACAGCAGAACTTACTTTTTTTGGAAAATTTAGTTAAAAATGATGCTGAATTTTAAAAAATTTGAAATCTAATAAGTACATTCAGAGGTAATTACAATTTATTGAACTCACTTTTTTAAATTTAGCAATATCTCGAATAATATCTGATATAATATTCAGATTCAATTTTACATAAGAATTTATGTTCAAATGCCTCAGGTTAATTTCTTTGTAAACTTGTTTTATCAAAGCCAGGGCTGCCAGCCGGCTTTGAACCGAGCCACAGCATTTTCGATCGCTTGCTCCTTACCATGAACCGAACCAGTTCTTCTGAAAAAATAAAGAAAATGACTTTGAAATGAAAACCGATCCATATAAGAAGAAAAAGTGGCTTGGTTCGAACCGGCTCTCCATTTCTTTAAAAGGTCTTTAAATATTATAATATTCTAAAATTTATGAAGAGAATTTATAGAGGAACGACGTTGACTCAAAGTTCAAAAACACCAAACCTACCCTTTACAATCTTTCTGATTTAAAGCCAGAACAAATTTAAATAATTAAATAATTTAAAATAGGTTATTATTTTTCTGTATTTTTTTCATATAAAACTTCAAATTGTATATTAAAAAAATAGAGTCTTGGGCCCTTAGACGAAAAATTTACCATTCAGGTCAATACTTTAAAAACTGACCAAATACACACAATCAAATCAAAAACAATCTTTTGATAAAGCGTCGAATTTTTATAGGACGTATTCAAAGGGTTTTAGGCCCTAAGACGAAGTTGTATTGATATTTATTGAAAATATTTAAATATTTGCTAATTTCAAATACACCACATAATAATTTTTATTGAAAGAGTCTCATGAGAGAATGAGAGAGCTGAGAGAATACTACATTCAACAAAAAAATTTTCTATCTTCTTTTTAGCATAACTGATTCTGATCTACCATAACAAATGTTGTCTCTTCATTTCGTTTTAAAATCAAGTTGTGTTATTCGATTCACTCATTCGCATCTTACGTTTTATGATTAACATTGGTATCTGAATTAATTTATTACACAAACAATACCGACGCTTAACTTCTAAAAAAAAAAAAAAAACACAGATACTCAAAAACAAAAACTCACGCTCCCAAACAGTCCGTCTGTCATTTAATAATTTAGTAAGCAATACATTGGAAGCTCCATAAATAGTTTTGCACTTTGTCGTTGGCTACTGGATACCGATGTGATGTTCCAACACACTGAATCATATACCAGAATGCGGTGCAAAATCAAAGAGTTTCCCAAAGCGTTGTATTATAAACTGCATGAAGAGTTCATTGGTTTGATGGCAATAAGAGACGAGATAAGACGAGGTAAGGTAAGTTGCAGCGCAGCGACAACAAAATTAAACTCAATCAAAGAGCTTCATGTGAAATAAAATAAAATAAAAATAAATGAATGGACTACGAGTTAAATGTACCTTTTGATGCGTTCTTTCGTCGGTGGTGGCACTGTTCTCTATTAGCACCTTTGACGAACGTTTTACCATTTACAACTGTCAATTGGCAACAAAACGAATCGCCGCTGCCAATCAGTTACACCAACTACACCAAATAACAGCAACAGCAGCAGCAACAGCACTTAACAAAGTTGTATAAGATTTAATACAAAAATGTCGAAAAAAAAGAATTATTCTTTCAGAACGCTTTCAAGTTGCCGCCAGGACACAATGCATGTGCTACCTATACAGAGTAATAGCTGATTAATTGCAGTAATTTATTTTCAACAAACTAACAATGTCACACGTACAAGTGTGTCATTCTATAATTCGAATATTAATTGCATACAATCAACACTTTTAGATACATTTCAATTCATATTGATCCTGAGAAATAGAATAAAGAAAATATTTAACAATGATGAAAGATCAAGTGTATCTGCGATGTTGTCATTCAAAATATTATTCAATTTTTTATTAAAACTGAAAATGCGTTAAAATTTCATTGTCAATAAGATGAAAAAAAAAATGTTAATAAAAATTTCACTTGAATTGACAAAGTGGAAGTTGCCGTGACGTTCCCCACTTCGATTCGTTTATTCGCAGTGAACGGCAAGTGCCACTCGACAAGCTGCTGGCCGATCTTCACGTTATTCATATGTATGCCAGCCTGATGTATAGATGTATTGTTGTTGTTTTTGTTGTTGTTGTTGGTAGTATCTATAGAATTGATAGTATATTAAGTTGGAGTTTATTATGTACCTGACTAACAGACTTACTGACTGACTGACTGAATGACTAGATGACGACAGCTGGCGATTAATCTTGACATTGAGCGTATTGCGAACGAAATACGTCAGTTTTAGAATTTATTTCATCAATGAGAATAAAACATAAATAAAGAATAAAATATTGTAAGCTATCAATAATGCATTAAACATACAAACTTTTATTATTGTTATTGTTTTTTTTTCTTCAATTAATAAACGAATAAATATAAATATTCTTTAGACAATAGATCTCTTTGCTTACTTTTTAGTAAAGTTCTGTTCGAACAAGAACACTGAAGTCGAATATGCTCGAATCAAAGACACACTGGATTTTTATATAAAAAGTCAAACAAATTGGAGTAAATTTGTTTAGAGACTTTACTCATGATGCATTCTGCCACTGTCTCTCTCTAATTTCGTAACAAATTTAGTTGAGTATGCATGTTGTGTTTTCTGGTTCTTCATTTGGGAACAGCATATAAATTTCAAAAATTTTTCTGCTTCTTGTTTTGTTTAATGTTTGTTTAATGTTTGTACTAATCTCTCTCAAAATTTCTCGTACTCTTCTCTCCTGTCATGGTGAAATTCAAATATATTTCACCATAAACTAAGTTGTCAAATTAATGTATCATTTAGACTATTGTACGTATAATCGATCAAAACTTAGAGTTCCAAGATTACATAACATAGAAGTATTCATGAAGAACTAAAATTTTTGGTGTTGCTTTGTATGGGGGTACCCCTTATAATAGAGCTAGAATAAACCGTTTCTAAGTGATCACTTGATGGCTCAGGAGGGTATAATTGTCAAATATGGTGGTCCTATTTCTAATATTCTCCGATATAATCGTTTTCATACGGTAGACATCAAGACGGACGGACAGACAGACTGACATAACTATATAGACTCGCCATTCAAGGCTCATCAAAAATGTATATGCTTTATAGGGTATATCATGCCTCCATAAGCCTGTCACATACATTTCACAAATTTCATATACCCTTTTCTCTTCGGGTACCGAGTACAAATATTTGAGAGAGAAAATATTAACCCTGGATACGTAACTTACATTGATTTGTAAGAGCCTAAAACAAATAACCTTCAACAATATTTAATTTTCCATCAGTTCCATCGACGAAAACTATTCGTGTTTCCTATAATTCCCCATACTTCTTTTAAATTTTCGGATTTTTGCATTATAATACTTCATTATATATGTGTGTTTTTACTTATACTCTTACACTTCTAATCTTTAATTTCATTCACAAAATACCATGCATGACTTTTAATTTTATGTTTTGGTCTTTCCAAAATTATTGTTAGTATTATTTGATTCAGATGTAAACACCTAAAGTATGCAAGTTAAAGTCAAACTAACCCAAACTGACTTTAAGGAAAGTCCGGCATGCAAAAACATGTGGAAGTCAGCACACGTTGACTTAAAGCAATGTTTATGGATTATAACTAAGTACAATTAGTGTTAATTACGTAGAGTTAAGCTGCATAGAAAGGACAACATAAACAATCCGCCAAAGAAATAAGGAAGAATTTTCTCACAGACTAAAGCGCTGCAACAGCGATTTTCATGTTGCATGCCATACAAATACGTGTGCCTGTCTCTGAACGTCCTTTTGTGCCTTGGTGACCACTTGAAGTTTAATTCGATTTTCTTTTTTTATTCATTTGCGGTGAGCGTTTGGCACTTGAAGCAAAACGACTGCGTATATCGGTGCGGTGCGCATGGTTTTCGTTCTATAGTTAGACGAGTGGGTGGTGATCTGGTGTGAGTGCACAAGGCCGCTATAGTTTTGCCATTATAGATACAATTTTTTTTTATTTGTATATCATCATCATCATCGACATCATCAATCCATCCAACCATATATTCATTCATCTAGCTAACGTTCTCGTCATAATATTGAGCGTTTGTTCGCGATGATGATTGATGGTGCGTAATTTGGTAAATTAGAAAAAAAAAGGGGTGGCTTTCTAGTCGGAAAATAGCAGCGGTTTGGGCTCGAATCGGAGCGGCTTGTGAATTTGTTATACAATATTTTTGGCAGCGGCTTTTGCTTAAGTTTACTAAATTATTCGTTCATTCGTTCGTTCGTTCGCTAATGTTGTTGGCACAACAAGGTGTGTCCTGGCCGCGTGTTAGAACGTTTGATGAACGAACGTTCAGACATACAGACATACGGACGGACGTTTAAAGGAGCGAAGTGCTCTTTGCTGGTAGCTGACGCGTGCTGCATTTTAGTTTTGTTGTTGCTGCTTTGCGGCATTATTAGAAAACAATTTAATTAAATATTCACTTGAAACAACGAAACGTACGCATTTCCCATGCAGCAAGAAGAGCACAAGAGCGCACACTACTACCCGTTCCCAAATGACATCGACCATCAATATTAAAATACTTTAATGTCAATTAAGAGTTCTCTTTTTTTTTTGTATTCTTTTGTAATGTGAGAAAGTTTTGAAATGATTTCCCACAATGTAAAAGGAATCCTTTGACCTAAATTAAAATGAATCATTTATAGTGCGAATGCGGAAGTTAAATTATTTCATTTAGGTGAGTTCTCTTAGTGAATATTCGAGTCTAAAAAGGAGTTAGTTGCTAGCCTTTATTGCATATAAAACAAGGCCCAATCGCAATATGTTTATATTTTTAGTTGCCTTTCTTTGTTATCATGAGAAATCTAAGCTCCTGCCGCGGAATTTACCTCGTGTGGATTGTCTGCCACCAAGATTACTTCGGTTTCCTCTAGCCGTTTTATTCCATACGAAAAATTTAAATTTTTATTTACCAGAATGGGATTGAGCCTATTGAGCCTATTGAGCCTATTGAGCACCAACCAGAAAACATTATTATGATTGATAACGGCTATTATTTGGATCTTTTATGGTGCAGGAAACACAAATCGCTGTTCTTAAAATTCTATTTTGTATTCACTGAAAATTCCTTTGGATTTTTCGAAGGTCCTCTCACTCTATTCATAAAGTTTTATAGATTACTATCATTGAAAATAGAATTAAAAAAGCTTCCCACGCGTGTTGTACACGCGTCGCGACAAGTGCAGCGACCGCAGACCACAAATCGCTTTATGGCGTTTGCCAGGACTTGAACTCGATACTTAAATGTGCACTTCCCATGATGAAGCAATCGATAAGCAAACCAGAGTAGAACAAGTGTATGTGTAATATAAATTAAGCGCCAGAGCCATCATTTGAACCATCATCAGCAACATCATCAGAAACATTTACAATATATCGTGATCAAACCAACCGCCTTAATTACATATTTAGCCTCTAGTCACGCGAAGTCCTGCGAACGTTTATACAAACATAGGTACATGTACATACACATATATGTGCATGTGTGTACGTGGGTGCATATAGTGAGTTAGAGCAGCTTCTGGCAATTGCATATTTGAGGTTAATAATAGAAATTGAAGCAGAAACTTATACAGAAGCAATTGAAGCAATCAATCTATGCTCATGCAACATAACGCGGCATGCTACTTCGCATATAAACATGCATATTACAATAACAATTTCATAGCAATACAAAGGCTTAAGTCGCTTCGCAGCTTAACGCCTACGGGCAACAACAGCAGCAGCAACCTTATAAATGCCATTCATCCAGTCAACGGGGAGAAAAAAAATAGAAAACAGAAAAAAAGATTTGAAATCAAATCAAATGCCAAACGATTTTCCAGAACGCTGAACACTCTTCCAAATCGCCCAACCGCCCGCTTCTGCACTCTGTATGCTGTCTGACTAAACTGAGGGGCGTATGTTGAACGCTGTCGAACTGAACTGTTAAAAGCCAAAGCAATGCCGGCTTATCTCGGGATCAAAACAAATTCGTTTGAAATTAATGCCGAGATTTGCTTTCATTAGCTTTCACTACATGAACTGAACTACCGGCGCACTGTGCAAAAATGTAACAATAAACAAACAAATATCAGCGTGCAGCATGTGATTGTGGAACGGAAACAACACCACCACCATCACCCACCAGCGGCACTAGCTTGAAAAGTCTGCTGCGCTCGCTGCTCGTATATAGTAGCACGCTGCTTAATCCGCAAACAAAACTTTTACACAGCTAGAAGTTTGCATATTGGACTCGACTCAAGTCTGGTAGTACTATGTACTATATAAGTACTTAAAAAGTATATTAGTCTTGCTGGTCTTGTTTTTTTTTTTTTTTTTTTTTGGTAGTAGTAGCAGAAACTTACAGAAACTTTACAACGTACAAATATGTATAATCGTTCTGCAATTTCATCCCCAGCTACATCGCATCCTTCGATTCTTTCTGCTGTTGCTGTTGCTTCATTGTGTTTCATTGCCTTTGCCATGCCCAGCCCAGCCTGTAATGTGCCACGTGTCCTGTGTGCGTCTTCTCATGGTGTTGATTTGAATGGCGACATGATGATGATGACGAGGTTGTTTCATTTGTCGTACATGTTGTACTGTTCTGTTACTGTTGTTTGATATTGTTTGAATCGGTTTTTAGGTCTCAGCGAATGTGAATAATGTGACAGTTTAATTGCAGGTGAATTACTTCCGGACGCGTGTTATGCGCCTTGTTTCAATTAGAAAACTGCTGGCAAACTATGACAAGCGATGATTCGATGAACTCATTCAGTTTACCGTTTAGTGTTTCCTTTTGTCCTACGTTGACTTTTACGCTTTGTTGCTAAGTATATCGATTTGTATGCTTTGTCTAGTGACGCCTAAAAGCCCCTATTAGTGCTTCAAATGGCTTTGGTTTCAAGATACGTACAGAGCTCTTTATTCGATTACTGAAAATTTTGGTTGTTTCTATCAAAAAAAAGAAAATGTTTATTTCCTTTTCAAGTTATCAGTACAAAACTTATGTTGGTTGGTAAAGCCTTATGTTGCCGCTCAAAATATTTGATATTGTAATCGAAACTAAGGAACCTAGACCCGCCAAACTTGAAACCAAACCATGTGCCATCACATCGCCTAAATCATCGCATTAAGCTTATACTCTGACATCAGCTTAAGAGTTCCCATTCCATATAAGATTCATACAAGCCATATTTTTTGTAAGATTCATACATATCTGTGCATAACTCTTCATTATTATAGTCGTGAGTTTTTATCGGCGAAAACTATTTTGATTAAATGAAAATGGCGACGATTCTGCCTAACAAACGTCATTTACGGGAAGTGTTTCTCTTAATTAAAGGAAATCTGCTCCTAAAACGCATCAAATGATGATTGAAATTAAAGTTTAAGAGAAAGAATAGTTTCAAAAGTACTGAATTGAAGACTGTACTTACAAAAGATTCCTGTCAAACGCAAGATGAGCAACACAGCTAATGTGTTAAAGCCGAGAATTAAGGCGTCTGAGGTCTCAATACCAGAAAAGACATTAAAATGTTATTTGGCTTCTCTACAATGCTGGGTATATGTTGCTAAATCAGTCAAATCCTACTTGGAAACAATGAAGTGGGAAATCCTACCCCGACCGTCATATTAACCAGACATGGCATCCTCCGATTACCATCCATTCCGATCCCTGACATATAGTCTGACTGAGCAATATTTCCATTTTTTTTTTTGTATTATTGGAAGATACTAAAACTTTAGTTGATACGAGGATCGCCTTAAAATAAAATAAATTTTTTCGACGCTGGTTTCGTATGTTGTCCAAAAGGTGGGAGAATATACATTTAGTTTCTTGTAGTTCATATATATTATCAAGCTTACTCGACTGCAGCGTAATTAGAGATTGAACTACTTTTCGTTCTTAATAAATTTATATCCCGTGTATATATCTTCGTGTGTATAAACATACATATACACGTACATACATATGTTTTAATTAGAAACGAAATAATGAAATTGACAAGCAAGCCATAAGTGGTCGACCGACATCTTAGAATATTGCCTCAAAACTTAAATGTGAACAGCGTTACTTATGATTTAATATCAAACGTCCAATTAAGAGCTCAATCAATGTTTAGTGGTATATTCGAAATCTCCGCTCATCGCTACATTATTACGCTCCCGTATAACGTATAACCGCACCCCATAAGAACAAATGAAATATTACAACAGCAACAACAACAACAATGATTGCCTGATTACATTTATGAAATTATTGACAACGTTCTAGATCCACCCACTTTCCCTTCGTTGTGTTGTCATCACCGTTTCATTTCTAATTTTGTTGAGTAGTGCAGACACACACACACACATACACATACATTGATGTACATATATACACATACATAATACAGGCTGGACTTTATGCTGACATTCCAAATTGCGCCAAATCCAAATCCTTCTGTCATTCAATATGAATTGCAGCAGCTAAATGAATCATATATGAATACATATTGGTCAAGTATATTTCATATCAAACTGACCACGAGATATGTATGTTCTCGAATAGATACTTTTACACAGATACAAATACTTTCATACATACATACATACATACTGTACCATTTTAAGCTAATCTGAATTATGTACACAATTGATTTGCTGCAATCGAAAATGTAAGAAGAGATGCAGAGTTGAGTTGAGTGATTAAAATGAAGTTCTTTGTGTGTGTGTGTGTGTGTGTGTGTGTGTGTGTGTGTGTGTGTGTGTGTGTGTGTGTGTGTGTGTGTGTGTGTGTGTGTGTGTGTGTGTGTGTGGTATGTGTGTGTGTGTGTGTGTACATATAGCATATCGCAAATGGACGAAAATCGGCGCATATAATTTCATTCATGCGTTTAATGCCAAATAACAAAACTTAAGCCGCCCCAATTGAGCCGCGTCCGATTCCATTTATAACTCTATCCGTCTGTCTGTCTGTCTGTCTATATATCTCATCTCTTTATAGATACTTATTGTTTCATTCAATCATTTTGTGTTTTTGATGCCCGCTTTCCTTAAGCATTTTCCATCATCATCATCATCTGACTGACTGTCTGTCTGTCTTTCTGCTAAACAGCATTCTAAGTATCGACAATACATACATACATATATGGATTCGTATCTTTATGTCTGTTTGTGTTCGTTTGTGTGTGTGTATGTGTGTGTGTCGGTGTTTCGATGTTTGCTATCGTTTTTGGAAATATTATATGCTCATACCTCCGTTTCGAGTAAATTGTGTAAATATTTGCACTCGTAAGTGGATTGGAGATGGATGAGTTTATCAGACACATAGAGTACGACCCAGAGAAGTAAGAGTAAAGAATATTGCATATGAGCATGCATTGCGGATGGCTGAATTCCTGCCTGTCTGTCTGTCTGTCTGTCTGCCTAACTGACTGAATGACTGCCTTCCCAGCTGCCTAAAAAGAATGTCAGTCAACCTAACTGATTTGACTGATTTTGTCGATTCGCATGATGAACTTCATATTGAATTGGATTATTAACTTTTCATAATGGCATTGCTTTTGTTTTTAATTTAGATTAACTTTTTTTTACGAGTACATAAGTTAATTTTTTTTTTAATATTTAATTTGTTTTTTTGTTCGATTTGCCATTTTTGTTTATTTGCGTTGAGCACTTTAAACACATTAATGAAAAAGAAAATAAATAACAGAAATACTATATTTAGTTATTTAATTTCAAAATGCTTCGATACATTATTACATATGTGTATGCTAAATTGCAAGAATCTAGTCTCTTATTGACGTCTTGGTGAAGCCTTTTGAGTCGCATCCCGCTGGTGTGAATAGCGAGAGCCGAAGCCAACGGCTTGTATCTGAATCTGTATACCATTTAAAACTGAGGACATATCTAAGTTGTTACCACGCAAAAATGCAGATATGTAACGCAGAGCTCCTACTGGTACATTGTACATTTTGTCAATGGGCAGCTTATTTCTGAGACGCATTTTGAGCTTAGCAAGTATCAAAGATTCATATGTGTTTCCTACAAGTTAAACAAGTCAATTTGTATCAGTCTTCCTCCAACCACACTTTCTCATTTAGTTGAATTATTTCGTATTATGTATAGAAACATTCCGTCTATCAAATGTGACAGCCTTTCAAATATCAAAATAATTGTCTTAATATTTATCCCAATTGTTGAATGCGGAAAATTTGAATCTAACCGACAAACTTGTTTGATAATTAAGCCAATAGAGAGCGTTGTCGCTAGTGTCATCTAGCGACGAGTTATTTAAGGAAATTACAACTATGGGATTTTTTAGTTCTAGCGTTAATAAAAAACACATGACCCTTAAGTATGATAACAAAACGTGAACAATAGATGACGCCAGCGACACAGTGCAAATCACCAGTAGATGGCAGTAAAAGATGATTATGGCGCAATACTGCCATCTAGTGTTGCATTTTTAAAAAAACAGGGCGGCTCGCATACAGGATTACTCAGTAAATATTTTACAAGGTGGCACAAATGGAATTGACAGGGTGATATATAGAAACAGACAGGGCTATTCGAAAATAGTCGAAAAACAGACCAAAAACGCGGACCAATGGCTGTTCGATAGCAACGTTAATTTAAAAAAAAATTCCGTTAATTTTTAAAAATCATTTATTTCTTTTACCTTTTGCCTTTAGTTTTTCCATTAGTACAATTTTGTATAAGTTATTAAAAAACTGTATTATGTTATTCTTGTAAAACTTGAGAAATTCATTCATATATAGGCTGTGGATTGTGCAGGCGTAGTGAGAGATTCTTTTACTAAATCTCCTGACTGAACAGGGCTATGATAATGTAATGATTAACTCGAGACTAGCTAAAAGTTAGAAGAAGGTTTTTGAAGAATAAATTGGGATGCCAGAAACGATCAAACGCCTCGTTATGAATTTGTAGTTAGTGCCACCGTCATTTGGTTGAAAAAACCTTTGGAAAAAAAAAATAATTTTCTCCTAAATAGGTAAAAAAACCTAAAATTAAAAAAAAAAAATTTTTAAGGCCAGCGCCATAGAAAACTGAAAGAGCAATACTGTTTTGTATTAAACTAAACACCCAAGAAAACTGATAAACTATACTGTTTATATTCGAAACTTTCAAGAATTTTCTGTAATACACGATGAACTTGTTCTTGCGTTCCATATTGTTGCCTAAGTCCAAACTGATATCCATAAATTGCACTCTGAATAGCCGAAAAAAAAACAGCATTCGGGTTAGTGTTCAATGTCTGTCTGACCATACCATTAAATTACATTTAGCATATCGTCTTGTCGAGGAAATATATAACTTTTAGTAATGTCTTAAAAACTCCCAAAATTCTGTTTGTTTGGTGCCCTTTTATATCTTCGCCCCAAAATACATGGAAACAACATAAAATGTGTTTTCTTTTCATTAAAATATTTATTTTAACTTTTTAAATTTTCATTAAAATTTCATTAAAGTACATTTACGCTAATAAATTGCATTAGCCTACAAAAAATAACTAAAACTATCACAGGCACAAAAGTGTTTCTCATTTTACAAACTAACCAATCAAATGCAATTACGGTTTACATACTATATATAGTATATGATAAATCGCCTAAGCTACGACCCTACGCATTTGATATTTAATTCAGCGACACTTAGGAACTTTGGAGATTTAGCCTATCTATCTATGACATACTTGTACATACATTTCCAAGTAATTAACCATAGAAAACTTTCGAACTATATCAGTTCTGTGGCATATTTGACTCCCACAATTTCATATTATTGTCGAGCACTTCATGGAACCAACTTGCCTTCTCCGGCTGCTCGCGAAAAATAACATTTAACGATTTCAAATCGAGCTGCAATATGGCATCATTGCCCAACAAACTGTCGAGCGTACGCAGTAAAGTACTATTTCCGTGTAACTTCATAAGAGTCACATACTTGACCACATAATACTCATATTGCAGCTTTCGGCGTGCCCAACGCTCAACTGTGGCATTTGCGCTGGCAGAGCGTATCTGACCGATATGTTCTGCAAACCATGGCGCAAAGTAATTATAGAGATCGAGTTTCGACATATTATTAATGCCCTTCGATTTGATGCGCTCCTTTATCATTGAATAGTTTTTACGACTGTAGACAAACACCTGATATAGTGAATTCCCAGTTGTGTACGAATTAATGTAGTGCGTGCCAAAGGCTTCCATAAATTTCACAGCGGATGTGACATTACCCAATTCCAATTGCTCCATGCGCTGCTGTACATCTGGTTCCAAAGTTTGATTGAGTGGTATTTCATTGTTAAATTTACCAGTCTCGCGAAAGCGTACAACACGTACCAGCACATATGAATAATCGCCCTGTATAAATGAGGTATTTATACCCAATTTCTTGGAAGCATTTTCCGGAAACCAACCGCCAGTAAAAGCCTCCCAAGGTTTATCCAAATTTTCAATACTAAAATCGCGAAAATATGCTTGGAACAGCTGACGTCGATTATCGCAGAATTCCATGTGAAAGTCACCATGGAAAATTCCCGGCTGATTATCTTCACGGCTCTCACTCAAGAAACTTATATTCTGTTAAAAATATGTAAAAGAAAAATATTTTATATAACAATTAAAATATTGTATTCATAAACATTAACACTAACCTGATAGACATTTTTTGTGGGTTCCTTAAATATCCAACGCTCTGATTCGTAATTATCATTGTAGGGTATAACACGCATTGAAATGCCTAAATAGCCATAGCGCAGAAATATGTTAATAGCTTTACCGATGCGTAGCTGCGATTCACGACCACCGCCGATATGTCGTCCATATGTAACCAATAGAAAAAATGTCACCAGCCACCATTGTGACCCATGCCGTGGGCTCATCGCTCATCAAGTTATGCAAGTGTCCGGGATTTCACATGCAAAACAACTGAAGCACGAGAAATAAAATGCATAAATTAGTTTACATTCTAGATAAGTACTCATTTATTATATTCAGGGGTGTCACAAAAATCTCTACTGAATCTTGCGCCGTCATAGAACTTTGATAGATTTCATTGTTTAAAGATTGTTTTGCCAATTTCTTTAGTTGTGTAAAACAAGGTGTACTATACTTCACTAAAAATCGCAAAATCTCTAGCAAAAATATGAGAGCTTTAAAATCGACCTAAAGCGATTTCTGTGACACCTTTTGGTTGGAAATGAAGTTGAAAAAGGCTTGTGTGACACCACTTATAGTTAAATAAATTAATTTTAATTCAAATAAAAAGCCTTTTATTTTAATACATTAAATTATAAAAAAATATATGCGCATTTTTTATATCTATTTTAACTTGTAGCGCTATTATTTCTGGGGGTAATTTACACCTGTACTTCGATATTTATTATTTTTTTATGCATCTCTTCATATGTGTAAATGTGTACATATTTGTATGTGCGTGTGTGTGTTTGTGTGCTGCTGCTGCGTTAATTGACCGTGAACCTGAAACGTTGAACTTGAACCGCGCTTAAAGCTAAGTCGAGTGTGTAGTGTTTTCGTAATGGGCTGCTTAAACGCGTACTTAAAAAAAAAAACAAACATAACAATAAAAAAAACGTAACAAAATAAATAGTAGCACTAAAACAAATAAATAAACAACATAAATGACAATAATTTTAAAGAAGTTCAATTAAACTAAATTTGTTGTACCCTTTTATAAATACAAAAAAATAAGAACCGCCTATAATGTTATAAAAACTCTAAGCGCATTTGTTTCTAGCATCTGGTAGGGTTCCAATACTGAATATTAGAATTCGTAATTCAATTTTTAAGAAACAATAAATTAATATTGAAATAAATCAGCGTAATTTTTATGACGCTTGCCTTATACAGAAGTAAATAGTTGAAAATAATACCTAACTAAATTCATTATAATTTGATGGTGTTCCATAAAGTGCTAAAAAAATAAATATTATCACAAATAAACAAATAAACAATAACCATTTGGTAAAAAATTAAAATATTGTATGTACAACAAAACAAGTGAAGTCCCAGCTACAATAATATTGCAGTCATTAACTGACGCCAGCACAAAAGCGAGCGTTCATATGCAAATTATTTCCTAAACAATTACGAATATATTATTCAAAATCAGATTGGTAAAAAAAATTAAAAAAATTACCAATTCATACATATGTATATAATATAGAGCAATCAGCTGAAGTCAGTTTGTTTTTTTTCGAAGATAAAAGGCCGCATTGAAAAGTTACTGAAACTAAAAAAAAAAAACTCTTTTTCTATTATCAAAGTAGCTCGTATTGAAAAATGTATTTTGTTGTAGAGTAACGCATATTAGTAATCAATGCTCCTTTTTTAATTTTTCTGGATATTTAATATACTACTTCTACACTAAATTTTAAGTATTTTGACAACTTGTAAGTCAGACCTTTTAAGTCTTTATGTATGGTTTTATTTTATTTGAATGCTAGCATATCCGAAGTCAAACCGGTCGAAACGACTTTCAAACTGTGACTCTGACTGACTTGACTTACTGAATATCATTGCAGTCTGCAAAATGCTATACAAGAGAGGGAGACAAAAAAAGAGGAAACTCGAATGGCACACTGACAACAACAACAAAAACAACAATAAATCTTGTCTAATACCCTCTCATGTCAACTGCTCACGATGCTCGTTCGGTTTCGACGTCACCTGCATGCATAGTCACTTTGTATAGTAAACGTGTATTCTGTTTTTCGTTCCGCTGCAAATGTTGCGCAAATTCTTAGAACCCGTTCGTGTTATCAGTTGTGGAACTGAACCAGCAAGTGAGAGACTTGCCTGCCGTGCAAATGGCAAACTTTAAGAGGGGCGTCTATAGCAGTTTGATGTTCAACTCGCTCATGCGCAACACGCTTTACCAACCACAACCGAACAGCGTCGCTTCTACGTATTTTAACAGAAGTTGTCTTCATCTATTAGCTTTCAGTTCATTTGTCATAATTTTGTGGTTTTTTGTTTTATTTTGTTTTTGTTTTTAAATTTACTTTTAGCGAATGCGTTGACATCGAAAATTGGCTTTAAATATGAACTTCATTTGTGTGTAAACGATGCGATCTATTGGCTTGTATGTAAGAGATTGGTAAGTAGATATTAAAGTAGTAAATAACCTTGTGCAAAATACTAAATGATGCGCTTTGAAGTAACAAAGAGAGGAAATCTTTTGGCAATCTTTCAGTTTATCTTCATATATCAAAAAATCCATACGTTTACTGTATGTTTAATTGTGAATTCAATAGAATCCAATAAGAATTAAAAATTATATATTTTACAAAACTTTAAGGCCATTAAATGCAAATTAAAGTATCTATAATATTCTTATTGTTGAATAAAAAAATAAAAAATAGTACCCCTTATAAAGGTAAACAAAAATATTTTGTTTTCCTACAGAAAAATCGAACAAAATTTTTTTTATTTATTATAGGAACTATACACACTCATAAAAAAATTTAAAAAAAAAAAAAAGCTAATTTGACTTGTTGACTTGTAATTTTAATATACCATTTTATATGTTATTATAATTTGAGATGATTCTTATAAGGCTGCAATAATATAATTTACTTGGAATGTTTCGCGGTTCCAGTGAGTTGTCGTGCCAGTTCTAAGAAAAATTCGTTGTACGCTGAGCCATGATTTCTGACAATTGTTTCTTGTTCTAGAGATTTTTTTAGATAAGATTTGGCTAAGTTTAAATTTGCCGGCAGCAGAAATGCTTTAAATCATTTTTTATATGTGTCGTTCAGAATTAATACTGAGTTTGAAGTTGATTTTCTGATATTGCTAAATAATATTATTAAATAAATCTTTATTTAACATGTTGAACATAACTTATTTATGTAAATAATTCAGCTGCTTTGTTTCGTGACTAATGGCAAATAAAAAGGCCTTGACACTTTTTACGCAAATATTAAGCTTTTGAAATTAGTACAAAAGGTTACTGCAGTTTGTGGATATTTAATTAGGTAAAAATATACAAAATTTAAAATGGTGCATAACATTTACTAGACGTACTCGTAGACCGTATTCAAAACAATTTTTAAATCCAAACTAGGTTTTAAAATTGTTGATTATTTATTAAGTGAATACAGCTTAATTAAAATTTTAATTGTAAAAAATTCAACAAACCTGCATACAAAAGAATAGAGACGCCACAAATTATTCGAGAGTGATCACCATAACAAATTCTTCATAATCTTCAATATTAAAGATATCAAGAAGTGTGAAAATATTTCGCTCAAAACGAGTTCAACTTTGTCTCACATGCTATTTCATTTTCGCCTTTTAGTTTCCTTGAAAACGATAACAACAAAAATAAAACCGACAAAAAACAAAAGCAGTCGCCAAAGTCATCAAGTTAGCATGAGCCGTTTTCAAGATCAGCTGAACTGCAACGAATCGGTCGATTAAGTATCTCAAACATTTTTTTTCTAATAGAATAGAATTTATATATTATATTTGTAGACAAACAAAAAGATAATTTTGTTTTTTTTTTTTTTAATTATTATTGCTTATTTGAAATAATAATTGCTGCACAAATTAAATTATTGAACACAAATACACAACAATATTGCTGCATCTCATAGATGCGCGTTACTGCTGCAAGCAATCCGAAAAAATATTTGCGAGATAGCTTTAATAGCATCAATAACAAAACAAAGCACAAAGTCAACATTCAACCTAAACAGTAAGAGTGCGCTCAAACAACTGATTTTAAATTTGACTTGTTTGCCTTATCGCCAGTTGCTGTCGAACTAGTTGAGAAGCTACTGCACAAAAGCAAAAACAATGCAAGGTGTGAAACGAAAGTTTTGGGAAATTTTTATGTATTTTTATGAATTATCTCTATTTCAAGAAAGTGACAGACAGACAGATATGAGTTGATCAATAATACAATATATAAGCTTAGATTGTGATAGATAGCAACTTCAAATAAACGATGAAAGACTCTTTGACTGTCGGTTTTTTTTTAGTCTATTCTAAAGACATGAAACATTATAGGTACTAGATCAAGATAAACCTCTCAACCTGATATTCCAAAAATACAGTTTTTTATTGGATCATTTGGAACTAAGTGGATACTTCACTCTAAACATAGAAAATCAGCACTAACTTCTCCATTTTATTTTATTTAAATTCCAATCTTCTATACACTTTTATAATCGATAAGTTTTAATTATAATTATTGCTTTGTTTTTTTCTTTCTCATTTACATACATTTATCACTTCCAGTTTATTATTGATATAAAACTTTTAAATAAGACCTTGAAGAGCATCGCTTCGCTAACACAATTAAACATTTGATGGATCGTGCTAAAAGGTCACTTGTGTTCTGAAGGCAAAGAAGATTCACCATAAAAGCTTAATATATACACACACAAACACTCACACACACACAGATACATTTATGTTAAGTTATGGCGGCAGCAAACAAAATGGTTTATTATGTCACACATACACAGTTACACAGATACGCACGCACTTTGAATGCTCATTAGAAGCGGCTTATTATATTTGGAAAAAAAAATGTTTTTTTTTTTTTTTTTTTTATTTTAAAAATAAATTTAAATTTAAATTCAATGTACGTAATTAGTTGCTGCTGCTGCCTTGTCTACTATTTTTGGAACCATGAACGTTTTACACTACACGGTTCAGTTTCCGCTTTAATTTTATTTCATTCGAATCGATGTCGAGAGGCCATTGTTACTGATAATAATGCGGTCGATCTTATAGCCCTCTGATAAGAATCTATTTTTGGCTTTGAAATTAATTTAAGGCATAGCAGTTTCTTGGAATAGCTTAAGTCGTGATTATAATTATTATTATTTTTTTATCAAGCCTGTTTTAATTGCAGCCAAATATTTTTAATAGTTTAGTAATATACTCGTTTTTATGTATGTAGTTTTTTTTTCTTATTTAAGAAACTTAATATCGCACCGCTTTAATTTGACTTGTTTCGTTTCAGTTCAGTTTGCGAATAATTTTTATGTATATTGTAGACCGCGATCGAGAGCGACTTTACGCTACAAACTTCAGTTTTAAACTGACAGCGCAATGCACAACAAACATGATCGCAAGCGACGACAAACCAAACAAGTCGTCAGAATTGGGGTGATACAACAATGTTGAATGGAAATAATTTTTTATAAAATCTGTGCAGTCTCTCAGCCATACACTGAAATGTTAAGCGTATAAGAGTTTTTTCACGCGTTTGATTCGATGTTTAATTGAATTATTTTTATTGAGTTTTTGTTTTATTTATTCGTATAGCAAAAATTCAAACAAATTTAAGTGATTTAATATAATCGTAATAAATCTTGATATAGTTGACATGTATACATAAATGTTCTTTCGAGTTTCATTTATTTAAAATTAGAAGTGATACAGACTTAACAGTTCATATAAATATAAGGGTGTATATTCAACATTTATAGATTCCTCAATTTTATGAAATGAGTGAACCATATTTGCCATTCTAAGTATCAGAGGCTAAAATTTAAAAGAAAATATGAGAAATTTTGCCTTAATAAGTTGGATGCGGATATTGAGACTACAAACGGTGAACTGTTCGCAAAAATATAATATCCTCCACTAGATCCGCCTTTTTAATGTTCCCTTTTTAACATCCATCCAAACCGTACCTTGAACATATTATAGAAATATGTACATATACATAAGTTGCGCTACAACCGATTGTCGGCCTTGGCAGCACGTAAGGTTTGGCACCAGCGGTTATAATCCAGTGGCAGTGACGATACGCAGATTGGGAGACCGATCCTGCGGATGTCCTCTAGGACCTGATCCTCCAATGCAGCGGCGGACGTCCTCTCTGCCACGCCCCTCCGATTTGATTCACGTTTTGCTTGTAAACTTTTCTTCCAGGAGCTTCTGTGTCAATCCGACGAAAGGTGACCAGCCAAGTCAGCCAAATTTAATATTAACAAGGAAAAACGTTAACTTCGGTGGAACCGAAGCTGAAATACCCGTTACATGGGCGTGTCGTCTTGGTTTGACCCTGGATGACCAAAAAAAATTTTTTTCCCCAGTGAGAGAAGAACATTCATAAATAATTACTATTAAAAAAAAAATCGAAAAAAGGTTTGTATGGGGGCTATACCTAAAAATGGGCGTGGCACTCCATTTTACAAAATAAACCTACTTTTTCCAAAAAAAAAAATTTAAAATTTAGCCAATATCTTTATATCTTCATCGAAAAGATCGTCCATACCGACAAACAGACGGACAGACGGACAGACAGACGGAAAGAATTTTCGAGCTGATCAAGAATATATATACTTTATGGGGTCACCGATGCCTCCTTCAATGCGTTACAAACTTTTGACAAACTGAATATACCCGTTTACACTATGTGTAACGGGTATAAAAATAATTTTAATATATTTCTAAAATGGAACATAACATTAAGTATATTTTTTTCTTGACTTATTGCACGAGTCTATCCAACAATATCAACCAATCGCTCTTATTTCGGTGTGTTATAGCTAAATGAAATGATAACCCCATAAGAATTAGTTCACCTGTAAATTTATATATGAAAGAAATCACACTCTTCGGCTCGATTAAAGATCGATTTTTTCGTTTTTTTTTTTTTTTTTGGTTTTTTAAATTTTTATTTTTTAAATTTTTATGCTTTTAAACCTATTTATTGTCTATCGTGCAATATTTACGCACATATCTATATGAAAACCACTACATTGCAAGTTTATGGTTTATTTGCATAAAACGCTTATTTTGTAGTCAATTTTTACTAGGCTTACCATTTTTTCAAATCTTTTCAAATCACCCTAAACAACATGTTGCTTTGTCAACTTAGAACGCATGCGCAACAGACAAGTCGGACTGCAGAACATTATCAGAATAGAACCGCAAGCCGGAGAGAACATATGTGATTGTATCAACACGAAACCATTACATTTGTATGTAGCATACATACTTACATATGCACATTTAGTTCGTTGACTGCATGAGTCAACAATTAATTAATATTGTACATAGTTTTGTACCCTATTTTAGTAACTATTGTCATCATCAACTCATCATCATCATCATTACAATGAGTTTCCCGTTGAAAGCCCAGGAAAATAACCCTTTTCCGTTGTGCATATATTATGCCTGGTCACGTTTGTTTGTTTATTTGTTTAATCAGTCAGTCATTCATTCATTCATTAATTTAATCAATCCTTTAACCAATGCAATTGCTTGTCCATGCCATTCATGAACGCACAGACGCATACAAAAAAGCATAATTTGCATTTACAAAAAAAAAAAAAATATATAAATAAATAATATTGTATATATAAAAAACTAAAATCCAAACGAAGTCTTCAGTACATAAAATGAAGCAATTAGTGTAGCATTTGACAATTGGCAGACAGTAGCAATTTTTTTTATTTTAAATATTTTTTTTTTATCTTTTTAGTATGCATAACATGATCGCTATAGCCTCTTGTCAGCCTTAGCCAATAATTGCACTCGTAAGACGACAAGTGTGTCTGGAAGAAAAGTAATAATCTGCACTAGTTTTTTTTTTTTTTTTTTTTACTCCAATTTGCACTTTGCATTCTTGTCGCATAATTAAATTCAAATTAGGTCGACAATTATATGGATTTTGGGTTTAGAGTTTCAACAATTGCAAATGGATTTTTATGATTTATGCAGACAGTGCAGCCGCGGCACTTGCACGATTTTAGGTCATCTAGATACATTTTTTATTTTATTTTAAAGCTCTTTTGAAAACTAGTACGACAAGTGCTGCGAACTGTACGAAAATGTATTCTAATGAAATCGATTTTTTTTTTTCGTTTTGTATTTTAAATTTTTGTATCTTTTTTTTTTTTTTTTTTTTTTTTTCATTTGGCGACATTGAACACGTTTTGCAAGACCTATTATACCAAGAACAATAAAAATCGCAACTCATTTCCTCAAAATTAAATAATGCTGGTTGATGCTTTTTGTACGCTTCACAATTTGAAACGGTTTTGGGTTTTTCGTTTGCCATTATTTATTGGTGACAATTATGACTCTTTTTAAGACTTATGTATCTACTTCGTTGATTTATTTTTTTTTTTTTTAATTGAAATTTTTTTTTAACTGTTAATTCGTTTTAAATGTTTGTAGTGTTAAGCTTTGAATAGTCTTATAGTCTTTAATAAGAGTCTTAAATGAGATGTTGGAATTGGATTTGATTCGACTTTGAGTTGCTTGAGTTCCTCGGTTTAAAAGTTTCAACAATGATCCTAAATGCAACAAAACGCCAATCCTTTTTTTTTTGGCGTATTTTACTTTCATTCCAGTTTTCAAAAATCATACAAAATACGAGGTAGTGCCAAAAAAAGGGAGCCAGTTCCTTCTTTACTCTTCATTTAATGGAAGTTTCTTACTACCAAATCATTTTTTCTTGCTTGGATACTTGATGACGATTACTCCATTATTATCCGATGCTTTTGATTTAAAATCGGTTTCGAACCGTGGTTCTGTTTGGATCAAGTGAAAAGATGTATTCTCACATAACAAAAAAATTTAAAAACAAAGTGCTCTTTTTGAAAGTGACTGAAAAACAACAAAATTTGTGTTAACAATATTCTACATAAGCTGTGCCAACACCATCGTAATTAGCGCTCTTCACCGATCTGAGCCAATATCAAGATCGATTGTTTTTCCCCGCGAACTTTGAACAAAAATTTGAATTGTTAATTTTTTAACTGCATAGATGACCAAGATCGGAATATGGTAATTTTCGACTGCAGAACGAACTCATTCAATTTATTGTTTTCTTTTTATTGTTTAATTTTTAAGTCTACTGACTTTTTAGCCATTTTTAAGTTATATTTAATATGATATTATTTAAAAGAAATCGCGCACCGGTTCAATTTGGTTGAAACCTTTTCACCTTTTTGGTTCGGTTCATCGCTTGAGCAAGCTCGAAAATGGTGTGGTTCGGCTCAAAACCTAACTCAATTTTTGACTTCTATTCATGTGTCAAATTAACTGTTGAGATGCAGGATTGTACGACATCGTGGTGTAAATCATATAACCAAGTATTACAATAATAAAACATTCATCGATTCATAGTAGTGGCTTTTAAATTCGATCCTCAATATTTTTTTTTCATTTTTTTTTTCGCAGAATTGTATCAAGTTTCAAAGTAAAATATAAAACAAATGTTTTCAATGAAATATGTCGCGGTTGATTTCTCAGAAAATGTCTGCAATTTTTTTACATATGTATGTACACTTGTTTTTTTTTTATATATATATAAAAAAATTAATAATAAAAAAAAGTCAAACAATATTTTTTTTTTTTTTTCATTTTTTCTTCATATATTTTTTCAGTTGTTCTTTTTTGTGTTTTTTTTTTTTTTATTTTGTCTTGCTTCAACATGATTCAAAACTTATTTAAAATTCGGTATTAATTTTTTATATCATTTTGTTTTTTTTTTTTTTTTTTATTATTTTTTTATGGTTTTGCATCATTTGCTGTTTGTTTTTTCTTTTTCATTTATTAAATTTAATCTAAATATATATAATAGATAAGTATATATATATATTAATGTGTGTTACCCTCAATGTTAATTTTTTTATTTTTATTTTAATTTTTCTTTTTATTTATGATTTCTAAACCATGCTCTTCTGCTTTTACATTACATATTAAACGGGTCGTTATTACTTTTTTTTTATTATAATTATTTATTAATTTATTTATTATTTTTTTTTTTGCAATGCTTTATTTATTTAAATAACAATTCACTCATTTATCTCAAATCGTACTATCATCAACATCCAATGACTTAGAGATCATATCATATCATATCATTATCAGCTCGATCATCTGTTCAAACATCATCTTATGACAGAGAAACAATTCTAATTTCAGTTTGAATTTTTATTTGCAATAATTATTTCTATATTTTTTATCCATTTTTTTTATTTTTTAGATTTTTTGTTTTTATTTTTCATAATCATTATTTAATATCAACAATAAGTTTTACTTAAGATTACTTAATTAAATAAATAAATAATTAGTATACACTACAATTTTTTATTTTATTATTTATTTATTTTATTTTATTTTTTTTTAATTTTTTCAATTACCTTTTTTTCTCAGAAAATAAAAGTTCTAACTTTGGGATTTTTTTTGCTAATTTTTTAATAGTGTTTTTTTTTACCATTTTGAATTTTTTATTATTATTTTTTTTTTTGCATTGTTTTCCGATTTTTTTTAAATATAGATTTATATCAAACATGCAATAAGAAGTATGCCTTTCTTTTATTAGTTAGTGTGGTTGTAGATGTGTGTGTGTGTATTCGTGGGAATCAACTGTTTCAGATTTTCTTCTAATAAAGTTTAATTTGAGCAAATCGTTTTTATTTCATTTTTTTTTTTTTTAATTATAATAACCATAAATTATTTTCATTATCACGAATTAAAGTGTGATTCCACGTAATGTGTTTTTGCTTTTAATATTTTTATTTATTAATTTTTTTTTTTGTAGTACGCTTTCATTTTTCTATACAATTATTATTTAATAACAATTTGGCAACTTCTTGGGTGATTTTTTCCATTACATTCCAGAGTTTAAGTTTTAAGATTATTGTATTGTATTGTATCTACTATAAACAAAAAAAAAAAAAAGGAAAAAGAATCAAATGAAAATAAAAACTATATTTGTGATTTTTGTTTCATGTCTACGGAATCTACGGTAGTTTCTTGTGTGGCGCAAAAATTTTAGATTTGTGGTTGTAAAAATTGCGTTTTTCTCTTTTTTAATTGCATTATTCAACCATTTTGAAACCATAGAATTTTATATTCATTAGGGAGATTTTTTTTTAATATTTTTTATTTATTTTTTTTTTTTTTTGACATTAATGTTGTAACTATTTTTGTTTGGTTTTTATTTTTAGTATATCTGTTTGCTTTTTGTTTCTTGTATGTTTGTATGCAGTATGTTGTTCTGTTTTGTAATATAAATAAGCTCTGGGAAAACTTGTTGTTAGGTTGAGAAAAAGCATTTCATATCTTTACTGCTGCCTCTTTTTGCTGTCATCAACGGGTTAATAATTAAACATTATTTTTTTTATCTTTTAAAATTAGAATTAAAATTTTATTGCTTGTTAAAAATTTAAAAACAAAAATTAGTTATTTACTATTTACTTTGGAGCTCATCCAAGTGCGCTCTAGTGCGATTTAGTTTTTTTTTTTTTTTAGGAATTTAGCGAAGTGTAATTTGGTTGATTTAGTGTTGAATTGATCCTATTTAAGTCAGTGTGTGTTTGTGAAATTGTATGTGTATATGTATTAAATAGTGATAATAGTTTAATTTTAATTTGCTACATTTGAAAAGTTTGCTTAGAATCTAAGTTTTTTATGGATTTTTAATACCCTTTACATAAAATAAAGTTTAGAGCAGTGTTGGGCACACACATTCGTATGTGAAGTAGCTAAAAAAAAGCAACAAACGCAGCAAATTAATAGCCAAACGACGTAAGCAAACAGTATTTGGAAAATAAACATTTACAGATTAAGTTATTGAGCTGGGCTACGAAACCACTCAAATGTAACTTCGTAGATGTGTATTTTTTTGTAGTTCGATTAGTAAAAATGGGCGGTGGGCGTACCCCCATAGAATCGATATAGAAGCTCGACGTTTTTTTTTTTTTTTTGTAAATATTTGAACTAGAAAATTCGGCATGTATGTTACTAGGACAGCGAAAAGTATACTGAAGTGAAAAAATAAATAATAAGAAGAGTTCTCGTTCCTTGAGAGTCGTAAAACAAATGGACAAACTTGAATATATTCCCAAAAGTGAACGAGGCTGATCAATTTGTGAATTTGGATCACAATTTAGTTAAAAATTGTGCAACAAGATTTGTCATTATGACACTGTCAAACGAGAAATTCTCTCCCAAGGAATACAATTTAAATGTTTTAATAAATAAAAGAGCGCAATCATCTTTTTTCAACTATTTTCGTCCACTCATTTTCATATATTTTATCTATGTAAAGGGTATCAAATCTTTGGCTATACCAAAGTAGAATTCTCATTTTTATTTATTTTTAAAATTTTTTTTTTTAATATTTTTGATGGCACTCTCTGGAGTAGAAAATATTCTAAAACACAAATAAATAAAAAAATCAACTTGACTTCTAACAGAAGTGCCGACGCCGCTAGTTACAAAGTATGTAATACATATATATAAAAAAATCATTTCAAAAGGAAATGTGCATTTAATAAATCTCGATCAATTGCAGTGCTTTCTTTCTGTACGTTTGCTATACAAACATTTCGGTTCGGTTGGGTTAATCGGTTTGATTGGCTAAATTGATTGTAGCAAGGTTTTATCTTTACTAAAAAAAAAAAGGAGAAAAATATATAGTTACAGATATATATATATTATATAATACATAAATATGGATACGTGACAGCAGTACAATTTCTTTGAAAAATCAAATCGTACTGCTGCAAATACTCTGATTTTGCACACATAAAAAAATTCAACCTGAGTTTGAGTTGATAAAAATATATATTTTCGCTTTTCACACCCTCGCTATATTCATTATTAATTTAAGAATTATTATTATTACTTTTGTTTTATTAATACAATACTGTTGTTGTTGTTGTTGTTCTTTGTTTTTCGTGTACATAAGTTTTAGTTTATTGATTTTAAATTGTTTTAATTTTTTTTTATGTATAATATGTTAACATTTCAGTGTGTTATTTTGTGTATATAAGTATGTATGTGTATCTATGTTTAATTGTATCTTTTATAATAATTCGTAAGTATTTTTTTTTTTTTTTTTGTTTTTTGTGCTCACTCTATGATTATTTGCTTTTCTGCGTTTTATTTTTAATTGTTTTAAAATTTTCCTTCATATCAATAAATATTTTCCGCTTTTTATTTTCTTTTAACGACGACTTTGTCTTATTGCATTGAAAAAGTGCACAATTTGTTTAAGATATTTTTTTTTTCTTTTCTTTTGAAATATGCTTGGGTTCTATTTTCTTTATTCTTTTTCATTAAATACTTTTTGAAACTCTTGAAATTGCTCACTTAATACATTTCTTTTATTTATTTATAATTTATTTAATTTCTGTACTTAGTTGTTATTTTAATTAATTTTTATAATTTTTTTCTATTATTTTACTTTGACTTATGCTGACTTTGCAAATGAGTTCTGAACTTGAAGTGTCTAACTTAGCAACTAACAAGTGCATTTTTTTTTATATAAGCGTATTTGGAAAATAATTTAAACAAGAATTAAAAAAACGAAATAACAAAAATAAATATAGAAGTTTAAAAAGACTATAAACTAAAAAAAATAAACAAACAAAATTTAACAATAATCGGAATAAACTGCATAAAATTTTTTATATAAGAATTTTAAATATTTGCAGTTTTTAATTTTTTTTATATTTTTTTTTTTGGAATGGTAATTACTCTAGTATAACTAAAATCCCGTCCTGTGTTATGCAACATTGCACATATGCAACAAGGACAACGCTCCTAGCTGACAACAGCATACAATACTTGGTTCCCAGTTCAAAAGTCTTCCTAATACTTTGTTTGTTTGGCATTTTGCAAACATAAACTTTTGCTTTCGCAACATTTTTTTGTTTTGTTTCTTCTGATTTTAACTACAATCTTGCATAAGAATATTATTACATAATGCTTAAAATTGTGTATGTGTACAAATTTGTTGTATTTTTTTTTCTTTTGTTTTTTTTTTTTTTGGAATACGTTTATGTGTGTTTTGTGTAAAACTTGTGCTCAGTTTAATTGCTGTTTTTTTGTTGAATTTTTTTATATATCTTTTTTTTTTTTTTTTGCTTATATTTTGTTGTTTTTTTTTTTTCTTTAAATTATTCAGCTTTATCTATTTAGTATAGTCTGGCGTTTGACGCCTGCGTGTACGCCTCCCATTCACAATCGCAACCCTCGAGACAGTCGGGACATTCAAGCTCACTGTCTTGTCAGTATAGCCATGATACCGGCACCCATTGTGGAGTAGTATGTACGCGTTCGATTGCCGTTTCTAGTGTGGCGATCGTTTCGCTAATATCGTTGTTTACAATTGTCAAATCGAAAAAGTGACCATATAACTGACGTAGCATATCCGATTCTTTAGCCAGACGTTCCAAACTGCCATCATACTGAAATAAAAAGAGGAAATTTTTATAAATATCAAATTTATGAGATCAAACGGTCTAAACTATATTTTGGCAGAAAAGTTTAAATTTCAAGTTTGATGCCTCTTTTATATGCCCAAATGAATAGTTATGTACATCGAGTACAACTCTTACTTCAGGCTGCTATATAATACATAGAAATGCTTATATTCTGATATTTCTTAACAGAACTCTATCACTTTTTCTCTCTCTCTATACAAGTTTTTTGCTATTAGTAAAGCTTTTTTTCTAAATGCACTTAAAAATACTTACATCTGCTATATTTTGTAACGATGGCGCCGCTATGAATACTACATACGGTGTAAATTCCGCAGTGCGTAATATCTTCAAAGCTTGCGGCTCTACATCAAGTATTGCCATTTTTCCCTCAGTATGTATACGCCGTATAGTGTCCAGTTTAGTGCCATACATAGCATCCTCGTGTGTACCTATACGTAAAGATATATATATTGTATATTTAAGATATAAATATCATATTTGCATTAATAAATATTTCTTACCGTATTCCAGATACTCATTGGCACCAATGTCTGCCATCATTTCGTCATGTGACACAAAGTAATAGCTGCGACCATTTTCTTCTTCGGGTTTAGCAGGTCTCGTTGTATCTAAAAAAATTTTAAGAAAAAAATAAATATGATAGCGATAATGTGTTTTTATGTCAGGACTTACGTGGAATGGGATAGGCATATTTATCAGGATACTTTGAAATTAACGTGTTCTTAATATGCCGTCGACCGACGCCATGTGCGCCTAATAGCACCAAAGTTTTACGCTGAAAGTTTGGATCACCAACTGTAAAGGAAAAAATTATTTAATACTCTAAATCTTAGTAAATTCTATTTAAAAAAAAATATATACCTGGCACTTTGACCACTTCCTCGTATGTAACCACATCCAGTGTATCGAATATTGCATTATGCTTCGCCAAGTATTTATCACGGCATTGTTTTTTTCTTGCGTCCAAATATTGAGCAATTTACTGTATAAAAAAAATATTTTAAATTTATTTTAAATAGGTCGTAAGCTTGAGTACATATGTAACTCTCGAAGTAGGCATGCTTAAAATACCATGCTGAAATTCTTTTAAGATAGAAAAAAAAATGTACTTTTTTAAACTTTTATTTAGAAACTATACACTAATATTTTAACGTATCGATTGATGTCAATTATTTGTGCATGCTTTATAGAACATAAAATGCTAGTGAAAGAAATAATGCGTTCTTGGAAGCCTGCCTTAAATCTTTGGGACATTACTAAATTTCAACAACTCATCAATTGAATAAAGGTTGAAAATTTACAGGTGCTAGTAATTTTTTTATATTTTTTTTTTTATTTGATAACTATTGAAAGCCATAAGCATGTAAGGGCGCTGTGTATAAATTTTCATTTCTGTGCCGCATGAAATTAGTTAGAATTTACATTATTTTGAAAATTAGAAATTTTGGTGTTAATGATCGGAAGGGTTTTAAATGCGAAGCAATTATAGATATTTAAAAATTGAATACAACTAAACTAAATTGAAAGGAATTAAGGTGTTTTTTTTTTGTACTACAAAGAAAACGGAAAGAGTTTGGTAGTGTTAAAAAGTGCGTGTATGCGTGTAGCTTTGAGTGTAAGGAGTATTTATTTAAGATTTTTAATTGTATATAAGTTTTTACTAAATTTCAATAATTAATTATAAGAGAACAAGAGAAACAAAACTTAGAAACGAATAGAAAACAAGGAACAAGTATTGCAATGATTTTGCAATTGATTTTTTTTTTTTTTTTTTTTTTTTTGGATTGGATTGATTAACTACCTGCGGATCCATCACACCCATCTGCGTGAGCGGAACATCCAGCACCCGGTTCTCCTGTATCATACATATTTATGTATTTACGATTGATTAACATATTAACAGAATGTATATTTATGTACGGAATATATAAATATATATATTTTTTTGTTGTTGTAATGCATCATTGTTAAGGATTAAAATATAGACAAAGTACTTTTTCCAAATAAAAAAAATTAAACTTAGTGGTATGTTTATATATGTGTATAAAATGAATGAAATGTTCTGCAATATTTTTTTTTTTTTTGCTACGACAAGCATGCTGCTTGCTTGAAAGTTTACTTAAATATATATATGGACAAGGGTCCAAGACGAAGCTGGATAATTAGTTGTGAAAATAGATTTTGAAAACTACAATTGCATTAAAAGAGACTGGGAACAGTATGAGTTTGATGAGCTGTTATATAGTTTGTATATCAATAGGAGTTACTTTAGGATTTATATAAATATTTAAATGTTCTTTCTTTTTTTTTTTTATTCTCAAGACCTGCAAATGAGTACGCGTTTTAATGGTTTTCTACCGATTATCATACATTAGTTCCAATATACATAAATTTAATAATCATATTTATATATATATATATAAATGTTTACATTGAGCATCCAATTACACATAAATATTTTATATATTTTATTTAATTTTTATTTCTTTTTTTTTTTTTTTTAGTATTTTGCTTTCATCTATTATGCATACTTGCCTTGTTCTTGTTTGGTCTTATCAACTGTTTGGCATGCAATGCGCCACTCTTGTAACTCAGGCGATGGTATCAGGCCCGCTGAGCCACCTACAGTATCTAAACGCGCTTGCCACCAATGATGATCGTCTTTACTGATGATCTGTAAAAGAAGAGAGCAAGTGTAAATAAAAATAAAAATTAATACATATTTAATATTTTAATTAAAATAATTGAATTTACCTGCAGTATATCGCCCACTTGAAAGGCAATGCCCGCTTGTGCGCATGGTATGAGCTCATCATCCAATGGATTATAATCAAATTGCGCACGCACAAAGATCTAAATGAGGAAGAGAAAAAATATATATTAATTTTAAATATGTATGTAATTTAGTTTAGTAGTTTCATGTTGGACTTGGACGCTAGTCATAAAGAAGCGCTTTTATTTTGACTGAACTGAACACATAAATGTACAATTAACATTTGAGTTTTAAGCATTATTCTGATTGCGCTGATGTAGGAATAGATTGATTTCTATATATGTACACATATAAAGGGTGTTCAAATAGATTATTTTTACACTGTACCAGAAGGGTAACAGTCAGAAAAAGGCATGATAGACCCTATAAAATATACAATACATATATTCTTGATCAGCATTGATAAGAGAGTCGATATAGCTAAGTCTGTCTGTCCGTCCGCACATCCGTGCTGCTGTCTGCCTATGAAAACAAATATCCCAAAGACTATAGTATATAAGGACTACCTTATTCGAACGGTTTTTCTCTAGTCCTAATTTAAAAGGCTATAAATGTATACTTTGGTTTAAATTATGGAAATTATGGAAATTAAATCTTAAACGACGTTACACGTTTCTAATTTTTTCTTGATAGAATATTATCAAATAATTACACATTAAACACCTAACAGCTCTTATTTGAACACCCCATATAATAACTAATTCCATACTTACGAGCACTGGAGCGGGTCTTATCCTGAAAAGCTGCATACGATTTAAAATGAAAGGTAATGTTAATGAGAGCAACTAATTTATATTTAGGATTTAACTAAGTATTGTCATACAAATAGCACTATACACTATACGTATATATGTCTGTATGTACTATATGTATGTTTGTATGTGTGTAGTTACAGAAAAGGAAATTAGTAGCAAACACATGACTACTGCATTTATGGATCGATATGTGTGCGCAAACTAAATTGATAAAATCGTGCAATGTTTGCTATTTGTATTGGAAAGGAAAAGGCAAAACTGTGTGTATTTGATTGTGATGCCAGTAAACGGAAATAGAACTAACCTCACATGGCGGCGGTGCGCTACGGTACGAAGGAACTATTTTAAAGGTAACAGAACCGCGTGCCTCGCGCTAAAATTAAAAAATAAGAAAAAACAGGTTTATGTTAGTATTTCATTAAAAAAAAAAAAAACAAAAACATTTTTGTTTCGTTTTATCTGTCTACGCACCAGCATTCGTTGCAATTGTCCGACCGATTGATGCTGCACTGGCTGTCCATTTATTTCGCGTATTTCATCGCCCACATGCAGCGTCGCCTGTCGATGTATCATACCGCCGTGCATGATGCGTGCCACAATGCATCGCCCATCTTCGGTCATTTTCAGCGTAATGCCCTGTGTTAAAATATAAAAGAACAAAAAAGTAATTTTAACGTAAAATCAATGAAAATTTGCAAAACTACTACTAATTCCGCTTTTACTGACCATTGGTTCATCGGTATTCTTTTGGAACTGCACCAATCGTACACGTGTCACATGCTGCAATTCTCCGCTGTCAACATTATCCAATTCTTCGCCATTGAGGTAGGGCACCATGGGCGGCGGTGTGACACGTAAAGCCTCCTCACCGTAAACATCACGGGCGACCACGTCATGTGTATGCAGCAAAGCCTGCGAAGCATTAAATACGAAAATTTTATAACAACGAGTGACAAGGTCAACGATATGTTTGCGCAAGCAAACAACAAAATGATGCATACTTCAATTTACTGCCGTCCTTTGCCATCAAACCAAATCATCCGTACTGAACCCAATACCTTTTCTATGCTTCATTTTGTTTTCTTATTTTATTTTGATTATATTTACTGCTAGGGCAGGCACCGTACCCGTAAACCATTTTTGTTTTGCTCTAACGCCATTGTATCCATCCAACATAAACAAGCAGTTGACCCTCATTGCGTTGAGTTATGGCCAGCAATTAAGTTTTGAAGCACATTGTAAAACAAGGCGTATTCTACTCTACGCTACGCTACTTTACTCTATATTATATTATACTGTACTGCACCGTACTATGTAGTCTAGCATGTTGACTAGCAATTTGAGTGGAAATTAAATTTCCGATTTGAAACGCCACTCACATATATCATAACATGTACATAATAACCTCCATCTACTCCTGTTATCCGACGACACAGTATGCTGTAACTGTTCCTGCTGTTTATACTGTTCATCGAGTTCCATGTGCTGCTACACTCCAAATGGAACTTGTTTACAGCATTAACTTGCGACATTTGTTGCGTAAAAATGGCATAAAAAAGTGTACCCACGTACACACACACATACACACACACTCACGCCCACATTCGCCCACAAGTCAAGCAGCAATTTCTATAGTCTATAGCCAAACAAGTAACATGTCTGTCAGCTGGTAAGAAGCAGCGACCACTTTCATACACAAAAAGAAAAAACTCAACAGCCGCACTCTGCCGCTGCGGGTACAGAGAGGATAAAAAAATCTGAAAAATTTATTACGCCCTTTCAAGTGCCTCGAATAAGTGTTCTTATGCTCATCATTGTTGCAAGAATTTTGGGTTCTATAGCTTTCGTTTCATTGCGTTACGTTTGAATCTTTCTTTTTTGCCGCTTTATACAATTTCGGTTTAATAAATTATGTTTAATAACACTTTGAATATGTTTCGAAATTAATTTGTGCCGTGCCGTGCTGTGTTGTGCTGCGTTTGTGGTTGTTACTACGGATGTTACAGTTGCCATCGTTATTGCTGTCATTCTCGTTCTTAAGCGCCAACACTGTAGAGTCGATGCCATTCACGCAACTCGTGCGTGCGAGCCTTTGGCAGCCACAAGGATGCGCGCGTTATGAATGTTGTAAAAAAAAGGATTTTATTGCGGACAAACGCACTCAAATACAAACACTCGAAGCGACAGACTGTCAGCAAGACGGACAGACAGACGGACGGACGGATTAAAGGGGCAAATGAACAAACGCTCGCACGCACGCCCACGCAGACAGATTTAATGTCGACTTTACTGTACGCGCTCATAAAAAAAGGCAATTTTCAAAGTTGTTGATGATGATTACTCAATGCCAGGCAAATATAGTATGCATACATACATACTCGTACATACCAACATGTACGATTGCATAAATGTACTTACATATATCTTCTAGTATATGTATAGCCTTTGATTACACATTTACATATACGCTTTTTATTTTAAAAAAAATGGAAGAAAAAAAAAACATTTTCTGCTCTAAGGCGTACTCTCATATCCGCCAACGAGTACGATGACAATGACTACAAGGATACAGAGTAAGACGCTGCTGCCTTCATCAAAGTCGATGACAAAGCATCCGTTATAATTCTCTTGCTATTTTCTGATCTAAACATACTCTGCTTTGTGTAGGAACAAACAAATCGGATATGTGCATCAGTAGATAGAGTTGACAGTGGAATACTATATTTGAAATTCAAAGACAGTAAAAAGTATTTTCTCTAATTTTGCTACATTGTCTTAAAGCTTAACTTATTGTAAAACAAAAGTATATTCTATATAAATTGAAGATTATGTATTGATTATAATGCTTATATATGGGAAAATATTTTGTAATTAAAATTATTTAACAAAATCGAATGCTTTGTAGTGTTTGATTTCTAAAGTAAATCGTCATTTTGCAATAAAAATCGAAATATACTTTTTATTAACTAAATTACTAAATATATTTATGAGCGGTTGAAAATATTTTAGAAGAACCGAAGCTGTAATAGATATTTGAGATAAATCAGTTTATATATAAACATTATTTCATACAAATACTCAAAAAATAGAGTTAAATTTCAATAAGGGTTATATGTCATAGTAATCCCACCTCAACCGTGGGTACAAAAATATTGATTTGACTTCAATGCCAGAATCATCATTGACCAAGCTTGCTGAGAAACAAATTCAGGTCTGGGTGAACTTCGATAAAAGGCTTATGTCCGGGTACCAAATTTTTAATAGTACATAACTTCTTGAATTTTTCATTAAATGAACCAAACCTACTGCAAGCAATTTATTTCAAACAATTGAATCATGCTACATAGTAAATGACATTTTCAAACACTTTACAGCAAATGTACGAAAAACTATTTGCTCGTTAAAATTCCAAATGGTACGAAACTCTAAAGAATTTCTGAAACCATAACTGAACCGCAACAAACATCTCTCATGTAGCTAACGAGGCGACAAACACGCACATAAAAATTCATATTTCAGAAAAAGAAAAAAAAAAAAAAACAAATAAAATAAAATAAAAAAAACAAATCTAATATTAACGAACTTCGATTTATTTGCACGAGCATGACTACTTTGGGAACAACTAAAGTAGGAGCAGAAGCATACGTCTTTGCCATTCATTACTCCGTGCTTGAGGCATTCGATATAGAAAGCAAAATAAAATAAATGGAAGAATGGCCAACGCAACCAAACAAACAAACAATCGACCGAGCGACAGACAGACAGACCGACCGACCAACCAGCCAACCAACGAACGACAACTTGACGTAATAAATGGCTAATAAAATTTCCAAATAAAATTACTTGGAAATAAAATTTGCTGATGGCAAACTTTTTCAACTATTTAAATACTGCTGCAATATTGGCTGTGAAGTTGGCGACGCCGCAATCGGCAGAAAATAAGCGGTAAGGAAGTAAGCGGTAAACGACATAATCTGATTTAACTCGTGCGCCGGATGCAGTGGGTTGTCAACCAACCCAATGAGAAGGTGGGATTGTTGGTTTCTTAATAACGGCATAGTCAGAGACATTTTGGTAGTTAGTAACACCAACACCCAAAACCAAAACACCAAGTTTGTCCAATAAAATTGCTAAATTTAATAAAAGCTTGACAGGCGAAAGTTGTGCAGTTAAGTTTAATGCCTCATTAGACAGTCCAACGAACGCTGTCTAGAAACAGCTACAAAACAGTTAGAAGAATGAATAGATGGGTGGATGGATGGAAGTGTTGGAGCGTAATTGCTTGGCGTGCGCCCCATAATAACTTGTGACATTGATAGCCATCATCGTTGGACCACGTAACGTGGGTTAGTCGTAAATGAAGGCGTCAGTGACGGCATTATTATCCTCGTCAAGTGTACAACTTTGCATCAAGAAGACAAGGCATCGCCTGCTTTTAACTGTGTTCGGTAAACTAAACCCAAAATTGTTTATTCACATTTTACCGGTTACTTTCGAAATGAATTTTCATAGATTTCACTTCGCTTTTAGTTAGCTACCTAAGATATTCGATTAGTTTAGCAAAGGCACACAGGCGTAAAACTTCTTAACCACAGAAAATAGTACTTAAACAGTTTCTTGCCCAATAAAACGCCCACTAATGTCTGACGCTGATGCTGATTTTCGTGATTAACACTACAGCTGATGCTGCTGTTGTTGTTATTAGTTATTTTGCCTTAGTGTGCAGATAATGGCACTTCACTGTTTATTTCAAGAATCCTCAAGATGCAAATGAAATAGTTAACTGCTATATTTCGGTTTGTTTCAGTTTTGCGACACTTACTGAAGTTATATTCTTTGCTGGATATGAAATGCTACTGTAGCAACTGCAAATCTGATGACCAACAGAGGACTGTCAATGAAAACCTATTGAAAAAGGAAGGGACTTTAAAAAAATTAGATTTATCTTAACACTTATACGAGGGTGGTCTTAGCATGACATATACTGAAACATAGATTTATTGCAATAATATTGCACCAGTAAGGGTAGAAATCCCGTGTTTCTCTGTCTGTTGTCTGTTGTCTTTTATATGATTATTCGTAAAGTTCCTTAGACAAAGGTGAATAGGCCGGATCGTGAATTTATTAAATAATTTAATTTATAAGTGCACAACTTTCTACACTGCTCTCGCTTACTTTACATTCTTTTCTGTTGTTTTTTTTTCTCTCTTGCCAAATCCAAGACCAAATCAACATTATTTGTTGGTTTTAATAATTACATAGCAGCAGCAGCAGCAAAAAAAAAAAGAAAAAACGAAAACTGAACAAGAACGAAGAACAACATCAGAAACATGGATATTCTGCGGTTGTGGCTTAGTTTGCAATTTTTTGATTTGCCCGTTAGTCCATTTCAGAAGAGAAAGAGACGCGTGGCTGAAGACATGTACATGAAGAACAGACCATACTGGACAACAATTTGTGGAAAAGAGTGTTAGCAAGAAGTTTGCTTATTTAACAAGAAAAAAAAAAACAACAAAGAAACTTTTGCTAACCGCTGCTACGACTTCTACTGCTGTCATCGCTTCAAATATGAGCATTCAAACTCAAACTCATATCCAACTGCTTAACCGGGCTTACACAATTTGTAGGCGGTGGTGGTGGTGCTACAGTTCAGTTCAGTTTTAATTTGGTTTTGCTTAGAAGTTAGCTTATTTTTCGGTTTTAGCTGACAATGGTCGAAAACTAAGCAACAGCCAACAATCGAATCTATTTGGGTGTTGGGACGTACAGTGCGGTATCAGCTGTATCATCTGGATTAATGGTGAATTTTAATTAGAGCAACTCAATGTAAATGTGGGTTGTTTTTTGTTGTCGTCGTTGTTGTTGCTGCTGCTGCTGTTACTTTCTCCAATTTCGATTGCCTGTCTGATAGCCAGCTAACCGGCCAACCAGCCAGTCAACCAGCCAATCTGACAGTATATTTTCACCCACTTTATGCGGCGTACGCTTCACACATATATATTAGCTGCAAATTGGTTGAATATTTTCGGCTCGACTTGGCTGTTGGCAGTCTATGAGTTAAGTTCACTTGAGCTTCCGCCTTACTGCTTGTCTGCCTGCCTGGCTTTATGACTCGAATAGTTTTGACACTTTTTCGTTATCAGTATTCGTGCAGCAAACAATAATTCTTTTCGGCCGGCAAACACAGTTCAAACAAAAGTGAAGCGGCGTAGAAGAGTGATTTTCTGTTAACAGGATTTTTGCTGGCATTGCCTTTATTAACGTGTTTATTTTGCTGTTTGCTGCCAGCATCATCTTATAATCCTAAAATTAATAAGGCATCATATGCATGATTAACCAAGACAGACCGACAGCAAAAGTCTTTCGCTCATTAATGCTACAGCTTCATAGTAGTATGTAGTGAAGCGGGCATAAGTTGCCATGCCACATGCTTCGATACAATTTTATTTCTTGTGCTTTGTTTAAATTCGCTGATGCTGTCAAGCTGTCATATCTTGCTCAAGCTGTCTGATAAATACGACGAGACGAAGGAGCAGACGGATTACCTGTGCACATCAGTTTCTTAGTTAATTTTATATCCATACACGACGCAAGACACGCACACACTTCAAATACAATACACACAAAAACAACCGCAGGAGTGTATAACAAAGTTTATTATGTATTATGTATAATATTTTATTTTTTTTTTCCTTTCCTTTCTTTTCTTTTTTAACTCACTTAGTATCGCTTACGAATTGCTTAACAACAATACCGTACGGCCCGTACAACCCGTTTACATGCACCACTACACTTGAGCCGTATCCGTCCGGGTTGTTTACAGCATCATCTTCTTCATCTTCTTCAACTTCAACTTCAGCTACGTATCTTATACGATATATACTCGTCGTATAGTATACTCAAGGGACACTACACTTCACTATCAACTTATCACTTGAGTAAACTCTTTGTTTGCTATAGCACTTCCGGCGGCGCATACCGTACATACCCTTTCGTTATCATACAACACTACAGTACGACAATGCGGTTCTTATTGTTGTTGTTGTTGTTTAGCTCAAACCACCGAGACACAGTCTTACAGTTAACATTGGACTCATAACACAACATTTACCGTACGACTATGTCGCTGTAATTGAGCGCTATCGATGGCACTTGCCAGCCGCCTTATTGTTTGTATTATTATTAGACGCGAAACAGACTTATATACACACACACACACACACACAACACCCAACCTACATCATCGTTATCATCATTCGATTCTAAAACATCTACAGCACCTCACCGCGTTTGTTTTTGCATTTGCCTCTGCCTCTGACTGCCTGCCTGACTGACTGACATCCATCCATCCATCATCAATGCAGCGTAATCATTCAAAAGAAAGGTGTATACACTACCGTATATACGAATAGAATGGTTTGGTATTGAATCCATTTTGGTTTTGCTTCAGTTTGGTTTGGTTCGGTTCAGTTCGATACGTTGTGGTTGGTTTGGTTTACTTCGATTCAATTCGATTTGGTTAGTTATGGCGGCATGGTACGAATATTTAGTAAGTGAACAATGCGTTGTCATCATCAATACGATAGTCATCCTACCAGTCGCGTCTATACTGACTGCTACATCATTCAATTTTCGTGCAATAAAAAAAACAGTAACAACATATTTACACATCATTCTATAGAAATATACGCTTATACTACATATATACGCTTCGGGTGCTGTGCGTCTTTTGTATCTCCGCCAAAATGTGACACGCATTCAGCGGATGTCCCTGCTACAGCGACGAATACGACGACGATGACGACGGCAACGGCAACGACAACGTTCTTTAGTTTGTTAGTTGGGTTGGTTTGGCTGTTTGGCTGGTTGGTTACTTGGTTGGTTTGTTTGGGTGTTTGTTTGTTATACTGGTTTGTTCTGCTCCAGAAATTCAACAATAGTAGCAACGCCACCATCAGCATCATCATCATCAACAGCAGCAAGAAGAACAGCAGAAGCAACATTTTCGAAAATTGTTGTTGTCGCTATGGCGGCGTCAGTTACATCGTAACAGCAACCACTTCCACTTCCTGCGCGTGGTGCACTTATCAGCGTCATCTATCTGCAGCAAGCAGCACTAAAAGCAGCTTGTCAGTATAGTATTTATGTTTACCAAAGTAAGTGAATGTATACAGTGTGTGTGTGTGTGTGTTTGTCTTTAAATACACACAGTTTTATGTTCATATGCTCCAAAAAAAAAAAAAATTGACGTATACCTTTTTCCTTGTTAGCTGTTTCATTTTTTTTACTTGCTTTTCGTTGCTCTGACACACCTTCTTCTCCGTTGGGAAAACTTGTCTGTCAGTTGAAATTCTTTTAAAATTTTATAAACGCTCCTCCATTTTTTTAAACACTTTTTGTGTTATTGGAAAGGGTTTGTTTAAAGATTGAAAAATATTAACATAATTTTATACTAAAGCATTTAACAATCAAAAAGATACTATGTACCGAGATCTTTGGGCCTGATATAAAAAATAAAACCATTATTCAATTTCGAAATATGGGTATAAAAAAGACTACAAAAACGCCATAAAGTGTTGCATTCATATTCTTAATGTGTTTCTTAACGATTTTTATTATCAAGTTTTTATTATTATATTTAAATAACACTTAAAAGTTTTATTATTTTGTATAGGATTTAAGAACTCTTTAAAAGTTTGTCTATAAACTTGTCAGCTTATCGATTTAATATTTGGTAAAGAGTTTTTTTTGAGGGATGGTTAGGTTAGGTTTTGGGATAATGCAAAAGGCCATTAAAAGTTCATTGAAATGCTACAAGATGCAACATTAGTTAAGATCCACATTCATACTAATCGATTTCACAAACTTGAAAAAAAAAACTACCCAGCAAAGTAAACTTAGAAGCATTGTTTTACTCTTCTTTGAAACCAAATTCGGCAAATATTTTTGGATTTTTGTGTTACGTGGGCACAATATAAGGAGTCTTAAATAAGATTCCGAAAGACTTTCGATTGATTTTCTTTGGAAATTTTTTTTCAAACCTAAGAAAATTGTTCCAACTAGAATTAATTTAAGAATAAATGATATCACTTCTAAAAATACCGGAAAACTAATTTCTGGAAGTTTCAACGAAGCGACTTCTGTAAGTGTCGATGAAATGACATCTTCATTGGAAGTTAGTTCTGGAATAAGCAAACGATTATTGTTGCGTTAGTTTTTAAATTCTAGAAGTGATGCATAAGTGTTAAAGGCCAATTAATATTTTTTAAGTAAACTTTGGAAATGAGTGTATCACAAGCAAAGTGCATTTTATTTTTTTAACGTAATAATAACTTTGTCAAATCTTCGTCTTCTTCTTCTTCAATACTATATATAATTTACGATGAAAAGTTTTTCATAAGACCACATAATAGGCTTAAAAACTTTTTTTTGTTGAAATTATTCTTTGTTAATATAAAATGATTGCTACAACATTGTCGTAAGATGATAAAACTGTGCCAATGTAGAAGTAACTTTTTAACACTTTTTTTCCTCTTTTTTTGTTTTCTTTGTAATAGAATTATTTTTTTGTAATTTTCCACACGTTTACAATTTTTTCTGCACGCACACATAGACGTATATGTATGTGTGTATGGCTTGCAGGCAAGTATGTCTGTATCTGTCATCCGTCCGTACGTCCGTCCGTCTGTTTACCTATTCGTTAGAGCTTACACATATTGAAGTAAGTATGCATATTTGTGTATTTTATCATATAAGTGTTTTTCTGCATGTTCAACACTTTTAAATTTCTTTTTTCTTTTACATCTTTAAGCTGTTATTACACACACACATACACACATATGTGTATAAAATTTGTTTATTTAATTTCTGTACAAAAGAAAGATACAAACAATAACATTAGAATAAAAGGGAGGAGGTTGGCAAGCTGAAAAGCTTTAGGAAAAAGGAAAGAACAACAGTAACAACAATAACAAGTGCGATAACTCACTTTGTAACAAGTAAACTAATTATTTCTTGACTTTTTTGTTATTTGGTTTCCTTGAAAAGTAAGTCTACAAATACTGAACATGCAGCATCTAGCTTGTATGTATGTAATATATTGTAAAAAGGATATGCGCGCGTTTTATAAGTACTAACACACACACATACATAAGTTTTTATCTATGAACGTTTGTTTGCTTGTTTGTGCATAAAATGCTAAATTGCAAAATTATGTACCTAACATCCTGCACACTTTGCCTAATGCTGTCTTTTAAACGAACATATGTAATCCTTTCGCCAAGCGTTGGCAGCAGCGGCAGCCTTCATTAACGCATGCACAAATGAAGAGTGTCAAGGATTCGAAAAAGCAAGCAAACAAACACAAACAAACTCAAGCTCACACTTGGAATATATGTATGTACTATACATATAGCACAACAAAAACTCAAATAATAACGCCCAACCATTTCATACTTTTGTTCCCTTTAACCAACCGGCTTCTTGTCTCGCCCAGGTTGAGTGTCAATTTTGTGCTCAACTGTTGTTAGTAGATTATTTGCTACAAATTAGCTTTCATTTCATGTATAACGGCATACATCGCAGCAAGCAAGCCAGCGAAGAAAGCACACAACAATCAGAACAGCAGAAGGAGCTGGAGCAGGAACAGCAAGGACAACGGCAACGCCAACTCAAAATATGAATAAGAACGATGTACCGGGTGTGCAGCAGCAGGAGCAGTAGACTCATTTGTATTTCGAGTATTTATGTAAATGTGTTGGCATTTTTCTTCTTTGCTCTTGGTTGTTCCGAGTTCTTAATAGCTTGAAGAATGATTGCAACTAAATGTTGAAAAATAAAATAACATAACATAACTCGCTCAAGCATAGCAAGATGTATGACGGACCAACTGAACTCAACTCTACTCTCCACTATTCCTCTTTTTTTTCCTTCTTCTTTTACATTGTGTAACCCATGATTTGCATTTCTTCTTTTTTGCCATTTGATGTTTCTACTTTCATTTTCTGCTTTCAACATTCGCTTTTATAAATAATAAAATAAATTCTTCATTCTTGGCATTAACCGCTGCCATTATTCTCTTTGCCTCAAAATTATCGCATATAATCATGTGGAAGAATTATTTTCAAAACTAATTGCATTAGTGACATTCAATTTGCTGCCATAATCAACGAAGCCGAGCCGCTATGTTAACTATGTTAAAGCCGTTTCTCTGTTTAAGCAATGCTTGTACTTTGTGTTGTACAGCAATTTACGCAAATATATATACAGCATTTAATGTATGTTATATATTAAGAATTTCGCCACTCTCTAGTACATATTATTTCGGTGATTTTTTCACAGTGATTTAAAAATCGCAGTAAATAGTAATTTGTAAATTATTTTTCCTCAGTGAATATGTTCAGTTATCGACGATTTTGTGTCTCGCTCTTTGCAAACAGTGAAATTGTCTATTTATCAGTGATTGGCGCTTTTATCACTCATCGCTTGAACATCGAAGCTGCACAAATTCGATTGTATATTGGACACTAACATGATTCGCGAACAGTGCACCTGTTCAGTAATCGCTGCTCGTTTTCGCGAACTACGATTTAATCACTTTTTGCAGTCACTGCGATATATAAGTCGCAGTCGCTAATCACACTGCAATTCAAAAATCACTCTTTTTGCCAATACAAGTACATATTATGTAATATTTTGTTAATTCTCAGTTAGTTAACTGTTTCATATGAAAAGGTTTTACTAGACAATTGAATCTGAGATGTAATAACGTCGAGTAAATGTTTTTAACATGTTCCTTGCAAAGAAACAGTTTAGTGTGACAGTTTTATGCGAAATCAGGCACAAATTTAGTGTTTGTATGAAAGGTTTTGCGTTGTGTTTAGCCAGAGGCTATCAATAAAATTGAATTAATGTAATCAAAATGAATTGTTAACACCCACGAAGCGTAAGAATTTCCAAAATAAAAATGTAAATCGACTGAAATTAAATCGTTCGTGTTATTGATTCAAAAGGTGTTCGTTCTGCTTTTGGTATTTACTACACAAAATTTTATGGAGAAAGCATTTGTTTCGTTAGAACATTTTTATATTTTACGATATTGCTTTCTATGCTATTTTCCCCAACTGACTTAGGCTATTGCACATTTTTTTTTATAGAGCACAGATTGAAGGCCGTATTTTTATGCTATTTTTTAATCAAATACTGCCTACTCTAATTTTAATAAAAGCTTTGGTAAACAGTTCACTTTCACACTAAAATAAGTAAACAAGTGCTGCGCTATGCTTTGATATGCTCCATTAAACAATAAACATTTTCAATGAGAGTCACTAGTGTATTTATTCTCTTGGCCATGTATGTAATTTCGTATTCGCATTCGCATGCTTCATTGACAAACCCAACTAACTGTGGCAACAAATTCCGGCATTGAGTGAATGATACTTTGCTGACATTTGTAGGTAAATTTGTGTAGATTTTTGTGTTTTCGGGTTTTCGAGCTCACACACACTCACAAAATTACAGCAAAGCAAAAAAAAAAAAAAAAACTAAGCAATTGTGCAGCTGTATAGCTAAATAGTGGCAGACCCAGATATTACCAGGGCAATCATGTGAATCGAGCTCTTTATAATTTAGCTAAAAAAAAAAAAAACTATGTCATCCTCAGCTGTATTTGATTAAATGTGTTTGGGTGCTTAAATATGTGTATGTGTGTCGATGTATGTGATTGTCCCACCGGAATGTAGCTTAAATGAAATAATCTTACATGTCGTTGACACATTTTTCAGACTGCCAAATACTCTGCTGGATGTTGGTTAGGCAGGCGTACGACTTTAGCTAGTTTTTCCGTAATATTTCGTTTCGTTACGTTTGCTTACCTGCAAAGAGAATTAAGCCAAAAGCGGAAGCAAAAGGAAGAGAAAGCGTAAAGAAAAAAAAGACATGTTTTAGTTAAGTGGCACTAAAGTGGTCAACAAGTTATCTACTATGCATCTAAGTAGCAAATATATACAATATAAATACATATACTATACATATGTTATATTTCTAAATAACTAGGATAACATAAAAGTTAAACATTTTGTGGCAAGATGCTTCAAGTCGTTTGTAATCTTTTTTGCCTGCATTGGTTTTTTTGTTTTAAAGCAATTTAATTATTTAGTTTTACAACTTTTAGTTTGGAGCGGCCAAAAACCATTAAAGTTAAACATGAGCCAAGCATGCGATATGCATCTAAGTAAGTAAGCCTTTTTGGTTTTTGTTGCCTCTTCTTAAATGTGACATGCAAGCAGTTGCTTGGTCACTTTTTTGTTCGAAAAGTTGTTTTGTTTTTTTTTTTATTTTATTCCTTCTTTTTTTTTTTAATATTTACCTGATGTCCTGAGCAAATGGAGCCATTCGGTACACGCACCCGAAACGGACTGTGCACCGGACATGAGGTACGTGGACCCCAACGTGATGCTGCCGCTTGCGCTGCGGATACGCCTTGTGACATTCCCGAACTGCAGGGATTGAAAAGCTGCGGTGGCGGGCACGGTGGTGGCGCTGGCGGTCCGAGACTTAATTGACTCAGACCGCTCATGCTGCGACAGTGCCCACCGCCGCCCGCTAGCATTTGGTCACCAATGCTGCTCGTCGATGCTTGGTTTCCAATGCCACCCAATGAGATGTGCGAGCCGAGCATCGCATTCGTATTGCCAACGCCACCGGACATCAACGATTGTGATGTTGGCCCATGATGTTGGCACATTCCACTGGCCGCTCCAAGTCCTGTTCCCGCTGATGACCATTGACCAACGCTACTACCGCCTATACAACCGCTGCTACTGCTACTACCGCCGCCGCCGCCTGCTCCGTTCGCCGCCGCTGCTGCTGCTGCTGCCGCCGCGTGTGTTTCGCCAATACCGAGACCGACGCCACTACAATAGTGATCCACGGTAAAACTGTCTTGGCTACCAGAGCATTGTAATCTGTGCGGTGGCGGTGAAGAAGATTGCCGCGAGTAAATGTTTATAAAGTAACTTTTCTACGTTTTCGTTGTTCTTTTTGCTGCTGCTGCTGCTGCTGCTGTTGTCCTGGCTATCACGTACCGATGCGTTGCGCTTCTTCTTATCGAATCAGCGCAACTGCAGTCGGTTACGTTGTTGCTTTAGGAATGCGAGTTCTTGATATGTTGCTATGTGCAGAATTAGCAGCTTTTGTCCAGTTTTGCATTTCCAGTTTGTTCTTGGGCACACAATGACATTATGTCTTGTTTTTTTCTTGTTGATCTTCTAATTAGCTTATTTACGGCGATCACAGAGTTTCCAGCTTTTATTTACGTTAAATTTCTTTATTATTGAGTATGTCGCAATTTGTTTATTGTTTAGTTTTCATTTATTTATTTATTTATTTATTTTTTGTTTTTAATTTATTAACTGTTTAACAACAACAACAATAATAATAACAACAATGCCTTAATTTTAAAAAACAATTGAAACGTGTATTTTTCGTTTATATTTTTACATATGTCACCCTAGTGTAAGTATCTTGTAGCGATTTTTAGTTTTAATTATTATTATTATTTTTATTAGAATTTATTTATTTTATTTTATATTTTAGTGTGGAGGTTATGTAAATTCAGTTACTATATCACTGTACAAAATGTGTTTTATTTTGTTAAAATTATTGTATCATTTAATTGATATTTGTGCGATTTTTAATGCCTGTTTTGCTGTTATTTAAATATTTAAGGTCTTTTTTTTTTTTTTTTTTGAATATTAATTTAATCACATTTTTTTAATGTTCAATTTTATTATTAGTTTTTATTACTTTTTTTTTTTTTTAAATTAAGCATGCGAGTTCTGCAAGAAATATTAGAAGCAAAAACGAAAAAAAAGTTAATAACGCGTGTCGTACTGCTAAAAAACTAATTTGTGTAAAAGGAACGTCAAGGAAGCGGAAAATGTGTTACATATTGTGTAAATATACGGAGTTTTTTTTTAAAATAAAACGGAGCAGAGTTGAAAACGAATGTAAATGCGAGTCTGAATATTTTATGAAGAAAAATAAAAAAAAAATTGTTGAAAATATACAAAAGACTTAAGCACAAAATTTTCACTCCATCTACAAAACCTTACAATATTCACTTAAAATCTGAACGGATCAATCAAATTTTTATTCTGTAAAATGTGTAAATATAAAAATTGCTGCATACTTTTAGGACTAAAGTCTGTTTTAGGAAGTTGAGTTTTTGCAGTGTATCCAAGTGTTACGGAATCTAATAAATATTCAAAACTTGCTTATCATAGCTCCAGTGACTAAGAAAGACCGGGGTTATTTTAAACACAACTGTTTGCTTTAATTTATATTTACTCATGTTGATGATGAGCTAGACACCTGGCTCTTGCAACCAAAATTTAACTTGAGAAGTTAAGCGTAATTATCGTCAATTTATTAATTTTTGTGTGTTTTTTAAAATTATGTTATGATCAGAAAATCAATTTTTGTACATATGTAAGTCACGACATAAGTGCTCTTACAGAAAAAAAATTTAGTCAGATGCTTCGCACATTTTAACATAAAAAAGGACTCAATTAGTTTCATATGGCAAACAGACATACGGACAGAAGGACATTTGTGTTTTCACATAAGCCCCATCGTGGAGCTAATCTAAACTACAAATTTTATTTCCTTAATTGCGTAATAATAACCTTTATTACCTCTGATTACTTTTACTGCCTAAATTTACTGGCTTATAAAAAATTCAAACATTTTCGATACTTCACTAAAATTTAATTGATTTTGATATTTTTCTTCAACGAATGTAGCGCCTAAAAGTATGCAATAATATATGCCACAAAACGAAATAAAACCTCATTTGTAAAATATTTTAATATGAAGTCATAAAAGCTTTTAGTTAAAATTAAAAAAAAGGAAAAAATATGTACATCAAATAAACAAAGTATTTAAATTTAACTTTCAACTGCTCTCTGAATATTTAATTTTGGGATCAACCCAAAAAAAAATAGTAAAATTAAACATTTAATTTCAAAACATTTCAAAAGCAGCAGTTCATTTAAATTCGAAAGTAGCAAAAAAAAAAAAAAAAAAAAAGAAGTGAAGATGCCAAAAACAGACACGACAAAAAAAAACTTTAATACCAACTTAATACAACATATCTCTAGAGACTTCTATCCCTCAACTTAGCTACAACAAATGTTACACAAAAATAAAAAAATAAAATAAAAACATCTCTACTACTACTAATACTAGTCAAAACTTGGCTAGGTGTGCTGAATTTACCCAAGTCTTTGCTGTCGACTACGATATACCCACAGCTCCAATTCGCACAAATGGTCTATTTATGCAAAATAGTTTTAATAAAATTTCCACAGAGAGATAATAACTGCATGCAGTGAGACATTGAATTAAATAAGTAAACAAAAAAACAAAAAAAAACAAAAAACATACAACAAACTTCTAATAGAAAAACGAAATTCGAAAAACTGGGTGAATGAACAAACACTGCTGCCATCACCGCTGCTGCTGCTGTTTATGTTGCTGCTTAAATTCGACAGCAAAAAGCTTATAAATTTTTACGGCATTCAACTGATGCTACTACTCCTGATGAGGCAGGCACTCGAGCTGCTCAAGCTGTGGCTAATGTACTAACCCAAATTCGCGCAGAGCGTGCGAATTTTCCGCCTGCGGTGGCGTTAAATACAAATACGTACAAACGTACAAACTGACAGACAAAAACCGACATATACATATGTATGTGTATGCATAAAAATCGCGTAGGCCTAACGAAACCATAAAATGCAGAAATAAGTCAGGAAAAAAAAATAAACGAGTTTATGCTGCTGTGGTCCTGTATTTTTGCTGTTTAATAATAAAAAAAAAAAAAACATACGTAATTCAATTCATAAAAAATTCAAAAACCAAAAAAGTGAAAAACACAAAGTCGAGCCAAAAAACCCATTTAAAAAAAAAAAGAAACTCGCGTGCGCATTTGAAAGTGAGACCACAACCAGGAATATACAAAAAAAAAATGGAAAAAAAATTTAAAATAAGAGCAGGCATTCAGTGAAAATGAGCTTCATAATGTTACCGAAATGGAAATGCCAAGAAATGAACTCGAATGCTGCATGACGAAAATTAAGCGACAAAATTCTTTGCATACAGCAAAAAAAAAAAAAAAAAACAAAGAATTAGCTTAGCTGAAAATGTTGGCTTTAATGAAGTTGATTCAAGGTTTACTTTAAAAGTTACAACCACATTTTTGGTTGACAGTCTGAATTCGAATTTTAACCAAATATTTTTACCCATGCCTAAATTTGAAGAGCAGAAAACTTACTTAAAACTACGATTTGCGATTTGGTTAGACCGATAACAATTCAATTTGTAACCGATACAAGTTTTTGTCATCTGCAATGCAAAAGAAAAATTTTGAAAATGAAACACAACTTTTGCGATTGTCGGAGCATGAATAATTTGAAATCGTACGAATTTACTAAATCGTAAATCTCAAAAATTTTGAGACTACGGGAGCATGTTTTCATATATTCATAGTTTTTCCCATTTTTTTTAAAAAATTTTCAATTAGTCAAAACGTTTAGCATATTTTTAAATCACGACTGTGACAAAAAGATACAATAAAAAATAGATGTCACTGAAAAAAAATTATTTAAGTCATAGAAGTTGTATTTTTACCAACTTAATTCACGCACAAAACCTCAAAATTTTTAGGAAAATATTTTCATTCTATTTTCAATAAATTCTTCAATAAATACTTGAAGAATAAAAAACTATTGCAAATTTTAAGTCAAACCTTGTTCATTTCATTTAATGGTGTTTGTAGTAATGATAAGGATATTTTTTTGAGAGTGGGTCGTAATACAAGTTGAGGTAAAAAAAAAAAAGAAATGAAAAATAAAGCAAAATAAATGAATCCAAAAAATGTTAGCTGTTATTTTTTTTTTTTTTTTTTTGATATATGCAATGTGTATGTGTGTACTAAACACAAAACAGCGTCGCAACTCTGTGTATATACACAAACACGAATACATACATACATATGCACAATATGTAAGTACGTATTTGATTTTGATGTTGTTAAGGAGGACCAGGAATACAATTTGGACTTGGAAATAGTGTTGCGATAGGAGCACGTCAGGAATTGGATGTAAGCAAGCAAGATAGTGTGTAGTATGACTATGCAGCAGCAATATATGCTTTTTTTGCACTGTGCTGTCTGTACTTACTGCAATATAGCAATTATATTTTGTATATATCTACATATATATACATATATATAGTAGGTCCGAATATGCGTATTGCTGCTTTTATAGTTGTTTTAGTTGTTGGTTTTGTTGCTGCCGCTGCCACTGCTGCTTCTGATACTGATTCTGATGCTGTAATTGTTGTTATTGTTGTTGCTGTTGAGCAAAATCAATAATAGCATTACATATTCACATATACACGTAAATACGTATGCACACACACACAAACACACCGCGAAACAAAATCGTTAGTTCATTCAATAAGCGGAAATAGCTTTAACAATGTTAATGGCGGCATACGTTTTCTATTAAATTGTTTCTTTTTTTGTTATTTTATTTAGTTTTTTTTTTTTTGTTACTATTTTATAAAAAGTCTGCACATTCACTTAAAACACTGCAATATGCATGATAGAATTATTATTAATTATTTTCTATGATTTTTTCTTATAATTCACATTGAATTGAAATTTTGCAAAATATTTTTTATAGTCATTGATAAAATAGAAAATTCGCAAATCGATTTTAAGCTAAAGCAAATATATACACAAATACAAATACTGTTCGCCCCTAAATACAAATACAGTGCATTACCTTGCGTTCTCCCCCCCTCCTGCATCAAATCACTATAAAACAGCATATCCTGCTTACTCATCATCATCATCATCAACGTCCTTTTCAACCGTGTATAGAAGCAGCAATAGCAACAAATTTTATTACATTTTTCTGTTTTCAAATGTGAAGTTCTGCGATTGTTGCTTGCTTTGGATGCTGCTTTTTTTTCTGCTGTTTGTCTATATGAATGGCCGCCTGTCTCTGACTACGTTTGCATGCACACACACACAAACCCAAATGACAGCAACCCCAACACCCCACCATGCAACAATCGCCCACATATACATATGCACAAAAGAGAAAGAGAGAGAGAGAGATATCATAGTACAATGAGTTGCGAAACGAAGCGAAGCAAAACGAAACGAGCCTGTGCGTATGTTGCGCTCTACTTGAAATCCTTGCCGTCGACGTCTTTGTTCGCTGCGAGCTACTCCCACATACACAAAAATTATATTCGTCCATCTGTGCATCCGTTCGTTCGGTTTTTCGTCTTTTCGTATATTTGCTCGTTCGCTCAATTCTCAGTATATAAACTCTCTTTCGTTTCTCTTCATTTCTCTGCGTTTGCACAATATGCAAAAAAAAATTGAAAACCAATTTTTTTTTATATGAAAATTCACTTAAAATGTTTCGAAAAAAAAAAAATATTTCACATTTTATGATTTGCATGAATTTAAACTTAATTCAAATAAAACAAAAATATTTTTAAAAAATATTGTAATTTGCAAAATTTCAATTTGGTAAAATGTTTTTACTATTTTTAAAGCTTTCATTTTTGCACTTTTCTGGCTTAATTTTTTTTTTTTTGCAGTCACAAGTCACACAGATGTACAGAAAATTATTGCTTGTGAGAAAAAATTTTATAAAATATAATAAATTTCTTTCTGTCTCAAACAATTTGAATTTATGCCTAATTTTATAAATGTTCAACTTTTTGCACTTTTTAAAAAATACAATTTGAAAAAAATGTCACAGCATTTCTTAGTTTTTTGCTTTTTTGCTAAATGACGGCCCATAGCGCAATGGTCTATAATAGTAGTCTTTGTATGTACGCTCCGTGAACTGTGCTCTATGTTGAGCTGAGCCTTTTTAACTAAAACTTTCTGACTGCCTGTCTTTTTTTTTTTTTTTTTTTTTAATCAGAGAGCACAGCTCTGTGTTCTTAGATTTTTGTACCCTTTCCAGCCAAGGGCTCGCGTTATACTGCCACAGTTCCAGCGAGCAAGGTGCACAATTATAGACTAAAAACTCAAAAAAAATTTTGGCGAAATCTACAACATTACAGAAGGATGCTGTTGTCGTTGAGAACGACGACAGACAACGATGCTGCCAACCGAATCTGATGCTACTCTCTCAGAGCTGACTATCTGATATGCTCAAAGAGCTAACGTTTTCCTGCCGCCGCTAGCTGAATGCAGCGAAACGTAGCAAAAAAAAAATATATACTATGTGTATATTTCTCCATCGTTAATATTTCTTAATGCGTTCGTGTTGGTTTCACCTTTCGACGTCAACACGTCGACGTTGACGTTGACGTCTAAGAGATGCTGCCTTAACAGGCAGTCAAACAGTCAACAGCGCAATCAATTTCCGGTGCAAATTTCATTGTTACTCTTGGCATTGGTGCAAGCGAGATAAACATATATACAAAACAGTGGGTGGTGTTGGTGTTTGTCAAAAAGTTACGTGGATATTGGATGCTGTATGCTGCTGAATCTGCAACAAGAACAACAACGACGACAACGATGTAGACTTCGGTAACAGTGAATTCGTTTCGTTTGGCGCATGCGTTGTGTTGCATACTTTTGTTGCATTACTTTTTAACATATCAAATTACAAGGTTCGATTGAAAAATTATAAATAATACTAAATTTACAAAGCTCGTTCTAATTGTTTTGGAACAGCTTTAAATAATACGATACGACGATATGACAAGTTTGTGAATGCGTTAAGAAACAGATCTTTTGGTCAAAATGTTTTCTGTGAATTTTTTCAAAGTTGTTGAAACTTTTTTATGAGACCTTTTTTGTATGACAACAGTAGTCACGCCAGTCGAGAGTGTGTTAAATAAACAGCACACGTTTGCTGTTAAATTTGTTGTTGTTGTTGCTACTACTGCTGCTACTGCTGTCGCCACTGCTGTTTTGAAGGCTTTGTGAAGCTGTGCGTTTTCTAAACATTAGTATGGGGAACACAACTACGTTAGCAGAAACGTGAGAAGTACCCGTAATTTATGGCGCAATGCCTTTTTCTTTCTTCGTTTTCATGCTCTTGCCTCTGCTGCACATCGCTATCAACGTTTTCCTCCGTCCTTGTTTACTCATATGCAATTGCTTCGTTCGCTATATACTGCTTCGTTACTCATTTCATGCCGCTAGCCTTTCACCTTTTTTTTCGGTGTTGTTGTTGTTGTTTTTTTTTTCCTTTTTTTTTTTCTCTCGCTCCATCACTTCATAATTCAACTTTTCTGCTGCAGTATAAAGTTGCTGCAGGCAGACCGCAACAGCAAGAGCAGCAACAGCGAAAACATCCGCGCTTCTGGCTTTAATGTACACCGTACAACATATATCGCACCGCACCGCACTTCATTGCCACTGTTTAAATTCAGTTCTTCTGTCTTATTGCGCGAGTATTGTTTGCGGTGTGTGGTGTGGTGTGGTGTGAATTTGTGTCCACCTTCAGGACATATGATAGAACGGCGGTTGAATTGCTAAATCTCGCTGTCGGGCATAACAAGCAAGCAAATGCTACCCAAGCGACAGCATTCAACGCTAAAGAAATTCAAAGTAGGTGACTTTAAGTATACAAAACAAATATACACACACTACACACATACATTCAGCTTAAAATATAACGTATGTGTATGGTAAATTGCAGCTAAGTAAAGTAAAGCAGGACACACACAGAACAGGACAACAAACGGCAATGGCAGCAGCTGCTCTGTTGCTGCGGGTTGTTTGCTAGCCATATGGTTGCGCCTTAGCAAAGCTTTACTTAGCCCTAACAACTTGGCCTGATCGGCCCAGCCCGCCTAGAGACTTAACTCGACTTTGCTCGGCTTGGTTTAGTTTACAAAAAGGATTCACTGCCAAAAAAAAAAAAAAAAAATAAAGTAAAAGGTGGCAACCACAACCTAATTACATGTGGTAAGCTGTTTGTCTGTTTGTGACACACATACATATAATCTACATACACATTCGACGACATAAATATGTATAACAGCAAGCGAGCGGGTGGTCAGGCGTTCGCTCAGGCAAACACTCTATGAAGGACGATACAACAGGACGAAGTTATTTGTGTATTTATCTATGTGTGTGTATATGTTTGCGATAATAGTAGGTATGTGAATCTGTAAGTTGTTTGGAATTTGTGTTGTGTAAACAAGACCCATATTTACACGTTGCAAATGCTTTGCATCGTCATCATCATCATCAACATTGCCATCGCTATCATCAGCATCATCAACAGCACCGACAAATGACAAACTGATAAGATATGAATCTGTAGTTGTGTGGTGTTCTATTCTGTTGTTGTACAAATATTTATTAATTCGAACTACGCACTTTGCGGCATTCAATTGGCCATAATGGTTATCTGCTTCAATGGCTTGTACTCGTAGTCGTATATTTCTAACCGCGAACGTACAAACGTGCGAATGAGTTTAAGCACACTTCACAATTTGCCTGATGATGAGTCCTTCGAATTTCGATTAGACGCATTGCTGCACGTACTTGTGCTCGTAGCAAAGCTTGTCGTCAGTCAAATAGGGCAACCACGCCACGGCGCTGTCGACGCCGCTTTTAATTAATGCACAAAACACAACAATTCGCAAACAATTCGAAAAACGGTTACGAAAACTATTTGCAACATTGCCAAAGAGTTAGTGCCGAACACATTTCAATGCATTTCGATGATGCTGATGCTGATGCTGATGTTGATTTCGCAATAAGCTCGCTCAAGGCTTTTCGCACGAGGCTCTGGGTCAAGGACTCGCTCATTTATTCGATAGTGCAGCACAAGTAAAAATCCAATGCTTCTAAATAATACATAAGAGCAATGTGCATATAACATTTGTCAAGCACTCACTCAGTCAGTCATTTAGTCACTTTGTCAACTGTCCGTCAGTCAGTCAGTCAATTCAATTTAAGTCAAGCCAAACCTAAAATGGCTTACAGTCCGTCCATACTAAAGTAGTCTGTTTACGTATTTTGAAAGAAACGAAAGTAGAATTTTGGTGCAATTTGGCACTGTTTTGTCATTTGTTGTCAGTGAAAACAATTGTCGACGTCAACGTCAACGTCAACGATAGCGGACAAATGACAAATCTGGTGCCAAGTCGCGATGTGGCCACAACGTGTTAGCCGCACTGCCTAATGGATTCTTTTGAAGGTTGAATTATATGTTTTCAGTTGTAGTTTTACAATTTTGCCACATAAAATCTTGCCACAAAATGTCAGCGATATGTACACTCAGAGAAAATGCATTCACAATGTGGATTCCATATTTAATGCATTTGTTTTCTTTTGTAAATGTTAAGTAAAATTTTAAAGCTTTAAATGTTTATGCTCGGACAGCTCTTTTATATTTAGTTTATATTTAGTTCAGGTTCGCTTACATCATGATAAAAAAAAGGATAGGTACTTAAAAATATGTTCTTAGAGTACTAAAGCTTTGGTCCCTACTTATTCCCAATCTAGCTCTTTTTTAATATTTAAATGACTATCGTGGCTGTTCTAATTTCAACCATAAGGGTAATGTTATATAGAAGGGGGGAAAAAACCAAAAGAACCCCTTCCTCCGTTTTTTTTTTTCTCGGAATAATGAAAAAAATTTTTTTAAAATTTAACTTCCAAACCAAATTTTAATTTTAAAATTTTTTTTTTCCATACAAATCTACCCGAAAATTTTGGGAATTTTGCATTAAAACGTCATTTTTTCATATTCATATTCTACAAATTCTAAAACTAGTATAAATTGTGTCTATGATAGTCCCAAAAAAAATTGATCAATATGGGTAGGACCAACACAAATTTTAGGTAAGGCCCCATACAAATATAACCACATAGCTTAAGGTTCATAAATATTGGGTACATCACACTCGACTTCAGCGTTCTTTTTTGTTCGTATAAAACAGCTTCAAGATTGAACTTCCTAATTGATATGAAAACTGGTGCACTAAAAAACTAAGTTTTCTCTTAACCCCTTCTCTACGTATCCCTATTCCTTTAATGGCTATTTTAGAAACCCATTGCATAAAATGAAAAGGCGGTTTCTAATTTATAAAATACACAAACAAAAAAAAAAAAGACTCTTTGAACTGTTTTTGTATATTAATTTGCAAAGTGCTATCTAATTAGTATATCAATACGTGTAAGTGCACTTTGTAAATTAATAGTCATTTTCTTTGAGTGTATAGTATGTAGAATTTATGTACGAATTGTCAAATCAATCAGATGACATCAAATCCAATCAGTACAAATTAAACTTAGCCTCTTTACCTGCTGATGTAAATTGTTGTAGTATCGCGTTATATAAGCAGGCAATTGCTCTGCTGTCTCGAGACCAATCCATTGAAAGACAACATATTGTGATGCTGCTGACACTGACGCAGAGGCCGTAGCTGATGCTAAGGATGAATCACAGCAATCGTCTTCCTCGTCATCCATTCAATCGACGAGTTGATTTTGATTTATCTGGCGCACGATTTTGGCTGTCGTAGATTCATTAGTCTTGTAAAAAGCAAGATGCTATTAGTTCTCTTGCTGGTACTTGCACTGTTACAGCACAACAAAAACAACACAAGGCACATTTTTTCTTTGCCCTCTTTTTTCCCTTTCTTCGTCATCCAATTCTTTCATACGTTTAAACGTTCTTATTTGGTTTAAGTTCAAAAATTTCACTTGCGCTCGCATTCGTTCTTACTTGTGTACGCTCGTTTGACAAACAAATTTCTTAAGCACGACATTGATAAAGCTCTTGAGACGGACGACAGGTAGCTAGCTAGCTGGTTTATATGAAAGGCAGCTAGTTACAAGAGATAAGTAAATAAGCTATGTAGGCACATCATATAGAGCACGTTGTTGTGTTTGTTGTTGGTTTGAGTTGGGCCCAATTTATGGGCTATTTGTCAATTGGCCCCAAGAGATTTTGCCGCCAAAAACGCGCAATGCACACGTGCTTGTATCAAGAGAAGTTGCAAACGAACGTCCAAAATTTCAAAATAAACCATGTTAGAGACTTCAATGGAGACGGTAACATGGTGATTGTATGCACGTCGGTGTGTCAAGCTTTAGTCGTTTTGGTTAAACCAAAAACAACAGCAGCAATAATAACCACGCCGGAGTTGTTGGACGCATAATTGGCACAGTGAAGCGCAAGCACAACAGTAGCAGTAGCAGCAACAACAACAACAATAATAATAACACCACTGAGGACACCGACACGATGAAGCTAGATAATTGGGTCAAGCGAGCGTGTGAACGAATGTAAAGTGTCAGTAGAGTAGTCTGTTCAGTGTGTGTTCAATATGCGACCGACCGACTGAGCGAGCAAGCAAGCAAGCGAAAGAACGAACATTTGAGGCAGGGTTGGCCACTTGAGAAATAATTTTGATGAAGGTTTTTTTCCTGTAACAACAACAATGGCGACGTCGACGACGACAACCAACAACGGCACTGAACACTTCACACGCGATTCTCAAACAAGGAAGTTGCCAACTTTATAATTTGTACAAAACGGAAGGATGCGCGCGGTTGATACAACGCAACGAGGTAGCTGGGTAACTGGTAGAAGTAAATTCGCGACAAAAAGGACTCGTGTAAATTTCAATCTTGTGGTGTTTGTCTGTCTGTACTTCCATTTTTATCCTTTTTTTTTTTTACAAAACAATATTTGTATTTTGCGCTTGTTAGGCGCTTTTTCACACATCAGTTGGTAAGCGCCAAATAAATCTAACGAATTCGGCTGTCGAGGAATGCGAGCAACGCGACAACAAAGGAATGCTGCTGCTGCTGCTATAGAAACAAGAGCAGGAGAACATTCGAGCGCGACGGTGCCTTATCCCCTGGCGGGTAGGAGGCAAACTAAACTAAAAACTGAAATATAGCAAAGCAAAAAACTATGAATGTATATGCGCGTTTATTTAAGTCAATCACGAACGAATGCGACGCCGAAGTAGACAGAAACGACGACGACGACGACAACGCCGCCATCATCATCATCATCATCGTCACTATTATGCAGTATCATACCCATAATCCTCATGCTCAGCAGCTACAGCGACAGCTGCAGCTGCATCACCCTACTCAACACCCAATTACAACGGCGCTCGATTTAATGTATGTCCTATACATAGCTAGCAGCAGGAGTAGCGACACTTATTCCACCTCGATGCGATGCGATGCGATGTTCTTGCTGCTTCGCAAATTCAGCTGCAGCACCTTGCACTATACTACGCTGCAATGCGTTTTATGAGAGAACTCTGTGAGCATCCTGAGAGAGCGACTACACACTCAGCGTGAGCATTGAATGGGGCGATGCGATGCGATACGATGCCTTGGTTATTGCAGCTACTCCAGCTCCTGCTACAACTCGCTATCAAGTACACGCTTGCTGCTGCTGCAACTACAGTACGAGTACTACTGACTTTGGTGGTGTCTGTCTCTTTTAAACTTAGTTACATCATATCGCTTGGACGCTACGGCGGATGAAGTATATATCAAATGACCGACAGAACCGCCACATTGTTTTCATGATAATACTGCAGCACTTTTGTGCTTTACTGGACACTCTTGTGAAGGGCTTACTTGCTTTATACGCCTGAAATAAATTTTTCGTTGCGCGCGCGTCCTGTCTTCTATCTCTGGCACTACTATTTGTTTTTTTTTTTTTTTCGTTTTTCCACTACTCATGGTCTGTTTTTTACTTTCAGCTACATATATTTTTCATTGGCGAGTTGCAAATTTATGAAAATGAGCAACTCGACCAGAAAAAAATGAATCTGATGCAGTGATAGCCTAAAAAACAAAAAAAAATGAAGGAAAATGAATGATGAAAAACATGCGCCCACATAAGCACAGAGATACTTTCATATGCATAGTACTTGCACATACGATATATGACAAGGCTAGAAAAAAGTATATGCAATGTTAAGTGTATGTACGTACGGACATGTATGTGTGTGCGTGTATGTGATATCCGCTTCAAGGAGCAATTAACGGCAGTGCCAGAGTTATAACGCTCATAACTGACATACACTCGGACAGACAGACGGCCAGTCGGACAAATGACCAAGCTGGCTTACTTCTGACATATCGTTAAATGTTTTTATGTTATAAATATGTGCACAGGACCGAAATTTGATAATTTGACAGAGGGCGCTTTAATATGTATGTACTAAGCTAACAGCTGAATAGCTGGTTTTCTATTTTACGGACATTTTCGATTAACACTTTCGTAAAATCTATTAACTACTATTGGAAGTAAAATTTTACAAATATTTTTGTCATACACCCATATTAGAAATTATTAATGGAAAACTAAAGCTTAAATGAAAACAAACCCTGATCGTCTATATTGATATTAAACATGCAAATACCAACTATCTTTTGGCAAAATACACTCAGAATATGTCTAGCTAATTGTTAATATATTTAATTTGTATTTATAGGCTGTTCTGATTTTCTACTTTTCCGGAATCAAGACTATTCAAAAACGTTATCAACGAAGTAGATACTCTAAATTAGAAAAACTTCACAAAAATAATTCCCTTGGTTATGCTCTAAACAAAACGTAAATATTTTTTTTTTTGTAATTTTACAAGGCCCAACTTAACAATAAATACGGACCTGCCTACATGCATATGTATCCATATGGGTGCGTCTGTGCGTTGGTGGCCATTGGACTGGCTGACTGCAAAAATATATCTGCCACTTGAGTTGTAACATATTTTTGCGCAAAGCCTACTCTGTGCCACATTGAACGCCCAAAGCTGCCGCTGGCCAAATGCCCAACATTGCTGCCCTTCATTGTTGTTGTTTTTTTTGTTGTTGCTTTCGTTTTTGTTTTGGATGGTATTAATAATATGAACAGCAAGATTGCTTGGGCAGCATTTTCGTTTGGTTTATTGCGCTTAAATTGTTTGCATTTGCCTGCATTACCCAAATGGATAAAATGGACGAATGACCAATGGGAAAAATACTTACACATAGTAGAAAAAGCTTAGCAGATTTCAGTTGCAAACTCAGCTAAATACATTTCAAAAAAATTTTGGCTTTTGTTTGTGAAAGACAACCAAAGGCATTTGTACATTTAAGAAGTTATTTTCAACTGAAAGGATCAACATATAGCAGATGATATGTTGACACATGAATCAATCTGTTTTTGGCTTATATACGTTACCAAACTTATACACAATGGCTTACTAACTGAACAATGCCACTTAGTTGCATAAACTATTTGACTTGAAGCATTTTGCCAATGCATGATTTGCACACAAAAACATTGGAAAATCATTTATAAATTAATATATTGAACACTCACCTGCATATGAGGCGCCGCCAGCAGTTGCAGTAGTTCATCTCTCGCATATTTCGTTGCAGTAGTATTGCCTTGCACCGAAGATAGTAACTCGAGTACATCGCGACTACGCGATACTGCATCTCCCGGCGGCGCACGTCCAGACGTTATAACCGTCGAGCTAATTCGATCGAAGAGTTGCAAAAATTGATGCAATCGTACATCGCGTAGCATATCGCGTAACACATCCACATCAACATGTGCATCCTGCAGCGAATATATATCATCCAGGCAATCGAGTATACGCTGCACCGCTTCGATGCCTGCCTCCTCGTCCGCCCATTCGTTGAGCATTTCCGATGCAGAAGCAACGGGCACTGAAACGAAAAAAAAAAAAAACAAGAAATGATTAAACATACAAAGTTTGCCATTTTCAATTTTTAAATTGATAACCCACTTGAATCTGTATCCGTGCCAAAAAGTGGATCCATTGTAGTACCGCCCGCTATAGCCTGCACTGCACCCTTCAGCTTACGTCGTGCATTGTAACGCTTCAATTCCTCTACAGTATCAGCTAAATGCGTACGCTGTAATTTATCTCGATCTCGTATCCATGGATGTTCAAGAACTTCTGTTATTGAAAGTCTATGATTTGGATTTGAGGCAAGCATTTTCATGACTAGATCTTTTGCAGTTGCACTAATCGATTTCCACTCAGGCGCCTCGAACTGCAAAAAAGAACAACAAACAGAATTTTTAAAATATTTGTTTAACAAAATTTTTTTTCTCTTTTACCGAAAGTCGACCACGCGCTATCGAATTCTGTAATCGTACACCGGAACCCAAAAAAGGCAATCGTCCTGACAACAATACATGCAGCATAACACCAGCACCCCAAACATCGCAACCTTTACCGTACAGACGCCGCGTAACAACCTCGGGTGCCATGTAGTGTGGGCAGCCCACGCGTCCTGTAACATGAATTGGCAATTTAACACATTTGCATAAGTCACTAATGCAACGTTATGCTTGCTTACCATGCGTTTCTATAGTCTCTCTACCACCGGGCAGTTGTATTGCTGAACCAAAGCCGCCTAGTTTAACTGGTGCCGAGTTATCAACTGTGGCAAGCAGCGCACAAGCAGGTCGCACATCGCGATGTAAGATGTCGTTCTCATGACAATAGCGTAACGCTTCCAATATTTGTCGCATATAGTGACTAAAAAAAGTGGTGGCATTGCATTAATATGAATAACTGATGCATTTTGGCTTACTTACCATGCTACAGCTTCGCTGTAAACAAATCCAGCTACTGCGCGTCGCACAACCTCAAAGCACAGATCGGAACCTTCCATGCTATTTAAAAAAAAAAAAAAAAAAAAACAATATATCAAAAATAATTTATTATTTTATATGCATATACTCACAATTCGAAAACCATATAGAGCATACCCTCCGAGCTGTAGGTCTCCAGCAGCTCGACAATATGCGGATGTTTCAACATGTGGCATATTGTGGCCTCTCGCTTTAAATCTGCAATAAAGTTGACGACGCATCGTCGACAGCGGTGACGTAAATGAAGAAAGCAATTAGTTTCTATATTAAAAGTTATAGTAGCTACTATCTATCATCGATATTAAGTCACGAACAAATATATTGCGCTAGCGTTACTAAATCCTAGATACTCATTTTTATTATTTTCTTCATTATGTTCTTTTTTTTTTTTTTTTTTTTGTTCAGCATCAGCTGCGACATCGCTCAGTGAAAGTTGCCGCCAGTCAGTTAGTTCAAAACGATAAGTGAAATGGATTTAGCGCGCTAGCAATAAGTGAATTATGTTTGGCAATGTATCATCAGCCGAAGCAACAGTCTTATGGAATTTCTAATTGAACAGTATTTTCGTAACGTAGTAAAGCGCATAACAAATGATTATATACGAAATAGTAGGATGAATAAATGGATGGATGGTTGGTAGGGGTAACAATAAGCGAAATATGAGGGCAACAAATAGCCACCCAATGCGCTTGTACAATTAGGAGCAACATAATTTTGAATAATTGAGTAGCTTAATTATAATTTATTCACGCCGCATGGGTTACAAGGACGCATAGTATATTCGTTCGTTTATTCGTATGTTCGTACGTATGTACGTCCGTTTGTTCGTTTGTTAGTGCTGGCCACCCTCAAATCAGTTTGGCCAGTAACAACATCATCTTAGTTGGTTAACTGCTCTTACCCGCTGTACTCAGACCAGGACTTGCTGTGAACTTTGCCACATCAACGATTTTGACAGCAAACTGCTGGTTGGATTCCCTATGTATGCAACGTCGCACAATCGAAAATGGACCTCTGCAATGAAAGCGTGTTTCGAAAGAAAGTGAGAAGGTTACAAAATGCGGTAAATGAAAACGCTCTGCACTGCGCTCAATTGTCCCCATTGAAATAAATATATAGGACACACTTACTTGCCAATGACCTCGCAAAGCTCGTATACATCATCAAAGAGAATTTCGTCCTCGGCCATTTTGAATAATTGATGAACTTGTGATGGCGCTGTTCGTGATGTTGTAAGTGATGGTAGTGAAGGTAGTGGTGGTAGTGGTGGTGATGTTGGTGAAAATATTGACGATGGTTTTAGCGGTGGCAGCTATGTTAGCGTAGGCGCTGATGATGATGCCTGCTCAATTGCTTTTCAGAATATTGATGAGTTTATACGCTATTTCACCGCACACACCGCTATTCCTTCTATTCCTTTTTTCCTATGTCGTATCGTCGCCCTCGTCGTCGTTCTGCTTCTTGGCGGATTGCAGACTATAAAAGCTGCAGCGCCTACGCTCCACAGCCGCTTCTGATTTACCAATTCCGACTTTCACTTGGTAAAGTTGTCTTTCTGAATTGTTGTTATTGCTATTGTAGATGTTCGTTGTTAAGCTTTAAAAATTCATTTTGTCAAATGTACAATAACTGGAAAAAATGAAACAGAAGAAAGAAAAAAAAAGGACATAAATAAGCAAAGCGACAAGAAACAAAAATCAGAAATTGTGTTAATGTAATAAGTGAATAACAGCAGCAGCAGTGGTGGTGGCAGTTGAACAATGATGCTGCGCAAAACGGAAATGGCATTCATTAATGGCAGAAACAAACAGTAGAGCAACAACAAAAAATAACAATATATAAAAGAAATAAGAAATCAACGACACACAGACACCCACTGTATAGTATCATGCCACTTGAGTGCAGCAGCAGCAAATAAGTGCCCAAAATCATTGAAATGTGTCAATCATAAAATGAGCTCTCTTCATCGTTGATTTAGCTTTGGCAATGATAGCAATGACAGCTCCAGTAGCAGGTGCCGAGATGCTTTTAGATCGTGCAACACATCCTGACGGCAACGGCGCCGGCCTAAGGCAACAACAATAGAATTCAATTACAACAAACATCTTCTTTTTTTTTTTTTTTTTTGTTGTTGTTGTTGTACAATGGGCGCATTTTATCTTTGACTTTTACAGCGGAAGGAAATTCTCACTGTCAGCAGCAGTAGCACCAAAAAGCAGCAAACATCAACAGCATCTTTACCGTTCCATAATGCTATGCTACACCAACAACTAATTTTCATCATTCTAAGCAGCAGCAGTATCATTTTTATCATCATAGTCAGTTGGTTAGCCATGAAAGCGATTTGAATTTTGTAACGGAAATGATTTTCTATGAAGCGTTTTGTTCATTGATCAATGGACAGACTCGCAGACAGACAGACAGACAGGTGGACATTCAGCTATTCAAACGCAATATCCTTTTAAGGTGTTCATTTAAATTGATATTAAGTGGTTAGTGTCGTTTTTCATAATGAAATGTGGCACATATCGTGCATTTTGACCAGGGCTGCAAACCGGTTTTAAAACGAATCACAGAACTTTGGAGCGTTTGCCCTGAGCCGTAACCCAAACTAGAACTTCTGAAAATGGAATATAACCGGCAAAAATTTGGTATTTCTTTAAAAGGACTATCTATTTAATATTGTGTCATAATAAAATTTAGTTGTTTTTATACGAAGTACGAGTATATGCGAAATTGTTCAAAATGTTAATAGAAGTCGTCAAAGACTTAATGTCAAAAACTATAAAAGGTGGTCAATAAATTTAAATTTGTGTTAGGGTTCATTGTTTTAACATGCATTTTCCTTGGATCAAACTGAACCGCGTTTCGACAATGACATAAAACCGGTACGTGAACCCAAATAACGGCTCAAAGGCATCGCGAACTACGCACCGAACCACTAACAGTTTTTAGTGGTTTGCAGCCCCGGGTAATTTTTTGAAAGAAGCATCCAACAAGCAACATAAGCTTTCACTGTTCGTTGCTTCTCGCACCATAAAATCAAATTTGATTCTCCTGCTGTATTAGCAAACTTAAATCACGCCTATCTTGGAGACAATAAGAATTAGATTGCTTGGAACCCTAATGAAATACATTGGTAACCTTATTTTTAGCCAAAAACATTGGTAACCTTACAAAAACATACTCCAAAATTTTAATATTTAAAGTTTTAATTAAAAACAATTATTCGGATTGACATGATTTTTGTTTCATTTTTAAATCAAGCAATTTACTACTTTTTTTATAACAATTTGCGCTATAGCAACACTGAACGACAGGATATGTGAGAGAGAGAGGGAGAGAAATAGAAGATAAATAAGAGAGAACAGTCATTTATATTGATGGTTCGCATATGAAATAGAGAACAAATATGTTTATGACAGAGAGCGGCTAGTTGAAGGAGCACAGCACAATGTCAGTACGTAGTAAAACTTCCAATTGTAATCTAGTTGGAATATATATACACATGCCTAAAACATATACATTCATACATCGTAGACGATATGAATTAAAATAAAATGTCGTTGCCTTAAAGCTAATTTTCAAAGCATTAATATTTAATTAAGACAAACAATTTATGGCGCACAGCAATACACCAAGGTGCAAAGCGAGCACACACCTACATTATACGTACATATTTTAATACGAAAAAGGGCAAAAATACTCCAAATAAAATATTTAACAATGCGCATAGGGCGCGGCGGTGTTAAAGTCAGGTTAGGTCCTTGATGCTTGCATGCTCACTCACTCACTCATTCGCTCGCAGCAGGTCCTTTGCTTTACACTTTTTGTTGTTGTTGTTTCTATAAAATTCCTTGACACTTTGCCACTAACTCATACATACACATATGAGCGCGAATACTCACACATGCATATATAGAAACATAAAGCAAATATCCCCTTCCACCCACTTACTCACTAACACATAAACACATGCACTTCAGCAGGTACAACACAACGAACCATTAAATACTTTTGCACAATGAAATTTATCATTTTGAGTACATGCACCTTGAATCGAGTATTTACTGCAGCAGTACTACTGCACTAAAGAAATTGATCTCTTTTTGCACATTTTTTTTGTTTGTTCTTTATTTTTTTTTGATTTGTTTTAATAAAAATCACTTACAGACAGGTGCACTAAATTATCAAAATGAAAAAAAAAGGCGTAGGGCAATCACAGAACAACAAAAGCAATAAGAATCACGAGAGACAACTGATTAACAGCAGCAGCAGCAGACAGACAGACACCAAAAAAAATCACACACACACACACACATATGCACAGCCACAGGCAAGTTCGCATACCTAATCAAACGGCAGCCGCGACGCTTTTAATTTACGAAATTTGCACTTGACGCGCTGGATTTGCATTGTTTTTTATGCTCTATGTACTTTACTATGTCTGCATAATACACATTAAAATGTTTTAATTTAAAATAATGCTTAAATTATTGCTTGTCGATTTTCTTGTGAATTTTGCAAACCGCGAGAGAGTCAAGACAACAATCAATAGACGTGAAATTGTGTACAAGTATGTGTGTGCGTGCGTGTATATGAGTTTATAATTTTAACTCATTTGCTCTTATGCAAGATATGGTCTGTACAATACTCTTTAGAGAGCATAGCTCGCTCTATCAAAGACGCCCCTCAGTACAAGAAGTGCTGCCAAGTTAATTATTTATGCAGTGATATGGCAACGCTCATTTAACCGTTACAAAGTGTTACCAATCAATTTCTATTAAAGATTTAAAGAGATTATAAAGGTTTGTTTAGCCGATTCTGTATCAAGTTTTATGTATTCGTTTTGAAATTTTCGGAAAACTGAACAAACCAAATCTTTTTTTAAATTTTTAAATATTGCAATTGTATTATAGAGAACTATAATATACAATTTGTATACAAAAGATTTTGAAGATCAAGCTTTAAACGCTAAATTGAGTATAACTGAATAAATGATAGAATATAAAAAACAGAATAATGTTAGATACGTTGCTTATAAGTACCATAAAAGCTTTTTTCCAATTCGTGTTTCCGGGTTTTTTAGAATAATTCTTAAAATATTGGTTCTAGAGAGATCCTGTGACCTACATTTACAAAATAAATTTCATTTCCATTCATTACAAAGCTCTATAATAGGTTCTTAGCCCGGTTTCCATTCAAAAGTTTTTATATTGCTTCAATTTGGCCATTTATGGGTAAACGGTAGGTCCAAAGGGGCTATAACTGACCATAGAAAAACATATATTCATATATTCAATATATTCAAAGTTTTATTAAAATCGATGACAGACACTTGGCTAGCGTTACTTATTAGACATTTTGCTTTCCAGGCAACTTCTTAAAAGTGGTTTGCTTTTTCTTTTTTTGATATAAAAGGTATGTTTAAAAAGATAGGATACATAATTAGTAAATTTTCAATTTTAGACTTTAAAAATCAACAGATTATGATCACTTCGATGTAATCGGGTTTCAACTAATTCTGAAGAGTATTTTAACTTTAGTACATAAAATAAAAAACGTATTTCTTATTAAAATTAATTCAAATATGGATGTAACTAATATGGCTAGCATCTTTATTCTCCCTATAACTTGTATAAAGCACAAAAGGCACAAAACATTAATATGGCATATAACACCTAAAAGAGTTTTCTCGATTTTAATACGTGCAAAGAATAGTTCAATAGTTGAGGTGCCGTGCCATCTAAATATCTACATCTAGTTTTCTGTGTATATGTATAGTACAGTGTACGGGGTACCAACTAATTTCGTATGCAGAGCATCGCGTCAATTGTATTGGGTTGGATGGTTAAGTTGTGACGTCGTCATCTTTAACAAAGTATCTAAAAACCCATTTGCTCTTTGCTGCAATCAAAAAATCGTCATCAATTACATAAATAAAATTGCTTAACATATACAAAAGAAAGAGAAACACAAAAACAACAAAAACAAAAAATAGGTATAAATAAAATAAGAAATATCAAAAAATGTGTAGGGGGAAAAACCTTTTGTGCGTTGGTTGACAAAAGACAGATAGAGGTGCTCATTTTGAGGTGCGCGAAGTAATATCAAATCAAAAACCATATAAAGGCGAACTAATGGACAGATCAACAGACAGACAGACAGACATACAAATATATGTAGTAAAGAGCTGACAATAAGAAACACCAACTTCAATTCCACTCGACTTGTGGCTGTCGCGCTTAATGCGTGTGGACAGACGGACGGACAGACAGACTTACTGATCAAAAAGACAGACGGACAGATATAATACGTAGGGATACGGGATTGATATGAAAAACTGGTTTTCGTTTACACTCACGCATTGTTGTTGTTTTTGTTTATGTTGTTGTTGATTTTGTTTTTATTATTTTATATACATTTTCCCGCGTCCTTCATGTCCTATTCTACACTGTGTGTATATTGATGTCCATCTTACCTGTATTTTATGTTTGGGTGTACCTGCCTGGATTTGTTTTTTGTTTTTTGTTTTTTTTTTTTCTCTTACGATTTTTGATTGTCGCGTCTTTGATTGCTTTCCTATTGTCTGTGATGTGTTGTTTTGCTTTTTGTTTTGCTCGTTTTTAGATAAAAATATATACGTATATTTTTTTTTTCTTTCGATTTTATGCCTACAGGTAACAGATATAAAAAAGAATCTGTAAAGAAAAAAAGCGCGCCAAAATTAATGAGTTGACTTTAATAAAAAATCGCTGTACCAAATTGTAAGAAGCTGTACCAATAATATTCTTCTTAGAGCACAGCTGTGCCTTAAATTAATTTTACTATTAATGCCAATTCATTAGATTAATGCATTCATTCTGGCAGCATCCATTAATTTATTTCTTTTACCTAATTTGCTGCATTACGTAGTCAAATTTCGATGAGTCAGTAATTTACCCAGGTTAACCTGGATGAAAAAAAACAAAATTTGAGCCAAAACTTGAAACAGATCCTTAATTTGCCAACGAGAGAAAAGTGCGCATATGGCATGCGTTGGTGTTGAATAACAATTTGGAGTAGAAGAAAAAAAAACAAAAAATTTTAATTAACATATAATGTGCATAAAAAGGAACATACTGCTACATTATACCCTACATATTTAAATAATGCGAGGTATATATACATACATATATTATTATATGGAAATGCAAATACAAATTGAAAGTGCTTCTTGTTTTGTCATAAATTTTTTATTAGATAAGAAAATAAGTCCGAGTTGGTTGCTTAATTCTCGCTTATCTTTTTGCTTCTATCGGACAATACAATGGAACTAACAAACGGACAGACAGACGGACATGACAAAATGCGTTTATTTTGTTAAGTTGATAACGAATATTCATATGATAATAATGATAAATATAATTTACAATATCAAGACCCCTAGTGGTCACAATTTCCATTCGAAATTTTTCCGAGCTGATTCGGTTTTATCTTCACAAATGGACAGACAAACATTACAAAATGAGTTCACGTTGTTGACTTGATAAAAAAAAAATATACAATGTAGCCTTTTTTCTCGTTCAATCAAGTCTGAATTATAACCATTTGAAAAATTACTTAGTTCAGTATTAAAGATAATATGCTGAAACTATACATTTAAGCTTCTCTCAGCAAAGTTCTTTTTTTTATTATTACTTTGATTCAAATCATAACTTATTAATGGCAGAGCTCTAGGTCAGAGCAATAACTTTTTTGTCAGACAATCGGAAAATTGATCCATGACAAAACAAAATAGACTCAATTTCCTAAACTTTGAGCCCAATTTAAACTTTCCACGTCAATTCAAATAAAGGGGAGAGGAGGTCGACTAGAAAGAGAGACCAAAAACATTAATACAGAAAAAGGTTTATTGGATAACACTACATTGATAATACTCGTCTTACACTTATAACGACGGGCATTGAAATATAGTATTGTGAGTGTTTATTTATTTAAAGAACCTGTGGGTCACAGATCCAAAAATGAAATTGCTATCTAAATCCATGGACTCATGAGTATTTCTTATGCTAGGTACAGCCTTTATTGTAGAAGAATTTATTCGATTTCAATGATTTTTTATTTCTTACTTCAGCTAAACAAACGAATTTTCTTCAGAAACTATAGTCTTGTAATATTTACGTAAATGCATTTGAATATATTAAATTGATTTTAAGTGTGGCAAAGATATCTTATTGCAATTATTTTGTTAGTTTTAACAAATTTTCTACCAAGTTGCATATCATATTTCCAAAATGCTTATAGAACATAACAAAATTACTGTACAAAATCAGGGTCAAAGTGATCAACTGAAATCTCAAAGGATTAACTGTAAATTGATATCAACGCCTTTTGGACTGTGACAGCAGCCAATATGTTCAAACACTTCTTCTTCTGTTCTATGTAGTATAATGTGTAGCTAGAGTGAAGTCTACGAAAAATGTTAAGAGTCATTATACGAAAAGTAGTTTTAGTTGGTAGGCACCATACAAAAAACAACAACAACAACAGAATTGGAAAGTTGGAATTTGACTGACATTTGACATATGACAGACATCAAATATGATCCATCCATCCATCCATCCATAGTCCATCGTTCATTTGTCCATTCTGGCAGACAAGAGACAAGGCAATGAAGCGTACAAATCCATGTTTGATGCAAATACAAGCATCGCTTACGCGATACAGATACACACATCAGACGACAGACAGACAGACAGTTCGACAGACGGACACACCCACGTAAGCAAAACGAAATGCAGCACATGTGGCTGTGTATTATATTGCTGTTCCACTAAAAAAGCATTAAACGCTTGATTAAATTTCACTCTATGCACACCCATCCATCCATCCAACCAACCATTCGACCATCCATCCAACCATTCTCGAAAAAAAGGCAAATATTTCATACTCAGATACAGTGAACTGTCGTTAATCAAAGAAAAATGTATTACAGAAAAGTTTTTTGTTACATATTCTTAAGACACTAAATTCGGAATGAATTCTGTGAAAGGTGTTCCTGTACAGAATATTTAAATTTAATTTAGATATGACAAGTTTAAAACGAACGTCAAGGTAAAACTTTTTTCTAGCTTCATTTCTACTTCATCTACTTCAAACTCGAAAAAATGTTTTATTTGTAGTACCTAATGAACTACTACAACCTATATAAAACTACCATAAACACATGTAAGTGTTTTAATATCAGAACTTTTTTAAAATTCAAACTTAAAACATTAAATTTGTTGTTGCAGCATAGAAAGGACCCAAATTAAACTAAACAACTATATAAACCTGCGCATCCTTGGTTTTTTCAAAATGTCCCAATGGTTCCGTGGGTCCCGATATTTTTTAACCTTTTAAATATAACATTAACATTTTTCCATTCCCATTCCAAACGTTAACCTTACAAAACTACACCATTTTTTTTCTGGTTTTTATCTAAAACTTTTTCTGTTACTAAACCCAGAATCATCGATTTCAGTATGGATTTCACCTAAGATAGTCTAAAGAGAATATTTCAATCTGGCTTTAATCGGAAATTTATTTTATATGGCTCTAATAGAACCCAACTGTGGGTCCCTGTATTCCTTAATAAAATTTACAGTTTAATATTTAAAATTTTTTTTATCGAGTTTTCACTGTAGAAACAATCACATCTGTTGTATTGTTATAATTTTTTTTTTAACATTTAACTAAAACGCATTCATTTTTCGTTGGTACTTAGTCTTTTACTTTTGCTTTGTTTTAAATTTTAGGTTTTTGTCTTTAATTTAATTTATTTTTAAAAGAAATAACAACAAAATCGTACATACACATACATACATACATATATGTACTGTATGCAAATATAAACTTGCGTTTGTGTGTACATTTATTTCGTACTAAAAAAAGTCAGACAGACGGACAAAAAATCATTGCGGAACGTGGAAACCTATAAAATGCACTATGTGCTCTCGTTTCCTGCACATATAATATCCGCGCTCTTCGTATTACTCCTTTTCCCCTATTTCACCTTCATTTGCTTTTATGCAAATGCATTCAACTGTTTCCTTTTCGACACTTGCCACACTTGCTATCTCTATCGCACTGTCCACCTTTGGTCACGTCACTCTTCATCGTTTGTCCCGCGCGCGTTTCAATTTGACGCAGACGGTGAGAAAAATGTTTTGCATTGTTTATTTTTATTCTTCTTTGCTGTGTTCTGGTCAGGACATCCGTTCCAGCGGCATCAAAACAGCAACAACAACAACAACAACAGAAACAACTTCGTTTAACCTGTTGCCCACTACTTCGTCGCTCATTATCAAATTGTCAGGTGTAGCATTTTTTTTTTATTTATTTTATTTTTATTTTTTTGTTCTTTATTTTTTGCTTGTTTATTTGTTTCGTCATGCTCTTCGCTTAATGAGCGCACTTAGTCAATCGTTTCTACACCCATTAGAGTATGTCCGGTCACTCTACTACAGTTCAACACTTAAAAAACTTTCAAATCATCTTTGTTGATGAAAATTAAGTGAAGCATAAATTTTTGTAATGCATTGAGATAAAGAATTTTTCGATTTTTTATGTAACTATCGTAAAAGTTCTTAAGCAATTATTGCGCTTGGAGACTATAAAGGGTGTTTTAAAAAACAAAATTAGGATGGAATTATGTTATTGCTATGGAAAACAAAATCAATGAAACTATTAAGGTGGGAAACCATTTGAGAAGGTCGAAACTCGAGAGTTTTTTTTTTTTTATTTTTGAGAAAGAATAATCAAATTTTTTTTAACTGCGTATTATTCGAATTTATGAAGTACGTTTTTAAAGCCATTTCGTCCATCGACGATCGTCATCAAAGTTGACTACTTGCGGGACACCTGGAAGTCACAGTTCTGTCAGAAATCATTAATTTTTTTTTTTAAGAATATAAACCTAATTTTGGGCAAAAGAGTTCAAAACGGCTTGTTTTAGAGGTGTTTGAACAAAATATCATGTGTTTTTATAATTTTTTCCAACTTTCTTACATTGTAAAATATATTTTACACCAAAATATCATTCTCAAAGTACGTTTATATTTTGTACTTGAATAAAGAATATTCACTCAAATTTTCAGATAGATTTGTCAATTACTTTTTCAGCTAGAATTCCCGCAAAAAAGTCGTTTCTTGAAAAACTCATTTGAAAACAAGAAAGAATCTTTATGTACCTTTAGTTAAGTCCTATCTTAGAAGCATAGCTTTTGTTTTTATTTTCTTAGAAAAACTTGATAAATGGGCTAAATTTGTATGGGGGCTATTGCTAAAATTTGTTTTGGTCTTACCCATATTGGATTATTTAATTGTGACTATCATACACATAGTTTATACTAAATTTAGACTTCCTAGAACAAGACACAATGTCGTTTAGGGTAGATTTGTAAAATGGGGCTAGAGAAAAACAGCTTGCAAGTGCACACATACGGCAAACAGCATGACGAACGGATATAGCTAATTTGACTGCACTTCCGATGCTGATTAAGATTGTAGTAAAAAGAAACGGGAAAAATATGACCCGAATTTTTTTTTTTTTAGATTAGTTTATTTTTATATAATGGTGACCCCGGAACCAATAAGTTTTCTATGTATAAAAAATAAATCGTTTACTTCTCATACCGTTCCATTTTATATGCGCTACATCTAAATCATATTTTTATTTGTAGCACCCTTTAATGAGAACTTTAAAGCTTTTTACTGCAATTGCAGACTATCTCGTTCATTCCGCAAAATTCTTCTCTTTTGCTGTTATTTAATCAATTTCGAAATGATAATACAAAAAAAAATTCGTTTTAGCCAAAATAAATAAACTAAAAAACAATAAGCAACGAGATGAAAAACACAAAAACAAACTGTGCATAAATTAAGGTGCGTTAATAAGATGATGATGTGGAGAGGAAGCAGCAGACACAAAATTATTGAAATGCACAGAAGAGTTACGCAGTACCAAAAACAAAACAAAAAACTGAAAGAAAAAAAAAACAAAACCAAACTTGTTTATTTTCTCACAGCGTTGAAGAAAAAAAAAAACAAATACAGACAAAAACGCATTGGAAATTAAAAAACTGTTTAAATCGAAGAAACCCTAATCAAAGTGTGGGACGAGCCCTACAAAATAGATGCATGCACAAATCAGATGCTGCATGGGGCAACAAAAGCAAAAGGGGAAAGGAATACAATGTAGAATTGGTTGCGGGTAGTCAATGCCATTTGTGCAGCTGAAATTGAAAGAAAATGAAAAACCAAATTAAGTGCCGACAGAGTTTTCGCTGCATGTAATAAAATTAATGCAGTTGAAAAGAATAAAAGAGCATTTTTTTCTTCTTACGATCGTAATTAAATTAACAACAACAAAAAACTGAAATATATAAAAAATCAAGAAAAACACAACAACGCGCACAATTCAAAGACAAAAGAAAGTTTATGAAAGACAAACAAAAAATAGGCGGAAAGTTGCATAGAGTGCATCCAACTCAATTGAATTATCACAGCTATGCACTGTGGTCGAAATAATTATAATAATTAGATACATCTAAAAATGTTTAATTTGAAAGATATATAAGAACAAGGTCGTATAGTTTAAGTACCGAAAGATTTGTTCGAATGAGAAATTTATTCGTGTTCTCAAAATGGAGTAACGAACGAGTTTTTAGATTTGCTTTTTGAGGTAAATATGTACAGAAACTGCTGTTCCACAAAGTAAATAATAGATAACGATATATCGGAACTAGCTCACCAAAAGTAATTTATAACTAATTCTGCTTCGTTCCCATAACACGAAAATTTCGGAATCGGATCAAAATTACGCTTCAAAAGAAAGTGAAACTTAGAACAAAGCCGATACTTTGGTATATATGTACCATAAAGTCTAGCAACAATCAGACGTCATGTTGTAACAGCAGGGGCATAATTCATGGGTGGGCTGATTGTGGTCATTGACCACCAATCATCTGGCAGTAAAATAGACAAATATATAAAACAAATAAAAAGCAGCAGTAGTTATTTAAGTTCGTTAACTAACCCTAGCGGTAGAGAGTCAAAATTCTTCGGTTACACAGTCTCCGATTGCAGTCTTCCAACAAATTTTGTTAGCCTGTGTATTTTTTTTTTTTTTATTTTACGCAAAATTTAGACGTTACGACCACTGTGCAATGCAGCTTTAAATTGAAGCCGCACGCGTTGACAAACATTGGTGGGAGATACATTTGCAGTGTAAGAGTTCTCTAAGCTAAATTTAACATATAAGAAAAACAAGTACAACAACAACAACAACAGCATCGTGGTGGCGTAGTTCTGTTCATGCAATGCAGCGACAAGCAACACACGACAAAAAATACGCCAAAACTATAAAAACAACAACAACAATTGCGAAAGGAGTCAAAGCTCTTACGATCTATAGGTCGTCTATATGGAATGGTTCACTAAAACGTCTCTACAAAGAAATGTATTTTATTTGTATATACATAGATACATATGTATGTATGTATGTATATGTGTGTATGCATTGTTTTTCAAAGAAAGCAGGAAAACACATTTTCCTGTCTGCCGCCTGCGATATTCAATAACAAACAGAATATGAAGCGCTACGTTGTCGACGTTATTGAAAACCCAATTGGAATTATTTTCATGTTCGATTGCTGGAAAGCCTTTGACGCTAAAATTATTTATTTACATATTTATTTATTGTCTATGCATTCACTCCATTCACTTCATCTAATGAAGCTCCTCCACTATGTAAATCCCTTCTGCGCATGACAGGCTGTTTTATTTATTTGTTGTTGTTGTTGTTGTTTTTGTTATTGCATTTTGTTTTTCTATTGACTTTTGTTTTTTACAAGAACTTTATTGGTGGGGATCATTGACTGAAGTGAGTAAGAATGAAAGGCGCGTATTTAAAAAAAAAAAAAAAAAGCAAACCAAAAAGCAAAAACAAAATACATCTTATTCAATTGAATATTTGTATTTGAATGCATACATACGTATGTGATTTTTTTTAGTCATTATAGTTGCTGTTATTGTCATCATTGTATTTGTTGTTGTTGCTATTGTCATTGTTGTATGTATTAAAAGCTGGCTTTTCTTGTTGTAGACATTGTTATTGTTGTCGCTCTGTAAAAAAAAAAATACAAAATAAAAAACGTGAATGCGGAATGAATGCTCTCTAATCTCTCTAATGTCATTGAACCTATTCCTTTTTTATCGTTGTTGTTGTTCTTGTTTTTATATTTATTATGGCATGCAATATAGCAAAAGAAAGATTGAGTGAAAGAGAAAGATATACACATTTTTTTTTTGCACTATTAAGCTTTAACATTTTTGTTTAAAGTAAATGTCATCAAGTTTATACTAATTATGTTGTTTTATTCAATTAACATTTAATAATAGAAAAGCAATTTAAAAGCACATAAAAACTTTTTACAGTTCATAAAAAGAAAATTTGTGCTCTATGAGCTACAATTGTGAAGCCACGAATTGTTTTCTTTTATTTTTAATGTTTCTTCATTACACTAGATGAACACACTAATCATGACTTATGTGTGTAGCTTCAGAGCTGTCTAGTCTAGGCCAACGTACTCTAAAATATTATGCATCATAAAACTGGTGAATTTAAAAATGCTATAATAGAATTTTTTTAATGACACACAGTGCGAATGATATATACGAGGGCAACTTGGTAAGTCAGCAGTGGGTAAAATCTAAAGTGAATGCTAGATAGTTTTGCAGTTTGTAGCCAATTTACTGTACCAGAATTGGAGGTGCCGTATAGTTCGATATCTGATCAGAGACTGAGTCTAGTACTACGGACAGCCAGAATGCCAAGGCGCGATTAGGTAAAGCGCTATTGTGAGTATCGTGGCGGCTGGGTAGGTCAAAACTATTCGAATGTGGAGTTCCAAAAACAACCATGGTTGATTGAACATAGGCATCCGAAAGACATGTAAGATTTTCAACAGGACTCCTTTCTCGAAATAGGTACGAAATGACTTGTTCTCTGGGATGCCGTTTGGAGAAATTCAGCCCTCTATAGTCCTAGAGGTCCTTGGTCTTGAGTCGCTCAGACAGACGTCCACGTAAAACACTGGGGTCTATCTGTGAAATCTGCACAACATGGCCGTCTTTTCGTATGTACTTATTAATTTAAGTAATTTAATTTAGTGTCATTTTAAAATCATTCGTTTTCTAGTCTTTATACAACTAACAATAAGTATCTAAATATATTATGCATGTATCTACAAAAATATGTGTATTGTTAGTGACGTTGTCTTTGCAGAATCTATCTATTATCTGTTGCTATTCTACAACAACAAAAAAATTGTATATATATATGGTTTTTATACAGTTGTGTTGTTGTGTTTTTGCTGACAACTTTATACGAGCCTCCACTTGCTATCGCTGATTGTCTATATGTATTATTTTTTTTTTTTTGAATGTGTTTATGTACATAGTATAACGCTTATCTGCAGTACTACAAAAGCTTTAATCTACATGAATCACAGAAGGCAAAAAAAAAAACGAATACAACAACAACAATTGCAGCAGTAGCAATAACAAAATTACAGCAACAGCAACAAAAACAACAACAATACGTCAGTAAAATGAACACGTGCATTGTTGTAGGCTCGTTTGAGTCTACTGCAATTATTTCCAATTTAGCATCACATCACTAGCAGCACAAGCAACAAAAACAACGCAAACTAAACAATAACAACAAACACAACAACAACCACTGTAAAGATACTTGATCCATCGTATCCAATGAGCGAGCAAATAAACGAATGATCAAGCTAGTGAGATCGACTGAAGAGCAGCCCAGAGCAGCGCAGAGCGGAACGTTGTGTTATGTTCGTTGCAGCTTCACTCGACTCGCTTATTGTTTTACGGCACACAGTTCATTGGCCCAGCACGGTTAGGGTCAACTGAAATGTTATTGCACGAAAACCTATACACAAGGAACAGAGCAGAGTATAGAAAATTGAAATGATATGAAATGTAGAGTAGAGAAGGGATAGCAGCAGTAATGAAACACAGCGGGAGCAAAATATACACACTCACACACACACACGTACACAACTCACTTCGATTCAACTTGAATCGTACTGTATGCAATTACTCTATGTACTTGAGTTGTAATAACATATATCGATGCTCCGAGAAGATAGCTGAGACTATGAGATGAAGTAGGTACTTGTACATATTGTTGGCCTAGGTTCGAATACAAAATCATTGCAAAGAGTTGTAATGGTGTAGTAGCTGGCAACTATGTAGAACTGGTTGTTGGCAATAGGCAGCCGCATTAACAGCAACAGCAAGCCAGGAGCAACAGGCTGCTGCACAACGAATCGAATGATAATCTGCTTTGGCAGCAGCAACTTCATCATCATCATCGTCGTCGTCGTCGTCGTCAGTATCAGCATCATCATTAGTATAAAGCTGCTTTGCCTGTTACGGGGGTAAACCAGTTATTGCATTGCTACACGCTCATTGCACGCCTATTTACTATGATCAGGAATAGTGAACAACATTGGCAAAGCAGCACCAGCACCAACAGCAGCAGCAGCAAGATATGACGACAACAACAGGAGTTGTTGCAAGCTGAAAATCAAAACCATTCTCCACTGATCCAAAGCTTAAGAGTTTCACAATACTACTACACTGTGTGGCATGAAAAACTAGCATTTTCTGATGTTGCTGCTGCTGTTGCTGTTCTTGCGTTGCTAGTATATAATGTTGTTGCCACTGATTCGTTTGCAATTTCATGCCATATACGTACATACACATACACATGTATACTAAGCATTTATACTTCCTTGTGTCTATTTGTGCCTTTTTCCCAAAGTGCCATGTACTAGTTGCAATGCATACAAACGAATATATCGCTTAGAAGTTCATTGCACTCTTGGCATTAGAACCAGCTTTAACCGGATTTGTTAGAAACGGAGTGAAAGGAAGTTTGTGCTTTGCAGCAATAGAAATAATTTGAATTTTTCGAATTGCATTTTAGATTTTTTTTTTTTATTTTTATTTTTTATATACAGGGTCCCAATCAGTTTGTGTGTAGGTTACCCCTGACAAATGAAAAATTATTTGAGAAAATTTTTGTGTTCAGTACAATCTAAATTCAAACTATTGTGGCTTTGTGCATGACGTATGCAGCTGCGTTCACTTGAACAACGAAAAAATGGGACGGACAGATAGACATGACTTAATTGGAATTTTTGCGAAATAGAAAATTAATTTGTTTGAATCAAATTTCAGCTATTTTATTTTGTCGTATATTTCGCTTTGTCTCATTGTTTAATTTCTCAGACTTTTATAAACAATTTATTGTATAAATGGAATGCGACTTTGCAGTATTTATTTTTCTATAGATAAGCTCATATTTCTAAATATTTAAAATCAATAAAAATAAAATAAGCTTTTAATGTGTTCGTTCGCATCAAAGTTAAGATTGATCATAAACAAAATAAATTGGCATAAGTTATTATTACTGACGAAACTTAGCTTGGAACTCGTCAGGTTTTTTAATTGCTTAAGATTATAATATGAAGCATTAAGGAACCAAGTTGTGCTAGTTCTATAGTATGTGTGATACTACTGTGAACAAAAACTAGTAAGACAAATCATTTTAAATTTCCCGGGCATTAGGAATGGGGCCATTTTTGTTCCTTAAGTTGGTAGGAACTTAACTGACATCTATATCAAATTTTGAGACCATACAGTCGGTAGTTAATTAGGCACGCGTATTTTCAGTCAACAATAAAAAAAAAAAAACATTTTCCGACCTTGATTCAACCTTGATTTGGTCTTGGCTCCCCTTTGGTACAGTATTCACTTATTTGGTTCATAGTTTCAGGGTCGTATGCATAAATCCATGTCTCATATCCAGTAATAATGCGTTTGATGTCGCTATGATAGTCAAAAATCATTGTTTCATGGATTCGGTGAAACTGGAAACTTAAGCTTTTCTCGGTCCTAGGTTGTTTGTATGTTAAAATTAGAATGCCAAGCCCACTCCAAACTTACATCCCATTGTCGAGTTTTTGAGTTTGGGTTGCTAACATATAAAAAATGGGCGTTAATGGGCCCATAGGGTCTTTGCCTAAAATTGGGAGTCTCACTTCGTTTCTGGATATGGAAATGGAAAAATCTACTCGTACTACAATTAAATGTCTTAAATTCATATAACATTCTAAATATTTTTTTGCACCCTGTAACTAATCATATGACACTTCCCAGTAGTGTCCCAGTAGTAAGCAAAATGGTTTTATATAACACCAACTAATTGCTTTCAGCAAAATTAAATACGCTGCCAGGCGGTCAATGTAAACAATAAATATACGAAGATACGAATCACAAATATCGATTGAACGGCGTAAAGTAAAAAGGCGATTGTTTTTTTTTTTTTTTTTATGATATTTTTCCCCAACGTCCATGGACTTTAATAACCAAACCAGACAACGTCAGGCAGTCAATCAGTCAGCAAACCACTCATTCAGTCAACCGTGAAACGCAATCTCCAATATCTTGGTGCTTTATTCAATTAATAAAGTAAACACATATGTATACTGTGTATATCCAATACGACGATGCTGCCGATATTCTGACGGATAATAAATAAATAAGCAAAATGCAGTAAAAAACAACAAAAAAAAAAAAAAAAAGGAACCTAAATAAAAACTAAATAACATCAAAAGCTTAAAAGCGGTCAGTTGTGGCACGATATCTGTTCATCGATAACGACAATTGAGCGAAGACAGAAGGCGGGTGGTTGTTTACAAGCAAGAATAAGGGGTGTGGGGTATACATATAAGGTTTGGGGCATAGGTGAAGCGCGCTGCTTTGTGTTGCACATTGATGCCGCTTGACGCTGTCAGTACGCTGTCAAAGTTATTTGTACATTGGCAATGCACAAGTACAGTCAGCGTTCCGGCCATAATAATGTCGCTGTTTGGAATATGGAACGCATTTCACATCGATTACTTTTGGCACTCTTTTACGTTGCACGATTTTTGGGCGTTATCAATTGTCGCCTGGATAGGAGTAAGATGCAAATGTTATCTACGAAAAAACGTATTTCACGCATATGCAGCTATATCTGGCGTTGCTGGTTGGTATTTCTTTATTCTGGAATAGTGCCGAATCTCTTTGAAAACTCAGTCGGCGCAATGGATAGCTATGCAAGCGTATTTACGGAGCTACAAGCGAATTCCGTATCATTCTTTGCCGTAATCTCCTTCATACTACAAATACTTAGCGAATCAATGATGCTGCAAGTACTCAATCGATTTTTGCAACTCTATCAACGCATTAAACATGGCACGCACTTGCCTTCATCAATGTTAACATCCAAATTTCTAGTGTTTTGTTTGCTAAAGCTTTGCTTCACGATTTGTGGTTGCCTATATGAGTTGCCACCGTTGCTCAAGGTGGAACATCTGCTGAATGCATTACAAATTATAGCTGCATTTATTGGTGTCTATATGTGGTTGGGCACACTGTTTGTACTGGATCTATGTTTCCTTGGATTTCTCATCGTGGGCGTTATGTATGCACAGATGGGTGAACGTATCAGTGACATGTTGCAACAGATGCAGCTGCTCGAGTCAAACGGTTTGCATGAAACGGGCAAGCGTATAAGTCACTATAAACGTATGCAAATGCTTTGTGATTATGCGGATGCATTAGACGATTGCAGTCTCATCTATACGGAATTATATGAAGTGACAAAGCTTTTTCGTCGCATCTTTCAGTGGCAGATACTTTTCTATATCTATTATAATTTTATGGTTATACTGCTGCTACTCTACGAGTGCATTTGGCTATATCTACGCACAAATGTGTTAAGCGTATCGTCGCTGTTAATGTTCGTCGTGAAAATGTCGAATCTGGTGCTGCTCATAATGTGTGTCGATTTTGCAGTACGCAAATCAAGAATGCCAATGTTAATGTCTTTGGATGTTGTTTGCACAGATATTGATCAAAGATGGGATATAAGTGTAAGTTTAAAAATTTAGATGAATTCTTATTTTTAGAAATTGGCTTTATTTCCTGAAAATTTCCGTTGAAAATTTATGGAAACATGCTGTTACTAGTTTTAATCTTAAATATTTTTTGAGAGACTACCTAGAAGCTAAATTCGAATTTTAATTTGTTAAAAAATCCAATATACTAGTTGCTCATAATATGTATTTTCTATTTTAGGTGGAATCATTTCTGGCACAACAGAATACACAAAATCTGGAAATAAAAGTGCTTGGCTTCTTTAAGCTGAACAATGAATTTATCTTGATTATATTATCGGCGATTATCTCGTATCTCTTTCTACTAATACAATTTGGTTTAACTGGTGGTTTCGAGGCGAATTTGTATTTAAATCGCAGCAGCGTCTAGAATGACAATAATTTGTAGTCGCTCTCAAATTTTCCCAGCACAATTTTCTAGACGCCTACAACAATTTAACAAGTATGTACATTTTTCCTATAAAACTCATTACCTTGTAGCGACATAACAACTAAAAATAACATTCTCATCAACGAATTGTATGACAACGACAAACATCATCTTCCCGTTGTTGTCTTTGATTATTTTGGTAGTCAGCGTAGCGTAACGCGCTTGTCACGCCTATTACGACCGACCGAACGAACGACCCAACCCAATCGAAAAAGCAGCGCATCTACACGTACATTTTTGTTTTCTTCTCTTTTAGCATTATGACCTCTGATCCGTTCGCAACGATAAGCAGTAAGTGCGCAATTGAAGACAAGACGTAGGTGTACGAGGACGCGTAACAGCCAAAACATAGTGCATTAATTTTTGTGTTTTGCTTCGCTGATTTAACGGACTCCCATTTAAATATCTGGCATTGTATCTGTCTGTCTCTCTGTCTATCATTCTATCTGTCTGTCTGTCTGTCTGTTTAACTTACTTTGGCGCTTTATGCCAATTTTGCTGCTATTGCTGCTGCTGTTTTTCGTTATTTGCGAATTTATGGCTGGCTGGATGCGAATCATTACCATAGCTTACAGACTAAAAATATATAAAAAAATGTTGACGACAGCGTGTCACTCTGCAAATGTTGTTTAGTCAGCCAGGAATTCAGGAATCCATGCATATTTCCGGCACGAGCTGCCAAGCGAAGCCTGCTTGAAAGCCTATATTTTTTTTGGAGTAAAAGGTGATTCACCTTTTTTTTGTGAAGAGTCGAAGAATCAGTATGTAAATCGAAGAACAATATAAAAAAAGATATATGAATCACAATTTGCTCAAAAATCAGTTTCGAGGATCTATCTTTGCTTAAATAAGAAATTTCTCGAGCAATTTACATGATGCGGGCGCTTGGAAAGCGAACCAGAAACTTATACCAAAACAATCACATTAAACTATTATAAAATACACTAAAATCTGAAGGGTTTAAACTATTTAAAGTATTTTTTTTTCTATATGATACCTCTCTGATTACAAAAAACAATCAGCAATTTTATCGAATTTTATCATTAAAACCAATCCGAGCACACAGAAGCACAAAAAAAAACAGCAACAATCACAAAGAAGAAATAAACAAACTTCCATAATTATGCGCAATTTTCCCCAATGTAATCGTACTAATTCTTTAGAAAATTCTTAGTAAAGACAAACGCAAGGGTTAAGTGAACATTCGACAAGCTAACTGACTAACTGACTTGCTGGCTCCATGTACTACTGCGGCAGCTGGTCAGTGTCTTGAGCGGCACAGCTTCAAAGCTACATTGCCAGCATGCCACCACCAACAACGGACAACAGTGTTGTTGGTGGCAAGTTGAAAGCAAAATGCCGCACGCAATGCGATTCCCAACTGCATTTGCGGTTTTATGAAGCCTGCTGAGTGCCGTGCCGCCCGTTTAAGGAAAAGGCAATTTAATGGGGTTTTTATGAGAGTTTTGATTCTAGATACTTAGAGTCAGTGTCAGTTCTTTTTAATTCTACGACAAACTAGAACTTGTATGCAATATTCCCATTAAAATCGTATAGTGATCAAATTTCATTGCCAACACTTTGCAAAAAACAAAATGACGTTGACTTAACTGCGTCATAATTCAAAGGCATCGTATGAGCAATACATACACACAAACATACATACATACATACATTCATAAATATGTATGTGCACATTTTACATAAAATGACCTTTGCAGATCAAGTGAAGTTAAAATCAAGTGAGAGATATCGACTGCATCAATGATTACTGACCATGTAGGCGTGTTTATGTATGTAAATGTATTTCTTTGTTGTGTTTCATATCTAGATACTTTCACTTGCGAATGATCGGAAACAAAATAGAAACCACGAAAAACAAAAAACGTTTACAAACACAGCTACATACTATATAAGCTATATACGTATATAAATATGCTCAAAAACGTGACATAAACAACTCCATTTGTCATGATCTCAATTTGTAGACCAAGCACATTTAAAAAACAAGACAAAAAAAAACTTCAGAAATCAGTTAAATACCAAAAAAATCTTAAGACACACGTACGCATACCAAAACACTTCAATTCGACAATGCGTTACGATAGTGGTGCACAGTGGTTATCACTTGCTGATGAAAGATCGAATGAAATTTCATCACCGACGCAGCAGAAATTCGTTCGAGATATCAGCTTAAAAATTCGTTCAACGTGAAAAATTATGCCTAGACTTGTCAAAGATCCACGATTACCCATGACATTAGGCATAGCAACAACCCATAACTCAAAGAACAGTCCATCGTATTGATTCCAAACGTAGCAAACTGAAAAGGCACCAACGTACAAATTCTCGAATGTTTTTTAATAGATTTAGTACTTGTTATTATTTTTAGCTCCGGAACTGAATACTATAGTCCAACACACTGTTCGTCTTTGCATTTTTATTCCGGTACTATATATGTATGTATAATAGGTAGAATCCAAACATAAAATTTTATTTTTTTTCGTAAATTTAATGAAGAAACCTGGAAAATAAATATTTATTAACCGGATAGCGATGTTTCTATTCATAAATGCCTATAGGATAACATCCAATTTTTTACAGGAACTCAAAAAACGCAAAAACATAAAAATAAGAAAAAAAAAATTATCTTTGAGTTCTTGTAAGAAAAATTTATATTTTAAAATTAAGCAATAAATGTTTGGAAGTTATTCTATGACCATTTATAAAGAGACACATTGTTATTTGGTTAAAAAATATTCATTTTCTAGGTTTCTACATAAAATCTACGAAAAGTGTTAGTTTCCCATGTAAAATACATGAAAAACTTCAGGCGATTGGCGGCACCAATAAATATTATCCGATTAAAAAAAAAAAATACGGGTCCTAGGGGGTGGGAGTATAAACAATTTTTTTGGACCACCCTAATGTATAGCGTATACATAATATTTTGAAAAAAAAAAATTACAAAACATGTAAAACATATTAAAATAAGTGCGCTTATTTGGAACCACTGTGCAATGATGATGGCCATTTGGCCAAAAGTGCGGTGTGCGCGTGAGTATATTTCAGTGAGCCAAATAGAGTGAATTCCAATAAACAAATGGTGCAAAAAGGAGAAAAAGAGACAGCAGCATCAAGTCAATTCGAGTTCCAAAGTATATTTGTATGCCATTCGTCGGGTAACGGGACGTTGACGGTGATCTTTTGTTTACTGCTGTTCTTGTTAGTATTCTCTTCATCGTCGTCGTCGTCGCTGTTGCCGCCGCCACTTATTCACTCATTTGCTCGTTACTCATCTTATAACTGTATTGTTGTTGTTCTTCTTGTTATTTGTGTATAGTATTTCATGTTCGATGAACCACAATTGTGACCCACTTAAAGACAAATTAACGCACATTATGGATAAATGGAATACTAAAGCACAAACAGAATAAGCTAAAAGGAGATAAAAATATTGATAAGGATATTCTTATAAGAAATTTGCGCCTACAATTTATTTCAACTACAAATAAAATTTGTTGTTCACCTTGAGAAAAACATAAATAGGTAAATACATAAATACGTATATAATCATAGATATATACATATGTAAAAAAAAAAATGGCGGTATAATTTTTTATATATATATTTTTTTTTTTTTTTGTTTTGCTACAACTTCGTTTAATTTTGTGTATTTTTTTTTTTAATATTTTACCTTACACTTCTTTGCAACAAAATTGTTTTTTTGGTGCAATTTGTTTTATATTCGCTACTTGCATACGCAAAACTGCATAATGACAATGAGAGCAACAAAAATAACAAAAACAACAATAAAGAAAAACAACAACAACAATGCAATGTAGAACTAAATACAAAAGATCAACGACAGCAGCATCAATTCGATCATAATGATGATGTACAGCAACAACAACAGCAACCAGAGTACAACAACAACAACTACATCATCATCATCATTGTTATTATTATCATCACGCTCGTCATTTAGTACAGCAAAAGCAAAGCTTCAAACGAAACAAAAAAAAAAAGAAAAACCTGTTTAGCTTCAACGCTGATTCTACTCGCTCTGTGACTGTACTTTTTGTTGTTTGATTCTGTGTTGAATTCATGCTCCAAGCCTAAAGCCCCTCTCAATTTGCCGCCCTAACTCACTCACTCATTCGCTCACTTACTATCTGCTACTCTCACAAAACTGATACTGATTTCTTTCTATGCTGCGCAAAGCTTAAAAATCATCATCAGCAGCGGCCGTAAAGCAAAGATGTTGTACAACTCAGATAACTCTCTGTTTTTTTCTTCTTCTTTTTGTATAAACTTATTCTTGGCGAACTACAATTCGGTTTTCATAATGCGAAAGCTGTAAAGTACAGTGTACAATATTTGTAGATATTAAGAGTTTAGTCTAGAATAAGAGACCTTTACAATAATTGGTTTCTATTGAGAAAAATTTAAATTTTTCTATGCAACTATGTACATGTAACTGTATCTTTCAATGACAATCAAATATTATGTAAACAATTTGTCACCAGTTTATATAGTACATAAATGGAAATTGAGATCAATTGTACAATACAATCCGAATTGGAAGACTATTGTTATTTTCATAATAAAAACATAAATAAGATTTGTTCAATAAATAAGACCAATCCACACTCGATGCTTCGATTTGTTCCTTTTGACCTTATTTATTGGTCTCATTTATTGTAAACACCTCGTATGTATATCTAATTTTAGGAATAATATCTTTCAAAACAGAGCAAACGAATCGCGCAGCAGAAAGACAATTGTAAATAAATAGGTTAGGATAGGTTTTTATAGCAGGGCAGACCGGTCCTTGCCCAACCTTTAGACCAGAAGATTGGTCCATTGTGATTCATATGTTATGGATCCCTTGTTCTACTTCAGATAAGATATAAATTATCTACCACCCGGATACCTCAGACAGATCTTCCAAAAAGTACTATCCTAATAATTGGAATCTTGTTCTACGTTAGAGTGGACATCTTTAAACAATTTGCTCAACGCTCTCCTCCTCGTCCACGCTCCCCCTATGCTTCTGACATGCCTGCCATTAAGGCTATGGCCTGTGGTCACAACTATATGGACATAAATAGACCCCATAAACTTTAAATGGCCCTTCAATGCATTTGAAGGAAGTTTTATATTTCTTATAAAGCGAGTATTTGAATTTTATAGTTTTCAAAAATTCTTGCATTCTGATAAAACCCGTTTTACACTGTGCGAAGGGCATAAAGAATAAAGAATTTCATCTATTTAATTTCAATTAGGCTACATTATGCTCGTAAAACTTTGAAAATGCATAAAATAAAGCAAAGTAGGCGTCGGAGATCCCATAAAGTATTGTGTATCGACGAGATAATTCAGTGTTTCGGAGAATTAAAAGAAAAAAGACTTTAAAACGATCGTAATATCGATATTTCATTAATTCGCTCCAAATATTTAATACAAATTATTTAGTCATGATGCATTCATAAATAATCATATTAATAAAGACATGCGCGGATGAATTTAAGTTTTCATTACGAAAAAATGGAGCTTAAAGATTCTTTTAAACGTTTAAAAATATTTGAATTCATTAATTTCATAAGAGCACTTATATATACATATTTACGTATATCTAAAAAGGTTATCAAGCGGTTTAAATTGTTTAATGTTTTTTTTAATAGGAGATGGTGCGCTGATTACGAATTCGTGCTCAGAATGGTTCCATCTCCCATGGTTTTCGGTTGTCGAAAAAATTATGAGCACAGATGTGTAGTCAGCGAATCAAAATCACACTTTAGATGCTCTATGTTTAGTCTCTGGTTCCGGTCTTTCGTCGGCCTGTACAATTTATTCTAAAATGTTTATTATGATCGGTGTATTAAAAATATATAAATGTATTAAAATTATTTTTATTCATTCACATTATTCACTTAAAATTATGTAGTACATATTTGATTCGATAAGTGGGTTTCATTGTTAGTCACAATATTCCTACAGAACGATTTTTATGAAAGGCTTATTAGTCACTAGTATGGTTCAGTCCCAAACTTAAAGAAGTAGAATGACGTCGACAGCGATGCCTATGACCTTGTGTAAAAAACAAATATCAAAACAACTAAAAAAAAATCTACACTTGACTACCGCAGAACAGCATAAAGGTTGGCTTGGCTTTTGCAAATACATATTATATTAACATAATATTATGAAATTAAGCAAAGTCGAAGTCAAGTCGAAGCTGAAGTTGATGTGAAGAAGCTATGCACTTTGTGCTGAACAAATGGGAATTGTATACGCATGATTTATGCAGAGAATGGGAAACGAGCCTACAACAAAACTTGTATCCCCTTTCAAGTTTTGTCCTGCGTTGACTTCAATCCGCTGATACTCCTCGTATATATAATTTTGACTTAAACAACCATAATTTTCGTTAAACTGAGAAATATGCGTATAATTAACTTTTATTTCAATATTTTTTTTTTTTTGTTGCAGTTTATTTTTTACGCTACAAGCAATCTAAGCTCAGCTTCTTGTAATTTGTATCTATGAATCTTGCAACACGCTCGAGAAAAGTAGCAACGCTATTTGCTATATAAGAGAACGCCTAGTTGTTAGTTTGTTGTGGCATCTTGACGTATGAGCATACAAATACATACATACATACATACATACGCTATAGATATATATGCACAAGATCTGATTCGAAACTTGTTAAGCTTACTGATTACTGTAGCGTCAAAAATGGTTAAAAAGCCACTCTAACTAATGATGGCGATGTAATCGCATTCGAAAGTGATTTTTTCACAGTGATTCAAAAATAGGAATGTCACACTGCGACTGGAAGTAGTAATTTGTGATTTTCTTGTTAATCAGTGAACATGTTAAGTTATCGGCGATTTTGTGTATCACTCTTCGCGAACAGTGAACCTGTTCCGTAACCGCTGATTGTTTTTTGCGAACTGCAATTTAATCACTGTTTGCAGTCTGTTTGCGATTTTCAAGTCACATTTGCTAATCACACTGCGACCCAAAAATCACTCTTTTTGCCATCACTTACTCTAAGAGCTCGCTTATTTAGAAATCTAAGCACTAAGACCTATTCTGAGTACCATGGCATCGGGGTATGGCAGGTAGCTGTAAGTTAGGAAGATATGGTGTAATCGTATTAATCTATTGAGCAATATTTTAGCGTAGCCTATTCATAACTAAAAATTTTCCAAAAAGTTTTCTATCAGACGTTGCTTTTGTATGGAAGCTATACAGCGTATGTGCGTGACAGTGTGTGTGTGTGTGTGTGTGTGTGTGTATTTGTTTGTGTCTTAAGGTGTCTAAAAACTTGACTACTGTGCATCCGCAATACAATAATAGTTCTAGTTGCTGTTTTGGTTGTTGTTGTTGCTGTTGCTTGTGCGTTTTGATGCTGACGGCGTTATTTGCACAATCGGCTAGATGACGTCAAGAAGAAGAAGAAGAAGCAGCAGAAGTATGAAATGTTAAAAAAGAAAAACGATAAAGTGGCAGCAGCAACGTCATTGCGTCAATAAACGCTTTTCCGTCGTCTTTAACGGCCTCATGTGGTGGCTTCTTTGTAGATACTTTAACTATTCTCCTTTCCTCTTACCAATTGGAACAGCATCCGCCAATGCTGTCCACAGCTGCAACAAGTTTGCACAAAGTTTTCAAGTTTGCAAGTAGTAGCGTAAGCATACCCCAGTGTATACAGTAGCCAAGTTGATGTTGCTTTTGTTGTTGCTGTACACGCTGTACAGGCTGGCTTGCTGGCTCAAGAAACGTCGAAAAGTTACTACGTCAGGCGAACAAACAACTGAAAACTGTCTACGACGTATCCAGTGAAGTCACAGTTGTTGTTCAATAAGACAACAACAACAAAAAAAAAAAAAGAACAACAACGACGAGGAACGATGAGGAACGCCAAGTTGGGCAAACAGTTGCAGCAGCCAAAGCAAATAATTAGTATACATCGATTATGTATCTTCTTGGCGTGTGCATGCCACCTCGCCATTGCCAAACGACAGAGCTGCTGGACTCCAACTTCAACTCCACTTCCTGGCATCTTCAACTCTCCTTTCTCCATTGCTATTACTTTGCTTTGCTTTGCCTGGTACATCCTGGCCTCAAACTAAACGTTCTTGGCCTGCATTCGCGTCGAAACGTGGAACTGCTACTGTGCACAATATTTGTTTGGTGTGCATTGATTTCTTTTTTTTTTATTATTATTTTTTATTTTTTTTTTTTTGATTTCTTTTTATTTTCATTTTTATTTTTTTAAGATTTATTTATTTATTTTTTTGCCTTTTTTTTGTGTTTTTATGTTTGGTACGCGCTTTTAAAAATCGAAACTGGTCCAGATGTGCGCCGTTTGAGCCTTTGAGAGTGTACTTTGAATTTCACAACCGTGCAAAATTGCTGATTGCTCTTGCGCGTTTGCGTTTTGGGGACAACAACAACAATAATGAAAACAAGTAAGACGCTATTGTGAAGTTAGCGCGCCAGTTTAATGCGCTTCATTAATTTAAACAGAAATACATATACGAGTATATAATTAAAATTGCAGATAAAGAGTCAAAATGTTGTGAAATAACATTGCTCGAGTCCAAACATAAAAATAAGGTCTTAGAAAACAAAACATATGAAACACATTAAGATCCATGAAGATCCAGAGGGTGACGTCGTTTAACTCGACGTATTGTTAACCTATTGTACAACAAATTAGTCCCCAAGTAGTTTGACCCAGGGAATTCCCAGAACATCGTGAATGGTTCTGTTTTCAATAAAGACGTGTGCATCAGAGATCATTTTAAGAACTTTATTTTTAAATATCTGAATGTTGGAAATATATCAATGTTGGAATCACTCTCCACTCCACAGAGTTGAATGCCATAGGTGCAGACAGAACTCACAATGACCTTGATATTATTATATCATACATACTTATGTATATTGATGATTATCATACGGACGGACGGACTCTATGGAGATTCTTATGTCTACTTCGTTTTGTTGCAAAATATTTTTCACAAAAGTATTATACCTTTCCCATTTCGGAATAGCGTATTTTAACAACAACATTAACAAAAGTGACAAAAAAAAAAAAAAAAGAAAGAAAAAAAAAAAATTAACTTCGGTAGAACCGATTAAATACCCGTCACACGAATCTTTAAAGAGTTTATGTGTAATCATCAGTGGTCACCCAAGTTTACACACAATATTAATTTCAAATTTTGAGCTAAAAAATACAGATATGTATAACAACATATTTCTCGAATATATCTGGAAATGGGCGGTAAGGTTGCATGCAAGAAACACCTGAAAATGGGCGTGGCACCATGATATTGGAAGAGTTTTTACCCAATATGGAGTAAATACATGAATAAATAATAACTATTTTCATACAAAAATTCGAAAATGGGCGGAAAGTTTGTATGGAGGCTATACCAAAAATGGGCGTGGCACATCTGATTTGACATTGGATGACATTAGAATGTTTTTAGCCAAATTGGAGTGAATATATGCCTAAATAATTAGTATTTTTTTACAAAAAATCGAAAAAATCGGAAAAACGGAAAGTTTATATGGGGGCTATGCCTAAAAGAGGGCGTGGCATTTTTTTTTTTGACACTGAATGACAAAAGAAATGTTTTAACCCAATTGGGAGCGAATACATTCATAAATAATTATAATTTTTATACAAAAAATCGGAAAAAGGTAAGTTTGTATGGGGGCTATACCTAAAAATGGGCGTGGCACTCTATAATTCTCGAACTCATAATAGTCGTTGCCGAGAAAAGCTTAAGTTCCACATTTCAGCTTAATATCTTTATATCTTCAACGAAAAAGATGCTTAGAAATATACAGACGGACAGACAGACGGACAGACGGACAGACAGACGGACATGGCTAGATCGATTCGTCTCGTCGAGCTGATCAAGAATATATATACTTTATGGGTCTACGACGTCTCCTTCAATGCGTTACAAACTTTCAGACAAACTGAATATACCCTTCACACTATGTGTGGCGGGTATAAAAACTTCAAATAAAAAGGTAGAAAGCCTTTTTGCCAAGAGTGACCATATTTCACAATACTTCGCTTTTAAAAATTCAAAATAGCCAGTAAATTTATTTCATTGAATCTATTTGACACATTAGACATGGTTGCCAACGGCATTGGTTTACTTTCATCACTGAGTCTTTTTGAAAGATAAACCTCCACGATCTTCAAATAAAGAATTTCAAATAAAAAATCTTATGAAGCTATAAAAATGTAAATATTTATTTATTGTAAATTATTTGAATAGTTTAAATAATTCTATAAGCTTCATAAGGTGTATCTTTAGAGCAGAACTATTCTTTAAAAAATTGGGCTACCTGTAGTATATAAGTCAGACAGATTTCGTGCGACAAATTGTGAAATTCTTACAAAAAAAAGACTTTGAAAATGAAGAACATGCTAATGGTCACCTCCAGTCACAAACAAAATTCACATGGGCGATTGGGCGCGGTAGTTACCTGATTTTAAAAACATTTCACAAACTAAGGCAACCCTCAGTTAAAAACGCGCGAAATGCGTTTTTTATGGTTTTTAGTTTGCATTTTTTGTTTTTCTCTGATTAGTTTTTGCACAGGCGCGCCTACGCCCCTGCAACCCACAACTGTCTATCTGGCTGTATGCTAGCTGTGACAGACTTAACATTGGCTGCAGAAAACAAGTTTTCGCCATATGGATAGAAAGGCTGGCGACAAACAGACAGGCAGACAGACATACAAATAAACAGATAAAGAGGACCGGGTGAACGGGTGGAATGACATTAAAAAAATTGTGGATGTTGTCGAACGGACAGGCGGACGGACGGACGAACGGACAAAAAAAGACAACCTTAAGCCTTTTGTTCGGTAACGATCGAGCGCGTGTGCTGCGCTCGTGCCAATATATGTTTGTGCTTATATATGTATATGTGTACGTAGGTATATAAAATACATACATATTGCATATATGTGTATGTATTTCTGCGCATCCAGATACACAGCATAAGACAAGGACAGAGAGTGTCAGACGCCAACAAATAATGTCGATGGTGACTGTATCTCGTAGATACTTTCTATACACTAATGAGTTACAATGCAAAGAGCAAAACAAAAAATGGATTAAATTAAACAAAAAAGAAAAAAATGCTAAACTTCAATGGTAAAATCTAAATTACATGCGATTTGCGAGTCTGTCTGTCCGTTGCCTGTCTGTCGGTTGTATACTTGTCTTTTGATCCAAAATCCACTTGGCTACCGGTTTTTTAGTTGCTGCTGCAATCATTATGATTAACTTTTTACAGATACAATTTTTTTTATATACATATTGTATATGTATATCTTTTTTTTTTTTTTTATTATTGCGATATGTGTTGAGATTTTTCAACGTTAAAGCAAAAGACAAGCTCCTTTTTTTTCTACTTATTTGTATGATTGCTTTGTGTTACGTTTAAACTTCGCATGATCTTAATCTATCTCATCTTGAATTGTTGTATTTCAAAAAAAGAGATATTTTGTTCTTTGGTGCTATTTCATTCGTCGAAAAGATTACTTTTTCTTCGCTTTTGATATTAATAATAATAATGTTAATAATTGCGTTTACTGCTTACTGCTTGCCGCTACTCCGATTTGCCCAGAGTTGCTCTCCAACAACAACAGCAAAAATCATAAGAAGAAGAAGTAATGCGACGCCCGCCCTTTTCATAGTAGCTTCTGACCTATAATTACTCTAGAGTCTAGAGCGTTGAACGAGCGTCTCAAGTATTGTATGTATGTATCTGAAAGTCTTTGCTATTGAGAACAATCATGGGAAAAATTACTGTAGTTTTTTTGTTAATGCTGCTATTCACATTGTAATAGGTTCTACGTACGAGTACAGGTTCGACGTACTACAACTACGCTAACTACAATAATTTAGATTTTTTTTTCTTTTTTGGTTTTTTGTATCTTTCAGTTACACTCGTTCTCATGCGATGCGAGCTGTCAATGCCAGATAATGTCTTCTCTGAAGATGAACTGCGTGTCTTTCTTTTGATTTTTTGCTACATTTATTTTTTTTTATTTTTTTTTGTCTAGTAACGCAGTTGCGACCAGGTGTCGATGCTAGGTGACGCGGAGAAAGAATATGCTAATTAGCACAAGAAATATTCAAGAGCAGCAAAAGGACGTTGAGGATAATGTATGCATATTATGCATACATACATATATGTTATATGTAGGTCGTTTGACCGTCTGAATTTTTGTGCGGACAAGTGTTTCTCTCCTTTTTATGTTTTGCATAAATTTTCCGCGTCGCAGCTATCATGAGAAAATGAGCACAGAAAAACGTTATGCATAGTTTTAAGGATTTTATAAATTTTTTTTTTATTGCTGCTTGTTGCTGTAGAATGCATTTCAAATGTCAGACAACGACTTCAATGGCAGCAGATTCAAGTCAAAGTTTTATGAACAACATAAAACTCTGCAACGCGGTTAACCGCACAGGACGTTAGCAAAGGTTATGAAAATGAGATAGGACAGGTGGCGGTTAGATTGGTTCGGTGCATTACTGTGTACGAAGGGTTGGGGTTGCATTACACTTGTTTGTGTTGACCATAACGTCGGTCTGTGCAGGATAGCGTGAAATCCCGTTGCGGTTGTTGCGATTTTAAATTAAAGGTGTACACTTAAAGAAATTATGGTACAAAAACACACTAAAAACTAGGTTGTAAAAAATTTTTTTTTTTTAGGAAACCTAAAAATTGTGTATTTAAAAAAAGAAAAGAAAATCGTAGTTTAGAACGATTTGGTCCAACTGTGGGCATAGAAATCTGTTGAAAGAGTCACAACAACAGAGACTAAATCTGTAACGTACAAAATTTTTATATATTTTTTATGTGAATGGGTATATTTAGTTTATCAAAAATTTTGTAACGCATGAAAGGAGACTCCGTAGAACCCTTAAATTATATATGTATTATTGCTTGGCTCGACGAGATGAGTCCATCCAGCCGTATGCGTCCGCTGTCCGTCTGTCTGTACACATTTCATTTGCTCAGTTTTACAGAAATTTAGATGAAATTCAAAACCTAAACTTTTCTCAGTCCCTAAGCAGTAAAAGTGTTAAAACCAAAGTACCGCGTCCATTTTTAGGTGTACCCCCCATAAAAATGTTTGATTTTTTTTTATTAAAAATGGTTTAGCTATGAAGCGATTTGTGTCAAATACGGTAAAAACACTTCTAATAGCAACCCATGTTTTTCAAAAGACCCATGGTTGAGGTGGAACTACATAACATGTAGCCCAAATCTATCGTCAGTTTTTGAGTTTTCATATGAAAATCATTTATTTATAAACGATTTGTGTCAAATATAGGAAAAACACTTCTAATATCAACCCAAGTCTAGAAAAGCATCCGTGATTGAGGGTGGATCACTATTACGTACAGCCCCCATATAAATTTACCTTTAATTTGTGAGTATTTGTATGAAAAAGTAGGATCATTATAGCACAGAACCCCTTTACAAACCGATCGCACATTAATTCAAGAAAAGTTAGTCTCATCATCGTGTTGCAAGTATTTAAGCTTCGGTTCCACCAAAGTTAACGTTTTTCCTTGTTTTGTATTAATTTTTTTATTTATTAATTGAAACACACAAGCTCGGATCATTACAACAAACACATTGCAGACATAGGGATGATCAAATAAAAAACAACAAACACATCTTTTCGTACATGTGTATTTTCCTTACTATTCATTAGATTTCATTTGCTTGCAATGCTGATTGTACTATAAAAGTCATATATGTTATCAATGCGGATAGAAATAGTAAAATAAGTTCATTGGATACTTCAAAAAGGCCCAAGGGCTGTACACGAAATTCATAAAAGTTTAAGCGATTCAGAAACATTTCCAGCTAAAAGAGACAATTATTCATTTTTAATATAAGACATATTAGTTTCATTTAATAATTTTTAACTTACTTTCATATTCCATGCTTTATCCTCGGTGACATAGGCACTTTCGAGACTCAGACGCTGTACAATACGTGAACTGCTTACCGCAAAATGCACTGAGAGTGTTAGAAGCACAACATCGTTAAAAACTTTTACTATGTATACCCACAAACTAACGTCATGAAATAGTTTATTAACTAAAATATGATAGAGCAATAGCGCAATGGTCGAAAAATTACAAAAGAGACAAAGACAAAGCGGCAATTCTAGCAATTTATGAAAAGCTTTGCCCGCACCATGTATCTCGGCGTATATAGCTGCGCATTCATCCATTTGTCGTGCTACTTTCTTCGAAAATTTATGGTAATCCACTGTTGCATGCATTGTACTAACTTCATTTCTATGTCGCACAACCGTATCAAGCGTTCGTAACTGACGATGCAATTCATGTTGCACATAACTGTTTACCTCGTCATAAAGTACGCCTACGCTGAGGAAACCAATAACGCCAATGTCTAGCAGCAAGCTGCTGCCAACTAATAAATAAATTTCGATTAAGAATGCAAAAACACGCACTGGATTGTAAATGTCAGCCAGTAGATCGGGTAGAAAGCAATAAAGTTCATAACCAGAACAGACAACTTTTAACACAAGAAATGCAAAAACGCGAGCACCACCAAATTTACCGCAAAGCTTCGGTTCTAGAACGCGCAAACGTCGAAAGAGACGCAGAAAACGATTGAATATGATGAGTGCAGTTTTGTTGTAACAGAATTGTAGCAATATTATGACCAGTGCAATCCCGAAACAAGCTACAATCTGTAGTATGCTTAACACATTAAAAAATTGATCCTTTATCAAGTTGCATCTAGCAAAGAAGCAAGCATGAGCGACGATTACGAGAAAACGTATAAGCATGCAGCTGCACTTGTACCAACAGCATTCGCGCGCCACCATTGGTTTTTTAGTTGCACCATCAACGCTAACGCTTGTGTCCAGCTTAAAACTTAGCATATTCATGAAGCGTGCATAGTTGAAACCATAGCGCAATATTTTACTTGAAATTATAGAGATGTGCTTAGATGACGGCATTATTAAGAACTACTTCGACATGTCCGTAAGGTTCTGTATTATATAATAAATATATGAAATATTTGAATCCCATATTATAATTAATGTAATTTTGATTAATTGAATTGCTCGCGTTACACTGTCAAGGTCGTCTATCATGTTTGTTGTTGTCATTTTATATTATATTTTTGTTGTTGTTAGTACGCCCTAGTATCTTTATTATTTACACTTGTTAATCATACTAATTGCTTTCGACTGTTTATTTCTATTTATTTTTATTGTGTTTATGTATACTTAGATACATATTGTACTTAACCTGACCAGCTGCCGTGTCATCATCAATAAACAGTTAATAAAATAAATAAAGAAATTTAATTTAATATAAATGTTTGAAATGGTTGTACACATACATTAATAATAATAATATAAATAAGCTTTATAAACATTTTAAGAATAACAATTAGTTTTCTTAATAATTGAAATAAATAAATTGAATTAAATTTATTAATTTAATTAATTGATTTGGTATAGTTCCAGTGATCAGAAATTCTTTTGGAAGTTAAAAAAATCTATTATATAATAGCGAAAGCTGTAATGATATCCCTGCTGTTTGAGCTGATCGTAATATTCTCTGGAATAGGATAAATGCACTCACAAATGCTTACAAATTGAATTTATCTAGAATGTATTGCTGCAGCCCAGTACTCGCAGAAATTTTTATTGACACAAACGTTAATGTACACCCTATCAATTAAACTTATCTGACTATGAATTTTTTGGGGGTTCTCTAATAGTGGGCTGAGAGTAAATTTTTTAACCGTTAAGACTATTTCGGTCAAATGGGTTACTGAAAATAAAATAATAAAAATACTAAGTATTTCCATGGTATTATTCTATAAAATACTAATATTTGGTAATAGGAGTGAGGTGACTGTGGCTGTAAGTATCTTAACTGGTCGGGTTCAACACTGTTATATTTCAACATGAGCAAGCTATCCGCTCGATGTGTGCTATGATTGCTCAACCGTGGGATTACTTTTAAGAAGTGTTTTAAAATGTTCCACCTTAATTCAAACCATTTTAAAGCCATCAGAACACATCAGAGAGTTGGAAACAATTAAATGTTAACTTGAAAGAGTTAAAACGATCTCAGGCGAATATTTTTCAGAGCTGTTGAACGAATTCAACATTAATTAAAAACAAAAGCGACATAGTAATGTCACCTTAGCAACCATTCTTTAATTTTTCATTCTTAATAAAGCTCTATATTTAATATTCTATATCATCTCTGACCACTATTTAAGATCTTATTTGGAGTTGTTTAAATTAACAGAATATAGCATTTAATTACGAAACCTTTTACATACACCGTTAATCCATAAATGATGATAAGGAAGACCGGGCTAGGAACCTGGTATTTTGAAAGTTCGCAGAAACATTGGACCACTATTTTAAAAGTTATTCTTAAAATTATTAAAAACCCGAAAAGACGTTTTTTATGACATATAAAAAACATTTTTCGATACTTAACATCCATCGGTGACAGACAATTTAGTAGATTTACCTGTAAAGCATGCTTATCATAATCATGTATTAGTTTAATCTATTTCAATCTAATACATTAAATGATTGTTAGCACTATTAGCAGCAAACTTATCGTTTTCGCATGTATTTTAGTATTAACTAAATGCGAACGTATGCGTGTATTATAATATCGACACTTAACTTTATGCTGAACATCCTAGCACAAAGTTTTCCCACAAGATTTAAGCTTCACATCAGACCAGTGAATTAGAGATCCTTTTGCAATTTGAACGTGCTTCTTAATTCTCACGTTAGTTCGATTTGTACGCTTGCAGGGTAATCACGCGCTAATCCCTTGAATAGGTCAACAACAATTGTTGCTCCTCGTCGTCGTCGTTGCATTCAAATGACGTTCTTTGCTCTGGAACGTGATCAAAAAGATGCTTGGCATAAAACACGAAGACACGGCAGAACGATTTTTGCCAACAACGATTTTGTTTCTTAAAAAGAATTTTCACGTTTTTTTTTTTTTTTTTTTTTTTATTTTTTTATTTTTGTTTTTCAAATGAACACTTCAGTGTAAAGTACAATGGGTAACAACAACAAAAGAGTCTAAAAGAGTATCGAAGTTTTGTTACGCTACATAAGTGAAAAAATTTTCAAATACAATGTTTAGGAAGGAACTTTCCGATTTTTTTTTTTTTTAATCAAAGGCAATCAGCATATTTAACTCGGTCTATAATGTACAGCTTAAATTTGGGTCTGAAATATAAGTGTATATATTCTGCTTTGGATAATAATTCGAGGATTTAAATGAGGACTAACATATGCCATTTATCTATTTTATTTTTCTCTAAAATAAGTTCGTTAACCTCAATCTTTTGAGTGTTACCAACTTACTTTTTACAATAATATACTCTATATTTTACTATTTGTAAGTACCTTAAGCGTATTATAATGAGCTACTATTAGTGTACCTTGTACAACAAAGAAAAAAACTACGAAACTAAACACAAAAAAAAAAAAGTATAGAAGCAAACGAAAAAAACGTTAATTTTCTGGAATTGTTCAAAAAATTGTGGGAACACAAGAAAAAAATTCATCTTAATCAGCCACAAAAACAGCAACGATGACGAACGAAGTCAACGCAATAAATTCTAAATACTTTGTGGTACCTACTTACACATCTGCATATACTCGTAGTTATATACAAACACTTATAATAAAACTCTGAAAATAAGGCAAATTGTACAAAATAAAAGTATCACAGCATTTATTCATGCATGCAGTAAGTGAATTCGTATGAATTTCGATGAATTTAGTACCATACTTATACCCATAGCCATAGCCATACCATAAACCATAAAACCATAAGTATCTTATGCCAAATGCAAGGTGAACTTAACTATAGTAAAGTTGAAAGGGTCCAATTCAATTTACACATGCATCAACCATATCGAAGTAAGGACGTGCATCGAACTTGTGGAAAAAATTAATGTCCCAAAGAAGAAAAAGAATGAAAACAAAACGAATTTTAAAATTACCAGAACAAATTGCAGCAACGAGTGAAATCATGCGAAGGATTTTTACACGCATAAACCACAAGTTGGTCATTTCATGAAATGATCGAATGACTGAATGCCTCGTTCATTTTCGTTTGTTCATTTGTTGGGTTGGTTAGAGTATCTGGCTGTCTGTCTGACTGATATGTATGTGCTTTTGCTATTTAGAGCTGGTCTTTCTTAGTCAAGTAAACTCTCACGTACAACTGAAATTGTTGCCAAGCGACCAAGTTTCAGTCATGCACAGCAAGTTGATTTCAAAATTGCACTAGAAAAAAAAAAAGAAACAAAATGTGTGCAAATTACAAATAATAAAAACGCTAAAAAGTAGTTTCGATTTCATTTGTTTTGTAGATACAAATTGTATATACTATGACGAATGGAAATTATTAGACAGAATATTTATTTAAATATTTTAGAGTTGAATTTCATAGAATCAAGCTATAAAATTACTTATAAATAATTATAAATTTATTGTAATGTAAATCTAGAAACTGTTTTTCAGACTCTTATTAGACTTGAAAATTTATGTGAGAAGCAGAGGGGGAATGTATCTAATAAGCAAATAAGGACTCCATACACACAAAAAAATATATGTTTTTTTTTTTTTTTTAAACAAAAAAAAAAAAAAAAAAAGGGTCTTTATACCCAACATTTTTTTGGTCTTACCAATATTGGGATATTTAATTGAGACTGTCATAGACATAATTAATACTAAATTTTTAAGTTTCTAGAATAAAAACCAAGAAGTTTTACTGAAAACCGAAAATTTTAGTATAAATTTGTATGGGGGCTACCCCTTAAAATGGGACGTAGAGAAAACCAAAACTTTCCGACAACTGAATATATACGTTTACACTATGTGTAACGGGTATAAAAAAAATTTTTCTGGTTCCAACCCAGGACAAAAAATATACGTATGTAAGGCTTGAAATTGGATGCTTTTGATAAGGTTAAAAAAAACAAAAAAAAAAAAAAAAAAAAAAATAATCTTTCAACCTTTTTTCTAGTAAAGGATCAATTCATTTAGAGCACTAATACTATTCTAAATGATGTTATTATAAAATTTTTAGAGCGTTCGGTGCAAATTTTGGGACTGTGGATTCCAATATTTTTCGGCAATATATTATTTAAATGATACCAAATTTCATGGCCAATTTAGACACCCTATTTTGCGAAGACGTACGCTTTTCCTGAATAAGCAACTTTCGATTCATTCATTTACAATATTTGGCTGAACAAGTAAAAGTAGGGTAGCTCTGTTATCTTCTGTTTTTATCTACTGTAATTTTTTTATTACAATTTTTTTCTTTAGTTTGTTCACCACTTGCTCACGATCACGATTTACAACTGTACCGAGGTGTATAATCCAATTGAATTGAGTGCTGCTACACGCCTTGGGGTGTTTTTCCAGCGCTTTTCCAAAGTACTCTCGTCAGTACTCAGTACTTTAGTCGTGAGGATCAAATGGATGAATGACTGACTGACTGCCAGTCGTCGTCTGACTGGTTTGACATTAATGATGATTAATGAAAAATGGTTTGTACAATTAAATTTATTATTTGCGCATATTGTCCATAGAAGACAAAGTATGAAATAAAAATTGTTATTATTATTTTATTTTTTTTTGCAATTAATTTTTTATTTCTATACAAATCACTTTTCTTTGTTTTTTTTTTTTTTATTTTTTTTTTTTTTAAGTTTTTTGCAATTTTTATGACTGCATTTTTTTTCGCTTGTTTACCGTTATGGGTGTTGGCTTTTCATACATACACATTTATACTTGTATACAGCTGCACCATGTTGCAACATGACTCGACGATGAGACGCAACGCGGCGTCACATAAATCAGTAGCAACGCTATAAATTCCAAATTTATTACTTGCCAACAACAAAAGTCACGCACCGTCACTCCATTTCAATCTCTTTGCTCTAAGACAAGTCACCGCTGTTGCTACGCTACGGTACGGTACACACACAACCAGCCAGGCAGGCAGAGGCAGCCATACTCGTACAGATACAGGCAAAAATATCTGGGTCTCAGCGACAGTTACAAAACATGACGATAATGACGACGGTCCCAAGTTTACTCAAGTTGGCTTGAGTTGAGCGTGTGGAAATCTGTAGAATGCCACTTTTCATACGTACGAGTATTGTTGTAGTTACATGCTAATGGCTTTCAAGTTGCATACTTAGATGAATAGTTGGATTATATGTATGTGTATAGACAACGGAGGCGGCGGCGTGACTGTGTCGAATAGATATGTATGTACATGTATGTTTCTGTTTAAAAAAACAAAAACTATTTGGACAGACACAAACTACATGGCATGTAATTTCCTCTCGCGATCATTTGAATTCTTTTGGATTTATTTTTCTACACATACATACATATTCGCTTCAAAATTACTGTGAAAATTGGGTATTTTCCATTTGTTAAAAATTTTGTAATATGTAAAAGATACATGCATAGTTATATGACCATAGCTATAAAAGTCACAAAACTACTAATTACAGATTAGTGTCGTGGTTTCCTGGTTATGCAGATTACTATACATTTGTAAAAGACGTCACCCATTTTCATTGTTCTTGAATTTTTCAACCGGAAGCGGTTTGTTTAGTTACTTCTAATGATTCTTAACTCAACACACCATGAGTATCTATGATTCTTCAGAGACTTCAACATTGAAATCACCATTTCAAACAATGTTGCTGGATGTCTATCGTAACAAATCTATTTTCTGAGAATGATTATTAAATATATAGAGTACTATTTGTAGAATTTATGCATTTGTAGAGTAAAAATCTTTGGATTTATTATAAAACAAATTTTTGTATCTGTTTTGTTTTATCTGTTTACACATTTATCCAACAATGTCGAACTAGCACACACACACATTAGATTTAATGAGCTAAATTCCAGCTATGTTGCTAGCCAACGCCGGAAGTAGGTCCAATCTAATGTTAAGTGCTACATTCTGAGTGAAAAGATGTGAACGCTGCAGGCAGACAGCAAATTTTCCTCGCTCAGTGAAAAAGAAAAGGAAAAAAAAGAACAATTTATATTTATAAGAATTTCTTTTATTTTCTGATTTTTTCATTATTATTTTTTTTTTTTTTTTTACTACATCGCAACATTATCATTTTTCACGATGCTTTTTTTATTTTTTTTTTTTTTTTGTTTCTTTTGAAAATTACAATAATTTCTTAAGTATTTTCTAAAAACAATAATTTTCTTGATTTTTTCTTTCTCAATAATTTTCTAGAAAAAAATAGCAATTTAATAAACAAAAATTTTGTTTCATATATGAAAATATACACAGTTTAATGACTTTTATTATTACAATAAAAAAAAATACACAATATTTTTTAGTTAAAAATTAAATAATAAGTTTAAAAAAAATATAAAAACAAAAAGAAACAATGCAATTAGAACACATAAACATAGCGAAGAAAGATTTGAAGAAAATAAATTATTTAATTTATACAATCAAAAAAATAGAAAAACAACAATTTTAAAAAATAATTTACAGAAAATGCACAAAAGCAAGCAAAAGATTTAAAATTTTTGTTTTTTTTTTTTGTAATGAAAATACTAGAAGGAAAATAGAAAAATTTTGGTTTTGTTTTTTTTTTTTTTGTGTATATTAGCGAGTAAAATAGATATTTTTGTTAACTACAAATTCCAAGGAGAAAATAATTTTTTGAAATATTTTGAAATTTTGAAGAAGTTTTTTGTATTTTTTTTTTACATTTGAGTTATAAATTTTTCATTTGTTTACGTTTTTTTCGTTTTTTTTTTTTTTTGTTTTTGTTTCTTTTTAAAATATAACCAATTAAAAATATATTAAATAATTTAATTTAATTTTTTAATTTGTTTTTTGTTTGTTTATAAATGAGATCATTTGCTCAAAGTGTAAATTTGAATTATAATAAAAAGGATAACAATTTTTTTTATTTTAAACATTAATATTACAAAACTAATAAAATAAAATACTATTTTTTGTTGTTGTTGTTTTATTAAATTTCATATTGAAATTTTCGACACGTATTTTTATGTTGTTTTGTAATTTTAATGTTTAACTTTAAATGTAACCTTTTGTTTTTAGTATTAATTAATAATTTCAAATTGTTTTTTGTTTTTAAATTAAAATTTAAAATTTATCATAATCATTATTATATATAATCTATATATATATATATATAAAGTTTATCAATATATATGTGCACATCAGAACCCAGCAGCAATTGTGTGAAATTTACGTTGATTTTGTTGGCTTTAACACTTTACAGTTTGATAATAGCTGTTCCGTTGAATCATCTTTAACGACAACGCTTGTCGTATGTACGGAAACACTGCTGCTGCACGTTTTACCATTTACGGTTTTATTGTTGTTAGTACGTCCTGACACATTCGTTGGTGTCGTTTCCGGTCGACGTAATATTGGTGTCTTGCGTACACGAAATGTATCTGTAAAAAAAAAAAATTAAATATTAAATTAATTATTGTTGAATTTTATCATTTACAATCAAAAAATTTTTAGTAAACAAATGAACTTGAGACCGTTTTTAGATAGTAAGCTTAATTTTTTTGGCAATGCACTAAGTATAGCAGAGTTCTTAAAAGAGAGCGCTCACTGTTTTGTTTGTCTGTTAAGCTCTCTCTTAAATAGCGTTATTGCTATTTCGTTTTACGAAAGCGCTAAGCTGTATGTCCTAATTAAATTGCCGTAGGCCTTCGTCGTTATATTATATTCAAACCCGCATGAATGAACGATAAATGTCATGGACAAAATTGCATATACATATGCAAAATAAAGTATAAATTATCGTAGCAGTGCAAAGAGTGCAATATATTTATTGCAACGCGCTTATCAAACTTATCATCAAACACAAACAGTAAAAGCAATAACAACAAACAAAGAAATGTCATAAATAGACTGCGTCCACAAATTGAAAAAAAAAAAAAAAAAAAAAAATAAAAAAATGCAAAAAAATAATTAAAAATTCTATAGCTCCCGGTTCGACTAGATAATGCGCTATATTCAACCGTGCTGTGGCATAAAATTAAAATTCTAGAAAATAAAAATGTAATTTCATTGAAATTTTTCGTTTATCGAAAATAAGTTCCAGAAACAAAGGAAGGTTCTAATATTATTTTAGAGGTAATAGAATATGTCAAATCTTGTTTGGTAAAAATTAGGTAATATCGAATAATGGTATAACTCCAATGTAATCAAAAGCTATAAAAAGCAGAAAATCTGGCAAGTTATTAAGCTAAGAAAAGCAATTGCACTCCTAGATATTGCATACCCAAACATATAATATTTCCATAAAAAACTATGTAAATTAAAAAAAAATATATTATAGATTGAAAAAATAAATACCACAAATGTGTAATTTATAGTATGTTATGCTTTATAGCTCCTTGCCTACAGAGACACACAAAAAATGTAAATATATAATTTTTTTTTAACTGAAAGAAAGAGCTTATCGTATGCTTTGACACTTTAGTGACAATGTAGTCAACGAAGCGCGTCTCGATCGGGTGTCATTTTAACAGATAAACAACAGAACCGCTATATCTATGCGAAATGGAAACAACAGCAGCAGCAGCTACAACAACAGCAACAGCAACGAGGAAGCAGTGGCAAAAAGAAAATAAAAAACCAGGAGAGTATGTATGCAGTAGAACAAGCAAGTTTTTAGTCTAAGCTCAGTGACCTAAAATGTATGTTTGGTGCGCACAAGAAACGGGATAGACAGGGTTTTGCTTTTACAACAAAATAAAACAGAAATAAAAGGAGAAAAAAAAAAAAAAAAAAAGAGAAAATCATGTAAACCAAGCATTCAAGTAAAGCTATTTTGTGGCAAATAAATACTTATTACTAGTCTAACCAACGAATAAACAGTTATAAAATATTATACACTTCAAAGTAATTTTCTTTATAACGATGATGATGATGATGATATGTAATAATAATGAAGTTGCTTGACTTTGATGCGTTTAAAGCTTTTTAATATTAAAAAGAAAAGAAATAAGCTAAAAGAGGAAGATGATTATGACGAAGCAAGCAAGTTTTTCACTCGTGCTTATTTTTTTTTTTTTTTTTTTTTGTCGACTGCGCTCAATTCTACAACAATAATGTTGTGGCTTTCTTTTATAAATTTAAGTTTAGCTTGTTTTTTGTTTTGATATTTTATTTTCTAAACTAAAAACCAAGCTAAAAGATAGACAGAATGACTGACAAGCAGACGGACAGACAGACGGACGGATGGACAAGCGAACGGCTTTCTCTGGATTATGAAATTTATACGATTTTTGTTTTATTTTTTTTTTTTTTAATATACATATTTTTTTTATTATTTTGTTTACGAAAAACGCGGTTTAGCAAAGAAACGCTTTTGCCGCAAGCACATTAAAATTCTTGACATGTACTTTAGTTTATAATTATGCTTGCCCCGCCTGGAAGAAAGCAGCGCATACAAGCGGGTGGTGTATTTGTATGTAAGTGGCAAGCAAAGCTTGACAATGACAACAACAACAACATTGACGACGTCAAGTGGAAAGTACCTGATTTGTATGATATGCCTTGAAGTTATTTTTTTCAAAAAAAAGATATAATAAATAAATAAAAAAAAGCGAAATAGCGCAAGAAAGCAAGCAAAATAAAAAATAAATAATCCAAAAAAAAAAGTAGCAACTGTACTTTGTTGTTGTTTCTTGCTAGTTTTGTAAAGTATCTTAACCTTTGCGCTTTAAAGTTAAATTTAAATAAAATTATATAATTAAATTGCTATAAAATAAATCATTGGAAATTTATAAAATTGTTTATTTTTTTTTTTTTTTTTTTTTTATAATTATAGCTACTTATGCGATACAATTTCCTGAATATCTTAATATAACTAATGCTTTTACAGACACTATGTCTATCAAGTATAAAGTACAAACTTTGTTTTGTTGTTTCGAAAAACTTTAGCCTTATAAAAAATTTACTCTCAAAGAATGAAACCTGATTTATGACTTCTGGGGATTCCAGTTCACAAGGAACTTTTTTAGTTCGATCTTAATGTCCCCAAAAAAGATGGTATATATGGTATCACAATGCGCCCATCTTCTGGTCTAAGAGATGGATAGGCCTCGGTTCTGCCATAATAACCTAAAACCTAGGTAAAATATTTCAAAAATTTTAACATAATTATGTGTATATGTAGTATCTCAATTAAAACTAATCTAAAATATGTTCGACATTTAACTACAAATATTTTTGATGTATCTATTATTTTGTACATAATTGTAGGTACATATGTATGTAGGTTAAATACACGAGCTCATTTCAAAATTATAGCGGTACAAATTGATAACGCGCATTTTGCAGATACAACAACAAGTATAGAAGTATTAGAAAGAGTACAGCAACAACAAAATTCAAAAAAAAAAAACTAAACTAAACCAGAACCCATTCAAGATGTAACAACAAATGGCATCATTAATTTTCACTGTCCACTTTAATCAACGTCAAATTGATTTTTACGATTTGATGTTGATGAAAAAAGAGAGGAGAGAGAGAGAGAGAGAGCAAAACTTTAAAAACGCCTAAAGTCAGTGAAATATGCAATACAACAAACACTTCACTTTACCATATCACGCTGGAGGCCAATAAAAACTCGGTTGCATTTGTTACGCTTGAGTAGCGCAAATAGTAGCAACAACAACAATGAAAACAAATGGAACGAGACAACAAATATAAAAAGAAGAAGAAAAAAAAAACAAAATAAAAATACCAACTCAGACTCAAACAGAGACTCTCGATAGCTGGATGACCTTCAACGGAATTGAGACTAGATTTGAAATGTACACATGGTTATTTAAAAATACACAGATACAAACACATACATACATATGTATGTGAGCATAAATGCGTGCTTGTATAAGTGCGTATCACTTTTATTTACGCACTTTACGTTGAAGTTATCAGTAAGCGAAAAATAAAAAAATTGAAAACAAAACACAAACATAAGATAAAGTTAATTTCAAAATGTATTCAGTTGTAACAGAATAACTAATACTCTACAAAGGCGCTCTAATTTTTCTGTGAAATAAAAATATGTTTCTTTGGAACTTGTTAATTTATGTAGATTTTGTAATTTATATCTTTGTCACACTTTTATACCAAGAATTATAATATATCATTTACATTACATTATATACATATATGTCAAGGGTATAAATAGGCACATAAAAATTTTAAGAAAACAAAAAAAAAAAGAAGAAAAACAACCTAAAAATAAATATGAAAATAATTTTTTCGCGCCAAAAACTATTTTTCTACATCCTTCTACATATTATGAAATATTACTACATACATATATTGCTTTGCTTGCTCTATTTCGATCTTGTTTTGTTGCTTGGTTTGTTGTGTTATCATCTACGATTTACTATATGTATAGTATATATACAAATGTATACACATATGTACATGTGTATGTATTTATGTAAGTTGTTTGTATTTCTATGCTACGCATGCTAAAATAATAATAAAAAAAACATATAAAAAAAACAACAACGATGACGATGATAATAAATATTAACAGCAAAACAAATATGAATGTGAAACAGAAAAACAGAAGAGCGTATAAGAAGAAATATACAATAAAAAATAAATCGCAATAAATAAAAGAATAACATGTGCTCAGGCCTACAGCGCGTATGAAAACACGAGAAAGGGAAATTGAAATTAAAGTAGCGCGAAACTAGTAAAGGGTGTGACAATAAGCAACATAATTGTATATATATTTAATAAAATACTATTATTATTGTTAGATAAACAGAGTAGCATGTAATCATAATTATTTTTAAAGTAATTACACGTAAAACAAAACAAATAAAAAAAACATTACAAATTAAAGTTAGCACCCTGCATTTTATATTTAACACAAAAAAAATAATAAGAGAGTCAAAAGACAACGTTCTGAGATAATAAAAAGCAAATAAAAAACACTTTAATAAGTGCAACAACAAAAGCAAAGAAACTTTGTTGCTGAAAGAAGATCAACAAAATAAACTGCAGTTTGCAAACTCAAAAAATATAAATAAGAAAAGCAAAAACAACAAAAAACAAAAACAACGATGACGAAGAAACGCAAACAACTGTTAGAGAGTGAGAGAGAACACGAGCGTAAAAGCAGAGAGATGACGTGACGTGACGTTAGGCGAGTGTAGCATGATTGTTTTTTTTTGTTGTTGTTCTTGCTTGCATTTGGGTTGTGGGTGCGGCGGCGTATACTTTTCTCTCCTATATACAGCAAAAAAAAAAAAAAAAAAAAAAAACTAATAGTACAGCCACGCGCTTTAAAATTTTTAGACTGCATGTAGAGAGTAAGAAAGAAAGAGAGCGTGAGATAACAAAATAACTACAAATTGATCAAACGAAAAAAGCTCCTGGTAAAAGCGCCCAGTGCAAATGTGCGGGAATAGAGACGAAAAAAAGAAAAAATAAAAAAGCAGTAATTATAGGCAACACGCCATTGCACTCTACGACGCACAGCACAGCTGCATACAAATAATATTGAACAAAAAATAAATAAAAAAGAATATCTTCAATTGAAATTATTGCGATAAGCATTCAATATACATAAATTCAAACATAAAAATATTCCTATTTAAATAGGTCCCTTCGCGCAAATATAATTTAACTGGAGTAGCGCTCTATTGAAAGTTATTGCATTTGATTGCATACATACATACTCATGTGTGTATATGTATGTATGTGTTTACACATTTATTCAAATAAAGAAATGTATGCAAATGGCTTTTTGTATGTGTATGAGCGAGATGCAGACAACACAGGCGTTTGAGATTTGAAGAAAACAATGCAGCATATATTTGTATGTGTGTATGAGCGAGAAGAGTATTAATAAAGGGGGCCGCGCAGTGTAGCGCAGCGATCGCAAATATTGCTGACGTAAGTTGTTTTTTTTTATTATTATTTTTTTTTTTTATTTATTTGAATATGATTTTTTGTTCATTTTTTTTCTTCTATCTCTTACAAACGCCGTAAAATGAAATTAATAGTTTTTTTTTTTTTAGAATAATTGAAAAGTTTTATTTTTTTTTCTCTCAACATTTTGTAATAATGAGTTTTCTAATTGGTTATGTATTTAGCGTTTTTCAATTACAGTCCAATTGGCTTTTAATTAAGCAACTTTTTTCTATATTTTTTTTTGTTAACTAATGATTAACAAATGTTTTAGTTCATTATTATATGGTTTCACTGTTGTTTGGTTGTTTTTTCATTTAACGCTTCACAAAAATTTATTTTTATTTCACATTAAAAAAAAAAAAAATAATTTTTTTGGCGCAAAATTTCGATTGACAAAAATATACAATACATATGTACACATGTATGATTGTATTTGTGGTATCTCTGTTTCGTTTGCTTTTGGCTTTTCTGTTGTTATTCAATTTTCAATTCAAACTGTACACAATTCTTATCTTATTTTTTTTTTTTTTTTTTTTTTGTTTTTGTAGTTGTACTTTTATTTTGTTTTTGACACGCTGCCAACAGCAAAGACAAACTGGCGACAACAACAAATGTTTTAATTTTAATTTAATTTTTTTTTTTGACTCGTTATTGCAAAACACTATATCGATTTTTAATTGAATAAAAACAAAAAAAAAAAAAAAATACTAGAAAATCAGAAAAAAATCCTTCACCTACATACTACATAACAACTACAGACATTTACATTAATTTCGATTACATATTTAAAAAACTACGAATTGTTTTAATTATATATCGAAAAAATATTAAATCTAGTTTTGTCTTATTCCCAAATTCACGTTCACAAATTTTAAAAAAAAGAGGAATTGATAAGATTGATTAACAAGTTTTATTAGTTCCTTTTGTTTTGAAAAAAAAAAAAACAGAACTTTTAATTTCCCGCCAAAATTGTGCTGAGTGTATTAATATACAGATAGTACTTCTAGATGCGGGAGAAAAAGTTTAATTTAGCCGTGTTCATTTGTACAGTAATTTAATAATATTTATATATTTTGGGCACATAAAACTATTTTTTGCGCCCAAAATGTTATGGTACACAACTTCAGAATATACATTTTAGACTTTAGAAACAGTCATACAAACATAGACCATAATTTTTACTGCAAAATTAGCGTTATATGATACAAAATTTCAAGCTCTATTGAAAATAATCAATCTATTAAAGCATAGACCATAAATTTTGTCATAAAAATCTCAAATTACATACATATTTTCTAATAAGAAATATACATTTAGATGTTAAAATATAAAATATCTATTTTCCGAAAATATCTATATAAATAAATATATAATGACGACATACAATACATATGTACATATGTATGTAACAAAAAAAAAAACGTTTCTATGAATAACAATAAAGACAATGCGACGCTATCGGTCGTCGATCGTAAAATTCTAGTACTATTCTAAATCATCTGGAATCACTACAAAACCCATAACAAAATTTAATGTACAATATATAATAGAAGGAAAAAATAAAAACAAAATAAAGTTCTTTGATAATGAAAGCGAAAAACTTTAAACAAAAAGCAAATGTATGTAAAAAAAATATATAACAACAATAACGCTATATAGAAATCAAAATAATAAAACATTTAGAACGGTTTATCAACATGCTTGTACCCTTTTAACATGGGTCAAGAAATTATATATTAAACTTAGGATGAGTCTGGAATTATGGAAATCGTGGTGATTACCGCTTGTTTACTTTAATTAATAAATTTCTGTAGAATTTCATTTTACAGTTGAGAGTCGTTTCTATAATAGCGTAACTAATTCGGAGAAAAATGTTACTGCCCCAAAAAAAATATTAATTCAAAATAAAAATATATAATAGACACCAATATTTGTATGAAGTTTGAACCTTGGATATTATTTTAAAAACATTATCTTAAGATAAAAAAAGTCGATTTAATGTTAATATGATTGCATAAAATACTAAAGGTTGTTTAGAAAATTTGGTGCTCACATTAACTTGGCAGATATTTCTTTTGATAGATGTACAGTATAAACGTTAATCTGAACACCGTAATTATTATAAATAGTATAGATTTACTTAATCTCAATGTGTCTGTCTGTGCATAATAGACTGAACTATTCTCTTAATTTTGGAAATTTCGCTTTACAATTTTACAAAAGAGTTTTAAAGAACATTATGTGAAGAATATTTCAATCTATGTATCTATAAATCTGTAACGTCTACCTTTATGAACTTTTCGTATATACCCATTTGTAAAGTATGCGTATAGCGTATAAAAATCAAAACACTTAAAATCGTAGCAACCAAAGAGCATTTTTTATTATGCGTTCTTGTGACAAAACGACACAAACAGCTTCTTCTTTCTTCTTTCTGCTTTTCTTTCATTCTTTCTACACACATATATTTATTTTGAGATACTTTTTAGGCGGGAAAATGGACACCTGATTTGCGGTAAATAAAATAAAAACATGCGAACACAGTAAGAAATAGTTGTATAAATGCAATAATGCAATCGATACCAAATTAAATAAAAAAAAAAAGAAAAAAGATACAAACTTCGAAATACATTCTTTGCATGGCAACAGAACGATAGATACTCAATTTGTTTATTTTCAGAAGAATAATGGTCTCTTTCATGAATCCATTTATTGCGTTACAAATTTCCCTATCAAATTGTTGTAAACAGATGAATACAAAGAAAACAATTTTTTTTTTTTTGTTTTGGAAATGTTTAAATTAAAAACTTTAAAAAGAAAAAATCGATTATAGAAAAGCATAAAATCAAATCGTGGGGGATTTTACTGATGACGCACTTTGTAAAATCATTTAAGGGTTGTTCTACTACAACAAGGGATCGTCATTTTGGTGGTGTTTTTGGTGTTTGGTTTAGTTATTCTTCACAACTGTCAAAAAAAAATCAACCCCGTTTTATTTTTGTAATACAAATCCAAATAAGCGATCGTTGCTACACACAAGTGAGGAGCATAATACATACATATATAACAGGAAATAATGTTAGGTAACGCTGCATTTACTTGCTTCATTTGTCGTATTTCTTGAGCAAATAAAAACTTAAGAAACAGTGTAAAGGAACCGTAAGGATATCAGGTGTATCTGATTGGAATTTTAAGATAAACGTGTTACATGTGAATTAATATACAAAATGCCTAAAGATATTAGATTGCATTTTTTAGAATTTCAGAAATAGACGACGGACATTCAATAAAATAAAAATAAATATATATTGTATATTCTACACAAGAATAGTATCTGAAACTCACCTTTAACTGTTGGGCTGCGCACATATGGCTTTGAGCCTCTTTGCTCCCATGCTGGCGTCATGGATTTTGGCATTGACTTGGACGAGGACACTGCATCTTTTAGTGAATTTTTCATTGTTGATGCTGTTGTTGTCGTCGTTGTCGCTGCTGTCTTAATCGTTCCACAAATTCTGCTGCTATCCTTATGAGAAATTTCATTTTCAATTGCAATAATTTCGTAGCGTTTAATTTTCTCAGACTCTTGTTTCTGATTTTCCTCAAATATTTTCTTTGTGTAGCCCTGATCAGGAGTACCAAAGAGATTTCGGCGTATATGTTGCTTAGCGCTTGCCGTTGGCGGCGTTGGTGGCCGACAGCTCGGCTGGCACAGTGGTAAACCCATCGGCGGTACACGTATAGCTAGATACTCGGTCATAGAGATACTTTGTTGCTGTTTTTGTTCGTTTGTGTTTTTTTATTATTAGTATTTTTTTGTTTGTAGAAAATAAAATTTCACACACAAAGAAAAAAATATTATGAAAACTGTTGATAATTTTATTTTTTCTTTTACGTCACGCAAATTTAATTGAATTATTATTTGCTTTCACTTGGCGAAAATTTCTTTTTTTAAATGGTTTTCTCTTATTTAATTGTAATTAAATGTAATTTATTATTTTTGTTTTAGCACATAATTTTTTTTTGCACAGCACTATTTTTTCAATTGTATACTTTTTTTTTTATAAGTATTTGATTATTTAATAGAAAATGCTGTATTCGTAATAAACTTTGATTTTTCTTTTTTTTGTTCACAAATAAAATTTTCTTTGCGCGCTTTTCTTTTATTGTTTACGACCTTCTTCTTCTACGTTTAAAATGCGAGTGAAAATAAAATTGATTGAATTTAATACTGGCGCATGCGATGCACGAAACGGTTCAACGCTGCGCTGCTCGTCCATGCTATTTGTCTCTTTCACACTATATTGCTCTCGCTCAAGCATATGCTATTTCATTTAAGTACTAAATACAAAAAAGCGTTGCCAGATAGTTGTGCCTAAGAAATTGCGTATGCGATTGCGGACGTGTTACGTATGCGGATACGTATCTGCGGATATGCGAATGCGTTTAGTCTAAAAAATCGTTATATATAATACGTTAATTTATTAAATATAGGATTTCGTTTGTTTACTTAAAATTTTTTTTTATTATTTTACATTGTCTTTCTACGACTTTCCTAATTGTAAAGGTCCGCTTAGTCCAAGATTTTCTTAGCATTAATTATGACTTCTTTTCGTCTAATTGATTATCAAAATTTGGCATGAAATGAAAATGATTTTAAACTTAAATACATGACATCATCTGAAATAAGCTTTGAGTTATTTTTTCTTTTAAATTTTGTGCATGGAATTTGGTTTAACGCGTCTTTCAGCTGGCAACGCTACAGCGACTTTCGCAGTAGCTGCAGCAGTCGACGTCTACGTTGACGTCGACGTTAACGTCAACATTGACAGCGCGTAAACCGAAACGGGTAGCTTCATTTTTGTTTTGCTCTGCACTTTCATAATTTTCACTGTCTCTCTTCGTCTGTAGCTCCCTTTTGTTCATGTTTTTGTTATTATTCTTAGCCGATTGCTCTTATCAGTGAAACCATTCAAATATTCGTACGAGTATTTTTTTTATATGTATTGACCAGGTTCATTAACAACAGCGGTTTACTCTGAAATATTTGTTTTCTTCTGTTTTGGTTTTTTATGTTTCATTCATTCACCTTCACTACTCAAACGCCTTTGTGCTCCCCCTTTAAAACAATCGTCGCTGTTTTGTTTTTTGTATTATTTTTCGCAAATATTTGCAAATTCTGACGTTGTCGTCTCCAAGGTTAACGTTCGATCGTTCGATCTATTGACCAAGTTTTACGTATGGCTGACTAATTGTTGAAAGCTGAATTGAAAACAAATTGAAATTGAAAAGTGAAAATGATTAAATTTATCTTTTGTTGGTGTTTGTTAATTGTAGGAGGCCTATTTTTTAAATGGAATTTTTATTTAAACATTTTATGTATGTATTTGTTTGTATCTCTGTAATTGAGTGTATTTTTTTGTTTGTTTATATTTAACAAATACTTTTTTTTAGTAAATAAATTAATGAAGCGTTGAAAAGTATTTTTGTTGTCTGTAAAAGCGAAAGCATGAGAATCTGTGCCATGAAAGCGTGAAAAGATATTGCGGTGGCATAAAACAAAATGGAAATAAATAAAAGAAAATTATTGTAATTGTCAAAAACCGCAAAAAGAAAACTTTTATAAATGTTGCTTTTCTTTGTACCTAAAAGGGGCGTAGAGCAAATTATGTACTGTGTTTTTGGGTCAAAAATTACATTCTTCGATTTGTCTTTACTACGCTTGCAGAATTCTTAAATTGTTTAGATTAATTAAATGGAGACTAATCTTGATTCCGCCCATAATGATGATCAATCTTGTTGTCCCGATCGCGTGTTTTTTTTTTTTCAAAGTTGTACCATGGCTCCCAACTTTTTCCAAACTTTTACTACTCTGTACACGACGGGCAAAATGTTATGTTAGGTCTATGAAAAGCTATGTAACAGACAGAAAGAGGGGTTTGAGATACCATAGAATATATATATTTCTTATCAGCATTAAAAAGTTGAGTCGAACTTGCTATATCTGCCTGTCTGCTCATCTGGTATGTACTGGGGGACTAAAAGTAAAATTCTCTACATTCTGGAGATCAATAATATTAATACCTATTATTTTCCATTCTAAATTAAAGGAGTAGCCCCATACAAACATGAAAGTCTTTTAGGTATCTTAACCTAGAAACACCCAATTCGGCGATTTCACCAAAGATAATCTGCAGAAAAACTGCAAATCTCGGATAAATCAGACAATTATTAGATAGAACTCAGTTTTTTTCCAAATTCCATCCATGACGGAATTTTTAGCAAATGTCCTGCGGTTCCCGTGGGACCTTAAACAAATTTTTGATAAAAAAAAGTTAGATCTATCAATGAGGGAAGACTATAACTACCAAAAGTGTTGATGTAAATATTTGCTTCAATTCAAGAAACTGTTATTTTGGTTATGGGTTCAGCTATAAACATTTAACTTGAACATATTTCAACGCATTTCTCAATCAAAAGGTGCAAATGGATTAAATAAATACGCAGATATGCATTGTTTTCAAACTATTTGCAAAGGAATACGACCGCATGGTCAGTAAACAAAAAAGAGAAAAAAAGGCTTAGTCATTGACAGCTGAGACGACGCCCAGAAAACAGAAGACACACTATCGACACTGTGGCTTAAATGTTTTCAATGAATGAAAGAGTAATCGAGAAAATCAGAATATAAAAAAAATCATGAATACCCAAATGTGTGGCTCTTTCGAGAGCATTAGTCATAATAGAATTCAACGAATTGGCGCGCCAATTTAAAAAAAAGCAAACAAAAAAAAAAATGTTTTGTATAAAAATAAAAGAGCCTGAAATGCAGTCAATACGCAAAAGGATTTCAGCATACATACAATTTGGCGCGCGTTTATGCTACCTGACTTGGCTGAATAGAACAGTCGACGAACAGGTCTACCTAAAACAACCCTCGCGCCAAAAATCGCCGTGCGCCATATACAAACATATATCAAACTGCGCATTTTCTTTTTAAATCAAATATTGCTTTCATTTTCTATAAATAATCTGAATGCAGTCGCAATAAAACAGAAAAAATAATTATATTGTATCTATCAGCTAATTTTGCAATGCTTTGCAAGGCGTACGTGTCTCAAGCAACGCACAGCGACTTGTCTATCGATTAATTGCTGCACTGATGACGATTTGACGTCTAAATCGGAGCAACAATTTGTATAAAAGCAACAAAAACTAAAAAAAAATCAGCTTGCCAACCGAAACATGCCGCAACAAAAGCAACAACGGCAGGAAGGCTAGAAAAGTAGCTATTCAAAAAATAAAAAGAATGAATTTTTAGTGCATGCTGCGCATTTGTCTATGCGCAAATTAGTGTAGATACAATTGTATCTTGTACGTGCAATAATAAACTAAATAGATACATTTTTCCATAGAAACATTTTCATATGCATAGATGGGGTAATATTGTAATAATAATTTTTCCAGCACCGACAGCAATAGAAAACAGCTGCTGGCGGCGACAACGAAAATGACTGCAGCTACATTCACCTAAGGGGGTTAAAATTGGTACTGGTATGGTACATTCTATACGGATATCCCTGGCATTTTCATCCCATATACAAATACAGCGTCGTCAACAGTCACCGTCGTCGTCCTCGTCGTTGTTGTCTGTCTGTCTAATTAATATATGAGCTCATTAAAGAAAACTCAGCGAATGACGACGACTCATGCATCGCACGTGGCATATGGTTTGTTTATAGTTTCTGTCTTTTTTATTTAGTTAACTTGTGTTCTTTGGCTTGGAATTTAGCTGGAAAACCAAAAATTAATTCAAGCGTGTGCTAAAAAAATTATTTATACATAGTTCTTTTAACGCGAACCGAACGCAAAAAAAAAAAAAAAAAAAAAAAAAGGAAACCGAAGGAGCGCAGTGCAGTGCAGATACAAAGATACTTATTTATTATTAAATGCAATCAGAACAGTTGCACAGATGCGTTTCCCCTACTGTTTACAGATACATTTTTATATATGTGTGTGTGTACTTCTTTACATTTGTGTTAAATGCAAATATTTAGTTAGTTTTTCTTTTTGTCTAGACCGCCGCTACCGCTGTCTTCTGTTTGTGCATATAAAATTGTATCTATATACTTGTACTATGTATATACTCGTATATCACATTTTTAGATAAAAATCAAGAGGGCCTGCTACTATTTATAAATGCATGCGTTTGTGTTTTGGCAGTCAACTACAGCTAGTTGCGTATAAAAATATTTGTATTTGTATGTATCTACATAAAAATGTATACTATGTATATTGCACTTATGTATGCTAGAATCTTTTTTTTAACATTTGCTTTGGGTATTTTAGCGAGAAAATTTAATATTCAAATTGCATCAAATTGCAAAAATATTTCAAATATCTAAACCAACTTCAGAAGGGGTACAATGATTATCGAATGATTCTTTCATACTAACGAAATAATTCGATCTAAACTTATTAATCTGTTCGTCTCTTTCTTTTTTTAAATTCCATGTCTACATTTAAGTAGAGCACATAAAATTAAATCAGTGATGGGCACATATGGATGTATAAACCATATTATATTGCGCTTATATGTATAGTTTAACAAGAAAGATCGCTGCAAGATACCCTGTACCCAACCTTTTGTAACTTAAGTTCTTTCTTAGTATCATACCTTATTGTATTGGGTTTTCATACAAAAACTTGGAAAATGGGTTAAATTTGTGTAAGGGATATACATAAAATTTCGGTCGTACTCATATTGGGATATTCATTGCGACTATCATAGGCATAATTTATACTACATTTAGAGTTCCTACAATAAAAAACAAAAACATTGTTCATGCAAAGCCCAAAATGTTGGGGTAAATTTGAATAGGTGGTACGCCTTAAAATGGGGCTAGAGAAAAAACGTTTGCAAGTACTCACTTGACGGCTTAGGAGAGTGTAAGTTTCATATTTAGTAGCTCTATCTCTTATAGACTCCGAGATAATCGTTTACATATGACAGACAACATGACGGACGGACGGACAGACAGACATACATAGATAGTTGGACTCCTCTTTCAATCTATCTAGCCTCCTTCTGCCTGTTCAATACATTCGGACAAACTTAATATATCCTTTTACCCTTTGGGTACAGGGTATAAATACAAATCAACGGCTAGAACGGCGTCAAACGAGAAGTCGATGTCGTCGCAAACAGAATTAGCCACAACACTCATGAAAGGAAATTAAATATATGCCCACCTATGAGTTCATTCAAAGTCAACTTTATTTTGTACTGACCAAGTACGTAAGGACTATAACCCACATTTTGCTATTGCAACTGCATTTAATTCGAAAATGCAATCACGGCGCTAAAATTGGCTAGTTTTCCCCCTACGAAGTATTAAAATTTCAATACAAAACCCTTTTTTTTTTTTTTGGTTTCAATGACAGATTCAACTAAAAAAATTTTATTGAGCTTTTTTCTTTTTGTTATTCTCTTTTGCATTGAATTGTATACTTATATACTCATCAATGTATCTTTTTCTGCAGGTATACGTAACACATCTGCAATTTTTTTTTTGCGCCAAAAATGCACAAGTACCAGCTTCTTTTGCCTCCAACTCAACATTGATACCGACATCATCTAAATGCATAGCCACAACATGATCCTCATCATGCTATGAAAAAATAAAAATAAAAAAAAATAAAATAAAATTACAATAAATAAGACAAAAAATACACAAATTTTGCGCCAAAAGTGCTCAAAAGCAGAACAGCAGCCGGCCGGGCGAACGACAGGCAGCCTGGGCATTTATTTCCGGCGCAACGCATTACTCAATTCAACGCCCGTCCTCCCGCTGACGGTTTATCCTATGCTCAATGCCTATGCTATCCTGCATGTGTTCTTATACGACAGGATTCTTGAGCAGCGCAAGCTGTCTTTTGTCAAGTGTATCTTGCTTACTTTCATTCCTACGCAATCTAAAAAAATTCAACCTCAACCTCAACGTCATTATGTAGCTCATGATGATAATGAAGATCACATTGGCAGCTTCTGCTTTTCGATACACTACGCATATTTTATATAAAGTGTATTATGAGTTTATTATAAAGTATGACATGCTGCTTAGATTTTTTTTTTAAAAATATATTTTCATATATTTTGATCGTTTCAAGCTAATATTTCGGTAGTCATTTCTTGCAAAACTTCATAATTTTAATGATTTATCTTCTTGATCAACCTGACTGAGCCACTGAAGTGCATTTGATAGGGCATCAAAGAGTTCAGTGCTATCGAGCTTTACGATTTTATTTTATATCTTTTAATTTGTTGTTTTATTTTTGGCAGACAGACTGCTCAACAAACACGCAAAAAATTAAATCGAATGAAAAAGACTGCAAAAGAGTTAGGAAGGAGTAGGACGAACGCATTAAGGTAGCGCATCATTTATGAGCCATCATGGAGCAAAAATTCAGAAAACATCTGCTGCCAGTTCTCAAGACAGACGGACTCAAAGAAGAACTTGTCATTGTTGTTGTTGTTCTTGTTCTTGTTGCTTGCTGGCTCAATGAAGCAAAAGCTGCTTTCGAACTTTTTCTTTTTAAGAGTTTCGTTCCTTTTCCTTTTTTTTTTTTTTTTTTTAATTTGTTGTTAATTTTTGCCATTTATCTTTTTAGCTACAGCAGCATAGAATTTTGTGCAAGACAATCATTTTTATTTTTTTTTTTTTGTTTTTTGAAATTTAATTTTTCTTGCTTTCTTGCCAATTAAGTTCCGGCCAGCTAGCGCAACAAATTGGCACTGTTAGGTAATAAATCTCACTAGCTTCACACCTCTATTTGTAGTACATATCTGGTATCTCACGCGCTTCGAATTACAACTTGACCGTTGCAACATTAGAAAAAGCGCTCCCAAGAGTCTAGCTGTCCAGTTTTAACTTTCAATAAAAAAAAAAAATAAAGACAGTTCTTCCCTTAAGTACGCGCATGCTGACCACTGTCCAAATGCTCTCATAATTCATATAATTAACCCTTATGCGATGTCCGCGCTTTGCGCCTGCGTGATTTAAGACCGAAAATTTGTCCATAAGTACGAATTACATTCACCCATACAAATTTACAGATACATAGATACAGTGCATAAGATACTTTTTTTGTATTGTATGTATCTGCATGAGTTTTATGACTTCATACAACGCTCAAATTTCTCATACGGGCACGTTAATTTCTATTATGACGCGCATAAATCAAAATAGCAACCAAATGCATTGTGGGAAAACTTTAGAACTTCTCCGATTTCCGTAAAGTTTGCCTAGAGTTTGTTTTCATACTCTTTGTATTTTATATAAAGTTTTATTTATATTATACAAACCTACCAATTGCATGTAATGTTCATATATATTGCACGATTTTTATTCTAACTGGAGCAACTAACTTGAAGTTTGCATGTGACACGCTAATTTCTTGTAAACTTTTCTAGATACTCAGAACTGCAGTTCATATGATTGCGCTCCACTGACATATTTTCCACAATGCTGCATTCAAGACAACGTTAAGTTTTGGTTGGGAAAAACTTAAGCGCTTTAATGTGCGCATTTCGTGACTGCATCGAAAAAAAAAACACAGATTTCACCGTTACTTTTCATGTAAGAAGTTGAGTTGTTGAGGTCAAACTCATTGAATTGAATCAGTTTGTAGTGGCTGTAGCGAATGAAAATTTATGGAAATGTCTAAAACTGATATGAAAGTATTTTAAGTGCGACTGCATTGACTGAGTTATACGCTATACGAGTGAAAAAAAATTTAAACATTTCGTTACGAATTAAAGATGATTGTAAGATTGAATATTTGAGCCCGATTGTTTTATATGGCGCCCATACAATCCTACTTTAAATTTTTTTTATAAAAAAAATCATTTTTTTACCCTGTTTCCAAAGAGAAAAGGGTATATTAAGTTTGTGAAATGTATATAGCAGGCGTAAGGAGACTTGATAGACCCTATAAGAATATATTCTTGATCAGCATTCAAAAATCAAGCCGATATACATAGCTATGTCTGTCCGTCCGTGTGCTAGAAAAATCTGAAATATAAATGTACATATAAGTTTTTTTATTTTTGAGAGATTACACCAATATCCCGCCTCGTCCTCCAATTTTCAAGTACTTTTCCGAACTCGCCCATTCCAACATTTTATCTATTCCCGGGAAGAAAAAACACAATAGAAGGGCATTTAATAAGTCAGTGAAAACACAGGTCGACAAATTATTACCTTTTTTATTCAATCATCAAGCAAATTCTTATCTATATCAATTCTCAAAACCGTTTATTCGTAAAAAGCCAGGTAATTTAAGATCTTGTTTACCGAAAACAAAAAAGACTTTTATTGCCCAAAAAAAAAAAAAAAGAAGGGCAATAAAAAAGTAGTGCTACATTATAATTCACAATTGATTCACTGTTCTTGTAATGTAAGGTTCAAGCTTCAATTTAAGCTTATTTTGGGATTTCTATCAACTCAGGTTCATCTGCTATATTTGATCAAAACCGGTCAAACACAATGTTTTTTGAGTTTTAAACCCATATAAGATAGGCCTAGTCCGTTGTTTTTAAACATTTTCGGTGTCGACCTATATAATAAGTTAATATTAGACAAAAAAATGTTGTTATTGCTCACCATAGTCTCGTTTATCCCTTCCAAACAATAGGTTCTCTTATATTCTTCAATATAGGCGATTGTTTCTGAAATGACCTTTTAACTTTTCTACAATTTCTTCACTTTTGGCGACCTTGTGCTTATATTACCAACGCCGAAATCAGTATACCGCAACCTAACCGTTGAAATTGGTGGTTCTGAGCTCCTAAAGTATTTATTAAACATATTTTTGGTTTATATGAGGTTTTTTTCAAAACTTAAAATAATTCTTTATGAACTCCAACTTTTAATATCTAAAAAAAAAATTGCCAACACTTTTTCAGTAGTTTTTTGAACAAAATAGAAGATGTATTGCAAAATTTAAAAAAAATGATTGCCTCCTCAAAAGAAACTTCGAATTCTACACAACATATAATGCTGCCCATATTATAATAGTTAAAAAAAAAACTTTAAATAACCGAAAAGAACTGTTACGATTTCTTTCAAATAGAACGGAAAGTTAATTTTATGATAAACATCATTGTTACAGATTTTCTTTCAAATTCTTAAAACGCTTAAGTTTATTCAAGCGAAAGGGTACAACATACACAAAAGCCAAACACAAAGAAAAAGCAAAAAAAAACTGGTTGAAAAACGCGAAAATTCAAAACGCTTTCACTTTACTACATTCACTTAAATAAAAAAAAAAAGAAAATTAAATAAAATAAAATAAAATAAAATAAAAAAAAAAAGACAAATACTAAAATAAAAAAAAAAAGTTGTTGCAACCAGGTAAATTCAAAACAATCGATCTTCGAGTGTGCCACACCCCACCGCATCATGCTGGAATGCAACCCAACCCCGACACATTTTTCATTTTCCAAGTAAATTGTAGACCTCGAATGCCAAGGACCAGCATAATTGCATTATTTAGCTTTTGTTTTCGAGTGCTATTGTTTTGTTTTTTTTCCGACCTTTTTTATAAAATTTAATCTATACTTTATTTTCGAATGATTCAATAGAAGTTTTCATGCTATTCTCTTCAATTTATTATTTTTTTTTAAGCGTTAATGCGTTTTTCCGCGGTCTTTAATATTAAACTGGTTTTCCAGTTGTTTGAAAGACAATAAGAAAAATTTTCTTTTCCTGTTCTTCTTTTTATTATTATTATTTTTTTTTTTCATTCATATTTTTTTTTGAATGCGCATATCAAATATCATAGTTCGAGATGTTGTATGTGGCTAGCATGAGTTATGACCAAAAAAGGTGAAGAGTGCAATAAATGAAAAACGAAATGACCTTTGAGGCTAGATTGGCGAGACTTGATTCGACTTGAGTTTCAACTTTTTCTTTGCAGCAATTTAAATTTCAAAACAAAAAAGAAAAAACAAAAATGCAAACTTTATGCATAAATGACAGAAAATGTCAAGCGCATTCGTTTTGCTTAACATTTGAATTGTATCTACGCTGTGAAAATATTAAGAAAATATATAAAAGAAAACATTTTAATATAAAGCAAAATGCAACAGACATGTTCTGGACATGCAGAGCAGACATTTGAGTGATGGACGCGTGGTTGCGCTTGATAATAATAATAATGATGATGATGAGGATGATGAGAATGAGCATGAATGTATCTAAGCTACACAGACGACAACCTTTGACTGTCAGAATGTCTAGTCGAGTGTTCATTTGGCAGCATATGGTCAACGTTAACTAATACGAAACTATTTTTGGCATATTATGTTACAGATTATTTGCGTTCATACATATACCAAAATGCGCAGCTCGTGCGCTAACTATATTATTTGTATCTTTGAGATACTTTCGTTAAGCAGCAGCTGCAGACATCTCGCGTATATTTGTTTATGTTGATGAGATAATGTGATGTATGTTATGTGTTGTCCAGCATTATGACTTCAGCTGCCCAAATATTTTCATTGGTATGCTATTGTTTTATACCGAAGTAACATAACTCGCTAAGCAATTAATACAGCTGCAAGTCATGCAATGTTTGATAATGATAACACTGAACAACGCGAGATGTTACAATTATGAAACAGATGCAGCGCACAGTTTTTAAAAATGCATAAAACTTATAAAATTTGTGTGCTTGCCGAGTATAATAAAAATAAATAAAAATAAAAAAATAAAATGAAAAGCTACAAAGTGCATTTTGACTTCTTCTATTTTTAGTTTGACTATTTTCATTAGGCAACGACGATATTAGGGCGCGGTTTGAATATACACGCTGTCTCGTAGCATCAAACAGAAAAGTCATTAGCACCAGCCATGTTTTTGTCACCCTCTGCAATAAATGCAGATACAAGCAAATAGTGTGCTGTGTTTAGTCACAGTTGCGCAGATGCTGTTTGCTAGTATTTGCTTTTTTGCGTGTGGCGCTCTCACTTGCTCAACAGTTCAGCCTAGACTCACTTCCTGTGTCAATAATGTATAATGTGTATGCACAAATGACATATATATGTATATATATACACTCATGTATGTATCTAGATACAAACTATAAAGCTAAAAATATTTTTAGAAAAAAACTATCTATATGTTTTTTGCTTTATAGTACTTCCTTTAAAATGCACAAATATTTACTTAATAATTCAAGCGGAACCTTTTGAGAGATGCACAAAAAACAAAAATATATTTATTTGAAAATAGATATTTCAAACAAAATTTCATTTGTGCCCCTCACAAATCACCATATGGTGCACTCTCGGCATTTATGAATGACTGCATGCATATATAGTTTATTATTGTTGTTTTTGTTGTTTTTAGTTTATCTAAGTGCATTGCATTTTCTAAACATATACACACAATAGATACAATTTGTATATATATGTATCTGTATTGTAAGTATCTAAGCGACGCAATTGTTTATAAATGCAACCGCTTTTGTGTGGCATGATAAATGCGCATGATTAGTTTATTATTTTTATTATGATTATTATTCTAATGACATCCGAGCTAATGAAACGAAACTAAGGGCAAATGTTGCATGCATATAACGTTAGATAGATACATACACATAGATACATAGTTGCACACACAAATGTATTTTTTTTTTTATAATTGAAACGTAAATGCCTTTGCCAAGGTTCTATGCGTTTGTCATTAATATTCAATCTGCTTGTGTTGGGTTTCATTAATAAATAATGAAAAACAATTTAATTCATTCATTTAAGGCGCAGTGCAGTCGTTTTCTCGTATTGTACGTTTTTGCCTTAAAGGCAATAAGTTTCAACGCATTTCTGTGGCATAACTGAGCAAGCGTACGCGTTAATTTGTAAATTATAGCTACTAGGCGTTGTATTACAGTTTAGCCTTTTTGAAGTGTTTAAGCTAAAAAGTCATTAGTGTCTTAATAAGACGCTTGTGAGATACTTTTTTTTTGTATGTATTGCAGCTACTATCATTCATTTGAGTGTATGCGTGTTTGTATCTGAGCAACCTTTTATATATATTAATGTCATTTTATGTTATCCTTAAAATCATTTCGAGTACACATTTTGCGCTGGCATAATAAATTCTCACTTTTCGCATGATTTCAGCTCTTTATATGCCGGCTTTTTTTGAGCACAAATTCGTCAATTGTTCAATATCCAATTCAATTGTCACTTGAAATGGTGTAATGCTAAGAAAATGCGGGTACATTTGATGGCGTTAGTCATCATGTGTGTATCTTTACATCAAATATCGATTAGACGCACAAAATTATGCAAAATCATTTAAATACTATGAGGGTTTTTTTTTTGTGAAAATTGGTATGTTGTCATTGAGTATTTCACATGCATATAAATTAAGTGGAACATATGCATTTTCATAAGCATTTTGAACTGATTCTTCTGGATTTACAATGGTGGTTTTAAACTGAAATACTTTAAAATGAAATAAAAAAAAATTACTTTATAAAAAAAAGTATTCTTATATTCTTGCAACATTGAAGCATCTATTTATAAATTGATCAACTTAACTCATAATAATTTTATTCACTTATAATAGTTTTTTTTTTTTTTTTAAATAACAATTCGCACTTACAAAACTAAAAGCTAATTAAGCAATATGGCAAATCGGTAAGTCGAAAACAGCGCAATTTTTAAAACGCTAAATAAAAGTATCTACATGTGTAGAATCAAAGTACAAAATATATATTGTGTAGCTACTCGTACAAGTGCCACTTAGTCTTTTCAAATTACGTCAAAAGTCAGAAAAAAAAATGTTTGTTTTTCATTTGTTCGTTCTCTTTTTTTTTTTTTTGTAAACGGATTGGAAAATCCATTTAATTTAATCAATATTTACAAATTCCCAATGCTGATCGTAAAAGTATCTCAAACATTTACAAACATTCGTCAGTCTCCTCGCAGCTCATTAAATTGTTGCTCGGTTGTGGCAGTTCGATCTGAAGCAATTTCAATTGTGCATCTTCTTCATTAAGATCATCTTTGCCGCAACGTTGTTCCTGCATTTCAATGTCCAATGTACCATGTTGCCTTTGGAATGAAATTGCAAATATGGTAATAGATATAATAATGAAAAGTACTGCAACACCGGCACACGAAGCAATAATAAGCGTAGAACGATTTGATGTGAAACCAACACCGTTGCCAACAGTGTTGTGTAAAGCTTGGCCACTACCCAAAGCGGCAGCTTCATCAGCTAAATTGCCTTCATTCATTGGTAAATATGCATTGGATTCATGTGCTGTTGCCGAGGAGTCTCCCAGACCGGAATAGATGACATTCGATTGACTGATGCGCATATTAACGGAACGTGAACCTTTTGACGAGATGGTACTTGTATCCAGTTCTTCAGGTGTTTCAGTGGTAGTGGTAGTGCTGCTAGTTGTAGTAGTCGTTGTAGTCGTCGAACTTATTGTTTCAGTTTCAATCTTTTCGTTGCTTTCAGCTGAACTATCTGAAGTATTAACAGATTCATTTGAATGATCATCGTCTTCTACAGAAACATCTTCTTTGCTTTCATTACTTGCAACTGTTGTAATTTCGAGTGGTGCTTGTGTTGTTGTTGTTGTTGATGTTGTTGAAACAACAGCAACATAACTATTGACATCATTATTTTGTTGTGGCACCGAATCATGAACGTTAATTTCATTATTTTCCGTTTCTTCGATCTCCTGTTCCCCACTCGGTACATGTTCACCTTGCTGCTCTTCTAACACCACTGGTAACTCAACTTTTAAAGCAGCTTCGGTCTGTGCATTCTCAACTTCACTTTCTACGCCTTGTTTTTTTATAACCAAATGTTCTTCTTTTGGGGGGCTCAGCATTATTTTCGACGTTTTCAACTGCGATCTCTGGTGCTGCTGTCGTTTCCTCAATTTCCTGTTCAATGCTGAGTAAATTTGTCTCGGCTACAGTAGCTTGTGGCAAACTATCAGTATCGGATAAATTTTCTTGCAGCACAACCGATAAGACGTCGTCATCATTGCTAACATTGGATTGAACTTCCACAACTGGTGCTGAAGTTGGTGTTACCTCCGGTGTTTCCTGTTCCACAGCTAACTGTGGCAATGCATCGGCTTGTGAATTCTCTGCTGTTTCGATAAGCTTATTTAGTGCAGTTTCATTTTCGTCAGAAATAACATTTTCGTTTGTTTCTTCATTGATTTCGGGTTTATGTTCAACTTGTGGCTCCGAGGAGAACATTTTTTACAGCAACTTCCGTTTCCTTAGCATCATCTGCATCTATTTGTGCATTTGCTGTGCCTTCATTATCGACAACATCCACAACTGGGCTAGCTATCTCTTCAACTTTTTCCTTTTTTTCTTCCTCTTTGACAATTGGATCGTTATCTTGTACAGATTGTTCGGTTTCTTCGTTATTGTTTGGAACTTCAGCTTCAGATACTTTTGGCTCCTCTTCATCCAAAATTGGCACAACTTCAGTTACTACTGCTGCATTTGCATCTGGTACCGATTCGAAAGTCCTTGCTTCACGTGCTGGCTCAGCAGCAGCATTTAGTGCAGCATTCACTTCTTCCTTAGCTGCATCTGCTAAAGGCTTCTCAGCTTCCGTTTGAGCAACAGTGTCTTCTTCAAGTGCAGCATTTTGTTCGTTTTCTTGTATTAACTTGGCTGTTGTCTCAGCAGCAACATTCGCTACAAGCGTTTCATATTGAACTGTGGAATTAATAAAAAATTTATTAATTTTTGTTTGCTTTAATTTGTTTTTTGTTTATAAATGGCTTACCATCTGTTTCAGTTTTATTCTCGTTTATTGCAGCCTCTAGCTCCTCGTTTAGAACTTTAGGTAGTTCTACAATTTTTGAGGTACCCTCTTCAATTTCGGTTTCGATTTCTGTCTTTACGGAATTTCGTATTTCTTCTTCAACATTTGGTTTTAATAAAGATTCGAATGCTTCGTCCCCAGTCAATTCGACATTGTCAGTATTTGTGCTGGGAATTGTTTCGACGCGTGTTTCTTCAATATTTTTAGTTGTAACATCAACTATTGGGGTTTCATTTACTAAAAATACAAGAAAGTAGAAAATTATGAATTGTTCATTATTTAGGAAAAATATTTTGGGATTTAGTAAGCCTAGTGAAATCATGATTTTATCAGGTTAAATAAGTTATTAGCATTCTAACGAATATCGGAAAAAAATTGCGGAACCAACAATTGTCGAAAATTTGAGGTCTGTGGATATTGTACATCAGTCAAAGTGAGAAAAATAGTTAAAAATTTGGTTCAATTATAAAATGCAGCCCTCGCTTTGTTTGGCATGTGTTCGTTGGCATGTGTTCGTGCCAAACTGATCATTTTTAATAATCCGGTTGACACGAACTCATCACCAAATTCAATTTTTCACATGACCAATAAATGTGTTATAATTTGTAAATGTCAGCGAAGCACATGACCATAATGATCTACAAAACTGTTATACAAAAATATTTGAATTGAAAAATTTTATTTCTTAAAATCTGATTCCCAATTTTTTAAAGAAAATTTTGAATATAAAACTTATCAACTTTGGAACCTTCTTCATTTTATACACCAAAAATTTTTGAAATTTTATCAACGTTAAGATAAGCTATTGTCCAAAATTTTTTAATACATTAAAAATATATTCTATTTCCTTTTTAAATATGAAATTTTTTAAAGCTTTCTATGCACATACAAACCACACCCGCGCCGCTTTTGGCTATTGAGCACAACTGTCAAAATGATAAAAAGAAAATATTCTCACACAAATTCATTGACAATGCTTATCAGCCTATTTTAATCTTTTACAAACAAAAGACAAAAAATAAAGGAAAAATTATAATTTTTGTAAATACTTAAACGCAACATAGAAGAACCGCTGACGCACCATAATTCAAAGTGCAGTCGAAATGCGATTAAAATTCCACACACGAAAATCAAACAAATAAAATCCCAAATTAGTAACACAATAAAAGAATTGTACTGAATGAATGGAACGCGCTACTACTAAGCACTGAAAGTAGCAAGCTAACTGCATAATTTATGACTCTGTCAACTAGCAGCAGACTATCTAGTTTGACTGATATTCTAAATCAGCTGTGGGGCACCAGTCGCCAAGATACACCAAAAAAAAAAAAAAGAAAAACACGCGCCTCAGTGTGACGACAGACGGCAATTCAATCTACTTGAATACATTCCAAGTGACACGCAAGAAAATTATTGGATTGCTTTCGAACAAAAATTAGATACAAAATATATTAGCTGCAATTCTACGAATCCCCTGGGAACGATATTAAGAATATAAGAATAAATTTAACTAAAGATGCTGCTGAAGAAAATTAAAGGAAACGTGCGAATGAGAAATATTGAAATAAAATACATGAATGCGACATTTTCATATTAGACCGCCCTAGTGTACGCATTATCTTTTTCGAAATGAAACAAAGCAGCGGAAAATAAAAGAAAATTCTTTTGGTCTTTTAAGATGCTTAAATGCAAGATACTTTTTTGTTGTTGTTGTTGTTGTTTTCGAACGGCTGCTGCTATTATGCGAAGGGTAGTCATGATCAGTGAGAAGAAAAAAAATTATCTGTTTTTGTTTTATGTCTCTTTTGTGGCATGTTTTTACTAGAAAAATGAATTTTATAGATACATATGTATCTTATTGACAACATTGGGCGTTATTGCATTTGTGTGTGTGTCTGTATATGTTCACAGTTTCGACCCTCGCAGTTATGTATAGACAACATTCAGAGTCATAGACCAAGCGCCCAACAGTGCCCGCTTGCCCACTCATGCTGACAACTCTTAAGATACATAGCAGTTTCTCACGCAAAATAATCAACTTAATATTGTATCTATCGCATCGCTTATATGTTTGACATATGCGATCCAGATCCGATATATAGTATATGAGTGATTCAGTGATATTGACCGCATTTGAAGTTGTCGGCAAATGCTACAATTTTCCGCTTCCCGTATTGGGATCACTAAGTGTTGTATGCTGTTTGTTGTTGTTTTTTTTTTTTTATTTTTATTTTTTTTTTTTTTTTTTTTGCGGCTTAATTACGCAGCATTTGCGCATACGTATTATGCCAACAAAGAAAAACCAAGAAAAATTGAGTTGGAAAATTACAGCAACACAAGTCAAAGGCCTTCGATAGGTTGCTGCTATGACCGCAAACTGATTTGTGCTTTTGCTGTAGATTGAATGTTGATGATAATAAAAGAGACACTAAGGAAGAAGATGCATCAGCAGCAATAGCAACAGATCTGCCGCGGGCGAGAAATTATTACAATAAATGAGTAAATACAACGTGAAAAAATAGTTTTCGACAACACCGAAAGTTTAATACTCTTCGAAATTTTGATAAGAGACAGAATGTATCTTAAGTGCAAAGAAATTTTTGAGCTTTTCCCACATTATGGGGTCTACAAAAAAAGACACCATAAAATACACATTTTCTTGATCAGTTCGTTTAGGACTACCTATTCAGGATTATCAGAAATAAGCTAATGAAAATATATTGATGATATTGATATATTGATGATATATTCTCAATCTGCCAATCGATAAGCTACACCTATTCTTCCAGAAAACCCCTTAAAATTCAATTCCGTTTTTCAAATATCTAAAAATAGCAGAAGATTAATGCTCTACATTTCCAAGTTAGAATTTTTTTAGGATTATGTCTTAGCTATGTTTCCCGAGACGCCATTTTTTATAGAATTTCAATAAACTCCTCTTAGATACACTTCAATCCATAAATGCTTGATGTGTTTTTTTTTTTTTTTTTTGCATTAACAAAAATCTACTGAATTTAGGCATGTTTTGATAAACTTACAAGGCAAACTTGCCGCTACAGCAACAAACGCCAATAAAAATATTGAAAGAAACGCATGCGCGGTGTTGTTGCAAAATGAAAACCTGTTGGAACGTCTTCTTCTTCGGTTAGTTGCAGCTTCTACTTTGCAGCTGCTCCATGTCGTTGTCATCGTTGCCAGTTGCTTAGAGGAGAACTTCATATTGATTGATTGATTATGTTGTCGCTCCTGTCTTGGGATGATTATCTTTCTCTCTCGCTTGCTCACTCGCTTGCTTGATCAGTTCTTTTCACTACAACTGTTTGCAAGCAATGTATCTGACAGATACTTGCAGAACTAGAAACTGTCACTTCTTGTTTTGTTTTAAAATTTTTACAAAAAATCTTTTGCTCACTTATTTTCACTTAAAATTTCATTTAATTCAAAAACATCTGCCTTTATATTTCCGTTCAAAAAACATAGAAATTCACAAAAGTCACTTTCACTGTTTGGCAAAAATAAATTCGTTTTATAGTTTGAATGTGTCTTTTTTTTTTAATTGTCTTTAATATTTTTTTTCGAATATTTATGTTAGAATATATTTTTCGTTTTATTAAGATACACACGCACATCCGCACGTCCGCACGCAACGAAAGAACACGAAGAATTAAAGAAATGAGAACCGTTCCGTTGTAAATTGAGTCGAGTCGAAGGCACACCAAGTGTCGACGCTCTGGAATTTTATCGATCGACTGCAGCTCAAGTGCCTACTGTTCGCTCTCTATATATAGTATATTTAGATTCTCCGATATTGCTGTGCATCTTCTTAGTCGTTGTTGTTTTTATTGCTTTTTCCTCTTTTTTTTTTTCCAAAGAATTCTGCGAGAGGGTCAGTAAGAAAAAGTGAGAAAAAAGAGAAAAGATACAATGCAACAGAACGAGATAGCATATAATGTACATATAAAGTCGTACGTCCCTACAAATCGAATCCATCAAGCTGCCTGCTTTTATTTGCTTTCTTCACAATAGGGAATACAAGACCGCGCACGACGTTGCGTCGGCTTCTGCTGAGTATTTGTATGCGGATAAGGGCTATAAACACACATACATACATACATAAAAACATGGTCTGATATAAAAGTTCACATAAGCTGTGGTTCTGTTCAAGCGGTTTTTGCGATATGCTTTTTGATGCCCATTAGGACTGGGCAGATAAGTTTAACTGAAGATCAAACTGTTAAGGGACCAATTACGAAGCGGATCAATACACAAATACCTACCAATATTCATACATATTTCTCTAACTTCTTTCAACTTCGTTGTTTTTTTATGAATTTTCAACTAAGCACGCCTAATTGTCTAAAGGGGAAAAAAAGTTAAAAAGTATTATTAACGACACCAAAAAGTGGCCGGCCAAAGTCCCAAAACTTTATATATTTTTAGATTAGTTCATATATCCGCTGGCGTGGTTACTTCGGTATACTTCTTGTAGATCTAAAAAATCTTTTAAAAATAAGAGAGGAGATATTTTGAATGTTTCAACTAAATCAAGTCTATATTTAAAGTCTAGTCTAGTCTTAGTAGCACTCACCATACAAATATTTCATTTTAGGGGTCCATACTGTAAAAAATGAGATTTTTAATATTGAGAGATTTAATTAAAATTGGAATTACGCCTGCCTATTTGATTTTGGGTTGGAAATGAAATTAGACTCACAATTTTTTTAACAGTAAAGATAATAATTACAAGGGAAACATACCACCATGGCATTAAAATTTTCACTAAAAAACATTTCATTTACTTTAAAATCGAACCTTGTACGATCATAAAAACACATTATTATTCACCTATACATAACGCGTAGTTCTTTCTTCTTCTTCTTCGCTGCCAAACCAAAACAAACTATAATACTCTACAGCGAACCTGGTCCATTTCCCGCCTATTCGCAATGGTCGTTAACAAACCATTTGGTTTGGCAGTTTATTAGCAGAGATAAGAAGTTCGAGGTAGCAGACGAGAGGTAGAAGTATGGTAAACTGTAGGTAGCCAATTTGCTTGCGGCTGCAGGCTGAAGTACACTTCTCTTTCAATAGACAGACCCACTCAACTTGCAGCAAAGCAAAACAAAAGCTGCTGCTGCTGCTGGCGTTGTTATTGAAAGGGATAGAAGTACAGTGAAACATGTTTACAGCAAAATTGATCATTTATGATACAATTAACTGGTTGTAAAACAATTTGGTTTATGGCTATATTGTCGTCATAAAATTTTACCTTACCTACTGTATTTATTTTGTTTCTTGAAATTTTACAGCAAAATACTTGTAACAGTGGAAAGTTTTATATAAATTATGTAGGTGGATCAATTATTTGGGATATGCTAAGAAGATATTTCCAAATAACCATAGGTCAAAAGTTGCTCCTAATGTTTCTTATAAATATATTAAATTTTCCAGTTTATACCAAAAAAATGACTTATTTTCCATGGTCCTATATAGTTTGGGGCTTACAATTCAAAAATAACCACCAAAACTTTTACCTATTTACCGTTTTCAAGATATTCTTAAAAATCTGAATTTTTTTCAATTATTTCTAGAAATAAAGAATTATGTTGCTGCTATACGCTTAGTTGCCCCATCCTAATATATATCTCTGTAAATGGGTCTTAATCGAGCGAATACACTCAAGTTAAGACAAGTCAACAACTTATGAAGACAATTTACATTATATCATGTTTTCACTGTACAATGCAGTAAGCATAATACGAAGGCGAGACTTTGTTGGTTGAGGGGGCGAGGAAGCCGCAAGCGAAGCGAATGGTGCATGCTAAGTACTTAACTGGTCCACGGGGGTCTGCAGCCACTTCTACGAAATGAAGAATGAATTCAATTGAATGGGTTGGCTCAAAACGAGTATAAATGTATGTATGTGTATGTGTATACTTGTGTAAAATGAGTGTGTGTAAATGCTTAAGAAAAACAAAAATGAGATGAGATGGAGAATAGAAATCGCGCGTTACTTCTACATACTATACTACGTTGGAGTAACACATTTTAGACATATCTATCTACATATAAATGTATCTGACCGTTTGCTCTGACGTTTATTGATCTTGTTACTATTTATCATTATTACGTGATGTGTTCATTTTTTGACTAGGACGTTCTTTTGTGTTTTTTTTTTTTTATGTGTTTGTTCAGGTAAACTCTGTCACTCTGTCTCTCTTTCCGTATCAATACATACATTTGGAGTGTGGCTGCAACCTTAAGTGGGCACAGGAAATTACAGAAGTCGAGTCAATTGTTATCGCCTCACTTTATAAATCTTTAATATTCGCTTAGTCATTCGCTCGTGCTCATTACTTCCTCATACCACATTATCAACGAAGCAGCCGCCGACGTAGACGCGGACGCCGCCGCCGCTTTGGCCTTTTTTGGCATTTCCTTCGCGATCTCGCGATTTGAAACCATCCAAGCGGCGTCGCATTGTAACAATGGATAATGAGATATGTGTGCATAGACTTCTTGCTTTTGATTTTATGGCATTTTTTTTTATTATTTACGATCTTATCCGCTTTTTCAAAGCTATAGCTACATATACATAATGACTAAGCATTTAGCCTTGCCTATTAGTGACTCTTTGGCTGGCTCTTGATTTTCATTTTTATTTGACTATAATAAAAACGCATTGCAATTAAGCAACGGCGTCAAAGGCATCAATCGAAAGTTATCCTGTGCTGTGTGACTTACCGCTGATTTATAACACAGGTACAAGACAAACACAAACAGCAATTAAGGTCTATGTACATCACGTGTGTACTTATACATACATATACATATAAATATTATTGACCTTGGTATATGGATTTACATTAAGTCGTAGTTACAAACACATTAAGAAACAATTAGCGCATTGGCAAAAGGACTACTGAAGAAAATATGTTAGTACTTAGCGTTATGAGATAATTATGTATGAGAATAAGACGTAAACTATTTTTCATTTCCCTAAGGGAGGTGGTGGCTTGGCTCCCATAGAACCAATCGTACCTTCATTTAATATTTCCGAAACAAACCAATCCATTTCAATGAAATTTTGTTGATGTGTATTTTTTGATCCCACTTACAAGATAGGATGTATGTAGTTTTAGAAAATGGGCGGTGGGCCTGGCCCCCATACGATCGATCATAAATTCATTCAATATTATCGAAACAACTCAACCAATTTCAATGAAATTATCTAGATGTTTATTTCTTGGTCCAACTAAAAAGATAGGACGTATGTAGTTTTAGAAAAATGGGCTGTAGTACAAGTATTCGAGGGAAATGGTACGGTATACATGTTAATGGGACCTGCAAAGTTGAAAGTTACCCAAACAAATGCATCCTATATTTGTAAATAATTGAAATGGAATTCGGTACTACATCGAGAAAAGTATAATCCATTGGAAAAAATGGGCGGTGGTCGTGGCGCGTGTGGATTCTACATGAACTTTTTCATCAAAAATAGTTCGAAAAAAAAATAATAAATTGTATACATGTAAATCAAAAGGGAATGTTTGTTTTTTTTCTATATGTATATGAAATGGTTATCTGAAAATTAATGGAAATATCATTTTATCACTTCAAAAAATAAATTGAATATTTTACTAAATAAAATAAATATACCTGCAGCATAAAAATATATTTAAAAGAAATTATCACGTATCGAAGGTTGTTTTTTTTACATAAATAAACAAAAATAAATATGTACAAGTGAGAGTAAGTAAACACAATTTTTGACACATTCATTAAAGATGTTGTACATATTTATCAAACGACCCTCGCACGTACAAATAGTTGTGTGTAATTACACAGCAATTAATGGTTGTATCGGTGTTATCAATTCATGGGAAAATATTTTGCATTTATGCATATATCGTATGAGAAATGCATTTACATATTTATAAAAGTAAAGCTGAATATTGAAATACACAAATAGTAATTCTTGGAATAAATACCCAACCCAGTTCCATATCCATATGTACGTACAATATATACAAAGTCAAGCATACAATGCAAACATTCACTTTCGATTGGCATATCATTGAGTAAGAAAATTAAACAAAATGAAGATTTCCAATCGTCACAGTTATCGTATAATGAATTTCTTCATTTCGTCAAATGTTTAATACATTTAATGGTAGATTCATTTAGTTAAAGGGTTTGTAACACCTCTAATGTTACCACAGAGATCACAGAATAATAGTTTTAAAATTAAGACACAGACTGACTACCGAAAACACGAAGTTCATGGATGGTACCAGATTTCATTTATTGATAAAAATAACTCCAGAATTATATTTATAAATTTTGTTTAATCACAATTGTTGGCACCATTTTTTAAAACTACCTAGCTTAAAGTATAAAAGAGATACAAAGTTGTGTTCCTTAAAAGAAATATATAAGAAGTAAGTAAATGTCTAATGCTTTTAAATTTTGAACTAAAGTTATTACCCTCAAACCCTACATAAGCCTATATTGGCCTTTAAGTGGTAATTTTGCCATACTTGTTGATTAAAACGGTGAAGCTTTCCTAGAAATTTAAAGTTTTTTTAATCATATTTTTTAGAATTTTAGATAAGATTGTTGGCTACATTCTTTGTGAAGAATAGGCTGTGTAAAAATTAAATTTTCAGCTACAGTTATTCTCTTTTTCTAGAGGTCCAGAAGCCCTATAAGCGTATTCAAACTTCGTTTGCATACAAAAAATTTTATCTTATTTTTTTTTTTTTTTGCTGTTTCTTGTTTTTTTTTCTTTTTGATTTTGTTGCGGTACTTATGGTAATGATAAAAGGGCTGGTGACCAAGCGGAAATGCATTTGTTTTCAACTAAACGAGTTGAATGAAGTCAAACTCAACCAAACTAAACGAATGAACCAAACTGATTGAACGACCGAACTCTTGCGATAATAAAATCCCCAACAAAAAAAAAAAAACGAAAAAAAAAAACAATAAGAAAAATTCATACTTATCAACGATTGAAACCAACCATGCACTCAAAATGTCATCATTATGTCAAACCCATTCCAAGTTATAGTGATGTACTGCTGTGGTGTACAGTTTAGTAGTGTAATGCGGTCTTTTTTTTTGAATTTATCACTAACAAAAGTAAAAGAAATTATTATGCGTTGTAATTAAAAAAAAATACATTATTCACATTATATACATAAGTACTTACTTACTTAACTATTTATGAAAATTCGTTCGCCTTTAGCTACTTCAAACTATGTACAATATTTCACTTAATTATATTCAATGTATTGTATATTTAAATAGATTGCAAACATTTTCAAGTTCAAAGTGTGCTCATAAAATATAAACTCGTAAAGATACAGATACATTCAAATTACAAGTATTTATGTTATTTCAGTTTCGTTATCATGCACAGCACGCAGAGTTAATCTCGTTAAAAATCACTTCAACTTTAATTGCACATACATTGAAAAGTATTTTGGAAGTTTTAATATAGCCAAAATAAGGCCCAACAAATTTTTTTATAGATAATGACAAAAATAATTATGTCAAGGAAAAGCTTTTCTTAAAAAACTCATTTTTCATGGTTCCACCTAAACCATGGGTCCTTTTCTAAACATGGGCTGCTATAAGAAGTGTTTTACCATATTAGTAACAAATCGCTTCAGAAATAACTACTTCAGTTAAAAATCCTAAAGGATATTTATCGCATATTTTCTACAATAACAAGAATCCAAATACCAAACCATAAATTGTTGCAAGGTTACTATTTACCAATTTAAATATTTTATTTTTTTTAATCTATTAATGGTGATGGGCCTCATTTGCTCAATTAAAGTTACACATCGCACTTTGCCAATGTCAAACCACAATTAGAATGCATTAGAGGTGAAGGAAAGCTAATAAGCTTTATGAGTTAATTTAAAATGTTCACTGCAAATTGGCATAAAACGATCTCCACTAGAAAAAAAAAAAAAACAATTTAATAATATAAAATAATAACGAAAAAGTATTGCCCGTGGCCTCAATCTCATTTAATTATGATATGTTTAATTGTTTAAGCTTGTAAACAGTTTACACAGATTTAAAACAAATATGAACGAAAGCAACGAACAAAATAAATGACAAACTGCAAAAGTTCGAAGCAGGGCGGACAGCCAGACGACATATAGATCAAGATATTTCATACAACGCAACATAACACAACACGTATTGGAATGCGGCAATGCGTCTCTATGATATGTGGGCTGGCTAACTAGCTGACTAAATGTTAACACTGTGGCGGCATTTGCCTTGTATCTAGATACATTTAGGCATTTCATTGATCGCTAGCAAGTGACACTCGTACTCGAAAATAAACTTACTGCAACAACAACAACAACAACAAACGGATGTGTCACAATATAAATTAGCGTCAACTTTGTTTTATTTTATTGAAGGTCCATTTCCCAATTACACTTAAAAATCGGTTATGCATATTTTTTGTATATGTAAACATATAAACGTTTGTGTATGTAGATAAAAAATATTTATTTGATGCTCAATAACTCTCTTTTTTTTTTGTATTGTATTGTAATGTTAAATGAAATTGGTCAGGTCAAGTTATTCACCGGTCAGAAATAAAAACAAGTACATACATACACATACATACGTACATAGGTACTCTCTATTTATGTTTTATTTGCATATTTCATGTAAGCAATATACTTTTAAGTGGCGTTTAATAAAGAGTTATAAACAAATACTCAAGAAATGAAAGCTTATATTCGACAAGCTCGTACAAGAGCATTAAAAAAAAAAAGTTTAAAAGCTGTTAAAATAAGTGAGTACAGGCAGCAATAAAAACGACAAACTCGAACGTCGACTAAACGAAAATATTAAGCATTAAACAATAAACAATAAGACTCGCTTTTCAATAAAGTACTTCAATAGTAAATACATCCCAAAAACACAACAAGCGACAGCGGCAGAAGAAAAAAAATGAAAAGAAACGTGCCTCACCGACAGAGCCAGAGTACAGCCATTGAGCAACAGGTTATAATTCGGCAACGTAGACGATATGAATTCGACAGCATGCTTAATGTTCCCAAAATTTACACTGTGAGAAATCAAAATATATGAATTTATTGTCAAAATAATCTTGAGTACGAACCTGCAGACTACAGTTTTGTACTGTGAAATGTTATTAGATTCGTTGTTAGGGGTAGTGTGGAATAGGTGTAAAGATAGAACTAATGTTTAACTACTCTGTTTTGGCAGTCAAACGGTTTAAAGAGATTAACTGTAGACCAAAATCTAAGATAGATATGAAGTTATGCTCTTTACAAAAATTGTTGCCAAAACATAAGAGAACTTTTTTGAAGATCACAACTTTCAAACTATCCTAATTTTTACAGTTATATATAAAATATATTCTGTACAGCTTGTTATAAGCCTGGGCATCACTTATGGTATTCACCCAGCTGGGATGGTCCAATGCAACTTGATACCAATTTCCGTTTCCAATCTTGCTGATGTCTTCCAAGCTCTGATTCTTTTAAAGCGAAGCGGCGGTCGTCATCACTGAAGTGCCCCCGATTTCGTTCTTTTTTTTTCACTTTTTTTCCCTGGAACCAGTGCATGCACGAAGCACTTTATACCTTATGAGCCTGACTATATCATACTGTCAAAACATACTGTCATTAAAAAGCGAGTAACTTTTTAACCTGTAACGAAGTTGGCTGCGTTTGAAAGGTGAGACCTGTACCTTTCTAATATTTTCAAATTCAATAGATGGCGTTACGTGTTTCATAATTTAAACAAAAAGTCCCCTTATTTATTGAACATACTGTGTTTGAACGTCTTGTAGAGTTTTAATTTTAATGTTCTAGATAAAAGTCTACTAGTATTCATTTGCTTACCGAGACAAAAGTAGCATCGGTAAGCCAGAGTAATTCTTCGTCTGATTTCCAAGCTGGTGTCATTGTTCTTGGGTGCCTCTGATCCTAAGTATACGAAGTATTCTACAACCTCAAAATTGAAATTCTCCATACTCACCGGTTCTACAAAATTCATGAGAACAAATCTTTACCCAAACATCAAATTTTTATTTCGAAGCGATTACCAAAATTTACCAATTCATAACAAAATGTAATAGAGATAGATCTTTAAAATATTTGCTTCACAATCAAAAAAATATTTCTTTTAAAGAACGCAACTTCCTTTGTATATTTTAAGCTAAACAGTTTAAAAAAAGGGTTCCAAAATAGTGGTCAAACTAAATCATACAATGTTATAGTGCTGTTACTTATATTAAGTTTTCTTAATATTTTAATAAAAATAAGTACTAGTATATATATATATATATATATATATATATATATATATATATATATATATATACCTATATAATAGAAGTAAATGAAGGTTAACAAAAATTAGGATTTATTTTCACAAATAACTGAATAATATGCATATAGTATACACATGTATACTAGATCCACTATCATATTTCTTCTATATACACCACATCAATAACTTATGCAGGGTACCATAAATCAGACACCTTAAATATAAAATCTATAAATTTTTATGCACACGAAGCTAATGTAATATTTGTCAAGTCATTAATTTATTAATTACTTAGCCAATTAAATTATATTGTTTAGGCACATATTTGAGTAATTATATCTATAAAAACACGCACAGTGTAAATTTTATTGCCAATAATATAACGGTATGTTACACAGCTGAGCTCAACAATCAAAGCTTGAATAAAAAAAAAAAGCTTAAAGCCAATTGAAACAAGCTGTGCGCTGCTGCACAATGCGTTGTTAAATATGGATTCTCCATTGCGCTGCTGTTGCTGCTGCTGCAGGTGGGTCACATTCATTCATTCATTCATTGAAATTAAGTTGAGTGGTGCGCATAAGCCCTGTGCCTTACCTGACGCTGTCGTTGTCACCAGTCGATAAAAAACCGTCACGACGATCGTTAGCAAATTTCTTATTAGGCTCCCTCGCCATATTCGTGTCTGATTTTTAAATTTTTTTTTAGTTGGTGATATCGGCGCATCCCGAAACAATGTGACGGTTATAACGAAAAAAATTAAATTACATATATAAAAGTGGAATGTGCAAACTTAAAAAAAAAAAAAATAAAATAATAAATTAAGAAAACTAAATGTGAATATGTGTTGTATCTGAAGACAGATACTGAGAAAATAAATCTTATATCGAGACGAATCATATAAACTTACCTGTGGCGTTATTTTTTTTTTATTTTTTTGTTTCCTTCTGCTTTCGGTTTTCGGGTTTTCTTTTATTATTTTGGGAAAGTACTTGCCACCGACAACGCCGCCGCTGCTTTCCAAACGCAGGTTACCACCCGTTCAGTCTGCGTTCCGTTCCGTTCCTCGATTCGTATTTTTTTTTTTTATTCGTTAACTTACTAAGCGTGCTGTGCAGTGCTGAGCTGTGTTGGAGTTCAATTCATTTGGATGTGGCTGTGTGGTGGTGCTGGTGGATACTTTCGTTTTCATTCAAAGGCAACGGCGGCGACCCCAATCGAACCGGTTCAATGTTTCGCAACGTTTATATGCCTAAATCCTGCGTGAGTGATTTCGCGTAATCGCAGTCATAGCCGTTATTATAACATTTTTTTTCCCTTTTTTCGAATACTTCGGATTTTTTTTTAATGTGTTTTTGTGTTAATGAAAATGAAAACGAATATTGTTATATTTTGCATTTTTAACGTGCTACTGCATTGGAATATTCTAAATGCTTCGCTACTTAATGCGTCACGTCAGTCACGTGAAATTATTATAACAGATGCGGTATGTAAAATACTTATCGACTGATTTTGAGTGATATATTACAGATTTTATTTAAGCTTTTGAAATGTTATAAAATTACAAAAATATGACACATAAATTTTTAAATTAAACAAATAAGATGGTCATCTTGTTGTTTTTTTTAGTCTTTAAGAAGATTAAATTGCTATTTACTCAAAGCATTAAAAATTGTTAACTTAAGAATTACAAAAGTGCAAATTGCAGACAACTAAAAGCATTCTAATGACCAGCTTCAACTAATTTGTATACCCTACAAAATCTTCAAATGCTCTACTACAAAAAGTAAAAAATTAAATATCGTGAGTCATAGTATATTTTATTGGTGTACCATTCATGGATGTATTCCATACTGAAGTAAATAGATTTAGTAACAATAATGTTTTTCCTATTTAATAGTTTAGAGTCGTTTTTATAATGGGGTATTAGGAATTATATCTGAAATGGATTCCATGACTAATTCAAACATTTTTTTTATTACTGAATGTAGTAAATTTGACCGAAAAGACATAGATTACACAGATCGACAAAATATGACCTTTTTTCATGCAAACATCGAATCTGGCCCAAAAAAAAACCCATCACGTCGAGATTTTCAGAAAAATGGGCTTAAAAACTCAAAAATATTGTTTTTAATCATATATAACAGATTTTTTTTTTAAACTTTAAGATTATTTACAATCTGTCTTTTTAAGACAATAAGCTAATTTTTTAACTAAATTATACATCACATGAGGGGAACATCACAGGTTCATGCCAGCATAAACGAAATGAATAAAAAAAAGTACTATATACAATTAATTTACAAAAATAATCAAGAACAGTGGTTTCACCAGTTTAATTCAGGTCTGAAGGGTAGGTCCAGGGGGTGACTCCTTTTGAGCCTCCTTGTGTGTTGACTCCAGTCTGGAGATGTAGCGGGTTCCATATAAAGCAGATGAAACTGAAGTAATAGAAATATCAAATTAGGCTTAAATTAAAGCTCAAACCTTCAGTTACAAGAGCAGCGCCGACAAAGAAACTGAATAAATAGTGATTTTGACTAAAAATGAATCTTGGAACCATAAACTAACGTCAGAGCTTATACTTTTTTCTTGGCAATGCAAGGTGATTTTTTGTTTCTTGTGGAGTGTATTATTATGAGACATCGTAGAGCCTATAAAGTATATTTATTCTTGATCACCTCGACAAGACGAATCGACCAAGCAATGACCGTTCGTTTTTCCGTTTGTTTTTTGCTGCGCGATTTATTCGATCAGTTTTAAAGATATTGCGCTGAAATTTAAGTTTTTCTAGTTCCTATCTATAAAGCTAATAGCTTCAAATGTGGTATAAATGCTTCCTATATCAAGCCAAATATTCAGTTGAAAATTGATTGGAATCGAACCTCAAATTTGTAAATTTTTAAGAATATTTTTAAATTGTTTAGTCTTTTTAGTTTAAATTTAATACAAATGCTGAACACGAATCATTACAGGTATATAAGCTTCGGTCCCACCGAAGTTACCGTTTTTCCTTGTATATTTTCATTTAATTTTTTTTTAACATTTTTTTTACACAAATAAAGTTGTTAATGGTCTTTCAGAAAAAAAAAATAGGTGTTAGACTATTATAAACATTTTCGGTGGGACTATTCTGAACATTTTTGTTGGAGACATCTTTTTTTGGGTTATTTTTATTTTTTGTGGTTTTTATTTTTATTGGTGTTAAGATGGCAGACAGACAGAAACACAGACGGACGGAGCTATTTGCGGTCTTCCCTACATATGTTACATACATACATATATAACGCAGAGTATTTGATGTGTTTGTATATGTGAATAGTTGCTAGCGTTATTGTTGGCTATTTTTTAGATACTATGTACATTGTATGTATAATATTTATTTTTTTTTAACGCTGTTGAGTGTTGTACGGAATTTTTAATTGGCTGAATGTCACAATGCATGTTTCATTCATATTCGCAAAACGGTAGCGTGAAGACGTCAGCGGCATTGGTGGCCCCCAAAATGTCTATACAGCAGACGTTCGATTACCTTTAATGTATGCGTAGACTTTTGGGTCTTTTAGGAACAACAAAAACAACAACAACAACGAATAACAAAAAAAATTTGTGCAACTTCAGAGCTGCACCTGCGTAGATTTGCATTTAAGCTTTAGTATCTCCATTTTTTCAATGCAAATAATCTTAACAATGATTTAAATCTTGTTCCGCAGGTGCGACGCATACATCATGATGGTTTTCCTGTGGAGAAACATACCGTCAAGACAAAAGACGGTTATGTACTAACTTTGCATCGCATACCACAGCTGGACGCACAACAACGCACTGTACTGCAGCGTCCCGTTGTATTTCTACTCTCTGGCCTATATGCCTCCTCAGATGTCTGGTTGCTCAATGGACCAGATGATTCGCTTGCCTATCTTTTATGGCGCGCTGGCTATGACGTCTGGCTTGGCAATAATCGTGGTAATATCTATTGCCGTCATAATGTCTGGCACAATGCAACGGAACGTGAATTTTGGAACTTTAGTTGGCATGAGATGAGTATCTATGATATGCCAGCCATGATCGATTACATTACACGAAATAGCGGTGAAACGCAAATGCATTTTGTTGGTATATCGCAAGGTGGCACTGTATTTCTTGTATTAAATTCATTGCTGCCACAGTATAATGCTGTCTTTAAGACGGCCACGTTACTTGCACCAGTGGCTTATGTAAATAACTCGAAGGGAGGTTTGGCTAAGGTTATTGGACCCATTTTGGGAACACGTAATTACGTTTCAAAAATGCTCGAAGGTGTCGAGATGTTTTCAACAAATAAATTTGTTAAGAAATTTCTATCGATGGCATGTTTGGATCACGAGAAGCCATTGGTGTGTATTACACGTCTATGGCCAGCTGTGGGCTATGATACACGTTTCTTGAATAAGGTAAACTGAAAGTGTTCGACAGGAGAAAACACTAATAACAAAAACTCTTTTTTTTTTGTAATTCACAGACTCTACTGCCTGATTTAATGGCCAATTTTCCTGCTGGCGGTTCGGTTAAACAGCTAATGCACTACTTTCAAGGCTACATATCAACGAAATTTCGGCAATACGATTATGGGCCAGAGAAAAATTGGTTACACTATCAGCAACTTGAGCCGCCCGAATATGCACTGGAGTCTGTAACAACGCCAATAACAATATTTTATTCCGAAAATGATTATATCGTTTCACCCGCCGATATTTGGCGTTTGGTTTCACGTCTACGTAATGTTATGGCCGTGTATAAGATACCATGGAAACGCTGGAATCATTTTGATTTCATATGCGGTCTTGGAGTACGTGAATATATTTTTGATAATATTGTACGTTCACTTAATCGTTATGAATATGGCTGAGCAGTAGCAACATTACGAAACCGACCATGCAATAACAACGCTTGGAGAACTGTTATAAGTGCCAAAAAATAGTTTTAAAATCGATCCTAATGCTGTTGCCTTAGGAGTTAAGTTAGTTATATTACACAAAAAAAAAAAAATAATTTATTTATAATAAATTCTTGAATATCTTAATTTAATTTTTATTTTCCCTCATAAGCGTTAGCCAACTCAAGTACCACATCGTAAATTTCTTCTTTTACTTCGTTCGCCCACAAATAATCTAAATGATTCCAATCCGAATATTTAACATGATGCAGCTCTACATTTGCGCCCAATTGATTAGCCATACGAAGCACATCAATCACGGCGGCTAAATAATCATTATCGCTGAAGTGGAAGTGCATAGGCTTTTCCAGACGTATATTATCAGTATTATAGTTAGGTGGATTTTCAGTGCTGTAAATCTCTTTGTTCTTGTATGCACCAAAATCATAGCGTCTAAAGAAGTCGGATTCATGTTCTTGTAGATAGTGTATTGGCTGATTGGTTGAAGATCCTGCGGGATGTGTTTCACATGCTTCGGGAAGAATAGTCTTTAAAACAGAGCAAAAAATATTTAATAAATTGTATAAATGATTCTCGAAAAATAAAATCGACTTACTTTATTTAAATGCTTCGAATCCCAGCCAGCAATCAAAAATAAAATATTGACGCACATTGGCTGGAATAGTGATTCATTTTTGCACGCTTCAGCACCCAAAGACGAAAGAAGCTCATTATTTGGCATAAATTCATTGCTGGCAATTAGTGAACTTAATAAAGAAGGTTTGCCAAATAATGGACCGAGCAGCTTTCAAAGGTGATTTCATGTTTTTCATATAAGCGACTGGTGCCAACATATGTGAAGTTTTAATCTTTTCGTTATAAAGTGGCAATGATGACAACATCACAAAGAACTCTGTTGTACCCTGTGAATGTCCGACATAATGCAATTTATTCTGTCCGGTCACATTAAGCACATAATCAATTTGTGCGGGTAAATCACAAGTTCCCAATTCATTCCAGCTAAAATTCCAGAATTGTGGTGAGAGCGGCGTCAGTATTGCATTCTTGCGGGAGTATGTATTACCGCGGGAATTTCCCATCCAAACATCGTAACCAGCATCAGCCATTATATAAGCCATTGCATTTTCCGGTCCGTTAAGTATCCAACAATCCGAACAGCTCAGCAAACCGTGCTGCAGAAAAATAACTGGTTTATTTGTAACATTTTGATTGTTTAATTTCGTCGAATAGGGTATGCGAAACATTTTTAGAATATAGAAGTCTGCGGTTTGTACTGTATGTTCTTCGACAGGATAGCCATAATCGCGTATACGATCAGCCTAAAAAAATATACAAAACAATATGTAAAATATAATAATGCTTCTAGGTTGGTTTACGATATTTACTGTTGTTTTGCTCTGCTAACGTATTTCCATGAACGGCGAATATAGTCGCAATTAGTATAAGATTCTTCATTCTGGCAATTCAATTCACAAATGGTTATTACTCGACTAACTGAATTGACTCAAACGTTGAGGATTTATATATGATTGACTATCATATTATTTTACCTGCCAGGTATTATCAGTTTGTCGGAAAGTTTGTAACGCATTAAATAAGGCAACGGAGACCCCATAAAGTATATATATAATTGATCAGCTCGACGACACGAATTGATTTTAGCCATGTCCGTCCGTCTGTCTGTTGCAATGCGTTTTACCCGGAAAGTTGTAAAGGTATTAACCTGAAAATTTAAACTCAAACTTTTTTGGTCCTAGAAAGTTTGTGTGTCAGGACCACTTTTGAGTATTGATCATACGTGAACTAATTAAAGTTTCGTGGGGCGGGTATTTGAGCTTCGGTTTTCCGAAGTTCACGTTTTTTCTTGTTTAAACAAATTTTTTTAAAAATATTTCATTGTGTGTAAGATGAAAAAAAAATAAATAAATAAATATTTCACTTGAATTAACAAAGTTTGAATTTGAGTTGGAGTTTATTATGTACCTGACTAACTGACTGACTGACTGACTTAAGACGATTGACCTTGACATTAAGCAAATTGCGAACGAAATACGCAAATTTTTGAACTTATTATAAGCTATCAAGAATGCATTAAACATACAAACTTTTGTTATTCTTGTTGTTTTTTTTATTTAAAGAATGAATAAATATATTGTTATAATATAAATATTATCAGAAAATAGGCCTGTTTTTTTTCTTTCTTTTTTTGAAATTTCTGTTCGAATTATTACACTAAAACAAGAAAGAACTCCATCAGTTCCATCCACTTAAACTATTTATTTTCGTCTTTCCTATGCTTCCCAATACTTTTTATACCCGCCACATATAGTATGAAGGGCAAATTCAGTTTGTTTGAAAGTTTGTAACGCATTAAAGGAGACTTCAAAAGACCCTATAAAGTATATATATTTATATTGTTGATCATCACGACGAAACGAGTCGATCTAGCCATGTCCGTCTGTCTGTCTGTATTTTTTCGTTTCATTCTTTTAGTTTTAAAGATATTTACATGACATTCGAAACCTATGCTTTTCTCAGCCCTAAACAGTATTTAGATACAAAAATGGGTGCCACGCCCTTGTTTAGATATGGGCCCATACAAATCTACTGCCCATTTTAGGTAAAAGCACTTCTAATCTCATCATATGCATACACTACTGAAATGATATGGATCGGGATAGCATAGATTCCCTATACAAACTTACCTCCATTTTTTCATTTTATGCGGTTTTGAAAGATAGCTGTCTAATTAAAAGCGTTATCGACTCGAATATGTGGTCTATTACGTATGTGCATAAGTATATACATATATTTAATTTTCTTATAATTATTTATACATATTTAAAAAAAATATGAATTATTTATTATATTTAGAATTATCGCATACCAACTGGCTCCTATGTCAGTCTTTTTTCTTCCTTTCCCGATCATTGAATGTGTACACTAGGACTCTGTGATTAATCGATTAATCAATGAACAATCGATTATTTTGTAAAATCAACTGATCAATTAGTTGAAAAATCAATAATTGAATAATCAAGTGATTATTTAGCCAATAATCAAAAAGTTGTTTGAGGATGGACGACAGTCTCGGCATTGAAAAGGTAGCGTGATAGGCAAGCTTTTTGCAGGTAAAGAGCAACAAAAAAAAAAAGGTCTTCACTTTTCATCTTTCTTGAGCTATGCTAAGATTATCAAATATTATACAAAAAGTGTATAATTGTATCCGACATTACTTTAGAAATCATGATTAATTAGCAACAATCGATTGTTTCCAACAATCACAAACCCCTAGTGCACACCATTTAGAATTCAGTTACTACTTACTGCTTATCGAAATAAGTCAAATCACAATTGGGGTTTTCTAGTTAAGATCGGATTCGTGTTTTATCGTATCATTTTTATATATTGAGCGAAATTTATACCATCAACTCGAAAACCGATGGGAGTTTTGTTTTGCTATTTACAGCAAAATGTCATTACTAGAAAAAATTTGTTGCACCTGTGTAATCAAAAATGATCCTTTTTGAGTTTTAATGAGTTCCATTTAGTTGGATTAGAAAACTGATATTAAGATTTCGCATTTTTTTTTTTGTTCACACTCCCCATTTTTAATTTTTTAAAATTTCGCCAAAAAAAAAAAAAATAATAAAAAAAACAAAACAAAAAATTCTATTTATGATAAATTCTTGATTTTCATAATTTTATTTATATTTTCCCTCATAAGCGTTAGCCAACTCAAGTACCACATCATTAATTACCTCTTTACCTTACTTCAAGCGCCCACAAATAATCTAAATGATTCCAATCCAAATATTTAACATGATGCAGCTCTACATTTGCGCCCAATTGATAAGCCAAATGATGCACATCAATCACGGAGGCAAAATAATCATTATCACTGTAGTAGAAGTTTATAGGCACAATCGGATGTATATTATCAATATTATAGTTAGTTGGATATTTAGTGCCGTAAACCTTTTTGTTTTTGTGTGCACCAAAATCATAGCGTCTAAAGTAGCCGGATTCATATTCTTGTAGATAGTGTATTAACTGAGTGGTTGAAGATCCTGCGGGATGTGTTTCACAAACTTCGGGTAGAAGAGTCTTTAAAACAAAGCAAACAATATTCAACAATTTTTATAAATGATTCTCGAAAAATAAAATCGACTTACATAATTTAAATGCTTCGAGTCCCAGCCAGCAATCATAAATAAAATATTGCCGCAAATTGGCTGAAATGGTGATTTATTTTTACAAGCTTCAGCACCCAAAAGCGAAAAAAAGCTCAATATTTGGCATAAATTCATTGCTGCCAATTAGTGAACTTAATACAGAAGGTTTGCCCAATAATGGACCGGCAACTTTAGCCAATGGTGATTCCATGTGTTCCATATAACCGACCGGTGCCAACATATGTGAAGTTTTAATCTTATCGTTATAACGTGGCAATGATGACAACAGCACAAAAAACGCTGTAGTACCCTGTGAATGTCCGACATAATGCAATTTATTCTGTCCGGTCATAAAAAGCACATAATCAATTTGTGCAGGTAAATCATAAATTCCCATTTCATTCCAGCTAAAATCCCAGAATGGTGGTAAGAGCGGCGTCAGTTTTGCATTCTTGCGTGAGTATGTATTACCGCGGAAATTTCCCATCCAAACATCGTAACCAGCATCAGCCAATATATAAGCCATTGCATTTTCCGGTCCGTTAAGTATCCAACAATCCGAACAGCTGAGCAAACCGTGCTGCAGAAAAATAACTGGTTTATTTGCAACATTTTGATTTTTTAATTTCGGTGAATAGGGTATGCGAAACATTTTTAGAATATAGGAGTCTGCGGTTTGTACTGTATGTTCTTCGGCAGGATAGCCATAATCGCGTATACGATCAGCCTAAAAAATGTACAAAACAATATACAAAATAACTTAATGCTTCTAGGTTGGTTTTTGATATTTACAGTTGTTTTGTACGAAAATATTCCACGTTCATCTGCAAACGTATTTCCATGAACGGCGAATATAGCCGCAATCAGTATAAGAATCTTCATGCTGGCAATTCAACTCACAAATGGTTATTACTCTACTAACCGAATTGGCTCAAACGTTACGGATTTATATATGGCGTACTATCCTATCATTTTTCATCTGATTTTGAACACTTACGGAATTTTATAATATATAATACATATAATTGTATTTTGATAAGACCCAACTATCAATGTTGATTCTATTCTACTAAAAAATATGTCGTTTTGTGCGAAATAGAAAGATAGTTGTCTAATTAAAAGCGTTATCGACTCGAGTGTGTGGTCTTTTACGTATGTACATATATTATTTAATGAACTGATTTTATTTTTTTATTTCCGAATTGCACTTTCAAGCTACTGACAATTTTTTTAATCGATATTTACTATGTGTTTATAATTGTACAATAGAATAGAATAGACTTCTAAAATAATACATTCCAACATTTTCGCGATCATTGAATGTGTACACCATTTTACACTTCAGTTACTGAAAGTGCTTATTGAATCACAATTGATTATGAAATCACAATTGGATTTTTCTAGCTTAGCTTGAATTCGCTTTTTATTGTATCAAATATATTTTGAGTGAAATTTATATCTACAACTCGAAAACCCAAAAAAAATTTTCGCATTTTTTGTAATTCACACTCTTCATTTTAATTTTTAAAAGATATGAAAATGTCAGCCAAAACAGCATGAAAAAGGAGACCAAATGTTCCACTTTTCATATGAAGAACTTTTCAGAAAACAAATTTTATAAAACTGAAATAATCATTGACTTAAGTTAGGTTTATGATCATACAGCTTGATTGTCACTAAAAGTTTTTAATACTAATCATTCAACTTATATTCGTATAAAATAAAATTGCATCCAAAAAATGTCACATTGTATTTACAATTTTCAGTTTTTCGTACAATATTTACATATAGTTATTTCCTTCACTAACTTGTTGCCGCAGCATTAGAACTTAAACTATTGTCTAAAAGCCGTCTAAGTGTCAATGCTTTTGCTGCAACAATCGAATGTGTCAACGTCGGAAGTATTTTTGCGCTGCATCGAAATCGTTTTGTAAGATTAACGCCACAGCAAGATTATAGCGTACAATATTCTGTGCTGCATCCAATGATTTTACTTGCCAATCTCGTGTTTCGAAGTCAAAAGTGTTTAATGATTCGACAAAGGTGGGCTCAAGATGTACACGTGCATCCATGGGTTTGTTCATCATAACAAGCGCCTCGCCAGCATACATATGACCGAGCAATCTAGAAATTTATTAGAAAATATTAACTCTAAAAAATATGTTGTTTTGGAAACTACAATCTAAAATTGAGTTTATATGCTTTTCATATTATTGAAAAGATATTTTTTTAAACTATATTGCTTGTATTGTGCAGTTTTTAACAATGCGAATCTAACTTTAAATTTTATAGCTTTCGTGTCAAAATAAATAAACAAAAACTTACTTGTGTGCATCCGATAAACGTTCAGATTTGAGCAATTCCTGCGCCATTTCCAACGCTGTTACATAATCGCCAAGACATAACGATACAAAACTGTAAGCGGCGAATATTGCAGCTAACATATTTTCTATGGATTCAATTGTAATCGGTTTCGATGGATTACAAATATTATTGTCATGCACCTCTCGCCAATGTTTCGGTTTCTCTTCACTCTCTTCTGTTTGTTCTATGTGAAAATTAGATTTATAGTATTGGGTAAGCGTTAATGCATTTCGCAACGATAGCGCTGCAAATTCTAACGTGGGTTCCGGCACTGCCGCGGATTGTGACCCAGTACTATAAGAACAAAAAAAAATTATTCGTTGAATTGAAAAACCATTTAAATCACACTTACGAGTATGTTCTTCTTGGTTTTGACGTAACATTTGCTGCCCACGATGCTCTTTCCTCTTGCTGCATTTTCTATTGCAAATAAAAAATTTAATGAAATAATAAATATAACTATTAATACTAACCGTTTCGTGCTCCATGATACATGCTTCGCTCATGCGAAACCAAAGACGCGGATTACTGTGATAAAATTTCATTGGCACCAGAAAGCACTGGAATGCTTCCTTTGGTCGACGTAGATGCAACATCGAGATACCAAGATTATAGAGTATTTCACAAGAACGTGCAGAACTCATATTTTGCAATGCAGCCTGTCGCAAATTATCAACAATTTGTTTGTCAAAAGTGATGGCATTTTGGAAGAACTTAGCGGCGATTGCATAATGCCGTACACGTAGATGTATTACGCCCATATTGTTGGCGATGCACGTATTTAGCTCCGGTGTATTAGTTCTAAAAATGGGATATAAAAAGTTTTTTTTTATCATTTAAATACTTGAAACAAACACATTAGTACGCACCCATTTAGGCTATTATCATTGTTAATCCGCATTAGCTGTTTCGCTGCCATCTGAAAGTCCTTCATAATGTAGTAATGATGTGCTTTCAGTGCTGCAAACGCAGGCGTACCATCATCGGGTATTGCAACAGGATTTCGATTGAGCACATGCGTCAGCACATTAAGCAATTGCATAGCATTATGTACTCGTTCTATACTTTGTGTTGATGGCACGCCACTATGCTCTTCTGTTCTTATCGCTATTGTTGTTGTTGTTGTCGTTGCATTCGATGGCGTTGCAAGATTAAGTTTATTTTGCAAATACTCTAGAAAGGCATCGGCACGATTTAATTGGCTTGTTGATAACAATAATTGTAAATTTAATGTAGCAACCAAAAGAGCCAATTGTTTCTCCAAGGACTCCAAACGTGCAACTAATGGACTCAATTTATCCATTGCAGTGCTGTACATATGCCGATGATAGTAGATAACAGCTTTATTGTAACGCGCCACAGAACTGGAGGTGTGCTTTAGTGATAATGAAGCCACCGATGATGACGTCCCCGCCGTGCTTTCATTGGTTGCATCTGGTTCCAATTCGTTTAGTTCTTTGAGCAGGCTAGAGTGTTCCGTGCAGCCGGTTTTATAGAAATTGACTACCGCACGATTGTGTCGTAAGATTGGCCCACTGCCGTCGTCCTTAGTTTCTAACTGCTGCAGCAAAACCAGGCATTGATCGTATTCCGCGCTATTTTTTCAAAGCATGTCATGAGAATATACAAAAATTCTTAAAATCTAAGTTTGCTATGCAATTTATGTTTGTTTGCTTACTTGACGAAATTCTCGTTTGCTTGTAAAAGCAGCGTATAATCTTCATCCTCATTATTTTGTGGTCTTGCGCCGAAAACGGGAGATTCCGCGGAGTCCATCACCATATAAATAAAGTAATCTAATAAAACACCTGTTCAAAAAAAAAATTATCAGTACGGACGCATTTATGCTGATAGCTATATTTAGTGCAAGTGAGAATGCGATGGAAGAGCCTTAATAACATGGCATATTACATATTATATGGCAGCCTATATAATATGTATGGCAACACTATGCTGTATACAAATCTGTTCCAAGCTGGGCCCGTTACAAACAATTGCTAGACGGGCCCATTTAAACGGGCCATACGGACGGACAATTTTTTTGACATTTATCTTTTTGAAAGAAAGACGGTCGAACAATTTTTTTGACATTAACTTTTAGAAAATGCAGACGGACGGACAATTTTTTTACATTTATTGTATGAGATGGTTTGTCCTTTCAGGTTCCTCGCAGGTTTCTTTTGGGGCAAACCAATAATCTATCGCTATACCATAAATAATAAAAATCTTTATATCTCGTCGCACACATAAATATAGAACTCTGTACATAATATTGGCTTGACTAAGTAAATTTTTTAACTAGGAAAATTTTGTTAACAAAAAACTCCAAAAATTTTGAATCCTGATATTTTGACATTTTGAGAAAATGACGAGAAACAAATTTTTCAAATCAAGTGATGATTAAATGCAATACGCAGGTGATTTGTAAATTCTTAATTAATTTTTTTTAAAATCATCAGTCGTTCTGATTCCGATTTAAATCAAATTCTGTATTTATTGAAACTATATTCATTTATAATAGAAAACATTATTTATTGATTTAATAAACTTTATTTTTTACACGTACAACTCAATTTAATTAGCAATAATAAGAATATTACCAAAAAAATATGTGTTTTACATTTGTTTTCTTTCGAATTCTAAGCAAATGTGTGGTAAAAATTTGTATATATGAATATGAAATTGCTTAAATTCGAAGATTTTGAATAATAAATTTTGAAAATCTATCAAAGAGATAAGTATTTTACATGGGTATACTTTGTGTTTAACTACCACTTTGATTACTGCAACAACTATTTTTTTTTTGTTTTTTTACATTTAGGCATTTTATTATTTAAGAAGTTTTGAAGAATATACAAATATAATAAGAGATAATTAATTGGAATTCGAAAAAAAGGAAATATTCATGAATGGGCGTTCAATGACCACACCAAAAACATTTTTGACTAAAGTTTCAGCTTTCGTTTTTGTTTTTCTTTAACACTATGTATATAAGATAGTACTTTACTAATTTGTTTATGTATATATTATATATATGTATGTATATCGTATATAAACTTGAATTTTGAAATAAGATTTCTTTAACATTAACTCATCATCATTGTTTTTTTTAACTGAGCAGCAGCAGCAGTAATATTACTACTACATGCGTGGACATCATCATCATAATAATCATCAACATAATTAGATTCATCTATAAACGACTTGCAGTAGGCTTTTCTTTTCATCTTTCTCGTTTCATTTCATTTTTTGTTGTTGGTGTAGTTGGATAATTTGTTCGATATTACTTGAAGAATATTGCAGCGTAAATTATGAGAAAACGCTCCTCTTATGTATTGCGTATCTTGCCAGGCACATAGTTCTTATCAATAACATTCTCCTGCAAGAACATATGCAAACATCGTTCATTCTGTGCCAACGGATGTCCGGCGATTTTATTGATAAAAGCTTCAAGTCCCTTGCGTCGTTCTTCAATGAAGTGTTCATCAAAAATTCCCTCATCGCCACGGAAGGGCATTTGACGTTTCCATGCTTTACCAGGTAATGGAGGTACAACAATCTGAAATAATTTTAATATAAAATATTAATTTAAAGAAATTTTAACGAAAGATTGTTCCATTTGTATGTGATATGTGGAATTTTTAGAATTTTTACGAGATATTGTATACTCTCCTGTTATCTTCTCATTGCATTAGCGCTTGTACAATCATATCCGGGCACAAATTAAAAAAATTTTTTTTTTTTTTTTTTTTGAAATAGAATATTATGCAGTTTTTAATCGTTAGCAATTTAAACATATTAAAAAAAACAAACACACACACAACTAAATGGAACACCCTTTATATAGTGCAATCAGTTATTACCTTACTGTCACGTTCTAGTTCATTTCTTAGCCACTCAAAATCACTGTAACGTCGACGCACGCTGGACTCCTTAACTTTGAAAACCGGTAAGTTGGTCTAAATTAAAAAAAAAAAAAAAAAAAAACAAAAAAATAAATTTAATATGATTGTTTTTATTTTTCTTATTTATTTATTTTATTCTTTTCATTGATACGGGCGATCGGTACAATGCACATCCGATTAGCAACACGATGGAACGTTTTGCGGGGAAATCGTGTTTCTATGTATGACTCAAACATGCATACGCTTTGTTCGATCCAATGATCCCGAGAACAACGTATGTATGAGTAATTTTTATCGCACGAATATTTTATTTAATTTTTTTTTTTTTTTTTGATAGGCGTATCTGTGCGTTAAAAAACGCAAATATGAATATGCTCAACTTTTATCAAAAAAAAAAAAAAAAAAAAAAAAAAAATTTAATTGGGCGGATCACATAGCCGGGCTTATACAATACTTACCCTCATTCGAACTTCGTAGTCGGTGTATCGTTTTTTTCCGGCTGCCATTGTGGTCAGCGGATTGACAACGTCAATTTCCAGGAAGTTCGCTGGCACTGCATATGCATCGTCCAGTGTTTGTTTTTTTACATTAAGGCGACGTGTCGCATCGGCGGTTCCGTCAGACTCAACCATCATTTTCTTTTTTTGTTTTTTTAGGGGGCAGGCGTGAAAATTGTTGCTGTTAAATTTTTGGGTGTATCAATATTAGTTCAAGTGCCAACGCGTTGCACAGTGGCTGGCGTTGGACAAGACACAAATGAAAACAAGTCTTCCGCAAACCGATCTGCTGCTGCTACTGCGTTTTCTTTGTGAGTTTTTTTTTATTTTTCTTGTTGCTGTAGCTGTCGCTTTTTTTTTGTTTTTGCTATATGCGGGCGGTGCTTTCAATTTATTGAATGTTCTTCTAATTCGTTTCACAACACATTTGTGTAGCAAATGTTTTATTGCAGATTTTGATGCAATATTTTATGTATATATTTATTTCTTTAATTAAATAACCCTATCAAAATACAATACAAAATACACTACAATAAAAATAAACTTTCTGTTTCTTTAATCCAATTAAACGAAAATGTCTCCGAATGTGTAAAATAAAAATAAAAAAAAAAAGATTTTTTAGTACATACATTTTGGGTATATCTTCAGTGTGAACTACCTAACATAAAAGAAAAAAAAAAAAAAGGGAGGGTTTTTTCGGAAAAAACCCCCCGTTTCAAACGGTTTAAAAATCCCCCCACCCAAAAAAAAGGGGAATATTATCTAACGTCTGTTTGCACTTACGACCGGCAGATAAGTACACGTACAGCTTGAATTGAGCAGTTACGTTCGCTATAAGCTCAAGCAGAGCAGAGCTAGCCTTTAATATCTTTCATTCGCACTCATCACCTTAACTTCGTGAAAGAAATAATAAAAAATGCTATTTTGATATAATATTAATTTAAATGTTTTCTGTTGAAAAAATTGCTATAAATATTGTCGAAGCAATTAACGCGTGTGTATAATCTTGTAGCTAGTTAATACGCATTAAAAATACAACAATTTCAATTGGAAAAATAACAATTTTGTTTGGGTGTCCGCCTTCTCAAGAAACTTAAATAGTTGGGAACTTGTGATCGGCCTGTTGGAAGCGTTCAAAGTGTCGATGTGAGAGAGGGTCGTGGAGCGTAGTTGTAGCGGACTAGTTTTTTCTGTAAAGGGGGCGCGCAAAACAAACCCACCGGAGCGGTTGGAAGCTAAGAGCAGTGACGGCATTTAATGTTCACTTTGTTGCCTTTATGTCTGCGCGACTTTTCAAGCAGCAGCAGCAGAGACGCACACAGGTGAATTATCGTTGCAATTGCGCGAGTTTAAACCACACGAAAGGCGACAACATTTATAAACGTAAAGCTGGAAAATGTTGAGGTTTCTAAGTCGACGCAAGGTGCGCAATAACTATGCGGAAACTACGGGCAACGCCGGCGGTGGGGTCGGTGTTGTTGGAAGCAGCGCGGGTGGGGTCATCAAAAGCAATTCGTCGCAGATAAAGCCGCAACGTATTGTTGTTAACAAAAACAAAATTGACTGCCGTGTTATTCTATTGGATAATACTGACCTTTCTATCGAATTATCGGTGAGTATTGTTTGCATGCTTTTGTCGTCATTGAGTAATTAATTTGTTATATGAGACAATAAATTGTAGCTGCGGCGCTTCAAGTTTCAGCTGATTTAGCCAAAATCTCATTGAAAGTGAGAAATTTATGCGAAAACAGCGCCAAAAGACGTGATGAGCTCAGGGTCTTTTATTGTTAATTTATGAGATTTTTTTCATTGGCGTCTGCATAATGCATTTATTTTTTATTATTTTTTCTTTTTTTATAGAAAAAAGCCATGGGAAGCTTTCTGTATGAGCAGGTTTTCTATGCTTTGGATATCATAGAGAAAGACTATTTTGGGTTACAGTTTACTGATGCAAATCACGTAAAACATTGGCTTGATCCAACAAAGCCAATAAAAAAGCAAGTTAAAAGTAAGATATTTGTTTTTACGAAATATTTAGATTTGCTGTTAAATTAATGATAACAATGTTTTTCCTTTATAGTTGGACCACCGTATACGTTTCGCTTAAAAGTTAAATTTTATTCATCAGAGCCGAATACTTTGCGTGAGGAGTTGACACGCTACTTGTTCTTTTTTGCAATTAAAGCAAGATTTGCTTGAGGGACGTCTAGACTGTCCGGATGATAAAGCATCAGAGTTGTGTGCGCTTGCGCTGCAGTGTAAGTAGATCATATTTTTAGACGTTTTTATCTACTATACTAATGAACTCTTTTTATACAGCTGAACTTGGTGACTATGACGAACAGGTGCATACAGCAGCAACTGTTTCGGAGTTCCGTTTTGTCCCGGAACAAACAGAAGATCTGGAAATTGCCATATTGGAAGAGTATAAAACTTGTCGCGGCTTGACGCCAGCACAAGCAGAGACCGCTTTTCTTAATAAAGCTAAGTGGTTGGATATGTATGGCGTTGATATGCATACGGTGCTCGGTAAAGATGGTTGCGAATATCATCTAGGTTTAACACCCACTGGCATATTGGTATTTGAGCGGGATCAAAAAATAGGTCTTTTCTTTTGGCCGAAAATAAGTAAGTTGGATTTTAAAAAGAAAAAACTAACGCTTATTGTCATCGAGGATGATGACGAAGGCCGCGAACAGGAACATACATTTGTGTTTCGTTTGTACAATGAGAAGGCGTGCAAGCATTTGTGGAAATGTGCTGTTGAACATCATACATTCTTCCGATTGCGCGCACCAGTCAAGGGACCATCGGCGCGACAAAACTTCTTTCGCATGGGTTCTCGTTTTCGTTATTCTGGACGCACGGAATTTCAGACAACACAACAAAGTCGGGCACGGCGTACTGTACAATTTGAACGTCGCCCATCGCAACGTTTTGCTAGCCGTCAGTCACATTTATTGCGTGAACGTCAAAAAGCATCACAGGAGTCCGCAGCAGCAGCAGTTGCCTCAGTTAATGCACGTGCGGCGGCGGCTGCTGCTGCAGCTGCAGCGGCCAATGCGAATGTTAACAACGAAATAAATAATGAGATAGGAAATAATACAACATTTGATTCACTTCTGTCGGTCGATCAATTGTCGACAGTCGCAGCAATCACACCGTCACCTTCAATTCAGACTGTTATACAAAATTCGGCAATTATTGATGAAAATGCTATTTGTGGTGCTTCTATACATTCTGGTTCACAAGCCAATACATGTGCATCGCTCGGACGTAGTTCGGTAAAATCGAATTGCAGTGTTGATGATCCGGCGTATAGCAAGATTGGTTCAATTGGCAAAGCCGCTGGTTTAACTGTAAAGTAAGTTTTAAAAATTTATCATTTGTAGCATTGTTCAAAGTATAAATATTTTCATTCATAGATTGGATTCGGAGTACACACCACCGTATTCACCCAACACAACGAAAAATTTCGATGAAACAAATCCATTTAGAAACGCTGCTTCACATCATGGTTCCTTTGGAAAGGCATCAATCAGTTCAGGCCAATTAAGGTAAGTCTTTAAGTTATATATCATTATATTTAATTCAATATTGCTCATTTTCAATAACCTCTTGCATTGCACCGAAACCTCATAACCATTAAAAAAAAAAAAAGAAAAACGTTATCAAAATTTTTATATTAATGCTTTTGTTATCATTTGACTAATACCTCCTCTGTGTTTTGTATTGTGTGTATTATATATGTATGTATATTTTTAATGTGCAGCGTTAAGAGCAGCTTATCGGATAAAGATAGAGAGCTAGATTCATTACTTAAATCCATTGTTAAAGATCCATCCCCATCTGTGCTCGCGAATGAAGCCATTAATGATGCTAACAGTATCAGGTAGAGTAAATAAATAACTTAATAAACATACGTAGTTTTGTATTTAATGTTAAATGTTAACATTTTGTTTGTGTAATAAAAAATTGTAGAGTTACTATCAATAAGACATATGATATGGATCATCATACAGAGACACTTAAGCGTTTATCCAATAATGAAAAACCGAATAACCAGGTTAAATTGGCAAATATTGGTGCTGCTGCGCTACCGCCTGGTAACATAAAGTGCAATATACTAAAGGGTGAGTTTTTAATTACATTTTACAATTTATATAAATGTGGCATAAAATACTTAAACGGATTATTGCTTTGATTTTTGTTTTTCTCTTCCTTTTTGTAGCACGTGTAGAGGGAGGAACTTGGCGCTAATGCAAATAATGCAAAGCTTACAAATCAAATGTTTGTGCCAGCTGCCAATTCAGTGCATACGAACAACAACAATAATAGCAACAGTGGTCCGGATTCGTTGAATGCTACCTACATATCTGTGGTAAGTTAATTTTTTCATTTAAGAAAAACTTTTATATAATTTTTTTTTTGTCGTCTTGTGTATAATTTGCTCATTTTTATTTAAATGCTTTTCTTTGTTTTTGCATATCATCAACGTCATGTGTTTTTTTTTCTGTGTTTTATATTATAATTTTGCTTAATGTAAACGCTAAAAAAATAATAAAACAAAATCAACTCACATCATCACTATACACCACAAAACACAAAATACACTACAAATAAAAATCAAGGGCGGCGATAAGCTAACACTTAGCATAACTGAACAAAAACCTGTAACGACTGCAATTGTCAACAACAGCAGCAACAGCACCGCAACATCGAATAATGCACTTTTCGGTAATGCAACATTTGTATCTGATTTCTGTACAAGTCCAAGCATAACAACGCCACATAATAAATACAATAATAACAATATAACTGCACAACATCAGCACCAAAAACCAGCAACGGCAACAGGAATAATAGCACAAAGCACAATAGTTACAACAATTGGTAGCACTATTTCGAGTGCTACAAATAACACGCCCACAACTACAATAACAACAATAGCACCAGCAACAACAGCACAAATCTCTGTAATAGCACCAAGTACATCAACAACAACTGATTCCTCTGATCAGCCAGTATCATCGTTAACATCAAAGCAAAAAACAAGCACTACAAGCACAACATCAACATCTTCAGTGTTGAGCAATGCATCAGCTGCTGAAATGTTAATCAATGAAATATTCATAAATAATATAATCAATAACAATGCAAACACAAATGCAACAACAGCTAAATTAAATATTGGTGCTCCAGAAGGCGGTAAATCAGAAACGGATAGTAAGCCTTCCGTTGGTACATTGCTCTTCTCAACGTTAAGCGAACAGGAGCGACGCGAGGAAGCACAAAAACGAGATGCGGCTGACAAAAGACAAAGGCAGCATCAACAACAACAAGTACAGCATGATTTTTGTAGCAATAAGGATACAAACAACGAAGCCATCATTATTATTGATGGCAGCGGCAGCGGTGGTGAAAATCGTCAAAATGAAAAGAAGGTTTGTTTGCCGACATAAACACTTTCATGATTTGTTTTGTAAATGCTATTTCATTTGTTAAGTTTTATTTGTTTTGTTTTGTTTTTTTTCTTGTTAAAAAGTTTTAACGTTTTGCAAAGATAGTCACTTAAGAAGAGTTTGGCTCACGGAAATTCTTGGCAAAAGTTTTTTGAAATTGCAACATATTTCGCTCCGTTAATTGACTCTTATATTAAAAATTTATTAAATAAAATCTTTGTCTATAAGCTACTAAATTTTTTTGAATTTCTCAAAAGCCAAAGTCTCTCAAAATATATATTTTTAGAATCTTATTAAAACTGCTTATCTATCTCTTTAACGCAGCATACAAACAATCATGTTAATCACATTCCGTCCAGCAATGATATGGTATCACCTTGGTTGGTCTCATCGGATATTGTTTCCGCATCTAAAAGCCGAGAGCCGACAATCATACGCAAATCCGTTATTACAACTCAGTTGTAATTATATTCGTTAAGATATATACATAAATATGTATACATAAATATATACATATAAAGAATATACATAAATTAAAATTTTTTACGCTTAAGTAAATCTTTTAGGCAATTTATAAAAAACAAAAAACGATCTAAATTATATTAATTATAACTCCAACGTCGTCTATAGCATATAATTATACAAACGTATTTTCATAAAACAAACAAATACATTCCATATTTGTAGAGCATAGTAATTTCCGCAGCTAGTTTAAAATAAATGAATAAATAAATGTATTACTTTTATACCGTGACAAAAAGAAAAACGAAAATCCATAAAGTGTCTCAGTTTAATGTGCCTTAAAAATAAATAAATAAATAAATTATGTACTTAATCAAGCGCTAAAGCAGTATAAAATATTTTATAAATCTTACAAAATATATTTGAACTGATTTGAACATAATATGAGAATATATTAAATGTATAACAAAAAATGAAACAAAATGAAGTACATTTTACTGTGTCGTCTTTTAAAGGCAGCTGAATTTCTATTTTAAAGTGAACACATCAACTATTTTATATTACATAAAAATATATATTTAAATATTAAATGATCTGTATTAATGAAATTACACTGTACTTAAATATTTAACTAATTTGTTAACATAACGCGAAACAACGAACTAAAGTATGTACCACCTAAAAAGTGATTTTTGAATTATTTATGCGCGTTAGTACAGTAGTAAAAATAATAAGCAATATTTATTTTATAAGTAAATACTATATGTACTTTTATGACATGATATATCTAATTTGATATAACCTGGAATCGAAGGCATTTGCTCAATATATAAGTAAAATTTATTTAAAAAAAAAAAAAAACGCATATGTACGTTATTAGGCAGTGTAATGAAGTTCTGTATGTTTAAAGTATCGTTGTAAAGCATTTTTTGTTTCTTAAAATATACAAAATAATAATATGAAGTTTAAATTATGTTTTATGGTAATAATGATGCTAATAATGTGAAGATATATATATTCAATTACATATTTTTTTAAAGATTTAAATATACAATTTACAAAATCAAAAAAAATCCAAATTTATATAAGTTTATGAGTGTTAAATGTTGACGCAACAAAAAAAAAAAGAAAAAAATATTGATTTATAATGATTTAAAAAAATGTACCCCTTGCCTTAAAAGACTTAAAAGCATTTCTGTCATTTCACTCTCAAATTGATTTGGGTGAAATTTGAATAAATGAATGAGTAGAATTTGTTTTATGAATTTCGCGCTAACAACACTAATTCAAAAAAAAAAAAAAAAAAAGAGCATGCAATTAAGTAACATGGAATTCAAGTTTAATTAGAAAAAAACCAGTTAATACGAGTTAAATCAATAATTATATGTAATTAGTGTCTGAGAAAAAGTTTTTGCGAAAGACTGGATACAATCATTATCGGGGTGTTACACAAAATATATTTTGTTTGGTTTCAAATTTCTTCTGATATTCAAATTAATATTGAATATAATTTACAATTAGTTTAAGCATTATTAAATAAAATATATATATATATATATATATATATATATATATATATATACACTGTATTTTTGTTATTTTTATATTGTAGCTAAAACTTATTGTGAATTTTATTCATTACTTCATTGAATTTAAGAAGAGATTTGAAACCAACCAACAGGGAATGTTGTGTGTCACCCTTGTATAAGATCAGATTGTCTCGTGACAAAGAAATCTTTAAAAAATATCATACAGCGACTGTTTGTACAGATTTAATTTACAAATATATTCAAGCTTGCTCTTTTCCCTTAATGTCTGTAAAAAAATCGAGATGTGCTTAAAAGTGTTTAAATGTCGTTCAAAAAATTTACTGTTAAATTGTTTAAAACTTTATATCTTCAAATTAACACTAAATATTTGAATTGTATATCTGAGATCTGTTATAGATATTAAACTACACTGCCTAATTTTGGTAATCATTTCAAGAGTCCAACAAAGAAAAAATTAAAATCAAACTGGCGCTTCCCAATTGATATAAAGTATTATTTTAAAAGTTAATGTATACATTACAAAAAAAAAAAAAAAAATGAAATGTGTTAAACATTTTGTCCTTACATGAAACTGCAATCAAAATTATAGTCTTATTTATTTTTATAACAGAAGTAATTTTTATACATTTTGTGTACGTATAAATGCATATACTGTGAGAGTACTTCAAATAAATCATTTTATCTTTATTATAACTGCATATGTTGCTTCTATCTATGAGTATTTATGTACATATAAAACTTCAGCTGCGCTCCATGCATGCTGCTCATGAAAACTGGAAAAATCTTAAAGGCTGAACTTGTACAATGCTGCTGTGCAGTGGCAAACGCATCAAGTGCATCCGTATGTGTGTGTTGTGTATCTATATTTAGTATGTAAGTAATTTTAGACCACCAACCACTTAAAAGCAGCGACACAACTGCAAGGAATATGTAAGGGGTCGCGTTGCTGTTGTTGCGTTGCATTGCGTTGCAGTTGAATAATTTGAACAATAAGTAAAATTGGTAAACGTTTGCTATTGCTGTTTCCAAAGGCATTTCTTCGTATACGAGTATATGTGTATTTAAAATACACATACGTACATATACTATATATATGCATTCATATTTTTAGATATTTATTCATTTGTAGATACAAAAAAAAAAAATCAAAAAATAACGAAAACAACAGCGGGTGTGTCGTATTTTGTATGGCGTCTCCGGCGACAGCGTCATTAATATTTGCGCTAAAGCAATGCAAATATTGACTTTTTTGGAAGATCATTTGGTAGTTTTGCTATGTATAAATAATTTTATATATATGTATATATTTTGAAGGTTTATAATTATTTTAAAAAGATATTTTCTCTACAAACTATGCATATGTTGTATCTTTGTGGGACGTGTGTAGTTGTTTAGGTGTATATTTTTTTATCTAGAGCAATTGCCTCGCATATATTGTATTAATGAAAACCATTTTTGTTTTGTATTGTTTGTTTTTTAATTTTAAAGGTATATTTTGAATTTATTTTTAGATATGTACGTACAATTTTTTTTCTTTTCATTTGCCAGCTCATTTATTACAAAATATAATACAGTTTCCAGAGGTATTATCTTCGTCTCTGTTGACTACGAGGCATGGATCAAATTTTTTATTAAATTCTTTTCAATTTTTGTATACTTAAAATTTAGATCTAATAATAAAGAGAGTAGAGTATATAGTAAAAAGACATTTGCACTGTGGGCAGCGTTTGTTACGCTTTAACCGCAGCAACGTTGTCTTTGCTTTAGCAGCACCAGGGGAATATGCATCTTGGGTATTTTTTGTTTAGAGTTTTGCCTTAATTGTGTGTGAATTTTTTGCTTAGAAGCACTTGCGGTGAACAATGCCAGGGCCGGATTCATCGTATTCCTGCTTGGAGATCCACATCTGTTGGAAGGTAGACAGAGATGCCAAGATAGAACCACCGATCCAGACGGAGTATTTACGTTCTGGTGGTGCAATGATCTTAATCTTAATGGTTGATGGAGCAAGAGCGGTGATTTCCTTTTGCATGCGATCAGCAATACCTGGATACATGGTGGTACCACCGGACATGACAATGTTGGCATACAAATCCTTACGGATATCGACATCGCACTTCATGATTGAGTTGTAGACAGTCTCATGAATACCGCACGATTCCATACCCAAGAATGAGGGCTGGAAGAGTGACTCAGGGCAACGGAAACGTTCATTACCAATGGTAATCACCTGACCGTCAGGAAGTTCATAGGATTTCTCCAATGAGGTTGAAGCAGCTGCGGTAGCCATTTCCTGTTCAAAGTCAAGTGCAACATAGCACAATTTCTCCTTAATGTCACGTACAATTTCACGCTCAGCAGTGGTAGTGAATGAGTAGCCACGTTCAGTCAAGATCTTCATCAGATAATCGGTCAAATCGCGACCAGCCAAATCCAGACGCAAAATAGCATGTGGCAGAGCATAACCTTCATAGATGGGCACAGTGTGTGAGACACCATCACCGGAGTCCAAGACAATACCGGTGGTACGACCGGATGCGTACAGAGAAAGCACAGCTTGAATGGCAACATACATGGCTGGGCAATTGAAGGTTTCAAACATGATTTGTGTCATCTTTTCACGATTGGCCTTAGGATTCAGTGGTGCTTCAGTCAACAGCACTGGATGTTCCTCGGGAGCGACACGCAATTCATTGTAGAAAGTGTGATGCCAGATCTTTTCCATATCATCCCAATTTGTAATAATACCATGCTCAATTGGGTATTTCAATGTAAGAATACCTCTCTTGGATTGAGCTTCATCACCGACATATGAATCCTTTTGACCCATACCGACCATCACACCCTGATGACGTGGGCGACCCACAATTGAGGGAAAGACAGCGCGGGGAGCGTCATCACCAGCGAAACCGGCTTTGCACATACCGGAACCGTTGTCTACGACTAATGCGGCTACTTCATCGTCACACATTTTGAATTATTTGTTTTGTTTAACTGTTCGAAAAATAAAAAAAAATGAACAAATAGAAATATTTTATTACACAGAAAAACCATTTTTAGTTGAAATTATATTTTAAATAATTTTTTTTAATTTTTTGTATTTTTTAAATTTTAATTGTAATAATACTTTTTTAATTTTAATTACAATAATAATTTTTTTAATTTTTTTTCTAATTAATTATTTGTAGATTTAATTTTTTTTAAGTTCAAAATGTTCACTATCAGATTTTCGTAATTATTAGAAACTTTTAGATGTATATATTTTTTTTCAAATTTTTCTCCATTTTTTTTATATTCTATATCCAATTTGTAGTATTCAAATATTTTTCTTATTAATTTTAACAATTTTGAAAAGAAATTTTAAACTTAAACACACAATTTTTGAAAAATTTTGAATAAAAGATCTTTACTAACCGTTTGAACACAAGAAAAGAACTAAGATACTAATCAACACTTTCGCTGTAGAACTGCGAGTGTCCGCTGGACCATCGAATGCTAATATTTATACTGTTCGTTTTGAATCAATGGGAAAATATTTGAAAATTCACGCAGACAAATGCCAAAAATAACAACACAGACATAACGCATACACCTACATAGACATTATTATGTTGTGCATATGTTGCACATTTGTAGGGGAAATTTTGTGTGTTCACACAGAACATTTGCTATTTTGAAAATAAGAGCGAAAGAGTAGCAGGATTTGATTATTGAGTGTGAATTGTGTATTATTGCCTTCTGTTGTATGTAAACAAAAAATTAATTATATGCTCTCCCACACGCAAACACACACACATACACAAAATCAAATACATGTGTCATGTGTGCAGCACTAATACAATAAAAATTGAAAATACTTAAAAAGAAAAACATCCTCCAAATCGTTGAAAACTCTTGAGGCAATATTTGACTGCTTGCAGATTGCTTTGTTGTTGTTTGAATATGTTTTTCTTGATTTTTCAGTTGCGGTGGGGGCAGAAAATTAAGCTTTTGTTGTTGTGGCAAGCATTTTAAAATCTTCTTCTTTCTTGTTTTAATTTAAATTTTTTTTTTTTTTTTTTTTGTTTTCGTCATAATCAACAGAAGCAGAAAATTTGCCATGATGGCTCATCCATACATGGCTTGGATCAACGGCAAAACAAAAAAAATGCTCTCCCTTTCTTTGTCACTCTCTGTATATTTTGTTCTCTACTTTTCATGGATGGTGGGTAGCACTTAGAGATCATTTAAAGAATTGAATAAAATTAAAAAAAAGAAAAACAAATAGAAAAGTAAAAAAAATTAGTTAAAAATATTTTAATGTTTTTGTTTTTTTAAAATTTTTTTTTTTAAATTCCAGACTAACACACCTTTCTAATTTAGTAAGTGCGGTGTAATGTTCTTAAATAATTTAAATATATTTTGGTTTACTATACTTGTAAAATTTAATAAATTGTATTATTAATTTTGTGTTAGTAATTTATTGATTACTACAGGATGTCTGTCCGAATATACTCTCATATCTTTATATAAAAAATATACAGTAAGGAAAAAGCATGAACAATCGAAATAGGAAAGGTAAATTTTCTCAACATAATTTATTTAAAAGAACAAAAAACAAAATGTACCAAATTCAATATCAACATGAAAGTATACGTTTTAACATTTGAAAAGGGGTTCTAAGCTATTTCCCAAACCATTTTATTATCTATGGCAGTTCCCTAGTTCGACCACATTTTTTGTGAGTAACTTGGTATTGAAATCAACTGGAGAATTTAGCAAGAAGAACAAGTTGTCGAAAATGCTAAATTTCTTCAAATTGATATTCCATTTTAATGATCTCAAGTAGAGTTGCACGTTAAAATTTGTTCCAAACCCCCCATTGTTTTTTTTTTTTATTTAGAGGGAAGCGGAAAAAAAAAAAATAAAAAAAAAAATAATATTTTTATTTTTTGGAAGGATGGGGAAAACCCTCCCGCCCCCCCCCCCCCCCCCAATAAAATAACAAAACCCCCCCTCCCCATATTATATTAAAAAAAATAAAAAAAAAAAAAAAAAAAAAAAAAAAAAAAAAAAAAAAAAAAAAAAAAAAAAAAAAAATAAAAAAAAAAAAAAAATTATATAAAAAAAAAAAAAAGAAAAAAAAAAAAAAAAAAATAAAAAAAAAAAAGCAAATAATAATAAAAAAAATACAAAATAAATTTTCCATACCTTAAACTACTTTTACAATCAAGGTAATATTCATAAAAAAGGGGTCCTAGAATAGTTATGCATAATTTCCATATACCAAACGTTTCCATTTTGAAACTATTTCCTAACTATTGAGTCTGTGGATGGTTTCAAGTGTCAACATTATTTATTTTAAAGGATTGCTTATTCTATGTAAAAGTAATACTTTTAAAAAAAAATAAAGTAACTACGAATCAAAGAATCAAAAAATTGGCATATAGGAACTTATAAAGTTTTCAACATAGAATCACGATTATTTTCGTAATCAGTATCCAAATAAATATTTGGGCAAAATGTATCAATATTGTATTTAATTAAATTAAAGCTTTTTACAACATTTATACTCAGTATTTTTTTTTTTTTTTTTTACAAAAACATTTCGAAATGCATGCGGAAAAACGTTCGCTGCTCACGTTTATGAACGAACCATTTTTGTGTATGTATAAATCGATAGGAACTTGCTTTTTTTGTATTTTTTGTATTTTGCCTACAAGTTTATCTATGTATGTAGTCTATTTTGATGTCAGTTCATTAAAATGTTTTCAATCAGAGCAATATACAAATTTGTTGTAGGTGGTGTTGTGTTTTGGAAACGTCAGATAGAGAGAGAGGAGCGAGCGAGCGAATGGCACTCTTTAAACGAAGCAAATAGACTTTTGGATCTATATATAAAATAAAATGTTTAAAGAATTTTCATTATTTATTTTCGTCGTTGTTGTTTTTCGTTCCAAAAGCGCCAAAGAAAAGAATGAGCTAGCATGATTTCTGTAAAGAGCAAAGCAAATCATCATCATCACACTACTCTGGCACGCATCTCTACTGCAGATTATGGAAATTTGTACAAACATTTGCGTTGAGATTTTTGTTTGGATTTTTTTTTTGCTTTTTCATTTAATGTAAAAATAGCATATGCGATTTTTATAAAACAAAAATTGGTTTACAAATATTTATGTTGTATTTTTTTCTTCTTGTGTTTTTAATACTTCCGCTTTTGTTACTGCTAATGGCAATCATTTCGTAAATAACGCTTGAATGGCAATTTTGTAAATGAGAAGAAGAAGAAGCGTAGCCTGGAGTATGTTTGATAGTATTTTTGTTGTTGTTTTTTGTTTTTATTAATAAAATAAAATAATTTGACTAATACAGGTGTACAATGAGTATGTATGATGATGATGACACATTTGCTAAAAATATTTCTTTTTTTTACACTCTTCTCATTTTTATATTATTTTTTTAAAAAATAAATTCTATAGCATTTGTATTTATCTATTTAGTCTGCTGCTTTCGTATCTGTGTGCTTGATTGAATTGTGTTCGAAATCGAAAAGAAAAATATATATTTACGTATATGTATATGCACATGTACATATCTAACAAAAGAAATAAATATTTTTGATAATATTGCAACAAATGTACGCTAAAAATATTAAAAAAAAAAAAAAATGTTTTAAAAAATTTTTAGAAAAATTTAAAAAATAAATATTGTACAAAATATATAAAACTGCAACAGTGGGCCACCACCTTTTAAGGATGCGTTGCGTTTAATGCTGACGTTACAACACAACAACAACAACAACGACGACTGCAACAATTGCCGTGTGGTGCGCTTGTTGAAATTATGACAGCCTAAAAAGCAGCAAAGCTGATCAGCGACGGCAAGTGCAGCAGCAAGTGACGGACATATGCACAGCAGCAGCATTCCATTGAGTATATTTTTTGCAATTATTTTTAAATTGAATAATGTGCCAAAAAATATTATTAAATATTTGAATATATGTATTTTCAGTAGCAGTAGTAGTAGTATTGTGCGCGCCAATTTATGTTCCAATGAGCGACAGCTACAGCGAAAGCGGCAAGGCGGACGTTGCGAATTTTATGGATTCTCGACAGGCTAACTAAGCGTATACGTAATATATATATATATATATATATTTTTTTTCAACTAAATACGCTCTAATTGTGCTCTAAATTTACGATGTAAATAACGCGCTATTTTCAAACGTGTACAACGCTTTTGTACCATCCAGTTAACCCATTGCTCCAATATGAAAATAGAAATGGCAAAAAACAGTAAAACAGCACCAAATAGAAAAACGCCAACGAATTGTGTCAACGTCAATTTCTTAAAAGGCTCTTCACGCACGCGTGTTATTTCATCGTGTATCTTACGGCGCATGTCTAAATCACGCGCCCATTTTTGCATATGGCCTGATTCAATGATATGCTGAATCACCGGATTGATTTGGTGCAACAGGTGAAATTTCTTTGGCAACAACATCGTTACCAAATAAACGTATAAATTCTCGTTCCGATCGAAACAGTACAAATGATTACGTTGTATGCGTGGGTTGTAGAATGAATGTTGCCGTGAAACGGCTACCGCAATGTGCTGCTGCTCATCAGCGGCGGCACTATTAAGGCAGTCGACAATGTTGTAACACATTTGGAATTTTTCGCGTATGTACTTGAAAGTCTGAAAATGAAAAAAGAAATACATACGAAAGATTTTTTTTTTTGTTGAAGATAAATGCTTTAGATGAGTTTCAATTTCCCAAGTATGCTATATGTACACACCTCTCCCTCCTTCGACAGATGTCGCACATTCTCAGCAGTACCCATAATTGTCATACGTTTGCTATATATCTCATCGGTATGACTTATCTGATGCGAACTGCGCGGTGTGGTCAATGTGCTTATTAAAACACTCTGATAGGTATTACTGAATATGAGACCCATGAAAAAAGAAATTCCAAAAATTAATTTAAATGTTGCCGTTAGTTTTTTTAGTTGAATAGATTGTGTAAATACAATGCCCAATATGCGTATACAAATTGTGAGATAGCCTTGTAGCTCTCGTATACGTACACCAAGAAGATTTTGTGCCAAGAGAAGTGTAAATGAGCAGATCATTACGTAGATCAATATTAATATCCATGAATCGTATTTAAAAGTTAATAAAAAGTTATAAAAACTATGTTTTCGTTGCGCTTTTGCAACGCACCACGTTAAATCATCCTGATGGTATGGTATTGTACTTGAGAAATATTGGCTCATACCAGGATCTTCATCGATGCCACCGATAACCATTTCGATTTCACTGTAAATTACATTAAAATTAGCATTCTATTGAGGTAGTCGATAAATTGCATATTTATTCAATTACTTATCGATTAATTGTTGAAACAGCGCAAAAATATTACTGCTCTCCATTTTTATTTCGATTTTGATATTTAATTTTTTGCTTATTGTTTTGATCATTTCATATTCGATGCCTGTTAGTCTGTATTCAGTAGATATGCTATCTTCGGGATCATTTTCAAAGCTCTCATTATATGCATCATTCTCCGTTGTTGTTGCATTGTCTGCTGCTTCATCATAATAGCTGTAATCCAAATCTGAATTTGATTCCGTTTCCAATTTGAAGATATATGGCTCCCAAGAACGATAGCCTGCATTTAGCGTACAACCACCTAAATTTTTGGGAAACTTATCCTTAAATAATGCTCTATTGAATTCCTCCATAACTAGCTTTGGATATGTTTCTGTTTTATTAGAGTAGGCCCATGTTTTATTTTCGTTTTCGTTCATATTTTGATTTGGATCATTGTTTAGTTGCTCGTACATTTGATCAGTATTCTTAAACGAATTTTCGTCAATTTGCTCTATTTCTTTTTCTTCTTCTGTTTCATGCTCTTCTAGATTTTCATCCCTTTCTTCACTTTCCTCTACATCTATTTCTGCTTCTCGCTCGATATAATCGCAAGCATCTAGTGTCTCAATAGCTATCACACGATTACCACAATCATTATCCAAATGATATGGAAATGTAGTCTTTCCATAATAATACGTATACTCCTCACTTTGACCAATGATATTTACATTATAGATTTTCTTATCCATAAAATTTAATAGTATCTCAACCATTAAATCGGTCATTTCTTCATCGGTTTCCTCAATCGAAGACAAATAGACAACAAATTGTGCCATTGGATTCCAATTAATTTGTTTCTTCCAATTATCAAATATCTCTTTCAGATCAACATCTTCCAAATTATTCACTACTATAAAATAACACTGTGGTTTCACGTAAATAGTGTGTTCCGCTTCAAGCTTTGATAATTTTTTATCACGTGCATTGCTCACTGTCACAGTCCAGGGATAATTCGCGTACGAATGTATTCTCTGTAGCAATTTTCCCTGTAGTTCATGCGAAGTACTTGTTATGCTTATAGATACTACAGAGCCAGAAAGATTTTCAACTGATGCAAAATATTTATGCAGCAACTCAATGGGACAAATAATTTGTGCTACATCTTCCTCGGATACCTTCATAAAATTTATACCAAATTGTAGTGTTACAGGTAACGAGTGTAATAGCAGCGTTAGTTTAATTAGATTCAAAGACGACATTTTTTGCGCGCGTTTTAAATGAGACTGTTTTCATTCAAGTCATTCCAGGGCATAGCCAAATAAATGAAAAAAAAAAAAACAAATTCCTCAGTGGTTTCGAATTTGGTAAAACAATTATAAGCCAATTATGCTGATTTAAGATATGCAATACATTTATTCAATTTTTGACTGCATGCGGCATGCCGCTTTGGGTTTTGTGTTGGCGTTTACTTGTTTGCCAGATAAACAAAACGAAGTGTACTTTATGTTAATACACATTATAGTTTTTTTTCCGTCAGTTCCTCATTTCGAAGTACAACAATTTTGCACAAGAGCAACAACTGCCGCCTCGAGTATCTCAAGCATGCTTCGTGAATACTATACAAATGTATCTACTCTACAATTTTTTTTTTTTTTTTTTTTGTTTATTTGCCAACCTTGCTTCTATTGTTTTACATAGAAATATCTTTTAGCATTCTAAGTGCATACACACAACTTCCATTCAAGCTATTGTCTTAAGTGAGTTGTTGTTTTACCGCATTTTATGATTTTAAAACTTTGTTGCAGTGCTTAATTAACTGCATACAACACTTTGGTCTATATATATTTTTTTTTCCTTTTTTATTTATTTTTAACCGCAAATTAATTCGCAAAAAAAAAATTGTTGCTAACGAAGTCAATTGTTAAGCGGGAGCTGTTTAATTCCATTACACTTCATCGCTTGAAATTTGCCGTACTCCAATTGACATCGTTGAAGTTTGTATCTGTGCTCTACAAAAATCGTGTCATGACATTTTGGCAACATTTATTTTTATAAAAAAAAAAAAAAAAAAAACGTTTTGGTATAAATTACTTTGCAAAAGAATATTGACAGAAAAAAAAATGAATTGAATGTTTTATGCGGCATGACATTTTGTTAGATAAAACTGAGTGGTTTTGAGATATCATATTATTGAATTTAAAAAAATAGTGCTACTACTTAAAATAAAAAACATTTATATGAGACTGACCAAAGCGTTGTATGAAAAACTTTAAAATTTAATTCCCTAAAGTCTTTGTTTTGAAAAACATGTAGTTTTCGTATCGGAAATCGTAAGATTGGCGATAAAATAAATATAAAATTCGTCGATTCCGGTTTTAACATTAAGCGTATTCAAACAAAACTAATAGTTTTTTTTACATTTTTTACATTGTGTATACATTGCTGGAATCTGCGCGTTTTTTTTTTTAACTTTTCATTAAATTAAAGTTCTTGAAATGAAAAGTAAAAGTATCTACAAGATACATTCCAAACTGGGTAAAAAATTGGGTTAAACAATCTTGGCAAAGACTTTGTTTTATACTATGGCGGACCCAATAATGACTAAACGTTAGTATATACACTTGGTTAGCATCGAAAGCTCAATTGATATAGCTGTCATCTGTCTGCTGATCTGTTCGTCCTTCGATTTGTCTGTTTGTTGTATGAAACCAATAGAAGCCTTTTTTCGTTACATGTTCAACGATTTAAAAATCAGCAAACATGTTTTTTAATAAAATACTTTTAAGCGGGTTATTATGTATTGAAAGCAACTCGTATTTGTCTGCTTACAAGTAGAAGATTAATATTGGTACACTTTCATTTACACTTTGTATCGTAGAAGTCAACACAAAGTTTCTGGATATTAAATGAGAAAGTATTTCATTTCAAATACGTTTATTGCACAACAGTGCGTATGATTTACATAATAAATATTATATTACGCAACACCCACAATGTGGAACAGCAGACATGACATTTTGTTAAACGAAATATTTAAATTTGATTTATTGTATAATTTTTTTTTTTTTTTTTGGTTTTTGAACTGACAAAATTCAAAATTGCATTTATCTTGCTGAAATTAGTCAAATTCAATTTTGTTTCGCCTACCATAAAAATAAACTAGTTGAAATATTGATCTACATTTTCCAATTATATGTATAATTATTTTAATATTATAATATATTGAAAAAAAAAACTTGTTAATTAAATAAAATGAAATGAAATAAAAATGCATTTTTATATCTATAAAATTACAACAACAACAAATCCGGTTTCTTGTCGGAGGAGTCAAACTGTGCATGTACATGATAAAAAGTGGAGGAGTGTATTTGGAGGAGCTGTATCGAAGATTTTCAATAAAAGTCGTTGCAATTCGCGTGCCACGAACCATGCAGTTATGGCGCACCAACGGTATCGTTTAGCTATAATTGCAGGCCATCGATGCACAAATACAAACAATACCAACAATAAATGTGCTGACGGACTTTTAAACGGCCTTCGAAAGACAATGAATTTATTTTTTAAACACACACACACACACACATTCGCAAACACTTACACGCTAATGGCAGGGGCGATAAGCCAATGGTAACGCTTGTCTAGTGTCCGTTTTGAGTTTGTGGTATTGAAAAGACCTCTACGAGTATATACGTTCATACAATGTATGATTTCTAATTGTCTTGCAGTTTTGCGTTTTATATAACTTTTATAAATTATTTTGTTGTTGTTGTTGTTGCAATTTATTATAAAACTTATTTCTTAACAATTAAATAATAATAACAATATATGTAAAATTAAACGAATGCACTCAGTAATAATACGTTACTGTTTTTAATACAGAGTCTTTCAATAAGAGAATCTGCTTTTAAAAAATAAATGGAGAACAAGGAAACGTTTTAATTTCAGTGGCACCGAAGCTTAAATTCCCGTCACACAATGCTTAGACTAACTTTTCTTAAATGAATATAAGCGTTCGGTTTGTATGGATGCTATGATGCAATGATGGTATTTTAAGATGTATTTTGAACGTATTTGAAATAAATTATTTCATAAATAAATATTTTTTCTATAAATACTCGAAAATTCTCGAAACTATAGTGATACCAACTCAACCATGGGTCCAGTCCTCTTTTGAATAGTTAAAAAAAAAAAAAACATTTTTCTTATAAAAACTCAAAAATTGGAGTTAGATTTGTATGGGTGCTTTATACTATAGTGATTACACCTCTACCATTGGTCACGTAAAAATAGGCGAGGCACTCTGGTTTTAAGATTTTAAGTGCTTAGTGCTGAGATAAACTTATTATAGTTCGATTCCTTTGCATTTGTATAGCAGAAGTATTTATATATTTGCAATTAAATTGGAAGACCCTATAAATATTGATATGTGCATTTTGCGAGTTTGAATAGTAACATAGAAATTTCAAGCCGTTTGTAACACATTAGACTTTCCATAAGCCACATTCATATTTTCATTAGTTTGAAAGAGTTGGTCTGGTTTGATTTGGCCATGTAATCCATAAGCCAAGTGATTTATGCCGCTACAATTCAACCAAATTATGCTGTGTTAATGTTTAGAGTATTAATGCTTCAGTTCTACTAAAGTTATAATATTGCTTTTTTATTATAAATATTTATAAATAAAAGTAGGTAACAACATATACGTGTACATTGAGCCATACTATACTCTGCATATTTTAAAATAATTCTAGTTATTATTGTTTTATTTTTTTTTTTTTTTGTACATTTATGCAGATACTTGCTTGTATGTATGTGTGTATGCATGTGTATCCATAAATACATACTTGCTTGTGTTTCAATAGATAGTTGCTTTTTGAAAGTTGTTGTTTTATTGTTCTTAAGCAATATTGGCCAAATATAATGCTCAGACAGTTGGCACACCCTAACTAGGGCGTGCGGTATAATGACAAATGGGATAAGTTTAGCGTTCAAAATTTAATTTTAATGTTATTTAGAATAGTTCATAGTTGGCGATTGTAATCTAGTGAAAGGCTTTGATTTGTTAAAAAAAAAAGATACAATATCACTTTGATGTTTTAAATTTAAATACAATTTTGGATTGATTGATGCCATAGTAAAAATTATATAACATTAATAATTTCTTATTTTAGATTTTGGTATAATATTTTAACATTATTATTATTTTAATTAAGTACTTCTATATGTAATTTTTATAATACATTTTTGAATTGTAGGACTCCCACACTTAATCAATTTATAGACTTTAATAGAAATAACCACATTACTTTCCATATATTTTTTTAATAATTTTAATTTAAACATTTAAAAATATTGAGTAATAAGATTGATTAGTTTATTTCAAGGTCGCTACTTGTACCTATTTTTTTATCTTTACTCATATAATTCTTTGTTTTTGTATTTGTACCTAAGAGATTTCTGCCTTGGATATCATTTGAAAAACATATACAAAAATAATCGAAACATATAAAAAATCAATAAAAACGTCAACAGTGGGTCTGGAGCCTGGGCTAAATAGAAACAAGTTTTTCTATTAACTTTATCTTCAGAAACAAAAAGGAAAGTTGTTTGTTTTTTCTGCGTTAGATGAAAAATTTTAAAACAAAAAACGATACTCAGCACGCTCCTTCTCGTAGCCCTTTTGACAAAAGAAAAATGAATCGAATATTATGTTCCTAATAAATATTATGAAGTTATCACCTAGTTTAAAATAATTAAGAACTAGAAAATTTTTTCCTGTTCTTATGTGTTTTTGGGTCAGAAAATTAGCAAAACTAGATTTGAGTATTTAAATATTTAGAATCAAAATACTGCAATTTTACTAAAAATACAGTAGGAAAAAATCTATAAAGATGCGCAATAGATTTATATTTTGAAACCTCACTTTCTTTGAATCATGCAATACAATAAATATTTATTTAAGCTAAGTTCTTTTGAAGGTTATAAAAAACTAAATGCATACCCTGAATTAGTACTTGAAAACAAGGTCGTCTTTCAAATTCACTTCCGATGCAAATAAATAAAATAACAAAGAAATAAAATTAATGTAACTTAGAAAACCAAGGCTTGTGTACCTTTCACACAATTGAAAATCAATAATTCTTTTTATTTTTATAAAAGCTTCACTATAAGGTCCAATAATAGAAGTATAACGGTTATAGTGGTTATTTGGATGCAGGCAATAGAAAATCAATTTATTTTGGTATATTTGAGACAATAAAAAAAACTTTTCTTCAAATCAATCAAAAAAGAGGCGCAATTAACTTTAAACACAATCAATTGCGCCAACAACATTATACGATACTTCTGGGCGGTGGTTACCGTTTAAAGTCGGCACAGTGGTTCAAATTATATAAATTAGGAACATGTATTTAAGGTCTTATTTAAATTCTAAAATTTGTTATTATTTATTTCCTAAATTTAATAAAAAATAGAAAAAATAAACATAATTGGTATTTATAGAATATTTCAGCTCTATAGGCTTTGAGTATGTGCTAAGTTTCGCACTATGTATGTAGCCATTTATTCTGACCGTAATGATGTACTTTTGAGGTTCAAGTTTTCCCAAACATGTGTAATATTTTGATAGAACACTATTTAAGACTATGCTTTAAAATATGATATAAAAACTACTTTTTGAACCACTGTGCAATAATAGACGTCTACTGGAATACGCACAGACAAATAAGAGTTATGTTAACCTTTTAACACTAATGCGTCTGAAATTATTTAATTAAAATCAAATCAAATCTGACAGACTATTAAAATAATTTGGGCTTGCCTTTATTATTAATTGATTTCACAAAGTATAAAGAATAGAAACATTTCAAAAATATATAATTAGTTACTTAGGAAAAAAAAAATAAATAAAAATAAAAAAATAAAACAACTAAAATCGCCCAAAGTGATACAATGAAATGCTTATTTTCAGATAATTTTGAAATGAACTAAAATATATCGAACTAGAGTAAGTTAAAAAAAAAATGAAATCAGCAAATAAATGCAATTTATCTTAAACGATTTTTTCTTATTTCTTATTTTTTTTTTTTTTTTTTTTTTTTTTGGTTTGTTAGTAAGTAATCCCCGCGGGTGTTAGTCTCTGTTGTTACGCTTTAAATTGTTGTTAACTGTTGTTAGAAATCACACGTTAGGCTACATTTTTTTGTATACTTTATACATTTTTGGTTTAATTGGCGGTATTATTCGTGTTTTCAAAGATTTTGTAATCGCATCAAAACAATTAATTTAAGTCAAATAAATAAACTTTAGAAAATTGTATAGAAAGTTTTTTTTGTAGTACTTCACAGTATGATGCGAGGCGCTGCTACGCTCATAGCTATATTTTCACTTATTATTTTACTTTTAAAACGAGTTTAGAGCGTATCGAAACTTTGTGTCCAAAGAATTAAACAAAGCGACAAAAAGTTTTAAATCCATTTCAAGTAAAAACACAAACAGACAGACAGACAGTTGGACAGACGGACTATTCGTATGGGACGTTGCGACGTTTAATCAGTAAGGTGCGCATTAACACTTTTTTAAGCTAATATTTTTTGCTGTTATTTTTTTTGGATTTTGCTTCTTTTGTTTTCTTTTGAATTGCTTTTTTAACTTTCAACAATACGTTTTGTGCAATGTATCGCATAGTTTGACATATGGCAAAATAATGTATCTAATGTTTCATCTAGCGTCTCAAACGTACCGCTGGGCATGCTTAATGCTTGACAAGTGCAATATGCTGAAACTTGTGAAAGGAAATTAAGTTATTTATGGGAGTAGGAAACGTAATGTAACGAATGAACTCCAATATTCAACTCGAGCAACGCCAACGCAAATGATATAATTCCTATAATTTTTTTTTTTTTTAACAAAGACTGAAAGTAAATAGTTTAACAATTAAAGCAAGTCCACGCAGCTGCCATGACGCTAACGTTTCAAGGTATGCGACATGAAACTTCAAACTTTACTTGGACACGCTATGTAATGTGAAACACACACAAAATAAATATACACATTTTTTATGCAGAGCGTAGCAAAGCAATTTATGGAATATGTATCTGAGATATGTACAAGATACATTTTGCTTGTTCGCATGTTCATGTCTTTTGGTTGTCTTATAATGACATGACTATGACTACTGCCAAGGCGGCGTCTTAGAGGCCAAGATTTTTTAGTCAACATAATTATATCTGGGAGAGTTGTATTGTACATATTATATCGTATACGCATGAATGGCTATGTAAAGCATATAACTCTTTCCTGTATCATTATTAACGTTTTTTTATTAGTATTATTGTTGTCATTAATCCCGACCTTGAACTGAAACTGAAAACTGGTATACTTTGCATAAAAAAAAAATTTAAAAAAATTAAAATTAAATGTTAAATTCCAGAATTTGTCTAAATTGAAGAGCAATAACAAGAAACAAACTGCTACACGCTTGATCTGTTGACTCAAACGCAATTTGAAATGCATTTGCATGTCAATTAAACAAATTAGAGACCATGACGACACAACAAACTGAATTCGAGTAAGATGCTAGTCACACATTCACTTTCGACGCAAATGTTGAATATTCGTATTTGGAACTCAGATATTAAGATTAAAAAAAAAAAAAAAAATAAAATAAAAATAAATTAAATATGTCATCGAACTATTAATTGGCGACTTCAAAAAAACAGCTGGAACTGTACTCTGAATTGGAGCAATGATTGACTATTTTTTGTTTTTTTTTTTTTTTTTTTCGGATACAAGCAAATGGTTTTTATATAAAAATCAAGTCTCAAGTGATTTATACGCTCAACATACAGCAGTGAACTAAAAAGTAAAAATAAAAATAAAAAATAAAGACTATGTGCATTCATGCTGGAATACTTGAAGCTTATTTTGTCTACGAAAAGTTTTTTATAAACTAAAATTTAGTAAGTTCGCCATAGGAAAACTAGTTTTTCGCAAAAAAAAAAAAAAAAAAGAGCAAATAAAGTTTGCATGACGCCTTTGAATACATTCAAAATATTTTACAATCGATTTACCACAAAATACACTTCATGTATCAAAAGAATAAGGATATTTTTAAATTGTTGCAAAGTTTGTTATATGCTGTAAATTATTGTATACTACAATATTATTGTATCAGTTTTATATAGACCATAAATATGTATTGAGTGGTCTAATATGTTTTGTCAGTAAGAAATAGCACCAATAATTTCATTGTTGGATATAGAAATCTCCAGTTTTACATAAGAATCGTCTAAATGTTCTCTAAATTCTGACTTTCCAGTCATCTAAAAAACAAGGAAGAACGCTGAAGTCGAGTATGCTTGACTGCAAGATACCCTAGAACCTAAAATTCTTTGATCCTACCCATATTGTGATATTTCATTGGCACTTTCATAAGCATAATTTAAACTAAATTTAGACTTCCTAGAATAAGAAACAGTGACAATTTTATGCAAATGGGGCAGATATTGTACCCCTTAAAATAAGGTTTAAAAAAAACTGTTTGTAACACTTGACAAATATGGAAGCTCTACCTCTTAAAGTCTCCGAGATAATTGTTTTCATAAGGCAGGCAGCATGACGGACGGACAGGCGGACAGGGATAGGATCGAGTAACTTCTAATCCACTTAGGATGCAGAGATTGCCAATAGAACACCGTCTATGATAAGCCAATGTTAAAGTATTAGCTAAATCTCATTACTAGTAGATTACCGAGTGGTAGCTCGGCACAAGTGATCGGCAAAGTGGTCGACTCCGTAGATGTTACGCCGAACTATAGAGTAGCACATAAATGTTTGATAAAGTCTGCACCGATTGCATTTTCTATTTGCATACAAAATATACAAATTGAACCACTAAGCGACTCTATAGGGTATTCAAATTTTCACTTCATTAACAATTTCTTCAAATTTTTTGAAAAGCACTTAAAATTTTAGTCATTAAATTAAATGTTTTAGTTTTTCGTCATACAATTTAAAATGTTAATGGATTAGACTAGATGCTAATAGATGCAACATAAAAAGGTGAGTTTATTTTAATCTTAATCATTGATTGCAGTGCCGTTTAATGGTAATTACTTGCTCAGTTAGGACTTAACTACTTTCTAATATTTTGCAGGTACTTACACAATTTTCAAGTTTTTTTTTTTTTTTTTTTTTTTTTTTGGAATTTCGGTAGCAAATTAGCCTCCATTATTCAATTGTAATCAACCACGAACTTACTATAAAAAAAAAATCGTTCAATTACTTAATACTGCAAATTATTAGGCATTTTAAAGACAATTGAAATCATTTGCAGTACTTTCACTTTGCCAAATGCCATGAAATGTCCCAAAGCTGTTATTTTCTTTATAAAATTTTTCAAATAAAGTTAATACAAGTATAAATTCCAAGCATTATGAAATATAAGACATGTTTTATTTTTACGCTCACTTAGTTCAACTTCCTTTTTTTTTTGTTTTATTTTTTGAAAATTTGATATTCCTGTTTATAAAAAAAAATATTAAGGCTTGCAAAGGGGAATTGAAAAAAAAAACTAGATACATGCATGTCAACATTACGAATTGGAGCATATTTTGTAAAAGATATGAAAAATATTTAAATAATCTTTTTTTTTTTTTTTTAAATAAATTTACATACACGCAAAATTGGTTTTGAGCACGCATAAATCTTGTCGCAAATACGCGTTTGCTATATGTAAAGCGATTCTTGGCATACAAATAGTTGGAAAAGCATAAAACAAGATTATATCTGTGCGCGATTTTGCTACATTGAACTGGTTGCATAGTAAAGAGTGTACGCTTATTTTGAAAGAAAGTGAAAGGTCTTAAAAGTACCTAATTCGATGATGCTCCACGCAGTTTTCTAATAAGCGTTTAAAAAAATTTATTAGTAAATCTAAAAGACATTTAATTCAGCTAATTACTTTCGAAACAAATTAATTTTGATTAAAAAAAATATTGCCTGTTGTGAAAAATGTTTTCAGAAGCCAAAAGAGGATTTCAATGTCACAGATTATATCAAGAAATATTGTAAAAATAGACAAATTATACAAGCAATAAAAATAATTAAAATGTATCTTTGTTGTAGTCTAATCAAATCGACTTAAAATTCAATCAAAAGTAATTAAATATTTTATTTAAGGATCAAACCGCTTACGAAAGAGCTTATGAATAATTTATATGCTAAGTTGACATTGCAAAATTATTAAAACATTTAAATATAGAGTGCTATAGACAACTATGGTATATTCGATTGCGAGATACCCTGTTTTCATTCTAAAAATTCTTATTTTCAATGACTAAATTTTACGTTGACCAGTTTTGAATTAGCTAAATTTCCTTGATATAAATTTCCGTCAAAAGAAAATCACATGGAAAAAATACATATAAGCAAACAAAATTATACACCATGGACTATTGACGAATCGGTGACAGAACTAATCAGTGTTACATCTTTTCTCAATTATTGTATTATTTATTATAATTTAATTATACTTCTTTAGATTATATTTTAATTATACCCCTTTTGTAATTTAAATACTTGTTAGGCATTACCAAGTTAAAGCGTAGTTATCAAACTTGTTCGACATTTAAATATCCTGAAATTTTTAATAATGGTTCTCTATGAAGATTTTTTAATAAAATTTCTAGTTTAAACGCGATATGAATTATTCCAAGAATGTTGAATTGAATAAGAAGGGGGTACGTATGTGACTTAACAAATAAAAACCAAAGCAATTCGCATATGCGAAAATTGAGTAATTCATTTTTTTTTACAATATGGTTAATTTAAGCTTATTATATGATTTTTAAATATGGTTATTAAATTTGAATTTTGGTGTCAAAAGCTTGTGTGAAACAAATTTTACAAGGAGTTTTATTTTTGAGCTTTTTTTTAATGAAATAAATCTGACAGGCGAACGTCATAGCTCTTGGTGTCGTAAATCACATTGGAATAAAAAAAAATATATTAAAATTTTCAATCGTGTTAATAAATGATAAAATTGTTTTTAAGATGATGAGCTTCGCTAATGCTCTCTGTTGGTAGAGGCCATTTTATAACTCAGCTCAGGCCAAATAAGCAAAGCTTACAACCCTCTTATACTTGTATAAAGATTCATCATGTCTTGGTCCATGAAAATGTACAGGTAGATCGTATTATATTAAATTTTCACATTTAATTGAATTTCATATTGATTACTTGAAGTTTCGAAATTCTGATTTTTTGTACTTCAAATCAATCAGATAGGCATACGTATATGTATAATAACTCTAAGCTAAGTTTCATTTATTTTTTCTAACTCATTACAAACAGTTAAACAAACTCAATGTACCCTTTAAAATCACGGATAAAGAGTAGAACAGTAAAAACATAAACTTAAGTTGTAGTGAATGTGTTCATAGGCTTAAGAACGTTATCTGACCATTAAGATTTTTAATTTATATATTTTCAATTTGTATATTATAATTAAATTTTATTACAATTCCAACTAGTTTCAACGATCAATAAAATATAAAGTTGCAAAAACATGTCGTATACGTAATATACAAAACGCACGACACGCCAGTATAAGAGAGAAAAATCGAACGCGCTAAGCCGACAGAGCGTTTTAAGCTGTTATTGCTGCTACTGCTGCTGCATTTTATACGCTGAATATCAAAACGAATTTTTTTTATTTTTGGTTTTTTTTGGTTTTCATGTGTAAAAAACTCTTATATATGAAGTTTGTGCTGTGCGCTTGAATGCAGTCACAGTTTAACACTCGCAGCGCGCAGACAAAATAATATGCTTGTGAATTAAACGAAAAAAAAGTACGAACGAAAACACAACACAAAAAAAATTTACATTAAAACGGATCCGAAACGCTCCAGATTGCGCGTCGCGTCGCCTCGTATTGTTATTATTACTGCTGAAGTACTAAAAAAAAAAAACAAAAGACTTAAGCAACAAACTTGCTTGCCAACCAACAAACCAACCAGTCAACCAAGCATCTATAGCGTTCAGATCAAGGTAGTACTCGCGAAATTCGTATCGAATTGAAAAATATATAGTAGTGTATGGTATGGTTTCGGTATGGAAGCGATCATTTACAAAATGGTTAAAGTGCAAATTGGTTTTAGAGTGTTGCTGCCACATGGATATACTATATACGTGTAGACGTGTATATTTATTTTAAATAAAGTGTAACGAAAGCCAACGCAAACCCATAAATTAAATAAAATATTTAAAGTTGATTTAAAAAAAAAAAAAGACAAAAGCATTTGCACGTACACCAAATAAATTTAACTGAATTCTAACTAAAAATAATAATAATAATACTAATAATGCTAATATCATTTAACGCTTAATTGCTTTTTGAAGTGTACGAGTATATTTTTGTTTTTTTTTTCTTGTTTTGTTGCAAAAGAACTTTACGCGTAATTAAGTGAATACCACATGCAATATGCTAGTTGAAGTTGCAAGTATTGCATTATGCTTTTGCTTATTCGACAATGAAGAGTAAATGCCAATCGATACTCTGTGCGAAGCTTATTATTTTGCTTTTAATGGAAATTGTGCTAATGATGTTTGTTGTTGTTTTTTGTTGTTGTTGTTGTTGTTGCTGTGTTCCTTTCGTGTAATTTTGGTTGCAATTAAAAAAAATATATATGTAACATTTTGTTTTGTGTATAAAGTGTAACAAAAATGGGCTTTACTATCGCCGCAGACGACAACAATGTGTGTTAGCTTTAGTTATTTATGGTAAAAAGAATCTCATAACTTGATTTTTTTTACTTAGTTACAAATGCGGGTGTTAGATATGTGATCTGGCATCTGTTCACGTAACTTCCATGTTTGTATAGGAAGCCTGAAAATTAAATCAGGCGTGTGGTCATTTCGTGGAAAACACATTGGCACATTATTTTTAATATCAATCATTTATTCTTTTATTTTTATTATTTGTCAGTCTTTATTGGGCGTTTACAAGTGCCCAATTTTTCATTTACCGTAAACGAGTTAAATATAATTATTAAACATGTTACATGCACTTTAGTGTACTTAAAAAAATATTGATTATCTATAAAGTTTGTGTTTAATAGTTGTTCATGTCAAAACGATGTTTAAATCATTGATATATCGATTGATAGATCGATTGATAGATTGATAGGGTGATAGATAATTAAAGTAGTTTTATACTTTTCACATATTAAAACATTTTTTAAAAAGCGTTTGTAAACTTTAAAAGGTCGCATTTGATATATTTGGATTAGTTTTATGATAAGCGCATTAAGATGAATACTAACCCAGCAAGAAAAATACGAGTCCAGAAGAAAAATTATACCGTTATATTTTTGTTTTTGACTTGATTTATTTTTTAGCACATAAAAATCAAGCTCTCTGGGCTCTGAGGACCACACTTTCCCCATAATACATCATAATACGTCTGAAAAGTGTTCCAGAAGAAATGCAAATTTGCAAATCTTTAATGTATTACTGATAATAAAAATATTTGTATACCCTATAAATGTGTGTAAAAGAAAAAAAGGATGCATGGCTTTTAAATATATTCTTCTTTATTATTGGTAGGAGAGTCTATTAAGACATGTCCATTCGTCCCGATATCCGGCCTTCGAAACGAGTTATTTCAGAGAATATAAAGGATAGCACTGCCAAGCTTGAAGCTATTATTTTTCAGAATCATCAAGAGCCATCAAAATATTCTTCTAGACCCATACAAAACTAACAAAAGTTTTAGGCTTTTTGTATGAAATAATTTTTTTTTACTTATAATAGAAAGAAACGAGAGAAACATTCAAGATCCTAAAATTTGGAATTTATATGAAAAGTTTATTTTTAGGTTGCCCACAATTTCAATTCTGGAATATATTGTATCCTACAAAAATTCTTTGCTCTACAATAACGATGGGAAGTTAAAGGCACTTTTTGTACTAGTTGCCAGCACCGTTATTCCAAAAAAAAAAAATCATCAATTCAAATTAATACATATTAAACCAAACATCTGTCTTCCGAAAGTCCCGTTCTCCGCTAGAAACACAATTAAAAAACATATAACTTTACTGCATATTTCGTAGTCGAGCTTCAAATAATTATATTTTTATTCTTAGATTCTTTATATTCATAACTAAATACATAAAACTAAAATAAAAAATATTCATTCACGTTTCTACGTACCCAAATAATTTAAATCAGTTACTATTTGGAATCATTTATGTTAATTTCTGATGCGCGTGAGAATTTTATAATTTAAAAATTTAAATCAATTTAGATCGACTGAAATTTGTTACTGAATAACTTCGGTTCTTATATTTTTTATTTAATTTAATTAAATTTTTTTGTTTTATTTTATTTGCAAAAAAATTTTGCTTTATTTTATTCAACGTCGTATTGTATTGTACTATATAGAATCATTAAAACTTCGTGTGAAAATCGTGTTTGAGTTCAAAGAATTAAAACAATTTCTAATTGTACAAAATTGTATAGAATTAATTAAATAAAAAAAAATGCGCATCATCGATTATTAAGACGCATTGAATCACTGCAAGCTTGTTAACATTTTCTGTAAAATAACAGAAATGATTACTGTTAAGTAATACCTCAGACAATGTTACTCGTATACTTGTATCAACAAAAATATTTATAAATTTTATTTAATGCTAATTTTGTATTACTTCAATTGTATATTACAAACTTTACACATCAGACACTCACAAATGGGAGGAAAAAAATTGAAAGCATAAATTCAATGTAAGACATTCGCGTGCATAGATATGGTAAAATATATTCGCACGAATGCTAAAAATGCGTTACAGTTGAAATACATACCATATACCTAGTAACTAAATATTAGATCTCATACTGAAATGGAGTCAAAAATTTGATATTTTAATATGTACAAATATATATCATTATATACATATATGCATATACTGATTGTCTAAAAAGAGCAAAAAATATTTATCATTGTTCCGCAATCTCATAGCCTCTAAGGCTGCTATTAAATTTACAATTTTTTGTCATTTTGCACGCTGCATATAAGAAACACTCCCTTCTATGGCATAAAAAAATAAATATCTATTGCAAAAGGCGCCAAAAATGAATAAATAAATGGAACGTTTAGGCAAAAAAAAAATAATAATAAATATAATAATACAAGTAAAATAAAAAAAGAAAGAAAATAAACGCTAACGCAACCAAATCGAATAGCAATCAAAGTGGAGCGCCATAAATTTCTCGTCTTAATGGTTTACAATTTTGCAAATATTTATAACAAATTTTTGCAAATTTTTTGTTTTTTATTGTTCAATAAAAATTGAATTAATTAAAAAAGTGAAAAAACTAAACTATTTTTATTTTTGTCAAGGTTAAGGCAAGCATTATAAAAAAATTCGTATATCTAAATTAGCACATATTTGCAAATTTTTTTTAAACGCTTTGATTAGTTTTTGTCATGCAAAAAAAAATAATAATAATAATAAATAATAATAATAATAAATAATAATAATAAATAATAATAATGAAATATTAATTAAAATAAAAAAATTATTAAAAATTATAATGCCATAAGCAAAATAATTATGGCGACCAGTGTATGTGCAAAAAATATGATACCAAACTATACTGTATTATCTTTAGATAAAAGCTAAAATGAAATTAGCGAGACTATCGAAACGCATTCAAGACAGTTATAAATCATTTCAAAACGTTTTATATAAGAAGAAGATTTTTATAATCGATTCTCAGTCTGTCGGCCGTATAAGTTTTAGCAATTATAAATAACAACAATAAAAAAAGTATAGTTAATAATAAGCAATAAAATAAAAAAATTAACATAAATCAACAAAATAAAAAAGAAAAACTTGACATTCATTATATAATGAATTATATGACTTTTCAGTTTGATTATCTACATGATTCATTAAAACTTTTCCTTTTGAGACAACCGTTGTCACCATATCAACGCCGAAAGATTATTACACTTATTATTGCCGTCGGCATAGTTTTTTAAAAATTATTTAATACGTTGATTAGCTACATACTAAACATGTGTAACTATATGCACAGAGTAGAGTAATATGAGCGGGTTGGGTAGGCTGACAGACTCAACGCATGCGTAAAGTCTAAAAATAAAAATTAGCCTACTCGTGTTATAGGTACAAATGTTTGTGTATGACAAAAAAAAAAAAAAATACAGAAATACAAGTTTTATGCAAAAAAAGTTTGTAAATGTTTTTGATTTTTTTTTTTAATTTAACTAAACTTCCGTGCTTGTTGCATCGCAGCAGGTCTTTTGAATTGAAAGCATTTATTTAAACGTCATGAACAATTCGGAAATATAATAAAAATATTTAAAAAAGTTATGTAAATCACAGTAAATCACGCACTCACTAACATTTTAGCAAACTTTATAACTTTCAAAAAAAATAAATAAATAAATGAATAACTAAATGAATAAATACAAAAATATAAAAAAATGCGCGGAAAATGGTGAAAAGTTGCTTCAGCTGAAATGCCGGCAAAAAGTTTAACACTTATCAAGTTGTCGTACTGTCTGTCAGACAGTTGAGGCAGTTTGATTGCAATCACAATCACAAATGAAAAGCATGCTGCGCGCATGCGCAACCTCCAAATCGTTTTTTTTTTTAAATTGCGCTAACTTTTTATATTCACATTTGAAACCGCATATTTTTGCGGAAGAGTTTTGCAAATCGGAAAAATGAAATACGAGGCAGGTAGTCGAAACTTTTTCTTAGTTTATTATGTGTATATCGAGAAGACCTCGTAAAATATGGTGGTGGATATTGGCTTTATTCCTGCATTCGTGGATAAGTGATTTCTCAATATAGATACTCTCCGATCACGCATAGTGTGAAGAGTATTTACATTTTGTCAGAAAGTTTGTAATGCATTATTGGAGACAACGTGGACCCTATAAAGTATATTTATTCTTGATCAGCACGACGAGACGGTGTCCCAGCGTCTGCTGTATTTAAATGTTTCATTTGCTTGGTTTTAAAGATATTGAACTGAAATTCTAAACTCAAGCTTTTCTTAGTCTAAAGCAGTTAAAGTGTTAAATTCAAAGTAAAAGCCAACGCCCATTTAAAAGCAAAGCCACCATTTTTTGTATAAAACTAGCTAAATTTTTATGAATGTACTCATTTCCAAATTGGGTAAAAATACTTCCACATATTTAGGCATAGACCAGTCCGTACGAAAATTTTTAGGCATAGCCCGATCATTTTCTAATTTTTGTGTGAAAATTGTATTTATTTAAGAATGTATTCACTTCAAATGGAGTAAAAACAACATTCATCTTCTAATGAGAATCCGCCCATTCAATATATCCCTGTACTTTGACTCATTTTAAGAATCCGTCCGCCCATCTAACCGTCTGTCCTGCTGTCTACCGTATAAGAGAGATTATCTCGGAGACCATTTTGAAAGGGTACCCCCATACAAATCTACCCCAAAACTTTTGGTTTTTGCATAAAAACGTCATTGTTTCTTTTTTTAGGAAGTCTACATTTAGAAAATTATGCCTATGATAGTCCCAATAAAATAGGCCAATATGGATAGGACCAACAAATTTTTAAGATTTTGTATGAAAATCCATACAAGGTATGGTAGTAAGATAGGACTTAACTTAAATTACATAAAGTTTGGGTATAGGGTATCTTGCAGTCGACTTGCATACTTGACTTCAGCGTTCTTTCTTGTTTTTATTTACATAATTCCGTCTGTCCGTGGTATTTGCACAAAACTGAAATTATGAATATGAATTTTTTTTAAATTTATTAGTTTACAAAAAAAATTTAATTCTTTATTAGGCATTTATTTATATTAAGGTTGTCATGCGCGCAAAACTAGTTTTAATTTTTCTCAACATAGGGGTCATTCATAGTCTGATAAAACGTAGACTGCATATGAAGCGTGTTATATTATATTTTCGTTTTCTCTTTACCTTTTTTTTATTAATTATGTTTAATCGTTTGTGTATTTGCTTGTCGCATATGTTAAGCTGGACAATAATTTGTAGATTGGATTAGCGACATGCAAAACGTTTATCAAAGTCGGCTATAATTGCCTCCATCGACGTTTGCCACTACAAATGAAAGTGTCAAAAATATTTGAAAATGGGGAAAAAAATAAAATAGTTTTGGAAAAAAAAAATCACTTGCCAAATGGCGTGTGTGCAAAAATTTAATCAACAATTTAATTAACTGCAATATTTGTTCGCATTAAGCTTGGCTAAGCGACAAATGCGCTTGACTGGTTTAAACGATAAAGCAATATGCAATTTGTTGCTGCAGCTGACGATTTGTTGCAATATTGATTTCTTGAAATCTAGTTCTGTCAACGTTTTTTTTTTTTTATGTTTCTATTTTTTTTCACACGGAATTAAATGTTACCAAACGTAGAACATGGTTTGTTATTGTCGGGCAGTCTACTTCAATCAGACCTTTAATTTGCATACAATAGTAAAACGAAAATAATAATAATATACAGAAAAAAAGTTCCCCTTCCGAGATAGTTAACGAAGGGCACAGCATTAATTAGTATCATAAAAATAAATTTAATAACAAAATGAATAATAGCTTTCAGAGACTGGCACACACACACACACTCATAGGGAAAAAGTCATTTTAAAAAAAAAAATAAATATTTTTGCTATAAATAATGTCCACTTTTGTTGCAGTTAAATCATATTGCACTGAGCCAACACGTTGCAAGCATCAACATCAACCGTCAAAATGTTTAGTTTAATTTCGCTGCTATTGCTGCTGCCGCTACTGGCCAAGTCACTCAGTGCACCAGGACAACCGCAATTGCAAATTGCAAAGCAATGGAAATTATTATCGTACAATTTCGAACCACAAGCGCCAATTAATGATCCTAATTTCTATAATCCAAGCAATGTCTTGGCCACTGGATTAGCGGTCAGCGATGATCGCATATTCATTGCCACGCCAAAGCTATTCTCTGGGGTTTCGTCGACTGTAAATGTTGTTTCGAAAGCTCAATTCGGCGACTCACCACCATTGCAGGTTTGTTCAGATTAATTTGTGCAGTCAACCAATAAATTTTCTTTGATATTTTTTAATTTAGGCCTATCCTGACTGGTCATTCTCGACGACTGCACGCACAAACTACAATTGCAGCGATTTAATCTTGACTTCGGTTTATCGTCTTCGCATTGATTCCTGCAATCGTTTATGGATGCTGGATGCAGGCATTTCACGTTCGCTTGAGGATTATGAGATTTCATGTCCACCAAAAATTCTGGTTGCCGATTTGAATACTGATCGCATAGTGCGACGCATTGATTTTCCAAGAGAAGTGCTACGCGGTGAATCACTCTTTACAAATATGGTAATCGATGAGACAACCGCAAAATCATGCGATGACGTGCATGTCTATATAACCGATACAGTGGAACCAGGTGAGTGAATATCCGGCAAAAATCGCATTAATTTTTAATTGTTTTTTTTATTGCGCAGCAATTGTCGTTTACGACAGCGGCAAAGATGTAACATGGCGTCTCTCGCATCCTGCTATGTATCCTGATCCTGATTTTGCACAATCTGAAATTCTAAACGATCGTTTTGTGCTAATGGATGGTGTTGTTGGTTTAACTTTCGATGAGAAGGCAGGCATTGTATATTTCCAGCCTTTGGCAACCGATCGGTTTGTTAATAATTATTTTTATAAAAATTTCTTTTTTAATCTATTTTCTTTTTTTTTTCGCAGCGTATTTTCTGTGCACAAAGACGTGCTGCGCGCTGGTCCACTAGCGCAGGGTAAAATGCTTGATGTCAAACTTGTTGGCAAGAAATCATCACAAGGCATTGGCATGGCTGTCTCCCCTTATGATCGTTCACTCATCTTTTCACCGCTCACCGAAACTGCCATTGCTTCTTGGAATCCAATTAGCAATCAACAATCAGTATTGGCCTATGATCGTGATCGTCTACAATTTGTTGCTGACATTACGACGACACGTTCAGAGCCAGGAGTCATATATGCGGTTTCATCCAAGTTTCATCGTTTCTTCTTAAAAAATCTTAATACACAAGAAATCAATAATCGCATTGTACGCTTAGAATTACCACATGCCCAGGCACAGCATACATATGCAAGTGCCGCACACAATGCAGTATTACCATCGACGCATTCGAATCTTGTTTCGTATGGCTTGAAACCGCTAACTTCGAGTGCGCATATTCTCAATAATTTCTATACGCATACTGCGACTGGTTTGCCGAACTACTTTACCGGCAGCGCAGCCACACCGTCAAAGCCACAACCATATAAATTCGATCAAACGGGTATTGTAAACTATGCTTTACGCAATCCCTTCACAGCACTCAATCAAGGTGAAGCGTTTCCGCCAACCAAAGCCGGACGTGATATTTATGGTCGTTCATTCTTGGATACACTAGTCTCAGCCACAGCCCCAGAATCGATTGCAGCATATACTGCGCCATCGAGTAACGCTGGCTACTATTATCAGCGCGGACGACGCAATGCAGAGAAGCATGAAGCGGAGCAGGAGCAGCATGTAGCTGAGAAACACGTTGAGAAGGAAGAGACGCATTAGAAGTTTTAATTATTTACGTTATGCATGTATTATATACATAAATTCAAATCATTTGTAAATAGAAAATGTAATTTTTATTATTATTACTTTACTCTTCTTTCATTTTAGTACATCAAGCCTAAAATAAGATATTTACGAATTATACGAAAAATATATAGGCACACTAATCAGGTTAAAAAAAATTTATTAAACATGCCTACCTATATTTGTCACTAGTCAGTCTGAGCTTTAGGACCAGCAAATATGACAATCCGTGTTTAGAATTTGCAAAAACTTTTTATGAATCCCTGGATACCTGCATACGTATTTCTATTGCAACACATTCGAATAATCACAACGAAATCAAATAGAAAAAAATATTTTTGATACACACGTAAAGTATTTAGTCTTCGGTTGCATCGAAGTGCACACATTTTTATTTTGTAAATATTTTATTAACTTTTAAATAAATTTATATAAAATTAAATTAAAAAGTGTGCATTTTTTTCCTTTACTGTGATCGGCTATTTTAAATTACACTGTTAGCTCGACTATGGAATACCCTGCACGCTGTTTATGTGAAACAACAACAGGCCTGTCAAAAGAAGATGAAAATGAATCCAAAAACTTTTGCTGTTTTGTATAAAATTTACAGCTAATCTGCAAAAAGTTTAAAATAAGAAGTATGTGTAGGGACTAGAGATGGATACGAGACACCGGGACCTGATGGACCTCAAGTTGTGAACAATGCGAATTTAGGAAAAAACTTTAAAATTAGCATACAGGGTTGGATACTGAAATAGTCCAGGCAATCCTGCAAAATAAAAATATAAAAAAATATAAATTTCAGGTTTATATAGTAAATATCTTTCTGGTATACATATTTGTGTTTCTAAAAGTATGTTATAGGGGTTCGACAGAAACCAAATTTCAAAAATTTAATAAAAACAGTCCAGACAACATTTAGTCTTCCTATGATAAGCAATAGAAAGTATTTCGTACAAAAGTCCAAACTTAAAAATTAGTCTTGAATTTTAAGCTTCAAATTTTATACACGCAAGTACTTCTGATTTCAGCCCCAACTTGAGTTGTACCCTGCCAACCCTATTGCAGAATATGATCTACGTCACTGATGGTCATCCGTGTATTTGTTGGGATTATTGTAGTTTTCCATGCAAAAACTAAAATTTAAAAATTAAACAAGATACTTCTTGACGGCACTGAATAGTCAAAGTTTCAGGTTTAGTGGGGCTATTCAAAATTCGGACGGACAGAGAGGCATGTCTAAATCGGCAGGATTATCATGCGGCTTTACAAAGTTTATATTCGTTAAAACAAGAAAAAAATTACATTGAAATTCATAATTGTCGGTAATAAAAACAAAATTTACCTACTATGAATTTTATTTGTACATAAATTCAGGTTCAAGTGTTGCTGTTGACAATTTGAACAACATAATTAAGTCATTAGCTATAATTAGCAATTAATAATCAATGAAGCATTTAAACTTCACATTATCGATATTAAACACTTAATCATTATTTTATGCCGCATGACAAATGAAGCGTGTCTTTAATGAGACAGCAAAAAAAAAAAAAAAAACTAAATAAATAAAAAAATATAAAAAAAAGTTGTAATACAAACTTGGCCAAAACTGAGCTCTTAACTTTAAAATGATTAAGTGGTTTATGCTAAACCGGCTTCTTTTGCTCTTAAATTTAGCAGCATAAGAGCGTGTTAAAAAATTTCTTGGTAACACGCACTTTAACAGCTCATGTCAGTTTCAATCTAAGCCAACAAGTTGTCCAATAAAGACGTACACGAACGCAACAAGAATCTTTCAAAAGCAGAAGATGGTGAAGATGCTGCTGCTTAGGCTCGTGTCAATATTTCTGCTGTGTCAATTAATAACAACGTCGCAGATAACGCTGAATCATAATCAAGCTAGAGTTTGCGATGACGATGGCATTTTGAAAATAGTTAAAGAATGGCGTCTACTTGAATATGGATTTCCAACACAACGCGAACGGGATGAGGCACTAGCAAATGGAAATCTAGTGCCACAGAATGGTGCGCCAATTGATGTAGCACCATATTATGATCGTAAGTTATAATAAAGAATTTAACGAGGAATGTATTCTAATTAAAATAATTTATAGCACATGGAGCACTACGCATATTTACAATCATACCAAGATTTACAACCGGCATTCCATATTCATTGGCCACAGTGCATCCGAACACGCAAGGAGCTACAAGCATATCCGAGCTATAAATGGCACAATACACATGGCGGCAGTTGTGATGGCATAACTTCAGCATTTCGTGTTGCTGTAAATATCGAATTACATAAATTTAATGAATAAAATTGTACTTTAATCTATTTTGTCTTTACAAGTTTACACCATGCAATCAAATGTGGGTCATTGATTCTGGTCTGATTGGTGCCACCTATCATTGTCCACCGCAACTGTTACTCTTCGATTTGGCTAATGATCAATTATTACATCGTTATCGCTTTAATCGCACACTACACACGCCCATCGCTTCTATCTTCATAGTACCCGTGCTTCGGGTAAATGATCCACCACCGGGTTTGTGTCGTGATACAATGATATATGTTGCCGATGTGAATTATCATGGTCTGGTCGTTTATGATTATAAGCGCAATAATGCTTGGCGCATTGAGAACAAATACATGTTTCCCGATCCGGATTATGGTACACATACCATTGCGGGTGAATCTTTTACACTGATGGATGGCATATTTGGTGTTGCCATTGACGATCGTAATTTGTATTTTCATCCATTGGCCAGCATCAGTGAGTATGCAGTGCCCTTGAGCGTACTCAATGAACGTGAGAATTGGGTCAATGGCGGCGGCGGCGGCAGCAATGCTGTCTTGCAGTCAACCTTTCGACCGTTGGGCATGCGCAGTAGTGAATGTGCTGCACAGGCTTTTGATGCAGCTCGAAATTTATACTGCGTCACTTTCAATCCAATAAAACTTTTTAGCTGGAATTCGCGTAAACCATATGCTTCGCAATATTTCTGTGAGCTACCGGCAAATAAACGTTATTTGGAGTTTGTAAGCGGCATGAAAGTGGTGCGCAATTTCTTTGGAGAAGAGGAACTATGGCTGCTATCCAATCGATTTCAGGTGAGTTTGTTGTTTTCGCTTTAAATTTAGCTTTGATTTAATACTTTCTATTTTGTTTAAAGAAAATTGCTGCAGGCACACAAAATCCAAGTGAAATAAATTTTCGCATATTAAAAGGTAAAATATCAGATATGCAAAGTGCTTGTGGTGAACCGAAACAGGATCTACATAATTCTTTAATTTTTACTTAAAATTCGAATTGTAAGAAGACTGCATATTATCGATATTTTAATAAAAAAAAACTTTACTCTGCTAAATTATAAATACTCGTATACATTCATTTTCACACTGGATTATATAAAGGTTTAGTGTTGCACATCTGTTTCAAGTGCTAAACACGACTCTTTGGAGGCCACCACATAGCCTCTTAACAATTGACCTTATGCACTATGAAGATTCCTGAGCAACTTTGGAAACTGTGTCAATTTAGTTTCTCTATGCATCGGTTCTGCTGTATAAACGCATTGTAAATCACTTTTAAATATTTCGAATTATTGTATAAAATCGCATTAGAAACGAAAAGAATGAAAATATTAGTTCTATTCCAAATCCTACCGGTTTTCATTTCGGTTGATAAAGATTTCGGTGACACTACTTGCAAATCGTCACAAACAAAAATTATTATTCAGCTATTTTACGGTATGAAATTTGCAAAAAAAAAATTATTTAAAAAAAACAGAACCTGTTAATTAATAAATGATAACTCTACATTAGCTTAATTTCGAAACTGCAAGCGTTGTCTGTTGACTTTTGATGAAATGTTTGGCAAATTCAGTACACAACTGAACTGCGTGAAGTAAGGATCCAAAAGTAGCAAGCGCCTTAAAATGTAAGTAAAAAAATATATTGTCGCATCTAAAATATAAAAAAAAAGTAAAAAAAAGTTTTTTTTTTTTTTTTTTTTTTTTTTTTAATATAAAATATTTAAGTTTACGTTATGCAATTAGCATTTTTAGCTTAAACAAGTTTTGAGAATAAAAAAAACACGCTATTGTTTTAAATATTTTTTTTTTTATTTTTTTATTTTATTCTATTTATTGAATTTTTTTTTTTGTATATTCCACAGGAATTTGACGCTTTTACTTTTATTGATAACAACAATTTATAGCAATATTTTTGTTTGTCAAGCTTATAGACAAGAAAAACAACAACAAACTCAATACAAACGTCATAATCATCAACCCAATGAACATCCAATTAAATATCCTAGCGATGAAGCACAATATAAAGAATTAGTAAAAGTTTTCGAATGTAAAAATTTGGAATTTGGATTTCCTAATGAAGCGGAACGCAGTAAATCATTAAAAAATGGACACTATAATCCGGATAGTCCAATACCAATAGATGTAGATGTTTATTATCCACGTAAGTATTTTGTTTTTTTTTTCTAAAGAGTTTTTTAATTAATAAAAAATAATTTTATTTTGCAGCGCATAAACGTGAACCACGCATTTTTATAACGGTACCACGTTTTGGTCAGGGCGTACCATATTCGTTGGCCTATTTAACAGATATAAAACGTCCAAATGGTACTGAGCTACAACCATATCCGAACTATGAATGGCACAGCTCGCATGGCAATGATTGTGATGGATTAACTTCGGTTTATCGCATACAGGTAAAATGGAATATTTTGAAATAAAAGAAAAAATAATAAATTAAAACTTTATCACAGATCGATGCCTGTGGTCAAATGTGGATATTGGATAGCGGAGAAATTGAATTTGTGCAGCATTGTGCACCACAGATTGTTGTGATTGATATAGCAACCAGTAAGGTTATACATCGTTATCGTTTGCCGGATCATGCTTATAAACCGAAAATTAGTCGCTTTGTTACACCTTATGTCGATATTACGGATGACAATTGCAAGCAGGCATTCGTTTATATGGCAGATCCCACTGGAATGGGCATCGTTGTCTATGACACCGCGAATAGTCGTTCGTGGCGTATTGAAAACAAATTTACCTATCCGGATCCGAATTTTGGTACACATACTATTGCAGGCGAAAGTTTTGAACTCTTAGATGGTACACTGGGTTTAGCTGTAACACCGCCGGGCATTGGTTTACGTCGTTTGCTATACTTTCATTCGTTATCCAATGAACTGGAAATTGCCATACCACTTGATATTGTTAATAATGCCACGAACTGGGGCCATGGTATTAGTTCATCACTGGATGATTTTGTGCCTGTGGGTCGACGAGGCGTACAATGTGCTGCCTCAGTGATAAGTTCAAGCGGCTTTTGGCTTTGTGGATTTCTTGAGCCGATCGGTATTTTTGGCTGGAACATACGTACACCGTATACATCGGAGCATGTACAATTTCTTGCGCAAAATCCGAAAACGCTGCAATTTGTTAGCGGTCTAAAAGTTATAAGACATCCAAGTGGTCGCGAAGATCTTTGGATGTTATCGAATCGTTTGCAGAAAGCATTTTCTGGTGCACTCAATTATAGTGAAATCAATTACCGCATACAGCGATGTTCCGTCGATGATATTATATTAGGTCGTGCGTGTAGATCATAAATAAAAAAAAATAAAAAAAATAAAAAATGTGATCGAGAGACGTCAATTTAATTTTTATTTTTATTTTTAAATTTATTTTTACTTTGTTTTATGCATAACGATTCCATGTAAACTCGTTAAAGAAGCCAGTAAAACCGATTATAAATCCCGTTTATGTGCCGAAGCCGAAGTCTATGTTTTGTGTCTTTGTATTGGTTTATTTGTTCTAAGCAATTTCAGATACCTGTCGTCTAGTGCCGCCCTCGTCTATTTGTCTTTACGACAACAACGCACAATGGGACGGACAGACATTAAGATTCCATTCTAATGTTTTTCAAATTGAGTGCGTAGGCAGGCGAGCGTTTATGCGTGAAGTTTAAAGCGCATAAATCTGGTCAATTACATTGCTTTAGTTTTGTGTTAGCACTTGCCGCGCGCTCTGGCCTAATCCTGTCGTTGTCGTTTTCGTCGTCGTCGTCGTCGTCGCCGTTTTACCACACACCTTCACCTTTTCAATGAATTTCTTGCAGGTAGCACATCAGTCGCACTGTGTTGTATCGAGCGAGTGGACGTCGTCACCGTTTTGAATATTCATTTGTGCAATATGTTTGAAATTTTGAAATATTTTGCGTTAATTTTGGTTTGTGTCACGGGTTTTAGAGCTGTTCCGGAGCAGCTTTATCGTAAGCAACTTTATACATTGCATCAATGGACCGAATTGAGTTTTCAGTTGCAGAGCGAGAATGCTAGTTCAATATTTAAACGACGTCATCCGTTACCGGTGGATGTGGATATTGAATATGGTGGTAAGAGTTTTTTTTTTTTGTGAAACTTATCCAAAACATTGTCACACAGAATGCCAAACCGGTAACATTGCTTTAAACGTAGTCGGTGATATAGATTTCTTCTGTATACTTCGATCTCAACCAATTGTATGATGTATACGTGGCACAATATGTATTTCCATTAACATTGAGGTTTATCTGTTAAAGTTTCGTAATGGACCGGCAAACATATTACATTTATTTTATTTTCTTTATTTTCAAGATAACGGACACCATCGTACATTTCTGAGTATACCACGTTTGGGATTAGGCATACCGTATACCTTAGCGGTAATTGCAGATAACGATGAAAAGTTAAATCCAAAATTAATACCCTATCCCAGTTTCGAGTGGCATTTAATTGAAGGCAATAATTGCACCGGCATTACTTCAGCAATACGAACTTATGTAAGTTAGATAGACCAAATCCCCTTCTAGATACTCAATAACAAAATGTGTGTATTGTACAATTTAGATTGATGAGTGCTGGCGTTTGTGGGTAGTCGATTCTGGACAGGTTAACTCACTACAATTATGTGCGCCACAAATTTTGGCCTTTGATCTTATCAACGATGTGCTCGTGCATCGATATATATTGCCTAAGACGGTTTACATACCGGGCGTATCCATATTTACGGCACTTACAGTTGATCTGCCACAAAATGATGCTGAAAAATGTGCTGGCGGTGGCATGATATATATAGCAGATTCCTGGGGTTATGGGCTGATTGTACACGATGCTTATAGGGGACTAGCCTGGCGTGTTGAGCATGAATTAATGCGACCAGCTACAAAAAGAGAAACAACAAAAATTTAGTACGCCGCATGCAGGCATATTTACGGTTAGCATTAGTCCAAGAACAGCGAAAGGTAAGCAGTTGCTGCATATAAGCTGAGAATGGAATCAATGAAATTTTAATTTACAGAACGCAAGATATACTTTCATACGTTAAATAGTCATTATGAAATTGAGGTACCGTTAGAGCTGGTAACGAATGCAAGTCGCTGGATGTTGCCAAAGCAAAATTCTACTAGTACATCTTTTCGCATACTTGGCAAGCGTGGCATACAATGTGAATCGGAGGTTATGGACAGCAAAGGTAATCTCTATTGTAGTATTATTGGACTGACTGCTCTGGTTAGTTGGCGTGAAGGCAGCAATTACACAGCGGATGACTTAAAGGCAGTTGCCTATAATCCAGCACAATTGAAATTTGTCACTGGCCTTAAAATTAATCGCAACTCTGCAGATGAAGATGAACTTTGGGCGTTAAGCAGTGCACCTGAGGTAATAATTTTAATTTAAAAAATTAATTGATTTAAAAACTTAATAACTTTATTTTTTTTCTTAGCTTTTTGTTGGCAACATTGCCAATTTACCGCAGACAGTCAAGTTTCAAATAATTGGTTGTCGTGTAAAAAATCTGCAAAACAATGAACGCTGCACAGTCGGCGTAAAACAATTTAGTGCAATGTATTCATAAAAATAGTTCAATAAAGAAAATAACTCAAAGTTGATATATTTGAATTCAAATTTAAAAAAAAACGGTTTTAATTACATTGGCGCCATCTATAGTTAAAAGCTTTTGAAATGTCAGTGCTACCTTTGTCTTTTATTGTGCTCTTAGTTGCACGGAGCGCCATCTGCAAACTGTTTAAGCATACGCTTTGTCCGGCGCTAAGTTGGGAGCAACTGGTGTGCCAGTGCTACGTGGTGTTATTGTAGCCCTTGTACGCCGCAGCAAATAGTTGAACAGCTGTTTTCTTGTTTTATTTTTTGTTTTCATTTTAATTAATTAAAAGTAGTATACGTATCTGAATAACAATGACAAATTTACAACGTTGGCTTTTTTATGCGGGTCTATTTGCCATTCCATACTGTGCAATTGTTTTGGGATCTGTGCGTCATGTCGTACTGGATAAATATATGCTGCAAGTGCAGCTGCTGCCTTTGATACTTTTAGTTCTTTTTGGTGTAAGTTAACCGGCATTATTTTCTTAAATTTGTTTCTTTTAATGTATTAATATTTATTTTTTTTTTATTTACTCAGGTTTACTCAGTTTTCACTGTACTTTATCGCACGTTTACATTTAATGATTGTCCCGACGCGGCGAAGGAACTGCAAGATCAAATTTTAGAGGCGCGCAAGGATTTGACTGCCAAAGGATTTAAATTTCGTAACTAACGTAATGTATTTTGTAAATATGCTGTTTAATTCTTATTCCAATAATATTGTATAAAAGAAACTATCGAGTCTGCAACTAAATAATAATTTATACAATCACCATTCCAAACAAAATGGAATATATTTGAAAAATTAAAATGAGTGAAATATTGCTTTTAATTTTTCAGCAGAATAGTGGCGAATTGAGGAAAAGGCACTGAGGCAGAATAGATATTGTAGTCGTTTTTTAGCTAGATCTATAACAAATGTAGTACATTTGTAAGAGAGACCGTAATTGGTGTTTTGAAAGAATTTCAAGTTTGATGGTATTTTACTGAAGTTTCAATTAAAGATTTGACCCAACTGGGATGAGCGAATGGCTCCCTACACAGCGGCGATCGTCCTCGCTGACGCTACCACTCCGATTTGCTCCACGTCTCAACTGAAAATTCATTTCGCTTCTGACGAGCTATACAAAAACTCCAATATAGGGAATAAGAAGACTTCAAATATTTTTTTCCACATTTGTATAAGTCAACTAGTGTATCCACATGCGAACTAGTTCGGCGAATGTGTTGTGCTTGACGAATGTTCGAATGTAAATAACTGTGTTCGTAGAAACATTCGTCGAACACAACACATTCGTCGAACATGTTCGCATGTGAATTAACTTCTTAACTCAGAGGGATTGATTTAAAAGTTGAACTATAGGCTTCAAAAACATCATTGGTATACATGATGCAATTGTATAAGGTGTAGTATAACACCACTGTCTCTTTCTATTTCTTTATTGAATGTGGGTAAAAAGAGTTCAGCAAATATGTTTATCTCACGAAGCAATAGAACACAACAAAGTATTGTATGTTATTATTATGTAAGCAAACAGAAGCGGAATACTACACCTATCTCAAGTAAATGTTACAAAGTGTCTAACAAATAAAAAGTATCGAACTAGAGTCTTCAATTTTTACATAAAATATGATTTTTAAAGTTTGTTGATACATATTTTTAGTTGAAATCAATATACTATTTCCACATGCATTACAATTTGATTTTTAAATCGATCTTTTCCATTGGAATTTTAATCAACTCTCATTTTCGTTCTCTCAATCTGTAGTTGTTTGTTGATGTTGAAACTGGAAATGAACACAGAGGCGTCGTAACAAAATTTTCCATAGGGAATTATGTATCTAAATATAAAAATATTTGTCTTAACTATTGAAATGAACACTAGTAGAAATACAATACTATGAGCAAAGGGCGATGTCATCTCTCTCTCTCTCCTCACCATAAATGTAAAAAAATTTTTTTTTTCTTGTATATCATTTAGACTTGTGAAATACGTATTAAGACTTCAACTTCGTAAAACGACTACGCTGCTACGCCACTGTATGACTCTTGACTTTTCGATGCGGTTGAGTCGGTCTCGGTCTCTGAGCCGCAGTCAACAGAAATGAAACGAAATTGAAAAAGCCGCAAAACCGACTCTCGACCGACGCAACTGAGTACATTTTGAGTTTAGGTGTCGACCTGTGAAGAACAATAAGCGCTTGATTTGTGGTACGCGTGACTTAAGAGTTTATTGTTGTTGTTGTTACTGTTGCCTTTTTTTTTGTGCTGCAGCGTTGAGAACAGAATTGCAGGAACACGATTCTTTAATTGCTTCGTTTCAATAAAATACAACACAAGCGAAAACAAGTAGCATAAGCCAAAAGATAAACATGACTCATAAAGTATTCAGTTTGTTCTTAACATTTGCCGTCGCAGTCGCCGTCAGCAGCGCAGCTAAGGTAAGTACAAATTTATACAAATTAAAGAAAATTATCTTTTCTTATTAAAAATGCGGTTGTATTCTGTTTAAATAATTTAAAAATAACAAAAATACAAAATAGACTAGCTTGATAAATTGGCAAATTAGCAAAGTAAAGTGAAGAAGAAGAAGAATAAGTTATAATGCCATAACACGAACCGAACGTTTCGTTGACGTTTTAAATGCGCAAAAATCACAGTAGGTACCTCATACCAGAGTGGTGTAGAGCGGGTCAGGGTCGTCTGCATATTGTAATCGTTGGAAAACTACTTAGAAAACAAATGCTATTTAAATATTGAAGTTAGTGGGTTGGTATTTTCTGTTATTTTCTTTTCTTTAGTTTAATTTAAGCAGCTCAACGTTTCTCGCAACGCTCAACAAGTGGCACAGTGGTACAAGCAGCGACATAAATTAATAATTATTTGTCATTATTCATTTCTTCATTTTTATTTCTCGTTGCGTTGCAGTAATTATGCAGCGTCCACACCCTTTACATGTTGCAGCAACAAGTTGAATGAACTTATTAAGCGAACCGTACAAAGTTATTGTCGGATCTGAGAATTTTCCATTGTGCCATACATAAATGTTTTCAGTTTTATAATATTTGGTCTGTGATAAAAGGGGAAAACAGGTTTTTTTTGTTTTGTTTTTATATTTTTTTTTTATTTTTTTTGTCTTTTTAAGCTTGTGGTAGTTGATTTTGATTGTGTTTCTTAAAAATAATTTGTAGTGCGTAGTTGTATGCAACGAACCGGTGTGAACCGGCCGGTCCGACGACGCTTTGCCTAATTTAAACGGGTACAGTAAAAACGCATAGTAAAGTTAAAAAAAAAAAAAAAAAAAAAACGAGATGAAAATTATCACCTTACAAAAAAAAAAAAATAAACTTCATGTTGTTCACTATTAGTATATCTGAGCTTCAAGCGGTCACAGGTTTGATGAAAATGTCGATAAAACCCAAGCTTGCTTTTTGATTCATATACATTTCAAGCTTCCAAAACTGCAAACATTGAAATCCTACCTGATTGTATTTCCAAGATAATGTAAAGTCGAATTTTCGTGTTTCAATTTTATTGGTGAAAAATAAGGTTAAATGTCTAGAAAGTCTTATAGTAGGTGTTGTAGGTCTGGTCGAGAAAAACAAAACAGCATATTTTGAACTTGCGGATCACTCTCAAAATTTAAACTTAAAAAATTTGATTCCAGCTGTATCATTATAATTATCTTTGTATCTACCTATAGTACATACTATATAATTATAGTTCGTCGTATCTGATTTGTGAAGTTTTGTAGAAAAAATGTTTGACGCTTTTGAAATATGTATCTATTCATGAATGTAGTTATTGTATGCAAAATTAAATAATTTATTTTTTATTAGAATAGCTACATGCATATGTATTAAAATGTACCTTTTACTTATAGCTAAATGAGTTAGCACTGAGCATCATCATTATTTTAGACACGACACAAAAGCTTGCAATTTTTAAACTTTTTTATTCAATGTTTTTTTTTTTTTCTGTTCGAAACCAGTTTCAAATAAAGATACTTTTACTTCGTTTAATTTTATATACTATACATATTTTATTTATTTATTCAGCTTTTTAATACTCTTTACAAATAGTCTGCGTAGTATATAAATTAAAGAAATTCAATTTAAAGGTTTTGTATCCATCAATACATACGTTTTTGAGAAGAGTTGTTCTTGAATTTTTAGGCGCTCAGGCAGTAAAGTATTATTTTCTTTAATTAATGCTAAAGTAAAATCACCAGGTCTGAGAAATATTTTGAATTTACATTTTAGTTTGCCAACACCAGATATAATGGTAGTCCTACAAATTTGATGGACAGGAGAGTATTAAAGAAATTATTTTTTTTCTGTATAAAGCTTTTAGAAAAAATATTAAGGAGACAGTCTGGCATTCTAATAACTTTGTTTAGTGGTAAGCACATTCAAATTGGAAATACTTGAAATAAGACTGATTTTTTTTTAACGGAACACAAGTATAACAGCTTTGGTGCTAGCAAAGTTAAATTATAAACCTACAAATGTAATTTTTTTTCATTAGTCATTTTTTTCATTGTCTTTGGATTGCGACTTACAATAACAATCTGATATTCCCAGATATTAAATATGCAAATGCAACAAGCAATAGTTGCGTGTACGTTTTTTTCTACGCTGTAATTTAAGCGCAGTGGTCATATATGTATGTGGTTGTGTACGCATTGCTCGGTATTTATTTTTAAGTATTTATTTTTAGCAATTCGAAGAGATGGTCTTGCATATAAATTTTAACCTTCTTCAAACCATAAAAAATTTGTAGTGCTATTTTGGCCATCAAATGTTTTGCCAACTTTTTATGTGTTTTATTTTTTGCACAATTATTTTACAAATAAAATTATTGTAAATTTGATCCGAGAAATTTGATCGGAATGGAAATGAATCCGAAACAGATAGTCTTATCCGTAGCGTGTCTAAGGAGTGTGCTAAAGGAACTAAAACTCCTCAGAAGCCGAAAAACTAAAAACGAAATTAATCGAATTTTTGTTATATTCAAAAAAAATTTTCTTATACAACTTTAAGTTTTAGGCTCATTCAAAACATGGACCATATTTCATATTATGTAGGAAATTTAGCTACTATTAGTATCGACTAAAATTATTGCATATCATCTTAAATTATATCAATGATCAAACAAAATAACTGAGCAACACTTAGTCAATTTTAAAGTGGAAGTGGGTGTAATGTGTAGTTCTATCATCACAGAATTCTTGAAATATGATAAAATTATTTGAATATTTCATAGCGGCCCTAGTATATTTTAATTCGGATCAGCTGCGCTGTTGAAAGTGCATAAACGTATGTTGAGCGATTTCAAACATTAAACTAGGCAATCAATCTGAGTGGAGCAGATTCGAAAATTAGTCTATTTAAATTTTACTTACCATAATTGTAATTTTTGGCTCCATATGTTGTCTCATTTAATGTGTTACACGTCTATTTGAAGGTATAAAAATACCTTTAAAGACACGTACTGATGTCTTGCATTTATGTAAATATTATTTTATTCATTCTAGATTTGTAAACTATTTTTAAAGTTTTACAATTCATAACAACTGCAAACGTGCACCAACCATTAAATTTATTTAAAATAATTGCTCAAATTGCAAAACTAGTTTATTTTTTGGTTACAAAAATAAAAAAAAATGTTTTTATTTATGAATATAAATAAATTGTGTTCAATTTATTTGTGTAAAAATAGAAAGTTCTACAATATAACGTGAGATACCAATGAAATTGGTTCACACATTTTTATTGTAAACATTGTCCTAATAGACTTGTGTATACAGCGTGTTAATTAATAGCAAACGTAGATAGATAGTTGCAGTAGGTTTTCACATCTTTTTTTTATATATGCTACTTCAGAATTTTATACAACAAGATACTGCAATGCGTTTATTTACGAGGTTTGTTTTAAAAGTATTCGACTTTTGTTTATAATTAACGTTCGAACGTAATAGTTTTTTTTTATTTATTATGGAATAAATTCGAAAGAAATTAAGAATATTTTACTGCATGCAACATTTACGTTTCGGAAGTAATTTGAAATTAAATAGTTTTTAAAAATAATATGCAAATAAATGAACTCGTTCATGTCTGTCTGCATTTGGAGCCGCAAGTTAGCTTGAAAATTTATGCCTTTCACTTATGACTTGCACTCGAAACCTTTCACTAAATTTTCCTTTTTTTTGCTTACACTTTCCATTATTTTGCCATTAGGTGCCAGTGACCATCTACTACGAGTCATTGTGCCCGGACAGCGCAAAATTCATTACGGAGCAACTTTATCCAGCAGTCAAAACCGAACTTAGAGATAACGTTGAATTGCAATTTGTGCCCTATGGTAAATCTCAAGTGAGTAACATGTGTATTATGTTTTAGACTGTTTTTACGTAAACCTTTTTTTTTTTAATTGCAGTTCTCTACACAAGGCTCTGAAGTAAATTTCCAATGTCATCATGGACCAAATGAATGCTATGGCAATAAGGTACATGCTTGTGCCATTGAACATATTCAATCCAATTCGTATCAAACAGAATATACACGTGAATCGCTTACGCTGGACTTTATCAATTGTATGATGCGTGCAGGCAATAACTTCCCGGATAATGTTTATCCTGGACAGCGTTGTGCTGCTGAAAATCATGTCAATAATTGGGAGAATATTAAACAATGCGCCAACACTACCGAAGGTAGTCAGCTTTTGCGTAAACAGGGCGAGATCACCAATAAATTCCAGAATCCATTGATCAGCGTACCAACTGTGGTATTCAATCAGGTAATTTTTATAATAAGCTCTTTTTTTTAAATATAAAAATTAAAATTTTTTTTTTTTTTTTATAGAAATTTGATGAAAAAACCAGTGAACGTGCAATGACAAACTTCCTTGGCACTATTTGCCAATTAGTCTCACAGCCACAACCACGTATTTGTACTGCACAGAATGGTGCTTCCAGCTTCAGCGTAAGCACAATGTTCTCGATCTCGTTCTTTGGTATCTTAGGCTATGCGCTGTCCAGACTTTTCTAAAGCGGTAGTGCTGTTTTATTTTTTGGACTACTAAATTTCCAGCTACTATTTCCAACTAATTATGCTGTTTGAAACAAAAAACCCAAAAAAAATTACTAAGTGCCTTTGGTTAACTGATTTTATTGAATCTCTTTTTTATAGCATTATTGAAGCCGTCCATTTAAAGAATCACAATGCAATAATTGCAAAAGTTTTAAATATTTGAATCATATTTTAATTATAATAAAAAGAATTATATATAAATTTAATTACGAAATGTTTTTTTTGAGTTCATGTGTGCTGAAATTTGTTTTGTTAAAAGCGCTTTGTTGTCAAGCAGTCAGTAATTTCTAATTTTCTTTATTTTATTCAATTTATTATTTGTTCTAATAATGTCTTTGTTTTTCATTAGAAATTTTTATAATAAATATTCTCGAGCACTATATAAGCTGACCTGACATCTGTTTACTAGTTGCCGCTAACCTCAGCCTCCCCCAACTAGTTCATCAATCTGTTGCTTACTATAGCAGCTGCTTATCATTGAATTTTTTTCCATGCCGATAAAGTTTGATTATCATGAACGGCATTCGGATTGTGTTTGCTACCTTATAATCGATCCTAGATTAACAGCCGCGCAGTAGCATTTGATTGAAGGTGAGAGAAACGCGTGTGCTTCGAGTCATAATCATCTCAAAATATTGGATATGATTGCAAGTTAATTATTACTAAGAAGAGACCAAAAAAAAAAAAAAAATATGCATGTGATATGAGTGTCGTTTATTATTTAACATTTTGTTTTTTTTTTTTTTTTTCGATTTTGTTGTCAAAGTTAAATTATGAATTTGTCGTAAACAAGTTGTTAACAAATCAATCTGCGCAAGTTATTATCTGGTAGATAAAACCCGAAGCAAATAGATGTATGCATTGTTATTAAATGTTTTTGGGTAAACTGATAAATGTGCATCAAGTAAGTGTTTTATTTAATATGCAAAATGTGATAAATATTGAGTTGGGGAGAATTAATTTTATATGAATTAAAACCTAAATTTTTCTCAATGCGAGTTATGTGAATCCATCGTTCAATCCTATAGTTACATAACGATTCGACTATGGCTTTTATTTTTGCAAAAAGTTCAACTAGCTTCAAATGAAAACAGGACTTTAAATTTTGGTGTTGGTTTGTATGGGTGATACCTCTTAAATTGGGGCAAGAGAAAACCGTTTTTAAGTGACTTGACGGCTCAGGAGCATTTAAGCTTTAAATATGATGGCTCTTTCTCTTAAAGTCTTCGAGATTATTTATTTCATAAGACAGACACGGCAAGATCGATTCTCATTTTTAAGATGATCAAGAGTGTGTATACTTTTGAGGATCTATCATGCCTCCTAACTAAATAAAATAATTATAGCTATTAAAAAAAACCACTTGTCAACAATGCTTTGGTCAATGAGAGGTACCTCTTTTCTAGCTTAATATCGTATCGCTAAACATGAAAATGTATTTTAATTATTATTTCAAAGAACTGTATTCGAGAAATCCTTAAAAAAATTTGTTTTAAACTTAAGCTGTAAATTTACATGGTAATTAGTTTCTCCCACTGAATCAATTTATCATTGAATTGTCCCAAAAATGCAACCAGCAATAGTCTCTCATTACATCCTGATCGCAAAAACCTTCATTCTGTATAATATTTTGCTCTGTTCATTGTCTTCAGCTTTAGAATTTGTTAGACATTAGTTTGGAGTGACGGTAATGTTGAAGAGAAGAGTTACTGAACTTCCGTCAAGTATACTGAGTCACCATATTTGGGAAGTTTTTTTGATTTATAATATTTTTTCCCTCGCACTTTCTTCACAATCATTTGAACTAGTGCAATGCCTTTAAATTCTATCGCTGACTTCTTTTTCCAGTCTATTTTTTTTCTAATTCGAATTATCTCAATATAAAAACATTAAAAATAATGTCTAAGTTCTAATTTTCAAAATTTTTTTAACCCAGTTCGTTTATATTTAAAATTTTTAATGTGACAGCCAAACAGATATTGTAATATAAAAGTTGCTTGATTTCGTATGGACACAGTTATGGACTTATTCTTAATTAATTATACATATAATTAAAAAATGATTAAAATTAAACTTTTTGTGTTTTTTTTACACGTGTGATAAGCTGTAAACTTTTGATTCAACCTAAGTTGTTATACTCTTTTACTTATTTCAAGATAATTTAATTATAAAAACGCCGAGATATAAATAAACCTCTAAAAAACATTCGCAAATCACACTAAAGTAATTACAAATTGATTTAATAGACAAATCACAAATATTTAATTAAATGATTATAATCATCATACTAACTACCGAAGGCATATACAATTTATGTTAGCCAGAAGTACATAGCTCTAATTGAGTTACCTTAAGGTATAGCCACGCTGTGCGTCATAGCATAATTGGGATATAGAATGAGAATAAAAAAAGTATAAACTCTGAAAAGATACTCTATAATAAAATCTAATAACAATTTGAACCTTTCGGCTAACACATTTAGCTCGAATCTTTAAAATACGCGTCAAGGAGTAAGAAGAATGGAACAGCGCGTCGGTAGCCAGTCAGCCAACCAACTAAAAGTAAAAGTACAAACGGAATCAGTTAACTGTTGCTCCTACGCAATTATACAGTAAACATGCAAGAGTGTGTGTGTGTTAATGCGCCCACTACAATCAATGTTGGTAATACGATACAAACACACACACACACACACACGTACATACCTACACAACTCATGCACAGATAAAGGCTAAAACGAATACGTCGAATACGTTTCGCGTTTTCGGCTCGTTTCTGATTGGCTAGCGGCTATTGACATTACTATAGCTTCGTTGAGCTTCGCATTTATCCTTTTGAAATTTTCGTGCTTATTCGTTGCACGACGACTATAAAACTTCAAACGGAACGCTTTTCACTGTCATACAAAATTTAGTAGTTGTCGCTTGCAGTTGTAAAAGTTAAATTTCAAAAACGGAAATCGCAGTTCGAACAGTTCAAGTGACAAAGTGTTCAATAACTCAGAGCGAGAGACAGTTTAACTTAAACTTAAACTTTATGCTAACCAATTTTAAAGTGTTTAAAAGTATCTCAATTTATTTAGGTGCTTAAATTATTAATTAAATTAAAAAAGAACATTTTGAATTATTAAATTAAAATGTAAGTAAATTATTAAAAATTTATATTCGTGTCTATTTGCTTGAGTTTCTTATGTCTTTAATAAAATTTTTAGATTTTTTTTTTTTTTAAGATATTCGATTACAAATTTTGATTATATCCAATAATGTTAACACTGGAGGTTATTTGCATTGCACAGCAACAGTGTAAAAAAAAAAAAATTTTTTTTCAAGGCATTATATTGCTTTTTTAGGTTTTATTTATATTATCTAACATTTCCGGCCTACATTCATATTTTTTCAGTTGATTTTATTTCCCTTTCTTTTTTTTTTTTTTATCTTTACATAGGATTGGATTGAGCTGTGCTGTGCTAGAGTCTTTGCTTTTCAAGCTTATTCAAAAGCATTCCGCCTATGCAAATTAGAAACCGATTTCAGTTTGCTTCCTCGCGGCCATTTTGCAATGTTTATTTGCAAAATTAAATTGAATTAGCTGTAATTAACAATTGGTTGATCCTTTTGACGTTTGGCATAAGCAGCTAACGGCTAGTTTGATTTCAATTTACAAAAGCATAATCAAATATGTCCTTTGTGCCGTTTGTTTATCATTTGCTGCAGAGTTTAATGTAGCTTTTTAGCATTGTAACAAGTTTTTAAATATGCATAAAGAAGAAATAGCATAGTTTTTTCTTTTTTTTTTTTTTTTGCTTGTACCGCAGCATTTGTAACTTGTTGCGCCTCATTAATTATTAAAAACAAGAATTTTCATCTTCTATTTGCTTTGGTTTTTTCAGCTTTGTAACTTGTGACTTAAGCCAAAGTTGTTTGCTAACTTGACGACCACTTTGACATTTAAATAAATAAACTTTACTTTTAAAATAAATAAAAAATTAAGAAAAGAGAGTAGCAATTAGAATATTATTTCATTACTATTCTTAGAATATATCGTTTATTTTTTTTTTTTTTTTTCTATTTCAACGTAATGTATAATTTTATACATTGATATAAGCTCTTCATATTGCCATATATAGTATGTATATCGATGGAATTTATGGAATGCCCTGAAGTTTAGTTCTATTAAATATTACAAATCTTTATATGCTACAAAGTTACCAAGAAAATATCCATATCTATTTAATATATTATAAAAAGTGTGCAAAACACAAATTTTATGTTATTCCGTACACACTTTTTTCATTTATTATACAATTAGAGCTCATCATGTATATTTGTAGGTCAAGATGAGGCGATAAATCAATTCAGGTCGCGAACTATGCACCAATGATTTTTTATTTCTTAATCTGTTTTTTTTTTTATTTTTATTTCTTTTAATATTTCTCTTTGTCAGCTTATCGCTAATTTTATAAAGGCGTGCGTTGTCTTAGATTAAGCTTGTTATTTTATAATTTTTAAACTAACAAACATAATAATAGTTTCCAGGAAAACTAACAAATAGATTGTGTATCTCGGGAATCCCCGGAAAAAAAAGACCACATTTTACTTATACCAGCTGAAAAAAAAATTATATATAATTTTATTCGAGCTATTCGAACGGGGGCGCATAATGAATGAATATAAAGAAAATTAAAGTTTTTAGTACTCTGTCTAATTTGTTTGCTTGTTGCCAAAAATAATAAATATATTTAGTAATACGAAAATACCTTTTTTTTAAATCCAGCTCTAAAACTATTTAAGGCATAATCATTTATGTTTTAGTAGTGTATATACCTAAAAAATTCATTAATTGATAAGAGTCTTTTAAGTAGGAAATTTACGCTGCGATAATTAAAACAACTATTTTATTATTTTATTTTTTTTATAAAACAGCAAAAAAAATAAACAGATATGTAGAACTAGCATGATGCTGCTTCACGTATTCTACATATAAATCTGTTCAGTTGATTAATTAAAACTTTTACCTTTGGCTTAAGTTTTGGCTGAAAGTTAGTTTCTTGACTAGCCCGACAACTTATCAAAACTCAAGTCATAAATTTCTAAATAAAAAAAAAATATTTCAGAAAAAAAATTCAAGTTGTTTAAAAATATTGATGCTGATTTGATTTGATCATATTTCTGCATTTCAAATAATATAAACAAATAAAATTTGCTAATATTGAGCGCATCCGAGTGCACTCAAATGAACCGCGTGTTTGTTTTGGCTTTTTCTTGTTGTTTTAAACATGAAAAATGTTTCATTTCTCCACAGCAATAATTCTGTTTAAACGGCAGACGACTTTAGCAGCGAACCAAAACCATCAAACCGTCTGCTTTGTTGACAGTCAACAAACTGATAAACTTGGAATATATTTATAATTTAATATTATATATAGTATTGTCATTTTTGTTGCTGTTCCAATTGTTATTGTTATTCTGATTGTTATTGCTAGGCTTGTTTGTTCTTATGCAAATTAATTTAGCGCCGCTGCGCTGAAAATAGCTGCAAGAGTATATTTATAATTAAATTATATTTTTAAATGGGTAATTTTATACAATATATCATAAAATATTTATAATGTATAGCTGCAAGCTAAAAAAAAAGTATACAAATTTAAAATGACAATACGTAACGAAATGCGCTCAGCTTATAGCCAATCAGCAGCCGCGTTTAATATTTAATTTAATTTTTATTATTATTATTATTTTTTTTTTAATTTACGCTTATCAAGCGCACACATTGGTCGAATGCTCGCTCGAGATGTGGGCACGATTATTGGGTTTAGTAAATTAAAAGTCGGTTTTTAAGAAAAACAGATTGTACCGATTTTCGTTGTCTCAGTCTCGTGGCAGCGCTTGAAAATGTAAAACCGCGTTCGTGTTTTTTTTTTTTTCTAGAACAAATTTTTACATTATTTGTGCGCTGAGCTCTTCAAATTGTGCGGTGGTGTAGAGGCGGCCATATACAGTTTAATATTTTTTATAAAAAAAAAAAAAAAACAAAAAAATTAATTACTTAATTACAAAATATTGAATAAACAAAAATAGCAACTACATAGTTTAAAATTAAATACAAAATTAACAAAATTATCTGTGATTTCTTTGTACCTTAGCACTTGTTTATAAAGTATATAATATACAAAAAAATATATACTCAAACGAATAAAGACTTTGTATTTATTTGCTGCATGTGTACTTATATAAACTTACACAATTTAAATTACCTACAAAATAAAAATAATAATAATTAAATTAAATAAAAAAAGGTAAGCGTACGATAAGGCGTATGAGTAATAAATATATTTTTGTTTTCATCTCATTCCATGCGAAGCGCTGCACAGTGCGTATGATTGATATGACGCCTAAGGCATATACGGAAGCTATTTAAAATGATTAAACATCGATTATACATATATGATGTATGAAATTAATGATGAGAATAATAATGTCAGTCTGTCTGTCTAATTGTCTGTTTGTCGCGCGAGCTCTTTAATTATGTAGATTAGAATTTTTAGCAAAACTTGCTGTTATAAATTAATACACATAAGGATGTTTTTGTTGATGACGATGCTCTTTCATATGACGTCTTATCACAAATGCTTGTTTATTATAGCGGAAATTAAAAGATCTTTATTTGGAAGCGTGTCAAAGTTATACATTTGCTGCTAGACATAATCGGTTTTTTTTTTTTGTTTTTGAGCTATTTAAACTTGAAAAAGAAATTTATAATTTTATGAAACATTTATAATGACCTAGTCAATGAAATAAACTAAGTTAATATGTTTAAATCATCATTTTCGTTTGCTCTGTGAGAAAGTGTCAAGAGTAGTAGTATAAACACAATTAGTGAAATGTAGAGTGCTAAAATTTGACATTTCAGATTAAAAGCCGGGTTTTTAATGTTTTATTTTTTGTAGTGTTGGTGTTGAGAGATCTGTTAAAATAAAATTAAATATCAAAAGGATTATATTGGTATTAAAGAGTTGTAAAAAATGAAGCATACTTTTAGGTTCCATTTTATGTATTTATATTTAGGTTGATAAGTGAGCTGAGAAAAATATTGAATATCATATCGCACACTTTTAGCCTATCCATTCATTTAAATATTTTCTAAAAAACAATATATCTAACTTGCCAGAACTAGAACTTCAAATATATAAACGAATGTGGTGTTAGTTTGGTGTACGATGTTGTTATTGGAGACAATGTGATCTACCATTCTGTACATGGAGGTTACGTACCATATAGAACAAGAAAGAATGCTCTATTTGTTGTATTTTATTGGTTTAAGCATCACCATCAAAAAAAAAAAAAAACAAAAAAAAGTATTTAATACTTAATAAACTTTTCATTAAATACTAAATTTTTAGATAGCTTTGTATATGGACTATATATCATAGTGGTTTTACATGGGTTAAAATGGATAAGTTTCTTAAAATTAAAAACCAAATTTATCATAATAGAAAGACCAAATTCAATCTTTTTTGGTATTACCCAAAATTAGAAATTTTATTGGGACTATCATAAGCATATTTTATTCTAAATTTAGAACACGAAAAATATGGTTTAAGTTTTAAATTTTATTAATTTACCTGTGAAGTGTATAAATTATTCGATTTTTACTTAAGTTTAAATTAAAGTTTGATTTAGAAGTTTACCTATGATTGCTTAGATATAATTTCAGTATACTCTACAAAATGACATACAGCTATGTATATCCGGCAAATGACTTTTAATTGTTTTGTTATTCAAAGCACGTACTAATCAAACAGAATTATATACCAAAATTTATACTTAATGGTTAAATAAGAAAAGCACAATCATTAGAACAAACTACATACTTACGTAAAAAAATCAAACCAAACAGAAACAGCCGCAAAGGATAAACAGCTGCAAACTGTGTGTGTGTGTGTGAGTGTGTATGCATGTAGATATTAAATCAAAATGCCATGGGAAAAGAACGAAATTAGAAAACTAAAACAAGTCGAAAACTTTCATTGCAACGAAGTTAAATGCCTAATCCTGAATTTTGGCAATATCTGTGAGAGTGTGTGTGTGTGTTCATGTGTACATGTGTTGAGCTTGTAATTTAAACATACCCAAGGCGCCTAAGTTTATTAAGAACATCTATGAATTTAGAGAGAAGTGAATCTGTGTGTGCGTTTGTCATTTAACATTAAATGAATATTCCAAGGCATTTGACTCAGGCACTCATATACTATTTAGTATCCTTAAACACCTGTTGAAAATCTGCATACACATATTAATTATTGTAAATACATATATTTTTTTTATTATATTTTTAGTTAAAATGAAATCCTCAATATCGTTAGCACTCGTCATTCTCTGTACAGTCGTTTTGGCCGCACAACAAAGTCAGGCAAAGAGTAAGTATCTAAATAAATTGTATCTCAAAATATATAAATTTTAATTTAAGGCTGTAAACGTGTGTGTAAAGCTTTCATTATGGCTTATTAAATTTTATTTTTGCCAATCAGCAAGAAAATTGCTGCAAAATGAAAAGGGACATTGTTATTCTTATTATCGATGCAAAAACAAAACAATTTACATTCATACATACATATAGTACATATGTATGTATGTGTATGTACACATGTCATATAATTTACACATGAGAATATCTTCCTGTTGTGATACTCGTTGATATTCATTTCGTTTTTCACCACTTCACTTGCATTTTCATATACAATTTATGTATGTATGTATGTGTTTTTCACTATGGTGCATCGTTTATTTCTATTTTCAAAACTGAACTGAATGACATTTTACTCTTGAGACTTGTTTATGCAGCTGTAAAATTTCCTGTGCAGCAATGCTTTTTTGTTGTTTTTGTTTCGCATCCTTGCTGTTATGCATCGATGCATATATAGTATATGCTATATACATAGTACTAGTTAGATACTATATATTTATATGTAAAATCAATTGTCTTTCATTTTAAGTTAACATTTTGCACACAATTTACTTATTGAAAAACTAGACGCAATATTACATATTAATATAGATAAAAATGAAGTGAAAGCTATTTAAAAATAAGAAGAAAAAAAAATATACTTTTCGATTTCCTGTAGCATGTTTCACATCAAAATTTGGACACAAATGAGAACTGAGTTTTAACATTAAAAAGATTTCCTAACATTCATGATCGTCCTGAATCAATTGGAAAAAATGTAGTGGTTTTCTAAACATGTTCCCTTATCATTGTGACATCATACAAGGCACATCTGTTCGTTAATACTGCTGCCTATTTAGCTCTAAATTTGAAACTTTAGCTGCTTTTTTGTATCGGACCACCTCACCATTTACGATTTCTCTGTTTTTTTTTCTTTTAAACTCTTTCTTTTAATATTTAATATACTTATACAAAGAGTATGTCACCAGAGAAATGTTTAAGGCCGAACTAGGCTAATATCAGGGCTGCAAACTGGTTTTGAATTAAACCGGTTTTGAAACAAACCACAGCATCTTTAATCGTCGAACAAAAAAAACTCGTTCTTCTGAAAGATAATGGTTTTGAACCAATAACCGAACCATATTAGAGGCAAAAGTGATTCGGTTCGAACCGGTTCTTCATTTCTTTAAAATATCTTTAAATTAAATAGTATAATATTTTTAATTATAGTTATAGAATTTCTTGAAAATGTTAATATAAGTTCTCGTAATCGTATTAATATTAGAACCAAAAGATAGGGCTGGTCTATAATTATAAAGTGGTCCTTTTTCCGACATTAGACGAAAATCGATCAATAGCGCTAGGTACGATGATTTTACCAAAGATGTAAGTAACTCATCTCGAGATTGCTGAATTTTTACGCAATTACAAATATTATACCTACTACTGATCAGTAAGATAGGTGCTAATATCAAGTATTATTTTATTAGTTGATATAAGGCTGAATTTTATGAACATATGGATTACATGAACCATTTCGAACCGAACCATGGCTAAAAACCGTTTCGTGAACCGAACCAGCGGTTCAAAGGCTTCGCGAACCACTGGCAATTTTTAAGTGTTTTGCAGCTCTGGCTAATATACCTGTGCTACACCTTTTTGTGCGACAAAAACAAATCAATCCAAAAAACAAGATAAGCTAAAAAAAAACTTTTTATTAAAAGTTTCGGATAGGGAACTTTTGATATTTTACTTTTACTTCTAGTAAATGCTTTCTAGTATTTACTACATTAACTCGACATTAAAAAATTAATAAAAAATAAGTAACAAAAATGCTATTCTATTTATTTTTTTTTCTGTTTTATTTTGCATTGTTTTGCAATGTTCAGAATTTTTTTTTTTAATTTAGACGTTGACTAAATTTAATAAATTTTAGTATTTTCAATATCAAACTTGCACACATTTTCGAAAACATTTCGCACAAATTTGTACTACTTCTTTTCAAAATTTTTCCAGATACATTTTTTCGCGACATAATATTTGCACTTATTGCCGCTGACAGGACCAAAGGTGCAGTGGAACAACGTTCGGTTAACATGGCCTTTAAAAGTAAAACAAAAAGTTTTCTATTAGTTCTTTTAGTATTTTTTCATTGTAGTTAATTCGTATAGTTTTTACGTAAAAAAGCTATCATCTGATTTATTTAAATTTTTTTGATTTTGTAGATTTTTGTGCACGTTTAATCGTTTTTCTCATTAATTATACAAATTTTTATTAACCAAAATGCTATAAAGTTGAAAAAAAAAGATTTGTTTCAAATCAAAACCAACATAAATGTAAATTTAATACAATATTTTTATTAAAGCAATTGGTTTGCAATTCCCCATTGTCACCAAATAAACACAAAGCTGATAACATTTTTTTTTTTTGTTAAAAAAGGGTTAGACGTTTCCCATGGGTCAAATAAGGCAGTTAGTTCTTCTTTTTTATTTTAATTCAAAGAAAAAAGACTGTGCGTATTTTAAACGCTAAATTATATAAGTTTACTCTATCCTTAATTCCTGATAAAAAAAAATAAATAAACAAATAAATGCTACAAGCAAAAAATATTAAAAGAAATCCGTAAGCCAAATATACAATTTGGGTCACAATCGTTATCAAATGTCAAAGCGTGTATCTCTTGTGTGTTTTATATTTTTAAATAATTTTTTGATTTTGTTTAGTTGATACATAATATGTATTACATATGTATTTGCTATTTTGTATATATTAAATTCATTCATGCGCTGGGTGGGTGTACAGTGACTTTATTTTTTATATTGTAAAAAAAAAAAATAAAGCTAAATGCAACATTTTATTTGATGATTAATGAACTTTAGTAATATTTTTGACATTGAACTTTTCTTTTCAGAGGGCTGTCAAGCTTATGGACATGTCTGTTATGGTGGTCACGGTAAACGTTCCTTGAACTCAGCCATAGAGCAGCAGGCGCAGATACAACAGCAACAACAACAACAGCAGCCGCAACCACAACAACAACAAGAATATGTGCGTTCGAATGTTATGGGAGCGTCTGCATTATTTCCACCTGGTATGCTGCCCAATGAACAGCTTGCACCCGTTGTACCCGAAGTTAATTATGATGATTATCCACGAGAATTTTTGATCAAGATTATGAAGTCTTGGGTAAGTGTAAATTAAATTTAGAAAAACAAAATGCTCAAAATTTGTTTATACTCTTCACAAGTGATTGGAACGATTATTTAAAATTATCGATTTTAATCGATTGTCATAAATCAAAAAATTTAATATAAATTATTTTCGATTTATATTTACAGTTTGGCCATCCACGACGACCAGCAGAACGTTTTAGTGAACTGGACTATCCCATATCGGCTGAGAGTTATAATCGCGAAAACACTAATGCCATCAATTAAGCGCGCAGCAACAATACAAATGAACCTTTTATCCAAAATATATATATTTTATATAACGAATTATGTAATACAAAATTTAACTGAACATTTTGTTATAGACTTGACTTATTATTGCAATTATTTAAATATTTGAATGGAAAAAAAATTGTGCTGAAATCTTTTTGGGCTGGAAAAGTTTCAGCAGCAAAAAAAAAAAAAAAACAAATTATAAACGCAAAAATTAAAAAAAATGATGACCAAAAAATATTCCTTTCAATGCTTTTGTTTTAAACAATTTTATTGATTTTTTTTTCGAAAATATCTATTTGTATGTAAAAAAAATTAAACATTTCTTTGTAGTTTTTATTGAGGAAAGCAAAAGACTATAGTTTGTAATTTTATTAATTAAAAAAGATTGAAAAATATTGAAATGATCGTAAATTGTTGAAGAAAAAGAAAATGGAAAATTGTATTTATATAAACAAAAAAAAAAAAAAAAAAAAACAAACACATAACCATAAAATTAAAAAAAAAATAAAATATTTAAAAAAAGAGATTATGTACACACATACCACACATATGGCATATATGTATGTATGTACGCTTAGCAAAATGTGAGTGTGTATGTGTGTGTAGAGGTTTGTGATTTATGAATATGTAAAAGCTCTATATATGTTGATGTATATATGTGTATGTATGTATGCATTCGTTAATACAATATAAAATTTAAAATAAAAAAATAAAAATACAACATAAACATAAATTGTTTTTATACTGGGATGTTACGGAAATCTGTATATGATATGATGTCGATTGCTCTGTAAATCTATAAAATAAAATTCTAAATCTTTAAAAACTCACAGAACATTAGAAGATTTTTTTTTTTTTTTAAACAATTTTTTAATTTGTTCCATCTCTAATGTAGATTATAATTATCAGGTGAAGTTTGTATAGTTACACAAGAAAGGTTTAATTTCTACGATTGGATCTACGAATGGTCCCAAATGTTAGACCATTTGTAGACCATTGTTCTGGTGGTCTGCTCGTAAGTGGAACAGAGTTAGATAGATCTTGCCTCGCGTTTACACTTACCTTGCGTACACTTGTAGACCATTGTTATTGTTGTAGACCATTGTTATTTATACGTTCGCTAAGTACGTGGACCAAATGGTCTTTCACTATAAATAATAATAAACAATAATAATAAGACCTATAAATTAATACTATTTAAATAACACGTCTCGGAATTATTAAACTTAACAATTATATATATTAAAATTAAATTACTATACTATAACTCATATTGTAGACCATTGTTATTGTTGTAGACCATTGTTATTTATACGTTCGCTAAGTACGTGGACCAAATGGTCTTTCACTATAAATAATAATAAACAATAATAATAAGACCTATAAATTACTATAAATACTATTTAAATAACACGTCTCGGAATTATTATACTTATTATATTAAACTTATATTATATAATTTATATTAAATTACTATACTATACACTCATATATGTAGACCATTGTTACGTTCGCAAATGGTCTTTCACTATAAATAATAATCAAACAATAATAATAAGACCAATAAATTATAAATGAAATAATATTAAAATAACAACGTAACGGTTCGGAGTTGATTATACTTAACAATATATCTAAATTACTATACTTAACTAGTACTCATATTCATAATATGGACGATGACGCTTAAGTAACGGATACATTATTGCAATTATTGCTCGAAATACGATATTGTACATCGGCTCGCTTGTGTTGTTACAGTCGATGTATCGGTCATCAGGTAACCAATCGATGTTTGGCTTATCGGTCCGACAAGTACTTCTGTTGTTGTTGCTTACACGTGCTACATGCAAATAATAGAATTTGAAATTTAAAACAAGATACGGCGTTCTTTTTAGTAAAACTACCTGAAAGATGACAAATATAGCTGACGATGCAGATGATGCTGCAAAAGACACTCAAATCGTTACGCGGAATAGCAGTAAAATCTTCCGGCAAAATCGCGCCATGGGCTATGTTAGTAATCATGTGCCTGCTGTGACAAGATATGTGCGTCGTCGAAAGGATACACTTGTGACCACTTGTATAGGACGTTCCTTTCAAGTGTTTACTGCAGCACATTTCCGTTTGATACACGTAAGCGGACAGCATCCGGATGAGATTACTGCATTGGCCATGGATCGCACACACATTTATACAGCAAGCGACAAATGTATTTACGCATGGCGTTCCGGCAAACATATACGACATATTTATCGCGGCCACAAAAGCAATGTACATCTTTTATTGCCTTTTGCGAAGCACTTGATTGCCATAGACGAAGAAAATGTGCTAAAAGTGTGGGATCTTGTCACGGAAGAAGTGTATCTGGAGGTGCCTTTTAATATAAAAGAATTTCAAATTACGGCTATTGCACATCCACCAACATATATCAATAAAGTTGTGCTTGGGTCACGTCAAGGCCAGCTAAAAATTTGGAATTTAAAGCAAAATAATTTAGTTTACACATTTACTGGACAAAAGAGTAGAGTGACTTGCATTGAGCCAGCGCCGGCTTTAGACGTTGTAGCAGTGGGACGTGCCAATGGCTCAATAGTTTTGCTTAATTTAAAATATGATGAGGTACTAATGGAGTTTAGACAAAACTGGGGACCCGTAACGAAAATATCCTTCCGCACGGACGGACCACCAATTATGGCAACAGCTTCCTCAAATGGATTTGTAGCATTTTGGAATTTGGAAGAACGCAAGGTTAGTGGTGAATTTAATGAATAAAGAAAACAAGTAAATTTTTTACCAATTATTGCAGATCAGCAGTCAACTCCAAGCGCATGAAAAGACTGTTAGCACAGCGTTATGCTTTGCTAATGAACCACTGATACTGACCACTTCACCGGATAATTCAATGAAATTATGGATATTCGATCTTTCCGATGGTGGTGCACGTTTGTTGCGCTTACGTGATGGTCACACAGCGCCACCGCTTTGTATACGCTTCCACGGAAGTTCGGGCGTGTCGATAGTTTCCGCCGGCGAGGACAGCGCACTGCGTACATTTAGCACAATTTCAGAATCGTTAAATCGTACCATGGGCAAAGCCAGCTACAATCGTAAACTCTCGAAAAAGAAAAGTAATTTGTATTTTTGACGTCTTTTCGAATTTTCGCCACTAATTAAAAATTTTTCATTTAGATCGCTTTCAATATGATACCAACAAAATGCCTCCAATTCTTGAATTTACTACGGACACAACACGCGAAAAGGAATGGGATAACATTGCCGCCATTCATGCAGGCATTATACAGACAACAACATGGTCATTTCACAAGAGTCGCATGGGCGAACATCGTTTGGTGCCTAAACAATTTCAAAATAAGAATCGTACTGATTTTAAAAGCGAAACAACATGTCTCACTTTGACACATTGCGGAAATTTTGTTATTATTGGCTATAGTACTGGTGATCTTGAACGCTTCAATATACAATCTGGTCTCCACCGTATTAGCTATGGTCCACCGGCGCATAAAGCTGCAATACGTGGTGTCGCATGTGATAATCTCAATCAGTATGTGGTATCCGGTTGTAATGATGGCATACTCAAGTTTTGGCCATTCAAGGAAAAAGGTATGTTAATTATAAGATAAAAATAAACTAGTTTTATGCTCACTGTTTCCACTTTATTTTTAGTTCACACGCCCATTTCTATTTTGCGCCTTAACGACGGAGTCACTCTTATACGTGCACATCGTGAAAGCGCTATGATTGCCGTTGCGCTGGTCAATTTTATGGTCTACGTTGTTGACTTAGATACGCGTGTCATAATACGTAAATTTTCCGGTCATACGGCGAAGATAAACGATCTGACATTTAGTCCAGACAGTCGTTGGCTCATTACAGCTGCCATGGATTCGACAATTAAGGTATGGGATATACCTTCTTCTTATATGATTGACCACTTTAGCGTTGAACGCCCCTGCGTTTCACTGAGCATGTCACCTACTGGTGATTTTCTCGCAACAGCGCACGTTAATATGCTGGGCATTTATTTGTGGGCCAACAAAACGTTATTCAATCAAATTTCTCTACGCTCAATCAACCCACGAGAACCAGCACCGTATGTTGGATTGCCTTCGAATATTAGCGATGCGATCAGCTTGGATGAATCGGTGCAAGAGTTGTCCATGGATGTTGATGATGTAGAGTTAGGGGAGGAAATCGATGCAAAGTACGAAACACCTGAACAATTATCCAACGAACTAATTACACTCTCCGGCGTTGCTGCATCTCGTTGGCAAAATCTACTGGATTTGGAAACCATCAAAAAACGTAACAAACCTAAAGCCGCGCCGAAAGTGCATAAACAAGCGCCATTCTTTTTGCCTACCGTGTCTGGTTTAGAGCTTAAATTCGATCTATCTGCAAAGTCAACAGATGATGATGGCTCCAGAGTGTTAAAAGCGTCCACGCTAAGTAATCTAACTGCATTTGGAAAACTATTAGAGGAATCGAAACGCAGTAATGACTTTACAACTATTGTAAATCATCTTAAACAGTTGGGTCCCTCCATGATCGATTTTGAAATCAAATCGTTGCATCCAATCGGCGGTGGTACGTGGTTGGCTATGTTGCAGTTCCTTAAAACTATTGAGTTCATGTTCAGCACAAACATAAACTTTGAACTTGCGCAATCTTATTTGAGCGTATTTTTGCGTGCTCATGGAATAAGTCTAACGGAATCGGAGGATTTGGTAGAGGAGCTTAAGCTTGTTCTGGAGGCGCAGGAAGCGTCTTGGCGTAGAGTAGAAGAAAAACTAACTTATGGCATTGGCGTTGTATCAGCGCTACGAAATTATGTACACTAGATTTAGAATTTGTTTTTGTACTGTAATTTTACCGCAATAAATTTTTAGATATTCAGATTAAATTGTAATAACGATGATTCACCTATCTTATCAGTCGAAATGAAAATTCAGTAACACTTTAAATTGTACATATTTTTTTTTTTTTTTCATTTTATTATTAGTTATATTCGTTTTAAACTAACGATTTTATATTGTTGGAATTGAGTAACGTGGATAATTTTCTATGCGAATATTGGCGCCTGGCACACGAGGGCTTTGGCTATGGAAGCGGCGTCGAGTCCAACAAATCAAAATCGCAAAGGAGAACGAAACTAAACGAAAAACTTTCCGTGGAGTGAGCGGTGAGTGTCTAATTATGCAAAGTATTGTTCATTGGAAGATTTTAAGCTCCAATACGCCTGTTGCCATAGGTTTTGAATTTTATACGAGTGTATGTGGGAGTGCTGGTGCCTGGGGGACCTGGCCTCCATTGGCTAGTTTGTAGTTTCTTATTTTTTGTTTTTGTGTTTTTTTTTTCTTTCAAAGACGATATTTTAAGTTAAATATTAGTTGGTGTATTGAATCGATTGTATTATTGAAGCGGGTGTATTATTAATTTAACTTGATGTACACTGTTGAACTCGTGGTCCCTCGTCGTAACGATCATCTTCCTCATACGCCATACGCTGCTGTTGATTGCGTCGTTGCTTAGGATCGAACTCCTCCTGCAAATGCAATGAAAAAAACAAATTTGTTAACAAAAAAAAAATAAAAAATCTAGTAATAGAAATAACTTACCAATACAACTGTTTCTCCGTCAATTGGAATGGTAACTTCGGGCGCTGGTGGCAAACACTGCTGCAGTGTGGGAATTACTGACGGGTTCATCGCGACAGGGAAAATAACTTCAAACTGTATAATTAGGGCAACCCTTTTCTAGCGGATTCTTGTAAATCGGCATGCCCTCATCCATTACACTCTTAGTCATTTCATGTTTAATAACTTCACCTGGTGGAGATGTAACAATCAAATCACGATCATCGAGTGTTTTAATAACGCGTTGGAAACCACACAGAGCCTCCACCAGTTGTAGCGGCATCTTCATCATCAGATCGGTACCAGCATGCACATAGGTCGAATGTTCCTTTTCATCAAGCAATATAATAATATCACCCGGCTGTGATTCGGGTTCGTGATCGCCTTCGCCTGTGAAAATTATCTTCTGACCATCTCGCATACCTTTTTCGATATGTACCTCTAGAACTTTTCTTTCGCGAACCGTCTTACGTCCGCTACATGTTTTGCAACGATCCTTTTCGGATATCATTTCACCACTACCCATACATTTCCGACATACTTGCTCAATGTGCTGTACAAGACCGGGCGCAATTTGCTGTACACGTGTTTCCAATCCACTACCACGACATTGCATACATTTTTCAATAGCGCCCTTCTTACCACCGCGTCCCTCACACTTATCGCATATAACATTTTTCTGTAATTGTAATTTACGCGTAGTACCATTGTACAATTCCTCTAGCGTTACAGCCATCTGGTGCACCACGTCTTTTCCTCGTCGTTCACGACGACGGCCGCCACCACCACCACCAAAACCAGTGCCAAAGAATTTCTCAAAGAAGTCCATTGGATTTCTGAAGTCTCCAGTATCAGCGCCACCCTTCTTAATGGCAGCCTCACCGCCATCATCGTATATTTGACGTTTCTCCTGATCGGAAAGTACTTCGTAAGCTTGCGAAATTGCTTTGAATTTTTCACCCTCATTTGGATTCTTGTCCGGATGATACTTTAACGCCAACTTCCTGTATGCTTTCTTCAACTCATCACTTGTGGCATTTGGCTTAACGCCAAGCACATCGTAGTATCCCGTTTCTTTTACCATTTTCGCGTATTATTGCTGTAGTTTAGAAGTAAACGCGATTTTATACTGGAACAAAACAAAGAAAAAGACTAGTTGTTTATTATTGCTACAACAGCTGAAAATCTCGTTTTCTTGAAACTTTTTAGTGATATTGCAATTTTTTATTTAAACTCAATTTTTCTTTATAGCACTTTCCAGTCACATTTTTAATTTGACTTACTACCAAAAATTTTTACGATCCAAACTGTGCTGGTCCTGACTGAACAAAGACTTTCCCCGAGATGAATTGCAAATGCTGTATGTATAAACTATTCCAATTCAAGGTCAGCGTTGAGCAATTGGTAGCTAAAAATTAAAGCACTACAATTACAGCTTTCTCCTATCTCGTTCTCACTCATACAAACAACATCAGTTATGCCATTTTGATCCAAAAGATCAAAGAAAAACGCTTTCGTTGAGTTTGTGATGTTTGAATACTTTTTTGTTTTTGCTGCGACACAGCAACCCTGAGCAATGAACGGGTCTAACGAATGGCAACACAAAGCATAACAACGAACAACAGAATGAAATGGAAGCAATGTTAATGAAAAAAAAAAAAAAAAAACCGAATGCCGCCGCACCGAGTTGCAAGAGGCTGGTATAAAGACAAAGTGCAAAAGACGAAGAAGACGGCGACGAGTAGAATTTTCTATCGATTTCCGTATAAATTTTTTTTCTCCCTTTTGACAACTGCGATGACAAATGCTCTTCCGTTTGCAAATAAAATTGGGTTTTGCACAAATTGAATTATAGCATATTCGAAAAACTGACACATCATGCTACACAAGCATGCTTGATAAGCGAATATTCCAGAATTCAGACGCTGTCGGTCAGCCACTTCTATTGATTTTTTTCTTCTTTGTAACAATTTCAAAAATGCGCACCAAGCAAATCGCACAACGAATGCATTTTTTTTAATTGATTACTTAACAGATACAAGAAAGCAAAGCCTTTTGTTGTAATAATTTTTTTCTGCAACGTTAAACGCTACAAAGTAAAGCACATTTTTTTCATAAAATTAGCAGAAAAAAAAATTTACCTTTGTTAACGAAAGTCGCGACTTGAAAAAAAAGAACGGTTTATATAAAATATAAATTAAGTAGCTCGGCAATTCGCACAACAAATTAGAAAATACTACACGCTTTCTCTCGGTTTTTAACTTTTATATCAAGTTCTCGATTCTTTGAGCAAAGCGTTTTTTTTCACACAGCTTGGTGGCTCACTTGCTTGACAACCGTGCGTCACAAATTAATTTTTTTAGTGAACAGAAAAAGAACGTGGTCCGATCCGAACCGCACACAAGCAACGACAAGATATGCTCAATTTAAGTGTTGTACAATACAAAAAACAATATGGTTGGGTTTGAACAGTGTTGTTTTAAAAAACAGGGTAATTCAAACAGGGTACCTCAGAAAACATCTGTGGCAGGCACAGATGTTCGTGCATTCAACGTTTTTGTTATTTAACAATTTGATAAATTTAAAATAAAAAAGCATTTAAAATGAAACATTTAAAATTTTTAGCGCGCACAGTGCTTGTGCAAAATAATAATGTAGAGGAAGCCTGTCGTCTGCTGAATCGTGTCCTAGGCAAAGAAGAAATTTTCGATCAATTCCGACGTACACGTTTCTACGAGAAGCCATATCAGGTCAGTAGTGGGGCTTATTCTATAAAATGTTTTTTATTTTAATATATTCTTTATTAAATAACACTTACACTTTTAGGTACGACGTCGCATTAACTTTGAAAAGTGCAAAGCCATCTATAATGAGGATATGAATCGCAAAATACAATTTGTGCTGCGCAAGAATCGTGTAGAACCATTTCCAGGCTGCAGTTAAATTTAGCAAACAACAAGTTTATTTCTTTATTATATGTATATGTTTAGTTTATAATAGCTGTATTTAGTAAAACAGTTCTTTAAACTTTGCAGAAAAATTGCAAATAATAAGCTGCTGCCTATAAGTCAAATCAAATGCTTTTCTTTAAAATCAGAAATTCATGAATTAAATCCAATTTTATTCATTCAAGTTTTGTTTCTTTACTTTTTCGAGAACACAGTCACACGAAAACAATTTATGTCTGAGCTGGATGCATAAATTTCTACAGAATAACAACTTTCTTTATTTACCAACCTATAATTTTTGAGTTTTTGTGTAAAATTACTTATTATTCCTGAATGTATTCAATTTAAATTTAGTAAAAAAAATGTCATTTTAAGCTACAAGTATTGATCTAACATTTATGTATGGGGCTGTATTATATAGTGGCCAATCTTTACCAAATCTGTAGATTTATGTTGACAATAGAAGTGTTTTTATTCAGTTTGGAATGAATACATTTATAAATAATAACTATTTTCATACAAATAGATTTGTATGGCAGCTATACCTAATAATGACTTCCGTTTACGTACGAACGATAAGCTGACATCGACATAGTCAGGAACATTCAATACAAAAGGCTTTCCTGGGCTGGTTACCTGTGTCGGATGGATACAGAGGCTCCGGCAAGAAACGTTTTTAAGCAAGATGTCAATCAAATCGGAGGGGCGCTGCTGTGTTGGGAGGACCAGATCTGGTATCGTCTGGTACTGGATTACAACCTCTGGTACCAAACCTTGCGTGATGCCAAGGCCAAGAATCGGCCCTGATCGAGAATATATATACTTTATGGGGTCCACGACGTTTCCTTTAGTGCGTTACAAACTTTCCGACAATCTGAATATACCCATTTTCACTATATGTAACGCGTATAAAAAAAGGAAGTTGAGTTTGTATAGGGCCAAACTTACTTTGATTACCACACTCAGCAAGCAATCGGTATAAATGAATCTCTTGAGATTTCTCTGACAGCCCAGATACGAACAGTTTTTCTTTTTACTGTCAAGGTATCCATTTTATCCCATTGTGCGATGCACAAATTGCAGTAATTCATGAGTATAGCGACTCATTCATTTCCTTAAGTCTGACGCATGCGCATCTCACATTGCTCCATGTCTCATACTTGCTGGCCATAGTTCAACAGCGTTCTGCTGCAGAGTTTTCTTAGCTTTTGTGTGAATAGGACGCAATTTTTGGTATCGCGTTACGCTAAATAAAAATAAAAGGTACCAAAGAAAATTGACTTAAAATATTAACTTAATTGGATAAATATGTTTAGATATTTATGAAATAAATAAAAAAAAAAAAAAATATCAAATCAATCAAAAACAAGTCACGAAATAATAGTTTGTTTAATAAAAAAAATATTTTTTAAAAGTGTCACATATACTAAATTGATTTTAAATCATTTAAGTGCTTAGTATCTATTATATATAGTATAATTCTTTGACACATAGATAGTACTATATATATTTTTTAATGCATCGGTCAGCAATAAAGCCAAGTCGAGCCAAGTGCCAAGTGCAGTAAAACGTGCTCAAGTGTTCCCGAAATGCATCGATAATTCGCTTATGTGACCAATTAAGTAACTGACACTTAAAGTGATGGAATGGTATGGTGTGGCGTGTTATAGCGGATGATGGGTAGTGGGAGGTGTTAGCGTGTTGTAGGTAGCGGCATTGTATAGTTTATATGGTTTAGGGTAGGAGGTTTCTATAATATGGCGCGCGCACATCAAAACACAGCTAATATAAATGGATGGTTGTAAGTGAGTGGGTGTAAGGAACTCTCGAACGACAAGAAAATAACAAAAACAAAAATTCACTGAAAATTTTTTCCACTGTTTTTCTTACTTCTTAGTTTTTGAGCCATTCATGTGTACGTTTTGCCTCCACTCCACGCCAAACAGCAGCAGCCAGCCAGCTAGCCAAGAGTGTCGTGTCGTCGTCGTTGTTGTTTTGTTTTGCTTTTAACTATCGATTTGTTGGTTTATTTTTAGCAAAGCCATTTGCATATTCCGCATTAGCATTGTGCTGTGTGTGAATATCGTCGTCGTCGAGCCTACTTTCAATAAAACGAACATTACATTTGAAAATCCTTTTAAGTTTATAGCTTTCCGTTTTATAATTTTTTTTTTTTTGTGGTTACAGCGTAAAAATGTTTGTACAGCATATGCTTGGCCTGTTTATGGTCGCCGTATGCAGCTTGGAATTGACCGGAATGGTACATGCATATCCAGCACTGCTGCCTTACATATATAGTAAGTATATTACACTTAAAAAATAAAGTTAAAAAAATGCAGCTACAAACTATTTCGTACATTGTACAAATGGCTTTTGTAAATAGTACAAAATATTTCGTAGCGCATTTTAATGAACGTTTTTTGTTTTTTTTTTTTTTTGAGTGTACATATGACAAACTCACTTTATCAATATATTCAATCGTTATTTAGATCCCTCCAACGAGCATCATGCACGCAATATGAAGCGTAACGAAATCGTCAGTTTTCCCATGGTAAATTACACACATACAAAACTACAAAATCTATGATTGATTATGTTTATTTGATTTTTCTCTTGTGCTATGTATAAAGATTGAAGACGATGTCTTGGAATTGGAGCAATTGCGTAGTAACAATCAACAAAGTGCAGCAGAAGAGACTGTGGCCATTAAACGACAGTCAGAAACAACCGCTGAGCCAGATGAAGCTATAAATGAGGAAGCAGCAGCTGTAGTGCCACCAGATGATGTAGAGGAAACTATCAATCATACAAATACATTGCCCGATCTTGAACGTCAATTGGAGTTAGCCACACCGTTAATGTCCGGCAGTGCAAGTAGCAGCAGCACTACAACTACAGCGGCAGCAGCAGCAGCTGCAACGGAATCTAAAGAAACTGATGAAGGTACACAAGTTGAAGAACCAAAAGTAGTTTCTAAGCCATCACCAACACCGCCACAGATTGTTGAAGCACCAGCGCCACCAGCTGGAAAGGTAAATATTTTTATGTTTTTTTTTTTTTTTTTTGTTTTCGTTTTCTTCTTTGTATAAAGTATAGCCGCGACCCTAATCCCAAAAAAAAACCACTTCCAATCCAATTTCCTTTCCATAGGCTTTCTATGGTGCTGCACGTTTAGCGTTTGGTCAAAATCCAGAGGTATTACCTACATCGTCAACAACATCGACTACAACAACAACGGTTCCAAGTACAACGTCAGCAGCAGCAACCACAACAACAACTTCAACTGCTGCAAGTCCTACAACCACAACAGCAAGTAGCAGCAGCGTAGTTAAGGATGCGTCAGTGGACGAAGATGCAGATGAAACCGAAATTACTGATATAGCCGGCGATAATACAGAACAAAAGCAGATAGCCGAAGCTGAAGCCGCTGTCTCAGAATTAGCAAAAGCCAAGGCAAAGAATCATTTAAACAAGGAAACAATCGGCGACATTTTAATCGATCAATTAAATACTGCAGCCAAAACAACGGAGCGTCGTTCCAGTATGCAATTGTCACCCAAGGTGCTGCATGAAGCTATTTTGTCAAAAATTCAATTCATATTTTTGACTACGTTTAACAAAAAACAAAAATTTTTTAATAATTTAAACATTTTTTTGTTCGCAGACAGCGCAAAGTCTTTTGCGTAATCCAAATGGACAATATTCCTCATTTGATATGGCGCAATATGTTTTCTGGACCGGCGATGAGGCAGGTGTAGCGCGTGCTGTTGAAGAGCTTATAGATGAAAATCTGGTAAGCCTTATTTCGAATTTTGAATGTGCACATTAATTTATGTTTGATGTATCAAATTGTAGATTACACGTGAAAATGCTTTGAAATTTTTGCGCGATATACGTTTGGGCATTGAATTTCTACAGCGTTCATATGCTAATCGCATTTTCCCGGAAGAATTGCGTCAAAATCATTTAAAGCGTAATCACATTCCGGCACATACTACAGCTAGTACTTCAACTACTTCTACAACGACAACATCAACAACTACAAGTACCACAACTGAAAAACCGTTGCCGTATTTACAATTGGAACAGGAATTGGAATTGGCACAGCCGGAAGATGAACAGCACACGGAACACGTGACAAAGTCACTTGAAGGCTTTACATTCTGGAATAAATTGCGTGAATTAAATGAAGATGGCAGACAAGGTGTGTGGTTATGAAATAGTTTTAGAGTAATTCATCTAAACTTATAGTGTGTAGATTAAAGTATTTGTCCTGACTGACTGAGATTTATGATGTAAGAAAGGGACTTTGGACCATTTTAAGCAAGTGAATAATAGGGGCTCTGAAACCGTTTTATAGAATTCCGGTATATAATTGATAGACCCAAAAACTTGACATTTGCAAACACAGAAGAACGTTCAACAAAATTTTTGAAATGATTTAGTTTGTTTCGGAATTCGGTATTCATAATTTCTATTCAATTTTAAAACCTCAGTACCAGAGTGGGCTAGGAGGTAAATTTTGAAAGGCTTGTAAAAAACGCATGACGATCATCCTCTACAAATCTCGAAAGTGAAACACAAGCAGCTCTTTGATAGATTTCAGCAACGTTATAGTATGCAATTTTCAAGGTAGTGGCATATTTTGACAAAGGTTGTAAATACTTTGATCACGACCATTTTAGTGCCTTAAATGAAAAGCATTTTCAGAACTTAGTAATAATTCAATTTTTTTTAGATCTCACCGACTATGATGATACTGCTGGACGTGCAAAAATTGTAGAGTATCTATATAATGAATATACACTCGAGGAGATACTGTATAAGTTGGCCAAGGTAAGTGGAAAAAGATTAAAGAAAATATTAAAGTTTCATTTCAAATAATATTTTTACTTTTAAAGGTCATGTTTGCTCAATCCTTGGCACACGGCTCTGACGAAGCACAACAAGAACTGCAAAAGCTAACAGATTTTCTAGAACGTGAGAGCAATATGGGTGTTATACCCATTGATCTGCAGAAGAAAGTTTTACGTAAGTTTTTTTTTAACTATTTTATAAAAATTTAATAAATAATTATGTTGTTTTTCTTTTTTTATTGATAGGTGTACTTCTTACTGCACTCTCCGATACGCTCAGTGAGCATCCTGAATTGTTGCCCGCTGCGCGTTTAAATCTAGCCAATCCCTACTACAGGCTTCCAATGCATATTCCAAGTCGTTAATAAGAATAATAAAACGTATCAAAAAGTAAAAAAAGTAACAACAATAATAAAATCTTAAATCTATATATATATATATACATACGTATACCAAAACACACACACACACACAACCACATTCACATGCCTATAAAAAGGAAAAAAAAATATTTGCAGCTTTTAGGCGCAAAACCGTAACAAAAAAAAAATTAAGTTTATAAATTTATTGTTGTTTGAATTAAATGTTTTAGCTTATGGAGTGTATTTTAGCGTTGGTAAAATGATATCTGTTCTATTATATATGTATAACTTTTCAGCTTTTTTTAAAAGTGTATAAAAAGACTCCCAGTGATATTTTTAAAAAGAAGAATAATGGAAATAATGGAAGAATATGGAATTTATTAAGTCAGACTTGCGCTGTTTAGAGCTTTTTAAACAAAAAAAAAAAAAAAAAATAAATAAATAAATAAAAAAAGATATATACCAGTATGTTTGTGAATCTATTATATATTATATGTATATGCCTAGTTTATATTTTATTTATTAGTTAGGATCAATTGAGGTTGAATTAATAAATCAGTCAGAACAATTTATGTTAATGTGAAGCTAGAAAAAAAAGTTATTAAATTCAAAATTTTTGTTTTATGCATATAAAAAAGTAAATACAATAATAATCTGCATAAAAAAATAAAATAATAAAAAAAGGATGCTTGCATCACAAATAAATATATCTCTATATATGTATATGTATAATAAATTAATCTGTTGCTTGCTATTTATACAACAAATCATTAATTAATGGAGATACATATTATAAATAAATAAATATAGGTACATATATGTATATAACGTGAAAATATATACGTAAAATTTATCATAAAAAAATAATCAAAATATCGATTGATGTGTGTAAACAAAAACAAACATATACAAATAAAAAAAAAAATTTAGTGTTTAGTAAACAAATTTTGAGTTTTTTATAAATTGACTTTTAACTTAACTAAATATTTCAAAAACCTAAAATTCAGAGTTTGGTATAATTCGAACTTAAAAAATTCATAAATTTCTACGAATTTAAATGTTATGACGATAAGACTACTAGAACGAAAGATACAAATGAAATAGGGATTTTATATTTGAAATACCAGAAGTTTTTAGATAACAATATCTTCAAAACCGTTTTTGAATTCTACATGAAATTTTACATTAAAATAAATAGTATTAGCCTTAAATAGTATATAGAACACATAAATCAAAGGAAATGTTTTTTTCTTTATGTCAAAATAACTATGCCGACTAGTGTATGACCCTAAGGGAGACATATGAACTTGAGATTAAGCAAATTAGCTTGAGTAGGATCCAATAAACTTAAGAATGCTATTTGCTTTTAATTCTAAAAGTTAGGACTTGGGCTATTTCAAAAGTTTATAAATACAAAAAAAAAAAAAAAAAAAAATTTTTTTGCAAATATTTTCAAACTGGATTTATTTTAATATATATCAAAAAATTATTACATTACAATTACGCTAATAGTGATAAAAAATTGTTCCAGATTTTGTATTCAATTATATCTCCTTTTTCTTTTCATCATTTAATGCTACTCTTTCCTCAGTCTTATCACCGCTGTTGCGTTCAAATTCTTTCTCTTGTATCATTTTTTCAATTTTCTCACGCTCTTCCGGATCCATATCTTGAGCATATTGCCTTGCTAGCTCCTCTAAACGGCGTTGATTGTTTTTTAAGTGACTAGGTAACCAGAATATAGTTTGTACCATTCTAAAAAAAAAAAAAAAAAAAAAAAACATTTTAAGCAGTTAAGCTAAGAAGATTGGTAAAATTTTATATTTACTTAATAAATATGTAGCCAGAGAATGCTAATAGCAAACAAAGGCATGAAGTTTTCACCATGGTCCAATAATCGACAACCACTTGCTCATGTTTCATTTTGTATATAATTTCTTTGTTTTTTAAACTTTCTTCCTAATTGAGTTACGCAGCACTTTAATGTAGTTTCCTTCGCTATTCAGTTAAAACTATGAGCTGTTCATTTAAAATCTGTGTTCAATATGGTGTTCCCTGTTGTGGTCACTTTCGAGTTGTCATGGTTTTCAATATTTTTAATATTAGTTACACGTGTGTACATGTAAAATAGCCACATACTAAATGGAATGTTTGTGTGCGTATATGCTACAATTTAAATTTCGATGACAAATCAATATGAGAATATAATGAATAAATAAATATATACGCTGACAGCTTTAAAAAAAATTGATAAAGTTTTTAATTGTAATTTTTTATTTAAATTCAAATATTTTAACTACTTTACATAATTTTCTTGTTCTATAAACCACTTAATGTTGTATCTAGTTCAGTGGTGGGCACATACGTATTAAATTTTTTCCAGATATAAAACTTTTCCCATTAATTCGATTGACTAAAATTCGATAAAAACACTTTTAATGTAACCTACATAAGTAGAAAATGATTAGAATCGGGACACTATATCGGAGGTCCAAACTATTTTTTTTGAGCTCACCCCCTAGGTTTGTTTTATATTGAAAATAAGAACCCCCGTTTAATGGTACCTCAAAGCCCCTGAAGCTTCTCATGTGCTTAACATGGGAATTAACACTTTTTCGTAGATTTAATGTAGAAATCTGGAAAATGAGTATTTTTTAACCGGATAAGCACGTTTCTCTTCATTCCAGGTTTCTACATTAAATCTACGAAAAACTGATTTTTCTCATGTTCATATAATACATACAAATTTCAGTGGCTTGGCGGCATCATTAAATATTATCCGTAAAAAAAAAAAAAACGGGTCCTTCTTATATTAAATTAAATTAAAAAAAAAAATTAAAATACTTTTGGGCCCTTATCTTATATATTTGGTAAATTAAAATTAAAAATAAAAATTCTCTTCCCGATTCCGGTTTATGTTAGCTTAATGTTTAAAACAGACGGTTTTTTTGTTGAAATATTAACTTGAAGCACTTCTACAATCAACTGAATGGCAAGTGTGTCTCATTAGCACGAGTTACTATATTTAGCCGTCAAAACAACTGATTAGGAGTTGTTGTATATGGATCTCAATTAAAAAGTAAAAATACTATCAAAGCAAAATGAAAGGAATAAGAAATTCAGATAAGATTCAAAATTATTTAAACTATAAATTTCGCCATTCGATTTAAATCTCGGTTTCTGAAAAGTTTACTTGCAGCCATAAATTAAATTAGCTCTGAGGGGGTATAAACGCACGTGTCCCCTGATTTTGCGTTCTGCAAACTTATCAAATAACTGTAAATCTTTGATTACGGTACTTCACAATCTGAATGATAATGATAATCAAAAGTAGCGCTTATCATCATAAATGTTTGGTATAAAAGCGGTTGAGCGTTTTTTCTTTGCAATAGTACTAAAATGGGAATCGAAGTGAAAATTTATGTTACGTGTCTGCTGGCACTACTTGCTGCCAGTGGAGCACTAGCAGGAAAGAGACCAATTTCAGATTGCGTAAGTGGAGTACATAAAATTATTGAATATAAATCTAATATTTAAAATATAATAATGTAGGGTGAACGCATTCTGGATGATGGCTATCCAATGGAACGTCACCAGGTTACCACAAAGGATAATTATATACTTACAATGCATCGCATACCATACTCTCCAAGAACGGGTGGGTCAACTGGCTCACGTCCAGTTGTTTTCCTAATGCACGGTATGCTATCCTCCTCATCCGATTGGGTTCTAATGGGTCCGGGTAAGTCATTAGCCTATATACTCGCCGATGCCGGTTATGATGTTTGGATGGGCAATGCACGTGGCAATACTTATTCGAAAAAGCATAAATATTTATCCAGTTATGTGCAAGCGTTCTGGAACTTTAGCTGGAATGAAATTGGCATATATGATGTGCCTGCTATGATTGACTTTGTGCTCGCAAAAACCGGCAAATCACAATTGCAATATGTTGGTCACTCGCAGGGTACAACTGTCTATTTGGTTATGATGTCGGAGAAGCCATCGTATAATGCTAAAATCAAATCTGCACATTTACTTGGTCCCGCTGCATATATGGGTAATATGAAGAGTCCCATGACGCGGGCGTTTGCACCATTTTTGGGACAGCCCAACGCTGCTGTAGACGTTTGGGGCTCATTGGAGTTCATGCCAAGCAATGAATTCAAACAGGATTTAGGCATTGCGATGTGCCAGGCTAATTCACCCCATGTAGAGTTGTGCGCTAATGAAATTTTCTTAATTGGTGGCTATGACACGGAACAATTGGATAGAGTAAGTGAAATTATTTATTTTTTTACTTATTTATTTATTTAATTTTTTTTTTGGGGCGCAGGAACTTATTGAACACATTAAGGCTACCTCACCGGCTGGCGCTTCCGTTAATCAAAATCTGCACTTCTGTCAAGAATTTAACTCTGGTAAATTTCGTAAATTTGATTACAGCATTATACGTAATCCTTGGGAATATGGTAGCTATTTCCCACCCGACTACAAACTAGAGAATGCAAAGGCACCAGTATTGCTTTATTATGGAAATAATGATTGGATGTGCGATGTACGTGATGTAAGACAACTACGTGATGAGCTACCTAACATGCGATTGGATTATTTGGTGCCATTCAAAAAATGGGCACATTTAGATTTCATTTGGGGCACTGAGGCTAAGAAATACGTTTACGATGAGGTACTCAAGCAAATGAGATATTATGAATAAGCACAACAAATAATTGCGAAATATTATAATTTATTTTAATAAATTATATTTTATTCGACATGCGCATCGATTATATATTTAAGTTTTTCCTTATCAGCATGCTGTACAGTTGCTATTATGCGATAAGCGCCCGGTTTCAGGAATTTACGAAATTTATTTGTATCCAGCGGATAGTTTTCAATGACGTAGTCATTCTGCGTAACTGGACATATATCGGGATCAGGTGCATTTCCATAGTTCCGAAGTGTATCATAGAAATAATTTTTGTAGTAGCTTTGCATTATTTTACATACACCACTAATGGGTAAATTAAAGAATTTTTTAAATTCACCGCCATCATCGGCTTGACGTAGTACCGTAATATTGACCTATAAAATAAATTTGTAGAAAATATCTAATCAATAACATTTAGGGACCCTCACATGAAGGGAATGGTAGTAAACCGTAGGTTATTGATCGGTGCAAAATTATAGGCTTTAAATCGCTTAATGAAACTATAAAAACTTACCACCCAATCATTATCAAAATTCACAACTTGCTTCACTTTGCCACTGATGATTACTACGCCATTGCGATTTTCGAAAGTAAGTTCGCTCTTTAATACATCATCCGTTTCAATTATTTTATCAAGCTTATCGAATACCAAATTAAACGATTCTTCAGTTGCTGTTAATGTCAGGCCCAGCAAAAAGCTGAGGAGCAACAAACAAACGACACACTTTTGCATCTTGACTGCAATTTGCTTTTACACAGCTGGTCTATATAAAGTTAAAATAAAACGTATACGTCGCGTGTTTAGCTATTCACTAGTTTATATGTAAAAGGAAGTTGTTTTTCCACTATAATCTAAAAAAAAAATCATTTAACAATAAATATTGGGATTTTTGTTTTTTTTTTTATTTCAAAGCAGTCTTAACAATTAATGCAACAACAGAGATAGAAATGATAGAAAAAACAGCATGTTTTACTATCTTTTTTTATAACAACATTTACAGAATTAAATTATTATGAAACCGAAATGCAATATTCAAAAATATAAGAATTAATTATTGAAAAGCGTTCTTTTTTTTATTTTATCTGAAATGTACTAGAAAATTATTTATGCAATTATTAACTTTAAACTTAATTTACAAATAACAATTCTATTAGTTAACGCATAAAACTCTAAACTGGAATGTTAGCGCGATAGTTTAAAGTTTACAAGTAACAAACAATTATGTATTTATATATAGAATACATATGTGTATATAAATATTTTATCAATATATCTGTCAGCACATTAAAAAATGCATAAATATATATGCTACATCTCAAAAAAAAATAGTTAAAAAAACTAAAAAACACACAAACTAATTTTAAGATTTATAGCAAGTTTCAATAGTTTTGTTTTTTCATCTGTAGTATGCAAAAACCCGGTCTATGTTAACTAGTTTTCAATTTTTTTCGTTTTTTTTTTCTTCTATCTAACCGGCAACCTGTGTAGTTACCGTTAGCTTCTTAGGCTGTGGCAAATAGCCAAAATTAAGACGCAACTGTTCCAAGAGTACAAATGTGAGTATTGTATGTGGACCAAGACGCACAAAGGCAGGTACATAACCCTTGAAGAAACCAAGCGGACCAAGTTTTGCTGTATGTTTAACAATATCCAAAAGACCATTAAATTCACCAGGTTTGGCATTCATGGAACGTGTTTTCAATACATCCAATGGTTGCGTCATAGTTGTGGCAATAGCACCGGCTATAAGTGATGCTGTAAAATGTGTACGCAAATCATCATTAAAGTATGGCGTTGCAAGTAACATTGACTTGGATTGATCGTAGAAAGCAATTTGTCCAATGGTCATCATAACACCACGTGCTGTGGCCGTTGTAGCACCGGAAAATAAACGTTTGAAGCCTTCATGACGGTAGACTTTTATAAGGCCATCAATAGCATTTTTGTAACTGAAAAGAAACAAAAAAAATATTAAGAATTTAATTAAGTTAGGATTAGAGATGGGCAGGACTAATGGGACAACTATAGGATGTTAGGGAATAAGAAAGACTATCAAAATTAGAGGACAGAATGGGACATTGGTCAAGTCCCGACAATTTCGAAAATATAAGATAATGTTCATTCCAGATTTATGCTGCACACAATTATTCTATTAAAATCAAAAAAATAGTAAAAAAAAAAGTCTAAAACTTGAAGTAAAACCAGTGTCCGATTGGGATATTGTATTTAGAATATCATAGATATAATCCATACTAAATTTGGTGCATCTAGATTAAATAACAAAAAAAGTTTCACACAAAAACCCAAATATTTTGGGAAGGCTAGTATGAATGCTAACAATTTAAATTGGTATGGAAAAAATGTGTGATGTTAGTAATCTTTCGACGGTTTTAAAGATTTTAATTTTAAGTTTGATTACTGTAATTGTAAATCTGAATGAGCGGTATCAAATATTTAGTCCCGATCCCGCGCATCTCTAGATTACATCTTAATATAATTTATAAATTTTGCATACTTGCGTCGCTGTTCCGGTGGTAATTTAACATCATTTTGCATGCGCACGTTTACCATATCAGCGGGTGTGCCAACAATGCCACCAAATGTGCCTGTTTACAGAAAAAAAATGTTTTTGTCTATTAAAAAATTTGCATAATTGTAATTATATTTTCAACGCACCTGAAATTCCGGCTAGTGCAACTTTTCCCATAAATGTATCAGTGGATATGACATCCTTGCCAGCTTCATAGATGCCAAAACGTGTCATTGAGTAGGTCATTTGACGCAACACTGAGGCGGAGAGTCCATTGTAAAATGCCAGCACACCTTGCTCGGCGACTACTTTGCTCATTAGTTGCGGTATGGAAAGTTTACCCTTTTGTTGCGTTTGTAACGTCACTTTAATTAGATCTAAAGGATGTGTAAAACAGGCAGCGCCCGCGCTAGCCAAACCTCCAAAATACCAACGAGCAACATTTTTTGGATCGGGCATGTTGACTTTATTTGTCTTTCCTTGTTACACTGTGAATAAAATGAAAAATTGTATTATAACCACTTAAGCTTGTATGCAATGTTACACCTTATTTGCACAAAACTACACCTTTCACTGCTGCTCCTGCTAATACTATGTCATTTCATTGCAAATCCTTTGGCACTTAGTATATGTACATATTACTGAATGAATGGGATTAAGTCATTATGTTGTATATATTTTTACTTTTGCCACGCAAAAAAATAACTTACACATACAAACGCACGCGGCAGTGCGTATGTCTATATAACCGGAAGCAGGAACCTATAACTGCGCATTACGCAAAAAAGGACGAAACAGCTGACTTGCTGCTGATATACTAGAAAGCTTAATATTTTCTTGCTGTAACGGCACAACTTTTGAGTCACCTTGTAAACTTTGGCGCGAAATTGTTTGCACTTGACGTAGCAGCATAGGGTACAGGGTGTAATATTTGATACTGGGTACTGCGTTAGACTACAAATGCACATCTCTAGTTAAAAAACACCCGGTGGCTTGTATTGCGAAAAGTAAATTGGTTCATTTTGCAATTTTTTAATTAATTAAAGATAAATAAAAGTTGATTGCTGTTGTTTATTAATAAAATTGTGGTAAGCAATAAGTGATTTATGTATATGTAGTTGCAAATAGTTTCGAGTTTGTGCTGCTTCTTTCTTGTTTTGGTGCAAAACCTACGCAGTCTGTTTTGTTTCCTTTACACAGTGCACAGTGGTTCGTTTTTATGTGAAAAATAAGTGAAAGTTTGAAATCATTTTTAATTGGGAAACTATATATGTGACAAGTCCCGATTTTTTAAAAACATATTAGTTGTTCCAAAAGAAGAATTATCGCAGTTAAGAGACCACGGTTTAAATATGTTAATTATTTTTTTTTTATCTCTATGAAGAGTCAATTTGAAACTAGCTCTACGTGTATTTGTTTTTGTTTTCTACCTAGCCATTCTCTCTTCTGTGATAAGGATTTTGGTGACCGTCGGCATTAGTTGACATTTAGATAGACGTACACGCTTTTAACGACACTCATATGATCGCTTTAATAATATTTTTTCTGATAAGCACAATCGTTATGAGCGGTATTTAATTCGGTATTATATACGCTTGTAGTAACATAACTATAAATGTACTGCAATAAATAAATATAAAAATGTTGTTTTGTTTCATGACACATAAAAAAGTTTTATTATATTTTGTTTGCAGTAAAGTACACAAGTCGCCATAATTATTTTGAACTTTATCTTTTGATTTACATGTACACAATTTATAGCTTTTTCGATCTATTGTATTGAATATCCATTTTTTATTGTAAGATTTCATGTTTATTCCAAAAATAAAATCAAATATCTACTTTTTAAAAATAAAATTAAATGCTGATATCTTTGGTTCTGATGGTCTGATCGTCAAAAATATAACTTAAGATATTATTTTCATTTCAATCATTTAAACAATATTTTGGCACCAGATTAGTGGTATAGAAACTGTATTAAAATATTTGTTTGACTAATATATGTAGCTCTAAAATAGTATTTAATTGAGTAAATTAATCAAGGAAAATAAATGTGGCAGACAGACTTTAAAAAAAAAAAAAAATGTTCTTATTAACTTTTCGTAATTTTAAACCGCATCAATTTTTAAAAAAACATTTATCAATTTTTATGGTAAAACAATTTTGTACACCCTTTTTCACATGCAACAATCTATTCACTGTCAATGTTCATAAATTAATATTGTTTATAAATATACATACAAAATATGTTCACTTTCTATGTTTAGCGTAGCTGCTGCTTTCGACCAATAGAATTTTGTATATGTACATAAATTAATATGTACACCGTTGGTTATGTATGAAAGTCATAAAGATGATCAGAATACTCTCTGAAAACTTTTTTATTAAATTTGTTTTTTAATTTTAAAATATATTTTTTTGATATCACCACAAAAATTTCATTCAAAAATTCGCGCCAGAAAATGATTGTCAAGGCACTCGTGGCGGCATTTTAAAAATATAAATATCAGTCGCATGCAAGTATATATGTATGTATAAAAGAACTTGTTTTCTTAAATATACATATTTATGTACCAAAAAACAAAACGCACGCTCACCGGCAAACGTTGCGTAGTATCTAACCAAACTAATAAACGATCTTGAACTCGTTCAAAGTCAAATGCAGTTGTATCGCCTGATCGATCTACAGAAAAAATATTCCAGCTGCCAATATTTTGATACTCCTATGGTACATATACATATATGTATGTATTTAGTCTAATAAAAAAATCCGTACCTGAAAAAATCGCCTCGGATGTGTTTGTGAATGATGTGCAGTATCATTTCGAAATTTATACGCGCAGCGTTATAAATTGATTGCATGAAGATTTGATTTAAAAGTTTTAACATTTTAAGAAGATTATGATAATGCCTAGGACGATACATAAACATTTACAATTTTAGTTGGGAGCTTTTATACACTTTTTGACTCATTTCTCTTTGGGGATTTTACAAAATATTGTTATTAATAGTCTTCTTGTTTATAAATAGATAAGACTGATTGTAAATATTATATAGTAAATATATTTTAAAAAGAAATGTTTTAACTTTTGAATCCAATCTGTGGATAACACACATACAAACTGCGCTCTTCGATTTCGTTGTAATTTATGATTTCATACTGGAAATTGCATCACTGTAAACAATTTCAATTGTTGTTGCAAAGTTGTATGCGAAAGAGCGAAAAAAAGAGAGGCAGAGAGACTTTTCGACTAGCTTTACCTTGAAAAATTTACAGATGATCTTAACAGATTTTTGTTTCTTGTTTTTGTTAACCTGTTGATTTTTTTTAGCACAATATTTTTACAGCGAAATAATTTTATTTTTTAACAAATTTAGTTTTTATTAAAAATTAGATGGACAAACTTTTGTTTTTATTTAATACAATATTTGAAACTTTCGACTGGAAAACAAGAAACCGCCAACAAATCGATGTATTGATGGAGCAAGCGAACCGAAAGACGTACAACAAAAAATTATACCGCAACGTTTAAACGCGAAATGCCTACTGAACTGATCGTGTGAGCGTTGACGGCAAACAAGCAAATTAAATGAGTTTTTTTTATTGTTGTTGTTATTGTTGGTGTTTAAGTTAAATTTTTATTGTTGTTGTGTCTATGGAGGCATGTCAGAAAGCGAGCGCCAAAATATTATGGAGCAGTAAAGCTTAGCGTATTGTATGCGATAAGGGAAAAGCATGGGAGAGGAAGAGAGAGAGAGAGAGAGAGAGTAGCAGAAAGTTCAAACAACAACACGTAACAGCTGTGTGATGTTTGATCATCAAATCAAAAAAAAAAAAAATATATATATATATATGAGTTCAAAATACAAAAAGAGAGCATAGAGCTGGTTTTATAAGCGTTGCAAAAGGGGTTTTACGCAGTCTACACTTAATCTTTTTGTGGCACCCTTTTTTAAAATATTATATTTTGACTACGTTTCTTACTTTATATTTACTTTTTGAAATTATCAAAGCTTTTTGATGTTTATGCCCTTCAATCGATTTTTATTTGAAGTGTTTTATTAGTTGTACTAAAGGTTTGTAACCTTATATGAATCTATTTGTTATCTGTAATGTATTTTTTAGGATCTAAAACATATACATCTGTTTTGTTATTTAACAAACAATCAATCAATCAATCAGTTTTATCAACAGATTGCTATTTATGTTATTGAGAAGATATTATATGGGACTCATACCATACATAACACAACACAACACCATATGGATTTTGACAAGGGTTCAAATCGATGATTTGATATAAAGATAGATACGAATACATATGATACACACAATACGTTTGGAATAGATTCGATTTCTATAAGTGAACGCGTATGATGCCAAAGTCTCTTTTCTCAGGAACTGTTAGCTTTCTAATGATAGTAAAGAGTAAAACATATGATAATCATGAAACAATGTTCAGAAAATTTACATATAACGTATATAATTTTCGTTCTAATTGAATTTTTGATATTGTTATTTTATTTTGTCCCGCTCTATGATTGGCATGTGAACGTCATAATCAAACAGGAAAAGAATTTTAGATGTTGAAAATAAATTTACTCTTGTGCTCACTTCTTGTATTGATTTTATGTTCATTTGTTAAATTATTTTTATAGTTATGTTTTGTTGTTTTCATTCATTGATCTTGACGTTGTTGTTTCTATGCCGCCCATTTGGCATATCTTCTCTCAATTTATATACATTTTTGTTTTTGTTTTGACGATGGCGCTCCCGGCCTATAATTTTTGCGGGCTTTTAGAACACTCAGAGAAAGATTTTAACAACAGTTGAAGCGTGCGCGTTTTTGGTTGAAGGTGACAAAACAAATTAATGTTCCTATTGAGCATTTGGAGATAAGAAGAGTATTTAAGAGCGTGAGTGGTCAAATAAAAAGTAATTATTTCGATAATCATGAATTGAGATATGAAGATATGATATGATGAAAGCCATTTCAAGATTTTTTTAAATATTAGAACTAGACACTTGTTTTTTTTTTTAATTAATAAAAAAGGTTTAAAACAGCAGTTTTGGAAATTTGAAATTCCATTTTAATTTTATTTTCAAAAACGAATTTTTGTACTAATTGCTAAAATGAAGTGTTTTTAAATTAGAAAATATTTTTTAAAATATATAAAGTACCAAAAGTACGTACTTTATATTATTTATTAATTTTTGTAGTATTCCAAATGTAATGTTTTATTAACAAATTTAATTAAAACTAGTCAAGTGAATGCAAAAAAATATGTGTTTCAAGTAGGTAGGATATATTACTTCATCTATCAGATTTTAATTTTTTGTATTAATTTTTGGTTTAGTTTACAAATTGCAATTTGAATTGAACTGAAGTGCAATATTGGTTTTTATGTTTTTGTTTAAGGCAAACAATTTTCAGTTCGAAGTCACGCGATGTTTTTTTTTTTTTTTTTTTTTTTTTTAATTCACTCGCTCCATACATATTTTTGTTATATTTTTATTAGTTTTTAGTGTTGTGGCTGGCCTCGTTTATTGACTTAATTAATTCGCAGAGTGCTGTGGATTGATATTTTGTGCGACTTTAAGCGTTTTTAAATAATCGCTTTTTTTTTTTTATTATTGTTGTTTATGCCTGCTGTTTAATTTTTTTATATGCTGTTTTAATTAGCTTTAATTAGCTTAAAGCACACTTATAGCAACTAGCAGTCAAAATCAACAGTTTTTAGTATGTTATTTTTAAAAAATATTATTGTTGCTATACTTTATATTCTGAAATTATGCCGATAGACTTAGACATGGCATTGCAAGTTTTCCACCTTTTAATAAATTAAAGAAGTCCCTTAGATTTTGTTCAGCAAAACTTATCGACCCTGACCGTCCATAAGGGTAATTAGTTTTTATACCCGCCACACATAGTATATTCTTGATCAGCTCGACGAGACGAATCGATCTAGCCATGTCCGTCTGTCAGTTTATTTCAACGCTTTTTATTCGGAAATAGATATATTTAGCTGAAGTTTGAAACCTAAGTTTTTCTTAGCTTTTCTCGGTTTGAATTTGAAAGTGCCACGCCCCACACAAACTAGCCGCCTATTTTACAATTTTTTATTATAATTTATAATTTACGAATGTATACACTTCAATATTAAATTTATTCAATATCAAAACCAACTTACCACGCCCATTTCTTAGGTATAGCCCCAATACAAACATTTTCGAATTTTTCTATAAAAATAGTAATTATACATGAAAATATTCACTTAAAATTGACAAAGAAACACATCTTATATCATACTATGTACACACTACCGATATAATACGGTTCGGGCCACCATAACATATAGCCCTATACAAACTTACCTCTCATTTTCTTATATTTAAGAGAAAATTATTGTTATATCTGTTTTAGTTTAAAATCTGATACCAATATTGGGTATAAACTTAATTTGTGTCAGACCATTAATGCCCTCCCAACCCATCTCGAAGTTCTATCTAGTCCATTGATTATCATACATAATCTATTTTAAAATTCGTGTGTCGGGTATTTAAGCTTCGGTCCAAGTTAACGTTTTTCCTTGTTTTTTTTTTTAATAATTAACTTGATATCGCAAACGGTTTAATTAATTTTACTTTAGCAAGTTTCATTCAGTTCATACCAGTCAATTTTACTTGCTGCTAAACATTAAAAAAACAACAAAAAAAAAAACTAAAGCAAAAAATTGAAATTTCAAATAAGTTTTTATATATACAAAAATTAAAAATTAAGGTGTATGTTTGTATTGAGTTATGAGATAAAATGAGCTTGACAATTTAGTTTCAACATGTAAAGGATCGAGAAAAACTTAGGATTCAACTTTTACAAAAATATCTTTCGACTACTAGATAACCTCTACACTCTGGGCCAATTTTGGTAGTCTTATCTTATATAGTTTCATAGTCTTCTGTCAGTCGTATTAATTTGCACAAACTCTGTGTTTTTCTTATCAGTTCGATATTTTACAATTTATTTTTCTGCTTCTATATAAAGTTTCATTCTGCATTTTATTAATTTTCATTTTTTTTTCCAAACAATTTATTTCTTTTTTGTCATTTTCATAATTTGCTGTGGCGCCAGTGCAACTGCTATAAATTAATTGACATTTTGAACTCACTTAAGCAGACGGTCACGTGTGCATTTGACATAATGTTCAAGGCGACACTGGGCAGCAGTTAATCAAAAAGCAACAAATGCTTCGCAGACCAAACTATTAAATTTACTCGGTTGGGTTGCAGTTTCATGCAAATATGTACATTTTATGGATGTGCGTGTCAATGGAGTGAAAATATTTATTTATATTTTTTTTTTTGCTATCGACCTGTAAGCCGCACGTGTTCAAGAGTTGCACATAATTTTTTTTTGGCAGCGCTCAATAAACGTAAAATTAATTGTTGTTCTTTGTTTTATTCAGATACATTAGTCATTTTTTAAATTAAAAACGTAGCAGTAGGCGTTAAAATATTGAAAAAGAAAAGAAAATAATAATTGATTCAAATACAATTTATCAAATTATTAATTGGTCTTCTATTTTATTTGTATTTATTTACAGACGACGACATTAAAAAAAAAAATACAACAATACACAATGTCTACTTCAGTGCTATTGGCTTGCGGATTAAACGAACAAAAGCTGCCGCCCTTCGTACACATCAGCGAGGAGTCAAGTGTCGATGGCAGTTTTCTAATTAGCTGCATACTTGGGCAGCGTTTGCGCATCTCGAATGCAGGCACGCTGCTTGTCTGTCTGCAACATCATTATCAACATTATTTCAATGCAGGCATGCGCCTTGGCTATAATAGTAATATCTTTTTGGGCAAAACGCTGCATGTCATTGATCCGTTGCAGGATATAACATCGAATGGTTTTGGCTCCAAATGGCTTGCAGACGGTGGCAGTCTATTGACTGAGTTGCTGCTCACCGAAATACGTGAACAGCTGCAGTTGAATTATAAAAATCGCATTAATACAACTGTGCTGATTGATAATCTTTCGATATTATTTAATCTGGGTGCTAGCAAAGAGTCCGTGCAACAATTTTGTCAAGCCTTGGCAGCGCTGCCAAAAGAATTCGAGAATTTAACAATAATAACAAAGCTGAGCAATAGCGACATTTATACGCTGGATGATAATAATGTTGCCAAATTGAGTGATTTACGTATAAGCGTACTAAAATTGAAAAGCGGCGTTTTTCGTGAGGTTGATGGCAAATTGCTTATCGAACGCATCGTTGAGGAGGGTAATTTCGAATGCGAACAGACACGCAAAGAGATATTATACAAGGTGAACGATCGAAATGTTAAGATATTTAATCCCGGCGAGATTGGCGTTAAAGTTTGATTTTAATTGTTTACCTTTTCTTTTTTTTTTGTTTAGTAGCAGCCATTTTGTAGCCAACAAATTTTTTATTTTTTTGAATTTAAATAAATTGGTTTAAATTTTTGTATGAATATATTTTTCTGTTGGTTTTATTGTAACGTTTGAAGTTATTTACAGAGAACTGGATTGGCCGCTAGTAGATGCAGATGCTAAATTTATTCTTAAATTTGCAACTATATCCAATGAATTGTTTAATGGTTGAAGGTGAGTTTTTGATATGGACATTTTATTCCAGAATCCATATAGATGCATCGAAATAAAGTTTGTGTAGTCCATCTCTACAACGACTCTAAATATATTGATTTGTTATTTTTTCAATGTCACTGAAATATTTTGCATTAAGAACATTTTTTTTTGTTTAAGTACATCGTTTAATTCCTTCATGACGCATTCAAGATGAAGAAATGCTCTACTGTTTGATAAAATGAATTAACTTCGTCATAGTCAATATAAACTGGAATATTGCGTAGGTTGTTCATAATTATATGCTTCTAGTCAAGGACGAGATGTCCAATACAATCAACGCTTCATTACTTGCCTTTAAGACAAATGTATCTGCACATTTGTGGTTAATCATCGTTTGATGTCGCTGCTCAATGAGTCGTTGACTATCGTTGTCAGCTGACGTCATTGTGTCACTACTAAAGCTAACATAATGCCACACAATTTATGTCTGGTCACGACTGTGCAATTAGTATTTACAAAACTAAACAAAATACTTGTGTTCAAGGAGCAAGAAATTGTCATTAGCTACTTAAATTTTATAACGAAACAAATTGCTTTAAGGGTTGCTATGCTAATGTTTTCTCTTGACTTTGCTTAAAAAATAAAATTGTAAACGCCTGATTAAAGTTTTCTTTGGTTTTTTACGACAAATAATTTTAAAAAGTATCTGCAAGTTTGTTTTCATTGCTTGTTAAATTTATCATTGCGGTTGTCTTTATCTGTACTTTGTGGCTTTCACAGATTTGTCGCTGGCAACTTGAGACATTATTAATTGAAACAAGTGTAAACTTTTCTTGCGTTTGAAGTTTGCAATTTAGTTAAGTGCTTGCAGTGAGATATTTAAAAGGTTTTTATTTTCGGTAAAAGAAAAAAATGACAGTATAGAAAAAAATGATATACATGGCGTATGAGTAACAAAGAAATACGTATTGTATTTAAATTAAATTAGAATTGAAATTAAAGAAGTTAAATTATTTTGAGAAAAAAAAAAACTCTTCATTTAAGTAAACACTTCAGTTGCAAAAGAAGCACAATAATAACAATCAAGTGAAATATATACAAAATTTCATCAATTTATTTAATAGTTTTTGTGCAATGTAGCGTTGAAATTTCTTTGTGTTAAAAATATATACGGAAATATATCTAAGGCAACAATGCCGAAAAATGGAAAAAGGGTGCCAAAAAGTGTCGCAAACAAACGACAAACTGCGTAGTACAAAGTATAATATAATTTATATATAAATGATAAAAGGGTGTGTGTTGGCAAAAATAGACAAGCAAAAAAACAAAAAAAAAAAAAAAAATCACAAGCAGGACGTGAGCAAATTGCACAAAGTGGAAAATAAAGTCGATGGCAGAATCAAATTTCATCACAAATTATGTCAGTGAAAGCACTTAATAGCTGCAATCTGCACAATTCAAGTGGTTTGCCGGGAGAAATAAGCACATTTTGAAAAGAATGAAGCATGCATAAACTTCAATTTGGTTGTTTGTGTCAGGCGAAATGCGTTGCATGACCTTCAGTTCAATTTACGCTTCATAGCAGCAACACAAACCAGATATCGGTTCGCTTAAATATATATTTTATACTATATACAAAAATATGAAAGCAAACAAAAAACGCAGTTACAGTCAAGTGTGCTCGACTATAAGATGCGCTTTTGTGTATTCAGGCGATGCTAGTTTCTGGAATAGTTTATAAAAGCGTTGAAATTTCAAAGTTGGTCTTCGTATGAGAGGGTGCAAAATTTAGAGTACTTGGGTAATATGCGTAAAAATCATTGAAATTATCAAATCAATACACACTTAAAATATTAATTGTTATAATAAAACGTTTCTAGAGGACGTTTGGCATGTTCAATCTTTTCAGAAGATTCTTAGTTGAGTAGATTCGTATTAATTTGTATGGTCAATAATTATCATATTTAAGATAAAGATTGACTTGTGCAAATAAGTCCTTTTATCTCTTCGTATATGCCCTCTCTCTCGCACTCTTGAAACAAACATTGCTGTCAGCCTTCTACATATACACTCAATACAAATATTGTTGCATACTTTTTGGTGCGGCCATAACGTATCGGGTTACAGAAATTGAAATTGCTTTGTTTTTTTGCCACATTTTATGCTTATATGAAAATTTGTTTATTTTTTCTTTTTGCTAATATTTAAAAATAATATTTTTTATATGAAAGTATAATAAAATGGTATGATATAAAAATATAAGCACACTTATTTTTCCTTGCATGAATTTGCACAGAAGTTAATAACTTTGAAAGCCGCTTTACATAAAACCAGAAAGAACGCGGAAGTCGAGTATGCTCGGCTACAAGTTACCTTGTACCCAATCTTTATTTGTATCCCTCTACAATACCTCATTGTATTGGTTTTTACATAAAAACTTAAAAAATGGGGTATAGTTGTATGGGGGCTATACATAAAAATTTGTTGGTCCAACTCATATGGGACTATCATAGACATAATTTTTACTATATTTATTTTTTTTATGGAAAAAATTCAAAATTTACAGGTAGATTTGTATGGTTGGCCCTTGAAATGGATCTAGAGAAAAATCGTTTGTAAGTGCACACTTAACGGCTCAGATGAGTCTAAGTTTTAAATATGGTGACTCTATCTCTTATAGTCATCGAGATAACCTCTCTCCTACGCCAGACAGCATGACGACGGACAGACATACAGACAGACAGACGGGCAGACGTATGTAGCTAGTCTTTATACGATGTTGAACAGACATCTCTTAGAGAGATATTTATTTTAGTCATCAAGTCTCGAGTGATATAAAAAGACTCCAAAAAAAAAAAAAGGTTTTAAAATCCTTTGCAAGAGAAATTTCAAACTGTCAAGTCTTTTCAAACGCTTTCTACTTTTGGCATCTATTTTACTATATAAAGTCTCCCGAAAAAATGAATGCAAACTATTAGATTTGAAAAACCCAATATGAACATTTCAGAAAACCAAACAATACTCTTATTTAAAACAGCGATGAAGGGTATAAATTGCTAACAAAAAAGTTTATTAAGCAAAGCAATAGGCGCACTCGCATATAAATTTAGCTTAACGTAGTTTTTTTCCTCCAAAATGTATACGTCTCTTTCATTAGCGGTCACAAATTGTTATTGCAGATTTTTGCGTTGGACAGTTGATGTGTTGATATATGTACATAACTATGTATCTGCATACATAAATTTCTATTTTTTTTTTATAACGAATTTGCTTTTATGTTTTGATTGGACACTACTAAATGTAGCTCGCCTCTTTATAAAAATGATAATTTTGTTATATAAATTCCATTGTTTTAGCTTGTTTACGAACTATGCAAATTTTCTTCCTTTTTTTTTTTTATTTAGTTTTTTTGTTCCATTTTTTTGTCAACATAAAAGTCCGAAATTGGAATATGGAATTAATAAAAATAAACAAGAAAAAAATATTATGTTCTGGCTAAGTAACGTTGCATGTGGTTTAAATGGATTAAAAACTAATTATTATGCTAGTGTTCGTCTATTCAGTGCTTCTAATTAAAGTCATTTGTCTACTATGAATTGTATTTTTTTTTTTGGTATAAGGCCACCTGCTGTGCACTTAAGTATTATACAATTATATTCATGCTGTGAGATACATTTTATATGTATACAATATCGGGTTATATTGCCATCTGGCACTTGTGAAGTTTTTGCTGGTCTTGGCTTATATTAACAAGAGATAAAATATGCAGTTAATAGCAGTGATAGTTTCATTAGGTTATATTTGGTTTGGTTGCAAAATGTATCTGAGCTCAATTAAATCGCTTTTATTAGTCTATTTATTTAACTATTGATATATAAGTTTTATTTGTGTTTGTTTCAGTAGTATATTTATTTTATAAACTTGTTGGAACTTAAGATTTTCGGCTGCATTTCTGTGGTTTTCGTTCGCTTGATTTTCTAACGCAACACTTTTGCTTTAAAAATAAACATTTAAAACTGAATAACATAAAAGGAATGCGGTTGCCGTCAACTTTATCCTTGTTGAAAATTTTTACACCAACTAAATGTGTTTGTAAGGTGTCAGAGTCGTATGTTTTTTAAATTTATTACTTAAACTTTTCATACTTTATAGTTTCATATTCTTTTGTTGTGGAAGAACATGTACGACTACAAAGTTTATTATTGTGTAAATAAGTTGCTACATTAAAAACGATAAAAAGCTTAGAGAAACTGTTTCATAAGTTGCAAAACTAAAAGTAATTTGTCACCAAATTTAGTGAGAGCCCTCATAATGTATATATTATATTTCACTTTTGTTAATCGGTTTGTAGTTATAAAATATATATATAATACGATAAAAATCCGAATCCGAGCTAACAAGAAACAAAGAATCGAGGTTTGAAAATTGAAAACATATTAAAAAATACCAGTTTAATATGGGAAAATTAGAAAAACGACTTCATGATCAAACCGAGTGTGCCTAATTCATTGTTTTAGTAGTATTTTCATTTACTTGCATTGTAGCCTTTCAAACTAATCCTGTTTGGGACTCATTGGTTGAATGGTTTGAACGTACATAGCGGACATAGAAACATTTTTACTATTTTATACTTTATACAATTTTATACGATTTATCTTTCGCTATAAAAAGACGCATTTTACTCTATTTCTTCGTATAAATTTTAAAATATTCGTTTAACATTTGCGTGTAATAAAGTCTTCATTAAAACCACAACGCGGGAAAAAAAAACCTTATTTTCAAATATTTTTTTTTTCTTGTTTTACCGTTCAATGTTTCATAAAAACGCTTTCATAATATTATTGAAATCATATTACAAGCATATTGAATTTAAAATAAGAGCAAAACATTTACATTTACGGAAATTTATATTATATCAAGGAACATCCTTGACAATCAATATATTTACACGGCTCATGAAGTATAAAGCGTAATAACATAAACTAAAATAAAATCACATAAATAAAAACAAAATTGAGCACATAAATAAATAAAACTTTGTTTGAAATTCAAAACTCGTAAAGGATACACATATTCACTTTCCATTTTTTTAGTAGAGCAAAACAAGAAACCAGTACAAATCAGAATCATATAATACTCGTATTGAATTGAATAAATGAAAGAATAAAAGAACAAACGTTTTCCACATATTTTATACATTTGAATTCAAAGCTATCTCTTACAGTAAATTTCATTCATAACAGCGACACGTGTTGCATTCAACGTGAAATACCAACAAAAACTACAAAAGGATTTTATAGATAGTAAGCAACATTGAACAGTTTGAGCCAATTATTGATTGTTCAACGAGTGTGAATATATTGTACATTTTTATTGTATATGAGAGCAATTTATTTTTGTTTATCTTAAAAATGTTTGCATTTTATTTTGTTACATGAATTGCCTATCAGCGCGCAATGCTTATTTGCTTTTTAAATTAATAATTCATTTGTTCTTTTCTTTTTTAAAATACAACAAAAAAAAAAAAAAATGTTGTTGCATGTAATTGAATTTACATCAACTTTTATTGAGAATTTTCGTAATTTTTTTTTTTTATTGAGTTGGGTTTATTTACATTACGTTAATTTTGTAATATTTTTTTTGAAAATACCAATGATGACGCCTACACGCCTGTTACATGCTTAGTCAGCTGCAAAATTATTTACAAAACACATCACACCAACAAAATGACAAGCTTGAAAATTTTTGGAAATATTGCTAAATTGTCGCAAATTTAATATTTTTGGAAATTATATAAAACACTTTAGACATAAATAAAGAGAAGGTCACTTTCAACGATTAAAGTCCCTGCCACTTATTAAAATGTCACTGTCAATGACTAAACAGTCACTGTTAATGATTTAAAAGTGACTGTTACTGACTAAAAAATCACTGTTACTGATTAAAAAGTCACTGTTACTGACTTAAAAGTCTCTGTTACTAACTAAAATTTCACTGTCACTGACAAAAAATCACTGTCACTGACAAAAAAAATCACTGTCACTGACAAAAAATCACTGTCACTGACTGAAAAGTCACTGCTACTGACTAAAAAGTCACTGTTACTGACTAAGAAGAAGTCACTGACTAAGAAGTAACTGTCACTGACTAAAAAGTCACTGCCACCGAATAAAAAATGTCTGTCCCTGAATGAAAAATCATTATCACTGACTAAGAAGTCACTGTCACTGCCTAAAGTCCATCGTCATTGTTTAAATCACTCAAATTCTTGAAAAAACCAAATCCAATCACTACCATATGTGATAATGGTCATCTAACGTTAAAATTGTTAAAAGTTAAAACCATAGCTAAACGATTAGAATGTGCCTGAAAGAACTTCATAATTCTTTGAAAAATTTAAAAATATCTAAGCTGAGAGACTAGCATAATTCTAATGCGACTATTAACTAGTGTTGGAAACAATAGTGATTTTTGAGTCACAGATTGGCTCACACCATTCAATCGTTTCACTAGACCTTAGGATCGGTGTTCAAGCGAATATGAACGATTCGCAAATAGCGATAAAAGCACCAAGCACTAAATAATGATCAGTTTCATTGTTTGCAAAGAGCGATACCCAAATTGCCGCTAATTGAACATGTTCACTAAGTAACAAGAAAGTTTCAAATCACTACTTTGAGTTGCAGTGCGACATAACGATTTTTAAATCACTGTGAAAAAATCACCGAAAGTGATTTTTGCCAACACTACTGCTACCTACTTTCTTAAGCATTTCTTTAACTTAAAAATAAAAAAAATTAATTTTACCTCAAACGTATTCACCACAGGGACTCGAGCACACTTTTGTGTTTTGATAAAAGTAATCGCCTCACAACGGGGCATTTAAACTGATACTTTATTACGCCTCTGCCTTAATAAATGTGCTAAATTGCTGACAAAACTTTGGAAATTATGAAATTATGTAAATGACTTCAAAACGAACGAAGTAAAAACGTTAAAACAAAACACAAAAAATTAAAACTTTAACACTCAAGAGTGAAATTAATTAAGATACTTTTGGAAATTTGCACTTCATGTGCGGCATTAAGAGAACTTTTATTATTCTTGTTGTAAATATTTTCGCTTAGCAACAGGTAAATTTATTAAATTGGTCAAACAATTAGCACAAAAATATGTGTTTACTTAAACGAAATAACGCTGAGTATTAGCATTTTCACCTTTTCTTTGGGATTTGTGAGTTAATTATTTCATTACATTTTATTTTATTTTATTGTATTTCTCTCTTTATCTGACGGCGCGTGTCGTAGTCTAGAAAAGTTTTATATAGATCTGCATAATTTGATACCAGACACTAAAACACCAACAATTCAACAATTATACAAATAGAAAATGAAGCCGTTGACTTGACTCGAGTATATCCATTCCATTCATGCTTATTGTAACGATTAAAATGCGACATAAATGTGTCTTGGAAGTTTTATTCGGTTGTTGTAGTTGTTTGTTTTAGAATGGGGAAAGCTAAATGTATCTTTTATTGTCTGAGTCTGTAATTTTTTGCTTTGTATCTGTATCTGTAATTTTCTGTCTGTCTGTCTGTCTGTCTGTCTGGTTTTACCATGCGCGTAATTAAGTCAAGAATTGTTTTAGTTAACTAAAGGTATACATATATAATTGACTCATTCTGTTGGGATTATTTTTGGAATAGACTTGCAGATTTTGCTTTCATTTATTGCAATTACGTCGGAGTAAAAGTTTAAATTATAAAAAATTTAAAAAAGTATATATCTAACCTTCGGCATTTGATTTTCCGCTTAATCACAATTTAAAGTTAGATATAAAAAAGTAGATCAGCTTTAGAGATACAGCTACAATTTCGTCTGTCCGGAAAGAGCAGATTTATTTTCTCGGACCAGAAGATCCCATCATATTTATTATATAGAATTGCGGTTTCTGAAATCAATTTTTATTTTACTGTAAAACTTATATTAAAGACAATTTCGGTAGCCTATAATATCTACTAATTTATTTTTTTTTTTTTCAAAATAAATTATCATTTTGCATTTAGTCTGAATCTTTTAGGAATACAAGAAATGCTGCCGAAAAGTTTGTGTAAAAGGAAATCTTAAAATGCTTAAGAATTTTTTATTTATTCTTTTTTTTTTTTGCATTGCAATCTATAATTGTGTTTTTTTGTAATATTTTCTTATTCAATCTGAGTTACCTTTAATTTCCTGATGAAAAAAATATCACGTTTTAAGCATAAATCTATTGTTGTGACGTTTTTATAGCTGTATCGTTTTACATTGAATATTTTCTATTTGGCAAAATTACCAATAAACTTGGCCGGAAGCGTTACTTGCTAACTGAAAGTTTCGCAGAACATTTTCAACCAAGTCACTGAGTTGTCACGAGTTTGTTTCTTAATTGAAAATTATTGCGTTTTTAATAGATTTATGTGCAAAAATTGAAATCAAATTTGAATAGTTTCGGTGTTGAAAGAGAAATTTCAATTTATTTAAAAACTTTTATGTAGAGTGGTTCTCTTGCTAATTTGAATTTTAAGGTAGTTTTGAATGAACTGCAAATCAGTGATTTTCGCACTTAATTTTTTTTTTATATAGAAACTGAATAAAATGAACAGTGACGGAATAGAGATGTTGGAAAGTGAGGCCCTGTAATATATATTTTTCAAAACTGTAATACAGGGAATTGCATAGTAGACACTTGCACAAATTATGAAATAAAATAAACAAAAAATTCAGATACTTTTGTACAAATGCCTTAGATACGCTACTGTATCTAATTAATATTACTAGTTCAATTGGTATAGGGCAACCTGTTCTTGAAACTAGTTTATTGATATTCATATTTCATAGAGATTTCAATAAAATAAAAAAGATAAAAGTAAAATTGACCTAGTGTCATAAGAAGCGTGTCAATACTAATTAGTAAAGTTTCTATAAAACTTTGCCATAGCATGAAGATGTTGCAATGCAGAAGCCAAATCATTGGTTCAAGACTTTTAATTAGTTCCGCAAGCAACTTAAAGTTCTTAGATGCGCCTTGTAAAAATTATTTAATAAATAATTATGATGTTCAAGAGAACATACAAAAATAAAGATTAATTTCTTACTTTAAAATTTTACAGCAACGTGGCGTATACACAATAAAAGCAATTTATTTAAAAAGGCAACATGGCGTATACGTTTTATTAAATTTGTTTGTATACACAAATACATATAAAAAACTATCAAGACGGCAATGAGACAGGTCAAAAAAAAAAAAAAAAAAAAAAAAAAAAAACAAAAATACATTGCAGCATTTTGTTTTATTTTTAGTCGCAGATTAACAGCTGTAGGACTTGGATTGTGCTAAAAATAATGCTAAAGTTCAAGATGAAATCCAAAATAAATGAGAATAATAAAAAACAAACAGCAATTGCAGTTTATTGAACCAAACAAGAATAACATTTGTGTTCGTCCATTGCTAACAAAATATCAAAAATAAAATAAAAGAAAGACAGTTTTCGAGACTTGAGTCAAATAATTTGAACTAAAATATGTGTATGTACTTTTGTACTTTTTCGTTGTTGCTGTCTCGTTTGGGTGTATTAAGTTATTTCGACTTTTAACCGTAAGAAATGCTTAAATTAAATGTTTTTAAAGCTTTTAAATTGGCAATTATACTTAAATATAAGTGTATTTAATAACAATAGTTTGCCATTTTGTTTGTAACTTTAAATTACTTTTCACTCCATAAAGTCTTAGATATGGCCAGTATTGGGAAATTATTATTTCTGTATCTTGTGGTGTCTTTCAATTTCATACTAGTTCCGTGGAAACTTACACCAAGCTGTTTTCAAAGCTACTAGATCAGAATTAATAAACTTTATATTAATTACACTGGTCTGCAATGAACTTCTCCTTCAAAAAATTATGTTTACTGTGAAGTTCATATTTTCCTTTTTTTTTTTCTATCACGTCGATCTTTTTTACTAATGTCCGTGTGTCAGTTTGTCTGTCCGAAAAGAAATTTTGTTATACTGAACCTAAAGAGTATAAGGGTATATTAAGTTTAAGTAGACCTTATAAAGCATATATTTTTGATCAGCATTGAAAGGAGTCGAACTAGTTCTGTCTGTCATACTGTCTGCCGAATGAAAACTATTATCTTGGAGACTATAAGAGATATCGGTACCATGTTTGAAACTTAAACTCTCCTAAGCCTTCAAGAGTGCAAACGGTTTTCTCTAGACCCATTACAATGGGTACCCCCATAAAAATTTACCCCAAGATTTGGGTTTTTGCATAAAAATGTCTTCGTTTCTTATTCTAGGAAGTCTAAATTGAGTATGAATTGGTAGGACCAAAAACATTTTAAGTATAGCCTCCATACAAATTTAACCCATTTTTAGATTTTTGTATGAAAATTTAGTACAATGGGGTATGGTATTAAGATCGGACCTTACTTAAGGTACATAGAGGTTCGGTACCGAGTATCTTGCAGAGTAAACCGTTCGAAAACAAAACGAGATGGGATAAAATGGGCTCTGGGTTCGATTTTAGCAGCCCAAACATATTAACATATTAACATATTAATGTTTTATTTAAAATATTTGGCTGATATTGTCTAGTTTGGACTCGCATTTACACTTCTTTTCTAAAATTCTTCATATTAGATAAGCATGGGGAAAGATTGCGTCAGAACAGGTTACACATAGAAAGATGCAACAATGGACATGGTCACTAGCAATGCTTGCTGCATTTTGATGGTCGATTTACAGTGAAACTTTAAGTGATAATATGAAAAGAATAAAAACTATAAGAATCGTGAATTAATATTGTTAAATCTTGTTATAAACCTTTTCCAATCTTTAAATAAGAAATAAAAAATATGGTAATAAAAGCATAATTTTTCATCAAAAAGCATCGTATTCAGTTTACTTTAATTTTTTTGTAGCATACCACAAAGGCGCAGATTAATAACTAAAAAATGACTGAAAAAAGTCACTTTTATTTCTATATGATTCGTTTATACTTCTTTATTTTAATACACTAAGCGAAAAATTTTAGTTTTTTTTTTTTTGTAGAAACCATTAACTATTGAAATCAGTTTCTGCATAGTAATCAAATTATTTTATTATAACTAATTTAATCAAAAACATGTTTGGTGTATCTTGTTCTTTTGACAAGCAAAGCATGTAACAAAAAGTTTGATTTATTTTGATTGATGAATTTTTAATGATAAAAATATATATAAATTGTATCATGACAAGAAAATGTATTTCCTTTATTAGATAATATAAATATTGTTTGCAATAATATAAGGTTTTCGGGTTAAAAGGTCTGCTTAAATTAAGAAGCTGAAGTCATGTTTTGCGTGAGATGCATTGTAAAAAGATTAAAGATTGTCATTGAAACCATAAATATTTCTTGTGACTATTTTATGTATGTCCTTCGATTAACTCAAATTGATTTTTTAACAAGTAACCGAAATAATTTAATTTCAAAATTTTAGTTTAATTAAAAAATATGCAAGCACAGCATTTGGTAAAGTAACAATTTAATTTTAAATTAAAGCAGAAACTCATAGAATACAAATGAAAAAAAGAAATGCTTAAATTGCAGGTGTCGCATCGAGCTGCTGCGCAAATTGAAAAGGTTTTTCCAAAAAAAAAAAAAAAAAAAAAAAAAACAACAGAATAATAGTAGAGAACCAGTAAAAGAGAAATGCGCAAAAGTTTAAAAAACTCAGCAAGAAATTCTAGTTGAAATTATATAGTTGAAGTGAAACGACGTAAGCCAAACATAAGAAAACTTGATTGCATTTAGGACGCAGGGAGTTACCGAGTTGTCCTATAAAAAAAAAATGAAAAAGAAAAGAACTAAAGTCAATGACCAAAGCAAAGAAATGATAAAGAAATCAAGCGCAATGTTATTTTCCCTTAAATAAAAAAAATAAAGAAAATAAAAAAGCAAAGGAAATGGGCGTGAAACACAAAGTACTGATTGTAAGCGTATATGGGACGTAATATGTTGACCGTAGTGTCATATTTTCTTTTTTTTCGCTTAACACTTAGGTCATTTTCTATAGTACAATAGTTTCTTTTTAGACGTACACGTGCACGAGAAATTTGCTTACGTTGATGAGTTTGCTTGTATCTTCATATAGTGACGTATGTGTATGCAGAAAACTAAATTGGGTTTGAAAAAAAGTTTTACACTTCTAAATGAATAAAAGCGTCATCAACATTTTTTTTTTTGTTAAGAAAATTTTTGTGCTACATTGAAATTATTTAGTAAGACAGTTTGATCTAATCGGAATGATTTGTTTATATAAATCATTGCATGACAATTTTTCGATTAGCGAATTTGTCAACTTTTTTATTTTTTTTTTTGCTGACAACTTAGTTCGTTCGTTTTTGTCTGCAAAGATTTGTTTAAGTTTGAAATATTTTTCTTTTTTGTTAGTGAATCAATCTAGTCTATAAAATTTAAGTTTCAATTTGTATTTGCTTTTAAAGCTACAACATTCAAATTCACAGGAAAAATTTCATTTCTGTTGTCAAATTAAATTTTGTTTCATGGCAGCGAAATTATATTGAAAATGTTGCTTTGACTTATTTTGAAGTTTTCATTTTGTGTTTCTTCGAATTTCCATTCTAAACACAGTGCTGCATTTAATAAATTTGAATTTGAACTTGAAAACGTAACACATGTGTGGCAATTTTTATTGTCCAACCAAATTTTAGCTTTCATGAATTTTCTTAATAGATTTTCTTTGTGAACACTTTTTTATAAAATATAAACAGAATATTTGTTTCGTAAAACTTTCGCTGAGTTTGCATCAATAAACGATTTTAGCAAAGGACAAACTTTTTCGCTTAAAAAAAAAAAAGATAAATAAATTTAATAAAATAAAAATTTTTAACATGTTGTTTATACGCATTGTTTTATAATATATTTTTAGTGATTTTTGAATATTACACGTGCGTGGTTTTGAAAATGTTTACAACTTTTAACTTTAAAAATCGTTTAAATTAATTTTTTTTATACTCATCACAAAAAGTCACCTAAACGCTGATCGACGTTTGGGACAATATCAGCCGTAGTGCAAAAAAATATCGGTGATTTAAAAATTGCAATGCGCACTGCGACTGAAAGTAGTGATTTACGATTTTTTTGTTCCTCAGTGAGCATGTTCAGTTATCGGCGATTTTGTTTATCACTCTTGGCGAAAAGTAAACCTGTGCATAAATCACTATTTGCAGTCACTGCGATTTTTAAGTCACAGTCGCTGATCACACTGCGACTCAAAAAAATTTCGTGTAACAGGTATGAAAGCTTCGGTTTTACCGAATTTAAAGTTAATGTTAAATATTTTGGCTAAAATACCAAAGTGTTTACCAGCAACAGAATGTATCTGACAAATACTTTAGATCTCCGTGCGTGTTAAAGTTATTAACGCTGCTGTTTATGGTGCATTAAATTGATGAATATTAAAAACGTGACAACAACTGTGGAATGCAATAAAAACAATTTCAAATTAAAAAAAAAAAAAAAACAATTTTTTTTTTTCTATTTTAACATTTTGTTGCTTTAAATAGTAAAAAAACTTGTGGAATACATCAAAAGAAAATTTTTGAAAGCCGATTATTTCTTTGTTTTGCTTAAATCTTAAAATAAGTAACTTTTCAAAAGCATTCATGAAAATGTATAGTATATAAGAAACAAACGTACGAAAACGTTGCACAATGTGATCAAAAGTAAAAGCATTAAATCGACACGTCATGCCACAAATAGACAAAAAGATTCAAAACAAATCGATATTTTACTTTGAGCTGCTTAAAATATAGATTGTATGTTATGCAGAAGGATGCGTTACAAATTTAAATAAATTATCGTGTAAATACATAATTTGTCTTTGAGGGTGAAAATTTAACCTTAATTCATCATATTTTATTCATTTAATATTGATAAGTATGTATAATAAGCAAAAGTTAAAAGGTAAACGTTTTAGTCTTTATTCATCTGCTGCATCTGAGGCCACAGTCAATTAACAGAGAAAATATACAACGTAAGTATATAGTTTCAAATAAAACAAGAAAAAAACTTAACTTCGGTTGGACTGAAGCTTATATACCTGTTACACATCATTTGACGTTGATAGACCTTCATGTGCAGCATTTGTATTAAATTTTATTTTTAAATACTAAACAAATTAAAAATATTCTTAAAAATTTAGAAATTTGTGGTCCGATTTGAACCAATTTTAAACTGAAGATTTGGCATATTGGAAGCCATTCGCTTTATAAATACATTTTTTCCAATAAGAACTTGACAAAATGTGGGCGTGGCGCATTGATTTTGACAAAGAAAGTACACAGGATCTAGAAAAGCTTAAGTTTAAAATTTCAGCTTAATATCTTTAAAACTGAGCGATTAATCGCGCAGCAACAAACAGACTGATAGACAGACGGACAGACAGACAGACAGATGAACATGGCTAAATCGATTCGTCTTGTCGAGGTGATCAAGAATATATATATACTTTATAGGGTCTTCGATGCCTCCTTTAATGCGTTACAAACTTTTCGACAAACTGAATAAACCTGTTTTACACTATGTGTAACAGGTATAAAAATTAAAAACAAAATAACTAAATACACAAATTAAAGAGAGGCTTTTCATAAGTACATTTATACGATACGATAAATTCCCAGTGTTAATTTGAATAATTGGCGCATTCATGGAATTAATGAAACGTTTTATTTCCATTTGATGTTTAATAAACGTATTAAAACTTCTAAATCGCAATAAAGCAGATTTCAAACTAAGCAAATTTTTAAATTGATTTTAATTCAGGGCTGTAAACCACAAAAAATTGGCAATGGGTCAGTTCAGTGGTTCGTATGCTTCGAATCATTAGCTCGGTTCACGAACCGACAGTATCGAGTCAGTATCGAGACATGGTTCGGTCGGTTCAAATGGTTCAACTAATGCAAACTAATCGAAAATTGTTAATATTTAATATAAATTTCTTTTAAAGAAATGGAGAACCGGTACGAACCGAACTTTTGCCTCTTATATGGTTCGGTTTTTGGTTTAAAAACATTTTTTTTCAGAAAAACTGGTTCGGTTCATGATTCGGAGCAAACGTTTCGAAAATGATGTGTATCGGCTTTAAAATTGGTTTGCAGCCCTGATATAAATACATTCACTACATATTTTAATTCATGACAAACACTTCATTTGATGCCATACGTATTTTAATGAGATAAGAAAACTTTATGCAAAGTGCACAATTAAATTATATTATTGTACTTAGATATTTTAAGTTTAATGGTTATAGGCAATATCGTTGACATTTATGATTACTCATACGCCGTGTTTAGCTGTTTGCTTGTTTGTAAAGTGCGACATTGCTGTTTGTCTAACCGCACACAATATTTTAGCGGTATTGTGCGCGTGTCTACAGATAATATTTACTGTTGAACATTTAGTGTCTTCTCAAGTACTTTATTTTCTCTTTACAAAAAAATGTATCTGAGATTTTTTTATTGTATATTTATAGCGTAAAATTTGTCTACACTGCATAAAATGCATTAGAAACTTTTAGCGCTTTAGTTAGGAATCTTTAAGGTTCTCATATTTTGGGTAATTCCTAGTTCAAAGTCTTAAAAATAAAATCACAAAACATAAAGCCTAAAATAGGCACTTAAAAATTAACTGATAAGCCTAAACTTTTGCAGTTTTTATATGTGAAAGATGTACCACAAATAATAACATCAGAAGGGCTGACCAGACTTTTTGTGGTAAGACAATAAATGGCAAATAATTTATTAAAATACAAAGATGAGATGATTAGCATAATATGCTGCCACATGCAGACACAGTCATATTTTCAAGACACACACACAATTGGAATAGAGATTTCTTTGTTTCCAAGAGTTGCTATAAACCATAAAAAGAGGTAAACCACAGAGCAGTGATGTGATATGCAATTGAGACATATAAACTTTTAGCAAATAACTCGATTCAGTTTAAGTCAAATGAAGATAACTAACTCAACTAAAGCATTTACCTAAGATATACATTTTGAGTTAAGTGTTTTTTATAATTTTTTGTTTAAATTTAATATAATTGATGAGCTTGATAAGATACAATTTATGATTAAGTCATTCTATCTGTTTTAAAAGTATTCGGTTCACTGAATATAATATTTTTCTTTTGCGAAAAAAATGTACTAAAGCATAAAGTTTATTGTTCTATTTAATCATTTCTACTATTTAAATATGCATCTATAAAATATCATTATCAAGAGCCAACCCGATAAAATCATGTACGTCCGCCTAAGGACCCAATTTTGCTGTTTCGTATGTATACATAAAATTATCTACCAAAATTTTTAGTAAATATTATGTAGGGTATCTATTAGTCGAGTTTAAGCAATTTGCATGATTTTTTCCTTTCTTTTTTTGTTTTTTTTTTCCTTTATGGTACAATTATGAGAAATGCTTTAGCTGATATTATTTTTAGATTGTTGACTTTTCATTTGACTTATTATAATTGGTTCTAGTCAATTTGTTTGCCTTTTAACTTACTAAGCAAAACGTTTTGCATATTAGATTTTATTACACTTAAGGCGTCTGTTTGCGAAAGTTTGTACTCATTCATAAAACGATAATGAGCTAAAAAGTTGTGTGAATTGAAAATGATATAAAATTATAGCTGTTGCATGGATAAATATCTTTTAAAATGAGCAAATATGGCACTTTAACTGAGGGGAAAAGTATTTAAATATTTTGTATATTTGCAATTTGCAGCGTATATAATAGTTGAGTAGTCTTTATTGTCTTTTACCAATATGATATATCATGTGAAAATATTTTAGTTTTTTTTTTCAATTGATTGAATAATTCGTTTTAGAATAGCCAATAGAATGCTTGAATAACTGAACAAGTTAAAATGAATTTAATAGAATAAATTGATAAATTTGGGTTTACTATTTTCGGAATTTTAAAATCAATGTTTTTTTTTTATTTTAAATATTGCATTGAGAATTTTGAAATTTATTTATAAAATGCATTGTTGCGCAAAGTTAATTGACTGTAGATTTTATTTAATTTAAATGTTAAATTCCAAAAAGTTCTTCTTATAATATTTAAATATATATTATACGATATGTACATGTGGTGTACTCATAAAACTTTGTATGCATACTACACGTTCGAGTATGCATACAAAATTATTTCAATTGCTTATTTTTTTTATGTTAGCCTAAGGAAATATTTTTTTAAATTTTTTTAAAAATATTAAATTCAATTAAATTAAATTGTCAAAGAAAAATATGTTTTAATAAAAGATAAATAAAATTTTTAGGAGAAATTGGAACAAAATTTTGAAAACAAAATTTTCGTGGAAGGACATTTCAACTTGTCAACAGTAACAAAAAAAAAAACATTGTAAATTTTTTGTACCCGCCCTATTTCATTTTGTCTGAGTTTGTAACGCATTGAAGGAGACGTCGTGACCCCATAAAGTATATATATTCTTGATCAGATCGACGAGACGAATCGATCTAGCCATGTCCGGTCTGTCTGTCCGTTGTCCGTCTGTCTGTCCGTCTGTATATTTGCATCTTTGTTGAAGATATAAAGATATTAAGTGAAATTTGGAACTTTTCGGCAACGACTATTTGAGTTCGGAATTAGAGTCCGCCCATTTTTAGGTATAGCCCCCATACAAACTTACCGTTTTTCAGATTTTGTATAAAAATTGTAATTATTTATGAATGTATTCGCTCCCAATTGTTTAAAAACATTTTTTTTTATCCGTGTCAAAACCAAAATGCCACGCCTCTTTTTAGGCATAGCCCCCATATAAATTTTTTTTCCTTTTAAAAACTAATTATTTATTCATATTCACTCCAATTTGGCTAAAAACATTCTAATGTCATCCAATGTCAAATCAGATGTGCCTTATAGCCCCATAAATTTTTCGATTTTTTGTATGAAAATGGTTATCATTATTGATGAATTTACTCCATATTGGGTAAAAACTCTTCCAATATCATGGGCCACGCCCATTTTCAGGTGTTTCTTTAAACCTTTCCGCCCGTTTCAGATATATTCAGAGTGTTATACATATCTATATTTTTAGCTCAAAATTTTAAATAAACTGTGTGTAAACTTTACCACTGATGATTACTCATAAACTCTTGAAAGTTGTGTGGGATTTAATTTTGAAGTTATTTTCTTTTTAAAAATTTATTATGACTTTTATTTACTTTATGTGGCTTTGTTTGATTTAGCCTTCATGCAATATTCAACTTGCTTTCTCTGTGCACGTCACTGACCGCTTAACCGCAGTTCAACTTGGCTTTTATTCCGTTTTACTTGGCTCTTGAGCGCCTCAATTATTGCTACAATACGGCCGAATGTCAAAGAGTCACGCATATCGCTTAAAATTTCTTTGTCAACGTGATTTTTTGTGTTCATTTGGGCGTAAGATTTGCAATGTAAACTGCACATTGCATCATTATTTTATATTCCAGCATTATTTTTTATGTTGAAAACAAATTTAATAAGGCACATTTCGGTGTATTTTTAATAATGTGACTTAGGTACATTTTGAATTTGGAAACAAATTGTGCTTGCATCAAGAACGAATTGTTTTCGTATCAAGAACGAAATATGCTTATATTAAGAATGACTGGTCTTGATATTAACCACAAACCAATTCAAATATTCATGCTTGATTTCATGTGTTCTTAAATCGAGTACATTAATTCCTTATTTTTATCTCTCTGTTTGTATTAAGCATCTAAGTAAGCTTTAAGATTTTAACAAGTTTTCGTTTAAAAAAGAAATCAATTTTTATTTTAGTCTCGCATACATATAGAATTTTTTATGATAGATTATTATGGCAAAATATATTATTTTTAATTTATTTATTTTTATTTTTTTCCTTTAATCGTTCATAAACCGCAGTCAATACTCTTGGCGCAAAGAAACAATTCATCAATATATTTCGTAGCAACATAAATAAATTTCAATAATTATTAGTCTGGCTAATATTTATTGTTTATTGCACGTTTTGATAGATTGTAGCGATTGCATTTTATGAATTTAATGAATTTTATGTATTTTATTGTCATTGTCAGTTCGAAGCACTTTGCTGGGGCGCAATAGCGTGATTTGTGTCTAAGATAAAATTGTTGTCAATTTTGGGTTTCATATAACTCCATTTGTATTATGAATACATTAATTTATTTTGATTTAAATCAAGTCATGCTATAAAGTTAAATGAACTTTTCTTTTATGTATACAAGTGTTAACATAAATAAATAAATTGGATTGCTTAGGCTTGGGGAATAGTCACGAGCAACACGAAATATTTTTGATATTTGCAAAAGATAAATGAACACTTTGAAATTAATTTTATTTTATTATTATTTAACATTTTTTTGTTTTTATCGATACCCATTCTCTCCCATGTTTATTTTCAAATATTTCAGGTTGCAGTGAAAATTTATTTAATTTCAAAAAATGTCAGTTATAGAGCTGAAATTTTATTTCATTGTGGTTATCTTTGCCACAATGACTTGGCAATTTGTGACAATTTTGTTTGAATTTCAACTGAAAACACATGGCGTATGCGCAATAATCGTATTTTGCTGCTTATTAGTTTAGTTGCAATTATTCCATTCATAGTTTGGTTTGTGTTTAAAAACAAAATTTATTTAATTAAGCTTTGTTTTTTTAAGTGTTTAAATAAGTAAAATTGCGAAATTCAGCTGAACTAAACAGAAATAATAAATTTGCAAAAATCGCATAAATTATTTTAAAAATTTTACTAATAACTTTAATAAATTGTTACAAAACGCAGCTAACACCACTTCCACTTAAGGCACAAACAATACAACAAATATTTGAGGTCTTTTTGTTTTGCTAGAATTACGATTTCTTTTAAAAAAATTTCAAACGTCTTTTTAAAGGTTTAAATTGTATTGGATTCTTATCGTATCAAAAACTTAAACAATGTGGTAAATTTGTATTGGGCTATACATAAAATGTTTTTGCTTCTACCTATCATGGCATATTTTCTTGGGGATATCATAGGCACAAATTTATACTAAATTTTGAGGTCCTATAAGATGAAACAAAGGAGTTTTTATGCACAAACCAAAAGATTTGGGGTAGATTTATATGGGGGTTACCCTTAAAAATGGGACTAGAGACCACTTGACGGCTCAGAAGAGTCTAAGTTTTAAATTTGGTGGCCCTATCTTTATTAGCCTTCGAGATAGACAGACAGACAGACAGACAGATGGACGGACAGATTTAGCTATATCGACTCTCCTTGCAATGCTGATCAAGAATATAAATACTTTGTAGAGTCTAGCATGCTTCCTTCTCCATGTTACATACATTTGCCCAAACTTAATATACTCTTTTACCTCTTGGTTACAGTTTATAATTAGTTTAAGATTCGTTTATGTTGGGTACAGGGTACCTTGTAGTCGAATACCTATAAGGTACTATGCTGCCACATCTCAATAAGACAAATTACTTTCCAAACTATGCTCGTATCTACACAAAAGTTGAAAGTTTAGTTCAAATATAACAATTTAAGTACTTTGCCATTTTCCATTTCACAATAAAAAAGAAAATTGTTCTATGAAATTTCCTTCATATTGTATTCGTTTAATGTTTCAAGTGAAAGTGAAAGTCCATTACAAACCGGAAATTGTTTCACTTCTGAAATATCTTAGATCTCAAATGTTTCTTAAATTTTTAATGTTGATGACGCATGATGAAAACTTTATACATAGTTATCGATTGCTTAAAGCGCTGCTGCATATATTTCGTTTGATCATGCACAATAAACTCAGTCGAGGTGCTAGGATTAGCTTCAATAAAAAGTTAAGCCAAACACAAAATGAAGTTACTAAAAATTGTTGTTTCTTTGTGGTGAAAGCATGCTGGTTTGATTAAGTTGTTTTTGCAATATTTACGCATCTTAAATGCCTCACGATAATTTTGACTTGTAAAATTTTGTGTAGGCACGAATTTATAAAGGTCAGCCAACAGGAAGTTGAGCACACCGGAAGTGTAATCAAGTATGCGAATGTAATCGTAAAATTCATCCTATGCCGAAATTAATTAATGATAAGCCATACTATACGAACATTAAGCTACGCGTACGAAAGTAGATCTAAACTGAAAGTTGAGAAGATGGCTACATAGCCAGGTTAGCATTTAATAATAAATGTAATAAAAGAGAGAGCAAGAAGACAACGATGAGTAACGAAGGGTATGGGTACTCATTTCCGTTGTTAGGTAAAATAATCTAAGATGTGGCATTTTTGTCTGAAAATGCGTAGAAATGAGCGATAAAAAAAGAAAATTACTTATTTTTAATACGTCTCGTATACGCAATATTACACTTTCAAATTTTATGCTTGATGTGTTTTAGATATATACGTACTCTTCTTTGCTTTATATGTGAATGTAGCTATACAAAATTTAACACTGCAAATGTGTGGGCATTTAATGTGAAAAAAAAAAAAAAAATGTTTTTGCGACAGCGATTATTTTTCATTTACACCAACTAATTGAAATTTGATGTTGCCTTTGAGAATGTCAATGCTGTGTGGGCTGCTCTTTAAATAAGAGCAACATTTTTACTGATGCACTAAAACCGAATCTTGAATACTCTGCAGATGTGCGTGAAATTAAATAATTATTTAATAATTATAAATAATCTATTTGGTTAAGTAAGTAAATGATGAAAATAGTTTATTAATTCTAAAAAAAAAAAAAAATTAAATTGAAACATTTAAATAAACAATTTTAGGTAACTTCCTAAACACTTTTTATACGCTGTACCCAAATGGTAAAAGGGTATATTAAGTTTGTGCAAATGTATGTAAGAGACAGATGGAGGTTAGGTAGACTCTTAAAAGTATAAATATTCTTGCTCAGCATTGGAAGAGGAGTCGAACTAGCTCTGTTTGTTTGTCTGTCGTCTGTCTGTCCTGTTGTCTGTCGTAAGAGAGAGAGTATCTCGGAGACTGTAAGAGATAGGACCACCATATTTGAAACTTAGACTCTCCTTGAGCCATTAAGTGTGCACTTAAAAACGGGTTTTTCTCTAGACCCATTTTAAGGGATACCCCCATATAAATATACCCAAAAATGTTGGTGGTTTTGCCTAAAAAAGAAATTGTTTCTTTTTCTAGGAAGTCTTAATAAAATATCCCAATATGGGAAGGTCCAATATAGGGAGTTATGGTAGTAAGAGAGGACTTAACTTATAGTACAGAATGATTGGGTATAGGGTATCTTGCAGTCGAGCATACTCGACTTTAGCGTTCTTTTTTTGTTTTATTTTCTATTTTTAAAACCATACAGCTGCACCAAAGCGTTTATGTGGCATAAAGTTTCCATAAACTTTTTGGATTTAGTCACAAAAATTTTAAGTGTAGCAAATATTTACAAAATTTTTTTGTTGAAATGCAGCTGTATAACAAAAAAATTCCATTGTTAAGCTTATTTTATGCTAAAGCGGCGATATTTATGCTTCAAATGCAGACATTCGTATAAACTCGAGGAGATGACTTAATATTTTATGACAAATGTTTTTCACATTTTTAGTTTTGCTAAAGCACGAAATGGAGTAAACATAGAAATGCTATGGAAGGAAAAAGTTTCGAATTTCGAAACTATTAAATTTTAAGGGAGTTGTGAGGGTTTATGTTGACATTTAAGTATTTAAATTTATAAAGAATTTTTTCTTCAGCTCAACAAAGCTTCAAAATTTATATAAGACACACTGAACTCAAATACAAAATATTCAAAATTTTTTACAAAAAGAAAAAAATTAAGCTTTTCTATAGATTTGAAATGTTTTAAAAAAAATTCAATACGCGTAGATTTATAAGTCACGTATTCAATATTCATCAATTTAATGCAGTCATCAGCAGCTGTGCAGTCAAGTACTTACACGTACTTACAATACATATAAAGAATACATATAAAGTTAAAGAATACCAAAAGTATCTAACAGATACATTGAATTATATAGTATATAAGTATTTCACTTAACTGCAAAAGACAGATAAAATTGTAAAAGAAAATCTGTCATAAATTCGCTTTTCATATGCGGCAAGTCATTTGAGTTGTTACTTTGACACTTTTGATTTAACATAAATAAATTATGCATAAAATTTTTATAAAGCATAAAACAGACGGAGAAACCTTTTGAGTGATAAAGCGTAAATGAGTAGAGCAGCTTAAAATTAAACTACTTTGAAATATTATCATAAATTAGATATAAATCTGTTTGTGAGTTATTTCTATGAAAAATCTGTACGTAACTAAAAAAAATTCACGTGGGTTGGCTTTTTGTCGAGTGTATCTTTAAATAGAACAACGTTACGTCAATTTACAAAGAGAAAATATTAGAATAATTATTGTACGTGTTTATTGTCATCTAAGCTGTAAAAGTGTTGAAAATTTAAAAACAACTCCATTATCTGACTGTGAAGTATAAACAAAACAAACGGAAATGTTGTTTGTTTTCTTATTTGCAAAAATTGCTACTGGCAAAGTAAATAATTGAATGAATGAATGAATGGATAGATACGTTGCTGTGTAGGTGTTATGAGCAGCTACTACAGCAACGAATCACGTCTTGGAAACGAAAATGATGTGTTAATTAATGCAGCTGAAATACATTTGTAGCTTGCTTGTCTTACAAATTGTACGAGTATACTGCTTGTTTGTCTGCATAATGGAGTCGTTTGCTTTGACAATTTGTTGTTCATTTATTTCTATGAAAGTTGAAGTGTTTTTTGTATTTATTAGAGACAAGACACAAGGCTTTTTCTCGTCATTATAATAAATGCTTAAAGCCAAACATTAAATACTGCTTCATCCTATATCCAAATAGACTTTTTCACTTCTTTTTTTTGACAAACAAATATAAGATAAAGTAAACATTGGAATAAATTAGCATATAAGTATCTACGAAATAGGAACTAGTAATGCACAAATTTTATATACTCTCTCGGATTTTATCTGTAGAAATAAGTATCAATTGTCAACGAAAATACACTTTACCGTTTTATTGTTATAGTAGAAAATTTTTAAACCTTTTTGGGACAAACTTAGCTTGTAATCCTGGCTTTTGTTAAAAAGAAACAAAATTGTATTTACTTTTTAAAAGTTTTAATTCGAATGAAACTCCTACTTGGCAGGCAACATTTCTTCAATTTTACTTTACTTTTTATATACTTTGTCAATTTCTTTTTGGTGTTAATTTTTCGAAGCTTTAAAGTTTAATTACTTTTACTTTTTTATTGTATGAAGTAATTGTTTACTTCTTTATGTATACGAATTGAGTAATATATTATCCAAGTTTTGTTTCTTAGCGTTTTGAGTATTTAAAATTTAAATACAAATTATTTACAAACATTAAATAGTAAAAATGTTTCTTTGTCCGCTATGGACCTTAATAGCATTCAATCGATGAGTCCCCAACAATTTATTTCCAATATTCCAATTATTGCATTAGGATTTTCATTCATGAAGACGATTTTCTAATTTCTATATATTTTCATTTTAATATATTTTTATTTATACTGTCCCTATCATAGTTTGGTCTTTGCTAGGAATGCCATCGAATAGAAATGCAATTACAAAAAAAAAACAAAAAAGGAAGAGAGCAGAACGTGAAACGTAGTCGCACACGCCGGGTATCTGCTATAAATATAATGAATGGTTTAAAGTTATGGCAAATGCAATTCATACACAATACCTCTAAATATATAATCCAAAATTTCATATCATATAATTACAAAAAAAAATAAAGAAAAAAAAAAAAGAAAAGGCTAATTTAATCATTAAACTGACGTCAAACCCTTTTATTTTTGGAATCTTCTATTGGACGTTGTTTAAAATAACAGCTAACATAACCAGTTTTAACAGTAACATATTCTGTTAACTTTTGCTAGCAAAAGCAACTGGTTTTGAAGTAAAATAATTAAACAGCCGTTCAGTCTGCAAAGTGTTTATTCTCTCGCAAGTCGGCACAGTCGACAACAGTTTGCCAGTCTCTATTTCTCTCTCTTCCCTCTTAAATACTTGGCGTATGAGTAATATTAATTGTAATATTGACTTAATGTTGTTTTTTTTCGAAATTGTAATAAAAATTTATTTAGTTAATTTGAAATATTATAATACCTAAGATGGCTTAATAACTCAATCAAATAAAGTGAGCTAAGCGCCGTCTTAATATGAATTTTAATTAGAGCCATATGCAGCAAAATATTGAAATGAATAAAAATTATGTTCTTCATAAAAATTTACAATTGTAGCAATAAAAAATATTTAATTGTTAAAGTGAATTGTATTAAAAATATTTATTTTGGTCAAGAATTTGAATCGATTTTTTTTTTTTTTATTTTTTAATGTAGATGAATCATAGCAGACTTAAACAATTTTTAAACATTTGTTTATGCAGCTGCATTTATTAATCACAACGGGCAGAAAGCGATGATACATTGCATGCAAATGCCACAAAATCTGAAAACTTTGTTGTTTGTAGATGATAAATCCGATTCAAGTAAAATCCTAGCTCCACCTACTTAAAAGATATTCACGTTATCCTGATAGGATTAGCCGTTTTATTATTGGATCTACTTACATAAGGAAGGTTAGTTAGTATGGGGACTATATTCTAGAGATCTTAATCAAATCAGTAGAGTGTAAATATGTTGACATTAAAAGTATTTTTATACAATCTGTAGTTTAAACATTCATAAAGAAAAACTTTTTTATATAAAAAACCCCATAAAATTAGAGGCATAGTGTAGTACCTAGATTTGGTTATACAAACTAGCTGAGGCCAAAAAAAAAAAAGCGGACATGGCTATGTATGCCGAGCATAAAAAATGACACATTTTCACAAGAAAAAAATCAATTTGCTGTGACGAAATAATGTTAGCAAAAATGCCTAAGAATAATATTATCCATTAAATTATTGGTAACCTAAAATAATATCAATTTTGTGTTTTTATACCCGTTACTCATAGTGTAAACGGGTATATTCAGTTTGTCTGAAAGTTTGTAACGCATTAAAGGAGGCATCGGAGACCCCATATATATTCTTGATCAGCTCGATGAGACGAATCGATCTAGCCATGTCCGTCTGTCTGTCTGTGCGAGGTGATTCATTTGCTAATTTTCATTTGCTAATTTTCGAAACTTAAGCTTTTCTCAGTCCTAGGTAGTTTGTAAGGTAAATTCAGATTGCCACGCCCACTCTGAGGCATTCACTCCAAATAGAGAAAAGACTCTTTTTTTTCACCCAAAACAAAAAAAAAAAGCAATAGCCCCCATACAAATTTAACAGCCCATTTTCGAGTTTTTGTAAGGAAAAAGGTATTTTTTATGAATGTATCCACTTCAAATTGGGTTTAATCACATATTATACCATCCTATGTATACACCACCGATATGGTACCGATCGGGCCATTATAACGTATATTCCTATACAAACTTACCTCTCATTACCCACCCATCCCATCTCGAAGTTCTATCTAAGCCACTGATGATCACACATAAACTCTTTAAAGATTCGTGTGACGGGTATTCAAGCTTCGGTTCCATCGAAGATAATGTTTTTCCTTGTTTCATATTATTTATTTAGGACAAAGACAAAAAAAAACAAATAAATAAAAAATTTATAGCGATGTAAAATGATACAGTTTGCTTATCGAACTACAAACTAAACAGGACTTTCTTAAATATTTTTAGGAATTCATATTAAGAGCGCAAAAAAATAAACTTTAAGCTTAAAAATGCTGATGGTACACATTTAATATATAAAAAGGTAAAAGTTTATAAATTTATGCTTTAAATTTGTCCATACAAACATAGATTGTAACGTAGATTGAAGAAAAGTAATAAAATTCTCATTAACAAACTTATATGACGTGTACTGGCGAGTAACAAATTTTTATTTTGGTCATCAATGAAAAAACAGTCGTTAAAGTATTCAATAAGCAAAACAAAAAAAAAAAAAACATTTTCAAGTTGAGTGTTATTGGTTATTTTTAGAAAATTAATTATATTTCATGTCTATTACGATTTAATTAATTAGCTACGCATTTCATTAAGTAGAAACTAAAGTACGATAAAATTATCTATTGAATTCATGCTATTTTACACAGTAGCTATTGCATACGTGCATTTTATGTTAATCCCTAAAAATAAAATTCAATATGGAATAATGGACAGAACGAAGCTGAAACAAAAAAATTTAAATGTGGCTATTTCGTTTGAATTACACAAATATCTTTTTTTCACTATTAAGCTTATTTTTTGGCTTAAAAAAGCTGCAAGCAGCATTTCAGTTTCGTAAATAAAAATATATACAATATATAGTTTTAATATTAAATATCATTTATATAAAAAAAAAAAATATAAGTCTTCGCAACCGCACGTAACTAAGATGTTTGGTGTTTTCATAAAAAAAATATTTTTATTTCTGTATTTCTCTTTAAAATATTCACTTGATTTTTATAAACAACATATTCAAAGAAATATGTAGACAGTATTAAATGTTTATATTTAAATGTAAAATTTTTTGAAATATACCAAAAAAAAAAACTAGAGATACTTATAAGTTTTGATTACTTATTTTCCGGGAAACACTTTCAAAGCTAAAACAAATACTATATGAAGCTGGCATCATCTTTTTTCTTCGAATTTGTTCATGTTGGTCATAAAATTTGTAATTACTGCAGAGTTATAAAACCATTATTGCTTTATTAAAGCAATAATCAGAAAAAATGCAGTAATGAATTTTCAAAATGAATTAAAATTCAAAAAAAAATATGTTATAATTAAAATTGAAACATAAAATAATAAAATACGTAAATATTTTAAAATTTTGTTTTGTGGCTATTGGCCATGAAATATTTTAGTATTCGTTTTTTTTTTCAATCAACAATTATAGCATTGCTGTTTATTTTGTTATACATTCTATTATTTTTTTAAGAATCTTTATTATTTTTTTATTGCAAATTCTTATTTGTGGTATAAATATTTGAAATAGAAAATAAAAAATTTTTTTCGAATCAGCTATGATATACATATAAATGCAGTACTACAGCAATCATTTCTGCTTTTATCAAATTTTCGTTTTTTTTTTTTTAGTATTTGCCTATTTTATATAAATCCATTAGAAGCAGTTATTAAATAAATTATTATATTTACTCGTACTACTTAATTTATTTAATTGATAATTGACTAAATATTCATTAAAATTTCTCAATAAATTTATAAACATTTTAAACTTATTTGTTCAGACAGGCACGTTCGCAAATGTTTGCATTTGACATAATATTAAAGTGTGTTGACCAAATAGCAGTTAATTTACTTGCCAGGTGGCAATTTGTAAGTTCATGTAAATAAAACAAGGACAAATTTTAAACTTCAATAAAACCGAAGCTTAAATACTTGTCACACAATATTTGACGATGTTTGCATATGGTTTAGTGTGGGATCTACGATCTAAAGACTATAATGATGGCGTTCATTTGTATTAAAAAATTTAAAATATTTGTAAAAAATTTGAAATTGAACCAAATAAATCGTTTAGCACCAAACAGACAGACAGACGGACGGACATAGCTAGTTCAACTAATGTAAAATGGCTGCCTTAATGCGTTACAAATTTTCCGACAAACTTATTACAACTAATTCACAATATTTACTACGGGTATATGAAAAGGGAATAATTTTAATTATTTATTGTGCGGTGAGCAGCACGTGTTCAATTTTGCACACTTTCGAAATTTATTCCTTGACGACAAACATACCTTTTTATAATTAATTGTTGTCCTTTGTTTGTGGATAATAGCAAAATACACGTGCTGATAATAACTTAAAGAATTATTAATCAATAATTATGTTTACTGAAAGTAAGCCTTGAAATGTAAATATGAAAACAGGAATTTTATTTTTTTTTTTTTTTTTGGCTAGCTACGGCGATGTTTCTGTTCAGTTAAAATATTTTTCGGCATCATTTAAAAAAAAAAAAAACTGTGCTTACTGATTGCTGAAAACTCTATATCCATAGCAACACTTAAGAGTTTCTCAGAGTTCAGACAATTTACATTTTGCCAGGAAAAAATTAAAGGATTTTTTTTTTTTTTTGGAGAGCTACAGTTTCGTCAAATCAATACTTCTCAACTTTATGAACCCGTTGCTATAGTTGCATATTCAAAGAGCCACTGACCGCTTGCTGACTGACGTCATCGCCAATGGAAATACAATATTGTATAAATTATGTTTGGTCACGTTTGTGCATATTTCGTTATTTAAAATGTCATTGGCATCTTTATTTGTGCTTTTTTTTTGGATACTTTCCGTTTATTTTATTTTATTTATTTTCTTAAAGTTTAAAGACTTCATCAGAGAAACTGTTGCATCAGTAGAATGTCAACGAGCAACTCGGGAAGCTAAATATCCTCATTATTGGCCATATAATAAATATATAATAAAAAAAAAAAAAACTAAATCAATTTTAAAAAAAAGTCGTAAACCATTTAAATTTATTAAAGTAAATATGAAGAGTTATGCTCTCACTATTGCTTAATGATCATACATTTGCGAAACATACATATGTATTCCTTCTCCCTCTTCATCCTTTTTATTAACTTTTCTTAATCAAAATATCTTCAAAATATCTGCTCGAAATGTTGCCAATTTGTGGTTTTAAAAAACCTTCATTTCGCGCAATTCAAGTGGTTTGCCAATAACTTTTCTAAAAACAAATTGATGCGCGTAAACTTTCAGAAAATATGTGTTTGAACTTCGCTTCAATTTACGGTTAATAGCAGCTATTTAGAACAGATAGCGGAGTGTTCAGTTTACGTACGCTCATAATTTGCCCTCAGTTTGTATTGATTTTGGCAAAAAAAATCTTCTGTTTTTTCTTATTACACAAACCCAAATACAAAAACTTTACAGCTTGCGATTCGACAAAATATTTTCGCTATAATAAATTTAATATTTCATGAATGAATTTAATGTGTACCTAAAATCTGGTGACTATTTTATTTTGCTGACACAATTTATGCTTTCACACATTGACCATTGTCCATTCTATGCATTCATCTTTCCTTTTGATTATATTTATTTATGAAGATATTTCAATAAATGCTTTTTTTGGTGCTGTTGAATTCAGTTGTTGACACAATAAAGGCAAGTAATAAACAAAAATATTAAAGTAAATAACTCACAAAAACCAAGCAGCGACAATGATTGTTTGTAAGAGGAGGATAATATGTATTCACTGTTTTTTATTGCAATGTTCGATTGATGCTAATAATGCTGTACAAGCCTATAGGCGTGCGTCATCATTGCTAAATTTCTTTTCTTTTTTTTTTCATTTATGTTGCTTTTAATTAAGCTATAAAATTCCACTGTAAGCGTAGTTGAAATAAATAATATTGCATACCTCGTGGGGCAGCCGAATTTATATTGAAAAGCGGAAACGGAAATGGCTTTGCTTGCTGTTATATATTGTTTTTCTTTTTATTATTATTTTTATTTGTCCAAATTGAAAATGGCGATTTGTTTTGTTTACATTCAAAATGCTCAAATTTTAGATAAAAAAAAAAACGTGGGCAAAATAAACATTTATTTTGATTTTGTCTATTCAGCTATCAAAATATTGAAATATATATTTGTATTTATATTTATGCTTTATTTATAGACAGAGCCCCCAGTCTACGGAAAAAATGCTTTGAGTTTAGATTTTTACGAAAAATTTAAAAATTCATGCGTAGCCACGAAACAATGCGATCCAAAGCTAATACTTATTTTTCTTTATAGTTTTTGACAAAACTTTTAAAGTTTACCAATGAAATGTCAAATTTTTTTAAATAAAAATTACTATTATTTTTGAAGTATTTAATTTTATTTAATTATTATTAAACAATTACAAAACAAATACTTTGTACTTCATGCTGCATAAATGAATAAATAAATAATTGAATTTATATTTTTGAAAAATTATTTAGCCTAAAATAAGTATGATAATTTATTTGATTTGTAGCATCTTAAATTTAAGCTTAAAGTAGCATTTATTCGCAAGTTATTACCCAATAGCATGCTTCAATACATTTCAAATGATTCAAACAAAAGTAACAAGTCTTTACTTTAAATAAAATAACCACAGGCGGAATTGCACTAATTTATTACAAAACATTTTACATTATTGCTTAACGCCAACGTTTCATTGTTCTGAAGACTTGACAAATGATTTTTACTTAGAGCTAAGAAAACTTTTGCAATTTGCTCTTAATGAAGTGCGTAACTTAAATGGTAAAAGTCAAAATGAAATGAACCAAGTTGAATAATGAATTCAATGCCAAAAAAAGTGAAAAGTAAATTACAAACAATGCCAGAAATTAACACTTTATGTGCGAAATTAATTTATTAGGTGCAAGTATGGTTCCAGTTTAAAAATAAAAAAAAAAATTTAAAAAATGATATGGAAACTCTTTTTTGAACTAGAACTACTTAAAGATTTATATGAAAGCTTTTTTTGTTTTTTTTTTGGAAAATATTTAAAGTTTCAACAAATAAAGCCGATTTAAATAAATTGTAGTTTAATTTTATTGTGAATTATAAATTTATAATTACTTAAAAATAAAAGTTTCACTATTTTAATGAGAGAAAATAAATTACATTTGTTTTTACTAGAAAAAAAAAATAAATAAATTACCAATTATTTTTCGAAAATTTGAACATGTGTAAAAGATTAATGGTTTCATTTCAAATTAAAAAAAAAAAAAAAAACCATAATCGAATTAATTATTTTTAAACAAAATGTTGATAATAAATTAAATATTATAGAACTGCATTCGATTAGTACATGACACTTTTAATACAATTGTTATACGCTTCACACATGTTCCTAAAACGATGTGCTTTATTTTTTAAAAGTTTATGCTAGGCACTAATTTGTTAACTCTGATCTGTATTGTCAGCAAACAGGCGCCTAAAAGTGGGCGATCAGATTGAGCTATGGGAAGGGAATTATGTTTTAGGATTATGCTACCAGCTACCGGCGTAAGGCTCGTTATGCTTTGATGGACTGTTTTACTGTGTTCGTTTTATAGTTCGGACCTGGTGATTACCAACTGTGGCCACTTTTTTTATTATTTCAAATCAAATATTGCGCTTTAAAATGAATTCTTTCGCATGAATTATATTTTCACATGCATAGTTCTTAAAAAATCATTTGATAAGGGTTTATAAAATTCATCATGATCCTGATTTATATGTATTTCGTTTTGCATATTTAACATTTATTTGCGTTGCGTAAACCTGTCTCAAAGGAAGAAAAAAAAATTAATTTGTATTGTGGCTGCTAATTGTCAACTGTGTTGCTAATTTATTTTAATTTTTATTTTAATTGATATGGTTTTAATTTTAAATGCTTTGAATTAATTGAATTATGTAAAATTTTTAAAGCTGAGGTCATGGATATAATATCGTTTGTATCTTTTGCTTTTGTTGGCAAAATATTCGAACAACTTAAGTCGTAGTCTACGTTAAAATTTATACAAATATTTTACTTAAGTGAAAAATATTACAGTTCCCTGTGATTTATGCACAAAGCGAAGTGAGTAGTTCAAGGCACTGCGTTGTAATTTATTTGAAAAATTTACTTAAATGGCTGCTGGCCAAAACTAAGTTTAAACTCCGTTTGAGTGATTTTCGCACTTATATTTCAGCACAAAGCTTTTTATATTAAATAGTTAATTAGAAAAAATTATATTTAAGTGAATTTTTGTTCGATTTTAAATGCTTGTATGTAGGCAATAAGGATTTTAAGTAGCATCACAAAAATATATCACAAGTATCCTCAAACAAAGAACGCAAGCGCACACAGTTAAAAAAAAAATTAGCATAAATCATTTTGTATTTTATGGCAATTTAATAGAGTAGCAATTTTAAATTTAAATCAAGTTACTTCAGTTTGACAGCAATTAAAAATGCTTTAATTTTAAATAGGCAAACACTTCTGAGATGTAGACAAAATAAGCTGTTGCATTGTATTTTGTTGCTTCTATTTCGTTGGGGTTCGTTTCAAAGTTTTATTATTTTTTTTGTTTTGTTTTGTTTTGGCCAATTTGATTTAGGTACGCAGTGACACGTGAAAACCGAGCGCAAGGACAAATTGCAAACTAAATGGCTAACTGTCAGCCATGGGCTTTATTGTTTGAATATGAAAGATTTAAAATATACAAATTTATTTTGTTCAAAGCTTAAAAGTCAATGTACCAAAGTGAAGTAACTACAATAATAGTACGAGTATATTTCTTAGTTGTAGTTGTTGCAGATACTTAAGTAAAGTCTCAAGAATTGTGTTTATTTTTGGACAACACAAACGTTTGTGCCGGTTCAATAAACTGCAATTGTTGTTCTTAGATTTTTTTCGGCTTTGATTTAGTTTGTTGCTTTTATTTTTAGCTCAATCACAGTTTAGATTAGCCGACAGCTGCTAGTCTTGTAGCTAAAAATAAGAAAAAAAGTTGAAAGTGCACTTTTGATTTTTCTATATAAAATTGTCCTTGAAAATTGTATTCCACAATGGTGTGAAATGGTCACCCATTTTACAGATTTGTAGGTTTGAGTAATTTCAATGTTTTCCACTTCTCCTGTTTTTCTTTTAAAAATGAATTTCAATAAACTTAATATAACAATTAACTGTATTGGTACCAGGGCTGCAACCGGGTTTCGAACCGAACCACATCATTTTCGATCGTGTGCTTGAGCCATGAACCGAATCAGTTCTTCTTGAAGAATATGGTTTCGAACCAAAAACCGAAACATATTATATAAGTGGCAAATGTGATTTGGTTCGAACCGGTTCTCTATTTCTTTTAAAAGAAATTTATTTTAAATATATTTAATTAAATATTCAAAAATTTACTAAGTGAGGGTGTTGCTTGAGTTTATGAAGTATATGTGAAAAATGTTGAAAATATTAATACAAGATCTCGTAAAGATAGTGGTGGTCTATAATGTTTTGGCTTAAGGTTTGCATGTGAACATGAAATTGGCCGATACCAACATGTATGTCATGTTGGTATCGGAGAAGAGCACTTAGAACGATGATTTTACCAGAAGATGTAAGTAACACAGCTCGAGATAGGTGCTCATATCGCAAAAATTCATTAGTTGATGCATTACTTGAACCATTTGAACCGAACCAAACCGTGGTTCGACACAGACGAAAATTCAAATTATTAACGGTTTGAAGCCCTGATTGGTACTACGTTCTTTACCCTTTACCCAAAGGATAAAAGGGTATATTAAGTTTGAGCGAATGTATAGAAGAAAACGAAGGAAGCTAGATAGACCCCATAAAGTATATATATTCTTGATCAGCATTGGAAGGGGGGTTGAACTAGCTATGTCTGTCTGCTTTTTGTCGTATGGAGAGATTGTATCGGACTAAACTATAAGAGAGAGGGCCACCTATTTAAAACTTAGAGTATTCCAAAGCGTCAAGTGTGCACTTGCCAACGGTTTTTCTTTAGACCCCCATTTTAAGGGGTACCCCTTACAAACATACCCTAAAATTTTGGGTTCTTGCATTAAAACGACATTGTTTCTTATTCTAGGAAGCCTAAATTTAGTAGAAATAATGTCTATGATGATCCCAATAAAATATACCAATATGGGTAAATAAAATTTTAGCACTCATACAAATATACCTCATTTTTTTAAGTCATACAATGAGTTATGGTAGTAAGATAGAACTTTACTTAAGGTACATAAAGATTGGGTACAGGGTATCTTGCAGTCGAGCATTCTCAACTTCAGCGTTCTTTCTTGTTCAAAATAACTTTGCTAAAGTTCTTTAAATAAGTTTTTCTGTTCAAATATTTTTGACACTATTGAAATGTGAGATGAAATAGCTCGACATAACAATTTTTTTTTTTGGAATTTTTATCTTATTTATATGAAATTGATTTACTATATTGACTTTACTCTTCTGCAACAAAACTATTTGCCAATAACTTTATTAAACTTTTGTATAAAATATTTTCATTTATATTTTGATAAAAGCAAACTAGGATACTTTGAATTTCAATTTTAGCAAGCTGCTTGTTTATTTTGATGAAATGAAATGTTTTCAGTCAGTGTTCTTCTTCTGCGACTGAATCCATTTAAGCCAAAAAATAGTTGTGTATGCATGAAAAGTGTCAATAAATTTCATAAAAGCCAGACGAATATGGTTACAGCAACAAAATAAATAATGCAAATAATGTCTTGTTTATGTTATAAAAAAGTATTCTTTGTTTTGTTACGCTACTGTTCTGTGCTGCTAGAAAATAATAATTCTTCTCATTGAATTTATGTCGTTGACAATGACAAATAATAAGGCGAGCGACCAAAAAAATTGTAATAAATTTGAGTTCAATGCAACTATTTGCTGAGTAATTGGCTATAAATTTTTTTCTCTTTAAAATCTGATTTTTATGATTATGATTTTATTTTGTCATGAAAAATAGTTAAACAAGCTAAAAACATATTAATCGATTTAATTTGTGACACATCGGTATGAAAAATTATCCATTTTTTTGTTTATGATTAAACATAATTCGAATACTATTGACTTCTATTTATCATATTCAATGTGCAGTGATGTGTGGCTGTGATTAAATTTGCCTCATTTTTAGCTTCAAAATAAAATTTTATTAATGTACAACTGAAGTCAGTCAAATGTAATAAACGTTGTCAAAAAAAAAAAAAAAAACCTGGTTCAATAACCTTTATGAATTTGCTGAAACTTACAAATGTTGTTCGTTGTACTTGAAATTTTACAATATGTTTCAAAATGTATTTTTTTGTTGCGTCTTGACTCAAGTTTAAGCAAATAAACGGCGCTGAAAATCCTCATAACAGCTGTCAACAAATTGTCGCGCTAAAATATATAAAATGAGTGAATACATCTTTCCTTGTAAGAATGTCTGCTGTTGACATGACTTGAATGACATTTTCTTGCCTGATTTGCAGAACAAAAATTGGACAAGCCTGATGACGTTAACAAAAGAAATAGACAATGGCCTTCTAGCATTCTGGCATTGGGTACCGTCTCAAACTTTGTTTCCGTTTTGTTTAAAACTAATTAAATTTAAAGGTCATGTCAACTCTATAATTGAAATTATTACTATCGAGAAATCGTGCTAATGTTCGATTATTGTTGCGTATTTGCTTTCATTGAAATTTAATTGATTTTCCTTTCTTTGATTTAATTTTTTATACCCTGTACCCAAAGGATAAAGGGTATATTAGGTTTGTGCGAATGTATGTAACAGACAGAAGGAGGCAAGAAAGACCCTTCAAAGTATATATATTCTTGATCAGCATTGGAAGGAAGGCGAACTAGCTATGTCTGTATGTCCATCTGTCCGTCTGTCCGTCTGTCTGTCCGTCTGTCTGTCCGTCTGTCTGTCCGTCTGTCTGTCTCTGTCTGTCTGTCCGTCTAACCTACTGTCTGCCAATATGAGAGATTATTTCGGAGACTATTAGAGTTACCATATTTGATATTTAGAATCTCCTGAGCCGTTAAGTGGGCGACCTGTTTTTGAAAAATTTTCAGAAAAGCTATATTAAATACTGATATTCTTTTATGATATTTACAGAGAAATTTTAGTTTTGTATAGTTTGATACAAAATTGCAATAATTTTCAGTTCGACCGAAGTTAAAGTTTTTCATTATTTTTTAAAAAGTATTTTGACAGCGTAAAATCGATGTTCTTTTTGAAATGCCCATATTATTTTGAGAAGTTAATAAATGGAACGCTTATCTTTAAATGTATTCTGTCCAAACGGTGTTCTCAAGGCGCTGAATAAATATGTCATATGGATAAAGTATACAGCAAAAAATTTAACGTCAATAAAGCCACAATTTCATTCGACTTCTTCCAAACTTTAAATATTTAAAAAAAGATTTGTGGAAATAATTTGTATTTTGTATTTTTTTTTGTGTATTTATTCATTCCCCATTGCAGAAAAACGAAAATCAACCACAATTTATGAAGCTATTCCGAAATGATATAAGTGTAAATAAATTTTATGACTGCTTTTGTTTGTTATTATGTCCAATTATTTCAGTTAAATCGCAGCAGTTGCTAATTATCTTTCTTGGAATTATCCTTTGAAGTGGGCTTATTTAGTTTAAAAATTAAAAGCAAACCAATAAAATAATAATACTTTCGATAAAACCGAAGCTAAAATACCTATCATAAAATATGTTTATGAGTGCCGTAAATAGTTTCTCGAGTTGATAATGGAAGGGGATCTTAATAACCCAATATAAATCTAGATTCTATGATTAGGTAGCGACAGACAGACATGGAAATATAGGGACAGGCAGACAGAGAGACAGTCGGATTCGGCTTGATAAGTTAAACAAGAATATATTTAGCGTTGCCTACTTTAATGCGTTACAAACTTTCTGGCAAATCTTCAAAAAACCCGTTCATAATCTGTGTGATGGGTACAAAAAATAGCAGATTCTGATTTGGTACACAAAATCTGTTTGATGTTTTTCAAATTGTGGCTTTTGCAATTGTTTGAGTCAGTTTAAAATATTTTACTTTTTATGTATGTATTTGTGACTTGTGTTGCAAAGATTTATAAAATTTATTTTTCATTACGTCACAGATTTTTGTCAACATTTTACACGAACACTAATTTGAGGAAAACTTCATTACTTGCGTCACTGACTACTTTAATCAAACGAAGTAACATCCAAAATAATATCATTCAAGCTAAAAGCCACTTTAGTTCAAGTAGAATTCAGTGAACTAAATACAATTACATTAAATTGAAGTTTTATTTCGTTTTCATTCTGCGAAAAAGAAATATTAGCTGCGTGCTTTGAAGTGAAATTGTTTGTAGGATTTGATTTTGTAAATGTTTGGCAAGATGTAGGTGGGCAAGACTACTTCAGTTTCACAGTTTTTCTTTTTTCACACAGTTTGAATTACTTTCTCACACGAACAGGGTGCGTGAGTAAGCAATACGAACCTTAAATCATTGCGCCAATGAAAAAGTGTTAACGTTGACCAACTGTTACCATGTTTACCAACTCACTGGGACTGTTTAGTCTTGTATAATTATATATATGCTACTCTTTTAAATGGGAATACAATAATTTGTGTGGTTTGCTTTACAGCTTAAGCACACTTTCAAATTAATGCTATAAATTAGCTGAAACCATTTCATTGAATTGCAACATTTCAGGTGGCTAATTAGCAAATGTAGCTTTGAGTGCAATTCGATATTTTCTGTTAATTTATAAGATGAATAATATTCAATGTGAGAATATTTAGACATAAAATGTATCTATTTTCAATGAAGTTTTCGTCAAAACATTGAAATACGAATAATAGGTATGTACGATGCATGTTGCTGCTTTTACAAATATGAAATAATTTTCAATTCAGTTTCGACACATCTAAATGAAACTAAAACCGAAAATTGGTTACATTAAAGGAAAATCAAATTAATGAGTTGTAAATAAAATATTGTTGAATTGCCAAGATTATAATAATTTATCTGAGATTTACAAAATTCATTTTAATGATTGTGCAGATAAATTTAAAGCATTTCAAGCCTTTCATGCATAGACGCGACATTTTTTGTTTATAACATTTTTTTTATGATACCCAATTTTTTTTTTTATATAAGGCAAATAAATCAAATTAAATTTATGCAATGGCATTGCTAAGTGGCTTATAAAGGCTTAATTTTAGAAAATAAATTCAATAGAGAACGCTGCTTTCGAGTACGCTCGACTAAGAGATACCCTGTATCCAAAATTAAGTTACAATTTTGATACCATTCTTTTGTTGTATATAAGTGATTTTAACTTTACTTTCATATAAAAAACAAAACAGAACGCTGAAGTCGAGTATACTCGACTCAAAGAAATAGTTTTGGCAAAAAAATAACGTTCGGTGAGTTTTCACTGTGATTTAAAAAGCGCAATATAGCATTGCGACTGAATGTAGTGATTTGCAATTTTCTTGTTCCTTAATGAAGATGTACAGTTTTGTGTATTGCTCTTCGCGACAGTGAAACTGTTTATTTGTCAGTGATTGGTGCTTTTATCGCTCTTCGTGAATCGTTCATATTCGCTTAAACACCGAACCTGTACAAATTCGTTAGTACACTTGCTAGTCACTTGATTCGTCAAATTCAATTGCAATTCACTGAGAGTGCGGCCTATTGAAACAATTGAATGGTGAACGCGTAAATGTAACAAAAATATGAATATAAAACGTAGTGAAATGTGATATTTTTTTTTTTTGCGCTTTTGTCACTTTTTACAGTCACTGTCATTTTCAAGTCACAGACGCTAATCACACTATAGGGACTATACCTATGCTGCGATATTTTATTTGCACTTTTGTAGACATAATCCATACTAAATTTAGAGTTCATAGATTACATAACAAGAAAGGTTTGGTTAGATTTGTAGGTTTAAAATGAAGCTAGAGAAAATCTATCTATCTGTAAATGACCACTTGATGGCTTAGGAGAGAATAATTTTTGAATATGGTAAACATGGCCAGATACAAAATTTTTGATTCATACAGATTGTATAGAGAGTATCTTGTAGTTAGGTTTACTAAACTTTAGCGTTCAATTTTATTTATGATTTATTTTCCGTTTTTTTTTATTTTTATTATTTACGCATTTCTCTCGTCAAAAGTAGCTTACATCATCAACAATAAACTGCGTTATGAATGTATGTAAAATTCTGAGAATAATTTGCTTGTTATTGAAAATGATAATAAATTTCTGCATTAAACGAGAAATGCTAGCTGCTTCTGTAAATTTTGAAAATATTTTGCTATTGAAATGCGTATTGACAAATAAATCCGTTGCAAAAACATTTCAGAATGTCAACAATGTAATGAACCAATTTATCGATAAATATTTAAATATCTTTAATGAATTTACATGAGTTACACATAAATTTATTGGCTTATTTACTACAAAATAAAAAATAAAAAAAAAAAAAAAAAGAATTAATTTGATTTAATGATACATTGCAGTAAAGCAAGGATTTCATTAAATGATTTTAATTTTCATTTGTATCCAATTATTTTGTCCTTTGTTAATTTAAGATTTCTTTGTTTGAATTTTAATTTTATTAAATTTCTGCTTGTTTTATTTCTTGACGTTATTGACCGCTTAGCCGCAGCTTAACTTAGTTGGGCTTAATTTATTTGAATTGTAATAAACTTAAACGCATTTAAACACAAATTAATCTTTGTTTTTTTTTTTTTGTTTAAAATAAAAAAAAGATAAACTCTGTTCGGAAATTTATTTAATTGGCAACGCAAGTCAGTCAAATCCTGATTTAAATGTTGCCATTTAAGTCATTAAATCTGAAAAAATATGTAAGTGACAATTACAAAAAAAAAAAAAAAAAAAAAAAAATAAAAAATAAAATAAAACTTAAAATATATTTTTTAAGTTCAAGCACTGCCTTATTTTGTTTAACTAGTTTTATTCATTGAAATGACTTCAATTAAGAGTTCAATGTGTCCACTACTGAGTAAAAAAAATGAAGAGAACAAAAATTTTAGAGCAATGTGCTTCATTATGATCTATTTATATTATTGTATTCTTCATCATTTGCTCTTAAGAAGAGTCGACTATTACTTTTACAGCATTTCGTTTTTTACTTTTTATCATTTTATATTTATTTGTCTACTGCAGACACTCAAATTGTCAGCCTTTATGATGACTGTCATTAGGCTGGACATGCTTAAAAGAAAGTAACAAAAAAAAAAAAACCTTTTAAACATTTTTGGGTACAACATTACATTGGATTTTAAAATACATGTTTGCAAAGGTTGATTAGCTTAAAATGTTAAATTAAAAAAAAAAAAAAAAAAAAAAAAAAAAAAAAAACAAAAGAACGCACTAACCCATGTGAAAAACTGTTCGGTCATTAATTTTGATTAAGGTAAAAGCAAATTATATTTAAATTTAAATTTAAAAGTTTTCAATGTAGACAGACAAGATGACAATTAAAGCACAAAATTACAATAAAATTAGAAAGCACCAGAATCAGTTTGTTCCTTTTGATTTATATGCATGAATAAAAATAAAATCCTTTTTTTTTTTTTTTTGTTGAAAAGCGGTTAGGCTGTAGTCAATTTGTTTCAATTTGGTTAATTTAATGAACAGCAAATTAAATGTCAATCGAATTGAGCTATTTAAGCATTTTGTGGTTTATTTACTTTGTTGATTAAAAATAATTTAAAAATATTTTAATTTGGCTTAATAAAGTATCTAAAATTAAGCAGTATAGGAGTTCGTATAAAAAAAAATTTATCCAAAAGAAAATTTCATAAAATTAAATTTAAAAAGTTCTTAAAGGTAACCAGAAAATCCCTTGAACTTTTCACGGAAAAAGTTTTTCAAAGGTTAAAGTTTCAAAATTATTTAACAAAGGCAAAAGCTTAAAAAAAACTTAAAACAAAGAAAAAAAATTTTATTTGGTAGAACAAAAAAAAAAAAAATAATAAAATAAATAAATAAATGTTAGAAATATTAAGAAATATGAAACTTTGTGTCGAAATTATAATATAAATATTGCTTCATATGAATGAAACAAATGCTTCCTGGAAAATTGAATAACGTTTTAAGCCAACTCTTATGTTTTTTATATGTATAAACATAAATAATATAAAGTAAACTTTTGAATGCACAACTGAAACAAAAACAAACTTGACTTGTTATGTAACAAAAATGATAAAGTTTAGATTCTTTCTGCTGCTTTCTAAGTTTGTAAAATGTTTTTTGTTGCAAAATTTGTTTTTATATACTTGTATGTACGGGCTTATATTTTTTACATTTAACGCTTACTTTATACAACTTTTAGAAGAAGCATTAAGTTGCATATTCAACAATTTATCTAAAAACCCTCAACGATTTAAATAAAGCATTCCAACTTTTTATACCCTATACCCTTTGGTAGCTCTTTCACTTATAGTCTGCGGGTCAGACGGACAGATATACACACTGACTTTAGGGTCTATCATGCCATCAACTGCTTTTAATATACATTTGCCCTTCGGGTACAGGGGTAAAAATGTATATTTCCATAGAAATGCATAAAATATTTCTAGAAAAAGAATTCATAACAATAATTTGCTTTCAGACATACATAATAATAATCTTGACCAAAGATTTTTATGATAATTAAAAATATAATACGCATACGCAATGTTGTCTCTTATGTATGTATGTGGAATGTGAAAATGATAAAAGAAATAAATCATAAAATATTATAAACAACAGAAATTAGATATTACAAATGTTCTTACAATAAATTTGTTTATAGTCTATTTTTTGATTTATGATATTTGTTTCTATTGTAAGATTCTGTCTTTACAATTGTCTTGTTTTTTTTTTTTTTGATTATATAAATTATTAAACAGTCAAGCGAATGACATTTCTTTAACAGTTATCGAATTTTCACACAGTTTTGGATTTTTTTGTTATAATTGAATTATTCTTTCGATTTGAGTTAAGTGTTTTTCTGAGACTATTTAAATAAACAATTTTAAATATTTATTAAAATGGCATATTATAAAGATATTATGTCTTGTTCGTCCGTCTATCTGTCTCTTTAGCTGCAACATCTATCTAAAACTTAAGTTCTTCTTACAATTTAAAATTTTTTTGCGAATGAATTAAAATTTTATATTAACTAAAAAAAAAGAAGCTTAAAATGACTTAGCATTTCGACAAATGTATTCATAAATATCAAAGTGAATGACTTAGCATTTGACTAAATTTTTGATATACTGAATAAATTTATATTAGGATTAAATTTAACATTGTTTGTTTGATATCTGGACCAAAGTTTGATTTCAAATAAGAGAATGTTAAGCTAATGGATTAATAATACAACTGGTTTATTATCATCAACAAATATTTACAATGTTTTCAAATTGTCTAATAAAATTGCAGCATCATATTGCAGCATTTAAATTTAATTTGGATTTGACCTCTACTTTTGTATTTGTGTGAATTTCTATGTTTAAGAATGTTAATATGACGCAAACAGATAGCCTAGAAAAACAATTAATCAAGATGTTTCTATACATTTGTTTACAGATAAGTTCGTATAGGTTCATGCGAACACCTAAAATGAGGTTAGAAAAATAATATAATAAATAAATGATAATAAGGGTATGTTATGTAATTTCATCTTTTATAGCTTATTTGCAATGACTTGCTATACTTGGTCTTGCTTTTGGACTTAGGTTTGAGACTTAATAATATAGCTTTCCAAAAGACAATTTCTGTTTCTTCAAATTTTTCTTAGACATTTTCTTCTTAATTTTTGCACTTTAACTAAGCCTATTTAAGAACCTCATACACACAGTAAAAAAACTAAATAATTAAAAAAAATATAAACAATATTAAAGTAAGTAAATACGTTGACTTTAGGCAAAAGTAAAAGAGCGTTTAATCCTTTTATCATCTGCAATTAGCTCCATTGCCAATGCGACTTAGAAACTTTTTGTATATAAATTTTAATTCAGCAAGCTTTTTGTGTCTGTGACTTTAACCTAAATAAGTATCTGTCTGCGTATGTACATATTTGTTTTTGTATTTTAATATACGCGTAATTAATTTTAGCATTGTTCTTCAACGTTACATGTAATGTGTATCTTTTTGTTTTCATATGTTCAAGTTCATGTGTAACGACGTTGAGATGTCACGCTTGAAGTTGTTAGTAGTTGACATTGAAATTTTGAGCTTTTATTTTATAAATTTATTTAAATTTAATTGAAAATAAAAGAAGAAATTTAATTAAATTAACTACAATATCTTTTGAAGCACTAAAATGCAAAACTTCACATACCAGAATTATTTCATAAAATAATGAACTACTTAAAACCACAAATGCATTCATTTTAAGCAATTAAGATAGGAACTTAGTGTTTTACTTCAAAAACAAAATTTTTGCAATATTTTCTTTTGCATTTTTTAATTTTAATTGCATTTTTAGCCGCAAATAAGTCAAAGAACGAAAAGCTTTTTAAATGTAGCTTCTATATGAAATTTGAATTTATATTTTTAAAGTAAACTACTGTGAAAAATATTCGTATACTGTAGATACCAACAATTAAATGCAAATCCTTTTTAAATAATTAAAAATAAAGTTACAAAATTTGTCAAGTGTGAATATATGAAGCTGCATTTTTAAATTATTGTGAGTCATATTTTTACAATTTATTAAAATAATAAAATCATCATCACAAAGTAAATCTACAAAAAGTATCTTATAGATACCACCAATTAATTCAGTTTCATAAAAGCAAACCAACGGTTTGGGCATATCTTTAGAAATTTGTTGTTGGCAAGTCATTGCGGTTTTCACAGTTTGGTTTGTAAATTTATATGTATTTGATTTGCTTATACTTTATATGTGTAGCTATAAGCAGTGTTCGAAATGTATCTGTTTATTGTATTTTATAATGGCGAAATTAATCTCTATTTAGGCGTAAATGAGAAAACTAAAACGATTTATTTCCTATTTAATTTCATTATTTACTAAACGACTTCCGAAAAAAAATCGTAAATAAATGATTCTTTGAGAATTTCACTATAATCATTTCTCAATTATTTAAGTGTTGCCAAGTAAAGCTCTTTGACACTAGCTATTCAGTTTAAATTGATAATGTAGAGAACTAAAAAAAATAAAAAATTGCCGGAAGTGACAAGTGGATTAGTTAGAGTGACAAGTGTTAAACAGAGAAATATAACTTTAATTTTAGTCGTTTCAACTGAAAGGGAATTAGTGTGATACGATAAATACCATAAATATTGCATTAAATGAACATCTGTATACATTCTATAAATAGCTTCAAACCATAAATTTATATAGGAATCTCGCGTAATACTTTTGCTGCTTGGTATCAGCTGTTTATGTTGTTTGCCAAACTTAAAATTTCTTTAGTTTAAATTTGGATTATAATTTGCATTGCTAAACAGAATTTTCGTGTTCAATATAAATTCTGACAGCAATTACTATAGTTCTTTATAAAGACGCTGTCAAAAAATATTTACAGCTGAATGATTTTACGTGTAAATCGATTTGGAAAAATAGAAAACACAAATCATACGCTATGTTAATTAACATTTTGTTGATAACATTCTTAGAGATGTGCAGCTTTCGATATACAGCTTGTGAGTAGATGTGTAGCTTTCGATATACCGCTTATAAAAAAGGTTGATGAAGCGCAACAAAAGCTAAACCGCAGCACAATAATGAACATGTTAAGTTGTTGTTTGAGCTTAACTCCATCTAAAAGTCGTAAAATAATAAAAAATATGTATTTGTTTTGACATGAAATGCGTTGTTGTATCGAGTTAGTTTACATTCACACACAAACACACACACACAAGTCTGTCTATATAAAATCACAAATTAATGCAGAAAAATATTTTTATGCGGTTTATTTATAGTTTTTTTTTTCATTTACAATTTAACAAGCTTGCGTGTGGCCTTTTGACTTTTGATAACATAATTTATAAATAAACAAGTAGAATAATTTTTTTATTGTTCAAGTTAAACCACAAAGTTTTTTCCCCTTCTTAATTCTTTATCCTTTAATGTCAAATCGTCTAACCACAATATTGCTGCAGTATTTTACCATATCTTTTCAATTATTGTTTTACATATTATTAAATCATTAGCATAATATTCTATTACACACATGTGCACTTGTCCCGTATGCAGCTGTATGTTGTGAAGCAAGTGATGACCCTCTTTAAGTTTAAATTGCTTTCAATAAGCCAACACAGCAGCATGCCAGACACATTGAGCAGTCAAACTTAAATTGAAAGTGGCCAACTAACTCTAAAGCAGAAAAGGGTCAGTAATTCTATGCGCTGATATTGACTAACTTGAGCATTTATCTTGATTCAGTTTGTGTGAAACGACCAAAGATAATACAAGCACAACCACATGCAGACATGTGCAGACATGCCCTAAGTTCTTGAAACAAGGAGATAACTTTAAGTTTAAATAATTTCTGGTTTTTACTTGAATTTAGCATGTAAAGCATAAAGTTTGGCGTACTCTGTTGACTTTAATGTTTGCAAGAAAATTTAATGTTTAGCAAAAAGATAAATACACAAACCGTTTCAACAAAACTTTTAATGTTTTCTTTTTTTTTTTTTTTTTTTTGTAAATTTTTAAAGAGTCAATTACCAGACTATGTGGCGTATTCGTGATTTTAGTAGTCTTGAATATAGAAATTCTTTCTGATAAAATGAAATAAAAGAAACCACATATCTTTGGCTTTAAAAGAAGATGAAAAACCTACGATTCTTGTAAACAAGCCTTGAGCAAATTGAAATACTTCCGCGTTTGTAATCTCATAATTCAAAGAACAACAAAGACAACCACAGAAGATATTATCTGCCAACGAACGCTTCCATTTCATAGGAAAGTTTGTTCCTAGAAAAAAGGTTTAAATGAATTTAAATCTCAGCACGTTTTAGTGATTAAATGGCAATTACAAGATTTCATATTATTTACTTTGGAATTTTATGGACTAAATATTTCGCTGATAATTCAAAAATGTTACTCTTTAAAGATAATGAATTAGCGCCCACGTTTGCTTTATTAATTTGTTATTTGTTCACTGACTTCAGTCGATTTTCTTTAAAATAATTTTTAGTAAAAAAAGCATCAGAATATATTTTATATATTTTCCACAATTTTCAAATAAAAAAGGAAAGTTGTTAGCGGTTGCAATAATACAGCAGTCATCATTTTATTTAGTCGTGGCTTGCAAAAAAAATTCAAAAAAAAAAGATCAAAGTTGTTAAGTCTATTTCGAATGTGTTAAGAATTTTGTTAAGTTGTGAATTTTCTTTTTTTTTTTACCTTGATTTTCTGCGTTTATCTGCTTCATTTTCTTTGTACCTTGTAAATATTCCGCATTTTATTTATTTTAATTTTATATGTTAGTACACATGTGTTGTGTTCAGATTTTTCTATGCCTTCTATTGCTTGTTTTACGCCTCAAAAGAATTTATTGTTTGCATTGTTTTCGAAAAGGAAAAGAACAATTAGAACTGAACAAAATGAAGTAGATACATTCAGTGTAGTGCCTGCGGTTTACGCCTTCGCTGTTTCGTTACTATTCTACAAATATCGTATTTGCCAGTTTAGTGGTGTGCTACGTGTTAAATTTATTGCTTAAACTTTTCATGCTGAGTTTTACGTGGAAACGAAATAGAAATTGGAGAATGTCTTAAGTTAATGGCGCAAATGAATTATACCATATGTAGCGGTCTCCATATTAAATTAGAAACAAGCGGTTGAAATAGCAGATTTAATTTTGTATCTTGAATCGTTTAGTTTATGTTTAGGGTACCCCAATTTGAATAGCTTTGCACAAATAGGTATATAAGTAACTTGCGAATTCCAGTTATAAGATACTATAACGGCTTTTAAAAAGTATCTTAAACTATTTTAAGTTTGTAAATGCTCTTTTTCATAAGTATATAGTATCTATACAATATTAGCTTAGATAAATATTATTAAGAGTCCAGTCCAAACTTTCTGTAATTATGTAAATGACCAAAAGTCAAAATAGAAATAATGAAAATGTAAAATTCATGCAGCGCCATCAAAATGAAATTTTAATTAAAACACTAAAACAAATTAGCACTTCATGTAAGCAATTAATTAATTAGGCACGACAAGCATTTTCTGCCTGCTGCGGTTGTGCTTTGACTTAGCAGTTTTCTAAGTTTAGCCTAACAAATTATATGAATTAGTTTAGTTTAGTTAAATTATGCTAAGTCAGGTTCATCTGTTGCATGACATTTGTGTGTTGAATACCCACTTTTTATTATTTTAATTATTTCATTTTATGTAGGCGAAAATTCTGCATGGTTTTGTCTTACAGGTTTGCCACTCCTCTTTTTTTCTATTATTTGCATGCAAATCCCTTCTTTAATAATTTTTTAAAATTTAGAACTGTCAGCGAGGCAAAATGAAATGTTTATATTGCAATAATAATGCTCGTCCGTCTGTTTGGTCCTGCTCGATTTATATATCTCGTACAGAATGTTTAGGAAGTATTTGCACAAAATGTAAAAAATCTAGTTCTATAAAGGTCTTCCTGTTCAGTTTGTCAGAGCAAATGACGCAACATCCTCGTTCGTAGGGACATCCATTCTTCTCGAGTGTCTACCAATAAGATAGCGTCCAGTTAGCAGTGCCGTAAGTTATGTATATGTCTGATATCTTTGAGGGCGTTCGTGGTCTTGTCTCAAATGTACATTGAAAATGTAACAGGGGGGTTTTTCCTTAATAATTCATCTGCAGGTAGCTAGTGCTATTCCAACTCAGTCCTTTTAAGGAAGCATGTGGGTCGTTGGGTCATCTCATTTAGGGACTTGCGACATTAAGCGATTGATTTATAGTTTAAATTTTAAGAGTTCAGCGCCTTTAAGGTCCGCAGCCTCCAACCAAAGCTACACTCTAATTTTAATCTTCCTTGTTTTCCATTTGATACAAAAAACCGAGGAAACACGTTAACTTCGCAAAAACCTTGGTTTTGATACCCGTTTGGGTGGCAACCTGCAAGCATTTCGCCTATTAATATTTAAACAGATAAATAACATCCATCGACAAATTGATAATACCATTTTTAAAGCTCTGATAAACCTATGCACATGTATGATACATACAAAACGTATAAAAATAAATTATTGCAAACACAAAGGCATTCTATAACAATTGGCTTCGGTTTCCCAGTTTACAAAGAAATAAATATATATTAGGTACGTTTTATTCTATTATTGATTTAGTAGGAGCTTAGATTTTTATGTCCTTGTAGGCTTTTATTTCAAGGCTGCCATTTTATATGTGTCACATTTTCTTTACTTATTTATTTGTTTATTTCGATTTCTCGTTTATTGCTTTTATGCTAAAACGGAAGTGAACGAAGGCGACAATTTTAAAGCTTTAAATTGTCATTTAATATGTTAACATCTACTTTGTTTATGGTTTGTAATAATTTAGCTAAATATAAGGCAATTTGTCAAAATTATATATGCCGGAAATTTATTTAAAATTATATTAGATGGTACCTATTACACAATTTATTGTTTGGTTTAATTTATTACGCCTACGCATTTGATAAGCGTTTTATGTATTTATTTTATTAAATAAGTTTTATCAATTTAACTAAATATTGCTTGGGGAATTTGTGTAATAAGCAGCTTTAAAATGTTTGCATAAAACTAAAAATTTTTTGATAATATTTGAACATTCCACAAATATTTTTTCGCATAGATATGTTGTAACAAATAATTCTAATTAAATTCGAAATTCATGCTTCATGATTTAACGCGAAATAAAAAAAAGGAAAAATTTAAAACAAATTTATAATTATCAAATTCCATTGCAATGTGTATCAAATTAAATTTGTAATGTGTGAAAATAACAAATAAATTAATCCAATTAAAATAGTTTAAACTAAAAATAAAAAACATATATATACTAGGTGTAGTATTCCGGCTGCCTTTGCTTACTTAATTTTACCATTGTAAGTTTTGCTCAATAACATGAGATAAACATATTTTTTTCACCACAGTTTATTTTCGTACTAAATAAAACTCAACAAAATATGTAAGCAAAATAGAAAGAGACCGTGGTAGAATATTACACCTTATACAACTGCATCATGTATTTGTATAACATAGTCACTCTGTCAGTAATTTGTTGTCATTGAAATATGAGAATTAATGTAAAAAAATGTATACTACACTTATTTGATATGCTTTGTAGATTCCTTACTGCCTTTGCTAAATGTTACAAACATTTGCACAAATTTAACATACCTTAGAGATAAGGGAGAAATGTACAAATGTAAAATAATTAATCTAAATCGTCACGTTTTATGCATTAATTAATTATGTTGACATTTTTATTGTTTTCATTGTTTCAAATCACTTTTTTTAAAAGAAAATTTTTGAATGAACTTATTTAATTAAATTTTTATGTAATGAAAAAGAATTGAGTTATAAATAATTTTTAGAATAATACTTCTTAAGCATCAATTAACTTAGTTCACTGAATTATCATGAATTGAAAAATTGTAATTTATATGCATCCTTTTTTAAATCTTTTTTATGAGAAATAAATATAACTTTTAGCTAATTAAAATTTTAAGCTTAAAATGTGCAAAAAAATTAATTAGCGCAAATCAAAATTGTTACAAATGTGAAATAAAACAAAGCAAACAGTTTCATTATTTAAGTGTTAAACTCTGTAAAATTTTACAAAATCCCACAGGATTTTGGCTGCCAAACGATTTTATTAAATGAAAACTTGTATGAGAGAACACATAACAAAAATCACACTTAACTTTTATTAACTATATTCAAGAACTAAAAAGCCTTTGCATGTCAATCAAATATTGAAAAATAAATGCTGATATAAATTTTTTTTTTAAAATTTTTGATTGATATGTTTTTACTTGTGTCAAATGCAAGAAAAATATTATTGAAAAAAATAAAGACGTACTTAAAAAAAAAAATAGTAGTAAATGATTACACATTTAAGTTGCCAAATAACCTCAACAAAAAGTTCAAAATGACCAACGCGCAGCAAACTTCAAATATTCTAAAATGTACACAAAGAAAAAAATATTCGATTGACATTTTTTTTGGTCACTGTTTATAGTTTTAAATAAATTTAAAAAAGAAATGACTTTTTTTTTTTTGTTTTTTTCTTTATTTGAAGCAGACACTTCAATTGTCTGCGATTTGGGATATAGTTGTGTCCTAAAAAAAGGACAATGTCGTCTATTAGGCTATTTGCTGTATAAACTTGTATTTATGTGTATTGAAGTGGTCGATTAGCATAATTTGGTGTTTACATGTAACGAAAAATTTTATTTTACAATTTAGTTGACTTAAAAAATGCTTTTGGGGAAAATTGTTATAACAAGTTTAAAGTCGATGCTAGTATTCAAATGATTTAAGACATTAAATGACAATTTTGTTATATCTTAATTTGTACACAGAAAAAAAAAACGCTGTTAGGAATTTGAAAACGACTGTACGTGACTTCTAAGATAAGTAACGTACGAAATGAAGAAGAATTATTTTTATGGATTCTTGAGCTATGCAAAATGTGCTTGCATTGAGAACAATCGTGCTTCATTCAAGATTAAAAACTAAAATTGCAAAATGAGAGAGCATAGTATTGACAAACGTGATCTACGCTCACACAAATGTACACTCGGAGCATCATTTTTACTTGTTTTTAGTTTTTGTCTGCCCATTTTATATAGAAAGTTGTTCAAATGAGAACGAATGTTATTGATATGAGAACGAATGTTCTTGATATGAGAACGAAAGTTTTTGATATGAGAACAAATGTTTTCACACACCACATATTCATGCAGTTTTTTTTCTCTCTGTGTAGAAACTTAATATTTTTCTTTTAATTCGCAAACTGTAACTTACAAATTTTTTATTCCCGTAATTTTTAGGGATACGAATATATTGTACATGTGTTTTTTTCAAATCTTGGAAAGTTTTTTTTTTTTGATACTTTACTAACTTTTCGTCACATATTGTGTGAAGAGCACATATATAAAGTGAGCACAATCTTAATGTCAATGACCAAAGCCTAAAATCATTTAAAAGAAAAATTTGGCAACTTTGATTTTTGTTTTTAGATTTGGCGCAAAGAAAACTTTGAAAGAAAAAGAGCCTTCGGCATTTATAAGGCTATGTTGGCTTGTGTAGTATGCATATTTTGCTCTTAAAGTGTTATCAAAATTCACTAAAACAAAATTTAGAATATTTTTCTAATAATATCGATAATAAGTGAAGTATTGAAGTTTCCATTTCAACGAACTAACTATTTTGTTAGGTGTTCTCTTAATTATTGCACGAGCTTAGAATTTAAGTCAAGACACTTATAAACTCGCATAAACAGCTTTTAATAATCGTATAAGTTAAACAAAGTTAAAGTTCAACCGCACCACACAATAAGAATGAACAACACAAATTAAAGTGTTTGTCCCTGCTCAAAGTTTTCTAAAAGTCGTAAAATAGTCAACGGAATGTGTTTGTTTTTCAATGGAATTTGCAGTTGTATCGATACATTTTCTTTTCTAATTGCATACAATAGTAAATTCGTTGTTTGTGGCTTGGAATGCATAATTTTAGGAAGAGATAATAGGTTCTTTAAAATGTTGTATTTTTTTTTAACGGATATTTTATTTAACTCTTTCTATTAAAATATTTTTCAAAAATTCGACTTAAAAAACTAAGAAAAGACACAAAATCATGTACCTTAAATGATATAAATTTTTAAAAGCCTTGACAAAATATTTTCCAAATATTTATAACAACATAATGTACCTTTTTTTTTATTTTAATCCCAAAAAAAACTAAAAACAAAAAAGAACTACAGAACCAAAAAAAACCAAAATGTTGCCAATCATTTTACCATAAACTAAAATTTCTCTTTAATTTATTATAACAAAAGTTTTGTTTCTTTTGAAAAATGTTTCTTAGAAATTTGTTTTTATAATCCTTATTCTGCCAAGAGCGGATTGACCTAATTCTTTGTACATGTTTTGTACGCAATTTGGCAACAGTGCGTATACATAATTTTTTTGATGAATTTTGCAGATAGCTAAACTAGCTAAAACAATACAATGGCAAGTTAAATAGGTTCGAAGACGCTTATTACAGTGAGAAAGCACACTTTTATACGAATTTAAAGTAATCTGTATAAAATCAACATAAAATGAAGTTCATTATTTTTGCAGAACTTTTATACAAGAAATTTAAGTTGTCAGAAGTGTTTCGAATACTTAAAAATGTATTTCATGCTAATTATCACCTTAACATTTTATCCGTTTTAGTTTTTTTTAAAATTTTTTTCAGCGCTTTTTTTTTTTTGAAGAATAAACTTTATGAACAGAAAAAGCATAAAATCTAATTAATTAAATTAAAATCGGTGAAATGCTCAACTGGAAATTGCACATTTGTTAGCTAATTGCATTAATTTCTTACAAACTTTTTGCACTTTGAGTTAAATTTTTGACTGCATTGCAAATTTATTTTATTTAAGTTTTAATTTCTTTTTTGATTTGTTGTAGCAAAACAATTTTAAATTACGTGGCACGTTTATATTTACGTTTATTTGCGTTTAATTGTGTCTCTAATGTTTGAGTGACAGATCAAACTGGCATGTAAATGTTATCTGCAAGACTTAGAGAATAACTCGAAATGTATGCAAAATAAACGATGACTTGGTTAGTTTATAACCCCTCATAATTCTTTTTACAAAAGCGACTTATCTGAAATGAAAAGAAATCCTGTGGCTTATAGAATAGTACAGCAATGGCTTCTTACAGGTCAACAGGAAGCAATGCAAATATAGTTTTTGAGTTGAAGCTATCACATTTTAAATCATTTTAAGTTGTTGTCAACGTTAATCGGCAATAAGCCACAAAGTAACATTCGGAATAGGCAGAAGATAAAGAATGACATGCAAGACAGGAAGAAAAAAAAGAAGATATCAATGAAGAGAGTATTAACGGAGTTAGTACGTACAACACATACAAATGATATAAATCATACATGTATATGTGAATGTATGTGTGTAGTTGTTTAAGATGCTTGTGCTTTAAGCAGTAAAAAAAAAAAAATAAAAATTACAACAAGGCGTATACGTAACATTTGAAGTAGATGACACTTTTTAAGTTAAATATTTATTATGGATGACTTGAGTCATGCACAAAATAAATATAAAATTAATGCATGCATTAAGGAAAGTGTGGGATCTCTGCTATAAACTTAAAAGGCCTCCGTTCTCTTCAAATCGTTAAATTTCTACTTGCATAAAATATGTATAAAGTTAAAATTGGGCATCAAAGAAAAAAAGTTTCCCAAAAAGTAAGCCAACAAAAAAAAGGAAAAATGGAAATAAAATCTGCTGTCTCATGCCATAATAAAACATTAATGACATGATTGACTGACTTAGGCACAACATTTTTTTATGTGTTAACTTTAACAGTTCAATAAGATAGAATATAAATCAAACTTGAACTGTTCAAATACTTCGAATATGTGTATTCATGCATTTGGCCATGCTGATATGTTGAAATATCTGTTACATGCTTTTTTTTTTTACTTGGTTTTATTTTACGAGTAAACAAGTAAATTAAGCCTTCTAGAATGCTTCTGGTTTTAGGTTGTATCAAAAACCGAAAATGCAAACACTTTTAGTAATTGTCAAACCGCAGACAAGATACACTTGACAGAAAAATATTTATAGATTTTTAATTATTGTTGGCAAACGATTTCATATTTTACCACATACATTTCTGCGTATTTCAGTAAGTTTAGGAATATTGTACAATGCGAAAAAATATATTTTTTTTATTTTGGATTAAAAATTTTTATTAAATTTCAGTACATTTTTACAAAACTTTGCATCATTCATCAACAATTAAAAGCCAATAAGCAATAAATGCATTCATGCAAAAAGTATCTTTGAGATACAAGCATGAAGCAAGGAATGCATTTTAAATTACAAACTCTAAATTGCCGTTGGTGATTTGAGTTGAATATAAATAAAAAAAACTTTGAATGATTTCTTCAAAATGTTTGAAATATGTAAATAAAATTAAATTGGCTTCAGATTTAAAAAAAAACTTCAAATATAAATGCCACAAAATCATTCTATGCGCTGCGTTTTTTCTTAGTACGCCTAATACGATTCTATGAATTAATAAGAAAAGTTATAAAGTTTACTGCGAAGGCGTTCATTATTTGTATAAGATTTGCGTGGAGTTATTTTCGATTTGACGTCAATAAAATATATTTTTGATTGATTAATTTTTACGCCTGCATCAATATTGATAAATTTGAGTATCTTTTTTCGTATAAATTGATTGATTATAATTAAAATGGCAACGATTTCATTGGTAACATTTTTTTTTTGCGTTGTTTATTTTACGAATTTAGTTCAAATTATTTTGTGCAGATGAAAGGTAAAGTTTAACAGATATGCTTCGTATTACAATCCTTTATATATTATTTTTATAAAGAGTATCTTGTATCTTGATCAAAAACCTATGTTATTTTTAAATTTAATTGATAAACATAAAACATACATGTGTCATATATATGAAGTTATAGTTTATATATTTTTTGAATAAAGTTAAATTATAATTTTCATTTAGGATATTTTTCTCTTCATTTTATTGCAATTTGAGTGCATTTCTCATATTTAAGCGAAACTATTCAACTTTTTAAATATGAAATCGTTTTTCTATGCATGAAGCAAGTCTAACAAAATAAAGAAAATGTTTTTTGAAAGCATATCAAAATATGAAAGCCAATAAATATTTTACTTAAACTATTCATATTTTTAAGTACAAAATTAGCACAGCTGCTGCAGCTTTTTGAAATTAATTTACCAAACATAAATTTTATAATCGAAAAATTGTTCTTTCTATGAAAACTTTTACTCATTATTTATAAAAAATTTGTTAACTTTTCAATAAAACTGTCAAAAACAATTTATCTTACAACACTCTTTTTTTCCAAACCATAAATATTTACTAATAATTTTATAAAAATAGTTTTATGAATTTAGGTGGAGTGTTAGAAAATTTAATGTAAATAAACGATAACTACAAAATGTTCGATTTCAATTCGTATTAGGAGATTTTCGATTTTATATAAATTTCGCGTTTAGCTAGTAGGCAACTTGGAATCAATAAAATAATTTAAAAAATTTATTCAATTTTGATCGAAAGTTTTTTAAACTTTTAAATAAAAATAAAATGCTTATCTAAATAATAATAAATAAAATTGCAAAATTGAAAAATGAAATTTATTAATTTAAAATGTAAATAAGCAGCGTAGTACCGCTGGCAATTGAAAAACGCATAAAATAAATATAAAAAAAAGTTTAAATTCTTCTCGTATAAAATAAATAAATAAAAATGAAATCAAATATAAATTTGAAACACTGTGAACAATCGATAGATAATCTAAATGTCGTTCGGCATGTCCTTTGGTCGACCTTTTGTTCTTGCTTTTGTTGGTTTTTTGTTTTTTTTGTTGTTGTGCATACTTCGATTTGACAACTCAACGCAACGCAAGTGGAATGCAACACGTGGCAGGGTTGTTGTTCTACTTGAAATACGAGCTGTGAATGGAATTTATAACGAATTTTTTTCTGCTATTTATTCAGCATTATATGATTTTGATTTGTTCTTGCTCTCTCTCCCTCTCTCTCTCTTCTCTCTCTCTCTCTTTCTCTCTCTTGTTATATTCTTAGATGTTATAAGTTGGTAACACGCACGTGTTTAGAATTTTAAATAATTTTATACACAAAGATACAAACTTGCATAAATTTATTGGTTTATTTGTAAGACACTTATATAATATTTATGCGATATTTATTTTATGTTCTCTTATCATTTTTATTTAACATAAATCTTATGAAAAATTGCAAGTATCTATGAATATCTTATCAACACTGTTGTTTATTTTTCTTTAAATTAAATTATTTTATTTTTTTGTTTAGTAAAAAAGAAAAAACGCTTGTTTAAATATTGAAAATAGAGTTTTTATATGACTCAGTCGAAGGAATTATACAATTTTGTAAATAATTCATGGAGTGGTTTAGCTGTATACATTTTCTCGTCTATCTGTTATCGTCTCAATGCTTACAAAAAAAAAAAAAAAAAAATAGGGAAAAACAGACGGACAGACAGACGGACAGACGGACAGACAGACGGACGTGCCTAGATACTTTATGGAATCTCCGATGACTTCTTTAATACGTTACAAACTTTCCGACAAACTGAATTTACCCGTTTACACTATGTGTAACTGGTATAAAAATATAATATTGTATACAAATGTGTATATTTTTAAATGGATTACGCTTAATAAGACTCTCATGTTGAAAGGTGTTGACATATGCATACGAGTATAAGCGTATTTAAGTATTTTGGAAGCGTTGATTTAATATATTATAATTCTGTTGATTTTTTTTAATGAGCTGATTGTGTCAGAGTATATCTGTATCTATATTTGTGCAACTATATGTCTCAAAATAAGCGTAATTAAATCATGGACTGTTTTAATTACCCATATAATTTACACATTTAAAAAATACACATTCAGTTCGTCTGTATTATGTTAGCAGGTAGGTCATATAGTACAATAATAACTTAATTGCTGACACCATTAAATTAATGCTTTATTGGCATTGCTTCATTAAAGCTTTAAAAGAAATTTTATACGATTTTCTTTAATATGAAATGGTTTTGGGTTAAATGATGTGTGCTCCATAAGACATTGATTATAAGCAACATTTTGCTGACTTGTAAAAAACATTTTTCTTTTTTCTGAACTTATTTATTTGAGTTTATTCAAACAAGGCAAAAAGATGTTAGAAATAAAAAATAAATAAAATTTATTATATTACAGCATACAGACTGAGTTATACACTACACAGCGACAAGACTAAAAGTTTTGCAATGGTATTTATAAGCAGAATGCCTAAATTTATTGCATAACTCATATAATTGTTTCGTTCTTTTCTAATAAATTTAATATACATTTTCGTAAGCACCCACTTCATTGTTAGGCAACACCGATGCTCTTCGGTTTACCATTTAATTTTCTGTCTTACTTTTTATCGAAGATTTAATTTCTGCTTGGGCTTTTCTCTGTTTTGTTTACTTGGAATATGTATTTTTTTCCGTATACAGTCCTTGTTGTAGGCGTTTGTTTACATGGTTGCCTTTTGATTTGTAGCATTTTTGTTTTTCTTCTTTAGTTGGTTTTAGCTTTTTTCTGACTGCAAGATTGGTTGTATTAAAGAAATCGAAAGTTTAATGAAACAAAAAGTTAGTATATAAAAATCTGCAGAAACTATTAGAAACATCTTTGTAATTTATGATAGCAAGTTGCCAAATTAACTAAATCGATAAAATGGAAAAAAACATTTCCATAAAACAAAAGCGAAAAGATGTCAATATGCATTAACTAAATTGTCGTTTTTTTTTTTGTTGGCAATCAGCGTAAATTTCCGCTCATAAAATGGCTTACATTTTACTCGATGGCAGTAAGTGAAATTTATTTTATCATTTGCAAATACAGGCTGCCTAATTTTTATACCCGAACGGGTATATTTATTTTATCAGAAAACGCATTAAAGGAGACATCATAAACCATATAAAGTATATATTTATATTTTTGATCAGCTCGACAAGACGAATTTATCTAGTATGTCGTCTGTTGTGTTGTTGCGAGGTGATTTATTCCTTATTTTTAAAGATATTGGGATGAAACTTAAAGCTTAAGCTTTTCCTTCATTCTAGGTAGTTTGTATGTAAATTTCAGTGTGTCACGCCTACTCTAAGGTATAGCCCCATACAAACTTTCGAGTGTTTATATAAAAAAAAGATATTATTTATGAATGTATTCACTTTAAATCGGGCAAAATCTCTTCTAATGTCATTCAATGATAAAACTAAGGTACCAAGTCCTTTTGTAAGTTTATCCCCTATACTATCCCCAATTCTCCTAACTGATAAAACCACATCTAATGTTCACGCTACCGATATAATACGGATCGTGCTAATATAACATACAGTCCCCACACAAAGTCACTTCCCATTTTTCGAATTTTTCAAGTATAAATAATAGTCATATAAATATAATATAAATGATTCTTAATGAACTCCAATGTTGTGTCTTAACTTGTGCTGTATAGGACCATCGACCCCACCCAATCCCAATTGCGGAATATTATCTATGACACTGATGATCATAAATATACTATTCAAAGATTCGTGGGCAGGCATTTGAGGAAGTTGGTTTTCCTTGTTTAATTTGATATTAGTGCAAACGATAACAAGCGATGAGATTAAAGAAAATAAATTTCTTTAAAAAATACCAATTCCAACAAATACTCTTCCTAATGTATTTCGCTGCTTAATTTGATTAGTTTTATGAAAATAATTTAAATAATTCTAACGAAACAACTACTAAAACAAACTATATATATAAATACCTTTTTTCTCAGGTTATAATAAATAAAATTGTAGATACTTACATATCTTGTTGCATTATCATGTAATTGCCACTGGACTATTTTAATTCAACTTGATTTATTTTTTTTTTTTTTTTGCTCTTATTAAAATTAATTGAATGCCAAAAGGTGCATTAAGAGTAAAAAAATATTTCATTAAATTAAATTGTGGTAATTGACTGCCAAAAGGATATTTCCTTTCTTTTGTTTTTTTTTTTTTAATTTTATTTATATAATTTTTTCTCGTTGAGTTGTTTTAATTTATTTAAATTTTCAATATTATAAAAAATGTAATTTAATTAATACAGCCACAATGCCCTGTAGCTGCTATAGTTACATAATATTCTATATGCTAATGGCATATTAAGTGTTTCTAGAAACTTAACCAAATGATACTCAAGTAAAATTATGAGAAACTTATTGCTGATATTGTTACAAATTATAGTTTGAAAGGTTTATAATGTGGCTAATATTATACATTTACAATATTTTTAAGTTTTATTTTGCAATTCCTTTTTCTTCGAAGAAGTATCTTTGTAAAAAGCAATTGACTTAAAGGCATACACCTACTTAGTTGGTGAAACTTTAGACACTTTAAGTGCTACTAAAGATGATGTTTCAGTTTGTGTGAAAATGTTTGCCTTTAAATGCAAAATAATATTTGTGTGTTTTGCAAACTGAGTTTCTACTTTGTTGACTGCTTTAAGCGTTTGGAATAAACAAAACGATTTACTTTTGTAATAGTTTTGAGTTGCATAAAAATTGTTTTAATTTCAGTTTGCATCTGAGAGAACTATTAAATGACTAACTTACTTGCAAAGAATGAACGAAATAAAAATAAATATCATTTCAAAGCGGTTTGAAATTTTGTTATAAATTCAAGTTTGTGTGTTCTTTTTTGGTATTAAGTTTTAAAACCTTTTTTTTTTTTAGTAAAATTCAAAGCGAAATTCTATTTGGCGCTGGCCATTTTTGATTTTAAAAATTTACGAGTGTTCGCTGTTAAGATGACAATTTCAATAAAACCTCTTGTCACGGCTTACAGTCGAAATTTGTTGAAGCGACGAGTTTGCAATTAAAAAATTCAAAAACATTTTTAATTGCTCTCGATTTGATTTAAGCTGTTTTCAACTTGACAGTCAAATTGTCATTAATTTATAAAAAAAATGCAATTTTGTTCTTTTAATATTAAAATGAATGGCTTGTTTGGTTCAATTACGCAACCTAAAAATTTTTTTATTTCTATAATTAAAAAAAAAAAACATATCTTAAATTGGTAGAATATTTTCTCAAATAATTATTTAAAAATGTTTATTTCAGCAAATAAAGTCGCGACATGAGAGTTTAATGCATGAAAAATGGCAATTAATGTTAGCATAGACAGACAACAACAATGTAATTTATATTATTTTTTTTTTATGATTCATAAAATATTCTTTATGCTTGCAGATAATAATTTTTGTTAAATTGATGTTCCAAACATTCATAAAATTTACAAGCATCGAGGCAAGCGACCGCGATAAAAAGCAAATAAATTGAAAAGAACGCAACAATTTACTATTAAATTGAGTGTAATTTATTCATAAATTTATTTAAAATAAAACAAAAATAATAGTAAAATAAAAAGCAAAATTACTGTATTTATATGTGGATAAAAACAAAATTATAGATCCCAAAAAATGCTTCATCAAATTTTGTTAAGTTTGGAGTGTATTGAATAAAAAAATTTTAAAGCCATTATTTGAAATATTTGTTTATAGAATAAAGAAAATTTAATGTTTCATAAGCACCAAAAAAGATTTTATGCAACACATAAAGAATTTTAATGCCATTGTTAAACACGTTGAAAATATACGTTTTTTTTTTTTGTTTTGTCTCCAACAAATTCCATTTGTGCATATTGTACATATATGGAAGAAAAAAAAACAAATTTTACACAATGGAGTACATTTTGTATGAACTGCATTCGGCAAAGTTGAAACAACATTTTAATGGAACGACTTCTTTGAACGCATGAAAAATTCTTACCATTAAAAAAAAAAATATTTTTGTATACACGAAGGGTTAAAAGGGTTTATTGAGTTTGTGCAAATGTATGTATGGAATGTAACAGGCAAAAGGAGGCATGTCAGACACTATATAGTATACATATTATCTCTGAGACTATAAGAGCCTTGAAACTCAGACTCTCCTGAGCTTTCAAGGTTTTATTCCTTATTTTAAGTGGTATCTCCCATAAAAACCTTAGGCCACAATTTTAAGTTCTTGCATAAAAATTTATTTTTTAAATTTAGTATGAAAAATACCAATAATATTCTAAATAAATTGGTAAGATTCAACCAAATTTGGGTATAATTTTTTTGTCACTTAAAATAAAAATATCAAGTTTAGTTTAATTTCCTGCTTTACACAACAAAATTTTTAAAAATTGTTCAAATGGAACCTATACAATATGGTCCCCATACCAAGTTATCCCTAAATCTAAAGTTTTCCAAGTTATTTCTTTTTTGTATGAAAATTGCTTATAAAAAAGAAACTAGAAACACTATTATACAATAACAAATTCTACCAAAGCTCAATAAAAATTTGTTTCAGGGTATCTCTTAGTCGAGCATACTCAACTACAGCGTTCTTTCTTGATTTCTTTTTATGGTAAAAAAAATTGTAGGCAAACATCATAAAAATATTGTGCGACAAGTATTTATGAAAACCATTTCATTTCTTTATGTAAAAACTATGAATACATTTCCACTTTAGCATATCAACCAGATGTCATCATCACATATTTGGTAGCTTTAAAAGAACTATTTCAAATAGCGTTAAATTTTTTTTTTTTTTTTTTTTTGCTACAACAAAGTTTAAATTTTATAACAATTTCTTTAAAAGCACGTCTCCAAGCAGTCAACTAGAAACTTGAAAAATAATAATTTCATGACAAACGCATACGACAACCACAAATCATCTTTGTTCGTTTTCAATCAACTTCTTCAATTTTGTGGAATTATACAATTGGGATTAACGTTGCAGACAGTTGAATTATTTGTTATTAGAATTAAAACATTAAACTGAGATGAAATTGTGTCTGCTGCATTTTCTTTGTTTAAAATACGCATTCGCAGCGTATGCCAAAGAAGAATAATTTCATTTAAAGTTTAATTAAATAAAATTTACCAAACTTTAATATTTTCAAAATGCTAAAATTCATGAAAAGTTAAAGAACCACAAAATCATGATAAAATCTTACCAAAAAGTTTACGCAAGTCAGCATAAATATTATTTAGATTTGTATGACCAACATTGATGATGATGCTTTAGGAACAAAACATTTTGTCAAAAAAAAAAAAAAAAAAAAATAGAGCACGCTGAAATTGATGAAGCGCAAGATACAAACTTATTTTTTTGTCAAAAAATCGAAATGCTTTTATGAAAAGAAAACTGAGTATTTTGGCATCACTGTTTAGCTGATGCTTAAGATTTTTATAAAAAAAAAGTCCTTTTTATACTTGCGATCAGTGTAGCAGTTTATTAAGCAAACATAAAAGCATTGCATAATACTACATAAATGACAAAAATAATCTTAAATCAAAAATAAGTAAAGATATTTCACAAAAATATGCATAGTTTCGCTTCACTAGCTTTCACTAATGAAAATAATCTACTTAAAAGTAAGCACAATTTTAATCGTTACCAAAAGATTAAGCAAAATGCTTAAAATTTGTAAGATTCAAATGAACTGCTGCATTGAATTGCTACCTCGTCAAGTCAAAACAACAACAACAACACAACTTTCAGCAGAATATGTCTGCAGACTAAAGTTTGTGACTGATTTTAAGTCTGACGTTGTCATTCAAGTACTTTATCGCCTCATTAGCAATATTTTATGGTTGCATAAATTGTCTACCAGTCTATCTACTCAGATATATACTCGTACATACAAACATATAACTGTCAGTTTGTACGAGTATGTCTGTTGTCTGCTGTCTGTCTGTCGGTTATCAATCCATTTCCTCTGCAGGCAAACCATAATTTGGCTGCATGTCAACGACCGCAATTTATGACTGCCCAGTTTTGTGTATTGATGCAGTAAAATTTTAAAGATCTCAGATTAAACCAAAAAAATAAGGAAAATAAATAAAAAATAAATAAATAAGTTAAATTGTGTGAAAAGTGTTTTGAGTAAATTTGTAGTAGAAATTTATGTTTAATTTTATAATTGAACAAAGTATTTGAGAGATAGTTTTCACTTAACAAAGAAAAATAAAAACCACAGTTTTTGATTATTCTTAAATTTAAAAAAATAAAAAATACAAAACACATTGCGTATGCGTAATATTAAAATGAAAGTTTTCTCATATCAATTGCTTTATTTCCGGTTTCCTACAATTTTAAAGTCTGTTTTCGTATTACTAAACCATCACAATATACAGCCATGTTCCCAATTTCACTTACTTTTTGTGATTTGAGTTTTCAATCAAATCACGTGATTTCATTCATAGCTGTCTTAAATTCCCCTTTTTTTATTATATATAATTTGCTATAATTTTTATAAGTATAATTTTTTTTAATGTTAATATACAGGGTTTATTTTTCTTTTTATGTCAAAATATTTGTGCCATCCGGTGTGTAACCTGTACTGAAAAGTTTAAAGTATGCTTGTATATATTTATAAGCAGCTGTCTCACTTTGATATCTAACTACTGACATGACAGGCAGCTGACTGCTAAAAGATTATTTTAACACAGCACTTTAGTTAGCATAAATTTTTAAATAAGCAGCAAAAATGAATAAATAACTTACAAAACGAGTATGCAACTAAGGATACATTGTTTAGCTTAGTCTCATATATATTTCAAATGCAAAGTATTGTTGGTAAATTTCTTCTCCTTTGCCACTGTATTCTGTGATTTATGATAAATTTTTAAAGCAAATAATGAATTCCGACATATTCAACGTTGATTTACTTTTGGTCCTAACAAAGTGTATTCAAAGGACTCAGCTTGCTGTTTTTTTTGCTGACAGGAAATGTATACATTTTGTTGTTTAAATTTTAATGTCATTCAAAAACACCAAACAGAACCAAGCTCTTCTCAGAATCAAACTATTTATGTATGCTATAAAAATAACTCTGCAGCTACATATTTGTATGCACGTCTCTGTGAGTATCTATTTTTATAACTTTAGTGTAAACAAAATTATAAAGCAGCAAATAAAATTTGACTTTTTTGATTTTATTATGCATCGCCATGTCACAATTTATTTTGTTTACCAAATAAAAATATAATTCCAAAAAAAAAAAAAAAATTAAGCAAATTATTATATCATTAAAAATAGATTTTTTTTTATGTAAATATTTTGGCAGTGATTAAGTTTTCATGTAAACTCTGAAAAAAAAATCAACAAAAATTATATAAATTAATGCAATATTATTTAGAAAATTTATTTAGATGGTTTAATTTTAAATGGTTAAAATGTGTTAAATTTAATTCTTCGAAATTACAGATACATTTAATTTTAGAAATATTTTAATAAATCATTAAAAACGGAAAATTTTTACTTTTTCCTTTAGAATAAAAAAAATAAATTAATTATTTTGTAGATAAAATTAAAGCAGATATAAGAATATTTATTTAAGCTCATTAATATTCAGCAAATGCTACTTTAAATGTAATTTTTCTCAATCAAAATGTTATTTTGGATAGCACAAAAATGGAAAATGTTGACATAATATAACAAAGAAAATGAAATGTCCTTGAGCTATAATCCAGTACGTATTTTTTCCATTGTATAATAAAATTAATATTCGCATTTGTATTTAAAAACATTTCGTATACATTTTTCTTAAATTTATGAATTTTACTTTGATTTGGACTTGTCAAAAGGAAATTAGAACACAAAACGAGGTGAAGAAGTTTTTATCTCACTCATTCACTTATATATTTTTAGTATTTTATTATCAGCATTGTTATGCATATTTATTATCTGAATAAAAGCAAAGTCAAGACGAGTCAAGAAATACAGAATGTCATATACTATAAACACACAATAACATCGAAAACCCAATTGAGCTGTGCACAGCTAAAGTTCAACCGCAGCCAAACAATGAATATGAAATGCTTAAGTTGGTCGCTTTGTTGAGTCGTCCTGTAAGTTATGCATGTTGCTATGTATTTTTGTTGTTGTTATTTTGAGCAAAGAATAACACAATCGTGTAATATAGTCGCATACATAACGTCACATTTTGCGTATTCAAGCTAAAATATATTTTGCGTTTGGTTTACTTAAGCCATTCATCGCATAATTTAACGAATGCTCGTTGCCATTTGACTTGATATTGACCTCATTTTATGTGATAAGCATCGACATGAAATTTTTATTGAAAATCGAAACTAAACTCATAATAAAGACGTTTGTTGCTAATCTAATTTTAATGCATTAGCTTGACTCCAATGCAGCTGTTGAGTTGCTGCTACAATGTAGTTAAATTAGTTCGATGCAAAAATAAATGACTGAACTTATTTTAATTAAAAAATTTAAAATCATAAAACAATAAATAAAATTGATTCACATAATGGCTACAGTTTTATTTCAGCTCCTTGCAAAATGATTAGCATAATGTTCGACAAGCACTTGCACACATGTTGTCACATGCAAATTTAAGCTATTCACATCTGCAGCATTCTTTTAGGCGCCCTTTTAGCACAGCAGGCATCTACATTGTATAAGCTGAGATTGGCACCGGTTATTTATGTGCAGGCTGCTCTTTAACACAAAAGGGTCAACCGTACAATTGTAATAGTGATGAAGACGACAAGGACAGAATTTGAGCATTTATCTTTATTCACTTTGAGTGAAACAACGAAAGATAACAGAAACAATAGACGCCGGCAGATACTACATCAAACCTTTAATGCATGCGCGTTGTATTGATTCAGGAGTGGCGAAAAGTACACTTAGAATGTTTCATAGTTGAAATATAGTACAATTAAAAATTTCATTCTAACTTTTGGTAAAAGCGCTACAATTAATCGTGAAGCGATTGGATTAATTCTAAAAATTCTGTGGATAGAATTGAAACAATTTTTAAAGTGGGAGCAGAAAACTTTAATAAAATCGAAAATGCCACACGACCAAAAATAGTTGTACATTTGTTACAAGTTTAAATTTAGAACCACAAATCTTACACTTGACGCAGCAATGCACTATGGGCCAGGCAGTAGGCAAAAGTGGCCAAAATTAGAAGGAATTATTTGTTTCCATCAAACTGCGTATATTTATGTTTTTCGGTCGCTGATTACGAATCTGGCATTAGATTTTTAAAATTCAAAATGGCGGATCCAAATGGCGGACAAATTTTCACAAAATTTATTGGATTTGCTTGAAACTTATTTCTAGAAGATATTTTAGGTCGCTGATTACGAATCTGACATTAGATTTATAAAATTCAAAATGGCGGATCCAAAATGGCGGAGATTTTGAAATAACGGTATTTTGTTTTGTTTGAAAATTATTTGTTTTTAGAAAAACTTGAATAACTTCGTCAATTTATGTCGGATTTGTCCCATTAAACTTTCGTTTTACTCGTAATTAGACGTAATTTTCAAAACTTATAACTGTATATGTAGTTTTCAAACAAAATAGTGCAAGCAATCATCGTCAAAGTCGAAAATTGTGGAAAAAAATTAAAAAATTGAGTTTGCCTTTAAAATAAACACAAAGATAGGATAGAAAATGTTATAACGTATAGTATACCATTGGAAAGACGATTTTTTTATCTATTCATAGACGTATTGAAATGCGATGTAAGATGTATAGTTTAATCCATATAGTTGTTTAATACTATGAACCTCGAAAAATCAGTTTTTTTTACCGTTATTTCAAAATCTCGATGTGTGCAAGAAAAATTCTAGTGTGCCAAAAATTCTATTTTACTGTACCTACAACCTACACTTAGTCCCATCCAATAAATTTTTTTAAAATTTTTTTTTATCGCACCGTGTAATAGACAAAGATTTATTTGGCATTAATTGTATTAAATTACGTAATAAATAAATTATTGAAAATGTGCAAAAATGTGCAAGTTTACCTTAAAGTACATTTAATAGAGAAGATATTCCATGTTTTGTTATTGTTTTATGAGGTGGTACATAGGAGTACAAACGAACGACAGCGGGGATATATCACAGAATTTGACGTTTGACTCAATAAAATATGAATTTTTTTTTAAAGCAACACTAATTTCAATCCTTTCTTTACTATTTACTATTGCTCTACACCTTGTTGAATTGAAACAAAAGATAGAAATAAAATATAAGTTATTTTATTAAAGAATATTAGAATTTTAGCTTACACCGATCTGACAAATTTGAAACACAATTTTTGTAATCAACATTAAATTGTAGCCTTAATAGTCAAGTAAATGCTATAATATTTTACTGAAAGCTACCTTAAATAATATATATTTGAACTATTAACATGAAAATTTAAAATTCTAAAGTCGAATTTTGGCCACTTTTGCCTACTGTCTGGCCCATAGTGCAATGGAAGAAAAATTTGTTTTTGCAATTTTTTGTTGCAAGAAAAACTTTATTCAAAGAATTGAAAATTTAGTTTAAACGCTGGTTTTTTGTTTGCCTCATAAGAATTGTGCCAAACGAGTCTAGAAGGAAATGAAACTCGTTAACAAATGTGCAATTTCCGTTTTGTTATTTGATTTCTTTTTATAGAACTTTTACAATAAGATTTTGTGTTGTACTTTTTCTTTTCTTTTGGTTTTTTTTCCTGTTTTGCTCTGTCGTAGGTTTGTTTCACATATGAAAATAATTTATTTTTAGATTTTGTTGCATATAAACATTTTTATTGGGACCACCAAAGGCATAATTTATACTAAATTTAGAGGTCCTAGATTAAGAAACAAAGGAGTTTTTATAGAAAAATTTTTTTTGGGACCTTTTAAAATGGGACTAGAGAAAAACCTTTTGTAGGAGACCACATGAAGGCTAAGTTTCAAATATGGGGTCTCCATATCTTAGAGCCTCCGAGATAATCTCTCTCATACGTACACAGTCAGACGGACAGACATAGCTATATCGACCGTCCTTGCAATGCTGATCAAGAACATAATATAAATATATACTTTATTGGGTCTACCATGCCTCTCTTCTGCCTGTTACATACATTTTTCACAAACTTATTTTACCATTTTACCCTTTGGGTAGAGGGTATAAAAAAATGTCTTGGACCAAAAACTTTGGTCCAAGAATACTAAACATTGGTTCATCAAGCGAAGTAATATTTGAAACATTGATTCAAGCCGTGAACCGATAAAAAAATAGATTAAAAATAATTTGATAACACGATTTTTTACAGCTACAACAGCGTCAATTGAATTTCACTACAATTTTGAGCTTTTAAAAACTGCAAATTCTATAATATTTTTGCAAATCGAGTTTTTAAAGCAAAACCTAAATTAATGATTTAGGTTTCATTTGCTATTATTGCCAAAATAGACATTAAAATAATTGCAAAAAAATCTTATTAAGTAAATCGAAAATGTAAGACAACGAAAAGTCGAGTAAACAAGCAGAAAATTAATTATTTTAATGGTATTTGTGAAATCATGCATTAAATGACTTTATTTGATATTATTTGGAGACTACATAGTCCGTTTTAACAAAGCACCAAAAAAATAATTCTTTCTTGTTTTTCAATTGACTTTTTTTCAGGTAAATTTATTTGAAATAGATTTTTATGTATTAGGTAATAACTTTAAACTGTCTCATTGCTAAAAAAATACGCTATAATTCTTCGAAAAAGAAGACTTAGTATATATAGTTTTAGGTTGCTTTAATTTTAGAAAATAAATTCACAAAGTAATCTTTAAATATATTTTATAATAAATTTCGTGTTCGGACATTAAAAAAGTCATCAGTCTCATCATCAAAAATTTACACAGATTAGACCAAGACTTTTTGCCGAAAAGGCAAATATAAACTTTTTTTTTTTTTTACAACAGCTTTCTTTCTATGAAATATATTTTTATTCAAATCGATTACCGAACCATACAAAAATGTCCTACTCAATTTGTTGTGACGCAAATTGTCGTGCAATTCTGCGTTTGATGTGCGAACATAAATTGTCCTTTCGTTTATGTCAGCAGTTTTTATTTATTTTTTCTTTTCCACGAAAAACTGTGCGCATAGTGCAAAGTTTTTATTTAAGGCACCAAAAATGAGTCAAAAAATGTCTTTGTTTTCGCTTGTCTATGATTTATGCAGGATATAATATAAAATTTTACAAACTTTTGGGTAAATTAAATAAATTTTATCTTCGACACAGCAGAAAGAACGCTAAAAACAAAAATTTGAGGCTTTCGTTTTTGCTTGCCTAAAAAGTAATTATTTTGCTGCTACATTTACCCTTGTAGATATGTATTTAAATTTGGGATTACAATTTATTTAAATACCAATTGTTATGCGCTGCTTTGGTTCACCACAATGAACTCATACTGAGCAACTTAATATCCTGTTGTGAAACTGTCACAAGCTTCATGAGTACACTTTGAAAATAAGAAAAAAAAAATACTGAAGGGAAGTTATTTTGACTATGAAAAGCTGATGGTATTTAGAATCTTTGCTTGGTCATGCGGCATATGTACTGATCAAAAGTTTTTTTTAAAAAGAAAAAAAAATTTTTTTATATTTAGGACCAAATATCAAAGGCACACTCTAATTTTTTACGGACGTATCTAAAGACTTGGCGTTCACTGAATCTTGAGATCTTTGAGTTCAATGCACTACTTTTTAGAATTAGATTTATTAGTGGTTCTAATTGCATGAAAATAAACCAATCTTTTAAAATTGTGGATTAAATATTGTGGACCAAGATGGCGAACCCAAATTGCGTTATGCAATGATCTTAATCAATTCATTCACCATATTGGAAGTTTGCATATTGAATCAGACGTCAGTTTATAATACGGCGATAGGACTATGTGATTAATCGATTATTTAATCAACAATCGATTATTTTGATATAATCATAAGATCAATTAGTTCAAGAATCAATAATCGATTAATCAACAATCAACAATCAAGTAGTTGATAGTGAACAATAGTCGGTTTTCAAGTCCAATAATCATGATTAATCAACAACAATCAATTATTTTCTTACAATCATTAACAATCGATTATTTTCAACAGTTACACAGCCCTATTCAGCGACCCCAAAAACACCCACGTGACAAGTATAAGGAAATCCCAACATATATGTCAATTAAATAGACAAAGGAATAATCTATTCCAAATTGATTGTAGTATAAAATTACATTTGCATTACATTTAATGAGCACAAATATGTATATAAGTGTCTGTCTGCTTTGATCACGATTTATTTAATTTGAATTTTATTATTTGACGCCTTTAAAATTATTGTAAAAGTTTATTCAACTGAATAATTGCTTAAATATTTTGCATAATTCTAAAAACTAACCAAATTGAATTTGCCTAAGGCGACCACAAGGAATGGTTTTAACCTACGCACAGTGGGTAAGAAATATCAAAAAACTTTAAAATTTTTAAATGTTATTTTTATGTCATGAAAGAGCCAGCAAACTCTTGCAGAGTTTCGAATGTGAGTTTTCAAATAAAATTGAGCTATTTTTTAATTTTTACATTTAATAGTTTATGTTTGGCTCAAAATGTCTATGTAATATCACTAAAATATATAAAATATATAAAACATTTTAGATTTCTAATGTGCTTCTTTTGTGTCATTATTCGTGTTATCTGGCCCACTGTACTTAAATATTTTGTTTTTATGCATATTTTAAATGCAAATGCATGCTTTAAAAATTGAGTTCAAATTAAAATGAAAAATCTTCCTTCAAATATGGCCTCAGGTTAAAGGTAACCTTCAGACGATTTATAATAATAATAACACTTATTTCTTTGCTCTTTTATTTTGTATTTTAAACACATCTTTTTTATATGCAATTCAATGACTGTAAATGAGTAAGTGCCTTCGGAAAAAGATCATAAAACGTGCAATATTTCATATTTCATTCGAACTAAAAAAAACAAAAAAAAATGTAGTGTGTAGGTATTGTATTTAGTAATAATTTAACAATAGCATGAAACGTTATACTCAAAGCAAAAATCCATTAAAAATTTTCCTACTCGAACAACTTCTTTTCTGGTTTAGTGATAACCCCTAAAAAAGAGTTTATTTTGGCGAATGTAACACGAAGTAGTAGACTTGGAATAAAAGCTTAAAATTTTTAAAATAAAATAATATATGAATACGTACAGAGTAATTTATTTCGAATGTTAAATCAACCGGATTAAATTTTTTTAGTGCTTTTAAATTCAATTTTCTTTGAATCGATTTTATCTAAATTTGTATACGTAATATTTTTATAAAAAATTTGCCTATATTTTTTTTTTTTTTTAATTTGTATACGTAACAAAATATCGAAAAATGATAATAAATGCTTTTATCTCTCTTCACATTCATTCATTTTTCGTCAATCTTCCGTAAAGTGGTTCATTATTTTTATGTTGCAATAATTTTTGTTATTGTTTTCAGCTGAATCCATAAAGGAATTTGTTCAATTCCAAAGAAATTTTTGAGTTATTTGTTAAACAAAAATACTAAAATTTATTAGCGACAAATAGTCTACTTTTTGATGACAAATTGCGCAAATTGTTTGCACATTTAAGCGTTGTAAATATTTGTGACTGCAAAATATTTGTGGAGAAATCAGACTGGAAAAAAATTTATGATGAAATTCATTTACAATCGAATTGCCAAATCCTACGCTATTTTTATAAATCTTTTTTTTTTTTTTTGCTAATACCACAAATTTTGGCAAATAAAACAATTATTAGGCGAATTTAAATGGTGAAAATAAATTGCTTTAACAATTTTTGTGCGACCAGCTGTGAAAACCGCTAATGTGTGGCTATTCAACATGGTTTTATAAAATTAAAAGTGTTTTTTTGAATGAATTTTTAAACATTTTTAGTTGCATTTAATTTAATTTTATTGCGGAGCAATATTTAATATGATAAAAGGAGGCATAAATGAGGCACTGCAACTATCGGTGCAGTCTTAGATAGACTAGTGCAAATGATTATTTAAAGAGAAAAAAATTTGTACTTTTCTAAAAATTGCATTCAAGTTGGTTATGCAACAATTTTCTTTTTTCATTTTATACACCACTTGCGTGTAATGTTTTAATAACCATGACAAAACCAAAAATTCGTACAAGTGCAAAACCATAACCATTTAAATTTTTTTTTCATTCTTATCTTATCTCGAAAAGAAATTTTCACTTGCTGCGGCTAATGGCAGCGTTTGTGCTCACTCAACTGGCGCCAATTGTTTTAAGCCGTTGAATTAAATTGAAACACTTTACATGCCTCTCATTTTTGTTTCAGCATTATTTTGTCCTTGGATTGGCTGCAAATGACACTTTGACTTCAAGTTTTTCCTCCTTTCTTTCTTTTTTTTCTTTTTTTGACAACGTTGCTTCGTTTATATGCCGCTACATAAATTCGTTCAATTCAAGCTAAATGAAAGCAAAACAAAAGCTTTTAAGGTGTCTGCGAAAAAAAAGTACGAAGAGTGGTTTTCATTAAAGCTATCGATTTTTTGAAAAACGAAATTGTAAAGAAAAGCAGTGGTTGTTCCGGAGGGTGATGTGGGTATTTTCCAGTAAAAAAAAAAAAAATTTTCACAAAATTTTAAAATTAAATTAATATTTTGGTTTGGTCTTTCATTCCATATATTGAGAAAAATAATGGCGAAAAAAACACCAAACATGTTCCCTCCCCAATAAAGAGCATTCTGGATCTGCTACTGAACAAGACCAATAAAATATTTTTGCTGTTATTTTCCAGCGTACTCAAGAACAGATTTTCTCTCTTTTAGTTTTCAGAATACCAGTATAAGGCATTTTTTTCTCAACGGGAGATCCCCTCCTTCGGAATATAGTTTTAGGTAGATAACATTTTAGTGTATTTGTTTTGGTGACTGAAATTCTATAAATCTAAAGTCAATTATATTTCATTACGTCAGATTTTTTTTTTGTGGGGCTGTGTAATTTTGGTATTTGGCCTTAATTTTGTAGCGTTAGTCTGTCTGCACAATACATTGGTTCAATTTTTAAAATCTTGAGCTGAAATTGGAAACTTAAGCTCTTCTCGAAGTTCACTAACCACGAAAGCATATGGTTTACATGGACAGAGCAAACATTATTTTGACTGAAAGAAGAACGTAGTTAAATTGGTTGAAGACCCTAAGAGTTGGAATATAATAGATACCAGATTCGAATTCATTGGCACCCAAAGAATTATAAGAATTTTAGGTAAGCCAAAAACAATTTATTTTTGACCGAGCTCGAGTTTTTTTTCATTCTTTTCTTCTTTCGTCATGCAACCGTTACCTTGAATTAAAAAAAAATACTTTAATTTTGAAAGTCGAAATAATTATCTTAAATTCTATGCCAAACAAAATTCTGGGACGGTGGATCTCCCGTTGAGAAAGTATAACTCAAATACATTTTTTTTATTTAGTTCTTTTTTTTTTTTGTGCCATTGACCGCTCAACTTGTCTTAGTTTAATTTAACCTAAATCGTTACAATTTAGACTTTATAGGCTTATTGCGTCTCAGATTGTTTAAATACATCAAAATGCTTTAGAGTCACGCATTTCGTTAAAAAATGGAGAAAAAAAAAAAACAAATAAACATATTGCGTTGCAGTATGCTTCAGATTTTAGATTTATAAAACCTTAAAGCTCAAAGCAAAACAGCCAACAAAACCGAGTTAAGCTCCGCCATCTTAATTACTTTGTTTATTTCTTTGTCTTGTTTTTGTGTTTTCTTTTTATTGGATGCTTTAGCTGTCGCTGACAGGATTAGTACTTGAAGCAGTTTTAGAAGCTTTAACTTGAGACATAGAAAAAATACAAAAGAAGGAATGTATTTGACTGAAAATCGTAATTTAGCTACGTCCCTTTTTTTTTTTTTTTGGTAATAAGTTAAGAACAAATAGAAGGATTAGTTATATTTTATTATGAAAAAAAAGAAACAGATTTGTTAATAGATAATAAATGTATCTCAATAAATAATTGCATTTTAAAAGCTTTCATTTTTTATTAATAAAAATTTGCTTAAAGTTCCAAAAACCGAAAAGTTTTATTTGAAAAAAAAAGGATTCTTTTCGTTGCCATTAAATATTCGTAAATTAAAATTAAAATAAAAGTTCTATTTCCCTTTAAAGTTTTTTTTTTTGTCATTGACATTTATTCGCTTTGCCAATTTTAAACAATTAAATTTCAATTAGGACAAAATTAGAAAGAATATCGAAAAAATAAAAACTTTTCGAATTCAATTAAGTGCGGCTAAGTTAGAAATCCAAATTGATTTAGTTAATGCGCAGCAAATTAAACATTAATCAAATTGTTCAATTTGTGGTAAAATTTTATAAAACGTAAATTAAAATGGTTCTCTCTTTTTTTGGTTGTAGTTACAATATAAAATGCATACATACATATGTATTGTTTATGTGCCGCTTAAGCCGATAAATTAGTCGTCTAGACCAAGGAAAAAAAAATGTAGCGATTTATGGCTTAAATTTTATGGCGCTGCAGATTATGAGAAATAGCTTTGCTTTATTCAAAAAATGGAAGTCAATACACGCTTCACATCCGAGCAATTCATCAGCATATCCGCCAGAACATAAAAAAAGCTACGATTTATTATTTATTGATTGCTTTGTACGATCTTAACCGCAGCACATTATGATAAATTTGATGAATTGTCATGATTTGCCTAAGCACTTTCACGCGTTTTCAGTTGCAACATATAAATTTGTATCTTATGCTATTTGTATCTTTTGCTGTGAAATTGTTTGTCTTTTCGAAGAGTTCATCAACCTTTTCAAATCAAATTAATATATGTATATGCATGTAGGCTATGTATTTAAAAGTATATAATAACATTAATTTAGATGGAAACGAGTTTGTTCTGCTCGTAACTCAAAATTTGTAAATTGAAAGCGGAAAAGGAAATTAAATGTGCTGCTTTTTTCTAGGCCGTTTTTTTTTTTGAACAACCCTACACATGACATTTTTTTATGGTATCATTTTATGAAGTTTCAGGAAACCGTTTGCATTGTATTTTATTGTGCGATTTTTACAAATGTTTCGCAGAATATCTTTTTATGTTTCACTTTTTAACAAAAATCTTGACAAATTGAGTTTTTTTTTTTAACTGCTGTTGACATTTTGACAGCTTTCAATAGATTTTTTATACATCAAACCCATAAAAATTCATAAGAAAGTTTTTATCAAGTTCTTTTGTTGTTCAAGAATTTAATGTAAGCAGAAATATGTTTGCATTCTAATATATTCTCTTTCCACTACTTAAAAAGAAGTAAGTATATAAAAAGTAATACTTCAATACACGTTTTTTAAATAAATGCCAACCCAAAATGTATTTAACAAAATACACAGTATTTACTTACAAACAAAAAAGTACATTTATCTTAAAAGGAAAAGCAATGTCAAGAATCATTTTAATCAAAGCCAGAAAATTTTCTTGAAAACCCACAATTTGTTTAAAACGGTACGAGTAGCTTTTAAGTTTGTGTATCTGTTGCTGTCATTTACAAGATACGTCGCTAATGCTTAAAACAAAGGACATAAGGCTGCTTTTGATAACATTTTTTTTTCTAATAAACTTTAAGCATTTTTCCTCTTGTATAAAAGTTGCGTGGTCGTATTTAAAGCGAAACTTATAAAAGCTGCTATTTCTGTTGAAGCTGAAGTTTTCTAAGGGGTTACCCACATATAAAATTAAAAAAAAAAACAAGAAAGAACGTTAACTTCGGAAGCACCGAAGCTCAAATACCCACCACACGAAACTTTAAGTTAAGTCTTAAGTCTTAGAAAAACTAAAAAAATAGAAGGTGAGTTTGAATGGGAATTTAAATGCTATAGTTGCCCGATCCTTGTCATATCGATAGAATATTCATAGGATAACAGTAGAAGTGATTTCACACAGATATATCCATAAATAAGAACTATTTTCATACAAAACCTAATGGGCGCTTGGTTTGTATGGTTGCCATATCAAAAATGGGCGTGTCAGCAGCCTATTCTTTTGAAATTGGATGTCCATTAGAAGTGCTTTTACCCATATTTGTAGTAAATACATTTACAAATAATAACAGTTTTCAGACAAAAATCGAAAAAATGGTAAGTTTGCATGGGGGCTATATCTAAAAATGGGCGTGGCATCTTTTCTTCTGATATTGGATGGATAAAGGATATTAGATTAAAAGCTTATGTTCTTTGATTCTGATGATTTAATCGTATGTCAAAACATTCATAAATAATAACTATTTTCACACGAAAAAATCGAAAAAAATGGTCATGTTTGTATGGGCTATATCAAACAGTGGGCGTGAGCAACTTGGTTCTATAACCAAATTTTTATCTTATAAAATACTCAAAGTTTAGAGTTTACACCGGTCGAATATCTGTTAAAGTTCGATGTTGTCTCGTGCCTGGTAGTACAGAAAGTAAGACGGATCGGTTCCATATATAACAAACTTGGTATTAAAATTGTAATCGTATTTTTTTTGTCACTAATATGAAGTGTACAAAAGGGATAATAAATCCTTTAATGAATAAAAAATTTTCTCTTATTTCCAACTAAGAAAAGTAGCCTTACGCATTAATTTAGATTAAAAAAAAGGTAATTAGTACCTAATATTTTTTTTTTTTTTAAATCCACAAAAAATGTTTGCTCATTTCTTTCATTAACAAATTAAACTCTCTTACTATGTTCAACTCTCGAGAACTGACAAACGAATACGGACAGAGGGACATCGATGAGCTGGCAATCATTTTCATTCATTTAAGTCCTTTAAGGCTTTCTCGCTTTGTTTGTTTTATGATTTTCGTCAGCGCGCTGTCCACTGTCAATGGTGTTCTTGAAGTGTGTTGATATATTAATTTCATATTTTATTGAATTAAAGTGTCTTGGATAAGATTGTATTTAATTCAAAGATTACTTTGCTAGATTAGCTGTTACTCTATGTCATAATACATTGCGTATACGCATTGAGGAGTTATGTTGCTTTTTCATTGTACGTATATCTTATAACTGCCAATAAAGGTATCAATTAAAATGTTAAATAATAAAACATTAAATTAAACAATTATTTTTTCGCATATGAGTTTAATAAAATTTATTTTCTAGTTTATTAAATAACTTCACAACATTTCGGTTTTTTTTTTTTTGTATGACTCAAAAGTAAAATAGTCTAGACTTAATTTTAACAAGAGAAAAATTTTTTATTTACAAAGCTTTAAATTTACAATAACAACAACAGGAAGTATACAGTGAAGACCAAAATAGTTTTCCTTTTTTTTTTTTTTTTTTAGCATTTAATACACCAATTTAAACTTTCATTTCGCTTTGCCACTTCGATGCTATGTATGCACTTGAAAATTACTTTAACAAGCCAAACAAATTGCTACTCAAAAAATGTTTGCCTTGAGGCACACTCAGCTCAACAAACTTATCACAGAGAATTTAAACTATTGCCACCACATTTTATAGTTTCGAGTGGTTTTGCATATTTTTCAATTTGTGACGGTTCCATTGTTTCTATATTCACTCTGCATGGCTTCTGATCCTTTTCTCTTGTTTTTTTAGTTCGTATTCGCTGACGTCGCAAGTGCAATTTCTCAGCAATATTTTCCAATTTTGTATTCGATTTATGCTGCAGTTTCACGTTCAACTCATCGCAAATCGGTAGCGAGACTTGCTTCTCAAATAGCTCAGCACGACTCGATGATGATTTGCGGTTTTGTTGCTGATTGAAAGATGCTGTTTCATGTTCTCGACGCGTTATAATGCGCGAAAGCTTAAGCCGTGAACGTGTTGCTTGACTATTATGTGGGATATGTTGTACCTTTGCTGGCTGTTTCAATTCAGTCTCAATGATGTTGGCTGTCGTTGTTGCATTAACACTTTCAAGTGGATTACTGCCGGCAGCAGTAGAACTTTTTCCTTTAACTTCGCCATCGTTTGCGACATTCGTCGTTACTGCGGCGTTATTGAGCACTGCACGCTTTGCACGGTATGAGGCACTTGCAAAATGATGCACATGACCACTGCCAACGGCATCTACCGCTTCCGCTTCAAGCAATGAGTTAACATCGCCCATTGACGATAACTGTGAGATTTGTGTTTGCAGTTTACGATGTGGCAATATAATTGTATTTGTGCTTCCATTCGAACAGCTAGCACCATTTTTGGGCATCGCCACAGAAATGCAATGATTGCGATGCGACGAGCGACGACTGCTGCCACCGCCGCCGCCATTACCATTGCCGCAGACTCCATTGCCCGAATGAGACATACCGCAAACCACACCGCCACTCATACTTGTGATTGTTGTGGTCGTTGTAGTCGTACGTATGCTATCCTGCAGCGAAAAATGATGACTAGGATCACGACAACGAAATTGTACTACACGATAAGAGCCAAATGGTTCCAAAGCATTGTTATTCACAGTTGTATGGAAACGCATTGAACCGTTTTGACGCAATACAGCGCTGTAGTTGTAATGCTGACTCGGATGTTTACTCGAGAGTCCAAATTGACGTGTTAGTGTTATCTGAAAATATGCGAAAGTAACGAAAATGGAAAAGCGTATAACAGTTTAGTTTTCATAAAGCCTCATGTGACATGTTTCATTTCTTTATGTTTTTTTTCTTTTTCGCTTAAAGTTTTACTTACCTTGAATGCCTCACGAAATTTGTGGCTCATAATGTTGTATAGCAACGGATTGATGCAAGTCGACAGGAAATAGAGTACACCGGAAGTGTAATCCAGTATGCGAAAGTAATCATGAAAATCCTCGCGGTTGATGCCGATATTAATCAGCGATAAACCGTAGACTGCCATTAGACGCTGTGCATGAAATGGCGCCCAGCATAGAAAGAAGGCGACTGCGACAGCTACTGCAATTGATAGAAATAGTGCGAAAAAAAGAGAGAGAGAAAGAGATAGAGAGAAGAGCAAAAAGCGGAAGTGAGTACAAATCATATTAGCTAAAGTAACAATGCGCCTAAAGGACTAAAAATAATGTCTAACACTTTTTATATAAATAAACCGAAACTTTTAAACTTAAAAAAAAATAAACCAAGGAAGACTTAAGTAGAATCGAGCCTCAAATACCCGTCACTAACAAGTTTTAAATAGTTTCTATGATTAGTGTTTTAGGAGCTTGCGAAGGAGTGGTTGGGGTTTAAGGATCCGGTACAGTATAACTAAGAAGCATTCATTACAGATAAAATAAAATTCCTACCACGTTTACACATAAAAATGATTTAACCATATTAAGAAAATAAAGACAAAAATATAAAACTTTTACAAATTGAGCTTACTTCTCAACTCACCTACCCAACATTCTGATGACTCTGCTCTGAGCATTTAGTCCACGATTTATATCATAAGAGCGTCTCGGTAATGACTGCAGCAAACGACTACGTTTTAATTTGACTCCAATAAGCACGTAGAGTACACATATTGCGGTCATGGGTCCACAAAAGAATATAAAACCCGAAACAGCGAATACATGTGCATAAAAATCGTTCTCCATCTAAAAGAAAAAAAGGATTAAAAAAAAGCGCATATTTTTTTTCGAAAGTTTTTAAAATGTTTTAAAATTTAAAATGAAACGCTTTCGCTCATATTTACCGTGCACGAATAACCGCCTTCCTGCGGCATAACTGAAAATTGTATGGCTTGTGGCAGCGCAAGTAGCAGCGCCATTAGCCAAATGGCAAAAATGAATTTAATGGCACGCGATAGCTTAGACATTGTATGTTGACTGTATTTTATAAAGAAAAAAAAAAGGGTAAAATTTCATTTAAATTGTTTAGACGAACTCTTTCTAAAAATGTGACGCACCGAAATGGATGACAAATTGCAATATAACGCTCCACAGTGAATGCTGTGATGGTCAACACTGTTGCATTTGCTGCGGTCTCTGCTAAAACGCTGCCCATTATGCAGATAGCATCGGTGAAGGGATATGAATCGGGATGCCATAAATTGTACAACTCCTGTGGCATGCCTTTGAGTAAAATGTTAAATAAAAAATAAATAATAATATTAAAAAACTTAAATTATATTTATTTCATGAATTGACTGTATACAGCTGATTAAGTACGCAATTAAAATTCATTGTCTCAAGTTTGACGAGTAATGCTGCAGCAGCGTACTCTGTCAGCATACAAATTGCGTATACGCAGCGTTGACTGAGCGCGTACATATTTCTGCGTGCTTGACGACATGAAACATGCATGAAGCTTTTTTAATTAGGCGGAAATTTTTTAAAATATGAAAAAAACTTTAAGCAAAATAAATGTTTACGTTGCTGCAGCTTTCAGCTTTTCGATTTACACTTTTGAAAATTCTAACTTACCCGATAGTAGCAATATTAGATCCGATACTGCCAAATTGAACAAATAGAAATTCGTTGCGGTATGCATAAAATTATTTCGTGCTATAACAATACAAGTTATCATATTGCCCAATACGCCAGCAACAAAGATGAGCGCATAGCAGATAGTCAGTGTAATCATTAAGGACATCGGTGTTTCAATATCGCCAATTCCATTCAAATCGTCGTCGTTTACATTAAGATGTGGCTCTGTCAGTGTACCCGCTGCGCCGCTGCTTAGTCCGCTGCTATTTTGTACATTAATGAGCAAAGTTGTTACATTTTCAGCTGAGATATTCAACATAGCCGTAAGGTTTGCGTTCAGTTTTTCGTATGCGTATGATTGATTGAGCAATACGCCGCTACCGCCGCCGCCGCCGCCTGTTTCGATACTTTCAGACTGCAACATATTTGCAGACGCATCGATTACTGGCAATGTTGAGAATAACGAAATCGTTAATGCCTTTGGCGTTGCTATTAATGTTGTCTGAGTAGCTGCTGACGCGAATAAAATTAGCACCAAAAGTGCGCGTATTGCGTTTTATAATCAATAATTTATTTATTTAGTATAAGAATCGCTTTAAACTGTACAAATCTCTTTGCTGCATTGCGACAATAATCAATGAGCTATAAATATGCACATAAATATTTTTTGCAAAAATTGTGTAATCAGAGCTGTAAAAGAGAGAAAAAAGAAAACAAAGAGTTTTATATTAATATTTTCTAATCAACGAAATGAATTTCATAAATTTTAATTTCAGCAACGCTAAAGAACTTTTGTTGGCAACTTATGTAATAAATCTAAATGAAATTTTGCTTTTGAAACTAAAATAACTACATTTCATATACATTCTATATGTTTCTTTCATAAATACTCAGAACCAGTGCAGTTACAAATGCGCCACATAAAATTTCATTTGCTGCACAATTTCGTTTCGCTAATAAAAGAAACACTAAAATTTTGATAGTACTCAAGCTCAAATACACTTCACAAAAAACTTAAAACAATTTAAAATGTGTTGACTTAGAGCCAATGATCTGATCTAAACCAAATTTGAATATTGTGTTAATATCCCATTTCGAAATTACTAAATTTTAGTAATTTACTTCTTAAATAAATTCTTCCAATCTTATAATTCTCAAACAGTTTAAGCATAACAATATAGTTTCTGCCTGATCGAATGTGAGGCGTCAATAAGGTACATTCAAAAATGAATTTTACAAATAATGTGGATGTACCACATGCAGCAGTTGTGGCCTTTCAACACAAGTTAGACAAAGACTACCGAACACACAGAAAATGCTATAATTAAAAACATAAAATATTTATAAAAAAACAAAAAAAAAAAAATTATTTAAAAAAAAATAAAAAATAAAAATAAAAACCCACCCTTAAACTAAATTTTAAAAATAAAATATTAACTCCAATAAATAAAAACCAACCTTTTTTTTTATTTAAATAAAAAGGAGGGTAAAAATAAAAAAAAAAAAAAAAAAAAAAAAAAAAAAAAAAAAAATTTAATAAAAAAAATTAAAAAAAAAAAATATAAAAAAAAAATAAAATATAAAAAAATAAAAAAAAAAATAAAATAAAAAATTTTAAAAAAATTAATATTATTATTAAAAAAAATTTTTTTTAAAAAATTATTAATTTTCAAAAAAAATCAAAAAAAAAATAAAATTAAAATTAAAAATAATTTCACCACCTTATCAAAACAAAACCCCCCAAAAACCCCCCCTAAATATCAAAAACCATACCTAAAAACCCCCCACTCTATCCTTTTTTTTTTTTTTTTTTTTTTTCGAGGTACGAAAAGGGGGAAAAAAAAAAAAAAGGGGTTTTTTGTTTAGTCAGTATCACAACGGATGGTTCTAAATGAACGTAGCCAAATTGATTCAAAAAATTTATACAATGTTTAATTCCTACTTTATAGGTTCTACGATTCCTTCGTTAATGCGTTACAAACTCTCAGACAAAATGGGTATTACGCGTTTTGAAATGTTTGTATGATGGATAAAAAAATAAATAAATAAAATTCATAGAAATGTGAGTGCTACTTCTGACACTGAGAACGCTTTAGTCAGAGCCAAAATTAAAAAACTTTCTATGGTGAAATAAAGTTCATTTGACTGAGCTCTGTAAATTAGGAATAAAATGAAAATATTCACGCTGACGTATAAGTGTTGCAGCGTAGTTAAAATTAATTAAATAAATATTTAACTTATATGATTCACAAATATATGTTTTCAGTTGCTTTAGTGAAGTTCGAAAGCATTTTGCTTTGTTTTCCTTTCGGTTTATTTTTAGTGGTTATCCCCAAAGAGACTTTCTGAAATGTCGTACTATTTTTTGGTAAATTCCAATCAACTTAGTTCGCAATGAACCACTAAAATTTCTAACTAAGACGCAATTCGGCATGTTTTACTTTTTTGCAGATGCTAATAAAAACTGCCTTTATTTGAAATAATATTGGATATTTTCTGGCATTCATATTAAAACAAAAGGCTTTACTCTTCGTAAAGAGAAGTTTAAAATAGCCCGATTTAAATACAAACTATAAAGTAGATAACAAGTGAATTTAAACTGATCATATTGGTCAAAACTATTTGTTTCTATACGTTTTTTGATTTTACAAATTTTGTATCAAAAATATTTTCTTGAATTTCAAACTGAGTGTTTCACAAAAATATATTTACATATTTAAAATTTCATTATCAATTTAATGCAGATGTGCTTGCCTCAAGTCAAAAAATATGACTTCTATAAATTTATAAAAGACATCTTGTATATCTGCATAAATTTCTTCACAAACAACTTTATGCAGAGAGAGAGAGAGAGTGTCTACATAAGTTAAAAGACTGTCAAAAATTTACTATTCACGCTTGTCACTGTGGCACTTTTGGTTTTTATATTTATAAAGTCTTAAATTTTATGCAATGTAGCAGATAAAATATTTCAAGTTCTTTATTTTTCTGACAACTTTGAAATAAACGGAAAAATTTTGTTTCGAAAAAAGTTACCCATAGTAAGTATTGAAAAATTCTAAAGCAACAACATAAATTACTCAGTTTTTAGCCTAAAGCAATTGAGTGTGTATCAAGCATGAATAGATCCTTTGCAACGTAAAAATTGAACGTGACGAAAATATGTAAGCCATAACTTTCATATACGAGAACATATATACGAATGTGTCTACATAAAATATGTATATAAAAGCAAAAAAAATTCTATAAAACAAACATACAAAAATATGTTACATACTCGTACCTAGAATAAAAAATATTTACTTTTAAAGTTATTCCTTGAAAACTTGTTAACTTGACAGCTGCACAAGCTGCTGTAATATATTTTAGAAAACTTTAAAGATACTCATACGCCAGCCATTGGTGTTAATTGGAAAAATAATTGAGTTGTCAGTTAAAGTGGACACGAGTGGAGTTAAACTAAAAGCAAAAAATATTTTTATTCTATCGATACATTTACAAGCACAGAGAACCAATAAAAGCATTCAACAATTTACTATGAAAACTGTTATAAATGAATCTTTCTCTTTTTTGATATTTTTTTATGGAAAAATGACTTTTGACAGAGTCTTGAAAGCTAAGCAAAACCAAAAATTAAGTAAGTGAATAAATATGCTGACAGCTTTTATGAGCAACAGTTTTTTTTTTGCCGATGAATGGTCACGAATTGTAGAAGACGCTTATTTCCGGAAAAACATGAGAGATTTGTTTTCATGCAACTTTGCGGTTTGCATGTCTGGCTTGTTAATTCATTCTTAGCAACAATGTAAACACACATTTACGTATTTTACTGTTGGACTACTCTATTTGCTCGAATAGTTAAAGGATTCATTATGTTAATGGTAAAATATAATAAAGAACAAGGACAAAGTAAGCAATAATAATTCATGCGGCATAGTTTTGGCGTACTACACAATGTAATTTACATTATTAGTCCAAGGTCGAATGATTCGCTCTAGTTCTGTCTACATCGTTTCCACTTGAAAAATATTGTAAAAAAAATCGTCATATTGCAAATCGTGATTTTCATGTGCTACTCCTTTTTATGTGTAAGTTTGCTGAAATTTTAAACTTATGCTTTTCTAGGTAAGGTGTACTTTGTACATTAATATAAAATTATAAAGCCTACTTTTAGGGAGTCATATAAACCCTACACCATATAAAGATTTTCTACGAAAAAGAAGAGCATTTGGTTTCAAATTTGGAACAAATGCTTCTTATATCGTTTCGAATCGGACCGAATCGGATTTTTAAGAACATTTAAAAATTTTTTTTTTTTAATTTTAATTTCAATGTTTTTTTAATTTAAGTTTTAGTTTCAGCTTTAAAAACGAAATTAGTTCTATTTCATTCAACATTGTTCCAATATTTTTTTATCTCCTAAAATATTAAATTTTTCCCTTTTCAGAGTTCTTACAAAATGGATTAATATATTTTGTCCGGTAAATTGAAAACCGCAGAGTTCAAATCCGTCGCCTTTTTTGAGTCCCAATTTTATATTGAAAGCTTTTTCATTTTATATGGATTTTTTTTCAAATATTTTATATTTTGTGCGTCAATACCGAATAGAGTGTTTACCGGATTTTTAAATCAAAATATATATGTTTTTCTAAAATAATAAAAAAAATAAGATATCTACCAATTCCAATTGAAATTCAATTTGAAAAATCATTTCACTCGTATATGTAGAATCATGATTTTTTAATACTCAGGATGAAGAACTCTCAAACAATGGGAATTTTCGAAGTTCTCTTGAGTAATTAAATCAATTGATTTAGAGTTTTATATTTTCAAAAAAAAAAAAAAAAAAAAAATTGTAAGCAATATATTCAAAAGCAAGAAGTAACTAAAATTTTTTAAGATTTTTTTATTTTCTTAAATAATACAAACTTTTTTTATTCCACAAGATTTTTTATTGCAGTTGTGTGCAAGTATTACTAGATTTCGTATCCAAATCGTATATAGCAACTTTATTTTTAATCCGCTTTTCGTTGAAAGTTACTTTTATCTCTTGAAATTGTTTTTTTTTTTTTTTTTTTTTTATTTATTTAATATGAAGCGAAGTATTATCAAGAACACCCATTTATAATAAATTATTCTACACCAAAAACTTTTTAGATAAGCACTTTAAAATTTTAAGATACACTTTATAAATGTATACATATATATGTATATAATTTTTTTTTTTTTTTTTTTGCAACAACTTTATTTTTAATAACTTTATTAAAACTCTATAAAGCAGCAATTAAGTCAAGCTAATTGCCTTTTATATGCTATAATAATTGACTTAACACACATTTCAAAGAGCTTATATCACTTATATCAGTTGTAATTAATTTAAATAATGAAGAGCACAATTTATATTTCCTTTAGATTTTTATTTTTTTTAGTTAATAACTTTAAAATTTATATATATATTCCTTTTAATTTAAATTTAATAAATTGCAATATTTTGATGTTATGATGTTTTTTTTCGTTAATTATTTAATTTAAATATAACTTTTTTTATTTTTTATTTTATTAATTTTTAAAAATTTTATTTGGTTTTTTTATTTAATTAAAATTTTTTTATTATATTTTTTAAATTATTTTTTAATGCGCTTAATTTTTTTTAAACGTTCATCACGTACCGCTAACAAAATTCAACTGATTTCAAGAAGCGCAAATCGAGTTGTAAGTAGCAAACGCAGCAAGTCATAACAGTAACTAAACAGTAACAGTCTATTAACATTAACAGTTTAACAGTTCTCTGTTACTGCATTTCAGGACTTTGCTAAAAGAAGCAACTGGTTGCAAAACGCAAAATGTAAAGAGCTTATCAATATTTTTGAACAGCTGTTTTGTCTGCAAAGCTGTTACTTTGCGTGTGCCACACTCTACATTATTACTTCCTAACTAACAAAAGTCTTGCGCAAACGATTTTTAAAAATTCATTCATAAATTCTCTAACATAGCATAACATAACATAAATAAAAATATTACACCTCTGCTAATTTACCTGCAAATCTTTAAAAATTTTAAAGAAAGTCACGTGTATCTTGGGCAAATATTAATTTTCACTCAATTCGAGTTGAATTGAATTCAATACCATATAAGGCTAAATATATAAAAATATTTTTATTAGCAAAGTAACTAAAATATTATATTATTTTTTATTTGAGCCAAACTTGGCTTAATTGACAATAGTAGTGAAGAGAGTTATTCAAGTATTTCGTTCTTTCCTGTTTTTAAATTAAACTCTACTTGCAAATATTCTTCATTTGACCTTCTGTTCAGCTTCATAATTACAAATGAAAATAAATGGCTTATCAAGTTTTTTTTAGCATGTTTTTGCAAATCACATTTAATAACTAATCTAATAAAATTGCTAATAACATACAACATTTCAACATCACAACAAAATTTTTACGCATTAAGCAAAACTTTTATGTTTCGTTTTCAAATAAACTAAAAAAAAAAACATTTATTTATGAACTTGTGTGGCATTAAAATCTAGGCAACTTAGGCAAACATCTTTTCCCAGAAAACCAAACTCAATAATATTGTAAACAGCCTCATTCAGACTATTAAACCTATTTGAACTTCCTGTTGTTTTATTGCTTTTTTCATTATTATTTTTTTTTTACGCTGTCAACAAAAGTAACTATGTCTTTTTTTATTTCAAGGTTTTTAACAAATTTATCTTCAATAATAATAACGCGTCTAACTGCGCATTAAGAAAATCAGTTCAGCTTAACAGAAACTTAAGAACGCATTCGGCTTTATTTTCAAAATAAAAATTTATATTATACAACTTTTGGTATAAGAAATAATTATTTTATTTTCTAAGTTAATTTTATTTTTTTTTGAAGAAATTGCTATGGAAATGCTGCGACATATTTCAAGGTAACTTATCAAGATATACTTATAGAACAAACATTTGTTTTCATTTTCTTTCAGGAAGACATATATACTCGTAGGTGTTCAAATGTTTTATTCAGGAAAACATTGTTTGAAAAAATTAAGGACAAAAGCAAAAAATTGTTTGTCCTTGAATAGTAAGCTTTCGAAATAGATAATAAGTATACGCAATGTGGAAACAATGTAAAAGAAATGATTCAGTTCGTTTGACTATGATATACGCTACATCTTGTAGAAATTTTCTATAAGCTGCATTTAAATTTATTTTCTCAAATATATTTCTTAACAAACAGACTAAAGCAAATACGAGTACGGCTTAATAAACTGAATATGCTTTCTACAGTCTTTCTCCTTTCAAAAAAAAAAAAATAAATAAATAAATAAATAAAAATAAAATCTCACACAACTCTGCATAAGAAATTGTTTACGTGATAAACGCATTGCTTGATTTATTATTGAACAAACAAGTTGAGATTATGTGTCAACAGTTGCTTTTATTGATTTTATAAATAATTGACACAAATGTGAGCAGTTACCACAAAGTAGATACAATATGTGACATACAAGTTGTTTATAATGAAAATGTGTAGTATGTAAAAGAATATTCATGAATCTTTAATGCAATAACTAAATGCTAAATGCTTATGGTACGACTACAATTAAAATAATATTTAAGCGTTTAAAGGGTGCATGTGTTATTAGATTACCTTTTTGATTCAAATATTAATGAACCTCATTTAAAAGATATGCATTCCAAATTAAAGCTTCAACTATGTTAGCCTTTAATATTGAGGCACATTGAGGAATGTTCATTTAGACGCTTAACTCTTTATATAAATAATGTATACTACCAACGTTATCCTTTTTGCATAACAAATAAAGCAATACAGAAATGAAGAAAACCTTTTAAAATATAATATTATAAATTTTTTATTGACTCTATTGTGTAATTGGTTTCGCTTTGACTTGTTTAATGTGTTACATAGAAGGTAAAATATTAGTAACTATGATGCATTTTTTTCTCAACGGTTAAACACTCCCCCACCTGAATACGTTTTGAAGTAGAAACTTTAAAAGTGGCTATTTTTCTGAAAGTAGACGTAATTATCTAAAATCGTATACGTCAAAGCGTATTTTGTGAGGTTTGGAGTTCCCCTTAAGAAAAAGAATGCCCCCTATATATTTAAACATTTATAAGGATTTGGTCAAACCTAAGTCAATGTCATTTGAAGCTTTTATAAAATCACAATTTATAAAAGACAAACTATTATAACCCAAAAAAAAAAAAAAAAAAGGTCAGCTACATCATTTAGGCTGCAATAACGAAAGTACGCCCAAAGAACTTAATGAGTTTAATTTGCTGAAGTCTTATTTAAAGATAAATTAAATAAAAAATAAAACTATTTATATTTTGCTTGACTTATTTAAAGCTTTAGTTTAATTGTTATGCGTTAAGATAGTTTAAGCTTTTTACAAAACTTGAGTTAATTAATTGCATTCGAAATATGAAAATAAGCAATCAGTTGTCTAGACATTTCATGTTATTTAGGACAAATGATTAGCAAACTTCAAATGCACTTTAAAATAATTTTATGAGCTACAAAATAGGAATTTTTTGAATTATGCGAAAATATTTCGAGTCAATTTCAATTACATTACTCATACGCCGCATTACACAAATATTTATTATGAAATAATTCAGCCAAACCATTTTGCGGCTTTTAGCCAAATTAAATTAAAAGTTTATCATGTTCTTACACAATTTAATTATTTAAAGAGCAAATAACACTAAATATGAATTTTCTTCTTTTTTTTTCCTTTTTTTTTTGAAATGTCAAAACTTTGATAAGTGAAAATGGGCAAAACTGTTAAAGAGTTAGTCGAACTAAAAATTACATTTTATAAAAAAGAAAAATCAACGAAATGTTGAACTTTTTCGTTTAAGTTTTCTTTTGATTTTTTTATTTTTTTTATTTTTGTTGGTTGTCATTTTTTCTTGCAATAAAAGCAAATGAATTGGAAACTTGTAGCATTGTTTGACTGTGGCTAACAACTAAGTAAGTGCCTTCAAGCAATTTAACAACAAAAAAAGTTTAAAAAAATAAAAACAAAAATAGAGAAACTTGAAAATGGTTGCTTGTAAATGCACTGATGTCATGTATCGAATGCATAAAAACAAATTCTAAGTTCGTTGCCGAAAAAATGGTCAAAAAAGTTTTCAAGGCAAAATGTTTTTCTTGTGCAATCAAAAAACAAAAAAAAAAAAAAAAAAAATAGAAAATAAAAATTGAGTAAAGAAGAAAAAATATCAGAATGTCAGAAACAAAAGCTAAAGGCAACACGTGTTAGTTGATTATTGACAACCTAAAATAATATCAATTCTGTTAAATGTTTCTCATTGTGAATTCTTTATTTATTTAGGATAATGAAATATTTCGGACTATATTTAAGTATGGGCATATTGAGCTGCTAAAAAAAAAATACTATAAAAAAATCATTTAAAATTATAAAAAAAGATTTAATAGATTCTCAATTCAATATATTACCTACCTACCTACATATATTGAAATTTCTATAAATAGTTACAATCTTAAGTACAAAATATGTTTTAAATTGTTTTGCTTATCGTTTCCATTATTTAAATTTGAAGCTATTATTAGGCGCTTAAATTTCAAAGGATATACTGCAAGTTGTCGTATTATCTTTATGAAAGTATTGCATTTCCATTGACAAACAGCAAATATCTAACTTGATATTTAAGTCGAATTACTCAAATGTTAATTCTATTTTAATGGTAGAGTGGGAGTTTGTAGCAGTTCGTTGGCTGTGACAATGCAAATCGAAAAAGCCGATTAGCAGTATAAGAAACAAACAAGTTGAATCGCCAAGGACCAAATCATAAGTGGCTTAAACCAAATAAAGCTGTTAACGTGAAAAACATTTAAAACGACTTAACGAAAGAATATCGCATTGCAGAACAAAAATACAATGTAAAACTGTAAGACAATGGCCAAGACTGTCGACGAAAACAAAAGAATGAAAGCGACAAATTTTTCACTTTTGTGAAATCAAAAAAAAATCATTACACGTTTTATAAGTACAATAAATGCGGACAGATGAGAAAATTTGCCTGTAATCCTTTACAATTTTTGGAATTAATTTTTGAATAACACAAGGAGTGTCCTTTTATAATAGATAAACTTAATAATATTTGATATTCTACTGTATTATCGAAGCTGCAAAACATTTAAAAATGTATTAGGTTTGTTTTTCATTCATATTAATAAACACAAAATCTCCACTAAGACTTGCTAGAAAAAATTATAGCTAAATTAAAGTGTACTACGAATTTCGTTAAATACTTTTAGTATTTTTTTTTAAATTAATTTAAATTTCCATTTTGCAGAAGTATTAAGTTGCATCCGTGGCAACATTTGCACCTTTTTCATCAATTTTTAAGAACTTAAATATTTTGATAAAAAAAATATTAAAATTTTAAATATTTTTATTATTAAATATCTTTCGGAAGTACAGCTGTGCATTTTTTTTTTGCATATGAATGAAGTTGCGTACTTGAAGAACATTTTTTATACAACTTTGGCATATTTATATGCGTAAAAATGCAAAAAAAAAAAAAAAACAAGAAGGAAAACAGTTGCGCAACAAACACATTTAATGATAGCCATTATATTTAATTGCGCATATAAATCCCTTTTGCATTCTGCGCGCTTTTATATTCATACAACGGCACATGGCATATGGCAGGATATTGCATGAATGGAACATCAATGAAACTGATTGTCAGGACAACGCATTTGGTTTACTTAAAACACATTATCACGATGGCTTGCCAGTTGTGTGGGCAGTGTCAAGCAAACAGTTTAAAATATGCTGCAAATGTGCGGTATTTACGATCAAAGGAAATACTTTTTTTTTATATTTTAAGTTAAATTTGGCTGAACAGCGTATTTTACTATAAACTTTAACAAATTCAATTTTTTTTTTAAGTAAGCCTGAAAATATGCAACAAAATTTAGTATATTTGGCTTTTAAAGTATTTTTTATACAATTAAAATTAAAAATAAATAAACTTATTAAAATATGTAGTATCTACCTTTTTATAAAATGCGAGTGTATGAATAAAAAGGCAGTTAAATTTAATTTTTTTAGTATTTAAATCAAAAATTAAATTTTTTTTAATTTATAAATTTCAATTAAATTAAATGCTTCTACTTGCTTAAAATATTTTAAAAATATTCTCAATAGATAAATGCAGTTACAAATGATGTCAAATTAACGCCACATAAAAGTAACACATTAAGTGTTGTACTACTATATATGTATTGTATTAAGTGTTAATATGAATAAAAATCTACTAAAGAACGGATATGACAAGCGAAAAACGTGCATTTTAGGTTTACATGTTGAATCGTGCTTGGCATATCTAAGTAAATCACGTACTCCTAGGACGATTGTTTAAGTAATGGACTGGGACTACTTTATTTCGTATTGCACTCATTTAAAATGCTCAAATGTAAACTATGTAAAGATGTACATATTTATTGGAAAAGTGTGGAATATATAGCACATTTGCATTTTATTGTTAAGTGACAAGCTATTTTGACAAAATTTGTACATTGAATACAGGATATGTTATTATCATGGTACATTGTATTCGTTGAATATTTTAAACTGTTATGTGGCATAGATTAAAGTTATGATTTTTGAACAAAGCAAGCCTTGTACGTATGCCTCATTCCATATGTTTCTCATATTTCCACAAACGTAAAACAGAATCCCAAAAAAAGTACTATATAAAAGAGATTTAATTTATAATTCGCAAAAATGTATTTGTCAATTCTTTTTATAATACAATTGAGAGCTAGATTGATATGCGACTGTTGACATATAATGCTAAACACTTGAAGTTTCTTAGGAAAAAAACATAGATACGCGTATTTTTATTGAAAGAATATGTAACATAAAGAACCAAGGTTAATAAAAAGATAAATTGATTTATTTAAAGAAGCTTAAAGATTTTTTTTCAGTTTATCTAGATATAATCAATCTTCAGATATTTATAGTATGTATTAAAAATTTAAGTCAATTATCGAAATTCCATTAAAAATTGTATATGGCACTTTTTATTTCAAAGAATTTATGTTTTTCAAACTTACAATGCTTAAACAATTTCGAGTTTTTATGAGTTTCAATTACGCGTTTTGATAAAAAAAGACACTTGTGCAAACCATAATGTCTGTATGAACATGGCTTACATATTTATCTGTTTGTCTATCTGTTTCTTTTGGTCATAAAAGTTATAATCACAGACCAAACCGAGCAGAGTTATAAAAAATGCTGATGCTAAATAAATGTCTTACACATTGGTCGAATTCCTGAAAAGAAGCGGAGAAATGTTTATTTCTTTTAAACTCAAACAAAAGCAAAATATGCCAAAGATACATATATGAAAAAATGCTTGTCCTAACTAATTGACTGCCTAAGCCGATTCGGTATCTAAGTACAACATTTTTTAAAATATGATCAAAAAATTCAAAAGTTCAACATCAATCATGTTAGTAGCATCTAATAGCTCTGTTAGAGTTTATTAATTGCAGCGATACGTGCAGTTAGTATCACGTAAATAAAACCATTTACTGCAAAAATTAATAAATCAAAGGTTTTTTTTCTGTTGCGCACAATGTCGCAGGCATTCGCTTGTAATAAATAAAAATAATACAAATTAAAAAAAAAAAAAAAAAAACAGCGTAAAAAGCTGTCAGTTTTATGGCATAGATTTATTTGAATGCATTTCGGAAATCAATCAACACGATTTATAATTTCATTTTTCGCCAATTTTTTATAGCCACAACAAGCAGCAGGAAAGAACAGAAAGAAAAATATAAATAAAAAAAATAAACAAAGAGAAAACGTTTACTTCGTGGAACCGAAGCTCAAATACCGGCCACATCTTAGTTTGGTTTATTTTTACTCATCAGTGGCTTAGGAAAAATTTGGAGAATGAATGGCTTGGAGTCAATAGTCCGATATAACCAAAGTTTAGGCACAATAATGGGGTCAAATTTTAACCTTAGAACAGAACAATAAACATTTTATAGGAACACAAATTAAAAAATAGGTTGGTGCCTTTGTATGGGGAGTCTGCTTTGTATGGGGACTATATAGGGGTTGTTTTGCGCCATTTTGAATGAATACATTCATAATTAATTACTATTTTCACACAAAAATTAAAAAATGGGCGGAAAGGCGGCATGTGGCCTATACCTATAAATGGGCGTGGGACTTGAGTCATGACTTTGGATGACATTAAACTTTTTTTTTAGCCAATTTGGAGTAAATACATTCATAAATAATAGTTATTTATATTGGAAAAAAAAATCAAAAAAAAATGTGATATTAACTATGTCTTAAAATGGGCGTGGCACTTTGGTTTTAACTGCCTAGGACTGAGAAAATCTTTAGTTTCGAAATTTAGTTCAATATCTTTAAAACTAAGCGAATGAAACGCATAAATACAGACGGACGGACGGACAGACAGACGGACATAGCTAGATCGATTCGTCTCGTCGAGCTGACCAAGAATATATTATATATAATTTATATGTTACATACATTCAGATAAACTGAATATACCCTTTACACCATGTGTGGCGAATTGTTAAAAAAAAAAAAAAAAAAAAAAAAAGGAAACGAGTAGGTGGGGTGAATAGAAACCATAAATGTTGTAAAATTTGATTGTCGTCGGCGGCTATGAAATGTTTTTTTTTTTTTTTTTTTTTTTTTTAGTTTAATAAAAACAACGCCATTTGTTGCAGTTTATTCTCTTCGCCCTTTTTTATTTTTTTTATCTCTTTGTCCTTGCACTTAAATGTCATATGTCAACCATGCCTAATATTTTGTTGAGCATCGTACAAAAAAAAAAATATAATAAATAAAATAAACAAAGTACACATAAAGACAATTATATTTTTAATTCAAATATTTACCAAAATATTCTATGGAAACTTTGTATTTTTAACTTTTAGTCACATAAAGGCTTCAATATTAGTTTCATTAGCGCAAATGACAATTGAAATGTAAACAGAAGGCTTTGGCAGTGCAGAATTTTCTTCTGCTGCCGTCAAACAATAATAATAATAATAATCATCATAATGTGCACTTGAGTTGAAAATTTTGCAGCATTTTTAGATGACTTTTATAAAATGCATTTTGCCATTAGCATACATTTCTAAAAATATAAGAAAAATGCCAGAACTTTACTAAAATGGTCGCAGTAAGTTTGCTTAATTATACCACTTTGCCTGCAGCATATGTGTGTGTGCAGAATGTTTTTGTTTGGTTTTTCTTTAACTATTTTCCGAAAAATTTTAATTATATTCACGCAAAAAAGTTACACTTCATGTGCAGCCACTTTTTGTAATTATTTATAAAAGTTGCTCATACGCTGTGTGGTGTAGGTTTACTTTCCATTATGTTTTATTTACAAAAAACAAAAAACAAAAAATATCAAAATGTTCATTCTAAATAGTTCTGAATAAACAAAACTATAAATTTTCATTAATGTTCTCATTTGAAAATTTTATACGAGTTTTTAGTATGTTGGCTTTGTTTATTTAACTGAATAGATTCGCCAATATGAGACGATAAAGGAAGTTATAAATCATTTGATCAACTTTTTTTTTGTGGAAGTTATTTAGTTTTATGTGTTTCCATAATATAAAAATTATAAATATAGACCTACATTTTAATTAAAATTTAGCTGTTTATTTAGCTGATTTTTATAAATATTTGAAAATTTTATAGTTTTATGCAGTTAACAGACAGCATATATGTACATATATCAACTATATAAGACTTAACACCGATTTTTCTTTTTTTTTTTTTTGATTAAAAACCCAAAAACTTAAAAATTCTTTTTTGATAGTACTGAAGCCTAAGTTCATTATCCGTTGACCTATTTACTCTGGCAACTACTGCTGGCTCTCTTCTTTCAATTCTTGAATTGAATCTTGTTGGTCGGTCAGTAATTAAAGAACATGGTTCAAAAAATTTGTATAGTAGAAGTGACTAGTTCATAGGTCAATGCTGACCTGGCTAGACTAGACTGTTGACTCTAAAAATATCTACACTAAAAATAGTTGGTTTCCCAAGGGCTTACTTCCATACATAATACAAATGGCTGCCAAAAAAAATTATTTTAATCATGGTTTTCAAGATATCTTTAATTTTTATATACCATTTTTTCAAATTTCTTTGAAAACATTTTGAACAAATTATTGCGTAAAAGCTTCTTTTTATGTAATATTTCGATATCCAAAGTCCTAAAGTTAACACCAGACCAGAGACTTTAAAAAATTCGTGACTTTTTTGCCAAAATCCAACCAATATCGTTCCGCAAACACCGTATTCGCTTGATTTGGCTCCGTATGACTACTGGCTATTCCCAAAACTCAAGAGACCACCTGGGGAACGCGTTTCGAGTCGATTGAGGAGATAAAAGCTAAATCGAAGAAGGCGCTGATGGCTATACCGGAAAGGGACTATTTGGCATGTTTCGAGGATTGGGAAAAAAGCTGGCATAGGTGTATTTTATCGGGAGGGGATTACTTTGAAGGGGACAAAATAGATATTCATGAATAAATAAATAATTTTTGAAAAAACACAAAATTCTTGATACTTTTTGAACACACCTCGTATCATTTAGAAGAATATTAGTGATTTACTTGAAAAACTAGTCATTTTCTGTTTTAAATATTCAACATTAACCATCGTAGCCAATAACTTTCAATCATAAAAAGTTCACTTTTCGATAACTAGTTTTTTGAAACCCGTGTGTGTGTGTTTATGTCTATAAAAGTAAAAGACAAAATATAGACACGAGCTTTTTTGCTAACAAACTAAAAAATACTATTTACCGGTAAAATGGTTAAAAAGCATACAAAAGAGCTTTGCGGAATAAATGAAGAGCACAAAAGTTTGCTCTGCAAAAAAAATGCTTTGCAGCAATACTTTTTTGTCGCTCACAAATTCGCCGTAATGCCTAATTTACTCTTAAAATAGTTGTTTTGTTGTTTTGGCTGGCTTTTATTTTGGACATTTATTTGAGCACCAAAAGTATTATTAAATTGCGAAGTCTTAAAGTTGCTTTGCTAATAACAAGAAAAGTGAGTTTCAGTTCAAGAAATTTAGCTAACTCTAAGATTTTATATGCTAACACTTATTTGCAGTTTTTTATAGTAAGTATAAAGGGAACATATTGTATACCCCGCGTGTGCTCTTTTTTCTCTTTTACGTTTCGCATCTGCTTTTTTTTTTTTTGTGGATTGCAGTACTTTTCGGTGACATTTTTGTACTTTTTGTATGGGTAAAGCCGAATATCGACTTCATGAATGAACCGATTTTGTCTAATATATCGTTTTAGTAGTCTATAATTATACTTGCATTGTAGCCTTTTAAATTTAACCCTTTGGGTAGGTTTCAAAGTTCATGGCGGACATAGAAACATTTTTATTATTTTATTTTCGGTGTTTTTTTGAAGATATTAACATAGATATTAACGTAGAAGCGTTAACTGGACATACTTATTGCACATGTTGCCAAAATGCAGTATTTTTAGAACTTGACATAAAATTTTCAATCGGCTTAATAGTTTATGAATCAGTTCATATGAACGCAGACAATTAGTCAAGGTCGTGCGCATGAACCGAATAAGCATTTTCGTAATTATAAAGAAAATCGAAAAAAAATATAATATATCTTTATATAATTTCCATAAAAAAATAGCGGACAAGATCAAAAAACACGTGTGACTTTATATTTTAAAACAAATAAATATAACCGGCATTGCTCAGGCAAAAAAAATAATTTGTACATACAATATTGATTTCGATTATTTTTTAAAAATACAAAAACAACATTATTTAAATATGTAACAATAATACCTCTCCCTCTTTCCGATTTGCTTCAAAGCCAATGCAAAGGCATTGTCGTATTATAAAAAAATATTTATAAAAATATTGAAATCGTTCATCAATTTATTTTCTATAAATTATTACATATTATGCCACACAGAAATTGGCTCCAACAAGTCTCGCGCTGGGAAACTTGCAAAATGAAACCAAAAGAAAATGCTTACAGTAGCAAGAAGCGCAAGTTCAGATCTGAGCAGAGCTGAGCAGGAAGATCAGCTAGTGAAACGCTTAAGCACAGCATGTAACTTTATAATGCATCGACTGCACACACATGTTCTGTGGTATTAACAACTATGAAAGTATCTAGATGCAGTTTTCAATTACACTTTACAACAACAAATACGGATAATGATGATGAATGAATGAATTTAAAACGCGCCAAAAAAAGTAAACAAATAAAAAAAAAAGACTCTGCAAATGAAAAAATGTATCTCTGATACAATATTTTGTATAATGCTAGACATATCGCTGCGGGACAATTGCTGAGTTATAATTCTCTTTGTGAGTAAATGATCTCTTCAAGCTGTGAAGTCGTGAGACTGTAACAATTTGAATATTATATTTCCATTAATAAATTTAAATTTATGTAAAGCGACAATAAAACAACAACAACAAAAACCACAACAATGAAGTCTAAAAAATACTGCTACATAAGCTATTTTCTGATATCATTATTTGTGTTTGTGTATTAAATGTATCTACTCTACTACTGCCTGTGTCACACATATGGGCAATTTATACAAAATATCTTTCTGTTTTGTATACAATTTTTTTGCTTAATTTTATTTTTTTTTATATATATGCGACTTGGATATTAATTAATCTGTTCGCTTACTCAGTCAGTCTGCTTTTGGCGCTCAATTTGTCTGGTAATTCTTTTCTCGAAACGAGATGTTTCTTTTAAAAACGCCGCTAGGCAAATTTTATTTATTTCGGAAATTTTATTTAAAACGTAAAAGAAGTTTTGTTTATTTTAAACTATAATTAAATGTGAAATAAAATTTGAAAAAAAAAAGGAGGAAATTCTTTTGGCAAAATAAATTAAATGAAAGTTTATGTTTATTTCTATCTGAAACAACAACAACAAAAATATGTACTAAAGATAAAAGTGACTTCAATGTACGCCATGTGTTGGTGTTTGCGTGTTTATTGGACTGTTTTACATAATTTATTTATACGATTTTATAATAATTTAATTGATTGTTTTTACAACAACGATTGTCATCTTTATTGTGGTTGTTGTTGTTATTATTGTGCTTGGCTACGGCAGAAATGTTGTTGTTGTTGTCGTTGTAAACTTAAAAATAATGAAACAAATTTCAATGAAATACAAACACAAACATTAAATGATAATAATGAACGAAAGGAATTACAATGTCAGCATGAATATGTTATTGTTGGTAAGTTAAATACATTTAATCTATTAGTTTTAAGTTATAGAGGAAAGAAAGAAAAACTAGCAGTAGAGTGCAGGATGGTTTTGTTGTAGTTGAGTGTTTCTAGATAATCTATATGTACTTTAGCGACAGTAAATGAGTAATATAGACTTTTATAGAGTTCGAGAGAAGTAGCTGCCGCTGAAATTGCTGTTTGGCTACAGCCTCTACAATTTCAGTGGGTCTCATACCAACTATTTTTTTGTTAAATTTCTAAACTATTGGTCAAGTTTTAGTAAAGTTTCTTGCTCCATGGTATCCACATCAACAAAGCGAAAATAGAAGCTCCAGCGCGATCAAAATATTAAAAGTTTCAAAGGTGTTTCGGATTTTAGAGGGCTACCAAATAATTTAAGCAACAGAATAAATAACTTTAAAACTCGAGTTCACTAAAATGGCTCCATTAAGGTATAATTTTTATATCCGTTACACATAGTGTAATTTAAGGAGACATCGTAGACCTAACACAGTATACATATTCTTGATCAGCTTAACGAGATAAATCGATGATGCCAGTCTCTTTGTCCGTCTGTTTATTTTAACGCGATTTATTTGGAGATTATGCAGATATTGAGCTGATATTTGAAACTTAAGCTTTTTTTGGGAAACCCCTGTTCAAGTTCCAAAATGAAAGTTCCACACCCATTTTAAGGTATAGCCCCTATACAAAATAACCGCCCATTTTCGAATTTTTGTATAAAAATAGGTATTATTTATGCATGTATTTCACTTAAATTGGGGAAAATACTTCATATATCATCCAATATCGAAACTACGCCCATTTAAGAACTAGTCCCCATACAAACTTACCCCCATTTTAGATATTTTGTATAAAAAGGTATTATTTATTAATGTCTTCATTCCAAGTTGGGTAAAAACACATCTAATAATATAATATATACACATCACCGATATGTTAAGGATTGGCCCACTATAATAAATAGCATTGTACAGCTATCTCTCGTTTTCTGATATTTTCAAATAAAATTTTGTTATATCTTAAAACTTAATACCAATAATGTGTCTTAACCTTTTTTTTTATCAGAACATGAAACCCCATCCTTCCCATCTCGAAGTTCTATCTAAGCCACTGATGATCACACCGAAGTTAACGTTTTTCCTTGTTTATATTTAATCTTTACCAAAAACTTTCGCAATCATGAATTTGAAAATACTAACCTTAAAAAGATCGGATAAACAATCATTTCTTGACTATCCTTTTTATTCATAAAATCCGATTTTTATTTTTTATACTCACAGATGATGCTGATGCAAACTATATTGAAATTGAGCTACGTAAAATTGAAACAGAGCCTTACTATCGTACAATAGATCGATTGACTGCAGAAAGGCTTTTGGAGGGTAGAGAGAATGGCGCATGTCTTGTGCGTCCATTCAAGGAAATGGTATTTATTTTTTATTACATATTTTAAAATTCTATTTAAACAAATATTATTATTATTTTTTTTTTAATTTATAGGATATTTGCATTAAGTACATAGTTAGCATCTATGCACAAAAGCAGTACTATCATCTTTTCATACGACAGATTGATGGACGCGAACGTTATGCCATTGGGCAATCCAAACAAAATGAACGTCATTTTCAATCACCCTGTGAGATCATTGAATACTATAGCAGCTGTCCACTTTTATGTACAAATAAGCAAAGTAGTCATTGCATAGTATTAAAACCGATTGTAGTTTAGGTTATACATACAAAAACATACATTTACTAAGTTTTAATTTATTTTATTTACGTGTATAGCATTAATTAATTTAATATGTACAAAAGCAATAATTTAATAAGGCGCACTAAGAACTAAACCAAAAAAAAAATTACTTTAAAAATTTATCTCATTATTTTAAGCGTTTAAGTTGCCACAACTGCCTTAAAAACGCAGCGATTATTTTTGCATTAGCGCAGGCCAAAGAAAAGCCTTTATTAAATCGGAGCGACGATCAGCTTGTGGATGACGTTCGTGTTTCTCTGGACGTAGAAAGCCTTTAAAGAAAATAAATATTTTAAATTAAATTTATTATAATTGCTGTTGTACAACTTACCCAAATTATAATCACTATCTAAGATAGTATGGTGACTTTTGGTTAACCATTTTCCAAGCGAGTCGTACACAAGCGCTAACGTAATGCGTTAAAGGCGGACATGCTTCCAGGCAAGGATATTCGTGAAGCGTCGATAGCACCTGATTGAAGACAGAACGTTCGATTTCACCAAGCGGAAAGCTATCAACTGTCTCATATAAATGATTACGAACGGATCTATCCAACGACAGCGTTGTTTCATTGGCAGCATCCAGCGCACAGTTGAGCGTGCGACGCACCTCCATAACTTTGCGTTCGCGCATTCCATGACAAAGACGAAAAGAAAGCTAAATAAAAAAAAAAAAAATAAAAGATATTGCTTTGAATGATTTTGAGAATTTACTGCAAACTCAAATATTCAACTTGACTTGTGAAGAGTTGGAAAAAAATTTAACGCCTACGGGCATAAAACAACGACAGCTCATTATTTTAGATTCGACACCCAATCAAAAGGCTTTCAATGTCGTTCATCTCAAAAAAAAAAAACCAAATATAATTATCTTAGATTTAATGTGTGCCATTTGATGTTGAAGATCGAAAGTAATCTTAGAAATTGTATGCAAAAAAGACTCGTTGCCTGCCAACGTACAACCAACGCCAACGTAATTCCAAAGATAAGCTTGACGACACGCCTTCGATAAGCGCCTCGGGCGTGCGCAGTCGCACTTTCTTCTTTCAATCTATGAATTTATGTATCTTCTAAGTTAATTGAGCGACTTGGGAATCGAATCAAGTTTTATACGAAATTGATATTTTGCAATAACAATTTAAGCATTGCGCAGCATGATGTGTACCTGTTTTTTTTTTCTTCCATTTTTTTCTAGTTGGCCAGCAGGCGATCAAGTTATTTTGCTATGAAAGTGAAATTGTGAATTTTATTTTTATAATTAATATGATTTGCTGCTACTGAAATCGAAAGTATTAAAAACTTTAAGCAGTAAAATGCTTTAGACTTTAGGCGTTTATAATTTGCATAACTTTTTTTTTTTTATTAACTGCAAATTTTAGAAATTAAATAAGTTAAAGTTTTGCTTGACTGATTTTATGTTTGAAAAATGCCCTCAGAACTGAAGTATGTGGAAGGCCACAAGTACAATGTGACCGTCAAACTGCATAATTTTCAAACTGTACCGAAGTACTACTAAAACTGTAACATGAGTCAAGAATGCTGCTCAAACTGTTATAGTAACTTTAATGCTTTTAAAACGTAAAACGAAAATAATGGGAAAATTATGGCATAATTAGAAAATTGCGCGAAAAATCAGCTTTTATAAAAATCGAATTAATTTCAATATGCTTACCACAATCATAGAAAATAGTATTTTCCCCTTTAAAGTATGCGCATGTTTTAGCTGCGGTAGACTATCCAAAGCCTCCAATGTATCTGCACGATTTTCAATATACAAATTGCGATATTGTGACACCAATTCTCTAAACAATAAACAAAAACAAAACAAAAATATATTCAATTGTAAGAAAGTTTATAAAAGCCACAAAATCGATGCGTAGGTTTTTGACGCACACAAAACATGTCAATTGTACACTTGACATAGTAGCTAAACGCGCTACAATTCTAATATGTACAACAATGAGAAAAGAAAGTAGCACACTTACCCAGTCTCATCATTGGCTGAATCATCTGAATGATAACCATCTGAGCCGCTACTACTTGCTGCGCATGCTTTACCACCTACGCAGCTGCCACCGGCAATGCTATTTGTGGTAGAACCGGCAGCAACAGCAACAGGTGTCGTCGTCGTTGAAATTGATTCAGGACCCATCATGTGCAGCACAATCTCACAGGCACGCGAGAAATTCATAAGCAAACCGGCCGCCGGACGTTTTTCAACCAAAGACTGCGCATCCAAACGCTTTAACTGCCCGACACACGTTAGCACCTCTTTATCGTTTTCAACGCGTTGCGTTAGATTTGCAACAAGTGTTGCCAATTGTTTCAGTGCTGGCTTATCGAGCATTGTCAGCAGCGTTTTATTGTCAATCAAACGCTGCTGTATGTCAGCATAATTGATGGCCAACAAACGTTGATGCGATGAATGTGCAGGATCTTGATTAACCGTAACCATGCTCAACTCTTCCAGTTTATGTATGGCCATTTTATATGTGTCAACATGACGCTGCAACTCTGTTTTGAGTGCAACATGCAGCGATATTAGTTGTCCCGAAACGTCTGTCGTTAAGCCATGCACACCGAGTCCTTGAACTGCATTATCAAATGAGCGACGTCGCTCACGCACCAATTGCCTAATATTCGGTTCGAATTGTGCCACAGCATGTAACAATTTATTGCAACGTTGTCGCAAGCCAGACTCATGTGGATTCGCCAGAAGACGCACCAATTGCCAAATGACAGCCTCAGTGGGTACATCCGGTTTTGGTGTGGGACTTAGCGTAATGAGTCTAAACAAAAGTAGTTAGATAGTTAAATACATTTCTTGTTTTTTTTTTTTTTATTAACTTACCGCGTAAAGAACGACTCCAGCAGATATGCGCTATGTGGCAAATGCTCCAATAGCAAATCGATTGGCAATTCTGCCATAACCGAACGCAACACTGAAGGACCCAGACGTCCAACTACACCAGCTGCTTCACGATATTGACGTCCTTCGGAGAGTAACATTAGGCGGCGTAACACTTGTCGTGGACTCGTCAGAAACTCACGTCCATCACGCGAAGGTCCACGTATACGTTCACGACTGTCCGCCATTTCGGAAATGGATTCCTGATGGTTCTTAAGCAAGAGCTGCTTCCTGCGTTTTGTTTTTATTTTCTTTTTTTTTAGTTTTAAGCTTTAAGAATTGACTTATAAACTAGATTTAAATGATGTGGTGTGAGTGTGCTTTTTTTTTGTACAAATGAGACAAATGTATCTTTGTATCTTTTATGCGCTTACAGCATATTCGTTTCCATTTTTGAAATTGTCGTTGAAATTCGTTGTTTTTAGGCACTTCTTTTGTTTTTATGAGTTTCGCTGAAATAATAAAAACAGAAAAAAAGTGAAAATCTGTTATAAATACTGCACAATTGTTGTTATTTCTGAAATTTATTAAAGAATTGACACTTTCACTGTAAGTAAAAAAAATTCGCAGCGCATAATTGAAATACAAACGCAACGCATAATATATAAAACTCTGCTAAAGCTGCACAACAAGCATTTGGCTGCAGCTCAAGGAAGTAAAAACCAAATAAACGTGGGAGCATGCCATACGCTGCAGACAATAATGAAAATAATTTTTTTTTATTTTAAACAATATAGTGCAACTTTTTTTTTTTTTAAATAATGCAGCTTTGCATTTGTACTTCATAGATACTGTATCTAATAGCAAAAATATCTTAAAATTTTCAAAAACGGTTTTGGCTACCAAGCAAGCCAAGCGCAACATGATTTTATGCTGCATATAGCATGATTTTATGTAGAATATTTATATTCTTAGAACAGAACTGTACAGTAACTAAACGAGACAGCATTAAAAATTCCAAAGCGCTGAAGCTTAAAAACCTGAAACACCATGACTTCAGACAAGGCCTAAAATTCTCAAGAAATATTACAATATTTGGTTTGTTCAAAAAAAAAAAAAAAAAAACATAAAAGTCAACAGAGCAAAGCAGGTATGTATGTACTTGTTCAACTGCACGAATGAATAACCAAAATGAATGAATGACCCACCCAACGCGACGTTCAAAAAAAAAAAATAGTTTATTAAATAAAAACTAAGCTACAGGCTACAGGGTTATTCAATTGCTGCATATAATCTAAACTGTTCTTGGAATTGACAATTGGCTGTAGATATTCCTTTGAAACTGAAGAACTAGCAGTTTCAAATCAGTTTTGATCTGGTATTTCGTATGTACCAGATTATCTTTGGTCACACTTTAGTAATTATTACAAAAACATGTAATATATAAGATTCTGCTCTATATATGTAGTTGTATAACCCTGTAAATATCGACTAACAAAAAAAAAATGCAGCACAGAGAAAGAAAATAGTGTAAAGTTTCTGTAGTAACATTGAAAATTTCTTTAAAATTAAAAAAAAAAAATCATAAAAAAAAAACTTCAACAACTTTCTGCGGCAGGTTTTCGTGCTGCTGCTACTGCCGCCACTTGTGATACTTATTATGTTGATCATTGTTTTTGTTGTTTTTGTTGTAGTTAGACATTGTTATTTAAAATTATTAACATTTTTTCCGACTAACTTGGCGCCTTAATTGGTGCAGCTGCAAAATAAGGCGAATTAACTTGAAGCTGAATGGATTTTAAATGGAGTTGTATGAAGTTTAAATCGCGTCGTCGTGTTAAATGCGCTTTAGTAATATTTATTTATGCCGTTATCTGCCAACTTTACTTTTAGTCAAGTTTATAGCAATAAGCCAATGTTTTCATAGCTGTTGCGGTTGGCCAATAAGCCAAGGTGTGTATGGGAAAGAATTTTTTTCTTTTTTGTTGTTTTTAACAAGTTTATATGAGGTGTGTGTGTTTTTTTTCTCAAATTAAACGCTTTATTTTTGTTTATTAATTTTGCATGGCAGTTGTGAGAATGTTTTATATAGTTACAACTATTTCTTTTGATATATATCTTTATTTTCAAAACTTATTTCCACACAATGCGCACTACAAAACTAAATATGCACAATTAAATAGCATACGATACGCGTTAAATAACAAAAGCATTTAACTTCATTTAATAATAAACAAATACATTTCCCTAATTACAGCGAAAATTTTCGCAGCATAAATATTTTTGGCAAGTATAATTTTAGCAGTAAGCGAAAAAAATGCATAGATACAATTTTAGATACACAGTTAAAAATTTAAGATACTTAGACAAATTAACAAAAAAAAAAAAAAAAAGAAACAGCAAAAAAAAGAAAAAAATAAAATAATAATTACAAAACCACGAAGAAAACATGAAAAGAAGAAATTGTAAAAAGAATTGTAATTACACTACAATTACAAGCGACAAATTGAAAGATAAGATCATATGTTGAAACAGAGATAGTGTAGTTATACTCCTATACACGTATACTATACATGCATGTGTGTTATATAATAGCTTTGGTGACATAGAAGAGCACAACACAAACACAACAAACGCTGAGAATTTTTATTATATTTTATTATAATTATTATTATGAGCCAGCAGTAAGATTCTTTTAAAACCGCATGAAACATAAGCGGAAGCACTTTTTTTGTAGCTACATTACACACAGAACTATCTATCTTGGTTAACACATGAAATTTGAGTGTGCATGACAAAAAAAGGGTTCGTTGAAGGTTTAATGAACCTTTGCATTTTGTTGTATAGTATAGTATACTGACTGACACCAAACGCTAAAGTTGGCAATAATAAACGAATGATGTACAAATAAGCAAGCAAAAGATACATTAACCGCACATGATGCTATTTTGTTTTTAAGAATGTGATTTTTTTTTTTTTATATAACTTCTAACTTTATAATTGACTTTTTTTTTATTATGTATATATGTGTATATAATAGCTAAAATATATGTATGTAAGTTAATTTTAAGCGTTCGTTAAATTAAATTATAATTGCAGCATAACATGCAAAAGATAATGTATCTTTTTCTTTAAAACAGATTTTATGTAAGTGTTTCATGTTTTTATGTTATAAATCATTAAAATTACTTAAGATACTAACAAGTGCAAGATACTTTGTTGCACTAAATTTAATTATTTTTTGATTGAAGTCATTAAAAGGTAATTTTTTAAAACCAAATACAAATTAATTTTGTATAGTATGTATCTATAACTAATCAACCGTTAACCTGTTAACCTCAAAATATATTAAATGCGTAACGCCTTCTAAAAAACATTTGATTTATTATTATAATACCGCGAACTTTAGTAAAAGTTGAAAAGATACAAAAAAAAAAAAAAAAAAATAAATTTCGCATAGAATGTACATTTGCTCCACTTAGATCACAAAAAAAAAAAAATTTAACTGTTCACTTGTATTGATGGCAAAATAAAAAATATAAAAGCTAACTTTAGTTTAAAATAAAAGAAAAACTATTCAAAACCAAATTCATTCTCGCAAAGTGTTTAACATAAAAATTGACAAAAGAGTTTTTTTTTTTTTTTTGATTGATTTATTTGATTCATTTACATAAATCTAAAACAATAAATCGAAATAGAATTAGTAACAAAAAACAGAAATATTTCATTTAATTTAATTTTTGTGTTCATCTGTTCGCCCTAATGCCTACGGTTATATTTAACTGATTCCAACCAATCAAATTTTAATTGAGTTGTAAAAAATTCAGCAAACTTTTGCATATTTAATGACGAATGACCGGAAAGTGTTGGACAGGTGAAATGACAAGTTTGTATCTAATTCTCTAAAACAAAAAGCTAAAAATTTCTTAGAGACAGCAAAATCATAATTTAGCCGAAATGTTCTTGTTTCTATCTGACTTGCAACGATCTTTTTTCTATTACCGTCGAACTGTTCATAATTTTGTTGAAGAAAAGTGTCTGGCATTGTTTTTTTAACCCTTTTGTTTACATAGTTTTGTCTTGTTTTTATTTTTTTTTTTTTTTTAGCAAACGATAAGCAGAAGTGGGTTAATTTGATTCAATTAGAATGTCTATTCTTTGAGTTTCTGTTATTATTTTAAGTTAAAATTCTTTTTTTTGGTTTCTTACTAATTGGATGAAATTTTTTTTTTTTACTGTTTAGTCATAATTATTTCTGGGAAACAACATTTTTGAAATTATTTTAGAGCATTGGTCAGCTTATTGTGGGAAGTTTCGGTTAGTCTAATTGGACTATAAACTTAGGCGTATAAAAAAATATTTAAAAAAATAATAATTTTAAGTGTGTCAAAAAATTGAATGTGGTTATTATTTATGCATTACATTACAGTTGTACTGAGCATTTTACACTTGGTAAGAATCAAAGTAAATGAACGTTCTTCCTAAAATTAATTGTGTTCGAATCGAGTGAAATGTATTAGTATTTTGCCACCGGTTGACAGAATTTCTATAATAATATTTGAAATTCAAAAAAAGTTATATGGAGGTTTTCATATACCGCTTATATAACCTTCTTTTTACATTACATCAAATTTATTATCAAATCTGGAGAGTGAAATAAGAACATCGGTAGGAGCGAAGCTGAAATACTCTTAAAATAGTTATGTAAATAATCATAGATCTTGGAGATTATGTGACGTAGATAATATTCCGCAAAGGGGTTGGGTGGTTACACCTCAATGTTGGAAAAAATGTGTAAATTAGAAGTAAGATATTGCACTAATTTTCTTCAAAAAATAAAATAAAATGGAAGGTGATTTTGTATGGGGTCTGTATGGTTGATGGTCCTGTCATTTCGGTAGTTTTATCATTAGGATTAGATCAGTAGAAGTGGTTTTACCACGATTGGATCTGAATACATTCATAAGTTAGAGCTATTTTCACACTAGGTGCTTGGTTTGTATTGAGGCTATAGCTAAAAATTGGCTGGCAGCTTGGATCTGACATACAAACTGCCAAGGACCGAAAAAAAGCTTAAAATAAAAATGTCAGGTCAATATCTTTACAACTTTTCGAGTGGAAATCCAATGCAACAGGCAAACAGGATGGACAGAAAGCGGACATGGCTAAATCGATTCGTCTCACCCAGCTGATCAAGAATATATTTACTTTATGGGGTCTCCGATGCCTACTCTTGATAATGCCCTCCACATATGTGCTGTTAAAATGCAAAAAGGTGGTTTTTGTGCATTATAGTGTTCTTCAAAGAATGCGTTTTAAGCTAAACGGATCGAAATATAAAACGGTTTAAAGGAATGTCAAACTAATATACACCAGCAAAAAGAAATTTCTAAAAAAAAATGGTATTTTCTCTTCTCCAATAAAAAAAAGCAAACTTTAAAGAATGGGCGTGAATCCTTATTCCCATATGAAAAGAAATCAAAATTCTTTATTGTATAGACAACTTTTAAAAAAGCTGAATTGCATTAAAAGCGACTACAAAACTATCCAAGAAAATATAAATTTTTTAAGTACTCTCTACATACCATTTAATTTAAAAAAGTCTCTTATCTTTGAAAATCAGCTCTTAAAAAATATTCTTCACATTATCTATTTAAATGATCTTTTTCTTCATAAATCATTTTTTTTTTTTCCATAAATTAAAATTCTCTTAAAATTAATTTCTTACCTTTGATTAAAATAATTTTTATAGTCTTTTTTGAAAATATCCAGAAAATCTGATCAAATATTTTTAAACAACACAAAAAAATTTCACTTCAATGTAGAAAAGAAAGCAGCTCTTGAATCACAATTACAGAGTACAAAATAAATTTTACACACTTCAGACTTAAAAATGTTAACAGACAACCGCAAATCAAAGGCTTCTTTAGATTTAGCAAAAAACCAAAAAATATTTTAGTTACAATAACAACAACAACAACGACGATAAAAACAGATATCTTTGCACTTCATTAACTTTTCTAACATTTTTATGTTGTTGAGTGGAAAAATGTCACGGGAAAATTCTTAAGCGCATAAAACCGCAATAAGCTTAAAACCGCGAACATTTTACGAAACTGCACATTCATTCACAATAAGAAGCAACAACAAAAAATTAAAGTATCTACAAGTATTTGCTGTGTATAACTTAAAGTTGCCAGTTGCAAACATAAAATACAGTTTAAGTAAGCGCAACTTAAAAGCGGCGCACGCGCACAAAGTCAACAGCAGCCACGATTTTTCACGAATTTCAAATTCTTTCACTTGAACAACACTGATCGTCAGATGAAGAGTTTAAAATGCCAAAATTAAAACGTACGCGAATAAATGAGATACATTTATATTGTATAAGACCCGCAAAAGCATTCCGCTTCAAGCAACCGTCTACAAGAAACGTTGAACGAAGACTGACGTTCGGCTGTGTTGGCAGACTGTATGAATGTCATGATCAAAGCACTACGATTGCTAAACATTTCAATGGAAAATTCAATAGTATAAGAGAGTATACCAGTATAATCAGATTACTGAGTGAGTGGGTAAATATGTATTTGCAGCGCATGCGCACCCAATTCAATAGTAACAAGTGTGTGCCGCATAATAATCTCCCTTTTGCACTCGCTCTCTCTTTCTCAGTCGTACCACGCTTGAAAATGTTGCGCATGCGCACAAAATGTATTTAAGCTACTCAAAATGTATCTAGCGGTATTTTTTGTTTTTTTTTTTTTTGTTTTTATTTTTATTATTAACGCTTCTAGTCTCGCTTTAAGCTGTCATTTGCGTTTGCCATTCTTTGATTTTATTGTTTATTTGTTTTTTTTTTTTCTGCATTGTTTAACAATTAAATAGTTATTAGCCAAATGTTAGTTGCACTTTTTTTAGTTTAAATTGTTTTTTTTTTTTTTTTGGTATTTACTTTTAAGTTGTAAGCATTTGCAATGTTATGGAAATTGCTTTAAATGAGGTTAGTCTGCGGTTTTTGCCTAACTTAACTTATGCAGATGTGTTACATTCCACTCAGAGGTTGTGCTATTTTTTTCAAAATGATGCCATAATTGATGCTGTAGAACTTAAGCTCAAATAACTAAGACAAACAGTATACGAAACTAGGTTTAAGCAGAAAAACTGAACCGAATATTTTCATTATCACATTTAAAAAAAAGGCACATATAACATATTTTAAACTTCTTTTTGAATTTTATTTACCAAACACTTGCCTCAACAAGACCATGGAAATATGATATACGGCATCATATGATAAAAACTGACTTCATTAATATTTTTGTTTCTATTAAAACTCATAAAATATTTATTGAACAATCTGGACTCCCAACGTGACAATTAATTCAAAGCAAAAACTTCCAATAAAACGAGTATTATTTTAAACACCAATTTAAAAGCAACTTCCACGACCATAAAAGTCCATACGAGTAACCATAAACTTTAAAATCATTAAACAAAAATTTTTTTTGCGTGCAACAGTAACATAAGCGACGACGACCGAATGTGCAGCCAAAAGCGTTAAAATTTTATGATTATAGTATTTTTCTATGATAAAAATTTCCTAGAAAGAAAGAGAAATTTTCACTGCCAATTGGAATTGCAAAGATGTCATTTAAGAAAAAGTCGACGTCAGACAAAATTTCAAAAAAGAAAAAAAAAAAAAAAAAAAAATCGAATAACAAATAAATAAGATAAAACTAAAAGCGCAGCTTGCAATAGTTGCAAACTGAAATAGAGCAAACAGTGAGATACATTTGTATCTATTGCCGCCATATGTTGTCACTTGACTTAAAGTTGACGTTTTTATGCGTTTAGTAAATCAAATAGTTAATTACTTGATTTAGTAATGATTTCAAAATGTTTTTGCACTTGTTTAAGCGTTCGATTTTTTCTTTTTATTAATAAACAATTTCACATAAATATTTTTAGTTCACTTTTTTTGTTAATATTAAAAATATTTTTAGGTTTTTTTTTTTTTTTAATAAAGTGAAATGTTGCAAATTGCAAAACTTCTTGTTTTTTTTTTTGTAAGTTTAAAGTGCGTGCATGTGCAAAAAAGTGAAATGTTATATTAGAAAGGTATGTAACTTTGAGATATTTATTGTGATATATTGATACGTAGTCACCTTTTTTTGTAATAGTTTATTTAATGTTTTTTTTATTTAATTTAATTAATTCAATTAAGTCATTTTTTTTTTTTTATGCGCTATAATTACGCACAACCTTGACTTGTTAACACCTTATTTAACCCTAAATAGATGCATCTAAACATATATACTTAAGCGATACTTGAGATAAATGTATAACAACAATGTCGAAACTTAACGCCCTGTTAAGCCGCATTAATGTAAATTAACGATACGCAAACTGCCTTGATTTAGCAGTCAGCCCTGGCGCAAATAAATGTTGTATATAGCAGCAAACTCGTCGTCGTCGCCGCAATTTAATTGCCCGCGCGTCTTCAGATACTTATTTACTTACTTACATTTGAGATTAAAAACAACCTCAACAACAAGCTCAACTGTTAGCAGCTAAAGTTGATGAAGTTATTTGCAAGGGTGGCCTCTGAACGCATGCGCAACGTTATAATATAATAATAATAGTGTTTTATATATTATGCAATCAAAGTTATTCATTCATTCGTTCGTTCATTTACGCAGTATCTCAGTTAGACAGCCACTTTATGTCCATTGGTGAATAAAAAGTAAATATTTAAATAGTTTTTCTTTAAACTCTAAACATTTTGTCTTTGTTGTAGTTTTTTTTTTTTTTTTGCAATTGATTTTAATCAGTTGCCTTAAATCTTTGTTAATTTTTATGGGAGTTTTCTTTGGCACGAAAAATTATTTAAAATTTTTCATTGTCTTAATTTTGTCGATTTTTTTTCCTTAAACCTTTGTAACGTCTAATTAAGATTAGCGTAATTAAGCAAATCAGCTGCTGAAATTTACTTCAAATGCAAATTTTGTTAGCTTTTCTATATAAATAACCAAATTGTCATTGGCAATACTTGTTACAATTTTTTTAAGTTAGAAAATGTATCTCATAAGACAATAGCAAAACTGTGCATTGCTAAAGATATTCAATCAAGTGCATCATTACACCATTTCCGAAGCAGCAATTGAGTCGATCTTATATATTGTATAAAAAATATGAAAAAAAATATTACAAATTTAGCGTAAATAATAGTACACATTTGAAATATTTTTTAAAGAGTATTAACAAATATTTAATTAAGTTGCTAAAAGATTATCTTTATTTTGTGGTATGGCAGATGTATATATTTTCTTCATTAAAATAATAAATAAAAAAGAATACTTAAATTTAATGGCTTTGGAAAACCATATAAAGCCGAGCTAATAAAACTTGTACTTCTTTGATTTGAGAATAAAATAAATAGATTTAAAAAAAATTACCGATACTATTTAACTCTAAATAATAATTCGCGTAGGGGAATCTTCAATAGACACCATCGTGCAGGTGATCGATTCTTACTCACAAAACCTCCCTTCCGCATCGAACAAAATGTTAATCAGACAGCTATAAAGTAAACGTAAGACATATAATAAAACGATCAATGTATCTACTGGTATGTCGATTAATCTGCTCCATAGCAGTCGGTATTCGAAGATCTTGGCGAAGCGTTCCATTGCGCAGCTACTATGGTGCACATTTTGTTTGAGGTATTGCAATATTATTAAGTGAGATATCAGGACAATTTTTCTTGTGGTTTGGGGCTGTCAAGAATACCACCACAGCAGGCTCAGCTTGACGTAAGAGGCGTCTAAAGAGATAGCCCTCAGGATGAAACAAACCCTCAGGATGAAGTTGGTTTCGCAGGGGGTTGGTCCCCTCAAACCGAAAAACGCTTGAAACCAGATGCACACGCGAACCTAGAAGAAACAGAACTACTCCAGGTGGCAAACACAGAAGTGAAAGTCCACCCGTGGTGAACTCCGCGGCTGGGGCATGGATTCTAGAGGCCCCAACTACCATTAAATCTGCTACTCATGATACCAAAACCCCGAAAAAGATTTAAGGAACACGATTAAAATTATAGGGATGGTGCAACTAAACAACTGATTGAAGAGAAATATGCTTATCCGGTAAAAAAAATATTCATTTTTCAGGTTTCTACACTAAATCTTCGAAAAAGTGTTATTTTCCCTTTTAAAGTATAGTACCTGGGAAGTCCAGGGGCTCTGACGGAACTGATATCGATTTCTGACTAAAAAAATATTCTTTTCTTAGGACCACCCTAGTGTACATAGACTCTTTTTAAAGCTCTGAACAAATTGAATTTATAAGATATGTAGAGGAACAATTTCTCTCTTGGACATCCTGAGTCCAGTTGACAATGATTTAAATTCTGGAAAATATTTTTTTAGTACTGAAAATTCTTTGCTCTATAAACTTTTTTACTTTGAAATGCTTCCCTTTTCGCAGGAGCTTAAAATTATCATAAATTCTCAATTAAAATAATATTAATCAGTTAGAGATTATTAAGTTAGGTCATACCCCATATCTATATACGAGTATATTAGTTACAATCCATTAAAATAAATTATTGCTAATAAACTTTTAACGATTGTAATTAAAACTCGTTAACTTGTCAGTGCACTGCAATTAGCACATTTAAATGAATACATAAATCAATTGAAAGATATAAACAAGCTAATTAATTAATCATGCAAAGCCATATTTTACTTTTAATAATGTCAACAGACTGTCTGGTGCATTTCTTCAAGCTAATCATAAACTTCAAAAATTAAATTATAAATAACAAAAGAAATGCAGCAGAGCAACAAAAGAATAAAACATTTCAAACCATAACAACAAAAAATATTTAGGTCTGTAGTACATCAGCTTGCATCAAATCAATCGTGCTAACGAGTCAAGCCAAGCCAAGCCAATCGATGCAGTCCAATGCACTCAGCATGAGTTGAGATCCACACTAACTATATTTTACTTTTACTGTCAACCGATTCAAAACTTGCCTTAATTGCAGTTCACTGACATATACTATACTATACACTACAATAAGAAAAATCTTTTGCTGCCGTACATTAGTAACTGCGGCAACAAGAAATCAAACTGCATAGCAGCAAAAGCAAAAGTTGCACCTGATTCTGTAATAAGAATACATCAAACTAAAGTAATATGTACAACAAACAGCGTTGAAAAGATAATATCGAGCATGAAGGTCTTCAAGAGAAAAGGGACAACGGCGGTGAGCGGTGTATGATGATGAACAGCAAGTTTCGCGCGCGATTTTTGTGAAAGTTGTTGTCGTCTGTCGCTGTCAAAATGAGCAACATGCAACTTGCAACAAAATCTTCGCTCTACTTGATTGCAGCGCAGCTTCAACTGTGGCGGTGGTCGTATCTTTTTTAATGTTTGTAATGTTTTTTTTTTTTTTTTTTTGCTGTTGTCATCCTCTACATCTTCAACATATCAACCATATGCTGCTGTTTGTTGCTGCTGTTGTTGCTAATATCGTTGCTGTTGCAGTTGTTTGTCGCACAAGTTCAAGCTCGCGCTTAATATAGTTAGTTGGAATCTGTTGAGTAAATTTTTTTCGTAAATAAAATCTTGCGAGCGTTGTTTATAAAATTCCTCTAATATGTATGCATAACCTTTGATACCAAAAAATCTTGGAAATAGCTTGAAAATCGTATAGAACAACCCCAAACTCTTGACTTATGGTGTTTCCCTATTTTTTAATTTATGTGCCTATAACTCAGTTAATTACAAACCGATTTTTATTTTTAAATCAGTTTTGAAATCTTAGGAACTTAGGACCTTTTGAATGCGATCTTTGCGTATTTATAGGTCAAACGTATTTTTTTATTTGTAAAATTTTGAAGAAAAAAAAATCTGTTTTTCAACCATATATCAAGATTTTGAGATTTCCCCTTCAACCAGACCTACAACCTGCACCATAAAACTATTTTAAAGTGTCTCAGAGTATAATCTTAATAAGCTCTCCACTTTAAGTCAAAAATTATCTGTTTGTGTGTATCTGTATTTGTATAAGGCACTATCTAACCCCATGTACTGAGAGCCATGAATAAAAAGAAAACGTTTCTGCAATATGTATAATGTGAGTTCGATATCGATACTACAAAAAGTATCGTTCTGCTATGTTATATATGAAAAAAAAAACGTTAATCGTTAAACTAAATAAACTAGATTTTTTAATTTTTTTAATTTTAATTTTTTAATGTTCACAAACTTTTTATTTTTTTTGATAACTTTTCAAACTACCTACGTCACTAAAAGATTTTTATATATTTTTCTAAATTTGCTACTAAATGTTTGCAAATGGATTTTCACTTGCATTCGACAATCAATCGTTCAACCGATCGATTAATGTTTTTCTCGCTCATTTCAAAATATTTTTTTTTTATTTTCGTTTTATTGCTTAAGTTAATTTTCATGGCTAATTATTCGCGCTTAACGTCAATGTACGGCAACTTGTTTCTTAATCATTTCTGTCGTTGTAGCTTAATACTGTATTGCGGGAGTCCATATACACATACTCGTAGATACTTTTTCGATGAACTGTGATTTGTTGCTGTAAAAGAAGTATGAAAGTTGCATTCGAACGTATGTAACAAGACTATAAATTTGACATTTATTTGGCATAAATTTTTAATTGCTTGAAAACTCGCTTTCAATTTTTCTTTTTATTATATTTTTTTCATACTGACAGATAACAAAAACATAAACTACAGATACGTATAGGTGCTTGTCTTTTCATTTCTTTTTTTCTTCTTTTAATACAAGGTGCAACACATGAATGAATTTCAGTAAATCAATCTTCATTAATGTAGCATGAAATTAAGTTATATCTGCGCAGCTATTCAATTTATATCTCATGTGTTGCAGCTGCTCGACAAAACAAAAAAGTATCTCAACTACTTTAAAAAATGTATCTCAATAGCATATCTCTGCAATAAAGTACAAGGGAGCTTGTTGCCTTGCTTCCGGAGTATTTGAGCGTGTGATCGACTTTTGACTTGTGCTTGTTTTCTGTTTTAGATGCACGCACTTTGCTTACCTACATAATTAACAATGTTAGTTGTATGCGCTGCATTTGGAGTAAGAAAAGTAGACAATAAAATAATAACGAAAAAAAAAACTGCAACTGAATTATTAAAATGTACATTTGTGACTTGGTTTGAAACAGGAAGTTTGTACAGTGTAAATAGCTGAGAAGAAATTCTTCAAAATGCGAGGGTCATATGAGTAGTATTGCGGGACAGGCTGCAGATAGAAGATTCAAGAATATTAGAGTCTATAAAATAAACTTAAAACCAAACTCATTTGATACGTCAAATGCTATATAAAGTTTTGGGATGTCTTTAAAAACGAATAGAATAAAAGTACAACGCCTCTAAAAATTAGGTGTCCCACTGCTTGCAGCTTAATAGTTAAATGCACGTTATCTGGCAAGAAACACATAAAAGAAATCTTCTGCTAAGCTTTGCTTTGCATGAAATTATTTTATTTGTTTTTAGCACAAAACTAATTATGCATAAATCAACAAATACAACAACACTGTTCATCGACTGACTAACTGACTGACTAAGAGATTGACCCAAAAGTAACTAAAACTATCGCTTGAACACGCATACATGCCACACGACATGACCAAATAAAATTCCTCCAAAGCGCGATCGAATAAAAAATGTGCGTCTGTGGCGCAGATTTGTATTTAATTACTAAACAACTCCTCGCATGTTTGTGGCGCGAATGTGTTCAACTTAACAACAACGACAGCAAAAGTAACAGCAACAACAACAGCAACAGCAACAAAAGATTCAAAGTCAATGAAAGTATTGACCAAAATAATAATAACCAGAATTTCCAGCTTCTTGGCGTACATCAAAAGTAATTTCGATTTCTTTCGTTGCTTTTGGAATAAACAAATAAATAAAAAAAAAAAAAAACAAACAGAAAAAAACACTTCCCTCCAAAAGCAGCGAAAAGAAAGGAAAAGGGGTCACTGCTGCTGTTGCCGTTGCTCTTGTGAATTTAATCGTATAAAAAGAATATTTTTTGTGCCCATTTTCCGCAGATACTTTTCACTTTTTTTATAGCTTTATGCCCATATATGTATAGAAGTATGTACGAGGATGCGTATAAAAGATAGTTACCGCTGTGCTTCTATAGTTGCAGATACATTTGTGTGTGTGTTAGTGTGCGTGTGTGTGTTTAAAATAGAAAGTAAAAATCGTTTACAGCTGCTTAAAGTATTTGGTTTAGTTTAGCGATAAGCATAAAATGTTGTACGAGAGCAAATGAAGTCCTACTAAAATAAATACAAGGTCTCATTTATAAATTCCTGACGATAAGAAATAAATCTACCAAAAAAAAAAAAAATTAAAGATTCAATTTTAAATAAAAGCTTTCGTGTCTAAACTACGACATGAATAAAATTTTAAACAAAAAAAAAAAAACAAGAAAGAACGCTGTAGTTTAATATACTTGACTTCGAAATACTCCGCACTTAATTTTAAAATCTTCCATGGCCCTCCTCATAAGCCGCCAGAGGTATGGCCTTCAGCTTCTTCGACGAAATTTGTTTAATGGCGACGATAGACTCAAAACGCCTTCCCCGAAAAGCAAATTTCAGTTTTGGGAATAGGAAAAGGTCAGAGCGAGCGAAATCTGGCGAATACGGAAGTGGCTCGATGGTATTTGGCTTTGTACTTCTTCCACAATTTTATCCGTTTTCTGCGGATGCACTTGCTTAGGCGCAACAAAATGGATAAACAATAAATCCTTAATAACCGTTTGACCATCCCGAAGGAACTTAAAGTAAACCAAACCACGATAATCAAAGAAACGGTTTCCGAGTACTTATTTTACAGAATGTACCTTAAGCTATGGGATTGGTTTGGATGGAGTTAGATAAAAGCTATTTGTAGATTTGACGGTTCAGGAGAGTCTATTTGCTTCAAATATGGTGAAAACATTTCTTATGTCAACACATTAATTTAGTATACATAGAATATGGATTGTGTTCCAATAGCTTCCATACGATGACTACCAAAAATTTCCCGAATTTTAGTTGTCGTCACGAAAATTTCGTGTGAGATGGGAAGCAAAACTTCGGTTCTATCAAAGTTAACGTTTTTTCCTTGTTTATAATAAATCAATTTTAACAAAATATAGAAACTATTTGACGGAACCTCAAGGTATATTTATTTTTCAAACGTTTATTTTAATAGAACAATACAATATAGATGTACAAGCCAATAAGTATGAATAGTAATTGTATTAAGAAAAACTCAACTGCAAGCGTAAAGAGTGCTAAAGGATTTATGCTGATATAAGTTATCAATATGAACATTTTTCCAACACTCACTCTACACGTATTTCGTGCCTTTTGTCAATTTGTTTAATTTATTTTTAAGTATTTTTTTGTATTTTTTTTCACTATTTCACTTTTTAATTTTCTTATTCCTGAATGGTCAATTGTAGCTGCTTGCTCCGTGAGTTCTCAAAACGATTCGGTGTATGCATATCCAACATAGCCATGACGCCAATTGCCAAAATTCCCGCTAAGAAAAACGAAACCAAGACACCGGCCAAAATAGGCGCTGTTGTAAATCCAACACAATCATAAATATCGCCAAATTTATTACGTCCATTTAGCCAAGGTTCCACTTGATAGTCAGTCAGCACCAATGAATCATTCTTACTGGTAAAGAGTAGCTCTTTGGCAGAGCAACGATAAGAAAATCCCAATGGTGCTGAGGGTATAGTATAAGACGTGCCGAATGCCGTCAGTACACTTTTAATTTCCTTAAACTCCACCTCCACTGCTCGCATATACCAAGTGCCACGTTCAAGTGTAAAATTAAAACGTAAGAAGAGTTTCTCATTGTCCTGTACAAAAATAATATTCAAGCGACCATAACCTTTTGCCTTTTGATCGTCAAATGTTATTGATTTTCGATGTTCCACAAGTTTATACGTTTCATTGCCCAAACGCAGTACAGGAGCTGAGTTCAAATAGAGTACTGCCTTTTTACCATCAGCAACAAAGATAAAACTCTTCTCTGTCTCATCCGCTATGGGCGTTTGTGGTGTAGTTGTGCGTTCTACGTCTTCCTCAGCCTCCTTAGACTCCTTAACCTCCTTACCCTCCTTCGCCTCACGCTTACTCAAATAATGTGCGTCTTCCTCACGATTTGCCAATATGCCAAGCACTGCTCCGGACCCATAAATTGTCAGAGCATCTTTAAAGTCGGAAACTAGCTGCGCATCATCATCATCGTTGGCACCGCTCAATGTTATAACCTTAAAGTATAAATTTGTATACATAAAGCAAACGTAGTTGTGTGTGTGTATTTTTTTTTCTTCTTGCAAATATGTAGATACATACCTTAACATTTGCATTGTAATTGAATGGTTCTGCTGCTAAATTACGCTGCGGCAGATAGGCCCAATCATTCGCCTTTACTAAATTTTGGAATCTTGGATATTTATTGCTATCCAAGCGACTTGTTGTATTACGCACAAATATTAAAATTGTCTTAACATTTCGAAACAATTGCGTTAATTGTGGCTCATTTGCCTCTACAAGCGCATTGGGCTGTAGATTTTGTAATTTTTCTTGACCCCAGAATAAATAAGGTCCACTTATTGCTGCATTACAACTCCAAATAGAACTACAGACTATGCCAAGTAATAAAATTTTTACGATTTCTTGCATTTTATTCTTAAAAATTTTAAAGCAGAAATAAAATGAATGAAATTAGCTACTTTTCAATTTTATGCAAATGAAACTGAAAAATGCGTTAAGAAAATCGATTATTTGTGGCGCATGCGCAGTACCATCATTTTTATTGAACAGCTGTGTTTGTGCTGAATTTCTTGGGGGTAGTTTCATGAGTTACAGGGTTGTACAAAATAAACACTTGTTGCTCTTTGTTTACAGATTTATGTGCATTTACTACTCTACTTAAAACAAAAAAGGAAAACTTCTTACAAAATTTGGCTTAAACTTATATAAAAAACTATGGCTATTGTTATGAACTTTGGTTGTGATTGTGCTGAACTAGAACTGTAACCGCCTTTAAAGCTCTTTGTGCCTGTAAAATATTAAAAAATATTTTAAATATGTAATTTCTTCTTTTGGAATTTAAAGAACTCACGTTTTTCATTGGCATCTCTGACGCCACAAGTGCGATAGGAAATCGTTGCCTTTCGCTTTTGATTCACATAACCCGGTATAAAAAGACTAGGAGCATCTAAACGACCTGCTGCTATTAAACGTGACATATCCAATTCCAAACGATGTGCTATAGGTCCATTAAAGTGTATAATCATCTGTATACAAGAGCCACCATGTAGCTCCTTTGTCTTACGCGCATCTACATCCAACATCCACTCGGGTATACCCATAACAGAGCGTAGCTCCTCCAAAAAATTGTGCCCTAAATAGGTAGTATTATTTATTGTTGTATAAAATCATCGAAAATATTACTTACACAACAAATCTAGGTGGCTTTTGTAGATTAATATATTTGATCACGTTATGATCTGGCTCAATATTGGCACAAGCGAAACGTTCGTGTGATCGTTCTGGACCGAATAAGACTATGGAACGACCTATAGCTCCAACAGGTGATTCAAGTGGAAAATTTGAATCAGTTAAAACAACACGTTTGCCGCCGAGATCTATAAGAAAAGAAAAAGGTAAGTAAATTAATGCAAAACAGATACTTTAAGTGATTTCGGGAGAGATCTCAAACAGAGAAATGAACAATGAATTCTGCAAAAGCTGAGTACTATTAAAAAATCTATTAACTTGTAACCATGTTTCAGTTAAAGCCATGGGATTGAGTTTTTAATTGTTAAAAATCTAAAACTTTCAAAACTCACCAATTGTGCCCAAACGTGCACCCACATCACCGACATAGCAACGCAATGGATTATCTGGACCGCATTCTTGTTCGTAGAGATCAAGCTGTAACATTTTTACATACATATAAGCATTATTTTTAAAATATTTTCGCAACCTACATTTAATGGATCTGCCAGTTGTGTGTAATAAGGATTCCAGACATAACCACCAGCGACGCAACGTGTAATAGTCGGCTTGACAGCAGCATCCACACCAACCGGATTCACAAAGATCTGCCAATTGTGATTGTATGTCTGCGCGAATAATGCATAAAATTAGATTTATATACACTTTGCAATATGAATCATTTACCATATTCCTATCGTTCTTGCCCGGATGACGCAGCTTAATCTCAATTACAGTCTCCGATTGGCTGCCATCGTTGTGTATTAACTGCGTCAACTTGATGTAACCATAGGCATAGCCTGTTGGATGATGAAACGAGGCAATTGCGCGTAGCTCACGTGCTTCACTTGGACTATAGCCACGCTCCAGTGTGCTGCAAGCCCAGCGTGCATTGCGATTTTTCTTGTGTATAACCACAGAACGTCCAATGATGCTATTATAGCCAAACAGCGGCAGATTTGTATCATTATAGAAATCTTCATATTGCGAGAGACGATCCAAACTGCCAAATTTACCGCTTAGATCACCCATTTCATATTGATCGGTAGTGCCATGTTTAGCTGGAGGTGAGGATTTGGGATTTATGTTGAACGGATTCCAGTGTCCATAAAGCGTAGAAGCTTCACAGGGAAAAGCAAGATTAGCTTCAACGGGTGTCTATGTGACGAATTCATGAAAAGTTGGCATTAATTTGTAATTATTCAAAATAAATAAAGAACGCACCATATGTACATGATAACCGCTATTCTCATTGAGACCCTTAAGCTGCACCTCTACATTGGTTATGTCATATTCCGATTGTTGCGTTATCTCCACTTTGCCACTTACAGTCAAAGGATCACCATTGGCATACCAATCCTTTGCGACAACCTTGCGGCGATAGTGTCCAATAATGCTGAAGTATTCCAAATAATATAAAATATAGTTTATAAAAATATTTTAAAACATGGGGCTCACCTTGAGCACGCTAAGCGTTCACCGCGCGCTTTTGGTCCAAAATCATCATAGATCACTAACGATTTACCCACAATACTATGTCTACCCGATAACGGAAGATTTGTATCTGTAAACATGCGACGACTTAACTGCTGTGCTACCCTTTTACCGCCTGCAATGGTCAAAGTGCCGACACGTGTGTCCAAAGCGCCCATGCGACACATAGTCGGCAATTGTGGCTTACAATAATCATTAACGCTACTATTACCCCAATCCACTTTGTACGGATTGTAAACATTGCCCGTCGATATACAACGATTTTGCCAATCGTAGAAGTCTTTGCCAGGCGCGCTGTTATGTATGGCCCAACGATGCTCAAAGGTAGTATTTTGCGTAGAACCATCTGCCTGTATCAGATACTCAAACAAAACTGTAGTATCTTGCCAGGGTTCCTCTGCTGCTTGACGAAAAAGTACACGTCCCACTACTGGATAACGAAAGAGCACCTGGGCTGTGAACATAGGCTTCTGATAGATGCCATTCTTTTGATATTGATTAATCGTAGCACAGCTCCAGATCATTTGTGTAATATTTTCGACATTTGTGCGATTATAGGTGTAGATAACAAGACCACGTTGCTGTATGCTATTCAGACCTTGCAATGGCAGAAAAACATCCCAATAGATGCCGCTCAATTCGGAGCTAGTGCCCGGTAGGACATATTGATGATAATAGTTTTTATTGCGCTGCTGCAATTTACCACTTAAATCACCGATTGGATACTGATCTTGTGTACCTAAGCCGGCTGGTGGTATGGAATCTTTTTCCAGATTTCGGGGATCATATAGAACTCCTGTTGTATGACAATATTCCTCCTGTCCCAATTTCTGTGGCACTGGAGGCAGCGTATGTATGCGAAAGGCGGCAACATCCTCTGCAAATTTACGAGTAACGTGCTCTGCATGCTTTCCTGGAGCACCAAGCGTAAAATTTAGAAAAGTTGGATCGAATTTGGAGCGTTGTGTAAATGTAATTTCACCCTTAACGCCACCGGAATTAATGAAGTTTCTGCAGGAAAAAAAGGTAATTAGTAAAACTGTTAAAAAAAAAAACAAAATGTAGCTTACTTGTATATCAACGGCTGCACATGACGTATTTTTGTGCATGCCAAAAAATTATCCGGATGCTGATTGTCGTAGAGCACCAAATATAGCGTACGATGTGGTATTGTCAGGTCCGATGGCAACAATGCTAATTGCGCATCACGAAACACTGCACGATGTGGCATTTGTAGTGCATTCTTTGCCACACTTATACGTCCCAATCTACTATCTAAGTCACCAATGCCCTGTCCGACACCATTGCCCTGCGGATCAAAGACTAGCTGCAGAAAATTACAATTATCTTCGGTACGATGATGATCATTCTTAAATATATCTGTAACGAATATCTTCCAATGATGTTTGGTTACAGTTTGCTTTGGATTATCACTGGACGTTTGCGCTTGTATATGATAGAGATCAGAATAGATGAGCGTATCACCGGTGCCACCTTCGGCTGGTGCAAGCCAACGAAAATGCACCGAACCGGCAATGGGCGTATTAAAACGCGCCTCGGCCATATGCTCTACAGATTTTTTTACTGTCGTTATGGTGGCACAAATGCGCACATTTGAGCTGGTTTCGGTGAGTAAAAGTGATTTACCCCAAATGCCACGGTCACCTAAAGTGCAGTTACATTAGCAAATTTCATAAATTTTTTTCATAAATAATTAAATCTTTACCTATTAACTGCATTTGCTTATGCCAAGTGCTTGTCTCATTTCCAGGCAATTGCAGCAATTCAAGATCATCGTCAAAGCTCCAGATTTGCTCGCCAAGATGACTGAAATCACAACGTTCGCTCGGATCTATATTTGTATAATCTACCGGAAATTTGGATACAGCCCAACTCCATTCTTGTTCCGGATATTGCAAAGTTGTCTCAAGATTCGCCTTAATTTCGACTGTGGTAACATTCAGCTGCCGGAATGTTATCTCACCATGCAAGCCATGCTGTGAGATATACGCAATCAAATGCTGTGCTGCGACTGTGTTTACGTATGAAGTACCAAAGAGAGAGACCAAAAGATAAATAACACAAGAAGAAGTATGGTGAGATATTTGCGCATTTTAAACATTTTACTTTCATTTTCAGCAACAATTTGCCATAATTAAATGCATTGAGTACAATATTTGAAAATGTATTTCATGCAACAATGCATTTGCATACAAAGCAAAAGTATCGCTGAGTCACATAGACCTAAATTATTTCTTAAACTTCCTTTTTTTTATTACCTTTATTCTGTGACGCAATAATACACAAAGTGATGACGCATAATAAAAACGAAAGACTACGCAACATTTTTTTTCTTTTGTTTTTGATTTTGTTGCAAATTTTTTTTGAACTATTTAAAGATTTGTCTTTAAATATTTACAGAATAATTAAATAACTGACTTAAATTTACTGCTTTTCTGCACTTTTCTTGTATTTTATTTACTTTCACATTTTTTTTTCTTTTCAAGTCTTTACTTTGCGTGCGCACTTTGAGAAATCAACGTCAGCTTTTGGTCGGTTCGGTGCGCAAACTAAAATCTTAAATCTGGTTTTGGTCTATAGTCTGTCTGCGCCGTCGCAGCCGATGTTGGTCTGCAACAAGTCGCAACACGATTGCATGTTGGCCGAAAAGCATTGAACTTCGGCTTAAAAGCAAATGCCGAACAAGTATGGTGAGTTTGTTTTTTTTTTTATGCATTTACTTTGAGTTTTCCATTCTTTGTTTTGATCTTGAATTACTACTGTAACTGGTTTTCAATAGACCGGCCATTTGGGGTCGGGTCGGGCGTTTCTGCACATCGTGCATGGCATACTTATGTATATACAGGCTAAGTCGTTGTACAACAAATATTATGGTTTCTTAACATAAGCCGGCTATAGTTTCTTACTGTAATTTTATAAAGAAATTGTTTATAGTCCAAGCGACTTTTAATGTTGGATTTAATAAGTTGTTTTTTTTACGAGTAGCTAGCTAAGTTTTTTCAGAATATAATCTGCTTTAATTCGAAGGTGGCATTTATTTAACTTCGAATTTCCATTCGAATAATAATGTAAAGTAAAATCATGGTTAATAAAGACGATTCTAAAAAGTGCTCCATACTAAGTTTGAAATTTTCTCAGAGAAAATTGATTTTGAACTACTGAGTCCATATGTAATTTAAAATACTTACTACATAAGCTCTTTCATTGGCCCGGTTTCCAAAGGTATCATCCAAATTTTAGAAAAAGCTTAAACATTTTTGCATAGAAACGACATTGAAACCATATCTTTTCAATAAGATACACACACACAAACACGTTTAATGAGTATTTATGATTTTGTTCTACCGTAGTAAAATTTTCTGTTGTTCCAAACTTCTCATCTCTTATTGCTATTTTAAATTTGAATAAGTTTTTAATTTTGTTTTTTTTTTTTTTTTAATTTAAAAAGTTTTAGTTAATTTTGCAGTTCCTATTTTCTGTTTGAAACTATCAAAATTTAAAGTTTTTTTTTTTTTTTTGTTTTGTATCAGATAATATACTCGTAGTTAATATATAGTTGGGCGTTTCGAAAAACAATTGTGAGAGTGAGGTAAAGGTGGACTCGGTGAAAGATATTACAGGAACAATGTCAAATTTCTGATTTGAAAATTCTTTAAAATATTTCAGGCTCTCAAAAAATGTTTGCTGTATTAGGACTGTGGAAATTAGTATATAATTAAATAAGTATAAAAACTGTGTCTAAAATAAATGTAAATTTTGAATATAATAAATAGATTAGTTCATTTTTAAAGGAACACAAGTGAAATATTTGATAGAATGATAAAGAAACTGTTTTTACAAAAATTATTCAAAAATAAAACAAAAAATTCGCTTGTTTTTAGACGACTTAACGTTGTTTCTTTTTCTTTATTCTAAGTCATCACTTGGCATCATCATCATTATATAAAAAAACATTAAATATTATTTTTTGTATTTCTGACCGGGTTAAAAAATTTTTTAAGTTTTTTTTTTTTTTTAAATAGTTTTCATTTTCTATAATCTCAAACTTTGTCTCATTTTTTTCTAAGCTTAATTTATACTGAAGTAAAAATTTTTTTTATATAACATTTTTTTTTCTTTTTAACATTTACATCAAAAATATGTTTTATAAAGAAAAATTATAAAAAAAAAATAAAACATTTGCTTTGTGTTCCATTAAAAGATTTTTTTTTTGTTAGTTAAAGTTGTCCTATAAAATAATTTTATGAAATGTTAGTTAGATTAAATATTTTTTAACTTTGTGTTTGTGCTATCCTCTTTTTATTTTTGTTAAATATATATTTCTCATGATAGTATATTCCTCTTTTTATTTCTGGTACTGAATACTCCTTTTTTTTTTTTTTTTTGTATGTTTTACTTGGGTACATCTGTGAAAATATTTTATAGATTTAGTTCAGTTTTGTTATGATGTTATTTTATTTTCTTTTCGATTCGAATATTCGCATTCTTTAATTTCCCAATTTTTAATAATTTACTCCCTTCATGAATTTGTCTTCTTGTGGAGTTAATGCTTCATTTCTTTTGTTGGATTTTATTTATCTAATGGCTATAAATATTGTATATAGTATATAACTCGAACACGCCATGTAATATTTTTATACGATATTGGAAATCATAAAAAAAAAATATTTTATTGTTTGGTGTAATTCGCGCCCGAATTGGAATAAAAAAAATGGGTTAAGTTATTCAACTTTCAATTGTTATTACTAGTTATTCTATATAAATATAGATAAACTAATAAAAAATATATAAACTTTGCTCTCAAAAAATTGTTTGTTTTTTTTTTTAAGAAATTTAATAATTGTTTTTTTTTTTTTTGTAACTTGAAACACTTCAAAAGTAACTAAATAAATTTGTTTAAAAATTTTTATGTAACTCTGAAAGTAGTAAAATATTTAATAACATTTTTTGTTTCTTTGTTAAGTGTAAACATTAGCCTAAAATTGATAAACTTTTTGTTTGTGCTATAAAACAAGAATATGTAGTATATGTAACATCAAAATTTTAATATTTTTGAGTAAAATATGTATATTTTTTTTTTTTTTTTTTTGCTTTCTATATGCATTTATAAAAACGTAAACTTGGGGGGTAGAACCATTAACGCCTGTCTCTCAATTAATTAACAAATCTGTCACAAAAGTTGCTCTCTAATAAAAAAAAAAATTTCATTTTTGCTGTAATCGATTTAGCTATATCTTGAAAAAAAAAATATGCAAATCGAAGGAGCCAGCTAAAAACAAAAACTCGAAATATTTTAACAGTTTTCATGTTGTTATGCGAAAACTGCCTTTGTAAGGTTTTTCTGTATAAATAGAAATATAACTTATGAAGTAATAATAAAAAAAAAATCGTATAAAAAACAGCAGCTAGAAAATTCGAAAATGTTTTTGAAATTCGAAAATTGTTTTGCAAAAAACTTCAACAATGGCGCGTGTGTGTTTTCGTAGCACAATGAACAAAAAAAAAATATGTTTTAGTTTTTTTTAGATATTTTTTGTCGATTTTTTTTAAAAATAAAATAGATTTAATATTATTTTTTTTTTTTTTGTATAAATTTTACGTGTAAAATTTAATAATAATAAATCAACTAAAAAACTAAAAGCTGCCTATAAGGTTCTTATTTTGACAATATTTCATTGTTGCTGTTGTTGTTGTTGTTGTATCTATTTGTTGTAAGAAAGTATCCATAAACTGATACATACATAATAGTACATATATCATACGATACGGATTCGGACACTATACACTATGCTGCTCTACGTAATAAATTGAGTATTGAATACTCAATATTTGCTGAAGATTTTTTTTATATGTTAGAATTTTTTTTTTTATATATTTAAAACGAGATGTTTGCAATTATGTTTTAAATTTTTTTTTTTTTTTTTTATTATTTTTTTATGTTTTGGTTTTTTTTTATGTTTTTATTTTAAAAATCTTATGGATTCTGAGAGTTAGAAGTTAGAAGTGTGCTTATGCTGTTTTTGATTTTTTTATTTTATTTTATTTATTTTTATTTAATATTTTTTTTTTTTTAGCTAGGCAGATTGGCTGTTTATGCTGCTTCCTCCTCTTCCTCTTCCTCCTTGCCGGTAAGCATGGAGATAAGTGCGGCGGTATCGATTTGGTTCTTATCATCAATGACCATTTGATCGAATGCATCATCAACTTCCTTCATGGTGAATTTATCGCCGAAGCTCATGAGCATTTCACGGAATTTATCACCATCGATGAGACCATCGTTATCGAATGTTTTGAAGGCTGCAATAACAACATCGTCTTCATCGTTGGCACCAGAGGTAGCCATGCGGTTGGCGAACAAGGTCAACAATTGGGTGAAATTGATTGGGCCAGAGGCTTCGCCCAACATTGCGTCCAATTCCTTGTCGTTGGCAATTTTACCAACGGAATCGAAGGCAGCACGCAAATCGTTCTTGCCAATGATACCATCCTTGTCGGCATCCATAAGTTGGAAGGCCTAAATATTGTTCACATTCAATAAAGAATGAGGAATGAAGAGAACAAAGAAAAAAAAATGCAAAGGAAATGTAAATGTTGTTGTTTTTTTGTCATAGATAGATGATTATTTAGTATATATGAAGCTATCTATATGTACAGATGGAATTCACATATACAAAAATAGAAATTTTTGAATAATATTTTTTTATTTTTTTATTACTCACTTCCTTGAATTCAGCGATCTGCTTCTGTGAGAACACGGAGAACACACTGGAACCAGCACGCTTGGATTTGCGGGAGCCACGTGAGCCACCTGACGCTCTCTTCGAACCTGTGGCCGAAGCTGGTGCAGGAGCTGGAGTTGCAGCTGGTGCAGGGGTTGCTGCCTCAGATGCTGCTTCTGATGCGGTCTCAGAAGTGCCACCCTCTTCCTTGGTCTTCTTCTTCTTAACCTTCTTCTTCTCATCGGCCTATTTTGTTTTCATAATAAATAATTTAATTAGCAAAAAGTTTATAATTTATAAATTTCAGCTCGTGATGCATAAACAGTTTGAAGTGCATTTCATATAAAATTTGAATTTAAATTTCTTTTTCTTTTGCCAACACAATTTGTGCATTTCAAAAAAAAAAAAATTTTTCTTTCAAAACTATTTTTCAGTTGATTACGCAATCAGATTGCGTTGTGCAGTTTATCTCTTTTTCTGCTTTACTGCTGTCTCGCTCATACGCCTTGAGGTATCATATTACGTTTCTGATGCGTAACACTTTCGATATGTTCCATTTTTAGAAAACAGTATAATCCATTCAAAAAATTTCCAAATATTTTCGAAATGTTATAGAAATTATTTTAAAAATAGTTTTAATGATTTTTTGATTTTAATTTTTTAGCTGAGAGCTGCACTATTTTTCTTAACTTTTTTGAAGTTTTATTTAATTTCGAAACTTTAAATAAATTATTCAAAAATTTGTTCAACACTTTCGAATCACTACGAATTAGTTTTATGATTTAATTTCATAGATTTCACTTTAAAAATTGTATGCATAAATTTTGCATAAATTATTCTCATTGTTTCTTTGATTTATTTTTATCACTTTATATTTATTTTATAAATCCACTTCAAACAGTTTAGTCCTTTGAGCCATATTCTTGTATATCCACTTATGGCTCCTAGTTTATTTCCTTACCATGGTGCTAAACTTGGGATGTGTTGTCTAAACGGATCGAGCGGTCAGAGCACACTGAGTGTTCTGGCTGATTTTATCGTGAAGACAATGATGTTTTAAGACATTTTCAATCGCTTTTCACCCACAAATACATACAAAGATCGTCACACAAATACACATAGCAGCATATCATAAGATACATTCAGAATTTCATTCGTTTTCATTCGTTGCGCATCGTACGTTTCGTTTCAGTTTTCCGTGCGATCATCGAACATACGACGTATATATGTTTGGCATATAGTTCAATTTCTAGATGTCTGCATGTTCGTGATGCCTTTTTTAGTATCTACAAGGCAAGGTTTGCCCAGGCGCATAGTGGGGCGTTCCGGGGCGCGTTTTCCCTGTCCGTTGTTTTTGTGTTGCCATTAAAAGTTTACTCATCTATTTAGTTTGTATGCTTTGCCTTTGCTTCTAACCGAATCTAATTTTAAATCATACATAGTTTTTGCTTATTCGGCGCCCAAATGCTATGCGTATACACAATATATGTATATACATATTTTTTTTATGTGATTTCGAGTCAAATTATATGTTTAGCCGTTGCTTTCATATGCTCAATTTTTTTACTTTCTCACTCACTCACTCTCTATGGATTAAAATTCTATTACTCATTGCTTTGAATTCCTGTCAGTGTAGATACATTTGTATCTATGAAATACGCAAGATCAAAAGTGTACATATGTACACATTTCAAAAAAAAAAATAATAAAAAAAAAAAAATGAATTACTTCTCTTCTTTGCTCTTGAGTCTAATTGCTTTGTGTGTGTTTGTAAATTCTATGTCTGTGTTAAAGGTGTCCCACGTACGCATTTTAAATTTTGCGTTTGAAATCACCTACATTCCATTATATACACAATGCCTATTTGAATCTATACAAGTAAAACTGTTTCTGTATATTTGTAATTTTATGTTTTACCTTGCTTGTATTTAATATATGAGATTTTGTGTACTATAGACATTGGCATATTGTGCAACTTGAAAAGCAAAAAAAAAAATATAAAAAAAAAAAAAAAAAAATATTTAATTTTATATTTTAGCTGTTGTGGCATTCTAAAACTAAAGCATACATATATACCCATACCTACTATGTTTATTTCTAGTATTTATATTATATTTAACGAATTTGATATTTTCCATTTACCAGAGAAGAAAAAAATAAATTTAATAATATAAAATAGCTCTGTCATTTGTCATTGCATAACAATAGTGAAAATTCGGTTTTAATGTTTTGGAAAATTCCAAAACAAAAATGTAAATGAACTTTTATTTTGGAAAACAAGAGTTTTTTTCATGCTTCTTTATATTTATTTATATTTATTTTACTATAAATTATTATTTTTTATTGGCTTTAGATTATTAAATTGTAAATATATTTAATGGAAGTTTCCACATTATTCTGTAACATGAATCATCTTCGTATATTGAAGCAAATATGACCCAGTTTGAAATATTTAGTCTATTTATAGATTTTTGAAGTTACATTGTCGTAAATATTTCTATTTCCAAAGAACATTTTCTATTCCCTAAATTTTAAATTTAGTTATTGAAATCAAACTTACTTTTACATGTCGTATTTAAATTAGACTTTGATTTTAATTGTATTTCTAATTCTTATCCTAACAATAAGTTAGCTTAGCGTATTGGAAGAATATAGTTCCTAGAAGTTGGATATAAAAATTTTGGTTAAAACAATAATTTTTGGTCCAAATTATATTATTGTAAAAGTAAAACTATCTCTGTATGTATTGTACTTATCTAATCAAAGTTATGATCATTAATTTAAAGGTAATTAAATTTCCTATCAAAATTGTATGGAATGCTTTTCAATCAAACTTTTCAATGAAATTTTCGAGAATACATCTTCCTTTAAAACCAAATCTCACAAAAAACACTGATTTCGTCTTATATAATTTTATTTATTTCGCTTACTCTTTTGGAAGTCTATTGTGTCTTTATTATCCGACTTTATATTCAGATTCAGTAGAAAATTTTACCTAAGATATGATGGCCTACAATGATACGTCAACAATCTTTTAAAATTTGAAAGCTTATTTAATTAACTAAAGCCACAAATAGTCTATCAGTAGTATCATTTCACTTAATAGTCTCCAAAAAATAAAATTTTTCGGTTTCATTTCCCTACTATTTTGTTTTTTCGAACAGATCGATTTAATGTTCGCTCTAAACAATTCGTAAAATATTATCGGAACCATAAATTTATTCACAATGATGCTCATTCTTTTGACTCAAAATGTTATAATAATTTAAAAACATTATAGATCTACCTTACAAAAAAAAATGGTCGCATGAAGGTAATGTTCATTGCAGAGAAAATAAACTCGTTTTCAGCTTGAATTTTGAATACTTAAGATAGCAGCCATGGATTATAAACTTCCAGCTTCTTTTGCCGTTATATAAAAAGTATTTCTCTCAAGTATTCAATATAAATCTAGTTTTACACTTTGGCACTAAATTTTTCGTGATTACGTAGCACGTTGGGTTGTCATGTAATCGTAACCATTTATTTTCGTAAAAAAATTAAAGTCAGACGAACATAGCCAGGTCGAATCGTCTCGAGTTAAATTCTTCCATCATTTGATATGATGAACCGTGCTAAATTTAAGATGTGCATATGTCCCATAAAAAAAAGAAATCCGAACTCAACCGCTCCACCTATAAGATGCATAATCCAGAGAATTTTATTAAATTCTTATATCATATTGGATCTGGCAGTTATGAGAATCGTAACAATAAGATTCATAATCAGGACCTTAAAGTTAAAATTTTTAGTGCTAAAAAAAATATAGGCTAAAAACAAATATTTTAGCTAGTTCTAGGGTCGCTACTTTATGGTGTCTATGATGCTGTCTGTATAAAAAGTAAATTATTGGCTATTCTTATCAAAATAATAATAATTTCAAATTTCACTCTCTAGATGCGCCAGTCTTTAAATATAGATCAGTTTTCCGATTTCTATCGTTAGAAAATGTATATACCTGAGTCTTCATCCGGAAGTTGAGATTAATTCCTAGTTTGTTAGAAGATTCAGCTCCTTCTTAAATAGTAACCTATACATACAATAGATAAAAATTAAATTCCTGGATGTCTGTCTGGACGGTATAAACGCCGGAGCAAATCGGTCAATCGTTTTGAAATTTTTCAAAAATTAAATTTTCAAAAAATAAATTTTTAAATAATTTATTTTTTATAATGAAGGATTTTGATCAAAAATACAAATGTATCAAAGAACACAAAGAAATACGTTAACTTCCGTGGAACCGTACACGAATTTTTGGGATGTGAGGAGGTCAATGGTTCTGAAACAACTCAAGTTTATTGGTATCAAATTTTAAGCTAAAAATTTAGATATTCATAAAAATTCGAAAATAATTCAGTAAGTTTGTATGAAAGCTATGCCTAAAAATGGGTGTGGCACCTTGATTTTGACATTGGATGACATTCGAAGTGTTTTAACCCAATTTGTTTCATATAAAAACTCGACAATAGGCGGTAAATTTGTATAGTGCTATACCTAAAAATGGGCGTGGCCCTTAACCTCATCTCAATATCTTTAAAACTTTCTAAGTAAAACGGATAGCAACAGACAGCCGGATAGACAGACGGACATGGTTATTTCGATTCTCTTCAACGAGCTGATCAATAATATATTTACTTTATGGGGTCTACAATGCCCCCTTTAATGCGTTTCAAACTTTCATGTGAAAGTAAGTTATTTCGGTGCTGAAGTGCAAAATAGAACTCTAAAAACGTATTTTCGAATAGCAAGTGGGAGAAAAGACATACGCGAGCATAGCCGCGGGTACAAGTTGGTTATAAACATTTCATAATTATATTGCACAGATACAAAAACTACACATAAAACTGTCATATTTGTTGAGCAGGGGACGCAGCATTCATTTTTGCAGTTTGCTGAATGTATTTATTTACTTAATAATTATCAACAACCTGCAAACATTCCCAATTTCAAAATAAAACATGACTTAATCTTAAATAGATTTATTTTTTTTTTATTATTATACTTGAAGTAGTACTATAAAATCCTTGGAAATATTTTCTCAATATCAACAAAAAAAAAAACTACAATCAATTAAACAAGTTTTCATATAGAATAATTTCCTGTTGCCTTTATATCATAAGCTAAATTACATTTTCCGGTTATGATAGCAAATTGTGCAATTTTAATTAATACCTAAACGCTTAATTTCAAATGCAACTTATATATCATTCCAACAAAATTTATATTTCAACGCAAGAAAAAAAAAAAACAAACAAAAAAATTTTAATTTTCATTTTCAATGACGGCCAATCGATCGATCGATGAGAGACATAATGCAATTTTAAACACAATTTCATTGCGTTGCATGCTTTATTAAAATCGAATTTAAGGAAAATTGCAGAATCACTTGGATTTTGGCAAACCACCAGACGCCCGCATGGCTTTGAGCCAATAATAAAAATAAATAAAAAATACTAGATAAATGCATAATATGCAAACGCAGTTGCCAATGTAAAATGCGGTGGCATATTACAAAAATAGTTAAGCAAAACTGATGAAAAATTAAAAAAAAAAAAGAAATGATGAAATTTTAATAAAAGAATTTACATTTTCTCCAATGTACGACTAAAACTTTGATTGTATATAAGCAAGAGCTTGTAATGAAGGATTTGAGCATATTTTTTTTTATTATTTCAAATATTTGTCGCCATTGACTGAAATATTTAACAGAAAATCAGTGCAAGGCGCATTTGATGCATTGCCAAATGGGCAAAACCAAAGCAAAATTTCACTGCTGCAGAACGACCTCGTCTGCAATACTATCTATCTTGCTTCTTTTAAGATTTATCATATCGCAAATATTTTGTTATTTTTCAGTTAAAAGAATACATAATTTTTATATACAATATATATAAATATTTTGTGAAATTAATAACAATAACCAAATATTACGGAATAGAAAGAAACGATTTTATATTGTATTATAGATAAATATACATATATACAGAAACCATTGCCACAAAATACAAAAGTATAGATTTGTTTATTTTTGTTGTTCTAAATATAACATGCAATTTCAACAATTCTACTTATATAAAGCTAAAATATACATAGATACATACATACATACATATGATCATACACATACAACGAACGCTAAATATCGAAAGAATGCTCAAGAAATTGGAAGACTTTTAGCAAGAAAACTCATCTTGTTTTGTTATTTTGTTTTTCTTTTTTTTTCAGATTTTTTCCATTAACATTTTCAGCGATACGTCATTGAAAAGCAACTATATAGCAATTGGCAAAGCACCTCAACGCCGAAGTGAACTCATATACACATTGTCCTAAATCTAAAAAGAAAAGAAATAATAATAATAAAATAAAAAGCATTTGAATTTAGAGAGGCTGCCAAGTGAGTTGACAAGAGTATTGCTTACCAACAATCAACAACGAAAAAAACAATCATTAAACAAGCAACAAAATAAGAAGACGGATGCAAAAGATTCTAGTTTAGTTATCCGTACTAATCTTTCTTGTTCTTTGTCCGAAAATAGATGTGCCAATGCGTACAATTGTGCTGCCTAGTTCAATCTAAAAAAAAAAAAATAAAATAAAAAGTCAATTACAAAATTAAATTCCTTAAATTCTGATATAGTACGCACCGCCCTATCGTAATCGCCGGACATGCCCATTGACACTTGCAGTGATTCCGGTTCAATTGCATTGGCCTCACAAATGGCGCGATGCACATCCATTAACGAAAGGAAATCAGGATTTGGACCTTTACTATAGTCGAAACCGTAGGCACCAATTGTCATAATGCCATCCAATTGTAAGTTCTTCAGGTTCTCGCGTATGTATTTAAAAAGTGTAGGTGCATCTTTGGGTTCAATGCCTCCCTTGACTTAAAATAAATAAACGAAGTTATTAGATTTTTAAAGTGATTCTATTGAAAGTATTTAAGAAGACTTACCTTCTTCACCGCTCGTATTGATTTGTATTAATATATGTAATGGTTGTTTATTCTCCAACTCGATTTTACCCCACGCATTATTCAAAGCTACAGCATGCTTTCCACTATCTACTGTCTCGACCATATAGAAATTGGGAATCTTCAGTATCTGTTGTAATATTTAAAATAAAATAAAAATAGTTCAGTTGATATAAAAACTAACGCAACAAGTTGACTTAATTGAAAATTTTATGCTTTTTATAAGGATTTCGTAAATAACAGAGCATTGTAAATAATTTTTTAGTAAACTGACCACACTTGGGGAAACTAGCGTTAAGGCTGCTATCAATTTATTCACTTTTACAAATGCACTTTAGGTATGTTTTTTTTTTTTTTTTTTTTTTTTTTTTTTGTATTTTTTGGCATAAATTCAAAGTGATACTTTAAATAGAATAAAAAAAACCTTTTATAGCAAATAAAATGAATACCTTTATCTGCTTTCTGCATATCTCGGAGACCTTTAAAAATAAATCCACTAAACATGGAATGTAGATTATGTTAAGCTCATAAGAGATGTGATTTATATGATTAATTAAAATTAATTTACGCAAGATGTTTAATTTTTTTTTTTTTTTTTTTTTAGTAAAGTCCAATAATTCAGGTTTACCATCAAATCATCAATGCGCAACAAATTCAGTGATCCTAAAAACAAACACCTGAGTGATGTATTCTTGGTGAATCCAATGAATTTTTTAACCTGTTTCCGAAGGTTAGAAGCGTATATTAAGTTTGTATAAATGTATGTAACAGTCTAATAGAGGGATACTAGACTCTTCTTGATACCCAATTGAAGAAGCGTCGATCTTGCTAAGTGTGTCTCAGAAACAACATAATAGCCGGGATATGCGGGTTCTAAATAATTTCTTTAGCGCTTATTTTCTATTTTGTCTTAGGAAACTGTACGCGTTTGGCAAGGAGTGCAATATCAAGGAGAAGTAAGTAAGCGAACCTAATGAATACATATTTTCTGGAATAGACTTTATAACTCGAATGGCTTACGGCTTATTTCTTAGCTACTTTTGTGTGTTTATTGTGTAAGCGGCAATTCGCCAATCGACAATTAACGCAGTTAGACTAACATGTTCAAATGCTCAGATTGCATCATGTTAGCTACGTAGAAACGTAGCAATGAATTTCGTCAGACGAGATACTTTTAAAGTAAGCATTTGTAAGATTGTGTTTCTTAAGATTAAAACTTTTTTTATGACGCTTGAACAAGATAAGAGTTTCTCCAGCCTCTTACCTTATTTATTTTATTGCTTTGCATACGTCCAATATAATGCCATTTAATTTCTGGACAATTTTTCACCACATCCGGATGATGTCCTTTCTCAACTAATTCGTTTACATAGTTTTCGCCAAAATGCCGCTGTCCAGCGTTGTAGGCATTTATAATTGTCTCCGCGTTGTGCGTTTTGCTAGCGGCAACAACTATTGGTTTTGGTGCACGTATTTCCTGCAAAATATATGTAAATATGTAGTTAATGGATTTAATTAATGTATTTTTAAATTAGTTTATAAACCTTTGGACGAGAAGCCAAAACTTCATCGATGTGTTTAAACACATCCTGTAGATTGGCTTTAATATCAACACTTGACATGATGCGTCGCAGCATTCAAATAAATAAACAAAATCTAAATAAGTAAACTCTTTTTAAAGCTCGAAAAAGTTTAAAAGATTTATTGCCAGAATTAACTACGTTTCCACGCCGTCCACAAAATAATAACAAAAAAAAATCTGATAAGAAATTGTACGCGAACAGCTGTTGTAATTAAAACCAGGGATGCAGCGCTGTTAAATATATGCGGATGTGCATGAATTTCCGTTAAAATTTAAATGAATTTTTTAATTTATTTTTTCATTTTGAAGAATCAATAAACTTTGCAAAGTTTATCATTGAAAATTCTTCGTTTTCATTTTTTCTCGGACTTTCATTTAATTTTCATTTAAAATGGCATTTATAGACAACGCTGCACGATATTTGCAAGAGTTCTCTGAATATTTGCAACAGTTGAAAATCATGGAGATTCGACTTATGCTTGAGTTCTTTGGCGATCAATATCAAAATCTTGTTTTCGCCATGTTGGTTTTTATTGTAATGCAAATAGCCAAGTTCTCAATGGTTTTGATACTAACATTTCTATCAGTTTTAATAGCTTACGTAGCGGTGAGTTTTTCCACTTTGAATTTTAATTTAATTTTGTTTTTAATATGCAAGAAAATTTAGATAGCAAGCGCTTTTTCGTTATCGGCACGAAATGCCGTTAATAGAAACTCGTCCAGTTCGTATTTTACACCCGATGAGAATTCGTTGGATGAACCATTTTCGCCACCTACCAAACAGGAAGCAGAACAAGAAAGATTGTCAAAAGCTGAGCCTGAAACAGACATGGAAACAGAGCACGAAAATATGCATCAAAAGTATGATCAATATGAAGAATTGGAAGAGCCGGAAAAAACGCAAACAGAAGAAGAAAAAAAAGAACCAAAACCACGAACCTCTCAAGAAAGTGAAAGAGAAAGTAAACGGAAAAGTACACGACTGAGTAATCGCAATACAACATATTTAGAGGCAACAAGTGAATCGTCGACAGCTAGCGAACATTCCAAAATAGATAAAGAAGTGCAGACAGATCGTTCAAGACTTAACAAAAGCCCAAGGATGTCACGTTAATAAATCAACAGTAAAAAAAAACAGTCCATAATAGTGTGACATTTCAAAAAATTCCATATGTATTTAAACAACGATTACTTACAATAATACTACACCGAAAAAATTAAAATAATTCGGGTGCACCTTGTATTTTAGTCATAAAACGTAAATGAAAGTCTGTTAAAATAATAGTTAATTCTCAACTGAAATACTTACTTTCGTGTACAATTTTTTTATATATCATTTTAAAAAAAATCCTATAATTTGTTAGAATTATACCCATTGCTATCTGGGAAATAGTCACTGAGTAATAAAATCAATCATACTTTGCAAAAAAATAGTTTGATTTGGTATCGGGTAGTTAAGAATACTCCGTATCAGCCTGACACAACAAGAATTATAAAGTATCGTCTGCTGACCCAATGAGCGTAACACATAGACTTATTTTGTTCTTGATGGAACCGATGGTCATTCAGGAGCTACTGTAGTCTTGTTACTATATCTGCTTGTTTGCAAATGGCAGAATCTCATTCCAGCGATGCGAGTATTGTACAATTTCTACAGTAAATCTTATGAACATTCTTAATTAGCCATCTTTGTGTTGTTATGGTTTGAGAAAGAATTTTTTTTTCTAGGCTGTCCACTTTCCCCACCCTTTTCGACTTGTTTATGAAATGGGAACGTGATAAAGATACGTACAAAATCTAGAACAATCTAATTCATTGAAAGAATTTTATTCCCTCCTTTTCGATTGTATAAAATACTAGCTGCTTTGAATCCACGCAGCGCATTACTTAAATAACGCTTTATTTAAGTATCAAGTAATAAAATACTCAAACAAGTATCACTTCAATTTGGTATCGATCACATCACTAAAAACAGCTGTTTAAACAACAACAACAACAAAAGCTGCATAAACAAATATTTTACCATTACTGCAATTGAAATAAATAATTGTATTTTATAAATAAAATAGCATTTAAATAATCAAATTAATCATGACAATATTCAATATATACATTTTCGATAAATATGGAGTGCTGCTGTACTATGCGGAATGGAATCGTACAAAGAAATCAGGCATAACACGAGAAGAGGTATGCGTGTGGTGCAGTGACACAAACGAATAGTATAATTAAATCAAAATATATTATTTATTATAGGAAGCTAAACTTACGTACGGTATGCTCTTCTCCATTAAATCATTTGTAAACAAAATATCACCATACGATCCACGTGAGGGTTTTCTTTACTATAAAACAAATCGCTATGCGCTGCATTATTTGGAAACGCCTTCCGGCTTAAAGTGAGTGCTAAGCTTTTTTGACTAATCAAATTTTTTTAATGGTAAACAATTTATAAATAAAAATATTTGTTCCAGATTCGTGCTAAATACCGATACAGCTGCTTTAAATGTCAAAGAATTATTACAGCAATTATATAGCAAAGTTTGGGTAGAGTATGTAGTACGCGATCCGCTCTGGACACCCGGTAGCGCAGTTACTTCCGAATTATTTCAAAATAAACTTGATGAATTTGTTAAACAATCGCCAATTTTTGGTATCAGAAATATCTAACTATCTATATCGACTTTTCACTGCAAAATATATTTAATAATGTACATAAAAATGGTAACATATGAATTAGGAGTATCTGTAAGTGAGCAATTTGTTTTGTTAAAGTATTGCGCAAATGAACCCATTAGCTTGGCATATTTGTGCCAACTTAAACTTATATATATATTTTTTTTATTTATTACATTGCAATAATACATATGTAGCTACATACAATGTACACAAATGAATTGTGTGCACTTTTGTATAAATACTAAATTTTTTTTTGCAACTTCATGTTGCATCAAGGGTTTTTGTATTTTTTAATTTTTTTCTTATTTGACGCGTAATTTTCGCAATTAACTAAGGAAAATGATTTGCAAATTATCATTCAAGGCATTCCACTTAGAAATATATAGGTATATAAAAAATAAGTACATACTTATATATTGAAGTTACTGCCATAGCATAGGCTATATACTCGTACTCAGAGACATATTCACACGAATGAAACAAAAAAAAAATTGGCAACAAAACCGAAACCTGTCGCTTTCAAGTCTTATTTATTTATTTATTTTTTTTTTTTTGTGCCTTTAAAAAATCTTTATAATGTTTTTTTCTTCGTTAACAACCGCCAAAGTGCAAGTCATCTGCATTTGGTCCATTTATGTACGTACATTTGTGTACCTAAGACATTGTTGATGCTTTAAACAAGTTTTTAACGCAGATATTTGAATAATTGCAAAAGCGGCAACAAGCGTAATTTTACGGAGGGAGCGGTAGTTTTATGGGTCAAATGTAGGTGATCTTTTGTAAATTTTAAATCCGTTAAATTAAAATTTAATTGCCGCACGAACATAAATTTTAATTGAAATAAATACTGCATAACAATTTCATAATTTTACATAAAAATTCACGCATAAATATGTTTTTTTGATATATGTAAGTTTTTTTTTTTTTTGTAAATTTTTTTTTTGCCTTTACTTGAAGAGTAAAAACGGTGATCCACAAAACTTGAAATTGAATTGAATAGAACTCTTTTATATATAAATCCTCTACGAAATATTCCAACATTTAAAGCTTTTTATTAAAATTTGAGCTAGAAATATTGAAATTTTCGGAGAGTGAATTGATTTAAAAACTTTAGGCCGTAAGAAATTAATTTATGCACCTATTCTTCCCAGTCTAATCGTGTGGAAATGAGTTAAAATTGAAAATACCAATGTTTGGCAAATCCAACGGGTTTGGAGAGGACTTTCCATTTTACCGTTTTCATCTTTGTATCTTTTGTTGCATTCTGATCTTCTAATGACTTTTATCGGTTTCAACAGGTTATAGTTAACAACACCCTTTTGATTCCGTCAAGTAGAACGCATGAGTTTAAATTTAGAATGTCCGTCTCTCCGCGCTCGTATTAAAGCATGGTGATTTGTCTTGCACTTTAGCTTATCGAGTCGCTTGTAAAATATTGTAAAAAAACAACACTTTTTAAACTCAAAAATATATAATGCCGATAAAAAGAAACAATTTTTATACCCTGCAATTGACGGATAAAATTATACATTTTCTTGAACAGCATTAAAAGCTGATTCAAAATGTCATGCGAAATCGATTGTGGCGAAGAATTTAAGTGATTTTGTAAAACCCTCCGGAGGGAACAAACTGTAAGCATGAAATATTCAAAATATTCTTATCTACAGAAAATATTCCCAATCTGATTTAATGATTAATTTTTTCTTTTTTTTTTTTTACAGTTTTTTATAAGTTGGAATATCAAACGTTGTGTGCAGCGTTTTATGCCAAAATATATATAAATTTCTATATTTTGGGAATGTGGGGGGGACTAGCTCAATATCTTGCACGCCAATTTTGTAGTTCTTTCCCGGATCCCGCCCATCCAATCCTTTTTTCGGATCTATTCTGCAGTTCCCATGGGTTCCTAGTGCATCTTGACCCACTTTCCACCAACCCATCCCATCCTAAAATATTTTAATATATTTTTTTGTTCCACTTTTCATTTTTATTGTAAAATTTTGGAAACTTTTAAGTTGAATCTTTTACATCATCCACGTAGGTATTTTTTTAATGCGGTATATCAATTGATATCAAACTTAATAATATATCTTGCATACGCATTATAGTTTTGAGCATTTTTAGTTAACGCATCTTCTCTTCACATTCGTGTATTGTATTAATTAACAAGAAAGAAGAAAGTAAAAAAAATAAAAAAAAATATCCAAACTTACAACAACAAACTTCAACATATTTCAAAATGTTCAAAAAAAAATCAATGTTGATTTCTTTCTTTTTTTTAACTGTTTTTTGATTAATAATTGCATATGAAGTTCGACGGGCTAAATTGTTGAGATCAGGTTTTTTTATAGTCAACAGCGCTGCTCTTTGCATTGGATCGCCTCGGTGATTTTCTTGTTGCTTGTCCATTTGTCTGACTGGCTGGCTGTCTTTTTTGTTGTTGTTGTTGTTGTTTTTACCGGCGTTACCAATCGATTGAACACAATTGGGCATTTTATGTATGGTTTTTTTTGTTGTTATTGTTGGTTCAACACCCGCCCTCTACCGTTTCTTTGCAAATGTTACGCAAATTTACTCAATGATTTTGTCACAGTTTTCTACATTTTTTTTTCTTTTTCACTCGCTCTTTTTTTTTTTTTTGGACTCCCCTCTTTTCAGCTTGCTCTATGTCTTTCTTTCTACAAGGTTATTAACGGTTTGTTAGGTATTCATCTTAAGTTAGCCTACACTTGCCACACATACACACTTATTGAATTATGATGACATATAAAATAGTTACCTACATATGTGTATGTACATATATTTTTTTTTTATTATAATGCTTAATAAAAAGATTTTGTTAAAACTAATTACGATCCCCGATGATAAAAATATTTATGTGCGTTATATGACGTTTTGGTTGAGTTCAGTTCAACTAAGCACTTAAGCCATTCAACATTCTTGTTAACTCGTAATTATGCTTGTCAATTTGAGTGATTTAATTAAATCTTAGTTAACCAACAAGTTTATGCTTCAGAGGATTTTTTTTTCAATTAGAAGTCAGAGTTAAGACGAACGCGAAACCAAAATTATTTGCAATTCGGAACCAAAAAAAAAAGTTTTAGCTGCGCAACATTCGATATTTTTATACCCTGTAACACACAGAAGGAGGCTAGATAGACCCAATAAAGTATATATATTCTTGATCAGCATTGAAATGGGAGTCGAACTAGCTATGTCTGTCCGTCTGTCCGTCCTTTCGTTATGCTGTCGGCTGTAGGAAAACGATTATCTCGGAGACTATGTATAAGAGGTAGACCTTCCACATTTAAAACTTTAACTCAAGTGCCGTCAAGTCGTCAAGTGTGCACTTACAAACGGTTTTCTCTAACCCCATTTAAAGTGGTTCCCTCATACAAATTTACCCTAAAATTTTGGGTTTTTGCATAAACATTTCTTTGTTTCTTATTATAGGAACTGTAAATTTAGCATAAAATGAAATATCCCAATATGGGTAGGACCAAAAAAATTTTGAAACATAGCCCCCGTACAAGTTTACCTCATTTTTCAAGTTTTTTTTTTTTTAAAACCCCAATATTATAAGGTATAGTACAAATATAGGACTTACTTAAGGTACATAAAGTTTGGGTAAAGGGTATCTTGCAGTCGAGCATACTCGACTTCGTCGTTCTTGTTTGTTTATTATAAGAAGGACGTTTATTTTTGTTGTTTGCTCGCTTAAAATTAATAAATTAGTAATTAGCTTATGATTATATAATTATAAAAAAAAATATATATATTGTTTTAAAATTTCTTGTTATCATTAAGAATCCACATGGCAACGCGACTGAAATGTTTCCTATTTAATTATTTTGAACTTGTTTTACAAACTTCACCATGTGTCGTGCTTAAAAATCCATAAATATTGTTTAGTCTTTGACAACTCCACTATTTCCAAACATTTGAATAACAAATATTTTGCAATAAAAACGAGTATTTGTTTAAATTAACGTTTTACCCGTTTGATTTTATTTTTTTATATAAATAAATTAGCGAATTATAACTTTCTATAAAAAGAAATATATGTATACGCATTTGAATATTTATTATCAAATTTCGTTATAACTCAGGCATTGGTTAAATTTTTTGTTTTACAAATTTTTCGTATTGCGGCATATCATAATCATCTAAATACTGGGCCTACTATATATAATAAAGAAAATATGCGATTTCCAATTCAAATCAAAATAAACGATCTAATTATAAAAAAAAAACTTGACTAAAGACACGCGCTACTAAAATATTCAAAAAAAATCGATTTGATAAAAAAATTAGTTTATAGCTATAAAATGCAAATTTGCCAAAATTTCTATTTATAGTGCCAAATTTATTCGAAAAATGGTTTGGTATGCATACGCTTAATACTAGAAATAGAATACAAGAGTATTTGTCTGGAGTAAAGCAAGTTAAGGTAAAACTGGCTTTAGCTGGATTTTGATATATTTGGCACGTTTTGAACTAATAAAACCTTGACCTGTGATTTTGTTACTATGCCCATTCAATTTCAGTACAAAATTTGTAAAGCGTGTTTTAAGAACTATTTATTAATGCCCAAATTTGATAAAAAGAAAAAAAGCACTCTTCAAAAATATTTAAATTTTATTTTTATTTATGTTTTTTTTTTTTTTTTTTTTATTAAAATTTTTGTATATATAAGCAACATTTTTATGGAGAAACTAGGCATATTTTTACTATAGTTTACTAGCAAAAAAAAAAAAAAGAAAAAATCAGCACAATAATTTGTACAAATTTTTTTTTTTATATAGTACGTATGCTGGAACAAATGTTCTGCTGACGTGATCAATTAACTTTCCACGACCGAATGTTGAAGTCTCTGAAAAATATATATACATATATATTATTGTCCAATATCAAAAGTTAAATCAATTTTTCCATATGCGATATAAACTCATCGATTTCAGAGACTATCTGAGATGAACTAGAGGCATTAAACTTAAAATTCCCATTTTTGGAATTTAGATCTTAAATAAATGCAAATAGATCTTGAGAACCCAGATCCTGAGATAAAGTCAATATTTGGAAACTAAGTAGTGCTATTGGTTTTTCGTTAGTTTTTCGAAGACTACACAATTGTCTTAAAAAAAAGCTACAACATGTTCAGGTTTTCCAGGAAATATGGTAATTGGTTTCCGCTCAACTTAGGATGTCATTTTAGTGTCGATTTTCAGATATTGAGCGTAGGTCTACAATTTGAGAACTTGTCTATGTGGCGGGCCAAATGTTTATAAAAATAATATTATAGACCATCTGTTAAAATATAGTAGTATGATGTAGCTTTGAAAATGCTGCAAATATCGGTTTCTGAAAACCCTAACAGCTTTTTTTATACGAGACAAGCTAGAATAGGTGCACAAAGAATAATGCCTCAATATCTCGAAATGTCTACACCTTATATTTACCTCGGCTAAACAAATTTAAAATTTAATAATAGACAAGATAGCTTACAGACGGCCGCTCTATAGCTAAAATTTTTCAAAATAGGCTTTTAATTATTACTAATTATTTTTTAATTTAAAATTCATAATAGTTCTATACAAAACAAAAATAATAATAATAAACAAATAAACAAAGACAAAGTATTCTATACAATTTGTGTGCTTTTTGAGGAACTATTCATCCATAAAACCTGACCTGAGTTGTCTTACAATTTCCTCATAAAATGCTCAATAAATACGCCTTGTCATTTTTTTCAGCTCCCTAAAGCACGCGGAAACAAATTATTACTTTAAGAAAAAAAGTTTAATATTTCTAAGTATCTGTCTGGCAAAGTCATTAGATCGAATGACGATAATTTGTGGAAATGACTAAAAGTGCAGCCTATTTCAATGCCGCGTTTAAAGAACTTAAATGAATGATCTATTGTATTCGAATTTCAATAAAACAAACTAAAAGGTACACATATGCACGTACATATACTCGTATACAATTTGTATAGTATTACTTTTATTTTTCTTAAATTTATTTCTTTATATTTTGCGCAATTGGCCTTCGTTTAATATGAGTAATTTTTATTTTTATGGTGCTGTTTTATATTGTTGGCCTCTGGTGTTAGGTCGGTAATTTTTGTTACTGGAGTGGCACTAATTATCTAAGTGTATACAAATAATAATAATAATAATAAAAAAATAAATAAAGTTTACCATAAAAATGGGTTGTAGTAGCTTGCGAATATCGTATATGCGAATAGATTGTATATATTTTTATTTAATTTTTTAACTAGAAACATTTTAAGATGCTAAAAAAATATACTCAAAACATTGATTGTCTTTAAAAAAAACTATATCTACAGATGACATTGTCAACTCCTAACTTAATATTTTTATTTACTTATTTTTTGTTTATTTTTTTTTGTAAAGATTAATTTATTTTTCTCATGTTTCGTCAATAAAATTCTTAAAATTTTGTTGTATCAAAATTACTCATTTTGTTTTTAACATAAATTATACAAATAGTGTAGCCCATATTTAGCTCTTTGTGGAGGCTATCAATGAAGGCTTCAACTTGACAGTTTGCATTCGGCTGTCACATTTTAACGCATGTTTCAGTTGCAACTTGAACAGTTCTGCGCGTGCGCTTGCGCTCTGCATCGCCTCAAATGTCTGTACTTTTTCAATCCTTTGCTAAATGCTCAAAAAAAAAAAAAAAAAAAGAAACCTGCTCAAGGTTATTCCCCACTTAGTCTGTTTTTCCATTGTTGTTCTATTCGATTGAGGATCTTTTGGCGTACGTGCAAAATGCACGTAGGCCACAACGATTCGTTTACTTGAAGTCTCCATTAGCAACAACAGAACTGGCAGCAGCGCATCATTGTCATGAATGCATCTGATAAAAATAGAGAATCATTTGGTAAAACTGCAAAAGCTATTGTTTTTTTTTTTTGAACTATTCTGTTTATTGAAAGTTTTATCTTTCTTTAGTCACGTAGTCCAAATTGTGCACTAAACCAGTTCGCCGATGTTTATATTAGTTTGACCTTTTTAATATGATTGGACTATTTCTTCGATGGTCGACATGTTGGTCGCGCGTAAACCTATAAAATTCAAAATTAGTTTATTGATAAATCGCATTTATCTAATTTAAATATTTTTTAATTTTTTTTTTACAGATATTCCCATTTTTGGTATGCAAATGTAAACAATGTGAGCAGGTTTAACATAATTAAAAAAAGTCTATTTTTAGTCGAAATATTATGCAAAACCTAATTTTATGTAGCTATGTTTATTTCGTTTAAGTTTTTAATGAAATCTTTCGCTGAATATGAATTATGGCAAAATATTGTTGCTTCCTTATTAATTTACTTTGAATGTTCGTCGTATATTTCAAAAGTTTTAAGTATCTTTTTGACGGGAACATGCAAATTTTCAAGTTAATAATTTACTACCTTCATAAGTTCATTCTAAAAATTGTAAAATTTTTTTTTTGTCACAATTGTTTTTATAATTATACTCTTCACGCAAGTTTGTATAGCTATGTCTGTTTGTCTATCGGTTTGGCCTATTCTCAAAAGTGTCGATAACCGCAGGGCCAAAAAAAGTTTAATTTTTACCTTAAAATAACATATAAAAACAAGGTGGAACCGAAACTCATCAGCGGCTTAGATAGTTTAAGATGGGATGATAATCAATGGTCTTATACAACTCAAGTTTGTACACAATATTGTTATCAAATTTTAAGCTTAAAATTCAGATATAGCAAAAATTTTCTTGAAAAAATTAAAAAAATGGGAGGTAAATTTGTATAGGGCTCTACTTTGTAGTCTTCTGATTCTTACATAGGATTATGTAAGATGTGTTTTTAAACTAATTTAAAGTGAAAACATTTAAAATAATACCTAGTTTCATACAAAAATTCGAAAATGGGCGGTAAGTTTGTGTGAGGGCTATACCTAAAAATGGGCGTGGCACTTTGGTTTCGACAATGGACGAAATAAGAAGAGTTTTTAATCAATTTGGAGTGAATACCTGCATAAATAATAGCTAGTTTCATACAACAATTCAAAAATGGGTGCTAAAATTTGTATGGGACCTGTACCTCAGACTAGGTGTGGCATTCTGAATTTTACATACAAACTACCTAGGAATGAGGAAAGCTTAAGTGTCGAGTTTTAGATTATTATCTTTGAAACTGAGCGAATGAATCACCGCGCAACAGAAAGGCAGACGAACAGACAGACGGACATGGCTTCTTCGAATCGTCTCAACGAATAGATGAAGAAAATATACTTTATGTGGTCTCCGATGTTTTCTTTAGGGCGTTACACTATGAGCAACGGGTGTAAAAATCAGAAGGTGATCCGAGAATAATTTATAGATAAATTCTGTTAAGGTTAATCGATAAAACTCGGAGATGTCCGATGCATTTGAATGGGCTTTACCTAAAAACGGGCGTTGCATCATTTCTTTTATCTATTTCCTATAATTCTGATGGGTGAGCGCATAATTTTTTTGGGCCACCTAATGCTGTAGTAGTATGTCAAATAGTCTCATATAATTTTTTTATTTCTACATTTTTTAGCTTTCAATATAAATCGCAATATTTGAGTCATATCGGACCATTGAGCGATGTAGATAGTCAGAAACAAAAGAATTTATAATTTTTTTTTTCATATTTTTTATTAAATTTTTATTTTAGTTTTTTTTTTTTTTTTAATTTTTTTTTTGTAGCTTAACTTAACAAATTCTACAATCGAATCGATAATGCTAGAACTTAAATATACAAAATGGTAATGTGGTGGTGCAGAATGCTATTGGTTAAGTACATGATAAATTTCTTTTTTGATATTTTTTGTATATTTCGATTTTTTTTTTTTTTTTAACAAATTCCCTTTTAAAACTATTTGTAAGCATAGAAGTAGACATTGATTGATTTTATTATTATTAAATAGACACAATACAATAAAAATAATTATAATAAAATAAAATAAGATAAAATAAAATAAAATAATAAAACACTTTGTTATGTCCTCCCGCTTTAATTGTAAAAAAAAGATTGCAAGAATATACAGCCATATACAATGCATTGTAACCCATATCAAATATTGTTAGTGCCGGTGCTCTCTGGTGATATTGGATTCAGCATTTGTGCAAACAATGCAAGTGCATTTCTAAAATACAATAACAAAAAAAAAAAAAGATCTACTTTAAAAAGAAAATTGTACATTGTAGCCCCGCGTATGTTTATGATTAAGACAAAGAAATCAAATAATCTCCTCCGTTGCACGTTAATAACCGAACTTTTTTAACTTTTTCCCCTTCTTTTCATTGTCATTTTCATCAAGCTTAGTGCTCTCGGTGCTGCTCGATTCAGCATCTTCCGCACTTTCGTTTTCAGGATCAGGTACTTCCGGATAGTGACAATGACCCAAGGAGTTTTCGCCATTATGATGATGTAACATTGATTCGTGTGTACCATCACCATATTTCTCCAGAGTGCGTTTAACCAATTCCTTGGAAGGTTGCTTCATATTCCAAGCCCAGCCGAGTTTGTTAAAGGCATCAAGCACCATTGTAGTAAAGTTCACGTGATAATTGCCCAATTCAGCTGCTTTGTAATCCCATGGGAAGACATGATGATAGTTGTGCCAGCCTTCACCCATGGCAACAATAGAAACGTAAAAGTTTTCGGTAGGCATTATGCGTCTAATGAAAAAGATTAAACAAAATAAAAATTAAAAATTAATAAAAAAAATCGAATAATAGTTTAAATTAAATAATCTCAATCACTGGATACAATAAATCTCAAATTTAGACAACAATATGAAGAATCTTCGGGACAGATTTAAGATATTCTTGCGTAAATAGTGGAACTAGTACCGTAGTCTGTTTATGCAGACTACACCAGCACATGCTAAATTCTTTGCGTTGGAACACATCTAAAGACAGCAAAACTTAAAAACAATTTCCAAATTCAGAGCATTAAATGCGTTTCAACGCAGAAAATCTAGCATGTGGAAAATTCTCATTTAAACTTTTTTTTTTCTACAAATACATAAAAATACAAAAAAGTTTATTACTTACTTATCATAAGGACGTGTACCATACATATGCGCAGCACTGTTTACTAGCCATGTAAAATTCAAACTGCTCACATAGCGGAAGAGGCACTGTTGTATAAATGACAATGTCCATGACTCCCCAAAGAAATAAACCGGTACAATGGTGGGCAAGACAAAGCAAAGCATAATCTTCAAAGGTATAAAGAATTTCTGATGAAATTGAACTACGGGATCCGCAATAACATCGCTCATATCCATCTGGCGACCACGACGTAAAACTTCTGGATGCTTAAGCATCATCAGCCAACCGACGTGTGCGAAGAAGAAACCACGATTTGCATTATGTGGATCGGCATCGGTCTCAGAATATTTATGGTGTACACGATGATCGCGTACCCAATCGTAGAGTGTATTCTGTGAGAACAGGAAAAGCAAATAATAATTGAATTTTTTTTTCAATAAAAATAATTATTAAAAGCATTTTTGGAATTATGTGTATGGAATTTGCTTAATTGCAATTTGCATTAATAACCCAATAACCCAAAAATTGTTTAAAAAAAAAAAAAAATATTTTTGTTTTTATTTTTTTAGCATGAACAATTGTCCTTAACAGACAATAAAAAATAAAATTTGTAAAACTATTGTTGTTGTCTTTAACGTTGTCGTAGCTAAAGTTGATTAATGTTTGTGAGCACTTAATCGACACAGTCATTAAATAGTTTTGTACGTTTTTACGCTTTTATGTATCTGTGCGCTACATGCATCTGAATATGTTTTAAAAACGTTTTTTTTTTTTTTTTGTTAAAAATTCACAGTCAACATGTTTAAGTCAAGAGTCGATTTGTCAAAAGAAAAATACGCTTTACAGTACTCGCTTTTTTTTTTTTTTTTGCTATACACCTTTTTTTTGACACAATCAAATTTACAATTTTACAGCGTCAGATACAGATACAAAAACATTTGCAACAATACAAATAATTACAACAGCGACAACATCAACTTAAAGCATTGTACATTAAGTTGTTATATTTAATGATGCAATTAAAGTTAATTACTTTTTATTACAAATTTGTTTTTATTTTCACACTGCACCTTTTTTTTTAAATTTTAATTTAAATACATTTTTTTTATTTACTTTTTAATTCAAGCAAATAGAATTTTTATTTTTGGAAAGAGCGTGCAGAAATTTTACTTTTGAAAAAGGTCATAAAACGAAAAAAAAAAATGTTAAGGTCAGTTGCAAATTCAGGGGCACATAACAGCTTAAAAATATGTATCTAGATACTTTTTTTTAAAGTATCTTTCTTTAAAGTATCTTTTATTTACTTTTATCTAGATTATCTTTTTTTAAAGTATCTAGATACATTTTGTTTGCATTGTTTCAACAATTTACCTGTCCAGATAGCGAAAAGCATAACATCAATATAGTACGAAGCGGTAGATTGGCTTTATACGAACGATGTGTCCAGTAGCGATGCGCACCAGCCGTAACACCGAATCCAGCAATGCCGCCAGTAAAGAATGCTGCAAATAAACAATTAAATAAGGAATTCAATATTAAGACCTCTAAAAGTATTGTATTTCATTGAATGTGTTAAAATTATTTGTGAAAATATTTATTTGTTGGAACTAAATATGTTAAGTTCGAAGTTTTTTTTTTTTAAATGTTTAGATTTGACATATTTTTTTTTTGTGGTTGTTGTTGTTGTCAAATCTCAATCAAATGTGATAAATTTGTTAAATTTGTTGTTGTGGCTTTAAATATTTTTAAAACTGCGCTAATTAATTCTACAAACATTTCTGACAATTACGGAAATTGATAGATTTGTATGTTAAATTTATGTTTAAATATTTTAGTTTTGGATCAATTGAGTTAAAAACTTGAATAGCAATGACATAATTAGAGCGTAACGTATGGAAATGTTTTATTTTTGTTTTAGGATAATTTTTAAAAAAAGTTAAATCAAAAAAAAAAAAAAGAAAGAAGAAATTTAGTCATTACGGTCTGATAATTGAAGTAATAGATTCGATACATCCATAGTACCCACTAATTGTATCGATTTAAAAAAGAATCGATAGCGATGGAAAGCTGACGATAACTTTTTTGTAAGAAAAAACTTAAAAAATATAAATATTTATAACCAATTTTTATAAAAATTGTTTTTTTATTACTAAATTAATTCTTAATTTATTTATCGAACTATGACGATGCTTGTGAGTTTTCTCTATTTTTTTCTGTATGCTTAAAATTAAATGCAAATAAAAAAAAGCTAATGAATTCTTTTTAAAAGCGTGGCACACGTGCTTAGTCACATTTCCTGAATGTATTTACATTCCGATCTAAACAGTTCGTAAACTTCAAGATGCACCCATTTAGTAGTCTATCAATAATTTAATTAAAAATAAAACTAAACACAATAGTGCACATATGTACATACACATCCATGGATGTATACATAATGTAGGTAAATTGTAAAAATATTCTCTGTTTAATTATGCAAATAAATGCGCACGAAATGAGCCATCGACATTAGCTCAAACACGCTCACAGTTAGATTTCAATAAGATATTTAAGCTAAAAACGAATAAGATAAAACAAACTGACTAACTAAGTAGTTAGCTGATTAACAAAACTCGCAGAATCCGTTTTATAAATAAAATTGACAATATATTATTCCCTGACTTAGACAAAAACTTGATATGTTGTTTTTTTTTTTTTCGATTTGCATCTCAACGAATTGGGATTTTATCTAAAAAGACAACAACACTTAAGGAACGTGACAAAAGCTGAAAGCGGTTAAAATTAAAAAAAAAAAAAAACCTAAAATAAAATAGAAACTAACAAATGAATTAAGATGAATGTCTCACGATGCTTACAACGTATAGAAATTTATTTATTGTAGTTTTTTTTTTTTTAAGAATTTCTTAAAAAATTAGAATATTTTTTTTTGTTTTTATACTTATCCAATTTTGACTAAATAACTAGCTCGACTATGGCTAAAAAAGCTTTTTAAAATGGATAATCTACTAAATTAAGTCAAATTAATAAATTTAGTTTCACAAATCTATGAAATTTTTAGTGAAACGTTGAACATTTCCGTTTGAATGTTATCGATTTCATTAATTTTAGTGTTAAAATATTTTATGTTATTTTTTTTTTCTTCGAAAGATTAACCTTCAATAAAATTTTACGTTGGATACATATTGCGTAAAGTCACAGTGATAAAAAAAATCACCACAAATTCAGGGAAAAACCAGTTTCCCAGCGTACGCATCACACCATATTAGTTGACTTCGGCTGCCATTTATGGTGTTGCATGATTTGTTATAAACAAATCTTAAAATAAAATGACCAAATATTTGTGCGTTGATTATTTGAAGGTTAGACAAAGAAATTTGTTTAAAACTTATTTTGTTTGGATAAAAACATATTGCACAAAGGTTTCATATGAAATTTAAAATGAGCAGCATTATGAAATTTATTAATACATAATCATATTTTTTTTTTTTTTTTTTGTTTTTGGACAAATTTGAAGTTGAACGAACTTTTGAAAATTCAAAAAAAAAAAAAAAAAATTTTTAAAAAAAAAAAAACTGATAGCCAAGCTGTGCACTCAAGACACAAGATTCCTATCCAAAACGGAATGGCTCAGCCCTGTATGTGTCCACTTTGCTTGGGTCTCAGGCCACGGTAATATATAATAACTGTGCTAATGTTATATTTCAATAGGCTACTCCTACCGAGTTGTATGAAGCTTACGATGCCTTCAAGAAAGCGTTGCAGATTGTCTGAGACCCTATTAAAAACCATTACATACTATCTAGGTCGTTTATAAAATAATAGCTAGAAATTTCATTAAATAAAAATTTTTAAAAATTATTTAAGCACCACAGCGTTCCTCCTTCCACAATTTAAAGTTTCTTAATAATTGAGTATGCAACACAGCAATTTGCACCATAAAAATGTTAAACATAAAATTTAATCACTATAATTTTAAGAGAAGCTGCTGCATTTACACAAGAGAAAAACTATAAGGGTAAGCAATTTGCCAAAATATTTATGAGTATTACACAGACGCGTCATGACCTTATCTGAAAATATATCTTCGTGTAATTTCAGTGTAGCGTCGGTAATAAATATTAAAATATACATTTTATACATAAAATTTAAACAAAAACTTTATCAAGTACTTTCACTGAAATACAATATAAGCAGCGGTATTCCCCCAATACAAGTGCTCTTCTGTATATGCTATGCTGAAGCCTAGCAGAGCATGATGCATCTTTAAGCCAATGGAATCAAATTATCATACATCTCAATGCCAACGCGCTGAAATTCTTGTATCGTTTTTATGTTTTGTATTTATTTATTTTTTTTTTTTTTTTTTTTTTTTTGTAGTCTTTAGACTTTATTACGTCTGCGCAGCATGATTTCACCTGTGTATACCGTGGTTTTCGTTTCAAGTGCGCATGCCTGACGCTAATAAATTAAAATATTGAGCTGACTGCTTGGACTTGGCTTTGCATTGCCTCGATCAGTCGCATTTATAGAAGACCGCATTCGGTCAAACTTGAAAACTGCCTACTTGCTTGCATATATGGACATTGATTTTTTTTTTGGGTTTTTATTTTATTTTTTGATTTTGACTTTAGTTTTGCCGGTAGTTTACGAAATGTAATATTTTCTTTGTTTCTGTTTATATATTTTTTTATTTTGTTTAAGTTTTTTTTTAATATTGTATAATTTTTTTTTTTTTTTGTATATTGATCTTGAATTTAGGCTACACGTGCCTTTTTATGTTCAATTTTTTTTTTTTTTTTTTTTTTTGTTCAGGAAGTTTTGCAGCTTATCTGACAATCGTGTGAATTTTGAAAAAAAAAAATAATTAAATTTTTAATTTTTAAGATCAAAAAGATACTAAACGAAATGATTTTATATTGAGATTTATTAGTCATATATAAGTCCGATAGATCGATCTTTTCAACTTTGCTTCAGCATTTTTTAAAAATTATCGGACTGACGTAGTGAAAACTTTAATCTGTTAAAAACATCACTTAAATTCTGGAACGGTAAACAAATATTAAAAATATCTTTAGCATTTTTAATTATAGAGATGCAATATGGTATTACATTAATAGTGTTATATATCGCCTCACTTTTTAATTCTTATAAATTAATATTTAAATACAGCAATTAAAGATTAGATTAGTAGCATCAGTTAACAATTAGTTTCACTTTTGTAATATACTATTGTATTAAAATAATTATTAACTAATTGCAAATTTGCAGCTAAAAGAACTCATCGATAATTTTTTTTCTATATAATTTATGTGTTTTAAATATTGTATTTCAAGCATGTAAAATACAAAAACTATAAATTTTCACGCTTAAATTTTTGCAAAGAAACCTAATTTGTAATGTAAACTCGCGAAACTTCTCGACAATTTAAATATTTTTCGCAAACCTTGTAATTTAAGCTAGCCAAATAAACCTTGCAAGTAAAAATAAAAAAAAATACAAATACAAAAACAATGTTAAACTTACTCAAGAGATTTGTTATTTTAAGCTAAATACGAAACGTTGAACTGCAAAAAAAAAAACACTACAAAAAACTAAAATGATGTCAACTCATTTTGTTTCCTTTTTTATTCGCTATAATATGCTCATGTCAGAGGTTTAAAAACGCTGAAATTACATTTCAAAAGCAATCAAAAGAAATTTATGTTAAAAAAAAAAATAAAAAAAAAAAAAAAATTGAGTTCATCAAGAGTAAAAAATGCATGAAATTGCAGCTGTAACACAATGACACTACGAGGGTGCATAATAATTTTATATATATTTTTCGAAATTTGTTTAAATGTTTTATATAAAAAATTTAAGAAGAATTATGCTTAAAGATCGCCTCTCTCCTCTCTTTAGTAATCTATATAGAATATAGAAAAAATTGAACTTTTTGAGTTCCAAAACTATCAACGAGTTGCTTTCGAATTTTGACATACAAAATTGGTTATAAAAGCTCGAATTTAAAAGTTAAGAATTTCAGAAATAAAAATACTATAAAAAAATGGTTCTATGGATATTTAAAGAAATTTTGATAAAGTCTGGGAAGTATTATAATGCCGCATTTCCACTGAGCCGCGTTTTGTTATCGCGTTAACAATTTATCGAATAACGCGGAACGGTGTTTCCATTGCTTTTAGCGTTAGCGTTCGAGTTAAACAGCTGAATTTGCTTGTTATGTAGTAAAAAAATTGTACGGGTTAAAAGATTTTTTTTTTTGAAATGCAGATTTTTAATATAACGAATGGATGTAGGTGTTGTTCCTTTAGTAGCGTGTCCAATACGAGCATGATAAGGTAATCCGTCATTCGAATATATTTAGCAAAGCTTTTATGTAAATGTTTATTTTTTGGGGTACTTTGTAGCGTGTTTTCATAAGTATGCGCAACTCACGATTGCCAAATTATTCGAACCGATAAGAGAAATGTTTGAAATCGGTGTGAAATCGGTTTGAACGCGTGTTATCAATGAAAGTCGCGTTCAAAAATAACGCGTCTTGTTTCCATACCTAACCCTATCTTTTTTGTATAGATTTAACGCGAGTTTGTCGAGTTTTTAATGCGCGGTAACGCGGAACGCGGCCCCCATAGAAACGGGCCTAACTTTTACTATATATTGTAGAGAGGCGTATGCAGGCAGTATTTATAACAAAACTCCTCGAGAACGGCCTAAATTCTTTTGAAATTTTATGTGTATATTCAGTAGGAATGAGAATCGGTTGTTATTTATTTTCAAACCCTTACGTGGTGTGGAGAGCGTGGCCCCATAGAATCAATCATAAATTAATTGAAAATTTCGGAAAAAACTCATTTGATATCTTATCGATTCCTTTATGTATCTCCCAGCCCTAATAAGTATACACAGACTATAAATTTTGACGCTTATAATTTTTTTTATAATTAATTTTCAAGATTAAATATTTTAAAAGTTTTTGTTTTGCCAATTTTGTGTATTTCAAGAAATAATTAAATTAACCTCGCAGTTAAAAAAAAAAATTAAAAAAGGTTTTTATCTTAAAAGTGAAAAATTTTAATTTGCAATTAATTTAAAATCAACAAATTATTTTCCAAAAATGGTCAAAAGGGAAATATTTTAGCACCAATGTGATTGATTTTTTTTTTTTTTTGTTGTCTTACTTAATCGCCCATTAAATTGTTTATATCTTTTTTCTTGCGTAAATGGCAAATAATTACTTGGTCCAATTGAAAATGAGGCATGAAATAGCGGTCAAAAAGTTAGGAAATACTAAATTAAAAAAAAAAAAAAAGAAAATAAGATAAAGTCCAAAAACCGAAAGTCAAATGTGAGTGAGTGTATGTTTAGCTACAAACATAATATATACATACATACATATATGTGTGTCAAAATGACTTGGCTTAAATTTTAAATGGATGACAAAATAAATGAGTGGAAGAAAGAAAAAAAAAAAAGAAACCGGAAAACACACAAAACTCAATTTAAAAGGCAAACATATTTCAACAAAGGTGATATATATATCTATACATGTGTTGTTGTTGTGTGTGTGTGTATGTTGATGTAACCCTAAATTAGACATATACTATATAACACTTATGTAAGTCTTCATTAATGATCTTTGAACTAACTGATCTTTTCCAAAATTTACAAAAATTTTAGTTAAAGGTTTTTTTTTCTTTTTGTACTTACACCACAGCGTTGTATACCAATTTAGTTCCCTCAAAGGATACCAAAAGAAACAACCGATAGCGACTATATGTAACAAGGATATCTGTATGACTTTATCCCATTTTAGTGGTGCCTTAAATTGCACGCCCAATATATTATCGCCTTTAAAATTGCGTGCATACGCATCCAGATCGATTTTATTCTTCGGTATATATTTCTCATTTAGAGGCTCTTTCTGCGTTTCGGCTCCTTTTGCCGTTGACGTTGACTGTACCGCCGATGTAGTTGCTGCTGCTGCTGCTGCAGCTCTTGTCGCATCATGTAAACTCTCCGTCGAGGAATCCAAAGCATGTTTTCCATTAAGTTTGGCGCGTTTTGTCAATGTTGGACTAACTTCAGTTGTCGGTGTTGAGTTGCAGATACGTTCCGTTGCGGATAAATGACCCATTTTTTTTTATATTTTGTTTTGTTTCTTTTTTAGAGTTTTTTTTTCTTTTTAAATTTAAATTTAATGATAACACAAACACTTCTTATATTTTTGTTTTCTTTTTTGTTTTTTTATTTTTGTTTTAATGCGGAAATATATTTCGAAAGTGCTTCAGTGCATTTGTTCGAAAATAAAGTTTTTACTTAATATTTTTTTTCTTTAAACTTCACAACTTCACAGTTAAATATCAACTTAATTGCATTCGTAAGTACTTTTTTTTTTTTTAGTTTTGTGTACCTTTTTTTTTATTATGTTTTGTATTTTTTTTTCTTTGAAAATTTACTTTTCTTTCTTCTTCGAAAGCAACACTTTTAGGTCAAAATCTTTTTGTTTCGTTTTTAGTTTTGGACTCAGTTGAACTGAGTTCAAATGGACAGAAATTTTATTTCTGCGCACAATTTTATCTAACGAACTTGACGCGTTGCCGTTTTGTAGACAAATGATCGTAGTCAAAAGTAAAAATTTGTACCTATCGTTTCTGGGTGAGCGTTAAGCATCGATGCTGATGTCGACAAAAAAAACGACAACGACGACGTCGACGACGACAATGGTTGACTAGCTTAGTTGGTGTCTGACTCAATGGCGCTGACTGACTTACAGACTAAATGACTTTAGTTATTGTACTTTTCTGACTTGTGTGCTCTACACAAGTAAGTTACTCGCTCGCGTATCGTCTTCATTGGTGTTTGCTAGAGCGCGTTTTGCTTTAGCAGCTGTAGTAGCAGCAGCAGCGCAGCGTACCTAAGACGTACTTAAGGCCAAGATTATGCCACAAGCTCACATACACACAATAACGGATACGTTCGCATATTTTTGCCGAATTGTATGTGAAACTAAACTTATACAGATACATTTATTTAAGATCTGATTCAAATGTACTGAAAATGTTTTTTGTAGAACATGTAACTAGTTTACACAGCATAAATAATTTTTTAATAGATAGATTGGACAAACCGGATTCAGTATCTTGCTGATATCTAAGTCTAAGATTTTTTAATATTATATTTTTTATACCTTTAAACTGGACTTTTTATACCCACCACACATAGTGTGAAGGGTATTATCAGTATGTCGGAAAGTTTGTAACGCATTAAAGGAGGCATCGGAGATCCCATAAAGTATATACATATATTATTGATCAGCTCGACGAAACGAATCAATTTAGCCATGTTCGTATGTCTGTCCATCTGTCTACCTGTCCGTCCGTTTGTTGAAATGCGTTTTTTTCTGACGTTTATTGACCTGAAATTTTAAACTTAAGTATTTTTTGATCCTAGGCAGTTTGTATGTCGGAACCAAGGTACCACGCCCATTTTTAGATTTAGCTCTCATACAAAGTTACCGCCCATTTTTCAGTTTTTGTACGAAAAGAGTTCTCATTTATGAATATATACACTCCATTATAGGTAAAATCACTTCAACTGTCATCCTATATGCAACGGATATATCAACGATCGGGCCACTATAACATACAGTCCCCGTACAAACTCACTTTTCATTTTTGTTTATTTTTTTCAAAAAAATGATTGTTTGGTATGCAGTTTTAGCTTAAAATTTTACATGTATGTGTCTTATTTGAGCCCCAATATGAGTTGTCCCTAACCAATCCAATTGCGGAATTTAATATACTTCACTCATGATCGTACATAAACTAATTAAAGTTTAGTGAGGCGGATATTTGAGCTTCGGTGCTACCGAAGTTAACGTTTTTCCTTTTTTATTTTTATTTTTATTTGTATTTTTTTAAATTTTTTTATATTTGAAGTAATCTTTATTATTTTACTTATATATATTTTAAAATCAAACCTTGCACGAATCAATACGCACACTCATTCAAGCGAAGCTGTGATTTTACGAAGCAAAAAAAAAAAAATAAACAAAACCGAAGGCCCGACACCTGCCGAATCAAAGCTTCGTTGTTTCTGCACAGCTTAACTTGAAGTCCAATAAAAAAAAAACGCTGCAATAAAAAATTTACATAAAATTAGAAGCTGCTGGTTAATTTGTTTTATGTACCCGACCGTTTGTTCTCAATCGTACGTACATATGTATGTATGTGTGTGTATCTATATTTGACGGGAGTCGATATGTCTGCCTTTAAGATTTATTTAGATCTTTATGCTTGTACACGCGCTTTCGGTTGCTAACATTGAGCAGCCATTTTATCAACGATGTTTTTTTTTTAAATTTTAAAAGCTAAAATGACCATTGATAAACTACATATGTAAAAATACGTTGAATTGTTTTTGCCTAAGACAAAATAATTTTGAATTATCTTTAATATTTTTGTGCCTTTTGATTGCAAATTTATGCTCAAAACTTGTTATTTTTAGTTAATTTAAGTGTTTTTTTTTTCTTTCAAACACACATAAATATTTCAGTTTAATTTTAATACAAAGATTTATATTTGATCATAAAAAGAAAGGGAGAGTTGATTTTGAACTAAAATTCAATACCAAATCGATTGCTAGTTTCTAATCGAATTTAACCAATTTTGTTAACTGTTAACTTATCATAGATACTTATTTATGAATACGAGACGGGTTTGGGCAATAATTGCTCAGAAGTAAGAAAAAAAAATAATTTATCCTATTAGGTTTTCATAAAGCTCACACAACAGCAAATCGATACCATTTGTAGAATTCGAAAAAAAAAATACGTTTTACGATATCCGGATGGGGGAATTGGGGAATATATATTTTTAAAAATAATATTTTCGTACTGCGCAACATATGTGTCACTCAGCACAGGTTAAACTGATTAAGTGAAATTTTTTGCTAATGAAGAAACAAAAGTTCAGAGTTTAAATCTTTGCGCGGGATTTTTTGAATTGGATAATTTTATAAACATAAGCAAAACTTTTAATTAATAAAAATATTAAGAAATCTATTTTTTAAAATTTAATTAATTAATTTATACAAATAAATATAAAAATCGTTTGAAATATATAAAAAATATTGAAAGAAAAAAGAAAATTATATACAAAACTATCTGCTATATTTGGTTTAGATAATCGTTTTGCATATGATTAAAATAGGGCTCCGCAAAAAACCTGCGTTTTTGTTTATATTTTATCTTATCATTTGCTTTTATTTTTATTTTTGTAACAGACGCTTCCACTCATTGCACAAATTCAGAGTCTGAGTCTGTTTGGTAATAATGAAGTTCAAAAACAGACCATTTCGAATGCTTTCTCTTTACGTAATGAACAAAGCAAGACACCAAAAAAAAAAAAAAAAAAAAAATAAATAAATAAAATAAAATAAACTTAAGAAAAATAAAGCAAAACATGTTTAAAAGAAACGTATACTAAACGTTGTTAAATAAAAAAATTATTGTATATTTAAATTTTTGCTCATATTTTTTGCTACATGTCATACAGCATCGATATGATGCGGTTGCCTTCTTGAGACTTCTTCAGAAATGTACATGGAAGACAGATATTTCCACTCGAAAACACGTGTTGTAATTTAAGTTTTTAACAATTTTACATTTCCGTCTTAGTTGTGGTGTTAATTGACATTAAAAGAGTTGAAAATATATATGTTCCATGTATGTATATGTATAAATTAATTAATATAAAAAAACAATTTGGCTTAATTTCATTTAGCACCAACACGAACTTGTTTTATTTTATTTTAAATTTATTTTTTAGGCTTTTTTAGAGGTCTTTTGTATTTGTTATAATGCCGATTTTTTTTGTTTAAAACAAATTTGAACTTAAATGTATGAAATTTATTATGGCCTTCAATTATTGCATATATGTACAATATATATTTCGTATTGATTTTTTTATTATTTTTATAGTTTTTTACTATTAAAATAGGCACTACATACAAAGCATCTTTTCATTTGAAAAAAAAATTGCCAAAATATTCAAGAATTCGTCACAAAGTAGCAAATTTTATACATTTTGAACAACAAACTTGCACGAGTTGGTATAATAAAATTTATTAAGACGTAAATTGATTGACAAGGTTTCAATGAACTCACAGAATAGATTCTTTTAGTAAGTTAAAAACTTGTATGTTCCTTTTAAACGTTTTCTTAACAAAATATGTGACTGTTTATAAACAAAAATTAGTTTAGATACTAAATACACTTGACGCCATAATTATTTTTACATAAAAAAAATATATCTTTTGACTTTAATGTACACAATTTAAATCTTTTTTACACTTTTTCTAAACCTATAATCCGGCAACAAAATGTTCAGATGGTTTATACGAAATAAAAAGTCAATGATATCTTCCGTTATACTCATGAAGATCAAACCATCAGAACCAAAGATATCAACATTTGAAAAATGGTGTTTTATTTTCAAAAAAACTGAAGTTTAAGAAAAAACATAGCTTCTGATATTTATAGCTTTTTCGATCTTTTGTTTTAAATATCCATTTTTAATGTAAAATTACATGATCAATCCAAAAATAAAATCAGTCGAACAGAATTATTTCAATATTTTTGGAATCGTCATTAAATTTAATATTAAAAATGCAATTTTGCGTATTTCTTTTAAGATCTAGTCTTCCAAAATTGACTTATGGCCGCATCAATTTATTAAATACAGGTATTTGTGTAGGTCGTCCCCGACGACGTACCCTTCCCCGGGATACCTCCAAGGTACCTAGGTAGACCATCCTCACAGATTATTCGTGACGATAGGCTGCGAGTGGATACGGGAATCTTTTTCAAACTCCGCGAAAACCTTGATAAATGCAACAGATACCAGAAACTGGAAGGAGTACAATTTGGTTTTGAATGCGATAATAAAATTTAAAATTGTTTTTGTTTTAATTATGAGGAGATCTTATCTAAGGCTTGTTTTGTGTAGTTTTTTTTCCATTTGAGGGTTCCAAACACTAAAAACTGAACACCGCTAAGTTGATATTTTTCCATTTGTGTGGAATATTTTTTTTTTTAGACAACACTGTTGAGTCATAAAGTTTTAGATTTACAGTATTGCAGACATAGGCAAACAAAATCAAATTTATATGTTTTATTAAGTGGCACTTTAACGACTGACCCAGGGCTATTGTAATACGTTAAGAAACTAAAAACAGTCGACAATATTTATTTAATTTTAAACGAATTTTAAATGCTATTAAACTCTAATTTAACAGTTTTGCTGTTAATTAGGATTTTGTGTTTAAAAAAAAAACTAACGCTGCTGCCCTTTCAGGGTCAAAATGTCAGCAATAAAATTAACAAATGCGCAATACTTAAATTAAAAAAAAAAATATAACTATAATCTTATTATATTTTCAGAGTATTTAAATTTCTTTGTTTCGAATTAAACTTCCACAGCGAAACAGTTTAGTTAGTTAGTTACACTATCAACCTTCAGCTGTCTGTTGCAGTTTATGCAAAAAAAAAATAAAAAATTTGAAAAAACTTTAAACTGAACAAAAAAAAATAAAAAATAAAAGCGCAACGAACTTCTTCAAGTGTCAATGGCACTCGAGGCTCGAAGTTCTGAATGAGTGTCGAGGGTTTGCTTGAACAAATCAACGTCCCGCAATAAGCTAACGAACTAGACAATTTTATGCTAAACAATCAGATTCAAAATTAAATTTATATTTATTGAAATTTTTGATATTTTTTTTTTTTTTTTGTCGCAAAGCCTTTTACAAATATTGACACATTAATTTAGCAAACATTGCGTATGCGTAATAATCTATTAAATGCAATACACATACGCACCTCAAACTTTTATACAAATTTATTTTCTATATATAACACTGTGCGACAAAAATGACAAAAATCGAGATAGCCCTTTACTTAGAATTTTAGGGCACTCCCAAAATCTGAATCTAGGGTAAAAACATATATTTTTCCTTTTTGCACTTATTGAGCAATAACTCAGTAAAGTACGAACCGATTTTTATTTTTTAACAAATTTTAGAAAGAAAAAAACTTAGACCTTTCGAACAATATACATAATGTAATGACATTTGCGAACCTCTCTGATTTTTTTAAAAATTTTTTACAATTTTTTCAACTTTATCGATGTTTGGTTACACTATTTTGTTTGAAAGCTACATCTACAGTGGGACAAACTCGAAGTTATTGAATTTGATAGTTACCCGCAAAATTCTAATTATACAGGTTTGTTTTACTCGACCAGACGTAAAATATCTACTATAAAATTTTGAATTGTATTTTATTTGTTGTACAGTGTAATATGTACATGTAATATATACATACATACTTATACATATTATCTATAGTCGCATATATATATATATAGTATGTAAAGTATATAAACATATTTTAAAACGGCAAAACTCTTATTGTAGTTCAATCAGTTTCAAAATCTAATGGCATGCGTAAACATCAGCTCAGCTCAAGGCAATTGTATATCGTATTTCTTCATAGATCTTCATATTGTCCATTCATCTCAAAGCGTTGTAATTATGCCGATATATATGTTTACGTTTACGTTTATGTATTTGTAGTTATTTTTATTTATTTATTTGATTTCTTTATTTCTTGACAACTTTAGCGAATATTTAAAATGCAAGAAAAAAAAATACTTCAAACATTTAAATGGTGGGAAACTCGTTTTGCGTTGACAATTTGCGCTAAATTTAAAATATGTATTTTCAAAACACTGCGCCTTTATTTGTTTAACTCTTAACTAATCTTTTTTTTCTCACTAAATCTTCTTTTTGTAAGCGTTAAACTAAGAAGCTTATGCTTGTTTTTTAGGTTTTTTTCGTAAAACTGCAAAAAAAAAAAAAATAATTTAAGCAATTTGAATTATATTAAAAAATTTTAATTGTGTGATAAATCAAGCATATTCTACATACAAATATTTCGAATTTTTTTACATAAATTTCTCACGATTTAAAAAATGATTATCCGGCATTTTATCCATTTCGATTTTAGCCTCTTCTTCTATGCATTCAACATAAGAACGTCCAGTTTCCACAGCCTTTGTCAGTCCATTGCGTACAGCTAATGAGCTTATGGTACGCAAATCGGAGGCCCAATCGATCGCTGCGAAAATGCGTATAAAGGCAGTAAGATTGCCATTGCTATAATCACCGAATTCACCGCTCATATAGTCATTGGGCAGCAGATAATGAAATTGTGGCCAATAGCTTTTTGTTATGAAGAAAATGCTATTCGAATCGGACGGTTTAAAGTCCTTGTCAAGACCCCAGACGAAATGTGCTGAATTAATTAAATATACAATATTGCTAATGATCAAATAACGCAGCGAAAATGCTAAAAGTATGGAGGCGCTTAGCGATTCACCCCAATATTCAAGTGGTGCATTCACCGGTAATATGGCGTGTACTATGACATACAAAATCCAGTAAAAGCTGCAAAAAAAAAAAAAAAAAAAATTTATAAAATTTTTTTTTTTTGTTTTAATTTTAAAAAAATAAAAAATTGTTAAAAAATAAATATTCTTACCGCTTTTGAAACATTACAATTTTATCTTGCTCAATATCAGACATATCCACTTGCGCAAGCAGCTCTTCTTGTTCCTGTGAGTACTTCATGCATGCGGCACGTATTTGGGCTTCGAAGAAACTACGTGTACTATAGAAAGGATCCTCATTCTGACGGAATTTTGCATGATGCAAACGATGTGCGCGTACCCAATTGTAAATGGAGCCCTATGCAAAAATATTAAAAGAAAAACATTTTAAGTTTCTCCAGCGGAAATACATAGCTTTTGCGTTTATGGTTTGTGTATACACTAAAGCTTTTTGTTTAAGAGCTTTCTGAGCGCACAGTGGCGTAGTGTAAGTGAAAAGACTATTTTCAACTTCGTTTCGCTCACCTGTCCCGTTAATGTTTGACAAAGCATAAGAAACACACGCAACGGTGCTGTCGCTGTATAAGTTCGATGCGCCCACAAACGATGTGCGCCCACAGTTGCACCCAAAAGACCCAACATGGTCAGTGTAAATGCTATACAATTTTGCATATATATATTTTTGTATATTAGAAATAAATTAATAAAATAAAATGAAAGGTTACCGCGTGTGAACTTACTGAATAGTATTGTCGCTAATGAGGCTTCTGTAAAGAGTACGTAAAGGCCATAGAGTCCAAGTATATTCAAATGTATGTAAAAGAGCACAAGCGGCCAGCTTGCCTCACGTTTCGTACGTTCGTCATTTGTTACTTTGGACGATGTTGCCGTCGTCGTCGATGTTGTTGTTGTTTTGCTGTTTTTTCTTCCATTTTGCTTTAGAATCTTCTAGAATTTTGAATATATAAGAATCTTCTAGAATTTTGAATATCCAAAGCAGCTCTAATAAAACATACAAAATTGCTTTTTTTTAATTTTACAAAACCAAAAATAATTGTAGCTCAAGTTTAATATTTTATTTTTATTTATTTTTAGTGCAACTATTATGAAACGACTCAACAAATCATTAAGAGAAAGTACAAAAAATATCCTTGAATACTCGTAGTTTCATAACAAATAGTCAGTTTGATCTATCTACGAATTTTTGAACTATTAAATATTGTACAACATCAAACGGGTTATAATAGGATAATTCGGTGAAAATTTCTGTCTCAGTCTATCTGTCTGAATAAAACACCATGTCAAAACTTAGTGTGGGCTTTATGTGAGTTAGGCCTAGGTTCTACATGGATAGTTCCATTTCACTTTTTTTAAGTAGCATTTATCTTGACAGAAAACGCCCATTATTGTTGGTTTATATGGGCTGTAAAATATTGTATCGTATAAATAAATTGTATACCTTTTTGCGTTTTTTGAGGAAAATATTTTTATTTGTTTCAAGTGCCATGCTGATCAAAATTTTTTATACCCGTTACACATAGTGTAAACGGGTATATTCAGTTTGTCAAAAGTTTGTAACGCATTGAAGGAGGCATCGGAGACCCCACAAAGTATATATATTCTTGATCAGCTCGATGAGACGGATCGATCTAGCCATGTCCGTCTGTCCGTCTGTCAGTCTGTCCGTCTGTTTGTTGCTATGCGATTTATTCGATGAAGATATAAAGATATTTGACTGAAATTTTAAACTTAAGCTTTTCTCGGCAACGACTATGTTAAGTTCGAAAATGAGGGTCGCCCATTTTTACAAACTTACCGATTTTTTCGATTTTTTGTTTAAAAATAGTAATTATTTATGAATGTACTCGCTCCCAATTAGGTAAAAACATTTCTTTTGTCATCCAGGGTCAAAACCAAGACGCCACGCCCATGTAACGGGTATTTCAGCTTCGGTTCCACCGAAGTTAACGTTTTTCTTGTTTTTTATAAAATCATCAAAGCTTTGCTATAGTCTCTGAGTAAAATTGAATTAAGTGAATTGTGCTCAACAGTTGTTTTCACCTCTCTTTTATTTTTGTCGTTTGGGGTCGCTGATTTTGAATTTAAAATCCAATTTTTAAAATTCAAAATGGCGTACTAGTTTATTAAATTTATTTTAAACACATTACTCGTGGGTTTTTTTGGGTCAATTATTATAAATTTGAAGTCAGTTTGGTGAATTTCAAAATGACGAATCCAATTTATTGTATTAAATTTTTATAAATTCCGGAAAATTTTTAAATTTTGAAAAACTGATATTTTCATCATTGGTTATTCAAATATAACACTTTGGCACTCGCTAAAAAGGCCAACTGAACCGTTTAATTATTTTATTTTTGTTTTAATTTCAAATTCTCTTGCGTATGTCACACATTAGAAAAATCAAAACTTTACAAATATTTTTATATCCTTTCATGATTTTTTCAAAAGATAAATCAAAAACAACAAAATCACTTGTCACATATTATATACGCAAAATATGCATTTTCATAGCTTCCATGTCCTTTTATATTTTATTATTTTCAAAAATATCCTTTTTAGCAAAATTTTAAATATATTTTTATTTATTTTCTTTCTTTTTTTTTTGTATAATTCTTACAAAACTTAATTCAAGCCACAAACGTCTAAACAGGGCGCCTTAAAAAACGTAACTAAATTTTCAGAATGTTTCAATTGTTCAAGAAATGCAATCGAAATGACAAAAAATTAAAAATTCAATTTACGCAAATTAATTTCCTAAATTAAATCGAATATTCTGTCAGTGCATAAATTAAACTTAAGTAAATTTTTATATACGAAATAAAAAATTGCATATAGTCGTACATATGTGTCTATATGTGTTATTATATATCAACAAAATTTTTATTTAAAAAAATGTATATACTCGTAGATACTTATTAAAGCTTAAACGGACACTTAATTATGTTAATGTAGTTGTATATGGTATGTAAGTAATCAAAATGTGTTTGCTCTGTTGTTGTCCATAAGATTTGCTTAATATTATTTTGAAAGAATGTGTGGACAACAGCAACAACAAAGCCAAAGGCACTTTAATCGCACATTTTCGCTAAATCTGCAACATCTTCTTTGGGTAAATCACAATCTCCAAAACCCCAAACTTGATCTTTATGCGCATAATCATCGCTTAGAAAACGTGTACCATCGCCACATTTTGCAGCACGACGCTGCACCATATCCGGAGATACAGATTTTCCTATAAAAAAAAAAATATTTTTATTTTAATTTATTTATTTATTTTATATATTTTATTAAAACACTTACTGCCACTGGCCAAGCCTAGACGTGCACATAAATCAATGAAACCTGTTGTCACATTTAATGTATAATTTCCAAATTCGCCAGTTTTATAATCCCATGGAAATACATGATGATAATTATGCCAACCCTCGCCTAATGCTAAGAATGAAACTATTGGTGCCTCGACAGGCATAATATTTCTAGGGAAATATACAAAAATTGATTGTTAGCAAAATATTTAAATTTTCTTTTTGGTTTTTTTTTTTCGGATACTCACTTATCATAAGGCTTTTTGCCATACATGTGCGCTACACTATTCACAAAGAATGCCACATTTAGTGTACAACAGAAACGCATATTAAAATTAATCCAAAATGACATCCAGAGATTCTCATCCCAAAAATACCAAGGCACAACAACTGGTAATATAATCGAACATAATGCAAATAATGGTATATAATATTTTCGCTGAAACATAACAACAGCATCATTCTCCAGATCGGACATATCGATAACTTTGCGTTTTTCAATAACTTTCGGATGTGGCGTCAAAAAGAGCCAACCAACATGCGCAAAGAAAAAGCCACGTTTTGCATTATGCGGATCAGCATCAGTTTCGGAAAATTTGTGATGTATTCGATGATCCAGAGCCCAAGTGTAGGCATCGCGCTGTAAAATAAACAATTAAAAACAAATATTAATTTAGTTTTAATAATTCCACCTGAAACCCACTTACCTGTCCCGCAATCGAGAATAAAAACGATAAAAGTATACGCAACGGCATTGAGGCATTATACGATTTATGCGACCAGAGTCTATGTGCACCGGCTGTAATGCCTATGCCTGAGACCCAAATTGTTAGAACGACTAGAATTGCAAATAAATATAATAAAAATTAAAATTTAATAAGAAGGTCATTTCTCAGGTTAAAAGTAAAAATAATAAAAAATACTTTATCATTGTTAATTACTACAGTTTACAATTTAATGGAAGACATTTGCCTGAAAACTTATAAAAACTGAGGCATGTTGACTTCTGTGCTGCATCATCACATTACCTCACCCTATTAGATATGTATATATTTTTATATATACATACTATACATGTACATTAGCAAATCGATGGCACACCATTCCTATTTGGAATTTATTTAACAATTGATTCGTTAAGTTTAATTGCTCTCTTGTCAAAGTTCACTGAGCTGATTTATTTCGTGTACTCGCATAGAAAATGTATAGGATATTTTAGATTTTAGTTTAATTTAAATAAATGTATGCAACACTATACGAACGAGTTAAGTAATTCTTGTTTAGTCATGTATTTTTAAAATGTTTAAATTTTAAAATTATGTTTCTCTTTATCAGAGCAGATTTTATATTGATAAGCAGATTTATTATATTTTAGAAAAGTGGTGGTGCCAGACACCTTAAATAAAAAATTTTAAATATTAACACTTCTGATAACAAAGGTTTATAAACAAGTAGTCCAAGTACCCGGCCTTGCTCGGGTGTCGCAAATAGTTCTTTTCAATTGTTTTTGTGACACCAAACAACTTTTCTTAGCGTCTTTTCCAATTAATCATACTTTTTCCGCTCCTTAATACCCAGTTTCTAATTAACCTGTACCCCAATGGTAAAAAAGTTCATTAAGGTGGTTGAAATGTATGTAAAAAGCAGAAGGAGACATGATAGACCCTTTAAGTGCATAAATATGTATTGTAAAAAATCATAACTCAAGAATGGCTGGATTTCAAAATTAACTAACAATCATCACTTCTCCCTGCAATTTCCCGTGCAATTTTATGGCAATCAGTCGAGCCGTTCTCGAGTTATCGAGTGACAATAAAAACGTACACTTCTTTTTATGTATATAGACTAATCATCCATAGCTAATGGATTTTAAGAGGGAATTGATAAGTCAGTTGCAATTATACCAGGTGTTGTACTTGTACTCTGTCTCTTTATTTTCTCTCCTTTTTTTCGTTCTCAGCATTCTTTCAGCTGAGTTGACATATGACATATGTTGATATATATTAAACGGACAGAGAGTAAGAAAAGGCCACCTGGTAAATTGCATCATAAGTTAGTACATTTAGAATAAAAATCACTTTCAAGAGTTTTGTTTCTCAACACAATGTGATACAGTAAATGCAGCGTTTTCCAAATTCTTTATTCCTTCCAAATAATAGATTTTTTAAGGTTCTTAAAATAGAAGTAGCTTTCAGTATTGACCTGTCCATAGACCCAAATCTCTTCACGCTGCGCCAATTGTTTTAATTTGAAAATATATAATAGTCCCTTGGGGTTTAATCTGGAAAATTTGATGAACGCATCATCATGACATTGTTAATCTACAGACCTATTTTGGCCTTTTAACCCGTAGAAATCCATAGTCGTGTTTGTTCTTTGTTGTGTGGCGCGTTTTAATGGATCGAATCTATGCGTTATCAACGTTTACGAAGCGGTTAAGAGGCATTTTGTTGAAGTGATTACTCAGTTGCGATTACGGTACGGAGTCCACAAAGTTTTAATCAAGTCTTTCCAAGGTTTCAACACTTTTATCTATTTTTTTTTAATTACAACGCGAGAAATTTTAAAAATCACTGTCATATTAAATTGCCCTCGTACCATCTTTTACTATTGTAAACGGAGCTTTAGAAATTAATCAATGATTAAAGATATAAATGAACTTGATCCAAATGGCATATTAGTCATAATTTTTTTTTCTGAAAACACTGAAAAAAGTTGATCTTTCAACTCTGTTCGCTTGGTAAATTTTTTCAATAAAATATAAAATATTATAGTATATTTTTTAATCTATTTTCTACATGATTTATAATATTTGTATTATTTTGAAATAATTAATAAAAGCAATATTATTTGTTGTGCTTAGTATTTTTGTAATTTAGTGTTATCATTATAAGCTTTTTTATTGTTAAAAGATTACAATAATACTCATATTTGAGTACTCGTATATACTCGCAATCTCTAAGAACCAGATAATGTTTGTAGAATCCAAATCTTATCATATACAATGATATATAAACGGTTTGATTATTTACACGTTTTATGTAACGTGCTCTAGTTTCAAAATAAAAAAATTCACAATAAAATGATTCAAAATTAATTATTGCTTCAGGTGCACTAATTGACCTTTAAAACTCAAAATAATAGCTTCATGTAGTAATTTTGTGCAATAATTAAAAAAAAACAAAAAAAAAAAATAACTAAATATTATTCATAAATAAATTACTATTTTTAGATTAAAAACCGCGGAAACTATTTTTGTCTCAATCACAATTTTCCCAGCATTTATTATACCCGTTACACAAAGTGTAAACGGGTATATTCAGTTTGTCCGAAAGTTTGCAACGCATTGAAGGAGACATCGGAGACCCCATAAAGTATATATGTTATTGATCAGCTCGATGAGACGAATCGATTTAGCCATGGTCTGTCTGTCCGTCTGTCTGTCCGTTGTCTGTCCGTCTGTCCGTCTGTCTGTCTGTCTGTTGCGATGGCTGTTACTCGAAAACTTTTAAAGATATTGACCTGAAATTCGAAACTTAAGCTTTTGTGCTTCTAGTTACTTTGTATACCAGAACCAAGGTGCCACGCCCATTTTAAGATATAGCCCCCATACAAACTTACCACTTTTTCGACTTTTGTATGAAAATAGTTATTATTTTTAAATGCTTTTACTACAATACAGGGTAAAAATACTTCTAATGGCATCCAATATCAAAAGAATATTGCCACGCCCATTTTCAGATATAGCCCCCATACAAACTTACCACTTTTTTCGATTTTTGTATGAAAATACGTATTATTTAGGACAATTAGGTAAGATCACTTTTATGTCATCCATGTCAAATCTAAGGCGCCACGCCCATTTTTATGTATAGCCTCCATACAACTAACCGCCCATTTTCGAGTTTTTATATGAAAAATTTAATATTTCTAAATGAATTCAATTAATTTGGTAAAATCAATTCCATGTCCACCTAAGTGAACACTTTCGATATGGTAAGGATCGGGCAAATATAACATAAAGCCTCCATACAAATTTGACCAAATTCATCATGAAATTTAATCTAAGCACCTGGTGAACATATAAACTATTAAAAGTGTTGTTAACGGTATTTCAGCTTCGGTTCCACCGAAGTTAACGTTTTTTCTGTTTTTATGTATACATTATTTTTTTAATTTACTGAGCGTGTTTTCTTTACTTTTTTTTTCGTTGAAATCAGTGAATTAAATAAAATATTGCTATATTTTTTTAATCGTACTAAAGACCAGCACAAAGTAAAGCAGATTTTCTTTAAAAGTTTAAAAAAAAAGAATCAAATCGAAAACTTACCCCATACGAATGTGTAGAACTTAACGTAGAATAATAAATATAGACCGTATAGACCGCCTATATGCAAATATAGTTGTGCTATCAGATCGGGCCATCTGATTTGTGGTTTATATTCCGTTTCCGTTTGTGTTGCACTCTGTGCGGTGTGCGTTGTTTGACTTTTCGCTTCACGTGACTTATCTGTTAATTCCTTATAAACGGCATTTTCTTCCTTATAGCCTAGATTATCGTTATCCTTATCATCTAATAAATTTTCTTTGGTTTGAGTAGTTGACTGTGATGATTTTCTGTGTGTCAACAAATTTGCACTGACATCCACCGTTCCAACACAACTGACGCTTGCCCCCCCCGCTACAAGTGTGCGTTGTTCCTCCAGCAGCAGCTGTTGGCTGTGTAGATTTTGTGGGCGTGGAAAGGCACATCTTCAAGGCAGCTGCTGAAATATGTAATTTTTGTATATTTGCTGTATTATTTTTTTCGATATGAATTTTCATGGCAAGCTTTTTTTTTTTTTTTTTGTTTTATTTGTCCAACATTTTTTTTTTTTTTTTTAATTTAAAAGGTGTTAATTTATTTTTAAGACTATTTGGCTCGTTTAATTCACGTTAAATTTATTTCAATTGTGTAAGTAGTTCGATTTAGTTTATAGTTGTATGGTTTTTATTTGTTATTACTATTTTTTTATGTTCACATGCTAAACAGTATGAAAATACATCGACGAGACAGTCATGAGATAAAGCGAATGATATATGATGCAAGAGAGCAGTCGTATTTTTGAACAGTAATGTTCATAAATATAGCGACAGTATAATTGAAAATTTTATTTAATGTGAATAAACGGAAAATCAAAGCTAACTGGCGTAGCATGATTGAAGAATTTTACTCACAAGCAGTATAAATATTATTCAAAGTAATAATACAATAGTAAGCCTTTGTTTCTTACTTTCTTACTCCGATGTCGCTAGCAGTCTGTACAAATTTTCGTTTAAAAATTTTAAGTTTTTTTTTGACAGAGTTGGCACTAGACACTTGGATATATTGCACGAAAATCTTGCATCACATAATCCAGTTCAAAACTATGAGATCTCGAGTCACGTAGGTTTGTAAGCTGTCTACGACAATTTTATTAAATACATAAATTTTCGAGATTTCAAAAAAAATAATTAAAACATTTCATCAAAGAATTTCATACTGATATCAAATTACCCACACATAAAAAAAAAACAATAAATGAACTTTGTATTATATATAAAACATAAATAATCAAGTACTTTGCCTTATATGTATTTTGCAAAATCCAGTGAAAAATATTTTAAAATTTTTTTGTCACTATCGGCAATGTTTCGGTTTTAGTTTTTATTTGTAACAATTCTCCTCCGAAACGGCTTGACCGACAAATTTATTCATTTGAAGGCCAAGTTTAAGAAAATAATCAAGTACTTCGTCGAATCTTATATGTATTTTGGAAATTCCAATAAAAATTTTTGCCACAATCAGCAATGTTCTGGTTTTAACTTTTATGGAATTTTATGAAAATAACTTTAATATTATTTAAATCTAATACATAACATTCTCGTGACACAGAGTTTATAACAATACTCCTCCGTAACTTCTTGACCGACTCTTATGAAATTTTGTGTGTGTATATAGTACTCAGTAAATTTGAGAATCGGACGTAAACTATATTTCATTCCCCTTAGTGGGGTAGTAGGCGCAGCTCCCATAGGATCAATATTAAATTCATCTTATATTTCCGAAAGAACTAGAATCGATTTCAATGATATTTTGTAGATGTATTGACAAGTATTTTAGAGAAATTAAGTTTGAAATACATGTTACTAAGACCTACAAAGTAAAAAAAAAAAAAGAGGCGTACGTGGCCCAGTAAAAGAGATCCAATAAATGCATTTTATTTTTGCAAATAATTGGACAAAAGAAATTTAATTCGATATTCATGTTTCTAAACCGAGAAAAGTACAATCCATTGGATAAAAAGGGCGGTGGGTGTGGCACCATATAATATTTTTACCAATAGTTCAGCTAGTATTTAAAAAAAAAAAATATTTTTTAATTCCAAGAATTTTTACAGAGACCAGCAAATATCTATTTCTAACTTGACACACTAACTTTTACTAGAAACTTTAGCACTATTTCCGCTGTAGGTCTTATCAATGTAAACAAAAACCGACGCTAAATATTTTAGTAATAAACAATTTTTTTACAAACATTTTGCATTAATTATCGTATATGAACAATAAATAGAAATTGATTGGAATTTTTGGCATTATTTCTTAATGAAATTGAACATTTGGCTATCAGCACGCATTGATATGAGTAATATGCTTGTAATACAAAGTAAACCAATTCAAAATGTACATAAAAGAAATGTCAAACTTAGGATAGTAATTTATCATTCAAAAAAAAAAAAAAAAAAAAAAAAAAAAAACGCACTTGAAATGAGCTTAATACTTTTGGCATTATTGACAATTTAAAAATTGAATAACTCCAGACAATAAATGATAAAAAAGTTATTTAAGCGCCATAGAAATATATATAAACTTTTACCATATATAAAATGACTAATTAATTGTTATCTCTTTGGAATTTATATGTAATTATTTTATCATTGATTTTCATGTATATAGTATATTGTATCAAGTTTTTGCAAAAAAAATGTCTGTTTGTGATAAAATAAAATAAAAACGCTTAAAAAATAACATTTTATGTTTCGGTCAGGGAAGGTGCGTACTGTGCGAAAATTAAATATTTAAAAATATTTTTTTCAGCTTCCTCTCTTTAAACCCGCCTCTCTTATTTTAGATCTCACGTAGCTATATTAAATTGACTTAAGCGCTTATTATCGCATAAAATAAATAATATTCATAATACGCCATGTTGTGCTGCAAAACGAAGTCATTCTTTCGATTAGATTTTATTTACTATAAATATGATATTTGCTTATTATATTTATGTACAAAGAACTAATTTTGTTTTATTTCAAACAAATATTTGCATTGTAGAATACATAATATTTCCATGTAAAATAGTCAGCATTCATGTTCTACAACGTTTGTAAAAATTTATAAAATATTTTTTTCTTGTTCGAATTACATTTCTGGGTTTTCTCCTTGTCTATAAAAATAGCAATATTTAATTTAAAAGAAAAATATTTCTTTTAACAGGAATGTTTGTTACTTCGATATAAATACTGAGAATTATAATAAATTCAGAAAAAAATAAACCATTTTAAAAATTATGCAATTTTTTTTAATATAATTAGTATATATGTATATTTGAAAAAATTCGTTAAATTTTAACTATTCAGATTTTAAGTTAATTTTAAGTTAAATAAAAATAAAATTTAAATAAAAATTAATTGTAATTCCATATTAGTGTTCAGCAAATTTAAACTTAAACTACTGTGAATTATAATAAAAATCATTAACTTAATATTGTGAAGACTGCTCATGGTTTTTGCTTTTGACTTTATAGTTTGTTGAAAACAACTGAAACAATCTGACTAAAACGTGTGTTTTTACAACTTTGACTAGAATCAGCTGGACAGATCACTGTTAAACTGTTTTTTCTTTTTTTTTTTTACTGTTTTTCTCAACTTAATACCACTGTGCACATTTCATTTACGTCGATTTTGAAGATATAACTCACCACAAATGTGAAGTTATGCGTCAATATTTGCCACGCTTCAACATTATGCTTATTTGAGAAATGAGAGTTTGTGTCAGACTCATAAAAAATTTATCAACATTTTAATTTGGCAAACACACGCGACTTTTTGACATTTCGTTAATATTCAAAATGAAATCAGTCTATTAGAGAAACATAAAATATATGAAATACATGAATTAATTATAATCAAGATGCACACATACACACCCAAGAATAATATAATAAAAAAATATGGAAAACAGAACCATAGGAAGTAGCCTCACAATTCTCTCAAACATGTATTTTCGTTTGAAACTTAATTTCATTTAAAAGTGTATACATCATGAATGACTTCATTTATTAATGTTAATTGAAATTTTTTATTTTGTTTTTATTTTATAAAATTCTAGGAAAATATACATATTTCTTTTTTTTTTTTTTTGTCGAATAACTTAAAAATATAATGCCTACCTTCTCAAAACAATAGTTCGACAGTTTTTGAACGAACGCTGAGTTAACTAGTGTAAGTGACGCATAAATATGCAAAAAAAAAAATTATTTTGAAAATAATTAAAATTTTTAATAACATTTTACATATTTAAAGTACACTAAAAAAAAAAAAAAGCAAAATACTATATTTATTGGTGTAGCTAAAATGATGGTGCTATGATATCACCGGAAAACCAAGCGTGCTATCTTTCACGTTGTAAGGTGATTTTGATTAAAAAACTATTTGCCTCTTCTTGTTAGCTATTTATCAATATAGACACAATTTTAGATTACCATATAAGGAAATATGTAGTACAAAACAGTGTAAAAAAATAGTTATTATCATCTTATAAAATCCAATATCAGCAATAAAAACAGAGAATGACAACTGACTTTTTCTTTGAAACTCTTAAAAGTTCTTATCAACATAAAAGATCCCATTAAGCGAAACTAAATGAAAAAGTTATGAAGAAATATTTTTTTAGAAAATCCTAAGAAACTGTTTTATTGTATTAGTTTCGGTATTTGTTTTATTTTAGAAATGATATTATTTAGGCAAAAATAACTCATCTCGAACTGGTACAATTTTTATACTTTTACACATTAAAAAATATTTTTTTTTTTTTGACACATAAAGCACAACATTCAGTTGTTTCCTTCATTTGCCCCCTGGATCTATCTGGTAATAATCCGCCACTTTGCTGTACTCTTTTCACCACAGTTTGCTTTCATACTAAATAAAACTCACCAAAATATGTAAGAAAAATAGAAAGAGACAGTGATGGAATACTAAACGTTGTTTATAATTGCATCATGGACGGTATAAAATATTTATTTGTACGAAAATCAAAGTTGGAACTAAAGTTGACTATAATTAGTTTATTTTTATTGTCATTAACAAAATGTTAAAAATCAGCGTTTACTGCTGGTGCCATCTCTTGAAAAAGGCTGTGAGCTAAAAACCGAAATATTTCTAAGGCCCTTGCTAATACATATATTCCAAATTTTTATGTTATATTATCTGGTTTGTGTTTTATGAACTGTTAAAGAAGAAAATCTAAATGTCAAATTTGACGGTTTTTATTTGTGATCTGTATCACGTCAGGTCTTAAACCAATTTCCGCCCGTTCACAGAAGAATTTATTTATTCTGACTTGAAGGTCTGACCAATGTTTAATTTATGAAGTTGAATTCAAAATCAATTTCACGAATCATTCGCTCAGTTTGAAGATATTGAACTGAAATTAGCTACTTTAGCTTCACCCAGCAATTTTATTATTTCAATGGCCCCAGCAGAATATGTTTTAGATCTCCAGGTCAGAGTAAACATTTTGTTGACGGACTGACGGATGCATCTAATTAAATGGATACCAGATTCAAATTCATTGACTTCAAAATCATAAGATTATTAGGTAACCAAAAAAATCTTTTTAAACCAAATCAATTATTTTTATTCTTCCTATATTTCGACCCACAAGAATAGGGCTTCGAAAATATCCCACTTTGCTTTTAATTAAATATTCTTTATAGAAAAACAGTAAAAATTAATCGAATAATGTTTGTATTTATTGAAAAGTATCGATTTGAAATTGCCCTTGATTTAAAACAATTCACTATATTAGAAAATAACCATATAAAACCGGTTGAAATCATTACAATTTATCATTATCTAAATATTATGGAGTTAAACAACAATTTATGTTAAAGATAAAACTAATGGAAAAGTTCTGCGCGCAACAAAAGTTTTTTTTTTTTTTTTTTTTCTATAAAAACCGGTAATACATATTTTTTTTTTTTTTTGTCTGCATAATTTGTGAAAATTGGTTGAGAACGAAAACAAATTCATCGAGTATGTAAGCAGCTAATGTGTCCCTGCGGTAACACCTCTCAACCTAATTTAAACGAATTTACCTTGAACGTGTCTAAACCAATTATTGAGGATAATAAACACAATTAACTTAAAATACCACATTCAGTCAAAAACAATAACAAATACCGGCTCATATACACTTTCAGTAAACAATATTTCTATGTTTAGAGAAAAGCAAAAAATAATAATGATAAAATGTGTTAGCACGGAAATGAACAAAGGACAATTTGGTTAGCAGTAAACCGAATGCGATGTTCCTTTGACAAATGGAAAATGCATTTGGGAATTACTTCTATATTAAACACGAAACGCAAGGAACTGTCACGGAATTGTGAAATAAATATGTAGAACAAAATCATAGTTCATTAATTGTAGACAATTTTAGATTGAATCAAATAAAACTGATACGAAAAATGTTTTTTTGTTTTTGTCAATAAAACCAATTAATTAAATCAAGAGAAAAATAAATTAGATTTAATTTTGATTGGAAAATTTTTAGTACGCAGATTAGAAAACTATTTTTTTTTTTTTTATTATTTAAAATTAAATTTAATTCTAAGATATACGCACTTTTCAATCAATTTCTTTTAAGGATCACTTTTTTTACGCATACATGTGCGTATTTTTTTTAAAAATTTTCACTTTTTTTTAAACTTTCTATAAAAGATTTTATTTATTTTCTTATTTGGAATAAAATTTAAATGTTGCTTCAGATGTGTCGTCGCAACGAGCTCGCTAAATGACATTTGCCGGTCGTCGTCGGCGTTACAACCAAGTGCGACGCATTTAGCACACTGTGGCATGTACACATACAAACAAATAAGCACACACACACATTCAGAAATACACAAACACACACACACACACACAACGATGATACACCAATACAAACTATTTCAAGTTTCAAACTAAAAGCAAGCAAGCGGTACTCAGAACAGTAGAGGCGAACGCTTTCAGTTTTCATAGATATAATATTACAATGTATACAACGTTTAGGGTGTTCCAATTGCTTTTAGCTAGCAGTAATATCGAACAATTTTTTTCTAGTAAATTTTATCACAGTCAGTGAGAAAATAAGAGAGAACAACGCATTTTACCTCTCTCAAAGTGGAAAAAGTATGCTAACGGAATTAAGTGGAATTTCTAAGTATGAAAGGGTATATTCAGTTTGATCAAAAAGCTTGTAACGCATGAAAGGAGACACCCGAAGACCCCCCAAAAATATAAAATTTTTTAAACATTGAGACGAGTCGATCTAGCCACGTCCGTCAGTCAGTCTGTCAATCTTACTGTCCGTCTGTTGGTTCACGTTTCATTTGCTCAGTTTTTAAGATATTGAGATGAAATTAAAAACTTAAGCTTTTCTCAGTCCTAAACAGTTAAAGTGTTAAAACCATTTTTATTTTATTTATTTTATTTTTTTATTTATTTTATTTATGAACCGATTTGTGTCACATACGGTTAAAACACTTCTCATATCAACCCATGTTTAGAAAAGGAACCATGGTTGAAAATCTAGCAAAATTATGTATAATTTGAACGGATATTATCAGTTTGTCGGAAAGTATATAACGAAATAAAGGAAACATTGATGACCTCATAAAGTATGTATATATATTTTTGATCAGTTCGACGAGACGAGTCGATCTAGCCATGATTTTGTTTCTGTCTGGCTGGTGTTACTCGTTTCATTCGATTAGTTTTAAAAAGTTTACATATCGAAACCTCGCCCAATTTTGGCACTGCTTGCAAAAAAACGTACCACTCATTTTTGAGCTTTAATATAAAAAAAATATTTATTTTTTGAATCTATTATTTCATGTATGGTCAAAATAATTCTCATGCCAACCCATGCTCCATAGTTTTAATTGTGATAAGATTGAACCACAATAGTTTATTGCCCTCATACACACATGATGTCAGAATTCGGGTTTTATCGGTCGTTTGACGAGAATTTAAGCTTCGGATCTACAGAAGTCAAAGTTTTTATTTATTTATTGCAATTCCTCATTTTTGTTTTTTTTTCAAATATTTTTAGATAATACAAAAATTCAATTGGCACACCCTTAAAAATGATACCAGATTTTTTCTAATTTTTCATCTATTCTATTCATTTTTTACTTATTTATATATTTTTTTTTTCGTTTCGCTTTTATGTTGTGCTCATTCATTCCGTAAACACAACAAGAAACAATAACAAATTACAAAAAAAAAAAAACAACAAAAAAAACAACAAATAATATGGTTAATGTAATATTCGTAGTTCAAAGTCAATGCACAAAAGCGCGCGACACGAAAAAACTTCACAGTTGATTGCGCTGTTGACGTTGACGCTTACGTTTACGTTGACGTCGATTCAGCTGTGCCGGCCCGGCCACACTTGTCGTATACGTATTCAACTCAACAAAACATTTGTTTTGTGTTGAAATGGGGCGTTTTGTTTACTAGAAGCGGCATTTCGTCATCATCATCATCATCATTATTTAACCCACTTTTATGCGAACAACTGTCGAAGAACCAGCAACAGCTCCAGCACTGTTCGGTCGCATTATTAACTGCCTTGCTGACTTAATAACCGATGTGCCTACTCCCTTCATCTCGTGCCACTTTCCCCATACCTACATATACAAACACACATACATACAATACAGACACGCATTCTGTTGTTGCGCTGAGTAACTACCGTCTGCGACTTTATTTGTTTGTTTTTTAATTTGTTTTATTTTTTTCTTTTCGTATTTTTAGTCGTATTTCATTTTGTTCTTTTTTTGTTGTTGGTCACGTTGTATCGCTTTTATCGCTACCAACGCTTTCGCATACATTCGACATGTCTAGAGCGCGCGCCTTTTAGTATCGAAGTCGTCAAAAGCCGTTGCAGTCTGTGAAGGCGTCTGCGATAGTTTTGATAAAAGTTATAATACTCTGTAGATATTTTTTTTATTTTTAGTTTTTTTTTTCTATTTTAATCTTATTTAAACAAATTTAACATTTTTTATATACAACATTTTTATGCAAAGTCGATAAAAATATAAAACAAAAAATCTTTTAAATTAAGGGGGAAAGCCACTTTTTTAAATGGAAATTCCAATTAGTTTTGGAGATATGAGCACTAACGAAAACGTCGAAGTAAACATATTTTTTTTCAAATGCCTTTTCCCGAATTCAACATCAAACAGATTCCTTCAAGCCGCATAACCACAATCAAACAGAAACTTATTACTTGGCTTTGCAAATATCTAAATATTTTCAATAAATAGATACAACTGTTCAATGCGTAGGTTGTATTTCTTCTATTTTTATTTTTTTTCAAATTTTTTGTTCATTTTAGCACTTTTTTCTAAAGTTTTTCGTGCTAAATTCAACACAAACATTTAGTGTCAACTTTGGAATTTTTCAGGCATCACTGAACTGTGTGTTGCTGACAAACGCTTTAATTCTACACAGCAATAAATTCAGCATGGATTAAAAATATTGAAATAGTTTTGGTATCTTTTAAAGCAAAGAAAAAAAAAACACAATAAGCAAATAGCTCAAGATGAATCTCAAATGTAGTGCGTTCTTTTTTCCATTGGAAAATAAATATTAGAATGATGTATTCCTAGAATTAAGAACAGCACTTTTTTTCTATGGATGGCATCATCTAAATATCAAACAAACAACAAATTGCAATCTTGCTTTTAATGATCTAATTATTATTTTATTTTTTTTTAACTACACATATGAAAATAAAATATAGCTACATATTTTATATTTCTTTACATTCAAGTTTATATTCGAATGTGGTTCTTTAACTTTTCTTCTAATTTTGTAATTTAACTGAAAAATCTTGAATCACCCCATTCATGCATCACATTTCTAGACCGGTTTTTTCTGTTTATTTTCATGCATTTTGTTTTGATCGCCCAAGTAGCAGCAAATGCTGATGTAATGAAATTTTATATGCTAATTATAGCGAAGCATCACAAAGAAAATTGTCAAATAGAAACAAGAATAGGGTAAAATACCAAAAATAGAAACAAAAATAATAGATATAATAATATTAAAAAAGTATGAGATTGTTGGAAAGAAACGATTGTATTCTCATTTTCTGAAATCACAAAATTTTTAAGATGTATAAAAACTGGGAGAAAACATAAGACTAATTTAAGCACGAATGTATCTTTAATCAAAATTTATTGAAGACTAGCAGGTAGCTTCTCTTTTTTGGCTAAATATCAATTGTTCAAAAATGTTGGTTCAAATTTTGGAAAATCCCCTAAACACGACTAACCATCATTCAAATGCGCCCAGTTTCAAGTCTCAACGTCTATTCAATCCAAATATATGACTTTTGTAAGGCTCCCATTAGGCTCCGGGTCAAAATTTTCTAAAATCCTGTCTAAGTGCTCACCTGTAATAAAATTAAAAAAAGTTGGTAAAAATATTGGGTCCGCATATGGGTCCCAGGTCCATTTGCTGTACCAATTGATCTGAGCTAATATTTTATCAATTCACGAATTTTGGGAGATCAATACGGACAAATATTTTTGTGTTCATGCTATAATGAATATACTCTAGTCTCACTAATACCAAATAATTGGGGAGACCGGAGCTGTTTTTGTTTTGGACACCCTGAAAGCCAGATGTGAACTTTTTCAATTCTGTAAAATAATATTTCTTAAAGGAAATTCTTTGCTCTTTCATTAGAAAAACTCTGATTGATATTTATGGTCTCAAGAATCATCTTCAGTTCAAAATTTCATGTGTCTTACTCAACATCAACAAAGCGAGTAATTAGAAATAAGAGCAAAGTATGGAATAGTCCCAGTCTTCTCTGCTTTAATCTTACGATAAGTTACCAAACTGTTTGTAGATCACACATCGGAACAGTTATTTAATATAACCACCTTGAATCACACAGAAATTAAGTTAATTATAATTTCTGTGTGATTATTGGGTATTTATGATTTATAAAAGAAATTAAGGGAATTTCCAATAGTTTTAAAACAGTTTCGATTTTATAAACGCCACTCATAGGAGGAATGTATATTATCAGTTTATTTGGTAAGTTTGTAACGCATCAAAGTAAACAACGTGTACCCTATAAAGTATATATATTTGTAATCAACTTGACAAGACGATTTGTTCTAGCCATATTCGCCTGTCTGTATCTGTGTCCAAGAGTTTCAAACAATCAGTTTTGAAGATATTGAGCTGAAATTTAGAACTTAAGCTTCTCTCGACAACGACTACATGAAGTATGAAACCAATTGATGATCATACATAAACTATTCGATATTTCATAAGGCATGAGAGCTTCAGTTCTATCAAATCTTTTCTTTTTCCTTGTTGTAGATACTATGAACAATATTTAAACTTTAGACTTTAAACTTTCAGTGAATCGCAAAATAATAACATAAATTCTGTGCAAGAGTCACTTTAAAATTGGTATAGATATGATCAAGTCAATAATAAAATAAAATCATATATTGTAGGTAGTTTATCAAGAATATCAAAACTTTATAACAATTAGTGCGCGCAGGTGCGCTTGTTTACTTAAAAAAGTAGTTCTGTCATTGAGAAAAATATTGACACAGCTGCAAGAGAAAAGTAAAGTACCTTCAAGCAGACTATTGATAAGAAAAAAACGATTTCCTAGACAATTCAAATACAATCAGCACACTTGGTCATGTTTCGTATGAAAAATAAATAATGATGATAAGAAAAAGTATTTTTTTGATGAGTAACTGGCCAACAAAATGTGTCATTCGATATTAAAACATTTGCATTTTCATTTAAACAATTATTTAGTCAATATTGTATTTAGCAACGCTAACATGATGACATAATCAGTTCAAAAGTAAGACAGACAGACCGACAGAACGACCTCCAGCTGACAGGATATTAAGTATACGCCACCCACCCACAGCGTAATGCAGCAACAGTTGTTCGAGAAAGGAAGCAAGAATGGCTGCCAACAAATTTACATACAAATTAATACTAAATCATTCGAAAAAGAAGTTTTCTGTTTAGATATTTTATATTTGAGCTAGAACAGCCAAGCCCAATACGAAGCTATTCGGTTGGCGTCAATTGGCTGAGCGTGAACATATTAGAATGTGCGTTCATGCTAATATGTGTTCATGTATCCATGTGTTGGGCATACACAATTGAAGCGTGAAAAAAGGCGTAAACGCCTACGCAATACCCTATATAAACTTTCTTTAATTCACTTACCCACTTAAATTGAATACAAAAGAAAACAATCGAATCTAAAATGTTATCAAATGGAGCCAAATAAGTTTATAACTTGACATAATTTTTCTTTATACAAAAAATATTAATTACAGTAATTCGCATTGTATTATGTACTTAAAAAAAAGAATAGATATTGTACATATGTAAACATAAATTTTTATATAAAACATAAAATGAAGTTCAAGGTTAAATAAATAAATTAATTTAAAAAAAAATACCCATATGAACAACAGAAGACAAACAAACAATGAAATAAATGATTGAATGAATCTAGATTCTCGAATCGAACAATTGTGAATGGTTTGAGCTAATAAATGAAAGCAAACAAAATATAATTGATTTTCTTCAATACGTAACATACACAGTTTCGCTTGTGTTAACATTGAACATTTGAATTAATTGCTTAAGATATTCAGACAAAGGTATACTACATACTCAAGTCGTTTGCTCTTATTTAAAACATAGACAGATAGACAGACAGTCTGCTAAATTGTCTAATACTATTGATAAGCAATCATTAAGTCAAAACCATCGCTCATCTAATCGACAGACAGACAGACAGACTAATTAATACAATAAAATTCGTAAAAAGGTCATTGGCTCAGTTATTTTCTATTTTCTCTTCTTCCTATTTTTCTTGATAATTGAAAATTCGGTGAAAATAATTGAAACTAATTTTATTTGCGACTATCGTTTAATTTGGAACAGGGCTGGAAACCTTTAAAAAAAATTGCATCGGTTTAATTCACGGTTTGAACCAATATTTCAATGCTCTTACACATTTTGTAGGTAAAATTCCACCTGATTTGTTTCAAGGTTCAACACAGAGTATGAGTGCAATTATAAACAGGTGTATTATTTCATCATTGTCAGTTTTACATTTTGCTTACTTATTTTGGTGAGTTTTATTCAGTATGAACGTAAACTGTGGTGAAATAAGTAAAGGAAGAATATTTATATAATTCTAGAACAAAACTTGCTATGCTAAAATTATATAAGCAAACAGAGGTGGAATACTACACCCCAGCTATAATTGGGGTTCATTAGTAAAGTATTCGGCATCGAAGCTGTTCGGTTCAAATTGGTTTTCAGCCCTGGTTTAAAATGTTAGCTGCTGCCATTTACATTTTATAGTTTTCTATTAGCAATGTTATTATTATTTTATGTTCTCAAATGAAATTCTTGCGTGCATTCTTTATTGACTTTTTGATTTTAACATCAACAAAAAAAGTTTTTATTGATTTTTAATATGTACTAAAAGGTGCTAATAGATTATCCATTGGCAAAGCTGCAATAGTTGTAATATATAAAATAATAAAAAAAAAAAACAATTTTTTTTGTTTTCAAATCGCTTAAGTTTTAGTCAGGCTAATGAACACTAACTAAACCATACAGAAAAAATGGTTTCAATAAATTTTAATCGGCTACGATTAAAATTGTGTGATTAATCGTATGTAAGCAAACAGAGACGAATTACTACAAATCTTTATGTATGTACTAACACAAAAATAATAGCCAAATTAACACTCTCTAATGTATGGGTAAGTTTTAGCGCCTACTCTTTTCCAGCTTTAGTATGTATATACATGTTTTTATTGGTTTTGATTGAGTATTAAGAAATGTATATTGCTATTCCAAAATGAAATATATAATGTATTATTGCTATTGGCTTTGCAAGTATTTCTTAATTAAGTTTTGAAATAGTTTTGTAATGCATCATTGATTTCAAAATTGCAGCATTTACATTTTTAAACTACCACCCTGTTTGTGTCACCCGCTTGTCTTTTACAGGGTGAACGGCACGTAATATTTCCACAGGGAGACGCAGTTACAATATACAGGGTGTTTCAAGTGCTCGACAGGGCGACTTGCACAATACCAGAGATTGTCCTCAAAAATACCAGAAATTGTCCTCACGGACCGATAACTGTCAATCGATAACATCGATCTCAGACCGATGTTGGATATCGTTTGTACGTTATCTGTTGTTGTATTTTATGAGCATGCAAGACGACGCGACGTATGATTCGGTATTCGCTCGTGGACGGACAACGTTGGCTGATAAGCAGTGAAAGTAAAAGCATGCCGTCGTCATTTTAAAGAAGGGGAAAAAAAAAACAAGATTAAATATCTATTCTATCTTAAATAAGTCCAAAGTTCAAAATAACAACCACTCGCTGCTTTGTTGACATTACTTAAGTTAACCTAGTTTAATAAATTATTTTCATACATACGTGTTCGTGCGTTGTCTGTTTAATTGCGTTATTGTTGTTGTTATTTTTTTGTGCGTCGCGGTCGCGGGCGGTTTCATTGAAGATTGTTGCTATACACCTGAGGTACAAAGTTCACAGTGGGCGCGATTGCTTAAATATTAGAAAAAAAAAATGAAATAAAAGTTACCTTTCGCCTACAACTAAGTAGTAAACAAAATTCATATGCAAAATGTGCCTAATGTTTTATATTAATAAAAAAAAGAAAATACGTTAATTTTCCGCGTTAACGAATCTTTTATACCCATTACACTATTTAAAGCCTATCTCCGTGTTAAAGTGGTTTTGAAGTATATCTAAAATTTGATTTGAACTAATAAAAGCTTTAAAAAAATTAAATAGAAAAATAATTGTTGTGATCCAATTTATAAACCAAATTCAGAAATTGAATTGTGCCTTACATAAAAATACACCTGACATTTGGTCTTTCAATGATACCTAATAAGAAAAATTACAAAAAAAAAAAAAAACCATATATTTTTATGAAGGCCATATCTAAAACTGAAGAAACTATGGGATTATTGGGATTATTATATTCGTTTGAAGAATTTTGAGTTTCTAGAATAGGTAATAAATAAAAAAAAAGTTTAAAAAGTTGGGGAAGGTTTTTGTAGGTCTAGAAAAAAATTGAACCCGAAGAATCCTACATGTTTTGACTTTGGTGTCTCTATCTCAAACAGTCTCCAAGATAATCGGTTTCATACGATGGTCAACAGGATAGACAGACGTATGGACGCATTTAAGCTGCCTGTTCACTGAAAATCGTATTGCTTTTGAATTCACAATTAGTTTTAAATTACAAACATTGTATATTTTAGTTTATAGTTTAATAAATACTATAAATATTTTTAGAATTTCTAAAAAAAATTGCGATAGAATATTTTTTTAAAGCGTTTTTTTTTTGCCAGGTGTGTGTATATAATTGACCTGCAAAAAATATCACAATTAAAAAGACAAAAGTAATACAAACTATTATTGTAAATATATTGAACATCACCACCGTTTAACATTGCTCCTAACAATTACGAGGGCAATTAAAGCCAATTGTAATAAAACCGGACAACGCTACGCAGGATACTAGAGCTTTATAGAAAGTCTTTGCAAAATGACACACTGGGAAGACTTCTACAATACTCATCTGCCGCCGGCAGATTTTGAGGATAACCGATCATTGCTTAAGGAATTTTGTGACCGTCACAGAGAGCTTCAGAACCGCATTGTTCTTGTAACAGTAAGTTTTGTGAAACAATTCCATTCTTAGATTATAATTGATGTATATATGTAAAAATTTTATTGATGATTTGAGTTTTCTGTGTGATTCAAAATTTAATAGGTTCTTTTTTTTTTTTTTTTGTGGATTAACAAAATCATAAACACACACAGAAAATAAGAAAGAACGCTCTTGTCGAGTTTGTTCGACTACGAGATACCCTGTACCCAATTTTTAAGTACCTTAATATATGTCTTTCGTATTTCTTTTGTTGTTAGTATTTTTGGTTCAATTTTTCATACAAAAATCATCATATCATGGGACAACTTTATATTATTAAATGTTAGCATCAAAATAGACCAGACCGGGGTTAAAGAAAAACAATTTCAAATATGGTGACTATCCTTAAGAGCCTATGAGACTTTCGATTTCATACGGCAGACAGCAGGACGATACATAAAAAGGCTAAATCGACTCTCCTTTCAATGAAGATCAAGAATATGTATACTTTTCAGGGTATATCATGTCTCATTCTGCCTTTTACAAACATTTGTATAAACTTAATATACCCTTTTAACTTTCGGGTACAGGGTACAACTATTGAAAACAGTTGAAAGCGTTTAATTTGTCGCTTATGTTTTTTTATTAATTAAATTTTTTCTCATATTTCTTTATAAATATTTTTTTTTTTTTTTATTTTTTTTTTTTTTTTTTGGTGTTTAGTCAGGCGGCACCACCGTACCTCTTGAGCACAATACAGTACGTTTTGTAGATAACTTTAGCGCCGGCACAAGAGGTTCTGCTTCCGCCGAATACTTCCTAGATCAAGACTATGCGGTCATCTTTATGTATCGCGCCAAATCGCTTGAGCCGTTTACACGTCACTTTACTGGTCAACAGTTTTTTGATATGCTGGACATAGCCGAGGATAGTCCCAGTCCAGTTATTACAGTGAAACCTGATTCGCTTGATGTATTTGCACCGGTGCTTGCCAAGTATAAAATTGCACGAGAAACGCAAATGATTCTGTACGTGAATTTCACTAGCGTCGTGGATTACATGTGGCTACTGCGTGCGGCTTGCGAATGTCTTTCGTCATTTCAAGAGCGCGCTGTACTATACCTTGCCGCTGCGGTATCGGATTTCTACATTCCTGAAGATCTGATGGTAAGTAGACTTTTTAATTGAGTGATTGAATGTGTGTGTGTATGCGAGTAGGTTAGTTTGTTAGCTTGGACTTATGGGAAATCTTGTAATGGATTGCTAGTGCTGCTGCGTCAACAACGGCTCATATCAATTACCTTTTTATTGATTTGTTGTCTGTCCGAGTGCACTTGTCGGACATAAAAGCAAACAAAATATTCGAGCAATTTTTGTTAATTGGATGTGCAAAGATTTTCTGATTTCCTGAAAACTGTTGAAATGGAAACTAATTGATTTTAAGTGTTATGCAAAGACTTAGAACACTTGGTAGACTCTCTTGACTTGCGGCAAAAAAATAAATAAAAAAGCAAAAAAAGACTTAAAAACTGCACACCCACAGCCATTGACGACATCCTTGAAATGATGTCGCAAGTTATTTAAGTCAACTGTCGACTCAATTCAAACTAAAGCAACTTAGACGCATAGTCAAACAATTTTTGATCTACACAAGAAACGCCTTTCATTTCATTCTTTCTTTTCATTCATAGTCAACTACTTTAGAACGCTCCACAAGGCAAGCCACAGTTGGCGTACCCACGATAAAGTCCTTCCATTGCCTTGACATTGTCCTTGTGCATTTCCATTGCTCCTCAAACAAAGTGACAGTGCCGTTTTAACTTAGTCGTTCCTTTTTTTTTTTTTTTTGCTTTGCTGTTAGTGTAACGAACGACACCCAACGTGAACATCATCATACTCATCCTTGATGCCATCGTAATCGTCGTTACTTTGCACTTTTCACTGTCGTCCGTTGTCACTGCATTTAAAGCGTGCTTAACGTTGTCGTCGTCGTCGTCAAATAATTTGATTTGCATAATTTTGCTTGTTACAATTTTTTTTTCTATTTTCACTTGGCGGCTTCTAATCCACCCACACCAAACAGTTACTGTTCCATCGCATCACACCGCACAGCATTTATGCCAACAGATACAACTAGAACCTACCCACCCGCGCGCTTAAGTGCTGTGCTCTAGCTTTACATTTTTGATTTTATTATATTTTTTATGTATGTGCTCACATCCTGTACATCGTATGTTGTTCGCTCGTTGGCAGGATATGTTGCTGCAAGCGTTCTCCTTTGATTTAGTTTTGCTCTGTGTGCTTCTGTCTATCTGTCTGTCTGTCTGTCGTCCTGTCTTTATGTTTTAGCTTCATTCGAGCACACATACATATTTCTGCGCTGTATCCTTTCGGTAAACATTTGCACATGACAAATCCGTTGCACAGGTGCTTCCGTTTTGTTGATGGTTGCTGGTGATGACGATGATATTCTTACTGCCAGAATCCGTTAACTTAAACACTTTTTAAGCATTCTCGCCTCGTTTTTGCTTAAAAGCTCTTGCACATTTGGACATTGAAGTTTATTGTAATTTAGAGCATGTAACTTTTTCGTTAACGTACAAAGTTTTGTTGTTCAAGTAAACATTTGTACGTATTTCTATATGTGTACGGTTTGTACTTGTATGTACGCAATAAAACAATTAAATTTCGTTACTCATATGCCATGTTTTAGAATTTTGTTAAGAGGTGTAAATTTTGCAACTTTAGCATATTTTTTATGAAGCTGCGAAATTTTTTCTTCATCTGCTCCAACCACAGAGTGTGTATTGCAAAAAAATGTAATAAACTCAGAAACGTTTTAAGTAATCAAAATATGGCTTATATGTCAACATTAAAATATGAAGGCTTTTTAAAATTGGCTGTTATTGTTGAGCGATATTCTTTGACAGTTTAAATGGAATGGAATAAACCAAAGTTCAAAGTCTTCAAAGAGGTACGCGTCTTCGAATCCAAAACGAATAGCTAATTCAGGACTAATAAAACACAACTTTTATATAACAGGTTGCTTTTTTAATGGAAAACCCACCTACTCCCAGAAAATGGATTTTAGGTAATTTTTTCTACTTTCAACAGCAAAGAAGCGCTTTTTGGAATTTAAGAAAGCGGACCAAAATGAGGAAAGATTGAAATCAGTTATTTGGATTTGGTTAAAAAGTTTTCTATTAGAGTTAATCTAAGAGTCTGACCATGTTTATCATGTAGTGTGCTAGCCGAATTCGAATCGACCATCCATTTTATTCCATTGCTTTTGGCTTAAGAACAATTTGGCAAAGTCCGTCTGTCCACAATTTTTTTTTATTCTCACTTGAAGGTCTGTTTATAATCTGTTCTCGTCGGGAAGTATATGTATATTTTATACTCATCTAACGATTTTGAAGTTTTCTCCTGTGTCACAGACCTTTTTGTCTCATATCTTTTCTCTTTAAGGGTTAAAAAAAAGCAAAAGGATTTAAACTTGTGTTGGCAAAATATGCTATAGGACCAATCCTGACTAGATAAATACTTTATACAAAGGTTAAGAACTGTTTCTAACTTAGTGAAAATGAATACCCTCATAAAAAACATTTTTTTTTTCACATAAATAATCGAAAGTGGATGTTAAGTTTGTCTTTGTGTGACGATTATATAAAATCTATTGCATTGCACACATTGTGTTTTCTCACCACTTTTGTGCGTAATCCTCACCCACTCAAGAAAAAGTTTATTTTTGTTTTCAAATTATACGCGTGCGAAGTAATTACAAGTTCTTCAGTAATGTAACACAGTAATATGAGTTAAATCTTTTGCTACATTTGCAGAAATGTATTAAATTAACACACTTTTCGTCTTACCTTTTCCAACAAATTTTACGTTGCGGCTTAATTTCCTCTCTTTTTCCTGTTCGAAAACATTGTACATATTTCATAAGTTGTCTTGTTGTCTATTTTTTTTTTTTTTTTGTTGTTTTTTATTTTAGCCCACACACAAAATGCAATCGCGCGACGGAGCACCAACGATTTCACTGCAACTGGTACCAAAAATGTTGGCACCACTCGCCAGCCTCTGGGTACCGCTTGCTTATGTTGTATCCTTCAAGCTGGAAACAGATGAGAACTTATTGATCACAAAGGCACGTGACAGCTTAAACAAATACAAACATAAAGTACGTACAGCTACAGAATATATACACAGTTTTTCATTCATAATTTAAAGCATTTTCTTTTTTCAATGCATTTCAGCTGGTTATTGCGAATATATTGCAGACGCGTAAGCATCGCGTTGTCTTTGTGACGCCTACAGATTCCTATGAAGTACATTTAAGTCGTGAACAAGCGCATCAAGGACTTGAGATTGAGGAACCAATTGTTGCGGATATTGTAAGCAAAGAAAAAATGTCTTTATGCATATTGAACTATTTTTAATAAAATTTTTTTTCTTTTATTCTTTGCAAAACAGGTTCAGAAGCACACAGAATTCATTAATGCCGCCCAAATAAGTCGTCAATGACCTTTGTCAACGCGCCAGCGACGCCATTTGGCATCAGCTGCTGACAGTGATTGTCGCGTTACTACATCGCATTTTGGACATATGTTCAATCCTGGAGCAGGTAACGGACATAAATACTAAAATATATACGAACAAAAATGACAACAACAAGAACAAGAACAGCAACAAAACCAACTTATAGAATCCTTTCTATTGTAAATTAAACATTAAGCATAAAGTTAGCTTAGCTCGCTCTTTGTCTTATTAATTTTACTATTTTTTTGTATTTTTATTTTTTGTTAATCTACTCTGAGTAGTTGTGATTCCATTGTTATTATTTATGTTTTTTTGTATAGTTATAATTTATTTTGCTTTTATTTCTAATTTTTATGAACACTAAAATGTTTTTTATTGTCTTAGTTGATGTTGTCCATTATTAAAATTTTGGCGCGATGATGTCATTGTTACCTAAAACTAAAATCTATTTACATTATTTTGCTGTTCGGTTTTTAGCAAACATAAATGGCATTCTGAGTAAGTTTTATACATATACTTTTGTGTATATAGAGCAAAAAAGGACGACGGCGTTGTTGGCGTCATAGTTTAAACAATAAAAGCTGATAGACTGGGTCGTCGTCGTCAATCATTTGTTGCGCTTTTTTATTCAACTGCATTTTGCACTAAAATTACACTTGCGTGCTTGGACGCCATTAGAATGTGTGTTAAAATGTTCGACACTGCAATGCACTTTGTCTGTTCTTTTCTTTAAATACTCCAAACCACTAAACCAGGCAGGCTTAGCTGTCAATCAGTTTGTTATCCGGTTTGTGGTCAGTTTGTCCACTCGCCCACTTCTACTGCTGTTGCTACTGCTATTGTCTACTTGGACAATAGACTTCTTGTTAATTTTTTTTTTTTAAAGTTTGACTTTTACCTAGAACATTTCAACTAAAAATTCAAGCTTTTGTGATTAACACACGCAGACACTTAGCTATGTACATACTTTACACTTAGCAGCATAAGTCTACATACAGTAGCAAAAAGATCTAGCCGACTAGCTTGGAATAAGTCTTATTCACAGATAGAAGCGTTTCGAGTTCACATAGCAAAATTTTAAGAGTTCAGAAATTTTTTGGAGTAAGGTTTTAAATTCCGATGAAAGTAAGTTTTGTTAGAGCGCAAGATCAGGAAACACACGATAATCTCGAAAGCAGTAGTTCGTGGAAATATATATTAAAATAATGGTTAAAAAATAGTACCGAGTAGTACACATACTTATGGCGCATAGTGTATGTGACGTTGACAGTCGACGTTGTCGTCCAGAACCGCATTTATACCTGCCATTTGCTGTTTGTTTTTGCTTTTATATTTATATCCTTATTTTCATTTTTATTTAAATTTTATTGTTTTAAAGTATTTTTACCCGCACAGTGGGTGGTGTGGTGTGTGTGGTTTGTATGCTTATTTCAGTTTGTTTTCTGTTAAATTTTATAAAGCAAGAAAGTTATTTCATGCAAAATATTTTGCTGTTTGCCACTGCTGCAAAGCTTTTGTTTGCAAAAAGGAAATAAAAAAAAAAAGTATGTCAAACAGAAAATATTGTAGCCAAAGCTGGTAGCATTCCTCACGCTTTGTGGATTTGCGCCAGGCCTGCGGCTGTTTGTTTAATTAGCAATGAAAAACGCTACTTTCTGACAGACTCGTTTTATTCACTCATTCAAATATTTAAATATGTGACAAACAAAAAATGTATCTTAACTGTAAATCCTTGAAAAAAAAAAATTAAATAAAATACCCTTGATAAATAACAGCAACAACTTCATATCTAAAATTTAGGACTGATTATAATTTTTTTATTTTTCATATAAAATAAATTAGAAAAGTTATTTAAAGCATTTTCTAAATATAAATAAATATATATGTATGTAAATTATTCAAACTAATAAATCTAAAGAAATATATATATACCTACTAAATTAAATATTTAATGTAATAAAAAAAATATAAAATATTTATATGTTAAAAATATAAAAGGAAAATTGAATCAATGTTCAAACAAACTCAGCGTTTTGGACCAAAAAAAATATTGAAATACGAGAACAAATCATACAAAATAAAGCTTTCAATGATGAAAGTTATTAAATATATCAATACAAATAATTATAAAAACAATAATAAAAAAAAATCAAAATAAGGAAAAACGTTAACTTCGGTAAAACCGAATCCAAATACTCGTCACAAAAAACTTTAATTAGTTTGTGTGTGATCATCAGTAGCATTAGTAAAACGTCACAAAAGAGGGTGAGTGGTAGTCAGTTGAGGCTACAATCAAAGTTTAGACACTTATATGGTGTTTATTTTTGCTATATATGTCAGATTTGAAGCTAAAAATATAGTTATAATAAAAATTTTCTTGGAATAGTCAGAAAATGGGAGATGAGTTTGTATGGGAGCTATATGTTATAGTGATCTAATATTTATTAAATCCATAGTGTATACATGGGATGATATCAGAAGTGTTTTTACCAAATTTGAAGTTAAGAAATTTCGAAATAATCAGTAATTTCTTTAGAAAAAATCGAAGATGGGCGGTAGTTTTGTATAGGGTCTATGACTAAAGTTAGGCGTGGCACCTTGGTTTTGACATTCAGGGCAAAAAAAAGCTTTAGTTTCGATATCTCGAGTAAAGCGCAATTCAATAGACAAACGGACGGACATGCCTTATTCGATTCGTATCAATAATATATATAATATGTATAGTACTTTATAGGGCCTACGATTTCGCCTTTAATGCGTTACAAACGTTCCGACAAACTATGTGTGACGGTTATAAAAATAATAAAATAATAAACATTTAAATATTTATATCAAATAATAAAAATAAATGTCAAAAGATGTTAAATGTGAATATTAAAAACATTCGAAATAAATGGCGTGTATATCTGTTTACTTCTTAGAGCAGAACACGTTTGCAGGAATTGTGTTGCTTTAAATATTAAAAAAAAAAATACCTGAAATAAAAAAGAAACAACTTACAAAAATCTATTTAAAAAAACTTTAATTCATAAAAACAAAAAAAAAAATTCAAACTGTTTAAATTGGCCAAAAACATAAAAAGATAAAATCTATTTAAAGTAAACAAATGTTGAAACTCTACTAATATTATAAAAAAAAAAAACAAAATAAAAATAAAACAATTTGTGTGTTTTTTCCAATATTTATTGAATTCAGACAAGAATTAAAAATTGTAACTGTTGTAATTTATTTGTTATTTTATAACAACAATAATAATAAATATACTATATATATACTTCTATAAATATACAAAAAAGTAACAAGATAAAACAAGGTAGCTTTTGAATAAAAACGGCTTATTTATTTATTAAATTTAATTTCATCATTACAATTGTATCTTATCTGGCCTCTTATCGATTAGAAAACATAAATGTGCTGTTCACGAGGTCTAGCATGAGTGCATAAAGGAATAAGTGCAAACGATTCCAACAACAATTAAAATAGAACAAAAAAAAATTCTGCTGTTATTCTTTTATGCACTCATGCTAGACCTCGTGATCAGCACAATAGTTTTACAAGCTTCAAGCTTTTAAGGCTGCCTAATCAAAAGGAACGGCCACGATTTATGCCACATCGACAAATTTAAATTTCAATGGAATGTTTGGCATATTTATTAGTGACATCCTGAAGGCATTTTCCGTTGAATGATTAAACTCAACATGAAAATTACGTAAAATACGCGCCACTCCGAGTTCCAGTTCCATATCGACAATACGCTTACCAACGCACATGCGTGGTCCGAAGCCAAAGGGTAGATAAACAAAAGGATTGGTGGCTTTAAGCTCATTGGCCGGACACTTGCCTTCTGTTTGGGCTGTGGCGTCTGTGCGCAGCCAACGCTCCGGTAGATACTCATTGGGTTGCGCAAAGTATTTTTCATTTTTATTTAGCGTCATTGGAATCATTGAAACAATTGTACCCTTCGGCACTCGATAGCCACTGAGTACACAATCCTGTTGTGTTACACGTGCATTTCCCAATACTAACGGATATATACGAAGCGCTTCTTTAATGCAAGCACGCAGATAGGGTACTTGTTTCATTGATTGCTCAGTGAATTCCGAATCCTTCTCTGGCAACAAATGCATTATTTCTTCACGTAATTTAGCTTGCTTTTCTGGATTTTTAGCCAGGCAAAACATAATGGCTGTAAATGTACTTGTGGTCTGATAAGAAACAAGAAAAAAAAAATTAAGTATTTGCATCATTTTTATTTTTGTATCGTATACTTTTTTATTCATACTTACCGTATCTACGCCAGCCATTAACATATCCATTGCCATGACAGTTGCCACTTTCTTATCGATCTTGAGTAGCTTTTCAAGCACACTTTGCTCATTTTCCGGACGCACAATTCCATTCTTTGCCTCAGCATCTAAACGCTCTATCGCTTCGTTCACAAAACCCGATGTTATTTCTTGAATACCGTCAAAAGCTGCCATAAGTTTCTTGAAATTAGGCGTAGCATAAAAGCGCCAGATTGATGGTTTGCTTTCGATATCGGCTCCTAGCTCGAAGAAATCGTTTAAATGTTTAAAAAGTTTTGCTGCCTCGGCATTTGGACCATCCTTGAGTAAACCTAATTGCTTATCTAATGCCACAACAGATATTGACTCTAAAGTCCAACGGTTTATATAGTCCTCGAAATTATCTGGTACCTCCAGTGTATGCGGATCGCGTATATCTTGAATACTGCATACAATAAAGAATAATGCTGATAACAAACAGTTTATGTATTTCGTAGTTTCTTTTTTTAATTTACCAAGTTACAAATTCCCGATTGACTTGTGACATCTTTTTAAAGTACAGGCGCACATTCTTTGGTTGCATCAGCACCGGATTTACAGTGGAACGAAATTCACCCCAGACTTTATCTTGGCTAAAATAAAAATACAATACACATTAAAAACGCATATAAAAGAAACTTAGCTGCCTTATTTACGTTGCTATCAAACCCTCAACGCCCTGATAAAAGTCAGCTTGATGCTTATTGCGATGATAATGCAATGCCTTGCTGCCTGGCCTATTGGGCCATATACCTTCGTTTCGAAAGACACGCTCAAAATCGCGTGGATTGTGAGTGGTAACTACTGGATCAAGTCCTGGCATTTTTGGCAGCCTATGAATATCACCGTATTCGTTGCGCATTGCCATTATCATTTGTGCAAGATCCATTTTATAGAATTTTCCACCGGGCAAAAACTTAAAAATCATTTTATACGCCTTATCCGTTGGAATCTCATCGTATGGTCGCGCATCATGCCAATCTGCTGGTACATTGGCTTCCGGCGTTTTTTCGCTGACGGCAGCATTGGTTTGTTGTCGCTAAATTAAAAAAATAATTATAATAATAATAATTGCGATATTAAAATCACTTACGTTTGCTTGCGCCAATACAATCCGATGGTTACTCAATTGCAAACTGCTCCTTTGCAGTTTAGAAAATAATTGCGTATTTGTCTCATTCTTTGTTTTTTTTATCAACAATCTATTTTGCTGTAATGAACCGCACTGTTTCATCACTTTTCTGATAATGCGCTAGAATTAAAGCTAAAATTTTTTAGTCTATTTGTTTCTATTCACATAAAGTTTAAAAAAGCTTTTTAGAGTATTGTAGTGTATTCATATGCAACGTAAGAGGTATATTATTATTATTATTATTATTTTTATATAAACAAACATACTCGTAACAATTTAATCAATCAATTATTAATTCATATAGTAAATCCATTTTTGTAAGTAGTAACCGCACACTTGAATCAATAGTCCCCTACTATTAATATATTTCTTGAAAGGCAGAAATGGGCGGTATCGAAAACAACTTCAAAATTGATGGGCGGGATGAGGTCTAATCCTGACATTCCCGTAAATAAAAACGTCTTTAAATTTTAGTTTTAAGATAAGTAATAAAAAATGTTAACAACGCGTCTAAGTCTTAAAGATTATTTTTCGATTATCATAAGTGTAATTCGTACTGAATTTGGCGTTTCTAGGTTGATGAACCAAAAATTTTCATACTGCCCAAATATTGTGGGTTGGCTTTTTTTCCCCATTAAAATGGGGAAAAAAATTCGACAGAATCAAAGTTTTAAATTTGGTGATTATGTCCCTTAAATATATTTACACAAGTTAAAATATTTGGGTCCCATATGAACCATTGGAGAATTTTGAAGAAATCGGGAATGAGTGGGACTGGAACGAAAAATTGTACACCGGGGTTTCAGGAATGATTCCATCAAAACTGTGACAATTTATATTGTTTCTAAAGACTTTTTTTGTTCAAAAAAGTCAATTTTTAAAACATGAACCATTTCATGACCTTTAAAAGAGTTACTGGATTTAAGCACTTTAAGTAAAAATGGATGAGTTCCTCAAAATAAAATGTATCAGTAGAACGAACGGGTTTCTTTAGTTAATAAAATAACAATGTTTTTCTATAAATTACAATTTTAGATTTATTTTATTTAAATTTAATACAAGTTTTTGAGGTAGTTTGGTACAAAATAAAGAAATATATTTATAAGTGAAATACGAAAAAAAATATAATAGATAGAAACTTATTCTAGGTATTGACCAACATTTTTCACTTTTAGATGCGATTTATTTCACATCGACAAACTTAAACTTCAACGGAATGTTTGGCTTACTAATAAGCGACATCTTGAAAACGTTTTCCGTTGGATAGTTGAACTCAACATGAAAATTGCGTATTATGCGTGCCAAACCGAGTTCCAATTCCAGATCTACAATACGTTTACCGACGCACATGCGTGGTCCAAAACCAAAAGGCAGAAAAACAAATGGATCTGTGGCCTTAAGTTGATTTGCAGGACACTTGTTTTCGTTTTTGTGCCGTAGAATCTGTGCGTATCCAACGTTCCGGCAGATACTCATTTGGTTGAGCAAAGTACTTTTCATTGTTGAGTAAAGTTAATGGAATCATAGAAACAGTTGTGCCTCTGGGCACTCTATATCCACTTAGCACACAATCTTGCTGTATTACTCTCGCACTTCCCACGAATAGTGGATACAGTCGAAGTGCTTCTTTTATGCAAGCACGCAAATAGGGCATTTGCTTCATAGATGCCTCAGTAAATTCAGAATCTTTTTCTGGTAATGAACGCAAAACTTCTGCGCGTAAATGGGCCTGTTTTTCTGGATTTTTGGCGATGCAAATCAGAATAGCGGCGAATGTGCTGCTGGTCTAATGTGAAATAATTAGAAAGAATATTGGATATAATATTATATGAATAATTACCGTATCTACGCCAGCCATTAACATATCCATTGCCATGACTGTTGCCACTTTCTTATCGATCTTGAGTAGCTTTTCAAGCACACTTTGCTCATTTTCGGACACACAATTCCACTCTTGGCCTCTGCATCTAATCGCTCGATTGCTTCGTTCACAAGGCGCGATGTAACTTGTTGTATACCGTCATAGGATCTCATTAGTTTCCTAAAATTGGGTGTAGCATAATAGCGCCAAATAGATGGTTTAGTTTCGATATCGGTCACTAAATCGAAGAAATCGTTCAAGTATTTAAAAAGTTTTGCTGCCTCGTCATTGGGCCCATCCTTGAGTAAACCTAATTGTTTATCTAATGCAACAACAGACACCGACTCCAGTGTCCAACGGTTTATGTAGTCTACAAAATTATCGGGTACTTCGAGTGTACGCGGATTACGTATATCCTTAATACTAAGTAGTATAAAGCCTTTAATAAAAAATATCAAGCAATTTACTTATCGATACTTACCAAGCTATCAATTCATGATTGACCTGTGACATCTTGTTAAAGTACAAACGTACATTTTTTGGCTGCATCAGCACCGGATTCACAATGGAACGAAATTCAGCCCAGCTTTTATTTTGGCTAAAATTTAAAATAAACACATAAGCGCATATAATATTAGCTACGTTGGTGGTGCTGCTCTCTTACGTTGACATTAGTCCTTCCACACCCTGATAAAAATCAGCGCGATGCGTACTGCGATGATAATTCAAGGTTTTACTGCCAGGTCTATTGGGCCATATACCTTCGCTTCGATAGACACGCTCAAAATCGCGTGGATTGTGCGTGGTAACTATTGGGTCCAGGCCAGGTATTGCTGGTAGTTTGTGAATATCTCCGTACTCTTTACGCATTGCCAGAATCGCCGTAGTGAGATCTATTTTCTTGAATTTACCTTGAGTTAAAAACTTAAACATCATCTTGAAAACTCTATTCGTAGGAATCTCTTCGAATGGACGTGCATCATGCCAATCTGCAGGCACTTTAGCCTCTGAAGTGATTTTAGTTGTTTCGCTGATAGCTTTGGTCTTGCTTTGTTGTCGCTGAAAATATTATTTTAGTTAGAAACATTTCTAAGCAATATTTTTTTAAACATTTTTTACTTTTGTTTGTACTAATACGCTCCATGGGTAACTTAACTCTTCAATGCGGTACCTTTGCAGAATTACAAAGGAATTTCGTTTTGGTAACATTTTTTGTAATTTTTGTTAATTTTTGGGCTTACTACAATAATGTGTTGTCCAAACTCATTGAATCGATGAATAATACTAACTGAAATAAAATATTTTTAACTGCTTTGTTTTCTTTTTCTTTTTTTGTTGTTTTTTTTTTTTTTTTTTCATATCATGTTTATATTAGCGAAATTGTATAAAGTAAATATACAAATACAAATTGATTCTACTTATACCCAGTAGGCAATTTTGAAACGAGTTGGTGCAAGCCCAGGACGACAGACAATTTGGAATTAATACTTAGCCCAAATGGAAATATGTAGAATGGGAAATCGAAAGGCGAAAACGGAGGCCTCGGTTCTTCCAAAAGATGTAACAAGAAGCGCTTTTCGGAGCACTCTTTTCCCTACTGGGTACCAAATCGATAAAAATGCAAACACGTATACACGTAGATGTCTTTCTTTTTGTTAATACATTTATCAATTTTCTACATCACTTAATTATCAGCGTAAATTAAAAAAAATTTTATAGTCTGTGTTCTTACTGCTGCAGGAGCTTTGTTGACTTAGATTTGGGTTTAAGTTAACCTTAGGTTTAGAAGTTAGCGTTTTGTTTGAATTTAGCGACTAAAAGTTAAGTTAAGTTATTGATCTATAACGTTTACACTTTTAGTCCGACTTATACAATCTTAGGCTTGTTATTCCAAAAATTTTTAATTGATTCACAAGTAGTATATCGTCGCGAAGAAGAAGCGATAGCATTTTAAATGATGTACAGGTCAAATGTTTGATACTATCCATTCCATAGATTATATGTAATAATAATAAAAAAATGTTCGCCATTTTTTGAATCTACGACCCAAATCACATATTGAATAGATCTATTAGAACCCAGAACCTTTTTGACTGTTCAATAGTGCAGGGTATCTGGTATTCGAGCTTAAACGACTTTTTTTCATGTTTTAAATTGAGAACGTTTTTATAAGAAAGCATAAATATGAAAAGCTTTAAAATGTGTGCCTAACCTGATGCTTGTTACAAATTAATTTCTTGTTTATTAATATTATTCAAAATGAGTTTGCAAAAAAAAAAAAAAAATATATATAAAATGAAAAAAGCTTCAAGCGCAAGGCCAATTCTATTTATTTTGAGTTCCGTTTAGCTTTTTAACAATTTTTTTTTGTATTTATTTATTTTTGTTTGGAGTACACCCGCCTCTTCTGTTTGTTTGTTTGCTTTAATTTAAAATTTGAGCAAAAAAATTTTGTTTTTTTTTCTAAAATGCGTATTAAATTTTATTGTTGACATTTCCATTTTGACATTTTTTATTATTATCAACGAATTCACATATATGTTTATGTTGTATATATAAATGAGTATAATTATTTAAATGATAAGAAAACTAGTTAATTATTTGATAAAAATTTTAGCGCTCATACGATTTATTTCAAATCGATAAACTTAAATTTCAATGGAATGTTTGGCACATTTAGCAATACAGTTCTGAAGGCATTCTCCGTTGAATGATTAAATTCAACTTGAAAATTGCGTATAATGCGTGCCAAACCGAGTTCCAGTTCAAGATCTACAATACGCTTACCAACGCACATGCGTGGTCCAAAACCAAAAGGCAGAAAAACAAATGGATCTGTGGCTTTAAGTTGATTGGCAGGACATTTATTTTCCGTTGTCTGCGCTGTGGTGTCTGTGCGAAGCCAACGCTCCGGCAGAAACTCATCAGCTCGAGCAAAATATTTGTCATTCTTGTATAGCGACAATGGAATCATTAAAATTGATGTTCCCTTCGGCACTTGATATCCGCTGAGGACACAATCTTGTTGTATTCTTCGCAAATTGGCTATAACAAGCGGATAGATGCGCATTGATTCTTTGATGCAAGCACGTAAATAGGGCAATTGTTTTATGGACTCCCTCAGTGAATTCGGAATTCTTTTCTGGCAACACACGCAAAATTTCTTCACGTAATTTCGCTTGCTTTTCTGGATTTTTGGCAATACAAAGCATTAAGGCTGTAAATGTACTTGTGGTCTGATAAAAAACAAGAAAAAATTAATTGAATAGAGTATTGTACATTTTTATTATTGTATATTTTATATGAATACTTACCGTATCTACGCCAGCCATTAACATATCCATTGCCATGACAGTTGCCAATTTCTTATCGATCTTGAGTAGCTTTTCAAGCACACTTTGCTCGTTTTCTGGACGCACAATTCCACTCTTGGCCTCAGCATCTAAACGCTCTATCGCTTCGTTCACAAAACCCGATGTTATTTCTTGAATACCGTCAAAGGCTGCCATAAGTTTCTTGAAAGTGGGCGTAGCATAAATGCGCCATAAGGATGGTTTTGTCTCAATCTCAACTCCCAATTCAAAGAACACATTCAAATGGTTAAATAGCTTAGTTGCTTCATCATTCGGGACGCCCTTGAGTAAACCCAACTGTTTATCTAATGCTACCGTTGAAACTGACTCCAAAGTCCAACGGTTTATGTACTCTTCAAAATTATCGGGTACTTCGAGTGTATTAGGGTCGCGTATATCTTTAATACTAATTGTAAGTGCAATAGACAATTTAATATAGACAACAATCTTAAAAATAGAAAGATGTTTTAAAACTTACCAATCTATAAATTCCCGATTGACTTGTGACATTTTTTGAAAATACAAACGCACATTTTTCGTCTGCATAAGTATAGGATTCACACTGGAACGAAAATCACTCCAGACTTTATCTTGACTAGAAAATAAAAAATATAAAACACAGAAAAATTTCAATAGATCAAATTGTCTTAAGTTTTTACGTACGTTGCTATCAGTCCCTCTACACCTTGATAAAAGTCAGCGCGATGCTTACTTCGATGATAGTTCAACGCATTGCTGCCTGGTCTGTTAGGCCAAATACCTTCGCTTCGAAAGACACGCTCAAAATCGCGTGGATTGTGTGTCGTAACCATTGCTTCCTGTCCAGGCATATCTGGTAGTTTGTGAATATCTCCGTGTTCCTCACGCATTTCCAGAATCACTTTAGTCATATCCTTATTGTGGAATTTGCCACCAGGAAGATACTTAAATATCAGTTTCAAAACATTATCCGAGGGAATCTCCTCGAATGGACGTGCATTATGCCAATCTGCAGGCTCATTTCTCTCTGAAGTAACGCTGGCAGCTGCATGAGTTTGTTGTTGTCGCTGCATGGAAATGCGTAAATAATTTTTATTTGGATAAATTAATTAAAATTACTCACACTTTTTTGCGTTAATACAGCCAGCTTATTATTCAACAGTCCAACGCTGCTCCTTTCAAGTTTTAAAAACCTATTTCGTACTTGTATCATATTTTCTATCTTTCGGATGCGGTCAGGTATTCAAATAAATGATCCGTTCACTCTCACGAATCGAATAGAAATGTGTTTGAACAGAAACTACTTTGCGCTGTTTCGAATTATTTTAAATTGCGAGAGCTTTTCTCTTTTGAGCTTTGTCTAGTCGGTATTTGTATGCTCTTCTATTAAAAAAGTTTCGTGGTACCAAGTAAAAATATTGTATAAATTAATAATATGTACTCACCGGCACACTGCTTCGTACGACGACGTACTCCTCAAAATATTAATGATGAACGAGATCATCAAAACTCTCGCGAATTGGGATAGTTAAAACATCTCTCAACAAAATATCTGTGATAAGCTTCACAGCATCAGCTTGAGGTTTCGCTAGTTATATATGAATATGCTGTCTATTAATTAATTTGTTTAACGAGATAAATTGATAACAAAATTCTGAAAAAGCAAGTTTTTTTGTTGATTCGGTTCGACTAGCTTATTAAAAATTTATTGTATTTGTTAAGAAGTGGATCTTCTTTGTTCTAAATCATTTTTAATCTAATCTATTCGATTTTTGTACATATGTAAATCTTAAAAATAAATATCGTATCTGTTTGACGACCTGTTATAGTAAACAAAGAAAACAATTCAGTACTACATATCTTATCACAATATATTTATACATGCATGTCTACCTAATTACAAATGAAATATAATTTTTATTGTGCTGGTCAGCCCTCCAATATTGAGTGAAAAAAAGAAAATAATATAATAATATATATATTTATAATATATTTATTTTTATTTATTTTTGTGTTTTTTTTAGAATTAAGGTGAGCAACAAGATGGGATTTTGGAAAATTTAGACCCGGTACCTAATGGGGGCCTTGAAAACGGAAAAGCCATATCTTTGGAGTGATTAGACGTAGAGACTTGAAACCGGTCTCATTTAAAAGATAGTTAAAAAACATTTTTGGCGTTCAAGGTGTTCAAGGGATTTCCGAAATTTGGACCTGGGACCCATATGTGGACTCAATATAGATTTTTTGACCATTTTTTTATTACAGGTGAGCACTTAGACGGGATTTTAGAAAATTTTGACCCGGAGCCTAATGGGAGCCTTGAAAAAAGGTCATACATGTGAATTGAATAGACGTAGAGACTTGAAACTGGGCGCATTTGAATGATGGGTATTTGAATGTTTAGGCGATTTCCAATATTTCAACCCAAATGTTTTTGATTAATTTAAAAATTTATATTATCCACTTTTTTTGCTTCTATTTAGCCACTAAATAGAAGCAAAAAAAAAAAAAAAAAAATTACATAAATATAACTCATCGTTGTATGGGGGTTGTATGGGTGGTCCCAAATGTTTTTTAAAAGCTGTTTGAAAAGTAGAAGTAATGCAATACATAAATGCTGAAATTGGTGACGGAGTGGTTGGCGCAGTTTTGTTACAAAGTGTTGCAAACATTTATAAATTGCTGTAAATGTTTGCAAGTTTAGAGTTTTTAATATTTTTGGTATTTTTTAAATTTTTTAAAGTTTTGCTAATATTTGAAATGTTTTGAATTTTTTTAAATTATTGTAAGTAATAAAAATGTTTGCAAAATTTTTAAAACTTGTGAATATTTTTAATTTAAAAATTTTTTTTTTTTTAATTTTAAAATTTTTTCAAACTTAAAAAATTATTTAAATTTTTATACCTGTTACACTAGTGTAAACAGGTATATTCAGTTTGTCCGGAAAGTTTGTAACGCATTAAAGGAGGCATCGTAGACCCTATAAAGTATATATATTCTTGATCACCTCGACGAGACGAATCGATTTAGCCATGTCCGTCTGTCTGTCCGTCTGTCTGTCCGTCCGTCTGTCCGTCTGTCTGTGTGTTGCTGCGCGATTTATTCGCTCAGTTTTAAAGATATTGGGCTGAAATTTTAAACTTAAGCTTTTCTAGGTCCTGTGTAGTTTCTATGTTAAAATCAATGTGCCACGCCCACTTTTAGGTATAGCTCCCATAAAAAGTACAACATTTTTTGAAGTTCTTATATGAAAAAAATGTATTTATAAAGCGAATGGCTTCAAATATGGTTAAAATGTTTCTTATACCATGCCAAATCTTCAGTTTAAAATTGGTCCAAATCGGACCGCATTCCAATTTTTTAGATTATTTTTTTTTTTTTAAAAATAAAATAAAACAAAACCGAAGTTAACTTTTTTCTTGTTTTATTTAAATAAAATAAACATCACAGAATAAGTTTAATTTTTTAAATTATGGCGGTTTTTTGTTGTTCTACTTGGTAGCACTGTCCGTATTCACCGATAACAGACCGATTCTTTTATCGAGGGTCGATTTTTTACTGATTTGGCGCGCAATTTGAAATGGCAAATTTCTAACAGACACAACTAAAAAAATCACTCCAATTTAAGAACAAATAAAATGATTTCTAACTCGTCAACTATTGCACTGTTCAAGAGATTTATTCGCAGATTCATCACTGATGCCAACTAAAAATGAAAAACAATTTTTTTTTTCACATTTTATGGGTTTTATTTATTGCATTCAGAGACCAGTTTTTTTCTTTATATTACATTGGTTAGTTTCTGTTCTCTGATTGCACTTTAAATACATTAATTTCGCTCAAAGACATTTAAATGATATGATATACAAACGTACATACAATATATAGATATAATTTTAATTAAATTTATAATAAATTTACATAAAACGTAATACTAGAATATTTTTTTTTTTAATTATTTAGTTATTGGCTTGATTTCTTTTATCGTGCTGAATTTATAGTTCTACGCTTTTAAATTTGTAAATATATCTCAAGCCCTGAAACCAATATTACTGTTTTTTTGTTTTACATTATTATTTTTTTTTTATATAATATAATGCACATCTTTGTTTTTTTGTTTCTTTTTGGAAATTACATACAAATATATGTTATGTATTTTTATATACATATTTATGTTAGTATTGTACATTTAGTTTGCTTAATTAGTTTATAATTCATTCTGTTGTTGGTTTCGGATTGAAAGATTTTCACAAATATTTTTTCTTGCACATCTTTAGTTTTAAGCTTAAATTTAAACAATTTGACTAGTTGAATTTTCTTTACACAATTTTTGCTTGTATTTTTTTTTTTTAATTTTTAGCAGGTTTTGTTTTAATCCTTTATTCTTTGCAATTTTTTGCACGTCTAATTAGAATTTTATCTTGATAATTTGGTTACGAACTAATTAACATAATTATTTTTTTTTTCATATTTAAACTTAAGCGTAAATAAATTTATGTATGCTAAATAATTTTTCATATACAAAAATAAAAATCATTAAAAACAAATTATTGCAATTAACGTGTGATTTTTCAAGGGATAATTTTTGAGTATTTTTTAAAATCTTTTTTTTTTTTTTTTAAGTTAAATGTCGAAAAATAATAATACATTAAAATAATATTAATAAAAAAAAACTATTTACAAAAAACTAAATCCATCTAGAAATTTTTTCCAATATTTTTTAGTTTCATTTTTTTTGTTGTTCATTTTTTTTGTTATTTTTTTTAGATACTTTAAAAATATAAAGTTTTACCAAATGCCATAAATTTTTGCGACATTTAAACCATTCAAAACACCTTAAAATATTTATATAAAGACAATCTCAGGTTTGATTTGTAGTGGGGCATTCACAACGATAAACAAAAAAAGTGAAAATTGTGATGTTTATTAAGAGAGACGGTATGTATCTTTGCTTGTGATGCTTTTTAGACTTTGCTCTCCGGTCCCTCTGAGACATATTTAAAAGCTTGTCGTATTTTGGCCAAATGATGCGCGCTTATGTGTCCGTAAATTTTGTTATACCATTCTGGCGTTTTACCCTAAAATTATTAATACAAAATTTTATTAAACTTTAAAATTTCAAAGCGAAAATGTCCAACTCACTTAATATCGACTCGCGCCAGATGCATAACACGCGAACGTCCGCTGCCGCAGGGTTCTATAAAGTAACGCGATGCCAGCACCACGCCACGTACTGCGCCAAACATGGGTTTCGCCTTTGCATGATCGATTGAAGTCTCAACAATGACACAAGCGCCGCGTGGCAAATCTGTTTGCCATGATCTTTACAATAGAAATTGTTCCCCATATAAGAATATATTATTCGAAATTTATGTTATGTAAATTTAAACTTACCGCAGCACACAGAAGTCTGTTGTCAGTTGTCCATCGATTGCGTATTGATAGATTTCAGTGCGTTCATCTAATACTTTCACTGTTTGACACTGTAAGAGATTCGCGTCCCAAGATGCACGTTGCTTGGTTATATACTCCAGCACTTCACGCGGTGGACCCTCAATTTCTGTAACACAACGCCACAAACGTAGTGGATGACCATCGCCAACTTTTTTATAGGCTATATCAATGTTGGGTTCCGATTGCGGGTACACTGAACCAGCCACGAGTTCTACAGTGAATAAAGTGAATATTTAATAAAAGAGCACTCGTATAAATCTAAACACTTACTTTTCTCGGCCCTCCTTAACAGTGGCGCTAGTGCATTCGTATAGATAGCCGCGCCAATTGTGAAACTGCATGCCTTCGCCTAAAGCCTCTAAAGGCACCGGCTTCGACTCCTCCATAAATCCAAAATTGCATTTATTCAGTTTTTCCTTCGACGCGGTATAAATTTGTTGGTAATTGTCAATCATAAATGACAGACACTCATGCGAAGCTTTTGCTTCTGCAAGCTCCTTTATGTCTGGTATGCCAGAACCTTTGCCGGCTTTGCGTCGCGGTGAAGCTGATACTGAAGCGGAACCCGTTGAAATTGACGAATGGAATATCGATTGCGCCAAACAGACACCCAAATTGTTGCTAGTCATTTGATTATGTTGTGCATTGGCAGCAACAATTGTCAGGAATTCGAGCAGCACATAGAGTATCTCACGATTTTCATCGGGCAGCAATAAAACAGCGCACTGAATTGCATCAATGCGCACCTCAGCGGGCAAATCTGCAAAAAGATGAGATGACAATTGCTTTAATAAATCCAAAAATTTATTTGGATATGATTAATACTTACGTTGAAAAATTGCAACAAACGTCTCGGACATCTTTGTGGTCAAGAGTGATTCCGGTAATTCTCGGAAATATTGTTTCAGCATATCTGCCACATCGTAAGCCTGCTGTGTATCGAAAACATCCATGCACTCTTGCGTTGTCTCGGTGCACTCAATCATTTCGCGTAACTTTGTTATGCGTGACTTGCCGCCGCTCTTGCGGAATACACCCACCTGATCCAAAGCATTTAGCTGCAACCAACGGAAGGCAGCACGCACTGCCACCGGCAAACTCTGACCGCTGCGTTGCAGTATTAACTGCAAAGGCACACCGAATACTTTTTTATCCTTATAATCAGGCATTTTGATTTTCTTTATAAACTTGGGTAGCTCCCAATTCCAACCGGAACGATGCGTTGGACAATAGCGTTCCATGTGTCCGGTAAGCGTGACCAGCGCCAGTTTGCGTATAATCTGTAGTTGACCCGCGGACATAGCAGCAAATGGTATGCCTGCGTCCTGCGCATGTGGATCAATTTTCTGCGAGAAACATTTACGGAATATCATGTGCGGACGTTCTTCCATTTGAAAACTGTGCCAGCGTACCACGGGTGTGCTGCTGCGATGCGAATATTGAAACAGTTTAGACATTTTTTTCAAGTAAAGTAAAAAAAGCCTACTAAGTTTGTTTAATTTACTTACCGCTTTGTCGGTTCGGCATCTGTTTCGGTTTTGTGCTCCTTGCGTGTTGTCGAACGCGAACGGAAACTGGACGAACGGAAACCATCACGTTTCTTTGGATCCTTGCCCAAATTCAGTGAACCGCCACGCGTTAATTTTTTGATCTTTACTTCGGTTGTATTCGAGTTGGCATCTTTAATCAGCAGCTTACGTCCATGATGGCATTCCGAGTCCGAGTGTGTACCGATATCATCAACTTTGCCAGTACGCTGCAAAAAACGACGCGCCTTCGAAGGCGTCTTGCGGAACGACAATTTACTGCTGCCTTGCACCCCTGTCGACGATTCCTGACTGTCGCTGTAGTACGAAGACGAATCATCTGATTTGCCTTCCCGCAGATGTGGCATTGGACTCGAAAAGAAATGCAGTGGGCTGGTGCGCATCGAACGTGGCGTTGTGGGCGTACGCTTCGGACTGGAACGATTTGGACTAAGGAAATTCTCGCTATGCGATGGCACCTTCAGTTCATTACCGAAAAACGGACCCTTTGGGAATGTATGCATTGGACTAACCGCTGATGGTGATGGTGGCGTTGAGTAGACTGCATCTGGTTTACGCATGCTGCTACGTTGACCCAGCTGTGTGAGATCAAGCATTTGTGGACCGCTTATGACGACACCTTCACGATTTTGACGTTTTCGTCGGCGCGATTTTATCGACTCAACACGTCGCAGGAATGCTTTAGCACCATCCTTAAAACGTTCGCTGCCTGTGCGACGTAAACGTACACCACTACTATCTGCCGATTCATTGAGTGAGGTATCGGTGGCATCACCTTTACTACAGGCGCCAGCAACATTGGCAGCGCCAGGAATCATTAGCGTAATACCTGAGCCGGAGATATCATATGAATCATCTTCGAAACGATCGGGACTAGACTCTTTCGAAGAGCTCTCCGTCTTTTCGACATTTAATTTACCAGGCGGCGGTAGCTCAAGACCCATTTCGCCGATGCGTGACCAGCGACGTATATGCGGTTGGAATGTCCAGTTTTCGCTTAGCGCAAAATTTTCATCATCTGAATCCTCTTTTTGCTGTTTAGAGTGAAAAGCAAAGAGATTTAAAAATTAAAATATATTAAATAATTTTTGTAAAAATTGGATTTTAATTGTTCAAAGGGTCTTTTTGTTACCTGCGGCGTTTGTGGTTTATGCGATTGATCCAGTCGCATATTGGCGCAACGATTCAGTATGCACAGGCGTCGATAGAGCGATTGCAATTGATCATTTTCAAGATTTGTATGATCTTTGGCTACATTGGTCACTTCAATTGGAAATTGATGGTCTGCAAGTGTAAAGATAAAAAAAAATAAAATAAAAGCTGCTACAAGGAAATTTTTTTTAAATAATTTACTCTTCGATTTTGCATTTAATTCAAGCAAACTATTCATGCCAACGAGAAATATTAAAAACTTTAATCCTTTTGTTTTAATTATTTTTCAATTAAAAATATTTTAAACAAAAAAAATGTCGTCCGTTCGTTTCGACAGCGCGAGAATTTCTAACTGAAAAATGAAAAAAACATGGAAAAATCTTTGCAAAACCAGAAATCACAGCGACAACGACAAACAAGCAAATCCAAACGCGCCCATTATAAAGCAATAAAAACAAATAAGAAATTAATATGTACAGCGTACACAAACGAGACGAAGCCAATGGAAAGGAAACATTGTATCTCACGGATACTAATAAAAAAAAATTAAATAAAATTAATTTTTGCAGATTTTCACACAAAATTTTGCGCGGATTTTGCAATTTGCATGTAGGTAATCAAGTTCTTGACGTAGACGTAGACAACATTTGTAACAGACGCCTCAAAGTCCAACACATTAACAACTACCGATACAGATACAGATGCACAGATACATAGATACAGATACATACGCTCACAAACTTTTGTAGGATTTGCTATTGCTGCTGCTGCATTTGAAGGAAAGAAGGCTACATCGCATTGGTCAGCAAGCAAAGAAATGCAGTGGGAAATGCAATCAACAAAATATATTGTAAAAAAAAATATATACATATGTAAAGATACATATTTGTATACATCTAAAAGTATCTAGATACAATTATATTTCAGCTTATTACAAGATTATTGAACTTTGTTTAGCCCACCAAAATTGATCGAGTGAGCACTTACAATACGAATTTATTTTGTTTTGTTTAGTGAGAAACTTTTAAAATGTTTAAAAGAATTTGTTTATATTAAAAAGTTTTTTTTTTTTTTTTTTTGATTGTAAAACAACTTAAATCTTTATTTGGAATGCATTCTGATAGCATTAAAATAAACAATTTTAAATTAGGCATGCAGCGTTTGAACTAATTAGAAAAAAAAAAAAAATTGAGTTGGAAAAAAAAATGCAGCAACATTTTTTTTTTTTTGTGTTTAAAGATTGCGGAAAATTTTTAGTAACAAGTCTAGCGCCGCCAGGCAGCCAGTCAGTCAGCCAGTAAGGTACACAACTACAAAAGTATTTATAGGAAGGCTGTGGGCAAACTGGCTGACTTGACTGCCGGTTTTGGCTTCGGATTTTGGAAGTTGGAGTAGCGAAGTCATTAACACATCGCATAGTCCAATAATTGTAAGCGCCACTTTACAACAAATTTGTTTGCAATAAACTTGATTAATTTTGAATTTTTTTTAAAAAGAATTTAAGCCAAATATGGTTTTGATTAAGCCAATTTAATAATGCTGCGCCCATTTCAAAAGTTTAAGCAAATAAATTATTATAACCATGAACAAAAAGGCAAAGATTTTTTTTGTGGTAAGTCAGCAAAATTAAGTTTGTGCCTCCTTCTTTCAGCAAAAAACTATACGAAACACCTACGGCACTCAATAACGAAATTTGTTGCAGCATCTCTTTTGATTCTGGTTTACAAGAAACTCATTAAAATACGCATTTATCATTTTGGCGTAGTGCAGCAGACAGACAGACAGACAGACGGACAGACGGACAGACGGACAAGACGAGCAGCCAAACGCACAAGTTTATTGTATTGGATTATTTTTGTGATACAAGAATTTGCCATAACCAAAAAAAAAAAAAAAAAAAAAAAAATTTGCCTTGCCTGTTGCGCTTTTGAAGAATTTATGCTGCGTCAAGGTCGACTTGTCGACTTGTATCCCAAAAATTACAGTCTCAGTTTCAGATTCACTTTTTTTTTTTTTTTTTTTTGGTGTCTTCTTCACGGCTGCATAATTCAAATGCTCGGCAAACGATTTTTTTTTAATCTCTGCACGCATTTAAATTTTTTTTTGGTTAGTTTTCTGTATCGACTTAGGACAGACGGACGGTGAACAAATGGATAAAGATTTCCTTTGGCGCACCGCACGTAATCAATCTGTGCAGCCCTCAAGCGTAAAATGCAAAGCGACAGTCAAAAAAAAAAAAAAAAAAAAAAAACAAAATTATGAAACGAGCAAAAGATTGTTTGGAAGATATTTTGGCTGCTCGTGGAATTTCTTTTGCTGTGACAAACACAAAAAAATATATAATTTTTTGTTGTTTCCGCAGTCTTATTTGAATTATGTATTTTATTTTTTTTTTTGTGTTTTTTTAGTTGACACACCCATTTCTTTTGTATCGAAATCGTATAAATTTGCAGATTTTTTTACTTGGTTTGAATTTATTTTATGCTTGAGTTAAGCTGTGCGGTGCATTGGCCTTTGAGCGATTTAGTAATACAAAGTTTTTTTTAAGTAAACTCAAAGAGTTCTTGAGCATAGCTCTTAGCTTTGAAAATTTGATACAATTCAATATTTATCAATTTAAAAAATAATATTATACAGGAAGCTACGCTTTAATGGGAATTGGCTCAGTTAAAAAAAGATAAATAATAAACTTTGGTCTATGCGATATAGTCCAGCATAAATAGAATCTATAGAAATCCAAATTAATGTTCAAAATCAATCTGAAGAATATGCAGATTAAAAATCTTCTAAGAATACTTTGACAAAATGTTGCATCGTTGAGTCCCAAATTGATGTACAGAATCAGTTCAGCATTTTTACCAAAATAGTATTTCTCTTACAAGGAACAGTACGGAGCTAATTCGAATGAATCAAGGATTTTCTTTTAAAATATGCAAAAATATTAGACAGGTTGTTTTTGTTTCATGCAAAGGCTTTTATTTAAGGATCAAAATTACGCCATAAGTATTAAACTTTGAGCTGGGTATGTAGGGTGGGATGGTCCAAAAAATTGTTTTTTTTTTCGAAAATTTTTTTTTTAGATAAATTTTGCCAATTGTTCCTAGAATACCCTTCTTTTAATTCTCTCTTTAGAGTTAACTACTTAAGAGCTGGTTTCCACACTTAAATTTGAGCGTTTGCACATATCAAAAAATAAGTATGTAATATTTTTCCGGATTTTAAATAAAAAACATTGACTCACTCGAATCTGTAAGTTCAATTTCCGTAGTGTTTCTTGTTAGAGCTATTTTTTTTCCGAACCACTCTTTAAATTTTTCAACTTATGTACTAAAAGGCTACAGGCGTATCAATAAACTGTTCCAAAGTGCTTTATTTTTTTTTTTTTTTTTTCTTTTTGCTAAAATTTATTTTCAAATTTCGATTTTTAAAATAAAGGTGGTCCGCATAAATTTCTTTAAAATATTTCGTTTACTTTAAACACGCATTGTCCTTTACCCTTTTATTATCGATTGGAGTTGTTTTTTTTTTCTTTCTTTTTTTTAATTTTATCTTTAATTTTTTTTTATTTGGGTTTAAGCTTAGCCAACCAAAAAAATTCTTTTAATTCCATTTCAACAACATTAACAGGCATAATAGGCAGCAGGCGGTCACAGTCTGGTGAGCGATCGTCGTCGGGTCTTTGAACGTGCAAAAAAAATATTTCTCACAAATCGACGAATTTTTAGAAGCGCGTGCGCAGGCGCACATGCCACATAAGGGCAACGAAGGCGAAGGTGTTTCATGAAGCAAAAACCAAAAAACAAGGAAACAGAAAGACAAGAAACACAGCGAAAAATAAGAATATTTATGTACAAAAGTTTGTACGTGTCTGTATAAACATCAAAAAGCTTTCGTTTTCGCACGAATTCGCTTTCAAGCAATGCCAAAATAAGGCGTTGAGAAAAAAAAGGATGCTGTGTTGCTCTCATTTTTTTTTTTTTTTAATTGTTATTTTTTTTTTTTTGGCGTGAAGTGGATATCAAATTTTCTTAAGCGCACCTTTTTTTCATCTTCTTCTTAGCCATATAAACTGTGATATCTGATGCCTGGTTTAGGTAATACCTTAGCCAGTTTTATTTGAGTTCATTCAACTTTATTTGCTTGTTATGCGCATTTTGCCAAAAATAAAATAAAGTACAATTTAGGTTTTGCATTTAATATAATAAAAATAGTTTTTTTTTCTTCATTTTTGTGTGTCAATGCGCAGCGCGTGATTTTGCCACCCGCTCGATTGTGTAATTGGAACACGAAAAATGGAGCAATTTGTAACTGATACACAAAATGCTGACGCAAATATTAAGTAGAAATTTTGTTGGTTGCCTAAGGCAATGCGCTCTTGTTTTTGCAAAGAAAATATTTGATGTGCTACATAAATGCCATAACAAACCATACCATAAATCGTAAACACAGATACACACAGACACATACAGATGCAGCATCATGATGCTCTATAATTTTGAGTTATTATATTTTATTTATTTTACATATCCTTATTTTGTGACGTATGTAGCTGCTGCTGCTTTTAGCGAGTTAAAAGTGAAAGTTCAACATTGACAAGCGTCATTTAATAAAATTAATAAAAATTGAAAAGTGAAAAGTTTCGAGTAAAATGAAGATAAAACTTTTAACTTAAGTTGTCACCTAAGTTTTGTACACTTTTAAAAACTAAAAAAAAAAAAAAAAAAAGTAGTTGACTAGGAATGACGCAAAAGGTAAAAATCATATAACCATTCTATTGTTCGATACTTGTTCAAATCGAGTATCGATATTTTAAGCTCGATACTAATATTTGCTTCGATAATCGATACATTTTTTATGAATATCGATATTTATTATATACATTTCTGCTGTATATATGTTACTTTATAATACAACAACAATTTAAACAAGAAAGAACGCTGAATTCGAGTATGTTCGACTGCAAGATACTCTGTACTCCATCTTTATTTACCTTAAGTTAAGTCCTGTCTTTGTAATAAGCCTTATTGTATTGAATTTTCAAACAAAAACTTAAAAAATGGGATAAAATTGTATGGGGGCAATACCTAAAATTTTGTTGTTGTGATATTTCATTGGGACTATAATAGGCGTAATTTATACCGAATTTAGTCTTCCTAGAATAAGAAACAATGACATTTTTATGCAAAAACACAAAATTTTGGGTTAGATTTGTATGGGGCATACTCCTTAAAATGGGGTTAGAGAAAAACCGTTTGTAATTGTACACTTGACGGCTTAGGAGCGACAAAGTTTTAAATATGGTGACCCTATCTCTTATAGACTCCGCGATAATCTTTCTTATACGGTAGACAGCAGGACAGGCAGACGGACAGACAGACATAGCTAGTTTGACTCAACTTTCAATGCTGAGCAAGAAAATATACTTTATAGGGTTTATCTTGCCTCCTTCTGTCTGTTACATATATTCGCACAAACTTAATATACCCTTTTACGCTTTGGGTACAGGGCATAAAAACAGTAAAACACAACAGTTATGTAGCTGTTTAGCTGTCAGACGAACAGACAGACAGACAGACAGTAAGATGGACACACGGATCATGGTATATAGTTCATCATTTCAATCAAAAAACACATTCATGCAGTTAAGTTTAGTTATCCAAGAGCGTGAATATGTGAATATTTGCGTCATGCAATTCAGATGCTTCTTCATTTATTATTGTTGTTGTTGTTGTTGCTTGTGATGACGTTGTGGTTTTTTTTTTGTTGCATGTGAAACCATCAATTACGCGTATTGCAGACGTTTAAAAAATCGTTACGTGCAACTCTTACATATAACATCATCGCAGCAACAGCAACACACCTTTTTCTTCATCAAACTCAGCACTTTTTGCTGCTCTTAACTTTTGACACTCACTGCCCACCATAATATTTTGTTTAACAAATAAACGCAAGGTAAAGGCAACATCTTAACACACAACTCAGATCGCTTTTAAAGTATATAAAAAGTGAAATGAAAAACAAAAAAAAAAAAAAAAAAAGGATTATCAAACAGGAAGCAAAAAATGACCTGACCCTCTATATAAGTAGATGGATGCTATGAGACTGTATATTTAAAAAAAGGTAAAAAAATGATTACTTACCTTCATACATTTGTGCATATTGTGGAAATCCAGCAGCGCGTAACCATTTGCAGGCCTCAACAGCTTCGATTTCTGCGAAAAACCAAAAAAAAAAGAGATGAATTAATAAAATTTTCGGGCAACATACAAAAAATATTACGTATACGCAGCAGCAGCGTATGCGGCTAATTGCCTTTAAGCGCGCACAACACTATAAAATAATTAAATTGTTCGTTATGCCTGCCTGCCTGAATGATCGAATACTGTTCTGTTCAGCCACTTGAATCCTTGCTGACAGCCATCGCAAATTAAATTTGCTTAAAATCCAATTTAAATGTAAAACTTATTTCACATTTTTGATTTTTTTTTTTTTTGTAAATATTTTCGCTGATTTTTGATATTTGAAAGCGAAAAATGCAGAAAGCCTGTTGTATATTTTTTTTTTTTTTGGGGCAGTCTTCAACTTTTGAAATCTGTTTAAATGAAATATGTCAAGAGTTGTCAAATCGCTGTGAATTTGTTGAAGTGCATGTAAAATTAAAACAAGTGTGTTTGTTTTTGTATCTTTTTTGTAACTTTTTTTTTGTATCTTCTTCTGCTAACGAAAGTAAAAGTTTAGCTGTATGCATCTATTTTATGAACATGTTTTAATAAAATTCAAGTTCAAATTATGCCCAAAAAAATAAAACTTGACAGACATTTGTTAGCATTCATAATGCTTATTCGATTTGCATTTTTTTTTTTTTTTTGGTTAAAAGAAAAAGTCATTGAACTGCAAAATTCTCAATGAAACGCTTCAATGCAAATTATTGTATTAGAATAATCAACGCCACATGCTGATTATCCTTTTTCAATGAATCTTTGAAAAATGGAAATGTCTATAAGTAAAAAAAAGTGTATATCAAAGCGTTTGAAAATATTGTAATATTTGTTATAAATGAAGCAAATAAGCAAACGCATTTAGATACAAATTTTTGTTTGAATTGTTTTCATTCAACTTGCGTCAGTTTCGCTACGCTTGAATGCTAAATATGCGTATATAAGCCTATACAAATCCTTTAAATGAATTGGCATTTAATTTCCCCAGCAGCTATTTTTGTAAAATGACAAAGATTTTTCGTAGAAGAAAAAAAGCGAAAGGAAAAACTAAGCTATCTATCCTTTGAGCTGCATGACTTGAAGCATGACTTGACATTCAAAATGGTAATTTTGTTATATTTTTTTCTTTTTCCTTTTTGGCAATATGTAATATCTTATTTTTCTGTGTACCCTATAAAAGGTTTATGATTTTGTTAAAATACAAATATTCTTATGTATTTGTATCTTTTTAAGCAAATATTTTGCTATCTTCAGATACATTTTAAAATCGGATACTGTTCTTGCTGCATTATACAATCGCCCATATCCAAGTAGCGTATATAAGCGCTTGTATAAACTTGCGTATATTTTCAGTACTCAAAACTCAAAGAACCCAAATAAAAAAAAAAAAAAAAGCAAAATAAAATCAATTTAGCAGCGCGTTCTAAACTTTCTTGTTTTATTTATTTTTTTTTCTTTTTACAACATTTTTACTGCAGGGATTTTCTATCGATTTTTAATCAGTGATTACACACAGCCTCGCGCAATATAGTCTAACTTGTGGCAACATCAAGCACATGGTTTGTTTCCTTACAGACAGACGGACAGACGCGCAGATAGCTTGTTGCTATAAGTCGAATGACAAAAACAACAACAACAACAAGAACATGACAACAGTTTCCGGCTGAGCGCTGAGCGCTTTTCAGTTTTGAGTTTATGAGAATTATTATTGAATTATGCAAGCGATTAACTTGGAAAATATTTTGAGGCAGTCAGTCAGGCGGCAGACAGTTTTGTTCTAGCATATTCTCTGCTGTTATGAATTATTTAAAGGTGTGGAAATTGGTTTCTATTTTTAAGCTTAATAAATAAATTTAAAAAAAAAATTCAACTTTAGTAAAATTGTCCTTTTTTCGTTTTAAGGCATCATTTGAGTGTAATTACGCTGCTGACATAATTGATTATTACAAAAAGAGTATCAAAAGTTATAAAATAAAAAAAAAAAAAAAGCAACACCTGTAAAATATGTCGCCTTATTTATTATTTATGTACAATAAAAGTAAATATGTATTTCTTTTTTTTCGCAATTTTTGTTAAATTAATTGTTGACATTTTGTTTCGTTTACTTTGCACATAAATAACTTTGGCAGCTGCCAACGCAAAAGTAATAAAGGATATTTTTATAATGCTGACATATGTACGCGCCTCACGCCTTACGCCTAACGCCAACTCACCTTTTGTCTGTGAGCTAAGTTAATAATGAATGGTCTTGTTGACTTTATTTCGCAAACATAAACTCATTAAAAATGAGTGGACACACGGAAAATTTTGTTTAGAAAAAAATTGCGCATACGCCGCATTGACCGCACACAAAAAAAAGCTTTTAGTATTTAATGACAAAGAGCAGAGCACAACAAAGCAGCGGCAATGGAAAATTATAAAGCTTATTGCAGGTGGTAGCTCAATTTTCAAGCTGGTTGCTTTGTTAAAGCTAAACCCGCTGCGCTGCGTTGCGTTGTTTAAAAACTTCTAAAGTGCAAAAATGTCCTTTTTCCTTGTCGTCGTCGTCGTCATCGTCATCGTTTAACTCAAGAACTAATTAAGAGTAAAACATAATCCAATAAACTAAGCTAAGCTTGAACTTTAATCAGAACACTTGTCAATTTACAACAAAATTTTATAAGTAAGTTTTACACGAGGGCAGTTTAAAATGTAATTAAGCCTAATGCAAGATGTCGTTGTTATATTAAAAAGAAATTTATTCTACAAAACTTTTCTTATATTTGCTCATATTTCTCTTATGTTCTATAATCCACTTACAGAAACGTGCATTTTAAAGTTAAAATAAAAAAACAAAATGGGAACAAGATTTACATAAACCTGTGCAGCATTTTTTTATTAAAATACATCTACTCTTCATTCCTTTAAATTATCCTTGCTTGTGTTGCGTGGTACAATCAGTGCTTTGTGTTCATTGCGTTGTCATTGCGACTTAATGAATTCCGCGTTAAACTGTATTTTATTGGAAAATTGTCAAGTTATGCGCGTTAAACCTTGCAGTACAACAAGTAGATTCACTGAACTACATAAATACAACACAGCCCCTCTCATGTTTGCCACGCCTATTCGAAAATCAGTAAAGGTTCGAATATTTTTTTTTTTGTCAGGTTTAATGTTTCAAGCGACATTTTTATGACACGTGTAGTGCAAGGGATTATGCTATCTCTTTCATTCTAATGAAGATGATAAAAATAAAAAATGGTAATATTGAACGAAATGTTTGGTAATGAAAGATGGATCAAAAAACCTAAATTAGACGGTCGATACGTATTCAGCGGCTCAAAAAACATGATGCAATTTTAGCAGGTGTAGTATTCCGCTACTGTCTCTTTCTAATTTGCTAATAAATTTTGTTGAGTATGCATAAATATGTTTGGTGAATTTTTATAATTTCAACTAATAAATTTAAATTTTTCTGCTTCCTGAGTACAAAGAATATTATGTTTACCATCTTAAATTTTAAAAAATTGCATCACACATTGTTTTTGAAAATAGTTGCATTTATCTAAAATTAAAGCGGAAGTTTTTATGTTAAATACAATTTGAAGGTTACTCCCGTTTAGTGAGAATTGTTATGCTTCAATTTATTTGTAGCTTAGTGTAACTTAATTAAATTTCCAATTAAAATTTGGTGTCAAGTTCTTAGTATTCTGCTCAAGTTTTTTGCACTTTGTTTTATATGCGCATTTGGCATTTAAATAGACAAGTTGCCAGGCAGGCAGGCAGGTGTATGTATGAAAGTATTAGTTTAAAAATGTGCTGCTTTTTTTTTCCTAGTAACTAAGGAGCTGAATCGACGAAAAGTGTAAAAAATAGAAATGATTGTGAGTTGAGTCCTTAACATACTTTGATTGCAAGTTAAAATACTTTTGTTTTTACAATTAAGAGGAAAGCAAAAAAAAAAAAAAAGTTAAGAGAACTAGCACATTTGACAATACAAAGAAATGTGTGTGTGTGTGTGTGTGTTTGTGCAAATGACAAAGCACAGATAATTACAATATAGTATTACACATACACATATACAAATATACAATACAATATTGTATATGGTAAATGTATTCATAAAACATATGTACCAGATAACATAGTATGTGTATGTATGCCAATGCCTAAACAAAAATGTTCAACTTTGTAATTTCATTTGAATTGAACCTCATTTGTTGTTGTTGTTGTTGTTGCCATGTAGTAATGCTGCATCTGATGCTTCTGCTTCTGCTTCCACTGTGCTACTTTCACATGAGAATGCCTTGTCATTGTTGTTCTTCATATTTATGCTTTTTGTTGAACGACACACATAAATATTTTAAACAGAAATCTGTTCTTGTACAATACAACACGTCGTATGAATAACTTTTTTTTTTTTTTAATAAATAAATTTATACCAAATTTTTGGAGCAAAAGTAGAAGTTTGAAAAACAAAGCAACAGATTTACTGCTGCTGTTGTCATTCTTCAAATGTGTACGACTTTTGTCTCTGTAGTTATACTATATAAAGTATCTCAAGTAACTCTCTGAGTGTCTGTGTTTTGCTTTGTTTTACGCACTCAATGTGGTTTTATGGTTTACAATTTCGGTAAAATTTAAGTTAATTAATTTTAAGCTTTTCTGGAATTACAACAATTATAATTTGGCTTAATTTGATGCCTAATAAAACCAAGCAAAAGGAAAAATGCCAGCAATATTAGTTAACAGCTTTTAATTAGCTTTAAAAAAAGCTAAATTCTTATATCAAACTACAGAGTCACGTAGCAGCGTAGTTACTCGTTTTCTTAGACTTCTGCTTAAGCATTCCTTTGTTCTTAGTCAATTGCAACAACAACAACAACAATAATGCCAACAGCAGTCAAGAGTTTAACTTTACAGCATTTCAAGGCAATAAAACGACAACGACGACACGTGTCCAGTGTATGTACTTCATTCATTCAAGGAGTGTTGTAATCATTTTGACCTTAAATAAATTGCACTTACAGCTAAATTGTTTTAAAACTCAACTCTAAAGGATACTCAATTTGACACTAATGGATGTTAATTAATTTAATCTTGCTGCGAGTGTTAACACACAATGCACATGGATAAGCTTTTTGCTGCCTGTTGAGGAGGATGTGTATGATGGTGTTCAGCTCAATTTAATTTAGTTTTTATTTTTATATTATTTAAGTCCGGTTTAGTCAAGTTCATTGCAAGTATTGAACTATCCTTTTTGTTGTTGTTGATTTTATTGTTATTGTTATTTTGCAATACACCTGTAGCTTTTTGTTTTAGTTGCTTTTAAAAATATTTTTTTAATTCAATTTACGCAACCAAAAAAAATATTGCAGCAAAAAAAAAATAAATAAAGACTGCATGCTGTGCATGCCAAACCATCATATTTGCGAATAATTTCAATAAAAAAAAATTGTTTTCATTTTTTTAAAACCCATAAACTTTAAATTTATTCTTATTTTTTCAATGTTAAACACATTCCTGAAACTGCATGCCACTATTTTATAACCTTGGCGTCATAAACTGTTGAATGCATTATTATTATAACTATTTTTTATTATATGAATTAAATAAAAATAATGTATTGTCAAGATAGATGTCAGTTTAAAGATTTCCGTCTAGGCACAAGGTCTGATTTAAAAAGTTCAAAAAACTATAAATGTGTTTTTTTTTAAATAAAATTATTTTAAGTATCTAAATACACTAAATTTAAAAAAAGAATAATTAATATATAAAATTAAATATGAAATAAATTGAAAAATAATCCGTAGAATTTATCTACCACGAAAAAGTAGAGGACAACTAGTTTCGATAATGCCTGAACCAAAAATAATATATAAAAACATTTTCACATCATATCGAAATCAAAAAACAAATAACTATAAAGAAAAACTGCCAACTCGTTTTAGCAAATGTTAAGGTGTTTCTAAAATATATTTGTAACTCAACTTTTAAATTTTTTTTTTGAAAATTATGTAAACTTTTTTAAAAGACACCTTGTATAATGTCTTCCGTGACTTAAATGTCGTCTATTAGTCTGTCTTGTTTTGTTTTATAAATGCACATAATCTATAAAACATTTAAATATAATCATAATGGTTGTAGGTGTTTGTTAGAACATTAATTAATTGCTTTTCTTCAACTTTGATGGTCAAAGAGAAACACGCACATTTTGATAGATACGAGAAATACAAAAAAAAAAAAAAAAACATTAAGACAGTTTTTGATATTTATTTCAAATAACATTTAATGTCATTTGTAACATAAATTTCATTCTGAAAGGAAAAAAAATATAAAAAGCTGACAACTTGTTCTTTGATGACGCATGCACTTTGCTGTTGTTGTTTTTGTTGTTGTTTTTGTATAAATATTGTAAATCATTAAAGCGTACATAAAAACACTTTCATTTATCTTTTTTCTCACCTTGTTAGAATGGATTAAATATTTTATATTGAAATAAATTGGGTATATGCTCGTTAAGATAAACAATATTTAAAATGATTTAAAAATGGTTTATACACATTTAAAGAATTGCTAAATGCTTAATCATTTATTCAGGTTTTTTTTTAATAACCAAAAGACAATGTCAAAGACTTTATTAAGTGAGGATGCCTGAATTCAAGGAAATGTTGCTGTCGTAGCCCTAAAGTATTCTATGTGAAAAGGATACTTTTGGAAAAGATACTTTTGGAATAGATACTTTTTGTAAATTAGCTTAGAAATCATTAAAAATATTATTTCCGTGCTCAGTATTTCTCTTTGAAATGTTGAATTATACCCGTATTTTTAGTAAAATTGTCTATCTTCAAAGACTATTGTATTAATTCGAAAAATAATAATCTAAAATTAAAACTTTATTTCTTTTTCAAATGTAATTTACTTATTTATGCTATATTTAAATACAGCTAAGTTAAATAAGATTAATGCTAAAAATAGTTTACTAAATTACTTAGTTCAGAGTGTTAACCAACTCGCTAACTTACTTAGCTAAAGGTCTCAAAGGCGTGGCATTTCTCATTTTATAAATAACTCATTTAGCACAACGTGTACGCATTTCCTTTTCGCTGCACACAAAAGGCATAAAAAGGATAACATTTTTATTTTTTTTATTTTACTTATATTTATAGTATAAGTAGCATGGTTCATTATAAAAAAAAAATTTACATATAGATTTCTATGTGTGTATTGGATTTTGCTTGAGCGCCTAATGCTATGCAACATTTAAATATGACGCAGCAAGATTTTACGCTTTTCATTAAAATATCTATTTTTATACATGCTTTGTAGCGGTTTAATTTTCAATGTCATAGAGTAAAGGGGTTCTTCATGTATCTGTCAGTATGTCTGTTATGTCTGTCTGTCTTACTGTCAATATTATGAATGAAGCGTTGAGTTAAAGCAAAGTCTAACTTGTTGCTTATTATACTTTAGCTTGCGTGGCAACAAGTGGTTTTATTTTTTTCTATTATTCTTAACAAAAAAGAAAACTTCCCAAGCAAATCTCAGCAATTAATTTTTTAATACAAAAATATATATGTATAACAAACAGATCATTGAGCTTTTAATGTGTTTTTAATGCCAGCGATTTAAATAAAAATTTCCTGCTGTGCGTGGCTCGCGCGCATTTAATAAAAAAAGTAATGAAATTATATCAGATACATACATATATAAGCAATGAATAAGAAATTGTTTTATACAAAAGATACAAAATTATTATTTCAAAACAAAAAATAAAAAAACAAACAATAAGTACAAAAAAGAATAAATACAAGAAAATATTTAATGAAAGAATAAGAAACAAAAAAGTGGCAGAGCAGACATTTCCAACGATATAATATAATATAATATAATATATATATTTATTTGTTTTTTGTTACTGCCGAAAAATTTATGCGTTTTATTATTATAACTCGAAAATATTGCAAAAAATAAAAATAAATAAAATACTACGAATTGTTTTGGAGGCAAAAATTTGGGAGGCGCGTTAGCATTACGAATAAAAACAGAAAATAAACAAAAATATATACATAAATGATATAAAAATAAAAAGCGTGCATAATTCACTTGTTTGTAGGAAGAAGCTTTGTTATTTTTTATTAATTGAATTTTAATATAATTTTTTTTTTATTTTTTCCTTTTTTGTTTTTGGCAGACAGTTTATTTTGAGCGTTTACATTGATTTAATAAGGAAAAAACAATGCATTAATTTATGAGACGCTAACGTTTATTCAGAAATTAGCTAAACTTACTGTTGGGCTGTTCACGAGGTCTAGCATGTGTGCATAAAATAATATGTGCAAACGATTGCAACAACAACTAACACACTTTTTTTGTTTTTTTTTGTCGTTTACACTTATTCTTTTATGCACTCAAGCTAGACCTCGTGAACTGCAGGTTCTGCTCTAATTGGCAACTGTTTGCTAGTTATGAGTGTTGCAGTATAACTTAATTATTGTATCAATAAGATCTACAAATATGATTAATAGTTTTTATAAATATTATCGAATGAAATATAGGAATAAGAAAAAAATCTTACACAAAATCTCTTTGGGTACGTTTCAAATCTCTTTTAAAATTCAATGAAATAACAAATATAATTCGCAATTAGTTTCAACTAAATATGTTGTATATTTTATTTATTTTTTAAATAATATTTGAACTTATTGTGAATTATATTCGTTATTTTTTTGAGTTTTAGCAGAGATTTGAAACCAACCAAAATAGTTTTTGTATGACACGCCTGATAGAGTCAATATGAGCTACGTACGATCCAAATACTTTTGGCATGTTTTATAAGATTCAAGAAAAAAGTAGTATCCATATTAAATTTATGCAAATAAAGATGATTACTTTTTTTATATTACAGCTTTTATTTATTAAATTATTTCTTTCAGCTGATAAAAACTACATACAACAGCCAGTATGTATATAATTCGAAATGACTTATAAATACTTAATTATTTCCGTAATAACTAAAAGAAAATTATAAAACTGGTAAAGGTTCTGGAAATCACAGAAGAAAAAGTTTAACAACGAAATGAAAAAAAAAAAGTTTTCAACGAGTTGCAATAAAAAAAATTTAAATTAAACTCTTCCCCATATTTATAAAAACTCCATAAATTTGTTTTTAATTATTCCGAATTTCTCCGAAAATCAGGAAAGATGGTTAAACATGATTTTCAGATATTTATGAAATACTTTTTAAAGACCATCTTAAACAAGATAAATATATTGTATATGAAACATACTATATATTATGTTTCATTTTAAATTGTTTAAGTAAAGTATTTTTTATTAAATTAATTTACATTAAATGCTTATGTACTCATATTAAGCGGTTTTAAAAAGCTAAGTTCTGTTGATGTTGTCTTTCCTTATGTGCGCAAATACTTAGTAAAACCGCATATTTATAAAGTGTGATATGCAACTTGTTGCTTGTTTTAAAAACAACAAGAAAAAAAATTAACTTCGGTTGGATCGAAGCTTATATACTTGTCAAACATCATTTGACGTGGATAGATCTTTGTGTGCTGCATTTTTGAATTTGATTAAACAGACTGACGGACATGGCTAGATCGATTCGGCTCATCGAGTTGATCAAGAATATATTTACTTTATAGGGTCTACGATGCCTTCTTTAATGCGTTACAAATATTTCGACGAACTGAATATACCCGTTTACACTATGTATAACGGGTATATAAAAACAAAAAATACTTTGTTTATACTTAAGAGAATTTTGTTTTATTTATATATTTATTAATAATTAATAAGAATTGGGTAACAAGCGATAACAACAAGCTGTTGGCGCTGCTGAATTTGTTGTTCTTGTTGTGCGCGAAACGTTCATGCTTCGCAGTGCAAGGAATTTCTTTTACAATTGGGTTTTACGAATTGAGGTGCGGAAATATTATAAACAGATTTTTATCTAGTTTTGGCGCGCGCTATAAACGCTTAAATTAGCCAGCCATATCAATAAAAATAGAAAATGCTGCGAAAAATTTTGAAATATGTTTTCAAAATTCTATTATGCAGCACAAAAATATGCAAAGTATGGTAATAATCAAAAAAAAAATTAGTATAAAGTAGCTATTCCATGTATTTGTAAAATTTGTTTAATTAAATTTTCGAAGAATTTTTAATGGAAAATTAAAAACAAAACTTTTTTTGTTGTTGTTTTTACTCGCTCACCTGCAATTTTGCGTTCTCGCATTTTTTCGCCATATCGCCTCAGCTTTGCGTTTTGGCCAATTTTCGAATTTTTGTGAAAAACTACGAAAGAATTTATACTCGCGAATTGTTATTGACATGCGACGCTGCATTTTGATTTTGTGGTTTTCGTTTTTTTTTTTATCGTTTAAATCAATAATTTATTTTCTATAATTTAAAGTTCAATGCTAAGCTTTTGTTTTTGAAACATTTTGCCTAAAACACTTTTGTATATATTATTATTATTTTTATTAAATAAAACACTAAATGCACCAAGAAAAAACGCTTTCAATTGATTTTATTTTTTTTATATTTAAAATAACGCATGAACCGTTTTAGTTTAGTTTTGAAGCTGCTGCAACTGCGCACCTTACTCGCTTTTGTTATTTCCGGCAGCCGAATATTTTCACGTACATTTCGAGATCTCTTTTCACGTTTTCATTTGATTTGACTATTTTTTTTTTTTTTATTTTTTTTTATTTTATTGAATAACGTTCTGCATCGAAACGTCTGCAATGAACGGCGCCTGTAAGAGCACTAATGAATTTGCCAATGCGCCGTTACGAGCCAAAATGGCGTGCAAAACACGAGCGATAGCAAGAACGAACAAAATTACATTCACGAATGTAGAGTAGCAAACAGCCGAGCGTATGCATATATATTGTGTGAGTGAGTGAGTGCGTGCGTGCGTTTGTGTATGTAGGTGCATATAGCACAGAAAACATCTTTATTGTGGGAGTTTCTTCGTTCACAATCGTTTGTATGCCTGAATGGGTTGCACTTGAGTGTGCCGTTATACAAGGTATTATTCAAAAGTTTAATGATTTATGATAAATAATTCAATATTATTTGTATTAGTTACCAAATATGGCTTTTCATAATACTTCCTGCTTTTTTGACAAAATAAAATTACAGATCCCTATTTTTGTAAAAGAAAAAAAATTTTTACAAGACATTAGTTTGAATACTTAAAATTTAAACACGTACGGACATGCACATACAATACATAAACATTATGTATAAAAAAATATGTATGTGATCTTTGCACTATGTGGACTAATGTACAATAATCCAATCAATTTTATCAGTTAAATTATACACTGAACAAATTCTTTTATATAAAAACAATTATTTTGCAGAATAATAATTGCCTAATTTTTAATTCTCATTAAACTTTTATATCAGACCTGCTAATGCTTTTATATGAGATTTTTATGACATACATATTCATCTCAGACCGTTGATTTTGTTGTTATTATTATTATTATTTTTGCCGTGTTGTTATGCACATCGAGGACATTTAAGATTTATCAGTTGCCTATTATTGGGTTTGGTGGCTAGCCACTATGTCGCGTATATACGTCCCTCTTCTTAACCAACTCAATTGTCTTTCAGTCTGTCTGTCTGTCGGTCTGTCGGTCTGTCCAAAATGCCTGTCGTTCTATCATTAGGTAAAACACAGAGTGATGCTCATTCAGCCATTCGTTCGTTTGTTCATTCATTCATTGCCGCCTGGACCATAAACTCATCTATTCGAGCGCTCGTTTACTTGCAAGGTAAATATATATATGCATGTGTGTGTGTGTGTATAAACGGAGATGAGTGTTGCCTGTTGTCCATATCCTGCTTTGACTACTTTCTAACATTTACAACAAGGATAACGTTAAACGAAGGACGATGACAACAATGTTTTTGTCGACAGTTGCTGTGTGGCCGAGGTGAGGTGTTTTCAACAAAAACAAAAAAAAAAAAAAAAATAAAAGGAAAAGCGTTGTGTTTTTTGTTTTTTTTGTTTTTTCGTCCTTACCGCTTGCGGTTTTATAATGTTGTTTGTGATGTGCTTTTCTCTGTCTGTCTGTCCATTTATCTGTCAGTCCGCACTTCCGTTCCTACACTCAATCTTGCATAAACTCGCATATATTCAATTTCCAACATGTTTGTTTGTTTGTTTGTTTGTTGTGTTCTTGTTGTTTGCAAGTTATACGACTACACACACCTGTTGATTGCTCTTTTTTTTTTTTTTGTGTGATAACATTTACAGGTATGCTTGTATGTGTGTATCTGTGTACGGTCGATTAGTTTACATTCGGGCAGGTAGATGTGTTAAAATGTCATAACAAGTACATATATATTTTTCCTTTTCAAGGTTATATATTGAATTTTTATTACCTATAATTTATATTTTTTACTTTGCTTATTTTTTATAATGATTTATGGTATTGTAATTTAAAGGCAGCAAATAGAAACTATATATGTTCTTATGAATGATGTGGGTTACAAATTGGCAAAAGGTTTATACAAATATTCTTAAATTTATTAACTTAAAAAGTAATCAATATATAGGCACTATAAAAAAAATTAAAAAAAAAAAAAAAAAAATATATAAAAAGGACATTTAATAGATACAATTTCATCGAATTTGATTTGTATCTGTATTTGCAAATATTAGGTTATAAAAGTTTTGCTTTAATTAAATTTTTATATTTTTAATAAAAAAATTATTTTTTTGAGTATTGGATTGGGTAAATTTTTAGGTTCGGCCTACAATAAACTTTGGATTGGGTAAGTTTTTAGGTTCGGCCTACAATAATCTTTTGATTGAATAAGTTTCTTCACTGAATTCTGAAAAAAAATATTCAACATGAGAAAAATTTTATAATAAGAATGCTCGACTACTAGATAGTTAGTCTTTTTTTTTTCCTTGGATGTACTTTCCTTTCAATGCTGATAACCTTTGGGTCTAGGTTATTGAAAAAAATTAATTTTTCAAATTTCAAAAACTATTTGAACAATCATTATAATTCTATTTGTAGTTTGCTAATTTCGACGAAGAGAAGACTATCAGTCTTGTTCTCAATTTTAATTTCACAAAAATTGAACGAAAGTGGAAATCATAAAATTAATTTAATTTAAAATATTTGTACTAAATTCGTAAAAGCTGACTGTAAACTTTATAAACGGAAGAAATGCACTTAAAAATAAAACATATAGAAATTATGGTTTTAATAAACTTATTAAAAATATTAAAATATTTTTATGATTCTTTTAATAAATAGATTTAATATCGGAAATTAAATTTGGAAAAAATAAAAATTAATTAAATAAAATTAAACATTAATATTCTTGTCGAGAATTAATTGAATTTCATTGAAAACACGACATGGACACATGCTACAAGTCATCATTATTATCTCATCAACAGCAACATCCCAAATACAATATAAATGTTTTTAATATTGTATATTTTTTTTTGTATAATAAAATTTTTGTGCAATATCAAATATAAATCACAAAAATTGCGTGTTAATCTTTTCAATAAAAACGCGACATGAGAAAAGTGTCTACCAAAAAAATTAAAACCGAGCAATTTGTGACGTTTTTTCGGCGCATTACTTCCGACTTTTTCGGTTTTATGAGAATCCAAGGACTTTGGAACACGCAAAAAAAAAAAAAAAAAATGGTGAATAGTATATGTCATGCAATAAGTTTTGTTATACAAACATGCTTTGCTCATTATTTGCAATGTAGTAACTCAAGCAGGAATCAAATATACTCAATGTCTCGCATTACTTTGACGACTGTTAATGCTCATACACACACACGCACACACACACATATACACACAGTGCGTATGAGTAATGATAGACATTCTTATTGGCACTTTCACTTGGCGCGCCGGTAAGTGGTTGCTTGTTTTTTGTTGCTGGTTAAGTAGATTGTCGTCATTAGTTTTTCTTTTTTTTATTTTAGATGCGGTACAGTACAGATTTCGTTGGGTGTATTTGTTTTGATATGAAGTCAAAAGGTAATATGGGAATATGTGCCCTAAAAAAGGGATGCTTAAGTAAAGGAAGATATTGTTTTAATCGTAGCTCAAGTATCAATTTGTCAAGATTTTTTTTTATCTCTAATCTTATTCAATTCATGAGAAGCGTATTAAAGATTCGTATTTTTTTGTATATTTGTACTCTTAAACAAATAATTGCCAAAATAAAAATGAAATAAAAAAAATTATATTGGCAAATAATTCTTGCCGCAAGGCCATCTATAACACGACATGCCATGCCAAACGCGCGCAGTCGCTGACCTTTTGCGTACCACCCCGACTGTCAGACTGACTGACTGACAGACGGTATGACTGGCTAGCTGGTTGGTTGGCTGTCTGACTATATAATTTTGCTTTATTAGCTTTTTGCATTATGCTCATGTTTTATATTGGCACCGACTAATGGCGTCATCTTGTACACAACTATATTCTCGTATATTAACGTATATAAACGTCATCAAGTTCGATAATGACCAAAAGCATAAGCAAACAAAGAACACAAAGCACAAAAGCTTCAAGGATAAAGACTCATCGACTCATCGACTCATCGACTCATCTCATGCCTGTTGCTCATGCGCTAGAACAGTTCTTGTTGCTGACGTCATTGTTGTTGAATTCGTTGATTGAAAGATGTCCTTTTTATTTTTCACAATAAGAAGAAAAGCTTGAAAATTATTGTGAACGTCGTACACTGTTGTACTTGAAATGACTCGCATGGAAAGCTTAAATTTTGCTGCTGTTGGTACTACGAGAGTTTTTTTTTTATATTATTTTGGACAAGAGTGCCGTTTGACTGATAGATTGACAGCAATTTTCGGTTTATTGAATTGAATTGGAATGAAGTGTTGACGGAAGTGTTGTATTGAAAAAATTCACAACAAAAAAAAAGAAAAAAATAGATATGAGCACAAAGAACATAAAAGTAATTTAAATGACAGCCACAACGAATAAACAGTATATGGGGGTTCATATATATATATACATATATGGGCTATAGCCAATGGATATGTATACAGTTGGAATGACATATTGGACAGCTTGGTTAGCCGGTTTTTACTGTCCGTTGAAGATGTGCGCTATATGCAAATAGCATTGCTGGCTCTCCCACTTGACAGTTTTTATGTTGTTGCTGCTCATGTTGCTGTGATTATTTTGTGTAGCTGTGCTGTTTTATTAAGTCAGGCAGCATGTTTGGCATGAAAAGCATTTTTGATTGCTTTCAATTTTGTGTCCTTAATGTACGAGTACATATGTCCATACACACACACACACACACATACATACATATGATGTACATGTATATGAAAGCAAAAAAGTGACCGGGTTTTTCGTTGTACTTTATGTATTTTTTTTTGTCCCTTTTTTTGTATTTCTAGAATTGAATAGATTGATAAAAAGTAAATTTAAATAGCATTACATATCGAATATAGTCGATGTATTTCTGCGGAAAAGGACAATAACAATACCATTGTTATTGGATATTGCTATCGACTAAGCTCGACAATGAAATACTCAGTATACAACCGCTACATATGAATCTGACATAAAAGTTGATATGTGTTCCAATGTGGTTTATATATGAGTTCAATATGAGTCTAAGTCAAAAGTCGGATAAATATAACTCAAGTTTAAGTTTTATCTGTGTGTTTTATAGGTTCTTTGATTTTAACTAATACATCGGTTTTTAAAAAACGGGGGGTTTTTTTAAAAATGGGTTTAATATTTTTTAAAAAAAAAAAACGAAAAATCCACTAAAGCGTAACAAACTTATCTAAAAATAATAAACACACTTGGTGTTACGGGTATAAAAAATAAAAAACAAGGAAAAACTTTTACTTCGGTGGAACCGAAGCTCAAATACCCGCCACATCTTGGGTTTAGTTTATTTATGATAATCAATGGCTTAGGTAAAATTTGGAAAAGGGATGGATTGGAGTCATTAGTCCGACACAATCAAAATTTAGACTCAATAATGGGTCAAATATTTTTACTCCATTTGGAGTGAATACACTCATAAAAAATTTGTATTTTCACACACAACTTATAAAATGGGCGGAAAATTCGTATGGGTCTACACCTTAAAATAGGCGTTGTGTCTTCGTTTGGACTTCGGAAGATATTAGAAGTATTTTTACCCAATTTGGAGTGAATACTTTATTCACAGATAAGAGAAAAAAATCGAAAAAAAAAATTTGTATAAGCTCCATACGTTTGTATGGGGGCTATGCCTAAAAATGGGTGGCACTTTGGCACTGTGTGTGGCGGGTATAAAAATATTCATATAAAAGCCCAAAATTTGGTGCAGGTTTTTATGGGATTCATGTTTAATAGTTGTCCGATCTGAGCCAACCTGTGAATTTTTTTATGATTATCATAAGTGGTATTTTAACTAAATTTAACCAAAAAAAGTTTTCAAAATGAAAACTACAAAATTGAGGTCGTTTTGGGGCTAGAAAAAAATTGGCTATAATTTGCCTTTATACGGCTTTACAGAACTTTACATTTTAGTGGCGCTAAATGTGGCAGGCGGACAGACGGACATAGCTATATCGACTAAGCTCACTCTTTGCGAAATAAACTTTAAAGTAAAGTTAGGCTGATATCTATATAAATAGATACAGATAGTTTAAAAAAAAAAAAAAATAATAAATAAATAAAAGAATAAAATTATAACTTTAAACGTCTGCACAAGACATTTTTCGTAATGCAAAACTTGTTTTATAAAAATATATAAAAAATACAAAAATAACGCAACTAGTAGATACAATATAATTATTCAGTTTCATATTTACTTAGTAGAATTTATAATTATAGATTGGCATTTTGCGCTCATGGCTTGTTTAGCCATTAAATGCTCAAGTTATAATAATGGGTCACTAATTGAATGCCATAACAAAAACTATATACAATATGCATGAAAATGCCAAACTAAGCAGACCGACCACCAACAATTTAGCCAAAGACAAAACAGCTTCATAACTATCGTATAATATATAATCATTGTCTCATCAGTAACATATTTAAATAACTTATTTAGTGTGTGTATGCTTTTATAGTAAATATTTATGTAGAACGAGTGAACTGAAATCAGACACCGATAATAATAAAAAAAAAAAAGGAAAAAGATACTCACCTGCTAAATAGCGATCACTCTGGGAACGAGAATAGCGCAAGGTCTACAAGATGAACCGCATAAATGACGTTGATAATAGGTTATTAAACGACGACAGATACATCATATATGAAAAAAAGAGAAAGAGAAAGAATTATATATATGAGACAACATTAATTTCTGTGTTTATCGGTTTTTTTTTTTTGGTTTTTTTCATAATCAACTTTAAATTAACATCATTTCCAACCCACCAAATTCTGTGCTGCAAATTCATCACGCTTGCCGTTGCCGCCACAGCCATTGCGTCCATCCTGTTTGAGTAGCAAAGGCGCTGAGTTTGATTTTGTGGTTAGCTCTTGTATGCCAAGACTTTCGTGTCCGCTGTGCAATGAGGCGCTGCTCGGTGATGGTAGCTCATGGAAATGTGTAGGGGAGAGTAACGATTGGAATGGTTCCTGACGCAGTGCAAGAGATAGTTGAACGCGTTCCTTGGCGCTACGTGCAGGATGTTGTAAATGTTGTAATTTACGCGTCAATGGCGGTAAGCCATGAACATGTGGATGCACACTATGCTGTTGTTGATATAAAGGTAACGATGAAGTGTCCAATGAGTGACTGCGGCATTTATATACACGACCCGAACCACTGCCGTTGCTGCTGCCGCCTCCATTGGCGCCATTGGTTGGTATCATAATGCGTTGCGCAGGCGTATATTTGCGACGCAGCACTACAGGATTACCTGATAAATTAGTATCGCCGCTGCCGTTTAGAGCACTGCGTAGACTGCTACTAGTACCACCACTAGCGCTGCTTGCATCACCATCAGTAAAATCACAATCGCAATAACGTAATATTTCAAATTCATCGTGTCCCTCGTCATCTAATTCTAAATCATCTGCATCGGCAGCATCTATTTCGGCGACGTCATCTCCTGCAATGTCCAAAGCAACGAGCGTATCGAGTGTAACATGTTGCCGACATTGGCGTGTTGTTGCTTTTTGTTTCGTTTGTTGCTGCTGCTGTTGTTGTTGCTGTTGTTGTAGCATACGCATTCTAGCTGCTGCTGTTGTTGTCTGGCCATAACGACGTCGTTGTTGCTGCTGTTCGTCATGTTCACTGCTCGTCAATATGTCATCATTTGTTTCTGGCGCATTGCTAACATGCGTCTCATCGCACAAACTTAACACTTCAAGTAAATCCGGATCATCGGAGGATGCCACCGAGCTGCTCTTCTGGAATTTCATTTTACGCAAAGCATCTAAGCTGCTCACAGATTCATTGTCATTATGCATATTCTTCCAATAGGGCATATCTTTTGGCGGCGTTGCTGTGCCAATGCCGCTCTCATTATTATCATTGTCCAATCCTGAAGAATCTAGCGATATGCCTGATTTCCCCGAGCTAAGTACACCATTTGCTTCTTCACATGCCGACGATGAAGTTGAACTGCAATGCACGGAATAGAAAAAAATGACAAATTAATATAAAAATCTAATTGAATGACTTAATTTCAAGCCATATTAGGTCTTCGTAGTGTCTTAGACCTAATGGGCGCGTCTACTTACTTGTTATCTTCATCGACGGCGCCAACGCTTCGCAGTATTGACTCTTCAGATGTCCAGATTGTTGAGGTTGAACCTTTTTGGTCACATCGCTGCCATGCAACAAATAATGATTGCCACCGTTGCTGCTGCCGTCGTTGTTGTGCATTTTTGTTGGGGTCAAGTGTGTGCCTGTCATTGATGATGTTGCTGCTCCGACTGACGATGTTGCTGTCATCGTCGTCATCGTCGTCGTTGGTGGCGGGGTTATAGACTTGTGCGCTGTCTCGGTGTTTAATAACGACATCTTTGTTGTCGTCATCGTCGTCGTTGGCGACAATATCGTCATGGTCGTCGTTGGCGTCGTCGTGGTTGTTGCATGATTAATGCGTTCCCGTTTTGGTATTGGCATCGTCGCTGTTTTGTTGTTGCCATTTAGCTGACCAATCAGCGCTTTACGTATTGTCTCCAATGATGTTGCTTCCTCAATCTTCAATACTGTGGCAGCGGCGGCATCATTGCCATTTTGGAAATTTGTCAGATTATGAGCGTTCTGACGTTGATGGGCTGATTCCTTTGCTGCAGCAGCATTAAATACTGCTAAACTGTTGCGATTACTCTTGCCGCCGCCGCCGCCGCTAGACATGTTATGCTGTGGCACGCCACTATTACCCGGTGCCGATAGTGTACGCATATAAGCAATATTTGTTCTCGTTGGAGTTGGAGTTGCCTCAATTTCGCTGCTACGTCCGCAATCAAGGTTAAACGATTGCAGTGGAATGGTTGCCTGCAAGCAAAAGACCAAACGAAGTATTAAAATATAGTCAACTTTAATAAAAAAAAAAAAAAAAAAAAAAAATATAAAGGCACAGACACTACTGACAACAACGCGACAGGCTTTTGGCTGTTGGCTTTGCTGGCTGCCAGTCTAGCTGTTTAGCTGTTTGAATGGCTTCAGAACGAGTGAGCTTTTGAAAAAAAAAACCTTAACTAAGGACAAGTTGTGTGCATCCTGCTTAGTGAAGCGATTGTTCCAGACTTATACGCGTAGCAGCAGCGTGTATTAACATGCATTTTTGCACTGTCTTGTTGCTTTTATATTATTACGTGTATTATTTTTATTTAATTTTTTTTTTATTTTTTCCAAGCAATCCTCTCTGATTTTCTACGAAGGACCTTGAATGCATAATGAGCTACTCTCCCTTGTTCTGTTTGATATATAAATGTATTTATATTTTTTTGTTTTTATTTTCGGAATTCTTAAACGTTGTCATGGCATAAATGCCAATTGTATTCAGAATTTATTTTTTTATGCAAATCAAATAGTTTTGTTGCTACTAAAAAGTGTTTTTTGTGTTTTGTGTTTTCGTAGTAGAAGAGCTCTTGAGGCTGTATAAAAATTACCAAGCGAAGCTTAGTGGAATGGATGCTACTCTCAAACTAGACGAATGAAATTCTTAATATTGATATTGTAGGTAGTTGTGATTTATATGCTGTTTGGCATATGAAATCGGGTTTTGATTTAAGAGTTGCGCAGAATTTGTGTCAAAATGAATCCGAGACTATATTGTTATGCTTAAACTGATGGAAAATTATAAGATAATAAAAATGTATTTGAAAAGTAAATCACTAATTTCGAAAATGAGTGCCTGATTGTATGAAATAGTGTTGGCAAAAAGAGTGATTTTTGAGTTGCATTGTGATTAGCGACTGCGACTTGAAAATCGCAGTGAAAGTCGCAGTGACTGCAAGCGGCAATAAAATCCAGTGACTACAGTGATAAACTCGCTGTGACTGCAAACAGTGACAAAATCGCAGTTCGCGAAATGCAATCAGGTTTACTGTTCGCGAAGAGTGCTACACAAAATCGCCGCTAACTGAACTGTTTCGCTACACGAACACAACAAACCGACTGCGTTTTAATTCATTGCTTTTATTGTAAAAATTGAAATTGCACAAAAAGCAATATTTGCAAAAAGCAATTGTGTTCTTGTTTGCTTCCTTTGCAATTGCCGGTTGAATTTGCACAGAATTGTTTTGAACGACAGTTTGGCAAAAAACATTTTGCAGTCCGCTGTTTGTTTTACTTTTTTGTAAAAAAAAAAGTCACAAATCACTTCGTTTTCCTTTCATATTTTTGTTGTAATTGCGCTTTCAGTGAATTTGCACATTTTAACGATACAAGTGATTGGCAAATGTACCGACGAATTTGAACAGGTTTGTTCGAATCGCAAAGAGTGATAAAAGCACCAATCACTGTCAAACGAACACTTTCACTGTTCGCAAAGATCGATACACAAAATTGACAATAACTGAACTTGTTCACTGAGAAACAAGAAAATCACTACTTTCAGTCTCAGTGTAACATTGCGCTTATAAAATCACTGTGTAAAAATCACTGATTTATTTCATCACTAGAGAGGATCTTACTCAAGTAACTAACTGTAAGGTGCACTAAATCAACTTAAACATTACTTATGTTTTAAGTACGTAGAAAATTTCATTTAATTAAAAAACAAGATTTTATGTGAATTTTTTTTCAACAATGCACAATATCATGTATCTTGCAAGTACAAGATACTTTATCAGCAAACTACAAGGTAGCAAAAAAAGATCCTATACAAGACGAAATCAATTGTCATTGATCGTTCGTTCAAAAAGGACAGTCAGTCTTGTGTGTACTTAAACAGCTTCTGTGCTGCACTTGCATTCATGATAGTCAAGGCTATTATATATGTAAGACAGCAGGAAATCGAGCAACAAAAGTCATTGACAATAAGAAAAAAAAAAAAAAAAACAAAAAGCGAAAAAACACAGCTCGTGGCAAAAGCGGGCGTTGCTGCAACTGTTGCAATCGTTGGTATTGCAACAGAATCAGCAGCAGCAAACAGTAACAGCATTGAAGCATTTGCTATAAGTTCGTTATGTCAATTGAATTTTACAACATGACGCATTGACATTTTATTTAATCTTTTTTTTCGATTTTATTTTGAAGCTCAAGACTCAATACGCAGCAAAAATAAAATGAAATGATAAGCAGCAGCCGCGGCAAGAAAAAAATGTTTGTGTGTGCTCTTTCAAGCGGAAATTGATTTAAATGATTTATTGGCAACAAAATGGCTTTAAGCTGAAATGTGCTCAAATGAATGAATGAATGAATGAAGCGAATGGCACAGCAGCAAGTGGTTGTTGTTGTTGTTGATTTTGTTGCCAGTGCTGTAGTATTCCTTTGGGTTTTGCATGCTGTAAAAATTATTTTAAAATTTATACAAAAAAAAAAAAGAAGAAGCGTTTTAATTTTGGCGCATTTTTTTTTTTTCTTCTCAGCTTGTATGCTTTTTCTTGGTAACACAACTTGTTGCTGTTGCTGCTATTGCTTGTTTTTCTGCTGTCGCCAATGGGGCATTGCCAAACGAAACGGCGACCAACTGGCAGACATTTGCCCATATTTGGATCTCTTTGATTTTGTATTTCTACTATTTGTGCACAACACAATCCTTTGGGAATGCAGCAGCAGCAAGTTGCCTGTTGTTGCTGATTGCAAAAAAAAAAAGAATGCTACGCATCGTCGCTTTTAGCAGCAACAACAGCAGCAAAAGTTGCTTGTAATTGCGTGCTGATTTTTATGAATTATTGATAATTGTGTGCACATCACTGCAAAATATTGTTAAGTGTAAATGATGTTTAGAATCTTAAGTATGACTGGGAAGACTTAGAACATTTTTAATTGGAAGTTTTGATGTTTAATTTTGCGGCAACAGACTTTAGTCGAACTTTCAATTAATTGAAAGTATAAACATTTTGCTGACTTATTAGATAACGTTTCTAAATTAAATTCGCAATAATTTATGCAATTATCTTTTCCAATTTCATAACAAGTTACGCAGCAGTTATGTCAAACCTAAACTATCTATTCGAATATTTTTAGCATCCTTGAAACAAAAGCCATGCACATGCATTGCCAAATTGCGCATTTATTATTTTAAAACTTGTGCCACATGTTGCCTCTAAGCCAAGTGAAGCAGCTACTTGCAATGCCATTCAAATTTTCTTCTATTCAAAATATTGCATTTTTGTTTTTTTTTTTGCAGAAAATTCATGTTGACTGTTGTGTTCGGTAAATATGCCATGACATGTTGCCATAAAGAAAAATGAACGTTAAAGACGAGTATGCTCGACTGCAAGGTACCCTGTACCCAATCTTTATGTACCTTAAGTTAAGTCCTATCTTAGTGCCATGCCTCACTGATTGATTTTCATACAAAAACTTAAAAATGGGGTGTATATGTATGAGGGCTACATCTAAAATTATTTTTGGTCCTACCCATATTGGAATATTTCATTGGGACTGTCATAGGCATAATTTATACCAAATTTAGACTTCCAAGAACAATAAACAATGACGTTTTTATGGAAAAACCCAAAATGTTGGGCTAGATTTGTATGGGGTACCTCTTAAAATGGGGCTAGTGCCCATTTGACAGTATAGGAGAGTCTAAGTTTCAAATATGAAAGCTCTATATCTTATAGTTTCTTAAAAAAAATTTTAATACACAGACAGCATGTCAGACGGACAGACGGACATAGTAGTTCGCCTCCCCTTCCAATGCTGATTAAGAATATAACGGGTGATTTTTTTGAGGTTAGGATTTTCATGCATTAGTATTTGACAGATCACGCGGGATTCAGACAAGGTGTCAAAGAGAAAGATGCTCAGTATACTTTGACATTTCATCATGAATAGACTTACTAACGAGCAACGCTTGCAAATCATTGAATTTTATTACCAAAATCAAAATTATTATCAAAATCAGAAAATCCGCCTTTTTATCGACAAATTTTGTTCAGCGATGAGGCTCATTTCTGGTTGAATGGCTACGTAAATAAGCAAAATTGCCGCATTTGGAGAGAAGAGCAACCAGAAGCCGTTCAAGAACTGCCCATGCATCCCGAAAAATGCACTGTTTGGTGTGGTTTGTACGCTGGTGGAATCATTGGACCGTATTTTTCAAAGATGCTGTTGGACGCAACGTTACGGTGAATGGCGATCGCTATCGTTCGATGCTAACAAACTTTTGTTGCCAAAAATGGAAGAACTGAACTTTGTTGACATGTGGTTTCAACAAGATGGCGCTACATGCCACACAGCTCGCGATTCTATGGCCATTTTGAGGGAAAACTTCGGAGAACAATTCATCTCAAGAAATGGACTGGTAAGTTTGGCCACCAAGATCATGCGATTTGACGCCTTTTAGACTATTTTTTGTGGGGCTACGTCAAGTCTAAAGTCTACAGAAATAAGCCAGCAACTATTCCAGCTTTGGAAGACAACATTTCCGAAGAAATTCGGGCTATTCCGGCCGAAATGCTCGAAAAAGTTGCCCAAAATTGGACTTTCCGAATGGACCACCTAAGACGCAGCCGCGGTCAACATTTAAATGAAATTATCTTCAAAAAGTAAATGTCATGGACCAATCTAACGTTTCAAATAAAGAACCGATGAGTTATTTTGCAAATTTTATGCGTTTTTTTTTTTAAAGGTTCTCAAGCTCTTAAAAAATCACCCTTTATATAGAGTCTAGCCTCCTTCTGTTAGCCTGTTACATTAGATTTTCAGAATTAATAGACCTTTTTCCCTATCGGCTACAGGGTATAAACATTAACTTCGCTGAAACCAAAGCTTGAAAATATCAGCAAATGGGTGGTGAGTGGGGCTAGATTTGTATGTGGGCTATACCTAAAAATTGGCGTGGCACCTTGTATGACATTTAATAACATTAGAAGTGATTTCACCCAATGGGCGTGACACTTTAATTTTCATACTTGATTTAGTCGTTGGATAGAAAAGCTTAATTTCCAAATTTCAGCTTAATATCTTTTAAACTGACTGAATGAACTTCGAAGAAGCCAACAGACGGAGAGACAGGCAAACATGACTAGATCCATTCTCCTCGTTATGGTCTACGATGCCTACTTTTATGCGTTACAAACTTTTAAACAAACTAAATATACCCTACACACTGTTTAAAAAAACGTTTATAAAATTAAAATAAAAGCGTGACACTGTGACATTTACTACAAAATAATGGTGTCAATTTTTTGTTATTATTTTTATAATTTAAAATTAAAAAGAAAGTCACAAAATATTTCGCTGCGGCTGCTAATTAACAAACTTTGTTGCCAATAAACTGTCAGACGCACATCAGCTTAACTTTTTTTGCTACCTACAGATTTATACAATACAAAATAAGTACCTGCATATAACATTTGCAGATATAAATCAAAGTTACAGGCAGCATTTATCGAGGACAGCTCAATGTGTTAAAATTCGGACATGGGACAACAAGTGAGTGCGTGCCTTGTTTGGCAAAAAATAAAAAAAATTCTTATTGGCCCACAAAATATATTTCGCAAAGATCAGTAAGTCCGTCCGTCAGTCAATCTTGAAATTCTGTTAGAGTTCGTTCAACTGTCAATGAAAGCGAAGCAATAAGAAAAAACAGCTGCTGCTGCTACTGCTACTGCATAAACTTAAGGTAGTCCCAGGCCTCAAGAATTGGGTCAAAAATCAGTAACATGTCGAGCAGTAAGTCAGTTGAGCATACATGTGAAGCATACATTAGTCTTTTTGGCCGGGCAGTTTAGTTGACTTGTACTTCGTTTTTATTAGCTTTAAGCGTATTAAATTTAATATGCATATAAAAAAAAATATATAGTATGTTGTATATATAAAGCAGATTATTGCTATATGGCACGTCATAAGATGTGTTGTACGATATGAAATATGAAATTTAAGCTGCACATTTGCACTAAAAAATGCACTTAAATGCGAAATGATGCGACTGTGACGTATGAGAAATAAACTGTTTAGAAGAAGTTAACTGCAGAGAGAAAAACAGAGAGAAGCAGAGAGAAGGATGAGAGAGAGAAGATAAAATGTAGACAATTTTACTTGTGTGACGTCTTGGAAGCATTTTGTTTTGGAAAGAAATCGATTATTTGAGGGGCAATGAACATTCATGAGAATGTTTTGTAGCTGTAAGGCTCAAGTTAAACGAAAAGGTACAAGAGATACAAAGGCAAAAACATTTTTAATAGGTTTCTATGGAGTTTACCACTTTAAATGGCTTGGGAAAAACCTATTTGTTAAAAATATGATAAAAAAATGTAAGTAAATAAAAAAACATCCTAATTAGTGCAGTCAACTGTAGAGCATTATTATTGTACAATGTACATCATAATCCATACTTTGCGTCTGCGCAGCAATGCTCAACTCAAAACTTCCAGCTTAAAACAAACTTCGGATCAATTCTCTTTTTTCTTTATTTGTTTATTTTACTTCATTAAAATGTGTTTTAATTCCCATTCTCAGTTGCATTTCGCGTACACATAAAAAGCGAGCAATGAAATAAAACCAAAAATTGGGTCAACCACAAAAAAAAAAGGGGGAAAAAATTATAATTTCAAAAATTCCGAAAACAATTCCACCAAAAAAAAAAAACTTCAAAATAAAAAATGCAGTAAGCGCAGCATACAATATAATGTGCCAATGAAATGCGCATTTTTTTTTTTTTTTTTTGATGTCATTCTGGAGCATTTTTTACGACCAATTAACGACATTTACCACAGAATGCGGCTGGTACGCTTCTTTATAGAAATACAATATTATATTTATTTATTATTATTATTTCACTCACTGCTGTAATAAATGAAAGAACGCACGAAATGTCAGCTGGCTGCAAACTATTTTTTATGCGTTTTTTTTTGTTTGTTTTTATGACAAATGCTTTTTTTTTATTACTTAAATTTTATAGATGAAAATTTTGATGCTGTGAAATGCATTTAATTTGTGTCGAATTATTTTTTATAGCATTTAAATTGGTTTTTCTTTTCTTCCAAAAGAGACTTTATTATGAGGAATATGAGGTGAAAAGGCGAAATAACTAAAAGATCAATACCGGAAATCTAACGATTTTTAACTCGATTAATAGATTTTTTTATTTTTTGCTTTCGATGCATCATAATCGTTAACCTAAAAAACTATCTTTTTTTTTATAACTGCGCTCTAAATTTATGCAAATAGAAAAAAATCGTTCTTAAAAAAAATCATTAAATTGATAAAAATCTAAAATCTACAATATAAATTGAATAATCGTAAAAAAAAAGTTTATTTCAATTATTTTTTGTATCTTGTATCTTTTTATATTTTACATCGCGAAGATACAGATTGAAAAAAGAAATAATCTACTGTTGCGGATTTGACTACCACAACATCCGTCTTAAAGCAAATTAAATTATTTTTTTTCTTCTAGAGCTGTCTTTAAAGCGTTTTAAACGCTTGTAGCTTTCAACAAAGCTTAAGTAAAATGCTGATAAAAGTCAATAAAACATTTAAAAATTGTAATTAAATTGTTTTATTTTTTTTTTTTTCATTGCAATAGAGTCTGTAAGGCAGTTACTGGCATTACTTGTTATAGGCTTTGAGTGAGATTCTTACAGTAAGAAATTCTTTTTTTTTTTATAAACTTTCCAATATTAAAATGCACAACTAATTATGTCGATCGTTTTGCAGCTGCATCTCATTAACACACAAACAAATTTAAGCTTCATTTGAGATTAAAATGGAACTTTAAAATGTATCTCAAGCATAAAAAATGCAACGAACGCAACGGATGTGCAGCTATTTAGCATTTTGAAAAATTCGGTAATTTCTTTGATCTAGTTTAAGATTTAAAGACACACAAACCTATGTATATTAATTTATATAGACTATGCCACATAATGCTCTAGAGAATCTGCATATAAGCAACTATCTTATCTTTATTTACGCTGCGTTCAAAATTTTTATGCATAAATTAAATTTATTTTGATTGTCGCTTCTTATTTTTCACTGAACTTTAGACCCTAGAAGAAAAATGCATATCAAAATTGCTGCTACCTCAGTGTTGCTATTGCTGCTGTTGCTGATAATAACAATTTTATGTTGCTGCGCGCTAAATAAGTATTTATTTGCGCTACAGTTCAAAGTTTAATGCTCAAGTGCCACAGCATGATGACGATGATGCTGCTGCTGTAGCTGCTGGAAGTTGTGGCGGATGTGCATGTAAATGATGCATGCAGCCAAGCCGCAAACACCCTCACAATAAACAGAGCAACATATGGTAGCAGCAGTCTGGAGTAAAAAAAATTGCTCCCTCTCTTTATTCCAGAACATTGCGGTTGTCTGCTGGCGTAAAGCAGGTCAATTTCAACGCAACTTCTTCGAATATAGTCGTGCAACAAATTATGTGTTGACAACATTGTTTGGATTAAGATTAAATGGCTTCATTTTTGTTGTTGTTTTTTTTTTTTTGTTTTTTGTGAGACTAACCTACATTTTTTTGTTCATATTTGAAATAGTTGTACATGCTCGTATGTTGTAATTTCATTGTTAGATTATTTTGGAATTTTTTGTTGTTGTTGTTAGATAAACGCATAAATAAATTCTTCAGATAATTTTGAAATTGCGCTTTAGAAGAAATTTTTATTATGAGTTATCAAATACCTAAAGTGTTGTTGATGTCGAGTATTTTATAGTTAAATATTTAGTAGGGAAAAATTTATTTGCTCTTTTTCTGGGATGTTTATTATATAAAATATAAAGAAATATTTGAAATGGAAGGAGTGAATTATTTAATCGAAGCATACGGTAGCTGACGAGTTAAAGGATTCAGAAGTGTCTATTCAAAACTACGGATACTGATTTAGAGATTACTCGTTTATTCGAAAGAAAAATATGAGCTAAATCGAAGCGATCGGTTTGTCGACTCATCGGCTCGAGTATGTCTGTTTTCGAGTTAATGGATGCAGGGCTCTAATATATACATATATCATAACTTACATGCTTCTCTGGTTTCAAAACTAGTCCACTAGCTTGTTGCTGTTGTTGCTGTTGCTCACTTGCCACTGACGCCGCACTTAAACCGGCGCCCTTACCATAACGACTTTGTATTGCCGCCTTTGCTGCTGCCGATAGCAACATGGGCGATGTGCGTGATGTTGGCGATGATGCTGCTGATGAACATTGTTGCTGCAACATTGGCGCATTGTTGCTATGTTTATCGTTTGACGACATCAAATTGTCTAAATCGCGTAAAAATTTATTTGCCCAAATATTAACTTCATCCGAGTTATTTTCATGCGTATTAAGCGGTGGCGGTGGCAAAGCTCTTAGTTTGGATGTCATCGACTTTTTTTGTTGTTGTTGTTGCTGTTGTTATTGCCCCGCGGCGTTTGCAATTTGTTCACTGTTTGTGTTGCTGCAAGGCGTTCACCAGTTGCACTGTCAAAGCCACTATCTGATTCCGTGGAACGCGACAATTCATCAACGGCAGCAGACGCAACAGCAACTGCTGGACCCAAAGCAATTGCTGCCGCTCTGACAGCATCTGTTGCATGTTGTTGCTCATCGTGTTTTTTCTTGTTGTTGTTGTTCTTGCTGCTGTTGCTGTTGTTGTTGTATTCTTTGCGCTTTACGCAATTCAAAGACTTCGTTGATTTCGTGCTGCAATTAAAAAAACAAATCGAAAAGTGAATAACATATTTTTTTTTTTCGTAGAAAAGTTATCTGTAGGTAGAGTAGGTAGTGCTAGAGACGCCAGCTTGTTGCTGCTTGCAACTTAATAAATATTTTCAAATATTATTGCAAGTTCAATTTCTAGGTGGTTGTCTGGCATTTCTTTAAAGTGATTACGTAATTTATGATCTTCCTACTTTATGCTCTATGCTTAGCTTATAATAAATTTATTAAAATATATTTCTGTAAGATAAAGATTTGATTTTACAAACTAATTGCAATAATATATCTCTTCTTGCACAGTGGTTGGGCGTTGCAGTCTCTGTATCTGTTGCTGGAATTCTTTCAGTTGAGTACTGCTACTGCTGCAGGCTGTAGAAATTCTAATTAGTTTATGGTAAAACAAATATTTGATCATTATTAGACTCTGTTAAGTGAAGCATTCAGCAGATCGTAAGCTGGGTTTTGAAAGTATCTAGGAAATACTTGTGAGCCACGTTGCTATGGAATGTGCCAATTTCAATAAATATTTAATTTTCAATTAAGAAGTCTGAGAGTTCTTTAGGTTCAGAAATCTGCAACAAATCAACAGCAGAACGTCGGACGTCGGCATGCGATGTATGTTGCAGTAAACTGTTTCAAGCTGAATTTTGTATTTTAGCCCAAATGTTGATTAAAGACTGTTAAGACCCTTTTAAAAAATTAATGCTCATTAATATCTCTTTTAACACAATTCAAATCCATTATTTTAAATTTTTGGGTTATTTTTCTTTTTCTTTCGATCGTGACTCTTTTTTTGCTTTGTAACCTTCTATTTCTATAATAAAAGCTCATTCATTTTTCTCACAAATAGAATGGAATAACATTCAAAGTAAAAGATAGATAGATACTTTCAGACAGAAAGTACAATCAAAGACAAATAAATTAGAACACGACCGCAGCAGTGTTGCATTATTTACTATGATAGATACTACCTAAATATATACCTTAGCAATAGGGAACAAAACCGTAGAAAACAATAAGAACCTCAAAGAAGCAAGCCTAGGTACAACAACAACAACAAAAATAAACTAAACACGAAGACATGAAAACAAAAATATAAAAAAAAAAACACAGAAAGCAAATGCAAATAAATTGAAATGAAGCAATTTGTTATTTAGATTAAACAACAAAGAAACAGACTTGAACGACGACGATGATGACAATAGCAACGAATACAAAAAGATGCTATAGAAAAGAAACAACAACAACAAAAACATTGGCGACACAAGATCAATGACTGCTGGAAAGATGCTAAAAACATCTAAGAAAAAAAAATACAATATATAAAAATTCTAGAATGGAGCTAGACGATTTTGTGATGCGCTACAGGAGATGAACTATAGGTGAGAGATGCTTTAAAAGTATTTCGATAATTCAGAAGTCTCAAAAAATTAAATTCAAAAGCAATCGCTTATTTTCAATTAATCGTTGACGAATTTGTGGCGTTCCCGACATGGTGTTTAAAAAGCTGATCTTATTCAGTTTGTAGTAAAAAAAGTGTACAGAATTTAAAAAAACATTTTTCCTTTTTACGAATTACGTTTTAAATCGCAAGTTTTGATGCCCGGCAAATCGTAAAACATTTACAATTTCAAATCGGTTGTGTTTGAGTTAGTGAATTGAAAAGTAATTGCATAATATTACATAAAGAAGGGGGCAGTCCCAAAAAATTAGCACTCAAATTTGCATAATATTACATAAAGTGATGTTTAAATTGTTTATTCTTTGATAGTTTTTAATAATCATAGATTCTGATTTCGGATTTCAATCAATGTTTTTACTCATGTCTAAAGATAAAGGACCAAAAAAATTTAGTTAAAGCAACAACAATTTGCGTTTAGACCGATTACCTTTAAATTTGTTACCGATAACAGTTTTTGTCATGTACAATGCAAAGAAACGTTTTGGAAATGAAACATAGATTTTCGACCGATTGCCGGAGCACGAATAATTTGAAATTTTACGAGTTTACTAAATCGCAAATTTTGGAATTTCGGGAGCATATGCTTTTTTTTTTTTTATAATTGAACAAATGAATGTATTTGCTTTAGTTACGAGCATGAAAAGGTAATCCAAAATTTGGAAGAGTGCAACGCAAGCGTCTGGGTAAATGTTTAATTATTGCGTTTATTTTGTCAGCTGTTTTATTTAAAATTGTCAAATTTACGATTGTCAAATTATTGTCGAACCGATAAGAAAAATCGACGTTAATCGGGTTCAAGGTGAACGTAAATTTTGCACATACCTAACTGCCTACGCAAGTTTAATAAAAAATGCTGTTTTAGTATTTGACCCACCTGGCGAAGTACCATTTACGTCAAATTTCTGGTGTGACGGATATTTTTTTGAAACCTTAAAAGTTTAGAAAATAGAATTTTTAATATTTTTAAACGCTTGCCAAACTATACAAAATAAAAATACTAACCCATGATCAGAACATTTAGTAGCGTATTAATAGCGCCAAAGGGCCTACAACAGTCAAAGAACGAATTACTTAATTAAAAACGTGGCTTAAAAGATACACACAAAAAAACAGCAACAAACATAGAAACAAACAAAGCATAAAAAGAAAAAAGAAAGATGTATGTGTGTGTATGCATGCTCTATGTTCCCATTTGAAACTTTAGAAAGATTCAAGGCATGGCAGCACAGTTGGCATTAATAACACGGCGAGCTCATTACTCAACAATTGTGTGAGCGGCGGTGCAGCATACAGTAAAGACGATCAACCGACTGAACGACCAACAGCAACAATTGCAAGCTGCAAGCGACAGAGTTGCAGTCACCGCCAGCACCACACACAAATGCGATGGAACATTAGCAGCTAATAAATTTTCAAAAGTAGCGACCAATTGTATAAAAGATTGTCTGTCTGTCTGTCCGCTTGACTGGACTGAGCGAGATGAGATCAGCAATGCAATGCAATGAGGTTGCAGCAATATAAAGAAAGCACCGCAGCAGCAGCAACAACAACAATTGCTGTTGCCGGCGTGAATTTATCGGCATTTGATAAACGCGTTTGCAACTTTTTTATTTATTTTTTCATTTTTTTGTGTTGCTTGCCTTGACTGCTGCTGTTGTTGTCTGTTGTTGTATGTAGCGCATCATTTGTCGTGCGTCTGTTTTGCACCAATTTATTTTCACTATTTTCATTACAATTTTTTATAGTTTAGTGAATGTTGTGGGAATGTATTTCTTTTTGTTGCAACTTTAAGATTAAATCAGCAACGCGGCGGTGTTATAAAATTAGCCACTGTTTTTCTGCCGGATATGTTGCCTATTATGTGTGTGTGTGTGTGTACCATTGGGCATACTTTTCAATCATCATGCTACGTTTTTAGCCCACTCAGCAAAAATATTTAATTTCATGCATTGCCGCACAATGCAAACAGAACAGAAATGCTGTATAAGAATTTACACACTAGAAAAAGTAATAACTGCATGGGTGGTCATCTATGGTCAACAATTGTATTCCCAAAACTGGGAACAATGGATTTACTATAAAAATGCGACTGGCTTTTGAGAAACTTTCAGTTTCAAAAGAATAACGCACACGAAGTGTTCTAGAGTTTAAGAGTTTTCTTTGGCGCGGCGACGGCTAGTTCTGTAGTTCAAGTTAAAAGCAAAAAAAAAAGTTAGTGCAAAAAAAAATTGGAACAACAGACTGCCGCTGCCAATGTTAAGCTTGGTGTGGCAATATCTGTGATCCGAGCAGCATTAAACAACAACAACAACAATCTGGCTTAACGATCGCTGCAATAGTTGAAGAACAGCATGAGACTCACGCTTGCAGTGTTATTCGCTTGGTTTGCAATTTATTGCAACTACAGCGGTGGTGTCTTATCTTTGCCACCATCGCTTATCGCAAATACGGCGGCCTTGAGGCAACAGCAACAAGAGTTGCAGCAGCAACAACAACTACAACAATCCGCATCAGCATTGCCTTCGTTGCTTTGGAAAAAGGATGCACGTGTCCTGTTCGATACAAGTCATAGCAGCAGCAACAGCAACAGCGATGCATTGCCAGGTAAACCGGCAACAACAATGGCAAATCTAGGTACTCAGCAGCAACAACAGACACAACGAAAACAATTGGAACAACAAACACAACAGCAAAATTTACCACAAACAATTTTTAATCGAAAAACATTGAGCGAATATGATTTAGATACAATACTTGCCGCTGCCGATGAGAATTTGAATGGACCATTAAATGTTGGTCGACAAACGAAAATAACAACATCATCATCATCATTACCATCATCATCATCATCGTCAGCAATGTCGTCAACGCCACATGAAACTGCAACACGACTGGGTGCATTGGATACACTTAAATACTCTACGCCATTCAAATATTGGGCTAGACACTGTCAGATGACAAAGAACTGTTCGCAGGATTATTATCGCGCTATGCTAGCCGCAAGGTAAATATGTGAACTGATCTTTTCCAGACTACAAACTTACCATTCAAGGTTGCTGCTACAGTGAAAGTGTTACTTTTTATTTAAACGGCAACAAGTGTTGTCCAGATACTTTTAGCCATCTTGCAGATACTTTCGTGCAATTTATATTTCACAAATAATTTATCATCTTCATTGATGCTCTTTATTTCGTTTTTTTTTTTTTACTTTTTTTGCGATTTACTCGCTTTTGCTTGGTCTCTCGAAAATCGCGATAAGATTAATTCTTTTTAAGCCTTTAATAAATAAAATCGCATAGCGCCAGTCAAAAAAAATTTAAAAAACTGCAAACACGCAAAACCAATTAATGGGCGTGAAAATATACAAAGTCGAATAATTTCTTGCGGCGCTTTCAGCTTTTTGTTTTATAAATTACAACTGTCAGCAAAATCAACGCAATGAAAAAAAAAATCACGCTTAATATAATAATTCCCACCAAAATTGTTGAAATAAATAAGAAAACAAAAACAAGATCAGAGTAATACTTGCAAAATTACATGCATTTCGATAATCAAATCAAATAAAGTGCAAGTTTCACTTTTTAAATAAATTAAGTGCACCACTTATTTCGATCATTTAATTTAAGGTTTCGTATATAATTATTTGTATGTGGAATGAAATATATTGTTGTTGATTTTTAAGTTGATTTGGCAACGATGACAGTTGCAAGTAAAATAAATAAATAATACTTTCGGAAGTCATGTCCGCAATACTTCCAGGAAGTCACTATTGCAATACTTCAGGAACTCACTTATGCGACACTTCCTGAATTTCCATTCACGACACTTTCAGAAATCCCTTTGACCAAACACTTGAAGAAGTTCCTTTTACGACAGTTTCAGATATCCGTTTCTCCAAATTTAAGCGACATTTTCATGAAGTCACTTCCGCGATACTTCCAGAAGTAACTCTCAGAAAATCACTTCCGTAAAACTATTAGAAGTCACTTCCACGAAACTTCCTATTTTTGTAATTTTTTACACAAAAAGGTTGTTATTTCTTTTTACTTTTTGATTATAGAAAGATGAAATGAGAGAAAAAAAGGGGGAAATAATAAAAATGCAAGATACAAATTTTTATCATTTTCAAGCTTAAAAAAAAAAGTGATCATCAATTTCATTGTGAAATTTATGCATCAAGTACAGTTTCGTCAAACTATGTTCTACTGCCTTGAGTCACCCTGTAACAGAGAGTTGTATGATTTCTTCAACGTTTACTGCCTACAATTAATACCAGTTTTATTCAAATTAATTTCCGTTTGTAACATTCTACCCCATCTATACACGATATTGTATTGTGTCTCAATTCAATTCTATTAAATTTCAATTAATCATCTTTTCTTCGACTCGTTTAAAGTTGCATAAAAGCTGATTTGTTAATTGTTTGATAAATTATTTCTATGCCCGCATTTGGCTATTGCATATATTGTAGATTTCTATTTGTGTGGGTGTCTCGTGTTGAAATGAACAATAAATTTAATCTTTCAATAATTCATTTGAAAAATTACAGTTTCTTAAAGAATAACAGAATTAGGTCTTACATGTTCTTCAAGGCTATTTGAAGGTTTATCCATTTCAGTTTAATAATTATTTAAAATAAAAAACTTGTACCAAAATTTGAGTTTTTTTACAACCAAAACAAGTGGATATCCAGTTGTGCTACCACATTGTACGGGTGTTTTGGATACACTTTCGTGCTCTTTTGTTTATTCTTAAATTTGCTTTCTTTTAAAAATTGGGTTTGCAGTTGTTTTATTTTAAGGCTGCATTTGTTGGGAACAATGTGTTAACATAAAAAAAAAATTTCTAAAAAAGGTTTTTACGACTTTTTTTATAGGAGCGAGGTCAAAATTTGTTCGGGCTTTTACTAAAATGCAAAAAGCAAAACTTTTTTGTATGGGAAAAGTCGAAAATTGAACGAATATCGAACCGAATGTGCCTAATGCGCGGTTTTAGTGGTATATAATTATACTTGGAGTATTGCCTTTTAAATGAAACCAGTTTGGAACTCATCGGTTGGATGGTTTCAAAGTTCATAGCGGACATAGAAACATTTTTATTATTTTTTTACTATTTACAACAAAGAATCTATCAAAAATGTTACGTTTGGCTTACACAAGTTGAAAAACGATTATATAATTGACAATTTATTGCATTTATAAATAGTTAGGTATGTATCTACTCCAATAAATACACTCCCAAACATAGCAAAAGTTAATAAAAATTTTCAACTTAAACGGAAACAACCTTGCATCATAATTTGTGTGCGCAAATTCTATGCCAAATAACAATTTTTTTGTTTACCTTAAAAATACCCATTTTATTATGCATTACAGTACGCGCAACGACTTATCAATAAGGTCGGTCGTATAGCACAGTTATCTGAATTACCAAATGTGATTCATTTTTTATTTACTTTTCAGATACAATACGCCGTTATATGCTAGCTATATTATTTTTAATATTATTAATTTTTTTTTTATTAAGAATTTGATAATTATTAATTCAATACGCATTTATTTAGTAGCTATTGCCTATAAGGTTATATATTGTATATATACAATTTTTATGTTTATTCATCGAGCGAAAGCGATTACAAGCGAAATATTATTGTTATTATTAATATTATTTTTTTATATATTTTTTTTTTTTTGCAAAATAATTGACGATAAAAATGCATTAATCAGTAAACAGTTGCATTGTTTTTATAATAAGCAAAATGATAAACAAATAATTAATTTCTGTGTAAATAAAATATAAAACTTGCTAACAAACATACTCGTATACAATATCTATCAGAAAATGCCGCACCTCTCACTTGTTCCCATAATTCTTCATTGTAAGATTGTAAGAACTACCCACATAAATATTTTTTTTTTTTGTATTCAAAACTAGACAGCTACATAGGTAGGCTGGTTTTCTTTTTTTTTTTTTTTTTTTTTTTTGCTTCTTTTCAGTTGTCAATAAAATAACAAAAAATACGCACCCAAGTATTGCATAAAACAGAATAAATGTACAAAGCGCAAGATACAAGATACAACTCAAGCGAACCAATGTAATTGAAACCAGGCAACTACAAAAGCCCACGCAACAAAAAAAAAAAATCGAAGAAAAAAAAATGAGAACACAATAATGCATAAAAAAAAAAAACAAAAATTCCCAAGAGTCTCTGCAGCAACGATCCTTAAATATGAACTAAAAAAATACTATATATAAGATATGCATAAACAATAGGTTAATAGGTAATTTTATGTCTAGAAATTTATTAAATTTCATTCTTTTTTGTCTGTCTTCACATTTCCGTAGAAAAAAAGCGCAAACACTGCAACGTCTACAGCGATTGGCGGCTGCTGCAACTGAAATTGATAGTGTCAATTTCGAAGATCCCAAACTAGGAACAACAACAATAAGTAATAATGAAGATAGTATTGGAGGAGGCGCCAGCGGCGGCATAGATGATTTCTATGATGAAGACATAAACAATGAAGTTTTCTTATTGCTTAACGGCGAACAAGATCTCATCAAATTTTTATACTGGGCTATGGAACAACTTTATCCTTATACGAAACTTGCAAATGTAAGCGAACATTCGGCGGAATATTATCATCCAGGCTTGTTTATATGGAAGAAATTAAATTTATCGGGATTACTAGAGCCACCGTTAGTTGTTGAAGAGCCACGTTATGTTCTCGTGCGTCGTGAGAAGTTACAGGATGACTTTAAATTGGACAATGGTGAGTATTATTATTAAAAAAAAAAAAAAAAATTGTGGAAAAAAGGGCGTGTATTGCGACACTAACTTAAAATTACAAAACGTCACTTCTTCTACGTTAAAGATAAAAAGTAGCTGAGTTTTTTATGTTTTTTATCACAAGATCTTGTTACACAAATATTTATTATATTTTTTTTTTTTTTTTTTTTTTTTTTTTTACTTATGCTTCATTTAAAATGCATGCTACGTTGCGCATATAAAAAAATACTATAAAGCAGCATAAAACATTTTTTAATGAAATTTTTATAATGCTTTCTTGCTTCTCAAAAAAATACTCTACACAATGAAATGAAGTATTATGAAATATTTAAGTTGTTTGTAACGCATAGGTGGCAGTTCTTGCAGATATTATCTTGGGTGTCACATAAAACTCTTTTTGATTGGTTCAAGTCTCTTCTAAAATTCAATAAAATTATGAATATAATTCACAATTAGTTCGAACATTATTTAAAGAATAAAAACACCCTATTTTCTTAATTTTATAAATGTAGTTTTAACTAATTGTGAATTATATTTAATATTTCATTGAATTTTAGAAGCGATTTGCAATCAATCAAAAGAGATGTGAGATACAATTTAAACTCGATTTGCTTGATAAAGTGAAACTAAGTAGGTTTAATAGTTCGTATAGATAGAAGTGACTGTGGGACACTACAGATCCCATACAAGTAGTATATTCCATAAAGTTTCCATATAGTATGCTTTAGGGTGGTCCAAAAATGAATGGAAAATAATTTTGTACAAATTATATAAAAATGTAATTCTACGATCATTTTTGAAGAGAAATATGCTCATCCGGTTAAAAAATATTCATTTTCCAGGTTTCTACACTAAATCTACGAGAAATTGTTATTTTCCCATATAAAATACATGGGAAACTTAAGAGGCTTTGCAGCAACATTAAATATTATCCGATTAAAAAAAAATACGGGTCTTCTTATTTTCGATATAGAACAATCCTAGGGGTGAGCGCATACAACTTTTCTTTGGAGCTCCCTATTATCCATTCAGAATACATATTCAATAACAATAAGAATTTCGGTGAGACTATACTATCTCTTGATTCTCTTTGTCTATAATTCGCTTAGCTGTTGGATTATAGCTCAGTATTAACGAAGTAAATGTCTGCAACAATCATTTTATGCAAAGAGTTGTGGAGCCTAAGAAGTGTATACAAGTTTCGTTACAACCTTAAAAAAATAATACAATTTCTTGGATTTTTTTTATTAAATTTTTTTTCATATGCATTATTTATTAATAACATATGCCTTGTTAGTTTGTCAGTTGTTGTTGTTGTAGTCGATAATGTGTGAAGCAATGAAGCAGAAATTCATGGAAATTGTGCGCTTTGATCTTTCAAAAGCGACACCCTCTGATGTTGACGTTCACAAAGTCTCTCAGGTGCATGCAATCACGTGCCAAACTTGAGCAACAAACTGTGCTATCTCTTTTATTTTCAACTGCATCTTTCTCTATCTCACTCTCTCTCTCTCTCAGCTGACGATCCATTTATACCGCCACGCGGACGCAAACACAATTCTCCCGATCTGGATGCATTGCTGCAGCGTTACGAAACATTTGTACCGAATCGCGGCAAACGCGATAAAATAAAAGATATCTTCAAGTACGACGATCTTTTCTTTCCAAATCGTGGTAAAAAACATCGAGATATTTTCAAGATTGACGATCCCTTCTATCCGAATCGCGGCAAGAAATTACGCGATATTTATAACGTTGACGATCCATTTTTTCCAAATCGTGGCAAGCGACAACGCAGCATGTTGGCTAATGAGCAGCAGGATGTTGCTGACATGTTAGCCAATGGAGACGACGATGATGACGACAACATGGCTGATGAGTATAACGATGAAAAACAACACTTGACATGGTTACAAGATGAACGTATAGCACCTCTAACGCCCCCGCGGCTGTCTTCAATGCGAATGTCAATGCTGCAACGCATATTTGGAAAATTGAAGAGAAAATTGCAGCTAGAGCAATGGCAGCAACGGCAACATATTGCTAATGAAATCAATAGTAGCAACAACAACAAAAACAATATCAATGACGACGACGACGACGATGATGACGAAAACGAAGACAATGAAAATGATGCTCAAGACAACAAAAGTAGCGAATGGCTACAAAGAATGTCAACGCATAAAATTAATGGTTACGATCAATCAGTCAAGCCATCAATGTCAACCGCAGCAGCAATGCTGTCATTTGCAACAGAAGGAGATGAAGCAGCAACAGCAGCAGCATCCGCAGAAACAGCAACAAAAACAACAGCAGCAGCAGCAGATCAACGACAACGACGTCTTGTCAATAGTTTTGCAAATGCTGCAGCCGCTAAACTAGCTGCTGTTGCTGCTGCTAATAGATTACATACGACAAGATCAATGTCAACAAATTCACAACTGCAACAACAACAGCAACAACAAAAGCAACATAAACAGCTGCAACGTCTAACTACAGCAATCAATCTAGACAGACTGTTGCAACAACGCCAAAAGGCACAACCATTGCAGCAACTAGAGTCATTGTCTCCGTTGCAGCAAACAAACTTGCGATTTTTCGCAAATCCCGCATCCAGGCATCAGGTGAAATCATATAACGATTTTGAACCTTTATTTTGGCAACAGCTACAATTTCAGTCGCAGCAGCAACAACAGCAACCGAAACAGCGACAACAAAAGCCATCAAACGATGCAGTCATGCAACATACGCTTAGGCAACGTTCAATCAATGTGCAACAACCCACAACAACAACAACAACAACAGCAGCTGCCTCCGGAGACACAATTATCGCACGTTGATAGTGTTGCAGCTAATCCTATTGCTGCTGCCGCTGTAGTTGTCGCTTCTGACAACAACAACAACAACAGCAACAATGACAACGACAAAGCCGACGAGGACAATGATAGCATTGACATTGACACTGATTACGCCAATTTTAACATTTAAACTTGAATGTTGCAACAATTGATCGCGTTTTGTTCTGGTTTTTTATTTTATTTATTTTTTTTTTTATAAGAAAAATCTTGTAGCATGGCAAATAAATTTTTGTATTCTGTGTGTATAATAATTGTGTGGAAAAAACATGAAAAGCACAAAGGGTCTCTCTAATTAAATAAACAAATATAAAAAATATTAAAATAAAATTGCAATTGATTTAAAAATCAAAAAAACTATTTTGGATTTTTTACTTGGGAATTGTATTATGAATGAAAATTTTATTAAAAAAAAAAAATAATAAATGGAATTTAGCAATTATTGAAATTATTTGGCTTTAAAAAGATTAAGAATTTCCAATAAAAATTCAACACTTGATATCTGAAATTGAGTTAAAAAATTAAACAATCACAGCCATAGTTGTTGTTTTTTTTTTTTTTTTTTTGGCCTTGATTCTCACGCTGCAAGCTGGTCTTCTGCTTCTATAAGTTATTGAAATTTTTTTTAATTATTTCGTACTAAATTATCAGTTTATTACAATCAGCATTGTATCTCTCCAACTCAAAAAAAAATGTATGCAGCAATCTGTGTTGCATTAAAGTATTGAAGCTGCAAAAACAGGCGTTGCCCGAGAAGATACAAGTAGACAAGATAAGCGATTACAATCGCAAACTCGATTTCGTCGTCATTGTAGAACTTTTTTTTTATATTTTTAGTAAAAGGTCAAACTCATGGCCATGAAGTGGAATTAATTTATGCAAGTTACTATGAAAAATTAAAAAAAAAAATAAAAAAAAAAAAAATCATTGTAAAATATAAATATCGAAAAATCAAAAACCAGAACACAAAACTTGTACCAAAAAAACCAGCTTAAGCTACTAAGCTATTTCGGAATGAAACAAAAAAAAATCATATCATAATCTTTAATTTCGGCAGTCAACAATCAATCAAAGAGCTTAACTTATAACTAAGCCGAATAACTTAGATAAATATAATATTTTGAACTATAAAAAATCACTTAAATGTCTCTCGTCTCAGCTGTTGTAATGCGTCGTAGATATAAAAAATTCCACTTAAAAAATTATTAAAAAAAAAAAACTTCTGACATTGACATTGAACAATGTCGAAATGTAGCAACTGAAGCACTTTAATATGTCAAAATATTAAGAGGAGCCAGTCAAAAAATCAAGCTGGTCAAAAGATGCTCACATACTCGTATGAGAGTTCAGCGTATCGGACAACAAAAAAATCTGACCATTGAAGGTCAGCACAGTTGAAATCCAATAAATAAGCTGAATGTTTTTTTTTTGTAAGTTGAAGTTTGTAAAACGGTTGCAGCCAGCCAGGCAGGCAGATGACGCAAATGCTGCGTTGTGATGCTTCATTTCGGATCAGCTACAAAGCTTGTTAAGACAAAGCGGTATGAGTTTTTGAAATAAAGCAGATACATAGTAGATCATTCGTTTGTGAGCATAGAGCATTGACTGCTTAAGTGTAAGATGAGAAATTATGGATGACTGAAGCAACAGTGTACTTGTCAATAAAAGTAAAACAAATAGGATTGTAAGATTGGTAAAAAAAAGAAAGAAAACAGTTGTAGTAAGTTTAGACAAAATCGTTTATAATGACCTTGAAGCGTTCAAAAACTTGTTAGATCGACGATAAAAAAAAATAGGACTCAGAATGCAGAATGATCTCGTTATACCAATTGTAAAAAATTTGCGATTTACTTTTCAAATCGTAAATTTTTGGTGCTCCGGCAATCGTAATTTGCAAATTATTTTCGATTTCAAACAGGCAGCGTTTGAGTAAGTGAAATGAAAAAGTAAATATTTTATTTTGTGATATTTGTAGAGTTTATCTTTGTACTTTTTTAGTATCATGGATTCTGAATTCGAATTTTAACTAAATATTTTCTACTCATTAAACTTATTCATGAGTAACAACAATTTGCGATTTGATTAGACCGATAACATTTTAATTTGTAACCGATAACAGTGTTTGTCATGTACAATGCATAGCAACGTTTTGGAAATGAAACATAAATTTTGAGATTGCCAATGCACGAAAAATTTGAAATCGTACGAATTTACATAAAACGTAAATAGCAAAATTTTTGTGGTTACGGGAACATGCCTGATGATATTCGATTGTAATCAGTATCCTTTATCTTACCCGATGCAAAAGCGTTTATAGAAGCGTTTCTTTATATAGACTGAGCGATTAAAAACCCCTATTAATGCCTGAAGATAACTTGTAAAACGATGATAACTTTGACAAAAAATTTCAATAAGACCCTGGAGGCAACAATCTTAAAAGTCTCATAGACCAAAAATGAAACTACATAGCTGCAGGTATTCTTACAGATAGGTCTAAGAAAAACAAAAGTCTTAGAAAGAGCTAAACTGATCATGGCTGAAGGATGATTATATAGGAATATTAACAGATCACTGTAGGTCAAAAAAGATACCAACCTATTATGGGTATGAGTTGTTCTCGAAATTTTAGATTCTGTGATCAGATTAGGACGAAACACCAGCGCACTATTCTTATTGAATGTGAGGTCATAGCCAGAAGTAGATACCAGATTCTGGAACATTATTAATAAATATGGACATTATATTTCCAATGGCTTTTACTATTGCGAAAGAAAATTATATTTGAGCTTCACTAAAGTAAGATCAAATTTTATGCTTCAATTGGAAAAATTAATTAATAGTTTCCAAAGTTTCGACCAATCTTGAAAACTCCAATGTCAACTCTCTTAAGTAGCAAGCAGAAAAAAAGAAAAGACAGTTCAAGACATTTATCGTCTACTAAAGAAAATTAAAATCATAAAAATTGATTTTACTGCGCCATTGACAGTCGCGATCCATGCCGAAATTGCGCGTAAATTAAATTTTATTTTATAGCGCAAACGCAAACATTTGTAAAATTGAAAGACAAAAAAAAAAAAAAAAAAAAAAAAAAAAAACAATAACTTTTCTCCTTCTATAGTAAAAAACTTTGCTAATCAACAGCTTTGTAGCAGCAACAGTCATAGCAGCAGCGACATTTTGTAGTTGCTGCCAGTTTGTGTCACTTTCATTTGACGTTTTGCTGCTGCCGAAATTGTCAAAATCTTGTGGAAAGTAGGCAGTCATATAAAGTCGGCATAAATGAATGAATGACTTACAACGATTTGTGTAGAGAGTTGAGCGGTGTATGTGTGTGCAGCAGCACAGCGTGCAGCAAATTGGCGCAATGGATCCGTTTTTATTTTCAATTTTAGATTTTGACATTCGGCAGCAATTTTCGATACAGTTTTCGGCGCGCTGTCGGAAAAAATCAACGCATTGTCAACAAACGAACAAACAAACAAACAAATGAACAAACAGAGCAGCAACAGATATCAGCAGAAGTAGCAACAGCAGCAATAACAGAGGTAGCAGCAACAGCAGCTTAATTGCTGTCTGCAATTATGATGGTTGCTGAGATCTGTTTTTTTTTTTTTTTGTTTGCACAATCAAATTGTTCGATTGCTGCTTGCCTGCATAAATGCCTGCATTGGGATCGAGTGAAATTTGAGTTTAAAGCAGCAACAGAAACTGCAGCACCAATATTTGCTGAGGTTCACTTTCATTTGATTACTGCAAATGTAGAAATGTTGAAATGACACTTTTTGTTGCATGCAATCGTTGTCATCGTTGTTGTCGTCGTCGTCGTCGTAGTTGTTGATTGTGACTTTGACTTCATTTGGAGTGTGCAATTTCTGGTTTATTGTTTGGTTTGGTTGTTAGTTTCTTGCAGCTGTGTTGTGTTTGTTGTTGCGATTTACGCGCCTACAACAATGTTTAAGGCATTAGTAGGAGAGCAAAAAAAAGTGAAACATTGCTGCTATGTTGACAACTCCTATTTTTTTGTAATACGCTTTATTCGTAGGGTACAAAATTGGTATTTTTAAGTTGGAATAAAGTTGAACATTAATTTAGAGATTTACTTTTTATCAGCCAGGCACACAATTCAAATAATTTCTTATAATCTTATGATTCTCAAAACGTTTAAGCATAGCATTATAGGAGATTTTGCGTAATGGGTAGTGTTTGTCTTACTTGTAAAGAAAGATCAAAGCTGGTTTGTTGAAGTCTCACATCCGATCACGCAAAAACTGCTATATTGTTATGATTAAACTGTTTGAGAATTATAAGATTATAAGAATTTTTTTTAAAAGTCGATCACTGATTTCTAAAAGCCTGTGGCTTTATATGTTTTATATTTCCGTTTACGAAGAAGCTTTCGGAATCGATATGAACTAAAAATATATCTAATTTGCCAGTATCGCTAGCTAAAAAAGTATCGAAACGTCCAAATTACTGGATTATCAGTCAATTTCAAAAGCTATTAGGTAGCTGTTTTAAGGGTTTTAAAATGAATATTTGCAATACTTATGTAATTATGTACAGAGTAGGACCACTAGGTGAATATGAGGAAACGTGGGCTCTTTCTCGTCAATTTAGAAGTAATTTAGCTAAAAGCTGTATCAAGCACATTAAATTTTTAGAAATTAATGTTCTTTCAATGCTTTGGGTTCGGAAATTCTTCGTCTCCCCCACTCATCACGTTTGTACTATATAAACAGAAAGAAACATAATAATAAGAGCACTGTAATTCATTTTGTTTCAAATGGATTTTAAGAAAAATTGTAACACGATTCAGAATGTTCAGAAGGTTCCACTCCATCGTTGGTACCACTGAATGCCTTAGGTTAGGTTAGAATGGCGGACGTGAATTCTTGCGACATCACCTAGGCCAGATAGGCCTATTGTGATATCATATGATCCCTCATTTATTTCTTCCTACTCGAACCAGCTCGATTTCCTTATGAAGTCGACTACTGCACCAATCTTGACTGATGCAATCTCCGCCAGACTATCGAGAAACGTTCCACCAAGTACGGTAAACCTTATTGTTCCAAGGGCTGAGCAGTGGCAGAGAAAATATTCGACTGCCTCCTCCTCTTCCTCGTTTATACAGCTCCTACAGAAGTCATTTGATGCTAACCCCTAGTCGGACGGCATGTCTGCCAACCAGGCAGTATCCCGTGAGAGCTCCAACCATCATAGATAGAGTCTGATTATTATGGCGCATGAGTTGTGCTGCTCGTTTAGTGTTTTTTTCTGGCCACGTAAGTTTTGAGATTTTACATTTGGGATTTGTGATCCACCTCTGCCATTCTGATTATTTCCTGTATCACTCGCAGATTCAGAGAGGACATGCGAATTACTATCGAACTCCTCCCTGGAGGAATAACGAAATTTTTACCTTCTCTGACCAATCTATCTATCTGCTTCGCAATGTGACCAAATATATCTTGGTGACCCGGAACCCATTGTGAGGCGTCTCGTTAAGACAAGTACAGCGTACATAAGTAACGCATATACTGATATTTTCTCATGTTTCTGTACTTTTTTTTTTTTTTTGTTTTTCTAAGTCGATTGCATAGTTGCAGTAAGTTGACAAAAATAGTAACATGTTGCCAACATTTATTGCGTTGCGACAATTGACGTTGTTTGTCTGCTTGCAATTTTTTTTTTTTGCTGCTGCTGCTGTTGTTGCTGCATTTGTTTTGACAAAAGACGTCAACTTATTGGCGTTTATTATTTTGTTTTTTTTGTTTTTTTTTTTTTTTTCTGATTATTTGAAAATTGGCAAAATCAACTTTCTCAAAAATCTGTACACGAAAAAAAATACTATAATAAGTAGGCAGGCACAGGCAGGCTTTATAAATGTAAGATTCATTGCATTAAGTCTTACGATAAATTGACTTAAGCAGTAAATGCGCATGCGCCCACACTCATTAACAGCAAAATAATTGGCTCTGCTGTGTATCTAACAAAAGTCTATGACGAGTGAGAGCAGACGACAAAGTATTCCTTTCGAAAATGCCAATGAAAAAGGTTTAAAATTTAACTGAAAGTTATTACAGCTTAATCTGATAAATTTTTTTTTGATGAGGTAAGCAAACTGTCTATAATAATTAGATTTTTTGTTATTGTTTGTATTTAAGTAGATTAGCTGATAAAATTTGAATTCATAAAACTCAATATTCTTGAAATCTTATTTGTCGTATCTAATAAAAAAAAAAAAAAAACAAAATATTAAATACACAATTTCATAATTCATTTTTTAAGTTATCTGATACATAAATATGACATTATTTAATCGAAAAAAAAAAATTGAAAAAAAATATTGCTGAAAGATTGATGAATGCATTAAGTGAGCTTATCACAAACTGTTGACGAGCCTCAATTAGCGTTGTTTGCTTAAAGCAGCAAGTTGGTTGGTTGTTTAGTTGGTTGGTTTTGTTGATTAACAGGAAAAAGAAAGATGCATGTATAAATAATTTGTTTCTTAGCTATTTCTTTTTTTTATTTTAACAGTCTCTGATCTAAGATAAAATACAAACTAAGCAAGAAAACGCTAATTGATGCAGGAATTTTTTTTCCAATACATTTTTTTTGCAAATAAATTGCAGCAGACTGGTTGGTTGCTTGGTTGGTTGCTAGGCAAGCTGCTTAGTTAGCAGCAAAAAAGCACAGTTTTTCCCAGTTATTTTCTTTCTTTCATTTTTTTATGAGTGATGGGAGCAGCCTAAAAATTGGGCTTAAAAAAAAAAAACAAAGTTTACCAAGCGAAGATGCAAAAAAAAAAAAAAAAAAAAAAATTGCAGCTAGAAATAGGTCAACTCGCGAATGTTGCACTTTGCCTATATCGCGCCTACAACATGTAGCCTGGCATCATTTTTTTTTTCGTTGTTGTGCGCAAATTAAGCCTCCATCAAAAACTTAAAAAAAAAAAAAAAGTTTGCAAGTTTGGAGTGTGTAAAAGATTTTACGCCAATATACGACGACGACGACGCTTATACATACTATTTGTCATAATAAACGCGCGCGCATAATGAGTCTTGAGCTGGAGTGTGCAACACACACACACACACACTCAATGTCGCGTAGGTTGCACTGTGACACATTTTGTCATCATTAGTTGTTGTTAGACGTCGCAGCGAGTCGCATCGGGCGCGTCTAATAATTTCAATTTAGTCAAAAACTAAATTTTTTTCGGTATTTAATGCTTATTGACTTGCCCACGCGCTCATTTGAAGCGATTTTCGTTCGAAAGCGCACCAAAAAAGGTCAAATGAAGTTAAGCAGCAGCAGCAGAGGAAAAAAAAGGTGCTGACTTTTAGTTGTTGTTGCACAGTTTTTCAATTATCTTTGCACTTTCTAGTTAAATTGCAAAAAAAAAAAATATTTAGTCGCCCTCAGAAACGCTTTAGTTTTTGACGCTGTTTATATGCGACATTCGCGCGTTTCTGCATGCGTTTTTAGCGCGTTTTTTGTAGCGTTTCATTTGTAATTGCAGCGTTTTTTTTTCCTTGATGTTTTTTATTTGTTTATTTTTTAGCTTGACACATTTCGCAGTTTTACGCATTTTCTGTGTCATCTTTTTTTTTTCATTTATGTGCAAAAAAAAAAAAATATGTTGCGCTAATGAATGTTTCTGGGTGTTGCTTCCGCTAATGCAACAAAATAAAAAAATTTACTTATGAAACAGTTATAAAAACAAAAAAGTTGCGTATTTGAGCAACATGTAACACAGATAATTATGAATTATCCAGATGAAAAAAGAAGAAGATACAATTTTCCGGATTTCAGAGGCAGTAATCGACACAAAGATAGATAGAAGTGACTATGGGACAACCAAGTAGCACATGAAACGCCGTTTTGATGTCACCTAATCTCGTAAATATGACCTTATGCCCAGAGCTAGCACTGACTCATCATAACCAGCTCTTACAGTTAATGGAAGGAGCGAAGTTTTAGGGTGCAGCTAGTGGATAATTCACGCAGCGAGTTGAATTGCCATTTCCCAAGTAAACGCATTCTGTGTGAATTGAGTGCGGGCAGGTGCTCAGAAAGTGTTCCAACGGTTCTGTTGCAACTTCTTCAATGTCTATTGAACGGGATTCCCAATCTGGCCGTAGTTAGTTTGTTTGGTTTTGCGTCTAACCTGGCCAAATCGTTCTAGCTTTCCTCAGCTGTCCAGATTTAAACATTGATTAGAGGCCAAATTGGCGAAGTGGTTATTAATGGCAGAGATTACTGCACCCATTGGAGTCTATATCTGAACCGTTCGGGGGACGCTAGCTGATCGCTCCCTGGCCACCTTTTGGCGTGTTTGTTTCCGGGAATATCACTATGCCCCGGAACCCACAAGAGCATAATTAAGCCATGTTGACTACCTTCGATCGAGACAAAACTTTTGAAAATATTCAATAAACCGAAAAGATTTTGTATCCTATCGTGGCTAAGCTTTTTACTAATCGTAATCCAGTCGAAAATTTTCGGTGCTTTATGGAACAACTGGAGAAATCCAACTTAAAAATATATAACGTCTTATCAGGTCATCCGACAAAACTTTTTCGCATTATCAACTGATCCAGTTGTCCACAAGGCTTAGCTGGGCTATACTTGGCCAACATTGAAGAAATAAAAATTTGGATGGATAAATGATTTTCCTATTACTCCTTATTGTACTTGCTAATATGTGATGTGTTGGATTTTGCAGTTTCTGAACGAAAACAACATAATTATTCAATTAAATATTTCAAATAGAGCTTCCTTTCCTCTATTATTATTATTTATATAAAATTAACTCATATCTCTTTAAAATGTTTAAGTGACAACAACAACAACAACAAAATATTTCCCACAAACGTTAAAAGCATGCAAAAAAACTCTACAAAGATGCGCATAGTAGCCACATTCGGTTGATTGGAGAAGCCAAAGCTAATTGACAGCAAACGCAGCGGGGGAGAATTTTTGTAAAATGTAAAAAATAAAAAATGTAAAACGACAACGACAGCGCAATTCAATTTTAATCAACAGCTGACATAAATCATAATTGAAAAGCTACATACATGAAAAACTGAAAATATTTATATGCCGGAAAATTACACAACTTGCAGCATGCAGCATGCCACAAGCGTTGCTTCTGCTCTGCTTCTGCTTTGGCTTACACTTACCTTCACTCGCTCTAGATACTCTTGCAATGCAAAATATGGATCCTCGCCATCGTCATCCATCATCAAGTCGAAATTGTGAGCTAAATCCAGATTGTCCAGTGCTGCTAATTTACGCTGAGTCGAGTCTTTATCGCTATTTTGTGGCGGCTTATGAGTAGCAGCAACAGCACCAACACCAGCACATGAGCTAATGTCGTTCAAGAATTTCTTATCATACGAAATAGGGGAATCGGGAACAAGAGTGACAGTTGCTATATTGCTTCCGTATTCAACGACATCTGCTGCAGTTGCTGCTGTGGCTTCTTCATTGCTGTTGTTGCTTTTGCTTTTCAGACTAGTAGAGGCAACAGCAGTGGCGTTGCCGTTTGTCAGACGTAGACGACTTCGCGGCATAGTTGCACAACCGGTGCTGAATACTTTAGCTGTTGCAACAGTTGCTGCTGATGGAGTTGATGTGGCCGCTGGTGTTGTATGTCATCGTTGCAGTTGCTGCAATACTATTTGATGTTGCTTCTTCATCAAGCACTTCATTGGCGGCGGCGTTGGTAACATCATTTAATCCCGATTTGTAGCACGGCTTGTCAGTGTTTGGCTTGATTTTTGGCTTCACTGTGCTTGCTGTTGTTGCTTGCGGCGTTATTTTAGCGGCAGCAACCACATCAGCAGCAGCAGCAGCATCAATTGCTGTCGTTGCGCATTTGCCATTGATAAGCACTTGATTGTGTTGTTGTTGCAGTATTTGCTGTGGCTGCAGCTGTCCACTGCTAATTGCACTTTTCACATCGCTTGTCATGTTATTTTGATTATTATTGCACAGATTTTTGGCATATTTTTTGTTGCTGCGATTATTGTTGCTGCTGTTACTCTTATTGTTGTTGTCATGTGGCTCTGTAATGAAGAAAAGAAAATAATGTTGCATATAAATATTGTTTTTTATTTTTCTCAAATATATTTCATAATAAAATAATATATTTGCCATTTTTAAATAAACTTGTCATTGTCGCCGTTTAAATCGCATAATTTTGAAAAATATTTGCACAAATTTCGCAAACAATTGTCGCAATTATTTGCTGCAAGAGCAAGAGCAAGCAACATGTTGCTCAATGTTGCACATACAGAATATGAAAAACTTTTGACTTTTTAGCTTGTTGCATGCGACACCTCGTGCCGTAGCCGTCGTCGTCGTCGTCGCCGCGCCCAAATTTTGCATTTTCTTTATGGATCCAGCTTTATTTTTAGTAAACTTTTTTTTGCGCAAAAGCGCAAAAGTGTTTTGAGTATTTTTTATTTTTTGGGCAAATTTGTAACACTTTGAAACGTGCAAAATTATTTTTGTGTACTTTTTTTTTTAAATAATTCAAATGCCGCTCACTTGCGTTGCGCTTCACATTCCAAATAGCTAAATACTGCAAAATATTTGCAAAAGTTCATAGTTTTTAGTTTTATATTTCTTTTTGCACATTTTTGCACTTTTTTCATCAAATTAACCTTTGCTGTGCAACTAAATTGTTATATTTCTACAAGTCTTTGAGGCCAAGTAGGGCATTAAAGTAACGGTTAAGTTAAATGTATTTCTTTTTTTTTTTATTATTTTCTTTGTTTATCTTTTCAGCTGTTTGCTGAGTTGTTACAAGTAAACGAGTCGAGTTAAGTCGAATCGAGTCGCGCGTGTTGATGTATGCACGTTTTCATGGTTTTTGGCTCGTAATGCGCAACAGATTTGTGCCACATGTGGCAATGTATCTCTGCATTAATGTACATATCTATGTATATATGTACGTTATATAGCATAGTAGTAGGTATAGAGTATGTATCTCTCTGCTGCGCTATCTGTCTGCACCGCCGAAAGAAAAACATTTATAATCCATATGCGCGCACATTTTCTGCGCTAATAACTTCAAATGTGCGCGCATTTAAATTGTCATAAATTGTTTTTTATTATGCCATTTATTTAAACGTTTTAATTAAATCCCTATTGATATATATGTAAAAAGAAAATGTATATATTTCCTTTAGATCGTATAAAAAACCTCATTGCAGCAGTAGCGTATTTTTTTTATATTTTATTTAAGCTAGACTTTGCTATCAAAACAAAAAAAAAAAATTCCCAGCCATAAAATGCGGAAAAGCAGCAGTTCAATTCAGTTCACTGTGTGATCTGACCCACAAAAACCCAATCAGAAAAGGGCAATACATTGACTTATGCCGAATTTTTCGTATAATTTTCTTTGCTGGCGGTTGCTACCCACATGAAATTTGCAAAATGCTTTATAAATCAACATACTACATACTACTATCATCGACTCTAAGTGAACTTGCGAACCTAAGAAATATTTATACTCAGCTATGGATAAGTGTCGTTCGTAAAGTTTTTACGGCAAAAGCGCTGAAGCCTTGCACATAGTTTGAAACGCACCTCGTAGACTGTTTTTTTTTTTTTTTGGCAAAAGAACCGGCATATATAGTAAACGCTTTGAGTAAACGGTTTTTTATAGCGCTTTGATTTTGTTTTTTTTTTTTTTTTTTATTGCGCATGCGTGCGTTTGATTGAGTTTTGATTAAAACGTCTTAGCAGCAGCAACAGCAGCGGCGACGACAGCAATCACAGCGGCAGCAATTCCATTGGAGTCTGATAGTGCCAAATGATGGCGGCAATGCGACGACGACGACGACGAAACATGTCGCCAATCAGCCGCTGCTGCTGTTGTTGTTGTTGCTGGTCAGAGCGTTACCACCAAAGCAATACGTTTTAAATCGAAATGAAATCAAAACCGTTCAAATAAGAAATTCTAAATAAAAATCAATGAAAAACGTATGCGTTCGTTACACAATTCATACGCTGAACTCGTAAATCACGCGCCCAAGCGAACATTTATGGGGGCTGGCTGGCTGCCTTATGTATTACAGTATGCCAGCCAGTTCGATTCGATTCGATTGACTGACTGATTTGCTTGTGGGCTTGGAATTTCTACTGAAACTGGGGTCGTACCATAATCGTTGTTTGCTGATTTGTCTGAAAGATAATGTGCATTTATATTTGCAACTTTTTTATTTGCTAAAGAATCTTTTTAGTGCAATAAATGTTATGAAAGAGGAATAAATTCTCTATAAAAGTCGTATATTATATTGAGCTAGCGCAGCTTATAAATAAACATACTAAAAAATACCAGCTTTCTTACTTTTTAATTGCAGCGAGCCCAATATGTGTTGTTGTTTGTATGAAAACATACAGAAAAACACTAAAAACACCAGTTTTCTGTTTTTAATTGCAGCGGCAGCACAATATATTGGGGCTAGTATTTTTGTATGGGAAAAGTCAAAAAAACCGTAACTTCATGAATGGGGAATCGATTGTGACTGAATGCTTTGTTTTAGTGATCTATAATTATATTTGCAATGTTTCCTTCTCAATGAAATCGAAAAACGGAAGTTTGGAGCTCCAGCGGTTGTATGGTTTTAATGTACATAGCGGACATAGAAACATTTTTAATATTTTCTCATGAAAACAACATACCAAATAGTCCAGATACAAAGTTATACGCAAATTTGAAAATTTTTATGGGGGTAGAGTTTTTCAAGAAGAGAAACAAAGAGGAAGAAAATGGAGGAAAAACAAAAAGAGGGAGGAAAGAAGAGATAGAAAGACAAAGAAAAAAAAAATTTTTTTAAACATTTAGATATATTTTTAGGGTTCGATGTCTCCTGCGTTGCTTAAGTTTCACATGTGATATGACTAAAAAACCAGTTTTCTGTTTTTAATTGCAGCGGCAACACAGTATGGCTATATTTGGGAAAAGTCAAAGACTTTGAATGAATCGAATGTGACGAATGCTTTGTTTAGTGATACTATTATTATATTTGCAGTGTTGCCTTTTGATCGTTTAGGTTTTATGTTTGTAATAGCGGACATAGAAAATTTTTAATATTTTCTCATGAAAACACCATAACAAATAGTCCAGATACAAGACACGCGCCATGTAGACAAGAGAAAAATTGCTTCGTAAAATGAAAGTAGAGTACAGTGAATATTTTTTTGTTTATGTTGAATTAAATTTTTAATTTAAAAAATTGTTTATGTTTTTTTTTTTTGTTTAAAAATTCAATAACAATAATTTGCACTTTTATAACAAATAAAATTTTAAAATTGAACATAAATAAAATTGTCTTTGTTTTTGCTTGTTTGTTTGTTTGTAGTGAATGAGTAAGTGACTGAATGCCTATCTGACTGCCTGTCTGTCTGTCTGTCCATCTGTCTGACTAAATGACTATGAATAGATTCTGTCTGTTTAAACAGCGAAACCGGACATTTACTGGGTGTGCCGCCACACTAAATGCCCAATGATGCTGATTGATTCGATCGCTGAGGTCACATGATCGTGATTAATTGTTTTTTACGCTTTTGTTATTCAGTTATTTTGATTTAAACGGAAGCAGTAATTTATTGGCTTGTTAGTTTTATTTTTGAAATTGCGCTAAGTACACACAGCATCGTTTAATTTAATTGAAAAATGTGCATTGTAATTTGCAAAGACTTTGAAAAATTTTTCATTAATAAATTTTTCGGCATTCAATATCGATTTCAATTGAAGTTTTTAACGCGTTTTAACGTTTAAAGACACTTTGAAGTACCTACTCTGCGTACTAAATTGATCATAACAACATTAAACCAGATTATGAATATTCAAATAAAAAAATAAAAAAATAAATAAGAAGAATGACGCATTTCCATTGAACCCCCATTATGGCGTGATTACCGCTTGAACAAACAGCAAAAGATGACACGTTGTACAATTGAAGGAGCGGCGGCCGCTGGCAGATCAGACCAGACCAGACCAGCATAATTCCTTAGTAACATCGACGTTTGATGACGATGATGATGATGATGATATAAACGAAGCTGACGTCTGTCGGCTTTCATATACGTCGAGTTTGCGTCATGCTAAAGCCAAAACCAAAAAACCAAAGAGTTGTCATAGTCACCTTTACTTTACCGCAGGATATAATAAAACCCACAAAAGACAACGTCATCTTCAACAACAACAACAACAGCCACGACAACAACAACATCATCAGTGAGCGTGCTTATTTCTTTAACTGAGCTACACTTCGCACGCTTTATGCGCTTTCAAGCCTCATTTGCCTATCAAAATGATATAATACAGGCTTATAAGGTATACGAGTACACAACAACAACAACAACATCATCATCATGATCATCATCATCATTATTATAATCAACATAATCATCAAGTGTTAACGCACGCAGCCAGATAGATCGTACATTGATGAAGAAGTACAAGTTTGAAGGAGGCATGTGGATATAAAGCCAAGTTTTGTGGCAAGTACGTGTTTCCTGTCTTTAGGAAGATGGAGACAGAGAGAGACAGGCAAATAAAGACAGCAGCAAGAAGTAAGTAACAACGCCCAATATTTGTATTATTGTAAGTAAAGAGTCATTGGTACTATGAAGTCTCATGGGATGTTTTACTGTGTCTGTCGCGTCCGTCTGTCCGTCGCTCTTTGTGTATGTCATTTAAAGTTAAAAGAGCAATCATAATTTTTTATTGAGCTTTTTATTTTCGTGTATCTGCACACACACACACACACACACACACACACACGCACTGTTATTTGTGTTCTCTTGCGCACACAGCTAAGCTTAAGTGTATCTATTAATGTGCTTTTCATTCGTACACGTGCTGCGCATGCGCACAAATCAAATTAAGTGCACTTTGCAGTTTTGTAGTCACTTTTTTTTTTTTTTTTTTTTTTTGGGGTTAAGTTGTTGATAGGTCTTTATTTTATTGGAATGGTTATTGTTGTTGTGGGTGTGTTGCGCGCATGCGTGCCTTTTTGCTGCCAGAAACTCTAACTAAAACGCTGACGCCGTTGTTTTTTGATGACGACGCGTCGTCGTGGACGTCGTCGTTGTCGTCGGCGGCTGCACCCAACACCTTTTATGAGGTTTGGCGTCTGTAATTGTCGGCTTTGATTTGCCACATATTGAGAGGGAGGGTGGTAGGGCAGCAACAGTAGTTTGTTTGCTGCTACAATGTTGCACTGTGGACTAAAAGCATTAAAGTGAAGAGAGTTTTTGGCTAAAATTGGTTCAAAAACATACCACAAAAACTAAAAATATGAGACTCTCGACCATGAAAACGCAGAAAATGCTGCTGTAACCTGTGATGCCATTTAATATTCTTGGAGAGCAATAATGTTTCGGACAACTTTTCATTAATTTCATTACGATAAAGTTAAAAGCGCTTAGGGTAATGGGAAATTTTGAGTCACTCTTTTAAGTGTTTAGTCCACGGTGCATTGCAGCTTGAAGTTATTTGCTTTACGAATTGCAGCTTTTAATATTTTATAATCTTTTTTTTTTTGTGTCTTGTGTCATTTAATTGATTTGTAATAGGGTCTCTGCATTGTATAAACATATTCAAGTCGGTATGTATTTGTATTTTACAGCTTTTATTAACGGATACTTGCATACGCATTATGAATAATTCATTTAAAAATATGTTTATTACTTTGTCGTTTTGATTTTTTATTTTTGATTTTTAAAATGCGGAAAAATCAGTTGGAAATATCTAATAAACACGCCCTTTTCACATTTGGCCTTTTAGTTAGCTTAATATGTGATAGTCGGCTTTTGTGTCAGAAAAAAATGGATAGTATATCTTACATAAGTCAACATAAATAAATTTTAAATGCATTTAATTGGAAATTATTTGTTGTTTAAATCACGATTTATAGTCATTTAATTTCTATTTAGCTGCATTTACAAATTTTTATATTCGATAATAATAATAATAATAAAATAAAAGCCAATTAAAGCGCTTGATTCATATTAAGGCTAATTGCAGTGATTGCATTGTTAGAATTATGTTTAAATTTTATTAGATGAGTGCATTTAATCTTGCATCGGAAATGACAATGAGATTTTTTTAAAGTGATTCATGATATATTTCCTAGAATACATTTTTTTCTTGACTTATCTAAAATTTACTACGGAAATTCCAAGAGAAGCGTAGAATTTATCTTTTTACGTTAACTGTCTTAACCAGCGCTGCAAACCATTAAAAAATCGGCAGTGGTTCGCAATGTCTTTGAGACGCTGGTTTCGGCTTACGAACCGTTTTTTAGTCAGTGTCGAACCACGGTTCGGATCGGTTCAAATGGATCAAGTAATGCATATGAACAGTACTAGGTATAATATTTGTGATTGCCTAAAAATTCAGCATTCTCGAGCTACATATTGTGGTAAAATCATCGCTCTTTACCGATCCCAATTCCGATTGATTGATTTCCTCTAACGTTCATGCGGCGAACTTAGACCAAAAACTCAATATTATTGTTTTTTCTCTTTGCTGCGATGAACTGAAGATCGGAAAAAGGACCGCTTTAAATTTATAGACTACCCCTAACTGTTGGTTTTTTTATTAACATTTTCAACGTTTTCCGATATATTTCGCCTAAACTCAGCAACATCCTTACAATTTAGTATTTAATAGAAAGATCTTTTAAAAGAAATAGAGAACCAGTTCGAACCGAACCACTTTTGCCTCTTGGTTTTTGGTTGAAAGCCATTTTCTTACAGGAAAACTGGTTCAGTACTTGGTGCGGAGCAAACGATTGAAAATGCTGTGGTTCGGTTCAAAAACCGGTTCGGTTCAAATCCGGTTTGCAGCCCTAGTTTTAACTGATGCTATGAAGTAATTCAATTAGACAAATACCAATCTAATATGGATCTTTCGGGTTTTAGTATATAGCCAAATTTATTTTCCCACAAGTTCCCAGACTCTAGTTCCCAGACAAATAAATAGCAACACAAATTAATCCATTGCCGCATTAATTTTGAGCAATAAGTTAATTAATAATACTGACTAGTGCAAAACTAGTGGATTCATTAAAGCCACACATCCGTCTGTTTTACAAAAATACTTTGCACCCGCTTCTATGCCTCAATGGAATGGAATCATTAACACATAAAACGCACTTAAATATATTAAATTGAAAACAAAAGAAAAAAAAAAAAAAAAAAAAAACTTACCATTTCCTGCCGCAAAAGCGGCGATGCGCTCTTTTACAGAGCGTCTGGGTTCACTGTTGCTGCAATCAATAGCAATAATGTTGCTGTTGCTGTTACATTGCTGCTGCTGCTGCGGCTGTTGTTGTGAGTCATTCGTAGAACTACGCTTTACCATTGTTGTTTTGATCACAGTTTTAAGGCGGGAAGGCGTTGTCGAACGAGCTGGTTGTGTTGCTGTTGTTGTTGCTGCTGCTGTTGCTGTCGAAGTGTCAGCAATAGTTGGCGCAGTTGTTGTCGCTGTTAATGTCAACCCACACTCGTCGTCGTCGTCGTTATGTTGTTGTTGTTCTTGTTTGTTGTTGTGATGTGTTGCGACATGTTGTTGTTGTTGTTATTGTCATTTTATTTTTCGAGTTGTTGCTGTTGTTGTTGTTGTTGTTCGTTTGTGGCTCTGATAATTTACTATAATTACAACAATCTTTATTGTTGTTGTCGTTACTTGCAACAATTGTTTGCGTCGTTGTTTGTTGTTGTTGTTGTTGTTTATTCTTATTGCTTATATTATTTGTCTTATTATTTATATCTTGTTCACAATTATTTCTAAGTCTTTGGTTATTATTAACATTGCCAGCTTTTTTCTTCTTGTCTCTTTGTGACAGCGCAATTTTTTGCAATTGTTGTTGTTGTCGTCTTTGGCTGGTTTATGCTATTATTTTGCCATTTTTGTTGCTGTTGCTGTTGCAGTTGCTCATTGCATTCATTCATCAATTTCACCGCTGCATTTCCGTCGTATTGTCTACTGTCATTGCTGCTACTACATTCAGCAATATCATCATAATCGCTGTCACTATCTGTTGTATGCTGCAATAGTTTGCAACTATTGTTATTGCTGCTATTCCTTCTTTTGTTGTATTTATTGTTGCTGCTGTCAAGTGGCACATCATCAATATACGTAAAATCGTTATCAGAAAATATATTTCTTGCATGCAATGTACACTTGGCAGCGTTGGACGTTGTTATTTTTGGTTGTTTAAGATTATAGCGTCGCCGATTTGGACAGCAACAAAGTTTTGTTGCTTTTGGAGATGTTGGTGATAATGGTGGTTGTAGTGCTGCTACTGTTGTAAAATTTGGTGGTGTTGCTATATCAGCCCATTTTTCGATCAATGCCAGATCGCGCGCATTTGACATCTTCGTATAGCCATGAAATGTAATTCTGCAAAAAAAAAAAATGAAAAAGAAAGGGTAACGTAAAACAGCAAAAGAAAAGCAAAATGAGGAAGTGTTAAAAAAAATTAATTATGAAAATAATGGAAAAATTACAGAAAGAAGCGTTGCAAAAATGCTGAAAATTAAAAAAAGAAAACCTCACAGAAAAATCAATTAAAAAACATATTCGTATATTTAAGTCAGCAACAGTCAACCATGACGACAACAACAACAACAACAACAACGATGCCGGCAAATGGCATTAAAAGAAAATCAACTTTTCACCAACATGCGTGCTTTTTGTTGACTGACTGCTTGGCTGGTTGGCTGCATAGCTGTCTGGCTGGCGCGTGAAAAGCATTAAAGAAAAGCAAGAAAAGCTCAAGAAAGACAGCGACAGTTAAATTGAAAAATAAAAGTTTCCTCATTCCTAAACTGACTCACACACACACACACACACACATACCGTTTTCTGTTGTTGAAAGCAAATTCGTTGCGCCTATCACGAACGGATTTGAGGATGTACTGTGAATTGTTATTGTTGTTGCATGTGTAGATCTATCATTGCGGTCGGTGTTTTGTTTGGGGCGTTGCTATTCCCCGAGACCGCGAAACGAAACATGCGAGCGCCATCTGTGTGTCATGTCAGCAACATGTTTTAATTGCTGCTGTTGACTTCTTGGTCGCGCGTACGTACGTATTTTTTCGCTTTTCAATTTCATTTGCATTCATAAACGACGAAACACTTTCCAATATAAATGTCGTACACCTTGATCGTTGCTGTTGCTAAATGTGTCTACCACTTCACTCTTTCTTATAACCTTTATGTATATTTTTATAGCTATTTTCGGACAGTCATATGGTTTGTCAAGAAGCATATAAATTTAATAGATCTATTATATACTTAAGCTGGAAAATAAAATTTGAACCTTGAAATGCTTTTAAGTTTCTCAGAAGATCATCTCAGATCAACAGTTTTGATTGGAATTGATTACTTTGAAATAATCAAAATCTCAAGATCTTGAGATGGTCTATGTAGAAATATGATATCTAATTTTACTGGAAAATTCTAAAATCCTGATAAAATTTTATTCGAAACGAAATTTTTATCCAACTTGGTTTGAAAATAAATGATTTGTGATGAGCTGTCCATCTGCATCGAATGAAGGCAGAAGCTAAAGTCTTTAAATCATGGAAGACATACTTAATCTACCTAGGTAACGTCGTTGCAGAGGAAGTCGGAACTGAGGAACTTTTTCGGATCTATAAAGCCGATATGACTTCGGTATATGTCTTCCATTGGCGAATTTTGGGTACAACATCTAAGCGGAGAAGCCTGTTGGCTCACACGGAGCCATCTTCTTGATTGTAAAGGCCGAAGAAGAGGATGTCTCCGAGAAACAAGGAGAACAATGTCAAGGAAGCGACGAGAAGAACTTCACATACCAGGGTGGAGTACAACTTGCCTCTCTTGCAGAGAACAGAGAGGTAGATGGGAAGTTTTAATACTGGTTTCCGGAACTGAAGAAGAAGAAGATACTAATCTTATACATTTTTTTCGAAATCTATTTTCGGCCAGCTTTGCTGCTTCAAAAAAAAAGGAAGAGAACAAAAAAGGGTATTCAAAATTCTGTGAATTTAAATAAATAATTTTTTTTGCTTGCTTGCTTGCTTTCTTTCTATCTTTCTGCTGTGTTACGACTTAGAAGCGTTCATGCGAACATTAAACACGCTGACGACTGACCGCCAAATGTTTGCAGCCATGCAGCAGTAGCCATACAGCAACAGCCATACAGCAACAACAACAGCATGCAACAAAAACAAAAACAAAAAAAATGAAAAAAAAAAAAAAAAAAATAAAAATTTTGTGCAAAATATGTCGTCGTTGCATGATTAACTGCTTCGACGAACTGCATGCGGCCTGATTCATTTAATTGCATTCACCACAAAATCACAGCAGCAACAACAACAACAACAGCAGCAACAACTCGACTAATGAAAATTGTGGCAGGAAAAACTTGCTGCAAAACTCGTGCCGCTGTTGCAAGTCTTCTTAACAAAAAAAAAAAAAAAAAAAAAAAAACAAAAAAATAATAAAATAAAATCACTATCAGAAAAATATCGATTCAATGCCTCGAGGGCACATGACAACAGGTAGTAAGTAGCTTTATGTTTTTTTTCTTTTTTTGTTGTTGTTGCACCGCCCAATTGCAACGCTGTCCATCCGTTTACTGCTGCTGTTGTTGTTGTTCGGTTTTACAATGATTAATTCGTTTTTGCCAGCAGGAAAATTAATTCACATGGAAATAAGTTTTTCAACGCGCTTTTATTACTGCCGACGACGAGCGAGCATTTGATTTGGTTGCTTTCGAATGCGCATTCGATTTGGCTTGGCTGCGGGTTTATTCCGATTAAATTTGAATTTCATTTATAATTTTTTTTTTTTTGAAGATTGTTTTGTTATCATTTTTGGTTTTTTTTCTTTGTTGTTGTCTATAAACGCTTGTAAACAACAAATTAAATTCATTTAAGGTAATTAATTTAAATAAATAAATGCATGCAACGCGATTTGTCTGCATTTTGAATAATCCCAAGCTGCAGGCTGACTTTCCAATTAACTCAAAAAAAAAAAAAAAAAGATGTTCAAAAAATGATTTTTTCTTTCATTAATTCACTCAGCAACTTGTCAAAAATTTTGTTCAAATTATTTGCTATTAAGCAATAATTTGCAATTTTGGTAAAATAAATTAACAATAAATTATTTTAATTATTTTATAAAGTTGTCAAATTAAACGCCTACCAAAAAAAAAAAAAACAAAAAAAATAAAAATAAATTGCCAGCAGCAAAATTCAATTCAGCACATGGAAAAGTATTAATAAAATTTATTTAAAAAAAAAGAAAAAAAAAAAATAATACAATAAATAAATTGTACAATTTTTTTACGCCATATGTTGCCAATAGAAAAAAAAAAAAAAAGCTACTCGCTACTTTGGCTTCAATGAATTTCTTTAATAATTTTTGTCTTTTTTTCTCACAGTCTGCAGGCAATCTTTTGTGGGATTACTATGAGCTGAGTTGAGTTGACTCTGGCTGCTTATGTTTAATTTTAAGCCTTTGAAGATGTTTGTGCGCAGCTGTTTCTATACAAAGCTCCTTTCTCTTCATGTCTTTATTTCAAGTGACCGCTTTGGCAGAGGCACGCGTGCGCAGCTTAGTTGTTTCAATAAGACTTTTTGTTAAAAAGGTTTTTTTTTCTGCCTTTTTTTTTTTTTTGGCTTTTGCCTATTTGTCGCAATTGAAAGAAAGCTGTCACATATTAACATATTTGTTGATAATGATTGACTGGTCTTGGATATGAAAGGCAATATTTTCAAAAAAGACTTCTTATATTCTTAAAAAATATGTTTAACTTATTCAGCGTAGCATGATTGATTCGATATTGTTAACAATGTTTGAGCATAAAAAGGTTTTTTTTTTTTAATCTGTTGCCGCCAAAAATATATTTCCTTTATTTATAATTTTTTGTTAATGATGGATTACATTCGATTTCGTCTTAAACGCCTTTTGGCGTAGTTTTTATATTGGATTTATATTTGATGTGGATGATAATTGAAAGTTTGAAATAATAAAAAAAATAAAAATGTTCAGTTTCAGTACTTATCAGTTATATAAAGACCCAGCGGGACCCACTGAAACGGGAACCCACGGAAATCCGCTGTATTCCCGTCCCGACGCCCATCTCAAAAAAAATGTTTAATTTTTATTTTTAACTTCAAAATTATTGATAAAAGTCTTTGCAAGACATGTCATGCATGAAGTCTTGCATGTCATGTCCTACATGAAGTCTTTCAAGACATGTTATGGATGAAGTCTTGCAAGACATATCGTATATGAAGTCTTGCAAGACATGTCATACATGAAGTCTTGCAAGAAATGTCATCCAAGAAGTCCTGCAATACATGCCACCCAAGACATTTGTATGAAAATATCACCAACGATCTGCATGGGACTATCGTCGGTTTGTCATCGAGGAAAAAGTCACTAGTCATCAAAAAATCCACCATGGACCTAAAGTCAAAATGCAATAGTAATAATGGATAAAGAAATATTAAATACCAGAGTTCCCTTTGGACATCTTTACGGCAATTTTCCTTAATCAAGCGGCATGTGTCATGTATGTATTTGTATAAATTCATAATAAAAAAAAATAACACAAATCATCTGCAATAAGTATGTGCCCCCTTTTATTTTACTTAAATGCGCATACTATATATTATTATTTTTTAAAATGATTTATTGCCATAAAAGTCGTTCGTACATAAATGTATGAAATTAATATTTAAAAGCTGCTAAATTCAGACTTGTGCATAAATTAAAATCTTAAGTAGCTGCTAAAACTTGGCGCATGCGTAGAAAGAAATGACATTTTTGAGGTTTAAATATTCAGCATAAATACGTGAAGGCATATTTTATTTAAGTTTTGAAGCGCATATTTATATTTTATACATCTTTTTATTTCTTTTTTAACATTTTCTGAATTTATGGCGCGCGATGTGCAAGTGCAAAATTAAAAAAAAAAAAAAAAAAAAAAAAGAAACTGCCATATTGCATAGTTTAAGTTAAACAATAAATAAATATGTACAAATTTAGTATAAATTAATTTTGTTTTTTTTTTTTTTTATATTTTGTATTTACAGAATTCAAAACACGTTCTTCGAGCGATAAAGCAACGACAACATTTTATTTATTAAGTCTAGACGTACAAATTTGACCAAAATTTTTAACTTAAATGGTTAAAACAAGTAATTATAATTTAGGCCGTCCTTTTTTTTTTAATTTAATTTATTTATATAGACGTAACTGTTTATTAGTAAATTAGATATTTGAGCTGCATTCAAGCGAGTAATTCAAGCTCTTTCATAGCACCAAACGTTTTTTTTTTGTTTTGTGCCGTTTAAAAACATTTTGTAAAGTAGCCACAAACTTTTCATTGACTGCGGCTAATACATATACCCCCGCTGTCTGATTAATAATAAATGAAAAAAAAAAAAAATAAAATTAAATAGCAGCAAATGGAAATTATATTTATTTTATAGCATTACGCTAAAGACCACAAAAAGCTGACAACAAGCGTCAATCAAAAAAAAAAAAAAAAAAAATCAAAAATACATAAAGCCTATACAAATGTATGCATCTATTCATTCATGCATCCATCCATCAATCAATCAATCAATCAATCGATCAGCCAGCAACCCAGCCAGCCAGTCTATGCACAAGAAATCAATAAAGCGCGTACAAATTGCCGCTGCTGCTTCAGATATCTGGGCGCATGCTTATTATATTCGTTAAAATGGCTTCAGTTTGCTTTTTAATTTTTTATTTTTCGATAATCGTTTCTTATTTTTTATATACCCTTTATAATATTGGAAATATGAGCATTATTAATTTTTTATGTTTCTATGTCCGCTAAATTCTTTGGAACCATTCAACCGATGAGGCACAAACTGGTTTTATTTTAAAGGCAACAAAGCACAGCTTAATTATAGACTACTATAACAATGCATTAGGTTCATGTATGTAGTCGATTTTCGACTTTACTTTATATAATTTTTTTTCTTTTTTGTATGTTTTTATACTAACCCAACATATTGTGGTCTTGCTGTAATAAAAAACCAGGTATTTTTTAGTGCTTTTTGTATGTTTTCATACTAGCCCCAACCTATTATGTTCATCGTGCAATCAAAAAAGTACAAAAATGGCAGGAATGTGCTACAGATCTTTGATTTTTCAATGTAAAGAGTACCTAAACATTCGAAATCGAAATTTAATAGATTTATATTGGGGAAAGCAAACAATGAATGCCGTTGTACGCATGCATTATTGCAGTTGACAGTCGTCTGTTGTTCATCAGTAAAAGACAGTAATGGAAATTTGTATGCAACCACGACAACAACAACAACAACAAAAATATAAACGATTTTATCGTCAACAATCGATTGGTTGGCATTTTTATGTAAAAAGAAGAGAAAAAAAATCCCAAACGCTATCGACATTTTCAGTCAATTGCAACAAGTTGCAGTCTATTAATGTTGCCCATTAACCTTTGAACTTTTTACTTGCGTGCCAATAAGATGCAAAGAGCTAAGCTAACAATTTTTAATGTCGCTGCTGCTGCTGCTGCCAGAGTCGATTTGCCGATGTTTTCAGTGGCACGCAAAAATGCGCAGAAGCTAAACGTTTCTCTTATTTTCATCATTTATAATGCTAAATAAAGCTGCTGCTGCTGCCGCTGTAGCTGCTGCTGCGTTGTTGCGCGTGAAAATTTGTTGCCAATTTGTTTAAGACTTAGCAACAATTGCCTGGCAATTGAAATAAATTTAAACAAAATCGTAGCTCAATTAATTTCCGCATTTCCCACAGGAAAAATATATTGTACCAAAAAAAAAAAAAAAAAGGAAAATGGAAAAAGAAAAAGAAAAGCGCCAAATGGTGGCAATTAATTTTACATTTCTCCACTTAGTGTGTTTTTGTGAAAAGCGTGAACTGCACTGCGCACTTTAACCTTTCTTGAGAAAATGGCGCAGCGCAGCAGTAAAGCTAAAAAGCAATTCAAATTGTCTGCCATTCAAGCTGATTCACGCTTCCTAAGAAAAAATCTTGAAAATGAGATTTGGCAGTAACATTTTTGGTTATATTCAAACATTTGCCAAGTTTGCAACCACAGCATCAGCAGCAACTTTAAATGAATGAAATACAAACTCTTTTGCAGTGAAGCAGCAGTGCCAGTGCCAGCAGAACGTTAAGCGGCAATTAATCAAAGCACTTTTATGCAGCTAAATGGACACAGACAAATACAACACACACACATACATACACACACACAGATACAGAGTTACAAAACGAAACGACATGCTCCAATCCGCCTGAAAACCAACAAAATAAATGCACTGCATTCAAAGCAATGCATTCAGATTTGACCAAAAAAGGCTAAAAACGACAACAGAAAATGGCCTAAACGACACATATTGTAGACGACAACAGTGAGTTGCGCTGTGAGAAACAGAAAAAAAAACATAATATTGTATCTTCAAGATACGCGCATGGCGCTTGCTAAATCTTTATTATTATTTTTTTTGTTTTTTTTTTTGTCTATTTAACGAATGCGTTTTTCTATTTGCGGCAGCCAAAGACAAATGAAAATGCTTTTTATGTTAATAAAATAATTTTAATAGCTTGTAAGCAAAATATTTATTAAATGCATAATGTGTACAAGTTGTCATTGGGGTTTTTTTTTAATCAAAAGGCGGAGCTTATTCATTTAAAGAGTGCTAAGTGCTTCATTCGAACATTGTCACTTTGTGTACTTTGAAAGATTTTCTGTTCTACAATATATTTTCAGTACATTACTATTCAGGACGAGAGAGGACGCTGAAGTCGAGTATGATCTTCAGCAAGATATCCAATACCCAATGTTTTATGTACCTAAATTTAAGTAATATCTTAGTACCATACTTTATTGTCTTGGGTTTTTATACAGAAACTCAAAAAAATGGAGCAAATGTATATGGGGCTATACCTAACAAATTTTTTGGTCCTATCCATTTTGGGATATTTCATTGGGACAATCATATGCGTAATTAATCCTAAATTTGTGAAATAGAAACAAAAATGTTTTTATCTAAAAACTCAAAGTTTTGGGGTACATTTTTGGGGCTACCCCTTAAAATGGGACTAGAGAAAACCCATTTGTGACTAGTTGAAGGCTCAGGAGAGTCGAACTTTTACAATATGGTGATCCTATCTCTTATAGACTCTAAGATAATCGTTTTCATACGTTAGACAGTAGGACAGATGGAAAGACGGACAGACGGATAGACAGATATATGTAGCTAGTTCGACTCCCATTTCATATACCCTTTTATCCTTCGGGCACAGGGTATAAAAATACGTATTTTTTAAATTTCCAGATCAAGGAGAGAAAATTTAAAACTTTTTTTTCAAAGTAATTCAAAATGAAGATAAGTAAGTATTTAATCTGGTGCCCATCCAATCATAAGAAGAATAAGTTCAAAGATACAAGTTCAGTAAGGTTGATTTAAGAACATGGCGGGATTTTCCAGAAAATATTATAAAACAGACCCATTTTGCTTTGATTGTATCTCAGTCGTGGCTGATTCGCAAGGTATCCCGTTAGCTGTCTCATATTAGTTTTGTGATAAATTGGTCAAACTAGCCTGTCTCTGTTTACCCGTACTGCTCCACTAAAAACTGTGTTGTTGAGGATGCTTTCTATGCTTTAGCCATAAACCAACTACGATCTCAAAGAGATTTTGGCAAGAGGTCATTGCAGTTGAGAGGTGGTCTCACATCTGGGACAACGCTCCGCCAATTCTTGCATTTGTGTAACCAGTCAGGCAGCTACCAAAGAGTGGAACCGGGGTCAAAAAATCTGTTACGCTTATATCTCGATGCCATCTCGATGCCATCTCGTTGAAGTTTGCAAGATCAAGAATGTCTTAAGTTACAAATGCTGCTTTGACTGTGGTGTAAATATGTAGTGGAGCACCCCAATGATTTTTTTCTTAAATTATTTGCCTGTTGTCTACCTTCGACCATGAATAACAGCAGTTATTAAAGGTTACCATTTCTGTCTGTCCTTTCGTTTTATTAATTATGCTAACACTAAAATATTATTGCAATCGGCTTATCAAATTTATTTCAAAATTATTTTTAGTATTTATGCAATAATTTTATTGTGTATTTTAATTTTCAGTGCCGGGGTTTCATTTCATATTTAACTCAAAATTTAATTTAAACACTTCAAACAATATTCGGTAATTACAAAATAAATACTAATGATCTCTTTTGCCAGTTATAGGCAATTTTTAAATACAAAAGCGCACTTATTATTCAAAAAATTAAATATTATAGAAATCGAAGAAAAATCAATATTAGTAAAAACTGTTTCAGCTTTCATGGACAAGGACAAGGACGTACAAAATAAATATGCTACAAAAATAAAGCTTAAATAAATAGTATGCATGCCAAAGTAAAAGAAAACAATAATACCAAAAAATAATAATAATACAGACAGACAAACGCTGCTCATTATGAAGACTTAATTGGGTGTTAGTGTTGTCTTTTGGCACTCAAAACATTGAGATCCCATAGATTCACAATGGTTCAAACACTAAACTAAAGTGTTTTTTGGCACCTGCAGCTGTTTACTTAACTACAAACACACAGCAACTTATCAAGTTCAACAATTTTGAATATTTTTTATTTGCTTATTGGAAACTGCTGATTGGCAGCAATTTTATTAAAAAAAAAAAATTAAATTAAAAGGCAAAAGACCGTGGTAACATAAATTAAAAATAAATAGATAAATTATTAAAAAATATAGATTTCAGCTTTAAAAAAATAAAAGGAAAAAAAAAGATTTCTTAAAGCAGCACGCGCAGCTAGAAGTTCTTTCGAAGCTTATTGCGCCGCGGCAGTCAGTCAGTCAATCAGGTTATTGACTTTAAATTGTGATATATAATCCTGTCGCGCGTTCGATTGCCTGATTGCTTATAAAGGTGTGCCTTTCAAATGATTCAAATCGATGAAAAATATTTTTTTTTTTTTTTTTTTTCTTTTGGTTGATTTTTATAGATTTTACTCGTACATAATTTTTCTGATTTTTTTCTGAGTGCGTGTTAAGCGCACATTTTTCTTTGCGCCATGGTTGTGGCAATCATCAGGCGTCAGGCATTTGAGGCGTCAGAGTCTCTTCGACGGTGTCAAGATAAAATTGTACAATTTTTGTATTTTTTTTTTTGTATTGAATGCGCGCCTGCGCGTTTTGGACGTACGCGCAAAACTGTCAATTTGACAAATGCGCTGCTGCTAGTGATTGTGACGTTTTTAGCGAATTCGTAATTAAGTATTCGAATACATGCATAAATAGCATAAATATAACTCTTCAAGTGTATAAGCAGCAAAACACTTAGAGCAAAAAATAAACTACATAAATATAATAAAATTAAAAATCAACTAAATAATTTAAATGTCAACGAAATATTTTGTCAGAATGACAAATTGACAAGCAGGCGGGCTGTCGCATTTAAAGTATCACAGTACACAGAGCATTTGCGACACACATTATGGTAATTAAAATTACCTAAATGAGCATAAAAGCAAACAAAAATAATATATTGTATATAAAAAGGTGTCAAGGATTTGCGATAAAAAAAAATTAATGGAATTTCAAATAGTTTTGAATACAGTGTACCACACAGTTTTCACTTTTTTGTCTCCACCCTAATGTATCTTGAATACGGGTAAAGGCCAAATATTTGGTGATCATTTTATGCTCCTACACCCCCAAAATACATTGATATAGGTCGAAAAGAAACAAAGACCCGTTTTTTTTTATCGGATAATATGTATTGGTGCCACCAAGCCCTGGGAAGTTTCTCATGAATTTTATATAGGAAAAATAAACGTTTTCGTAGATTTAATGTAGAAATCTGGAATATGAATATTTTTAACCGGATAACAATGTTTTTTCTTCATGGTATAACATTCATAGAATAACATACAATCATTTATTACTTAATTTTTAGTTGTTAATCTTTTATCCTTTACTGGAAAAGGGTAGTGGTAGCACCATTAAATATTAACCGAAAAAAATGAAGAATTTGAGCATATACACAATTTATTTAAAATTTGCTCAATTTTTGGACCACCCCAAAGTACATATGCACATATTCAGAATCCGAGAAGCAAGTTATGTGAGACGACTGCTCGTTAAGACTCGATCCCTATTACCGGTCACAAGGATTGGTATGGGCCAGTCATATCAACGACCCCATAGAGATTGCAGTCTACTGGTATCCATTTTGATCTTATACAAAATTTTGGGCAGATATAACTTTTACTGTTTGGTTCTGTAATAAGGACTATCCTAAGACATCTGCCAAAGATCTCTTGTTCACTGGTCACCCGGTTGTAATGGACAACTCCACCCCGAGTGCTTGCACGACAAAGGCTGTTCGCATCATGGGTGTTAAGCTATTGTAACTACGGTGCTCACCGAGGAGTTACACGCACAGATTTGCAGTCGAACATTAATGATTGTGACAGCTGAACCCTTTAGGTACCAGATTAAGGAACTGATAGACTTTTGTTACGGGATGCCAGCACTGTTGCATGATTTTGCCTGTTATTTTAGAACCAAATATCCCAATTTGGATAAGTCCATATTGAAAAATTTTATGTATTTCCCCATACAAATACGAATCACCATTTAATTGACTTTTTGTATAAAAAACTTTTTCCATGACAATTTGGAAATTTTTTATGAACTATTTTGGATATTCAAGGAAATTTCGTGAAATATCGAACCACTGTACTATATGCCCCCATACCAAAACCTCGTTGTGCTGGCAATATTTGAAGCTTCGGTTCTGAACGTTTACCTTTTGTTAATAATGAAATATTTTTATTAAAAATTTACATTTTTTATAATGATGAATTTTAACAAAATTTTAAACAAACCTGAAATGAGAAGAAAAATAAAAATTAGTTTAAATTTTTAAAACGGTTTTTAAAAATTTTATTTTTTTTATTCAATTTGTTTTAAATTTGTTGTTTTTGATTTTAATTACCTTTTACAATAAAGTGTCATGGGGCACATTGCAGAATTTAAAAAGAATTATTAATAAATTTATAATCCAATAATTTTTTCACTTTTACCGAATGACTATGAATTACGAATTTGAATCAAATTTTTAAACACAATTTTTTCTTTATAAAATTTTTTTTCAAAGAAATTCAATAAAAAAATTTCCAATTAATACCAATAAAAAAAATCTTTGATAGAAATGCGTGCATTCATTGTGCACGCCAATTGATTAATAAATTCTAATTTTCAAAATTAAAGCGTAACAAGATTCACAGCATGAGAACCCAAAAAAAAAAAAAAAAAACAAAATAACAAAGAGTGCAACGCCAGCATCAACAACAACAACAACATTCTTAATTCCATTTCAACATTTTGGATACTTCCCGGTTGCAACTTTAAACTTTAGGAACAATATGCAACAATTTGTCGAAGTTATACTTCTTCAGGCCCGGATGTTTACATCAAAATAAACAAAATCATAAAGAAAAGAAAAACCGAGTAATCGAATTTCTTCCAATAATACTTTGAAGATTTTGTAATATATTGAATATTCCTGTCGTCGTTGTTGTTGCTGTTGTTGTTTATTTAAGAAATTATTAGACAAGACCCACTTTGCTTTATTGGAAATAAAAAAAAAAAATAATAATAAGAAAATTGTGTAAGCAGCCAAAGAGAAAAAAAAAAAACTTCATGGAAAAGTGTCAGTGGAGCTGCTGCAGCGCAATAAAATACACATTGTATGCAAATGAATAATCAATTGTGCGCTGATCAAAGCTGAAAAAGCGCGTTGACAGCGCTTCAGATACAATTGTTGTAAATTAGATACAATAATCTTACAAAGTATGTAAAATGCAATATCGATATTTTTTTCTCTTTTTCAGTTATAATAAATTGCTCATAATTAGGCGTATAACGCATACAATCAGTCTTGACCCAGTTGACTTTGTATTTTTTTAAGTTTAGCTGGGTTGATTTTCTTCAGCGTGTATACAGGTGATTGAACTATAATGTAATTGCAGCAATTATTTGTATCTTTTAATATTTTTCTAACTAATGAATGCAACAACTGTCGAGTGACCACAAAGGTACACAACTGCATTTTCTATTTTCTTTTTTTTTTTTTTAGATTTCTTATTGGTTTTTGTGGCTTTTTTTTTTTGTTGTGGTTTAAAAATAGAAAATTAGATTTTCGTATTTTTGTTTATAGAACTAAATTGGAACAGCGTTGGAAATTATGGTAACAAATATTTTGAAAAAAAAAAAAAAAAATATTTGTTTATATTTGAAATTGTGCAAATAGAATATTTTTCAGCAGATCATAAATATTAATAGAAACGCTTGCTCTTCTGTTGATAGAATTGTTACAACTGTCGTTTCTTCTAATAAAAATAGAAATAAAGTTTTTATGATTTATGCACAGAAACAAGCTTCATGACCTCCAACATGCGATAAGCTTAAAGTAGAAATGGAAGCTGCAGCTTGAGCAACAGAAGAATATTCTTTAAGAACAAAGAAAATGTCGAAAATATTGTACGCTACAAATTTGATTTATTAATTTTTTTGCAAGTTTCAAGTTTCTTGTATTTTTTTTAACAAATCTCTTACGAAAACTTGAACGATTTGAATCCATACAAAAGAGTTTTGTATGACACACCTGATAATAAAAATTTTCATAGGATATCTGTAAAAGTAAATTCTTGATAAAATAGCGTCTTGCTGAATACTGTCAAAAATCCCGAGAACTAGTGAATTCACTGGTGCTATGGAAATGTTTGTTTGTTTTTCTTAAAAATCTTTGGAATAAAATTAACCAAAGCTATACTGCGACTGGTCCTTTTCGCTAGTCTGATCGCAATTAAACCAGGTGAAGTACTCTGGAAATGTTTAGTTACATAGTTTTGATAACTTAGTTTGTGGTGAATTGTATTTGATTTCACCACGACAGGAGAGAAGAGTACAAGAAATTTTGGAAAAGAAATAGTAAGCAAACATTTTATTTTCTGTACTTATGCTTTGGATGCTTTGGTGCTTTTAAAAAGTATCTAAGTTCATATTTTTGAATTTTATCAGCTGTTTGCTCAAAATTAAGGCTACTTTATAAGGTGAAAATATATAAATTCACCATAACATGCATACTGACAAAATGTGTTACTAAATTAGAAAGAGACAGTGGCGGAAATATGTCACCTAGTATAATTGCATCATTGTCTTTTCAATAGAATATATTTTATAGTTATTCTGAATTTAATATACTAAATATCAAGTGCCCTGTACAAACGTCTTTAAAAATTATCATAGCCCATGCCATAAAGTGTTCGTGTAGCGTACAATGATTATAAAAGTTCATCTGAAGCGCGTTCATTGCAATATTTTTTGCAAAATGTTTTACGCTTCGTCGTAGTCTTCTGTAGGCTGAGATTTGCATGTCTAGAACCAATAATTCTGCACAGCGCCAACGTCAAATGTTGCTGCCAAACTTTGTTGTTGATATTTGAAGCTGCAATGCTGCAAGCGGCTAAAAAAAAAGTTTAAGCAAAATCTAGGCAGATGCAGTAGATTTTATATATTTATTTTTTTATATTTTTTTGTTTTGCTTAACATGTAAATTTTGTTTGTGCGCAATTAAAAAAACCCCACACAGCAGCAATCAAATCGAATCGAGTTGAAATCGAAACGAAAAGTGTTGCAAAATAAAAAATATTTCATTTTTTTTCGTTTATTTTTTTTTTTTTTTCAACTTTGCAAAACATTTTGTATGCGGCACATTTGAAAAGTCAAAACTAAGATTGCAGCTTATCGGTGGCAGCATTAACAACATCTGCAACATTGGCCAGCAACATTGAGATAGCACAGCACGCAAATTCAAATTTCATATATAAAAAAGATACATAGATGCATAGATGCAATGCGTGTGTACACACCCAGTAAATGCGCGGACGACGATGATGTTGCTGTTGCTGTTGATGACGACAATGTTGTTGCTATTACTTGCAAAAGTGAATTGCATGTGAGTCACATTGGCAACAACGAACAGCGAACAACGAACACAAACAGCCCACAGACAAAAGCCTCATTAGGCGTGTTGAAGTTGAAAATTGCGCGTTTGCGTTTAAGCGAACAGCCATTCATTCCAAATTCGATTCCATTCATTCATTCATTCACTCACACATTCATTCATTCATTCATTTACTCGTTTACTCACTCTTGCATTTGCTTATTGGATTTTGAGCGTGTTTGTTTGTTTGCGCATGCGCGTTGGCGTTGAAAGCTTCATGCAGTCACAGTGTAGTGTGTAGTGTGTAAGCGTCATCTTCAACGTCAGCTAGTTATATAGTCTTTTTTTCATCTTACTTATCCAACACGGATAGAGCGAATTATGCTATTTGCGTAAATTATTGTCAAGTGTTCAGATATTGTCGATGGCAGCGGCACCAGCAGCAGCAGCAGCATCTGAGACACTAAATCATAGATGTTGCTCGTAGATAATTCGAGGCTTGAGTTTTAGTTAATCTTCACACTATTAAAATTGCTACATATGATCTTTTGGGATGGTACTTGGATATTTATTTCGATAAAGTAGAGGAAGTGAAGTTTAATATTTAAAGATACTTTTGTATCTTATTTTTATTTAAACACATATCTCGAGTGTATGATATATCTTTTTGTTGTCGGAGAAACTCGGTGAGGGATTAGGGTTTCTTATAGAATTATAACTAGGTCAGGTTCAGATAAATACATATGTCTAAAAGAATTTGGAAGATATCGATATTTTTTATTCTGCACACAAAGGAAAAATGTCCGTCCTGACGTCAGAAAATCGTTTATCTCGGAGACTATAAGTGATAGGTCCAACATAATCGAAACTAAGACGCTCCTAAGCTGCCAACACAGTCGACTTCAGCGTTCTGTCATGTTTTGGCGTGATTTTAACTTGTTTCTTTACTTACAAAGCAACCAGTTTAAACCACAAATCACCTTGAAAAAAAACCTTTACAAAAAACGCGCCAAAACTAACAACGAATACATACATACATATGTACTATATTATGATAAGTCCCATCAAAAAAAAAGGTATCGAGGCTAATTACGCGACATATTTATAAAATGCTTATTGGTACTTAACAAAAAAAAAAAAAAAACCTGCTACATTATTCTTTTGTGCAACACAAACAAAATAAAGCGACGCACTGACTGCCAAAATGTTTTCAAAATAAAAACACCGCAATTGTGTCTGTCATTTGGCTTACATACAAAAAAAAAAAAAAAAACCTTATTGTCTGCTGCACGTAAATAGTTTTGTAAGTAGCCATGTGAATGATGCTTCAAAAGCGCGAAGAGACAAAATAAAATCAAACGTGTTGAAGAAGACACTTGTGCGCATGCGCGTAATGCTTAGTGGTGGTGGCCAATAGCGAGCAAAATGTTGCTTAAAATTGAAAAAAAAAAAAAATATTGAAAAATAGCCGCTAGCATATTAAAAAACAAGTGAATGCGAGTATAAGAAACCGGTTAAGTTATGAAAAATTATGATTGTCACTGCTTTACTAGGTAGACAGCGCGAGTGTGTTTATTTTTAAAGTTTTTCATGAAAGATGATTAAAATGATTAAAAAAAGTTTCTAAAGCCTTTTAAAGATTTTATGTACAAATTATACAAAAGTACTAAAAAACAAATTTTCTTTGTTGGGGCTAGTATTCAAAACATACAAAAAACCACAAAAAGCACTAAAAATACCATTTTTTTAATTGCAGCGAGACCACAAAGTGTTGGCGCACGTATAAAAACATACAAAAAAAAGCAAAACAATTTTGTATGGGAAATGTCGAAAATCGACACCATGAGTGAGCCGAATCGGTCTAATGCATTGTTTTAGTGGTCTATACTTAAGCACGCATTGTTGCCTTTCAAATGAAAACAGGTTTGGAACTCCTCGGTTGGATGGTTTCAATATCCATAGCGGACATAGAAACATTTTTACTATTTTATATATATTTGTGTAATAAAATATATCAACATTTTCTAGAAAAAATGGCTAATCTAAATAAAAAGTGTTCAAAAACGTTTAAATCATACCTGGCATTATATTTATATTGTAATACTTGTTGTTGCTGTAGTTTCAACGGAATGTTGTTCAGATAGAAATAACAGCAACAACAACCACAATCAACTAAAAATGTAACAATTTCAAGTTAAACATGATTTTTTCTTACTTAAAAGTGTGTTTTTTTCCCTCATTTTTTAATTGTTTTGCATTCAAAAAGCTTGAGATACAAAAACAACAAATAAAGCGAAAAACAAATAGCTTACTATATAATTATTCCCACGTCTGCTGCTCGAGTTGTTACTTGCAGTTGCCAGCGTAGACTGAATGTCGTCGCACAGTGCATATCTTAAAAAATTCAAAAAATAAAAAAAAAAAAAACACAGTAGACATGCGAAATTTATTGCAACCGCAGCAATTATTTTTTTTTTTTTTTATTTCATTTTATATTTGTCTTGGCGACAGCCCACTGTGCGCAATATTTTTGCTTGATGTGAATTTTTTTGCTATAAATATTATTTTAGATATTTTTTTTTATTTTAAAATATGCAACACATCTGCTAGTTAACATCATTTTAATCATCATCATCATCTAAGATGTTAGGCTTCACTGAAGTTTTCTAAGACTCGTATCATCTGCTTGCCTCATGTTGCACATAACATAACACGCCTCATTTACAATTGTTGCCATATTGTCGCGACCAATGCGACGAAATTTTAAATTTTTTTAAATAGAAATTTATATAATAAAAAATGATTAAAGATTTAATGCGCTGCACATTTGTGGCATGAATTATTTATTAACCAATGCAGTTCTTCCGATTTATCTTTTGTTTGTATAAGACACAAAGTATATTGAACCCCTTTCTTAAGTTCTTTATTTAAATTGCCACTTTTTATGCATGTCGCATTTTGTTGCAATTACAAATGCAACATTTCAATTGAGCATGCAACTGCGCCACGATTTATGTATGGAATATGTTGAATGTGGTTGATTGTGTTTTGTCGTTTTACTTCATTTAAATTTTTATAAAAGATATGCGTAGCATGCAGCACTATTTGATATTTATTATATTGTAGCTAACAAACAAATGCATTTTCATCTTTATTGCAGCGCACAATAATCATTCAACCACAACAATAAAAAAAAGTAAAGAAAAAAAAAAACAGGGCTGCAAAACACAAAATTATTTGCCAGTGGTTTGGTGCAGCGTTTTGCAATAGCTTTAAACTACTTGTGGTGGATCAGAGTCGAACCTTGGTGCTGCAAAGTGGTCAAAGGTGAGCACTTTTACATTAAAATAGCCAATCTTAATTTTTTTCCGTTTAAAATCTGCGGTATTTGTTGGGGGCATTTGCAATTTCCCGTGGACTGTTTTTCGTATCTTTTTTTTTTCATTTTTTTTTTTTATTGCAACGAACTAAAATATGTTGAAGCTAGTGTGAAAACATACAAAAAAAGCACTAAAAAATACCATTTTGCAAAGAGACAACAAAATGTTGGGGCTAATATTAAAACATATAAAAAAGCATAACATTTTTTGTATGGGAAAAGTCGAAAATCGACTGTATGAACGAACCGTATGTGTCTAATGCGTTATTTTATTGGTCTATAATTAAGCTTGTATTCTTGCCTTTCAAATGAAACCGGTTTGAGACTTATCGGTTGAATGGTTTCAAAAGCCATAGCGGACATAGAAACATTTTTGTAATTAAAAATTCTCGTGAGTCGTTTCGAAATTAGGTTCTGTTTCTTTATCGGTCCGTTGCAATCACATTTAAAAAATACTGAAGTTAATTTTAAAACCGTTTTGCAGCCCTGAACAAAATGCTGAGGCGAATTTTCTGAGGATTTTTTTTTTTTCTGTTGAAGTAAAGTCGCGTCTAGAAATTCCCTTCCACAACTAATATTTCGCTTCATTTTAATTGCATTGCATATTTTTTTTAAAGAAATGCACATCGTTTAAGTCATCATTGAGCGAGTATGCACTTCGTTCTGATCTTAGTAAATTGTCATCAACTGTCAGTGTCAGTTTTAATTAGTTTGTTTACTCTGAATATATTTTTTAAAGACTATACTACGCACTTTTATGTTGATTTGATGCGTTACGCTTTTTAAATTTATTTTATAATATGTCTTTCTGTCTTCAATCTAAATAATTTGCGTCTTGCTTCGATCGTTCTGTCTGTCCCGTCCGTCCGTCCGTCCGTCCGTCCGTATGTCTGTCATATCAATATTGTTGATTTATACACTTTTATTAGTTTATTTAAATGCTGCTTTTTGCTTTTGTTTTGACTTTGTTTTATTTTATAGCGCTATAAAAAAATTCTTTATTCTTTATTTAGAATGCATACTACTGGTACTGGTCAATAATACACTGGGTTAATTACTGTCGTCGATCTTCGTTTAGCAGCAAATAATATTTTTTTCAATTGTATAAAAATGCGTACAGTCTTTGTTTACAGCTAATTATGTGGTTGCTTGATAGTTTTTAAATAAATGTTACAAAAATAAGCTTCCTAGAAAGTATTTAAATTAGACAAAAATGAAGCAGACTGTATAGCTCAGTTATTTCGAAATAATGGTGGTTTTGATCGAGATTATCTTCGACAGATCTTCTCAGAAGCACTTTTCCCAACGCTCGAACGTTTTTCTACTTAAAGCTAGGCAATGACAGAGAAGATGTTCAATATTTTCATCCTCCTCTTCATTGCCATAGTTTATATAAAAATCCCATGGTCACTGGTATCAGTGTGGTAAAATCTGTTCTTTTCATTTTGAAAATGTCATATGACCTGTTACGATTGTAAGCAGGCCTGGATATACCGTAAATGGTTATGTTGGACCACTTTCTTTTAAATAGCAGCCTGCAACTTGATAGGGGTAGCATAATCAAGTTCTTCCCTGGACGGATATAAGTTGTGGTACCTTGCCTGGTAAGTTCGTCTGCTTGCTCTGGCACCCTGAGATGAATACTGTAGTGTTAAGCCATTTCGTTAAGAGATTTGCGACACTCAGCGCCTTAAGGGTCGCCTGACTATCTGAAAACAGGAATACATGTTCAAGAATACTTTAAAAATATTTGAGAAGATTCATTGCCTCATTCATTGCTATGACCTCTGCATGATAAACATTTCAGTGGTCAGGAAACCTGGAGAATGTGTCAATTCGTAAATCCGGCGAATGGATGCCTACCTCAACTTGGCTGTTGAGTTTGAGTTCGTCCGTAACTAAGCTTATGGAATTTTTTTCATACACAACTGTCTAATATATAAATTGGAATTTGTTGAGTTATTTGATGTCTTCAAATTTATTCATTTCGAAATCGAGCCACTCATAAACTAATGGGCCACCTAATCTTTAATGTATTTAAACAGCTTAATGAAACCAATAGATTCATTTGTCTTATGCATAAACAGGTTATAAAAATTGGATATAATTTATATTTATTCATAGTAATCGAAGCCCTTGAAATAATTTTAATTACCATGAATGATAAAAGATATTCAACTTTAAAAGTCGTTTATTTTGTCTATTGAATTTTTTGTTGTTGTTAATATTTCTTTAAAACTTAAACTGATAGCGTAATAAAATTTTATTACCAGTAATATAAAAACAGTATTTGTTCGAGTATAAATACTTGTTTTTATTATTATTATTTTTTTTTTTTTTGTACATATTTCTTTCAATTTTATCAGCAAACAATAAATGTTAATTAACAACATTTATGACTGGCCTATTGACACTTTTGTCATAAATTCAATTTTTTTTTATTTTGCTTCTTTATAATTTCTTTTGAATTATTTTTTTTTTTTTAATTTTAAATTGTACAATATTTTATTTAAGCACAACGATTCAAAAAAAACAAAAAAAAAAAAAAAAAAAATTTAAAAAAATAAAAAAATAATGTCACAGCATGTAGCACATTTTGCAATTAAGAAAAATACATAAAAATTATATTCACAAATAAATGGGTAAATATTTTAAACAAATAAGTTAAAAATATTTTAATCGAAACGAAGTATTAATACGCTTTAAAATAAAAGAAAATTAAAAATACTGAAAGACTCATGGATACGACTCAGCAGAAGGCTTATAGAGAGAATGTTAGAGATGAAAACAAAGATTTTTTTTATTAATTTTGAACGATTTCGGGGATACTAGAAAGACTTTACAACTACTTTTATATTTTTTTTAAAAAATATTCGAATATACTTTGCATTATTTTTTTCGAAGTGTATTAAAAACAGCTTTGATAAAAAAACAAAACAAAAAAATGCTAAAACCTGTTTTTTTGTTTTCAAAATAAATAAACTTAAATTCAAATAAATTGTTTTTTAAAAATTCTTTATACTTCAACAGAGTTCAAAGTATCTGAAAGTATCGTCAGCTTATTTTTTGAATGGAATATTTATTTGTTTTGTAATTATTTGAATATTTGCATTACTGACAGAGCCAAAATTGAGAAGATTCAAACAAAGCTGCTGCTTTGTAAGTCAAGAAACTACTAAATTATGTAATTTATAAAAGCGTTAAATAATTCCATTCATTTCAAAGAATAAAACCAACAAGTGTATCTGTCATTATTAAGTAAGCAAAAGCAGCAACAGCAGCAAAAGATACTTTCAACGAATGCTGCCATTGCCTAATTTAAGTGAAATTATTGCGCAAAAGAAAAGGGTCCATCCAAAGAAGAGAACTTCGCGCTGTCACATGAGTTGCTGGCTGCATTACAATACAAATTGAGTCATTAACTTTATTTATAAGCGTTGAAAGATACCCAAAAAACTTCCGCATTATTTGCAAATATGTTTTTTGGTTTTTTTTTTTTGTCTGAAAAGAACTTTTCTGGGTCAAATGTGGCTTGTGGTGCATGTTAATAAATTTCATTTTGTAAATATTTTTATGCCATGCCACAACCAAAGTAAAAAAATATAAAAAAAATAAAAAGTATAATTTTTATGCATTTTTATGGTTTAATAAGAAAGTAGCTGTTGCCCTACTGTTCCTATACTATATATCGTGCTGTAATAAAATTTGAAGTTAACGAACGTTTTTGAACTTCAAGTTAAATCGCGGAATCAAAGTGGCACAAGTTATAAAATATCAATTTTTTTTCTTAATAAGCTACATAAAAAATATTAATTTAACTTGTGTGCCAAAAAAAAAAAAAGATACAATAAAAAAGTGTTATAAATGGCGCTTCAAAAGCAGAAAATACTCTTATACATATGCATATGTAGCTATACGAAAGAACTAGGTCAATAAAATGTTGCATTGTATTTATGAAACCAATAAAATTTTTAATTTCCAAAGAAAAGTTAGCTAAAATAAATTGATAATATTTATGCAGTGAAAAAATTTGGTATCCAAAAAAGTTTTGTTTAATGCTTGAAGATTTATCGAAAGCTAGGCGATTTGGATTTTGCGATTTTGTAAATTCGTACGATTTCAATTACGATTTTCAATCGTAATAGTTATGTTTCATTTCCAAAACGTTTCTTTGCATTGCATTTCGAAAAAAGTGAAGATAAAGATCCGACTGCGGAGTATCCAAAGTAAATCCTAGCAAAAATCTATCGCAGTACCTGCTGCAGCTCCACAGGAGAGACTGCAGGCTGCTGATCGGCATTCTAACAGGTCATTGCCTGACGGTTGCTCGTGCTAAAAAAGCTAGCAATAACCAACGAGGACAGTTGCAGGAAACGCTTAGAGCATGGTACTCTATAGTCCCTGAAGCACTTACTCAGCGACTGCCCAGCTATCACCAAAGTAAGACTGAAACACTTTCACTCATCCTGGATAGCATCAATGGAAGATGCAGCCAGATTGATGTAAAACACGCAAAAAAGCTACAGGAATACTGAACGACCTCACAAAGGACCAAGTTGAACTATGTATGACAACCCAACAAAGTGGGATCAGCCTATCTAACCTAACCTTTGCATTGTACATGACAAAAACTGTTATCGGTTACAAATTAAAATGTTATCGGTCTTACCAAATCGCAAATTGTTGTCGGTTTGACTAAATTTTCTGCTCTTTAAATTTAAGTGTGAGTAAAAAATATTGATTTAAAATTCGAATTCAGGATCAATAATATTAAAAAATACAAAGATGAACTCTATAAACATCAAAGAATAAAATAAAATTATTTTTAAATTATCGAAAGATATTCTATATGTTATATTATGCATTTACTTTACAATTCACTTACTCAAAAGCTGCCGGTTTGAAATCGAAAATATTTTGCGATTGCCAAAATTTGCGATTTAAAAAGTAAATCGCAAAATTTTGGTGTTTGTGATTTTCAGGAACTTGGCTGATAGAAACAAATTCTGCAGTAATCTTCGAAGGTGCAAGCGAGATAGGAAGTGTAAGCTATTCTTTAAAAAAATTAAAGTATCTTTTTTGTTTCAATATTGTAAGGCACATTTACACTCTTAAACAAAATCTTAGCAGTCTTTCAAATGTGAACTTCTAGTTCAATGACATGCATAATAATATACGCTTCTACATACTACTACATACTATGTATACTTGAAACTCTTAAGAGTCCCAGTAGGATCATAGACCTAATTCCCGCCAACAACAAAACATTAAACAGCAAACGAGAACATAGAAAACTAATTTAGTGCAATTACTCAAAGCTGCCGGCACTGGTTTTTCTCCATGAAAAAGAAAACAAAAAAAGAAAAAGAAAAAAGAAAAGAAAATCGCATTGCCACAACAAAGGCAACAGGAACATCAATCATTTGCGTGCCACTGCAACAGCAGCAATAGCAGCAGCAGTAACAACTGAATGCAGCAACATGTAGCAACTGCAACAGCAGCAACAATCTAAGTAAAAAAACAACAAGCTAAGCAACAACAACAACAAAAACAATAGCACAGTCATGCAGTCAAAAGTGAGGCATAAATTAGCTGCAGGGTCTGTGTTAAAAATTCATTCTCTGCCTCATTGGCGTTATTTTTTTTCTTTTTTTCCAGCTTGTTGCATTAAGTATCTATGTACTTTTTTTTTTTTTTTGCTTCAATATGAATTGTAGACACCAATAACAAGACAAGAAGTTCACACCACCAAGCAAAGTAAAAGTGTTTTTGCGATTATTTTACTGTTGCTACTTTTGCTGTTGTTGCTGCTGCTAATTCCATTCACACCGCATGACAGCACTTTTTTTTTTTTCTTTCTTTCCTTCCTTGAAGCCATACTAATAAAATCTATTATTCTTAATGCTTCACTGCATATTTAAGACACTTTCGCTACTACTTGACTACTTGACTGGACTGGTTGGCTGAATTGTTAGCTGAAAATGCACTGAGCCGTTTAGTGCTTCTTTCTATATTTTTAAATACTTCCGTCTTTCGAAACTAGACTGCGAATATGTTTATTATTATATTGGTTGGAAGCAAAAAGCAAAAAAAAACAAACACTGTGCACATTTTTTTTATTAGCAGTTCGCAGTATAACATTTTATATTTATGTGCAACACTTTATGCATTTGTACAATAAAAAACAAAAAAAAAAAAAAGAAGAGCATAAAATTTATTGCAAAATTTTGTAAAGTTGCTCGAAGTTTCAGTTACATAACTTTTTATTTAAATACCAACTTCAGTTTGCCACTTTTCCGGAAAATCATTCAACTTTTTTGTTCGCATTCTAGAGCGCAAAACAATCTTTTTCAGTTTAAAGGTTTTTTAAACTTCGGCTTAACTCTTTTCTGGACAAATAATTTTTAACGCTCTTTGACAAGTGACTCATCAAGCAACTAAATGGTGCCCCTTTAACATATTGCAGACATGAATACAAAAAGCTTTAGGTCTTCCGTCACACACACACTCATACACTCACTCACTCAATTCCAAAACAACTCAAAATCATAATTGGTTTATTTGTAGACCGAACAACAAATTTGCTTGTTTGGTTTTTTGTGCCTTTAAGCTGTTTCCCAGACATAGTTACTGGATAAGTTTTGATTTCAGACTTTAGTAGTCGCCCACACAGTTTTTTGCATATTGCCCTAAAGCGTGTCGAGCATTTAATGTCGCTTTTTTTTTAATGTATATGAATGTCTACAAATCTTATAGAAAATAAACAAAACTCTTTACTCTGACTCAGCCAAAAGTATCTAGATACAAAATTACTGCTTTCACTGCAAACATAAATAAATAAAGTAAATTCTGTTTAATTTTAATTGCGAATTTTTACAAGCAATTACGCAAAAAATAGGCAACTTTGCACGCAAAGTTCAAGGTCAATACAAAAAGCTGCATTCAGTCGGCTATATATGAAAGAAAGAAATGTATCTGTAGACAACTATGACATAACTTTCGCATATGTGTATAATGATTTATGCAAAATTAACACAGCATAGACCGACAACTGAGCATAGATGACGGCGGCGGCACGAATCGATTTATGTAGGTAGTTTTTTGTATGTAGATACATGCAGACAGACAGACAGAGTCAAATTGACAGAGCTTATCTCAAAGACGCACGCGCTCTATGCTGCTGCTGCAACATTGACGTTGCACACATTGCGCATTGCTAGTCAACGTCATCATCATCATCATCGTCTTCGTTGTCGTCTAAGTGCCAAGCAGCTAGCCAGCCAGCCAGCTGGGATGCGTGAGCAGTGTTTAAATGACCAGCACAAGGCATATGAGGTTCAACTTGGTGTGAGAAAGATATTGATAGCGCAATTAATTATATTCACCTGCGTTTGACAGTAAGCGGTTTTCTATCTTTCATTATTTTTTTATTTTTTTTTTTTTGGTACCTCTACATGATTTTTTTTAATACCCTATAACTGCTTTAGAGTCTATAAAGCTTGTTAACATTTTGCACTAGTTTCTCATAATAAAGTATTAAACCTAATTAACTGTATAATTTTAAACAATTATGATTCTTTTATGATTTTACGCATTGGTTAAAAAATTCGGTTGTATAGATACTTTATGTATCTTTTTCTAATAAGCCACTCGGTTGTATAGATACTTTTTGTATCTTTTTCTAATAAGCTGCTCGGTTGTATAGATACTTTTTGTAACTTTTTCTAATAAGCTGCCATGTATCTCTCTCTCTCTCTCTCCTTTCTCACTTTAACATTTACGCTTGCGCCTAAGCAAAAATAAATGAATTATGTGCGTTCACCAAAAAATACCTTTTGTATCAAACGATCAAATGACATATTAGCGGTTTTAGTTGAAAATATAAAGAAAAACACGCTAAGATAAGTTGCACTCATTTGCTATGGCGTCGGTTTAAGCTTGTTGCTGTACACCACACACGCACGCATAGCGCGGCATGCACGTCAGCGTTACAGACAGACAGATTAGAACAAAATTTTTTTTTAATATATTTTTTTTTTTTACTATTTTATCTTTTTGTATATATAGTTCAGTTCAACCCATTCACATATTTTACTCATACACTAATCGTTTATTGAACCCACTAAAAAAAAAACGAAAAAAATGAAATATAGAACGCGAACAGCGGGTGTTACACAGAGCTGCTGCGCTTTTAAGTCGTCGTCGTCGTATACGTCGACATCTTCTCTGATTTCATTGACTTTTACCCCCATGGAGTGTTGAGTACTATCAACGTAGAGCATGACTACCGAAAAATCATTTGAAAAACAGCATGAAAAGTGGCCAAATTAGATGCTTTGAGAATTTAAAAAAGCAGCAGGAAGACAATTCTTTTTTTTTTTTTTTTTTTAACGAAACGTAAACCACGTAAGTTACACGTGAACTTCATAGCAAAAAATTGTGTCTGGGAAAATATTTTACTCCCACACACACACACACACACTAAATCACTTACCTCCAAACACACAGTCAGTTGCTGCTCGTTTAGCGCATTTGTCACGTTGTCGAATAAAAATTTACGATTCTACAGAAGTACGCTTATTTAGAATTATGAAGCTAGCATTTAGATAGCGTCTATAACTCTCAAAAAAAAAAAAATAGAAAAATATTCGTAAATGTATCTAATAATTTCTATTTAGATTTCCTTACGCCTTATGCCGTGACACATGCGTATGTACAAAATATCTATAAAGTTACTATGACGTTGTTGTTTTTGTTGTTGCTGTTATATACAGATAGATTTATCAGTTTACACGTCGCTGAGTAGGCCGCAAATAAACTGTCAACATGTATAGGTATATGCTTGTATATATTTATATACTCTTCAAATGCGTTCATTGCACTTTTACCGCTTTGTGAATCTGTGCAGATATTGTATCTAGATACAATGACGGAAGGCGCGCTTTAACTTTTGCGGTTAGGTAAACCAAAGGTGTGAACAGTTTTTAATTTGTTTTTTTTTTTTTTTACATTTATTCATTCATTTATTTATTTAGATTTCTATTTGCCTTAGTGTCGCGAAAATTTATTACAATATCAAATAAAAGTTTACTTCCTACTTTGCTTTGCTTTGGTAGAGATTAAGATAAAAAAATTTCTAAATATAAAAATTAAATTTCACCAACTACTGTATACGCCCTAAGCGTGCAAATACGAAGCGTTTTGTTAGAAAAATATAATATTTGCTAATAAATAAGTATTTACAAGATAAACTTTTGAAAGATACAAAAATTATTTTAACAAAAAAAGATACAAAAGTTTTTGTTTTGTGACAGGCTTCTTTTTCGAAATCAGTGATTTATTTTTCAAATAAATTTTTATAATCTTATAATTCTCAAACAGTTTAAGCATAACAATAAAGAAGTTTCTGTGAAATCGGAAGTCTTTGTCTAACTTGTGTTGAAAGGCCCAAAGGTAAAGGTGATGGCAAGAGCATTTTTTGTCTCAGTTTTCGATACAATGGCGTGCTGCGTTTGTCAAAGTGAATAAGAAACAACACCAAAGAGTAAAACAAAAAATATTCTATCTTCCTTACACTTGCAAAACTACATACGAAACTGAGTAAATAGTGAAGATCTGCCATCTTTTTCGTACTCATGCTTCATAACTTGGTTACAAATGACCGCTTGCCACTACCAATAATAATTATATCATGCATCAGTATTTATAAAGTTCACTTTTCATGGTCCTTGTTTATGATGCAATTAGATAAGGTGGTGTATTCGCATTTCTGTCTCTTTCTATTTTTTCTTTTGTCTGTTTAAGTTGTTAGTTTGCATAGAAATGTATTTCTTGTATTTTTACGTCTTAACTTAAACCAAAGGCATGCAAACCGGTTCAAAAATGGTTCATATAAGGTGACCATGCAATTTTTTTTACATATTTGAATTTATTCTTTATTGGATTTGTTGCTTATCAAAAACAATTAAAATCGGACCCTGGCTGTATATTCTAATTCGCTGTGTTGTGTATCGAAGCTTCGTTTACAACAAACTTCACCATTTTTAACTGCTCACTTTAAATACATATCTCTCATGTCTTATTCACAATCGAATATGCTACATTTAACTATTTTATGTGCAATCATTGCTAAATGGGCAACGCTTCAGCGCTTCAAGAACTGTCCATAAGCCGCCTGTAAAGATACTTTTTTTTTATAGTTTACCCTTCACATGTTTCATTAAAAGCACACACAGCAGGATGTCTCATCAGAAATTATTTTTTTTAATTTTTTTTTTTTTAACTCAACTAAACTAGTTTGATTGTGTCTGCTGCTTACTTATGCAGTTGATATGCAGAACGAATTTACTTTATGCTGCTATGCAGATACTTTACATATATGCTTGCGTTTGACATTTATAGATTAAATTAAGATTTAGCGTTAATGCTGCCCTTGAAAGATTTTTTTTTTTATGCAACTGATTAGCATATGCAATCGCTTAACTAAGCAAAAACTTGGGTGTTCTGTATGCAACATAATCCACTTCAATTTCAATAAAAATCAATAAACATAAAATGAAATGCGACAAAGAGTAGAAGTACAAAAAAATCACATTAATGCATTTATATGCTTCATACTTATTGGCAAATTATGCACATGAAGCTGCTATAAAATAACACAGACAGACGGACAGACAGACAGTCAGGGCAGTAACATAAAGTTTGTAAAAATGCCTCATAGAAAACAATAAACGCTTTAAAGAATTTATAAAGTTGTTGTTACATGCGTAAACAAGCATTTTTATTATATGCCAATACAGTTTTAGTATACTTTAGTACACACAGATAGATAGACTTCTTTAGACTTTAACCTACAAAGGCACTTAATTGCTATTTTATTACCACAAACAGCTATTAAGGTCCTGCGCGCATGCGCAAGCGAATGCGAATGTGAACGCTTGAAATCAAAGCTGCAAAGTCTGCTTGCTTGCTTTTCTTCGACGTAAATTGAATTTTAGACAAATTAAAAAAAAAGCTTAAAAAGGGCAAAAAAAAAGAGGCAGATTTGAATGTAGTCACAACCAACGCATTATTTGGACCATGTCCCCCTACTACGACTACAACAACAACAACAAAAAATGTTACCAGTAGAATTCAACGTGCTGTTTGTTGCATTTGTTGCATGTTTTGTACCTCATGTTGCTTGCTGTTCTTGCGCTATGCACAATGACGATTGACTCTGACGCTGAATCTTAATCTGAAAGAGAGAAAACTACGATGCGATGCGCTGTGCTGTGCTGTGCTGTGATATCTTTAATGAAATCTACATGTTTTGCGCTTTAACAAGCATTTTGCTTGTCTACTCATGTCTTTGCTATTCGATGCTGCTTTGTCTGTTCTGGTCCGTCTGGTTGCTGATACTCTCAATTTTTGTTTTGAGCCTTACATATGCTTATTTTCAACATTTAGATACAATGTAATACTATGACAACGAGACAACGAGACACAACGAAAAGCGCTAGATCGCTTTTACAAGATCAAACAGATTTTCTTTTCATACAATAACATTAACTGCTGCATAAGAACTCGTTGAATAAAATCTTGTTAGCGTAAATATTAACTTGTAAATATGATGCTGTTCATGATAATGATGCTGTTATTGTTGTTGTTGTTGCTCTTGTTGATGATGATGCCTATGAAAATTGTAAAATTGCTGATAAATATCATTATGTTTCCGATATGTATGCGACATGAACTCTTGCCTCGGAAGCAGAGTTGAGAATCCAGAAAGCCACCCTCACTGCATACGCGATCAAGAAGTAGAATTAAGCTGCATCGTTGAATCGTTCTAAATTGCAATGCACATTCTGTCTGGCAATTCTATTAAGATGCTTATCTAAAGTGCTTGTACAGCCTATTTGTAGTTTAAGTGTAATTGTTTAGTAAATGAAAGGCGCTTGCGAAAAAAAATAAAAAAAAAAAAACAAAAATTAAATAGAATCGAAAATGATAACTTTAGTAGGGCCAACATTTTAATACTTTTCAGAATATAACAAAAAGTTTGACTAATGGCGCCAAAATTTAAAAAACGCTTGAATAGATCAATATTTTTTACTAAGCTGCTCGCCTTGGGACTTAAATATACAGAAATGCACACAATATACTTACAGTGCTTTAAAAGTCACAGCGACATCTTTGACAGTGATTCAAAAGTCACAGTTCTGAGAGATATTATAAAGCAGCAGTCACAGATGTGACAGCTTCTATGCGACAGCTTACAACTTGAGATGAGTTTAAAAAATCGTCGGAATAGTAACAACAGTGACTCAAAAATCACTTTTACTGTGGTTGCTGTAACAATACGAAAAGTATCTTAAAAGTCATCAGTTGTAGTAGAGTAGTACTTCAAAAATATCAGTCTTAATTTTAAATAAAAACCAAGATAGTGACTCAAAAAACTGACAGTCTTAGTTGTGATAGTGTTACGCATAATCACAGTTTCAGTAGTGATAGTAACACGCAAATTCACAGTCTCTTTGTGATAGTGACACGCAAAATCACAGTCTTAGTTGTGATAGTGACTCTCAAAACAATAGTTTCAGTTATAAAAGTGACTAAATTGCAGTCTCAGTTGTGATAGTGACACGAAAAATCACAGTCTCAGTTGTAATAATGTCTCGCTTAATCACAGTCTCAGTTGTGGTAGTGACTCAAAAAAATCACAGCCTCAATTGTGATAGTGACTCAAAAAAATCGCAGTCTCAATTGTGATAATGACACGCAAAATCACAGTCTCAGTTGTAATATTGTCTAGCAATATCACAATCTCAGTTGTGATAGTGACTCAAAAAATCACAGTCTTACTTGTGATAGTGACTCAAAAAAATCTCAATCTTTGTTGTGATAGTGACACGCAAAATCAAAAAAAAATCACAGTCTTAGTTGTGATGACTCAAAAAAATCACAGTCTCAGTTGTGATAGTGACACTCAAAATCAAACACTCAATTGTGATAGTTTTTCGTAAAATCACTGTCTCAGTTGTAATAGTGACTTTAAAAAGCACAGTTGAAGTGTGTCCTGTTGGCTCGTTTAACTTTTTTAAACGAATCAAAATGTAGACTATTTTGTTATCTCATTTTTAGCATTGATTTATTTTAATTATTACAGATTTATATTTTCTAACGTTTATCAATCATCATAGCAGATTTAAGAGAAAACAATTTATTATTCATTTATTTTTTAAATTTTTTCCAAGATATTAGTTTATAATAAGACTGAACCACATTGTTGTTGTTATTGTTAAAAAAAAGAGATAGTGAATCAATAAAACTCTGGCTTAAGAGGAATATGGCTCACAGTGAAATAAATAAAATCTTTTATGAGTCACATCGAACGAACGTAGGCGTATGAGCAATATTTGTTTCCAAAGAATTTTATATAAAAAACAAATTAAGTCTTAAACTGCGCTCAGTCAAAACAACTTTTAAGTCATTGATATCACCTAATGGGGATTTTTGTTTTCTTTTGCCAGCGTGAATAGCTGCCATATTTGTAAAACTTGTTTAGAAATTATTGCGAATTTCTTTATTGAAATAAATTTATAAAAAAAAACAAAACAAATTTAATGTAAAAATCAAATAAAAAATGCTACAAAATATTTGTGTGAAATTTTAACAGAATTATTTTATTTAATTTATACATTTTTTTTAAAGCAAACAGCTAAAGTATTTTGCATTAAAATGCAAACAGCAACCGAACAAGGACAAACGGCATTGAAAATAACAACAAAAATTTTTTTAAAGCTCGTGTTCACAGTTTAAATAGTCAGTCAAGTGACTATATTGATTGAGAAAAAACAAAATTTATATATTTGCATAAGAATTAGAAATACATGAAAATATTTAGAAAACGTTGAATACAAATACAAAGCCCCTCAAGTAAAGTGTTGTGTCGCGTTAAATTTCGAAATCGTGCTAAAAGTGAACACAGCATGAACACCACCAAACAACATCTTTTGAACACCTTTTGTGCCAAAACCGGCCCATCATCATCAACATCAACAGCAGCTAAAACAGAGACGATGTCTTTAACAAAAAAAAAAAAAAAAAAAAAAAAAACCATTTTGAACTCGAAACACGTTTTATATACAATTTTGGATTTTTGTTAATTTTTTTTTTTTTTTAATCTCAAAAACTCAGCCAACAAACTAGTCAACATTAGCTGACGTCTTTTTGGCCATTGACTTGCCAAAAAACATGCGCTGATTAACATAAAAGATTTGCTTAGATTCATTCGAAATGGTGTTATTTTGAAATCTTTATTGCCCGTCTTCTACTGACTTCTTTCATTGCAAAGTGTCAAAAGTCGAACGTGTTCAAAGTGAGATTTGCACGGTCGAGTATTTTTATATAAAAATTTAATTAATGCTTGATCATTCTTTACCTTTTATTTTTTTGCACAATTTAAATGCAAATTTCAGCTTTTGGCTACACAAAGTCTGTAAAGTATCTGAAAAAAAAAAAAAAAAAACAGAAAATTATAGTTTAAAAATATTTAATTTTGTTTATGTAAAAGTCGCATATACATAAAAATTTGATAAAATGCAAATATTTGATTTCGCGTAACGTTTTGCATGAAATATTTTCTCAAAAATTTAATTTAAATACGAAAATGAAATAAATAAATAATAAAAAAAAATTTAAACAGGTAGTAGGTATGATTTCACTACTGGCCGATTTTTTGTTGATTTAGTTAAGTAAGCTACTAGGAAGGTTTATTATTTTTTTTGTAGATAGTTAATTATACAACAAAATAAATATATACAAACAAATTAAAATCAAAATAAATAAAAAAAAATGTGGAAAAAAAAACATAAATTTACATGACAAGTTAAGGTATTTCAGCATTTTATTTAAAATGTTAGAAAAAATACGTTAAGATACATTTTGTTTGATGTAAAATATCTATAAGATTCCTTTTGTTTCATATAAAGTATCCATAAGATACATTTTTTAGATACAAAGTATCTGTAAGATACTTTTCGTTACTAGTAGGGATATATTTACTTCTAAGTTTATTAAGATAATTTTAGAAACATTTAAACGAATTCAGAGTGCAAAAGAACAAGTCGAAAGTCAGCTTTAGATACAAATGTATCTCGTTGAAGTCTATCTCAAACAGCACAAAATTTGTTAAAATATTTCAAAAGCACAAAATTTAGCAATTCAAAATCTTAACATTGACGTTTGTATTTTGCAATTCTAAACAGCATTTTTATTTATTTTATTTTTTTTTTTGTTGCAAAAAAATGTTTAACAAGCGTAACGGCATCGTAGAACATCATTTGAAAAACAAATGATTGACGTCGACAACAAGCACAGCAAAAAAAAAAAAAAAAAAAAAAACAGCGGGACAAGTTTCTCATGATTGAATTATTTCATGGCCAACAAGTAGAATTTGCGCTGTGTCAGTTGAAACTTGTTTCAAGCGCATGCCATGTGGAAAATCTTTTAAAACTCTTACTTTCAAAGATACAAAAGTATCTAAACAGAGAACGTTTAGAATGAAGTAGCATCCATAGGAAGCATATTTACGCTTCATATAACGTGTGCTAAGTATTGTTAATTAAACCTAAGTACTACGCTTAAATAGACAGCTACAACAGTTGTAGCTGTTAGGGTCTACATAGGAAACGAATTGCATAGCTGCATGACAATGTTGAAATTCGTCGTGTCGGCCCTGATGCCTTTGATTAATTATAGACAGTCTGTCATAATTTACATTTCAATGGAAAATTGTGCTGTTAATTTGTGTCATAATTGAATAGAAGTCAAATATCGTGTGTAGCGCTGTGACATAAGGGCAAACAATTAAGTAGTTTATTAATAAAATGATGAGTCAAATTCAAGAATTATTTTACGCTGTCCTCTATTTAAGATACACTTTAATACTTTATTCACCTACTTTCTTATTTGATTGAAAATGAAAGCTTCATCATCAACGATTCGCATAATTTTTCAGCATGAATTATTTTTATTATTATTATTTTAACCCAAAAAATGATAAGCACAACCAAGCTACTTGAAAGTGGTTGACAAAATACGCACTCCAAACATGCGAAAAGAGTGAAAAAATATTTTTAAAATACAAACTCTCAAAAATAAAATTCAGAATTAATCCGTAACAGCGTCGTTCATTGATGTTGATGACGCTGAAGCGTTACAATTCAAGTGGCTAAGGCATAAAAAAAAAAATATTAAATACGCCAAATCATCTAATCAAAAGTAAGAGTAGAAATTGTTTATAAAATTAAACAAAAAAAAAAAAAAAAAATAAATAAAAATAAATAAAATAAAGATACAAGAGCAACATGCGATTCCGTATATAACTTCATTATAATTTAGCGGCTTTAGTTTCTTATTTGTATACACTACATAATTGGTGTGAAGCGTTGGTATTAGCAGTTTCTCATAAAGTTTGTAACTAAATGAAATAAAAAAGGCGAAGCTTGTTTAAAATAATTTTTTTGAGAATTTATATTTTTCTATTTAAAAAGATATTTTTTGAAATTTTGTATCTTTTCAGAGAAGCGCATATAAAATTCGCTTTTATATAAATTTTAAGCCTTTCATTATTTTTTTTTATTATTATTATTATGGTTACTTGCTGTTCAAGTATTGGTCGCGCATTAACCCATTTCCCAGACAGCTGCAATTGAGTCAAGTGTTGCGTGCTTTTGGCTTATTGATCAGCACGCCACGTGATGCCGAAACTGAGACAATTGCTGCTGCTGCTGAACTGATGCCACCGATTCGTGCACAAGTGATTGGCGGTTGGACAGATGCACAGACAGACAGACAGACGAACAAATGGACAGACAGACAGACGGACTAGTGTAGACAATGCCATTCAAATGAATAATTTTGGCGTGCGGCGGCGGCGTGTAGGTTGCTCCTGCTGCTGTTATTTTGGTGCACCACAATTGCATTTTATAGCAGCCACTACTGACACACCTTGTCTGTTTATTTTTCTGCCGAATTGTGAGATACGAGCGCACGAAATATGACAGTCGAAAAAAAAATGACAAAAAAATAAAAAAAAATAAAAATATCGAAAAAAAAAACGAAACGTAAAACATTTCAATAAACAAAAAAAAAAAAAAAAATATTGGCTTGAGTCTATTGAAAACAGGCTACACCTGCAGTTTGGTATCAGCACTAAAGTCGAATGTCCAGTTGAGGGTGGCGCAGACTTTAAACTTTAAAACGAAAAAAAATACTTCAATTTCAAAACTTCATATGTCAATCACATTTAGAAGTATCTACTTGTCTTTTTTTTACATTTTCTAAACAGCTGACAGTTTTGATTTGCCAATTAACCATTGAACAATATCTCTGAATGTTTGTCTCTATGTATGCATGTCTGTCTGTCCATCTATGCATCTGTGCAGCTGTCAAATCGTTTTAGCCATTTTTCAATTGCATTCTAAATGCAAATTAATTTTTTGAAAGGCAAATCGACAATTTGAAACTTTTTTTTTCCAAAACCCATAGAAAATTTATAGGCTTCAACTTGAAGCTAAAAAGCTGAACAGAAATTATGTATGCCTCAAACGATTTTTGGTTTGGTTTTTTGTTTAGAGTTTTTATTTCACTGAGAAAAATAAAAGTTAATAAAAAAATACGCACAACGCACAAAACATGTCGCGCTTTCAATAATTCACTAAAAATTTATAGCTTTGAACTTGACAGCAGTGAAAATAAGTAAGTAAAGCGTTGATTTGACTACATAATACGCATGTGCCATAGTTTTTTTCTTTAATTTATTATTTTCTCTTCATTGGCATTCTATTTTTACTACTGGAAGACTCCATTTCATTTAGAATAACGCTTTTTATTACATGAAAAAAGAAAAAAAACAAAATAAAAAGAATAAAATTAAATTCAAACGTTACTGTCGGCGATTTCCTCGTTACTAAGACCGATAAGACCGATAGCTGGTTCTGAGTTTAGTATTTTTTTTACTCTTTACTTTACAAAAACGAATAAGTAGTCCATGTATTTTAAAATAACAAAAAAAAAGAGACTTTAATATATTTTTGACTCGGAAAATATGGTAAAATTTGTAGCTGAAAATCGAGTGTATTACGACATCGCTAATCGTAAAAAATTTAATGTTATTCCCGGATAGCTGAACTACCCGGAATCAAAGTCATACTGTGATTTTCGAGATACTTTAACCGAAACATATAAAACAACTGCAAGGTACCCTGTATCCAATCATTATGTACCTTAAGTTAAGTCTTATCTTAGTACCATATGCCTTATTGTATTGGATTTTCATACAAACACTTGAAAAATGGGATAAATTTGTGTTTTTTTGGTCCTACCCATATTGGGATATTTCATTGGGACTATCATGGGAATAATTTTTACTAAATTTAGACTTTTTAGAATAAGAAACAAAGACGTTTTTTATGGAAAACCCCAAAATTTTGGGAAAGGTTTGTATGGGGGTACCCCTTAAAATGGGGCTTCGACTCTGCTTTCAATGCTGATAAAGAATATATATACTTTATATTGTCTATCTAATCCCCTTCTGTCTTGTTACGTATAGTATATGCGCATTAACTTCATACGTATACCCTTTTACCCTTTGGGTACAGGGTATAAAAAGAGCTCTTAAACTATTATTGACCCGGAAAATGTTTTGTGGATGAAAATTGAGTCCATTGTTAAATATATATATGTTAGAGACAAGACTTTCACACAGGACGAACTTTGGAACTTCGCAGAATCGAATCTGTACTCACAATTTATTTATTGCCCATGATTTCCGAGATATTTTAACCGAAACATCTTTAAAAAATCGTTTTTTTTATGTCTTTGGATTTGATACATTTAAAGACCCTAGATAATAGGAAAATTTTGAGTACGAATTCGGTCGGTGGTTCCGGTCTTTGGCAAATTTTATAGGCCTATAAACTATTCAAAGCTTTGTAAGACGAGTCAAGTACTCGTTTCGGTTTACCGATGTTATTTTTACTCAATTTTATAATTTTATAATTTATAAATAAAGATCTTACATACATATGTACAGCAACATTGGAAACTACTTATCAGTTTTCTACGTCGACTTCTAAATAAAAAATGTACTCTAAAAGCAGCAGCTTCTGATTTAATGATTTCTAAGATTTCAGCTTTATAAATATTTTTGACGCACGATTGCGCGTATTGAGCAGCTTTTCCACCGCTTCTTGTTAGCGCTTTGCATGAAGCACATAGAAAATACTTGCGTATACATACATATTTATGTATGTGTGTAAGTACATACATACATAAGAAAAAAAAAACATATTCTAATCGGGTTAAATGCTTCATTACGCATGCATACAAGCGTTACAAATTAACCTAGATATTTATGGATTATTTTCCTTAAAGTTTAGTAAATTAAAAATGATTTAAATACATTATGATTTAGCAGCAGCAAACGCATGAACACCATTAAACAACTCATAGAACTCAACTCTATTATATGCAACACTATAATTTCTTATTAGATCAGGCGTTAGATATAGATTGAAAAAAGAAACGAGTTAAATGCCAATCCATGCTATACGACGAGTATGTACGTATGTAGTATGTAAATTGCATAATTATTAACAATTACGTTTTATAGAGCGCGGTAATAGATAGATAGCTATGTTAGCTGGGTAGCTAAAGCTAGTCTGATCAATGATCAACTAACAATATCTCTCTTGGTCAAGCGTAGTGCTAGAGTAGAGCACGTAATTGCTAGAAAATTGCAATTGTTCAATCAATGTTGCAGCATCGTGTTTGTGTTGATGATAGTCTCTGTAGTTTATAATTTTAACGGATTGCAACAATGCAACAATTTCATGCGACTAATGTGTTGCATAAAGGTGTGTGCAGCACATACTTTTGCACTAATTTTAGTTGGAATTTAAAAAAAAAAAACAAAAAATAAAATGTTGTCATTCATAAAAAAATAACTTCAACTTTAACATTGACTTTGACTCTGAATGTTGCTACTGTTGCATATAGCAGCAAAGATTTTTATCAATGCTGCTGAATTATTGCAGCAGCAACTGCAGCGAAAGAAACATGAATGAATTAACTCTTAAATAAGCAAAAGCATATTATGACATTTTTTTTCTTTTTTTTCTGCTTAAACTACTTCTGAGCACATCGCTCTGTGTTAAGGTAAAAGGGCAATAAACTCTCAGTTTACGTTATTTGGAACAACAATCGTCGTCGTCGTCGTTGTTGTCGTCGTTGAGATATTGTGCAACAGACCCACACACAATTCGAGGTAAATGCTACGCTTTATAGCTCTGCATTTCTTAATATTTTTGCCATTTTTGTTGTTGTTATTTATTTTTTTTTTTTTTTTGCTCTAGTCAAGCTCACTTATTCGGTATCTTGGTCGCACGTTCAAGTCGGTCACGTGCAATTTTGTTTTAACGATGAACTCGAAAAATGGGTTTAGTTTTTTAATACACTTCATGTAAAGCGTAGGGAAAGGGTTGCATAGATTAAATGTATAGTTTGCAGATTCTACAAAATTTTTCAACTGCGCGAAATATGAAATATAAAAAATAAAGTCTTAATTCATTTCCGTATATGAAGCTCAATATAGGATTGCTGTAACAATTCATTTGAAGTTAGTTTAGAGAAATTCAAAATGGCGGATTCATTAAATTGAAATAAATTATTCCGCTATATTACAGATTTGAATTCAGCCATCCAAAAACCTTAAAAAGTTACAAGAAACTCCAAAGGTTTTTCAAAATGTCGCCATTTTGATGCAGCATTTTAATATTTTGGAATAATAATTGTACATATGTGACAAGTTTTTCGAACTTTTTTTGAGTATTTGTCGATAACTGAATTTCTTTTATCGATTTAGCGCAACCCTAGTGAAGAGGGGTTCTAATGAATAGTTATATATTTATTTTGTTTCAAGAGAAAATCATCATAATTACCATAAAAATCAAACAAATTGAAAATCGAAAATTATGTCAAACGAGGATAAATCCTGTTGCAAATAGCTTTTCTTATTGGAGGGTAGCTACGCCTGTGATAAACTTATTGTCAGTAAGACAAATCTATATATATAAAAAGTAAAAACGTTTCTATGTCCGCAATTTACGTGGAAACCGTCCAACCGATGAGCCCCAAACCGGTTACATTTGAAAGTAATCAATGCAAGTAAATTGAAATTCCACTAAAGAGCTGTAAGAGCAGCCAAAACGCCCGTACAGCTTAGTAGCCTACGCCGGGTATCTGCCAGTATTAAATAAAAAATAAAAAAATAAATAAAAATGATCGAGAAAAGTGTGTTAAAATGTCAGTTAAACCAAACCAAAGTTATACATTTTGTTTAACATTTCCTTTGTCTTTCTTTGCACCGTAATATCTGTCTCAGTGAACTTGTAACTTGACTTCTTACTGAGTTATTTGTAACAAATGTAGGCATTTATGGGTTTTTTTTTTGGCTATTTCCGCAGCAAATAAATATAAATTAAAAATAAAATACAAAATTAGCGAAAAACAAACTACAATTTTATGCTCGCACAATTAGGCGTATGTGTAATTTTCGGTTTGCAATTTCCTAGATACAAAAACAACAACAAAAAAAAAAAAAAAAAATTGTAAATTTTTACAGCTGTGTTGCTGTGCAGCCAAAAGCGAAATTGTCGCCAAAAATTGTGCAATAACAATTTGCACAAATGGTCAATTTGAGTGGCTATTATTGACCAGACCAACAACAACAACAAACGCCAAAGACAAAAGCCAATTCAAGTCGATGAAACGAAAAAAGCATTTAGAAAGCTTAAATTCAATTTTGCAGTGACTGCTATTCGAAAAAAAACGTATAAAACGTGGATATACATTTAAGTAGAAAAAAAGATATGTTTAAAAAGTATTTCAAAAGTTTTTTCTTTTTTTTCAATTATTTTGTAATTTTAATTAAACATCTTCGCTGCTACTAATCCCAAACCCAAACGCTGCACCCGCATCTTTAAAATGGCTTAGATGACAAGTCAATTACATGGTATATTGTAAAATGAGAAAAAAATTTATAGAATCTATAGATTCGAACCTAAAAAATTCAAAACAAAAATATTGCCTTAATTGAGACAAATGTGCGCGCGTTATTTGAACAGATAAAAATTAATAACGAAAATAAATAAGATCAAGATCAAATGTCTAACATCAGACAATGCAGTTGTATACATAAAAAAAAATACGAAAAAAATTCGTTTATTGTACAAATAAATAAACTCTAAATTGTGTAATCAATAGAAAAAAACTTTGTAATAGAAAAAAAAGACAATAAGAAAAAAAAAGAGCTTTAAGCGAGTAAAAAAAATTCAAAAAAGAAAAACTAGCAGTGTCATAAAAATTGTTCAAAAATAATAATAACAAACAACTACAACAACAGCAACAACATTTTCATAAATAACAACAACAACAATCAACCTAAAAAAAAACAATGCAACTCTGCTATGAAGCTTTGAAATAAAAATAAATAAAACTGAAAAAAAAATTAGAGAAAAACTCATAATAATGCCAAGAAAAATCAACTAAAAAATTACAAACCATTTTGTAGCCTAATGAAGGTTAATGGTGCGGATCTATTAAGCATGCTTGAACTAAAAGACATCAAAAAAAAAAAAAAAAATTGTTGTCTCTACATAAATTTAACGCGGTATATGCACTATTAAAGAAATGAAAATTTTCAAAATGGAAAACTTAAAACTATTAAATTATTTCCTACATATTATTTTATGTTAAATTTAGGAGATCCAGTTCGAATTCACCATACAAACTTGCTCTTTATGTATGGATGCAATGTTTTAAACCCAAGGGGTTAGATGGATGTGTGGGATCAGGAAAGAATTTTAAAATTGGCGAGCGGAATGGGATACTGGTCTGATCCCAATATTCCCGTTGATGAAAACTTAAAAAGTATACAAAAAGTCCTTAAGTCCTTAGAATAAAATTAATTTAAACAGTTTGAAATTTTTTTTTTTTAAATCCACCAGCCATGCATGATGGGCTCCGATGTTATCTTATAAGCTGTTGAATACGTACCATAACATCATGGGAGATCAAAATCGAACTTAGCATAAGCATTTGAGCGAAACATTAAAGGAATTTATCCTTTAATGTTTCGCCCGAAATGTATCAAAATAAAACTAATTCTGACTATCAAGACTCCCGGGTTGATTAGTAAAAAATTCAAGGAACAAAGGGTAAAGGTAAAAAAAATTGAGCTTTATTGCTATAAAATTTTTCTATCGAATGAATGTGTGAGAGATAAAGTGGGCAAGATTGGTCGATCATATCTGAATTAATGAATGTGTGTGAGTGTCTAGTTTATTACAATTTGTTAATATAAAGCTTTGCAAAAATCAAATTATATGTAGCATTCAGCTGTACCGAATTCTATGACGGAGACTCATTGAAAGATATGTCAACAACATTTTTATGCCAAACGATGATGTTGGCAACACCAACAACACAGCAATCACTAAATGCAGCCAATCAATGAGTTTGCATTAGCGTAACAAACTAACTCAACAACAAACTACGCCACTCCATGGCCGCTACACAAGTAATCTGCAAATGCTTTTATTTAACAATTCAACTTTTGATCTCTCGTTACCAACGCAACTTATGCTGCATAATACAGTTCCTTATAAAAACGCATTTACTAAATGGATAAATGCATAAATATAAAGATAGATACAGATACATTCATATATACAGTTAATAAAACGATCGAATTTCATTAATTGTAAAATAAACTAAAAACCAAAAGGAAAAAGAAAAATACGCAAACGCATTTCAAGTTGGGAAAAATCAACATCTTTAAATGGGGAAGCAAGCAAGCAAAAAAAAAAAAAAAAAAAAAAAAAAACCTATGCGGAAAATGCAGAAATGCGAGATATGAGTGACTGAATGAGTGAGTTTGTCTACAGATGATCAGCATGTATCTGTAACTATGCGTGAGTGTATTAAATTTTTTTTTTTTTTTTTTCTTAGTTAGTCTGCAATATGTTTACAAAAGCAGCAGCAGCAAATACATAGATACTTTTTTTTTTATGTATATCAATATACAAAATGCACAATACATATGGTCTGAATATGTTTGTCTGTCTGTCTGTCTGTGTATCTGACTGCCTATCGCTGAATTGTACGAGACGTTAATTTCACTTTAACAAACATTTTTCTTGTTTATGCAGACAGACAGACAGACGGACATACATATATGTATAGTATAGTATGTCGTAGAGATCGATATACGCCAAACGTTACAGACTGCTTTATAGAGCGCCATATAGTTAGTTAGACAAACAGAAAGATACGCAGACAGACGGACAGACAGACAAACAGTCACAATATACGCGCACACAAGTAGATTTTTGTTTGAAATGCGAGTTGATGTCTGTGACAGATCATAGAAATGTGTTGCATTTTTAATCAAAACGATCGATCAAACGGTAGTTTTGTATGTTTTCATATATATCGATGGATAGATAGATACATACATATAACGTATATAAATTTTTATACGTTATATGCTGAAATGCTTGGTTGAATATATATATATATATATATGTATGGTATATGTATCTGACATATGTGTTTGCGAATGCTTCAGTTGTCATTTGATAACCGGCGGCAATATTACGCTGAGATCATGCATTGCATTACATTGCAGATACTTTAAGCAAACGCCTCCTCCGCTGATCGATTGCTGCTGTTGAATTCATAAGTTCGATCTTTGAAAGTGTTTGTTATTACTTTTTTTTCTTTTCTTTCTTTCAATTTTTTTTCTTGTTTGCGTAAAGGGTGCGCCTAATGGATTGATTGCAGCGTCTGCTATTCCATTAGCTGCTTAAATACAAACAAACAAACAAACGAACGAACATATTCATCGATTGATGAATCAATACATTTGAATAGCAGGAATGTGAGAAAATTAATTTAGAAGAATTCCCTTTATTTTAATAATGCATTTTTTTGTTGAAGGTTCACAAGCAGCTGTGTCACGTTGTGTGTTTTAAAAGGGTTAAACTAAACCAAACAAATGAAGAATTGCAGAAGAATTAAATAGGAAACACTTTAAAGGATTCACACCAATGCATTTTTTTTAGCAGAAATTTGAAAAATAATAATACAGACATATAAGTTTGTGCATTGGGGAGCACGCGGCCAGATTAGGTATCCTCTTAAAACAGCACATGCAGAAGTTGTAAAGAAGAGGATATTTTAGAAACGTTAGAAAACTTCCTCTGTGTGTGTCCCGATCTTTCATTCTTATGTCCTTACAAAACTACAGTGCTCCCTTAACTGTACTGGTTGGCTTTGTTCTTCCAGACCCTACCATGTACCTAAGGCTCATTTCCGAGATATTTTTAGTCGAACGCATAACGGTGTTTCATAATTGTGTAGGGAATATGGGTTTATCTCCTCAGCCATCTCTATCTACAAGTTTGTGCATTTGATAGTCACAGCATATTTTCCAACCAAATAAAAAGTTTGACCAATTTGGCAACGCCCTCTTTCACAGCCCATGTAAGCTGGTTGTCTTATACTCTTGCCATAAACATTTACGCGTAGATAATCCAGATTATGATCTGTTATCAGCTATTATTTGGGCTCCATGGTGCCAACATTTCTAATATTCCTAATATTGAGGCGAATACAGTTAAATTTTTTGTTTTTTTTAAGATCCGCATTTATTATTTTGAACACCCAGTCTGCAGGCGCATCTGTCTTACGACCACTGAATAAAAAAACATTTCAGCATGACTGAACTCTGTATTACATGCTTCAAGTACATTTATTTTAAACGGAGCAAAAAGGTGCAAAAATAATTAATATTGCCGTATTATACACACATTGAGGAACAATATTATGTTAGTAGTTGGAAGAATCCATAAGAATCCGGCATACTTTTCTTGAACGAAAAACTAAAACTTTAAGGTTTGTCTTGCCTAGGGCATCACTACCCAAATTTATACATATAAGATTAAAATCTTGTTTTTCTACCCATATCATGTTCTTTATTTTCCATTTTCTAGGTTCTCTAATTTTTAAAGAAAAACGAACACAATCATGTACTTTTTTTTTTATTACATCAAAACACTTACAAACATTTTTATAACTTTATTTCAAAGTAAAAAAGATTTAAAATCGATTCAAGTGCAACATTACAAAAAAAAAAAATAAATAAATAAAATAAAAATGACATTGACCCTCTAACCTTTTAGTTAAGCGCATTTTATCACCTTAGCAACCTTACCAACTTACGCTCTCGGCGCCTTACTTGCTCCCAACTCTAAACACTTCCACAATTATTTAATCAAAAACGCATTAACGCTTTAACCCTTTAGCACACACATAGCTACATGTAGGCAAATACTGAAATACAAAGACCAATACCAACTCTCCTCATAGCCAACCCAATAAAATCTGTTTACTGCGTTCATTATTATGCAGTATAATGCTGCCTGCTGCTGATGATGCTGCATTTTTTTCCCGAGAACTAACTTCAAACTTAAGAAAGAAGTTGGAAAAATTATACAACAATTCTGCTCTTTCTCGTTTTATCAAATACAAACACACACACACACACGGGCCTGTTGCTTATTTTCCATTTCAATAAGAAAAGAAAATTTACTTTTCTAAGAAGCATTTAATGCCTTCACACTTTTCGTTTTATGCTTTTAGCCGGCGGGATGCATAATATACTAAAAAAAAAAAAAAAAATAAACCTTCCACTACTCCGCTTCAATCTGTTTAGCATCGCATGTCTATGTTTTCTTTACTTTTTTATTTTTTTCAAGACTTACTTTGCTCTGTTGTTGTACATTTTTCTTAGCATTTTCATCATATTTCTCTTTCTATTTATTTTTTATTATTTTTACTGCAGCTACTTCATGACTTCTCGTTAATGTTGCGTGTTGCATTAACATTTTCCAGAAAAATCCTAACGCATTGAAAATTAAAAAAAAAAAAAAAAAAAAAAAGATACCGCACGTAATTTCATTTAAACTTTTTTTTTTTTTTTTTTTGGTTTCAGAGCTTGATTTTTTGAGTCTTTGAGTTAGAAGGTAAGTGTGACTAGTAAATTGGCGGTAATTTTAGTTTTAATGTGTCTCTTTTTTCTTGTTTTTTTCAGTGTTTTTTATTGCACAGTGTGTCAAAATTTTGTTTAACACTGTTAAACAGCTGTTTGGCTAATGAATAGATCAGCTGATTCTATAAAATACATTCTGTAACATAAGTACCCGCTAATTATTCAAAAACGCATTTTTTCAATATAAAATAGACTTCATTTGAACCGACTCCACGTTTTTGGGGGAGTAATGCCGCCGAAGGAATGATCTTCAGTTCCTTCAGCAAATTTTGTTTGATGGCATCATCACTTAAAACGTCTTCCCGAAGAGGATATTTTAGTTTTGGGAACGAAAAAGTCACAGAGTCCCAAATCTGGCGCAGTACGATGGTTTCTCGATGGTTTTTATTGAGTTTTTGGCTTTGTACTCCTGTAAAATTACGGCTCGAGATAGGCGTTGTCGTGGTTAAATCAACGAGTACCTCCGAAATCGGGTGGCTGCTTCACGTAGGCTTTTAACCATCCCGGAGGAACTCAGTGAAGCAAACGGTTTCTGGTATAAAAAGAAAACATCAGTAAAACCGGATTACTGAAGAAAAGGGAATTTCTTAGCAAACAAATATATCCCGGTTAGCAGTCTCCGTTTTTTAAACAAAGTAAACTTGAGATTCGCATAGTTTAAATACATTGATTCGTTACGGCCGAAGCAAACTTTTAACAGTAAAAAAAGCTCTTTTTTTAATTCGCTTAAGTTCCTGTTACGCAACATTTTTAGGTTCACTATTACAATTTTCCTTTATAATTTTTTTCAATTATTTGAACAGTTAAAACCTTCTCTGAGACACTGTCAACAACAAACACAATTGTCATCATACAAAAATGGCACGCATGTGCACAACATTCAGCTACGTTACAAATGCATAAAGCCGCCAACACCAAATGTTCACAAATGTTGTAAATTAAATACACATACGATTCAGAGATACAAATACATGAAATCAAGAAAAAGAAGCTTGATGTTTATGGCTCGATTCAAGCTTTGGGACCACACCAAGCGAACACTTGCCGACGACAATCTGTGTCTGACGTCTATAGCTGAAATTATCTTTTGCTGAATGGCTGACTTGGCTGGCTGGCTTGCTGACTCGAATCTTGTGTTGTAAGTGAACTTGTATTATGCAATACAATTACAGACAGACGGACAGACGGACAGACAGATATTGTGCGATTGTGACTGAGCGAATGAGGGAGTGCAGTGCTGCAGTAGCAGTAGTCATAGTAGTAAGAGAGGGCGAACTGGCTGACAGTCATCGTCGACTACGAAATGCCTTTTGGCGGTAAAAATTGTTTGTACGTGCGCAAACGCGAATATTTTTGGCTGCGTACCAAAAACTCAAACTCAAATCGAATGAACGATCGATTCTTGTTTTTTTTTTTTTTTTTTGTATATTTTCGATTTTTATTACGATTTTAATTTAATTTGAACATAAGCGACTGTTTGCTCACTAAATAAAAGTATGCAGTCAGCTGCATCTGTTGTTGCTGCTGCTTGGCTGCTCAGTCAGTAGGCCACCCAGTAAGAAAAATGATACTTTCTGCTCTCTATAATCAATTTCCAATCACTTTTTTTAACGCTCATCTAACATATTCTAACTGCATTTTAATTAGAAATCATGCTTATTAATTATAAACGCATTTCAACTCAATATCTAACAAAGCGATCTATGTTCTTAAATAAAAAAATAAAAGATACAAGATACATCTCAGGTTTTAAACTCAATCTGCTTAACATGTCTTCACACGACCTACGCATGTATCTATGACATTCAACGTTGTAGAATGCGTATAGAGAAGATTTTAGTATTATTAATAATAATACTATTACTATGTATGTTTTTCTTCTGCACAGCCTAAAAGTCAACGTTGTCTTGTTCTGATTTGCACGCTTCAATGCTGCTGCTTATTGGACTTGCTTGGTTGACTGACTGGCAGGCAAAAGCCTACATGCATCATAGCGCTTAGATACATACAAGCGTACAAGCGTGTATCTAAAGCTGCTTTCTGTCAAAGGTGTTTATTTTATAAAAAGAGATGCCTTCAGACCATCAGCACAACACACACACTCCGCTCATCTGCTGACAAATCAATAGCATAACGAATAGAGTAGGCCGATATGAAGAACAGATAGCTGCAAACGATTGCCAAGATAGATACAACATCATGTGTAGGTATTAAATATGCTGACACTTTTCTTCGTTAAATCTGTCACTTGAATTACATAGCTCAAGCGAAGTAGTGCAGCAAAACACAAAAAAAAAAAACAAAAATTATTTATGTTGTTAAGATTTAAGATCTGAAAAGACTCAAATTGAATAGGGGCAGGCAAGTAGCAGTCGTAACGAAATAGTAATTATTTTTTTTATGAAGACTAGTCATTCTAGTTAAGTTCGCGCGCTATGTGGTCAAGGTTGTTGTGGTCGTTTGTCAGCGTAGACAATTTTTATTTTTATGTTAATTGCTTGCAGCAGTTACAATACTAAAGTTAAAAAAGGGAAGAACTGTAACGTAAAAATTGACCTTATTTTGTATCTTTTTTTTTTTTTTGTTTTATTTATCAAAAGATGTGAGCAAATGTTTGTCTAGTTTTCAACAGTTGAACGCTAATTACTACGCTGAGCAAGACAACAACAACAACAAGAAAACCGCAAGTCTGTGCTTTATTAATGAGATTTTTTGTTTAATGTGTTTCAGTACTCATCTTTGCTTTGCTTTGGAATGCTTTTTTAAAACTATTTTTACTTTAAAGCTTAAAATATTTTGCGGCTTAAGTGCATAATTAAAGTAATTTTATTATTAAAGAAGAGTAGGCATCGCGACCTAATCAGTATTGTGCCCAGACTGTAGATTCATTTGTAAAACACCTCACCTAAAAAAGGCAATCCTATTTCGTGCCGAAGTCTTGTGGAAGATTCCTAATTTTGCCAGTATACATATGTCTCTGGGCTTATTATATTCTCTTCTAATGAGTTAATTAGGCGTTCCAGAGCTAGCTTACAGAATGATTCTGGACAATCATCGAGCTGGCTGCTTCCAGCAGAACTGTTTAATTTGCTTCCAGATAAAAAATAGTGTTTAAAACGAAGGAAAAAAATCAGATTGAAGATCATAATATTTTTTATATACATTCTGTAAAAGAAGTACCCGAAAACTTTTTTCTATGATTATCGTGGTTCTTCCCGGATGGTCAAACGGTTATTAAGGATTTATTATTTATCAGTTTAGAGTCGCCTTAGCGAGAGCATTTACAGAAAACGGCCGGAATTGTGGCAGGGCAACTCATGGATTTTACAGGAATACAAAGCCAAAAACTCAATAAATAGCCTGTGACTTTTTTTCCTGTTCTTAGGAGATGACGTTTTGGGTCAATGATGATATTTAACAAAATTTGTCGAAAAAGCTGAAGGCCATAAGAGGATTGGGTTAGCCACTAGGAAGGCGAAATGCTGCATATGAGAGAGTTATCCTGCCGCTGGGTGCGCACAAGAGCATCGCAACCAAAGCTAAAATCAATGATTTAGGACTTCAAATGCTTCCGCATCCACCGTACTCGCCCGATTTGGCACCCTCGGACTTTTATCTCTTCCCAAACCTCAAAAGATGGCTTCTCAATAAAAATTCACCTCATGCGAGGAAATCGTCGACGTCGCGGAGGAGTATTTTAGACCTTCCGGAGAATTACTTTTTGGACGAAATCAAGAAGTTGGAAAAACGTTTCAGTAAGTGTATCGAGCTAAAAAAAATTATTTTCATTCACAAGGATTTTACTTTTCATCCCTCCTAGTATTTTAATGGTGAAACAATAAATTCCGATGCTTAATTTAAAAAAAAAATGTTTGTTTTTTTTTTTATTAATATCCGGGTACATACTTTACAAAATGTATATATTTAAAAGATTTCGAATTAAATTGATAGAAATCTAACTATCTATTTTTATAATCGATATTTTATTTTTATTGTGAAATGTTTGATATGCAAGTTCCATGCAAAAAAAAAAATAAAAATATAAAAAAAGTAGTATCTCATCGACATTTATTTATATTAATTTCATGGGACAGTGACTATTGCAACCTATAATCTTTTTTTTTTTTTTATATTAAACAAAATGAACAAGACTCACCTTAGATCGAATACACAAAGATTTAAATCAAAATAAAAATAAATTTTCTTTGAACAAATTAAATAATTTTTTTTTTTTTTTTAAATAAAATTTATTGCGAAAAAAAATTGGAATAAAATCTCATAATTTGCGGCTGCGCTAATTTAATTTGATTTGCTTTTTTTTTTTTTTTTTTGTGAAATCAAATAACAAATTTAATTTACTTTGATCGCCAAAAAAAAAGAAATAAAGCAAATCAAAATTATATTGCAAACGAATAGTGTTGTGAAAATAATAAATTTAAAAAAGAAATGTTGTACGGAAAATTACTATATTTTTTCCATCAACTGAACAGACAGATGATTGGTGTTTCTATTGCAATTTAAATACAAATAAAAAAAAAATCCATTTTATTTTGCTTGACGAAACTGCTGCATGCTTAATTTAATTTATACGAATCGAAAAATTTGCGCAGTTTTATTTTTAGATTTTTCGCTGAGTTTATTAATTCTATTTATACACTTTATAAAACTTAATTAAGGTTTGTTTGGGTACGTATGTACTTAAATTAATTTTATGTAACGATTTTTAAGATACTTTTCTTATAAAAGATACTTTTATTTTGACGTTTTAATTTGTAAATAGTTTACACACGCTTCCAGTTATTATGAAGTACATTGATGCTTTGGTAATAATAAAGATTTTAAATTTCCGTTACTTTATACAATTGTCCTCCATGCTTGAAGAAAAAATTTCAATGCCATTTTTAATGCAAATGAAGTTTTTTTTTTTTTTTCGTTGCTATTTTGCAATGTTGATGATGAGTGCAGAATGCCAATTGTAGCATCGAAGCCAAAGCACAAGCCAAATAACAAAAACAAAAACAATGACAATGATATTATATATGTATATCTATGCAAGATCTAACACAAATTGCTTATCTTGTCGCACTCTACTCTCCAGTTACACTTTAGCTGCTATACAATCCATAGAAATAGCGTTAGATACATTCAATGACGACAGCGACAGATACAAAAAAAAAAAAAGCACAAATCGCCAAAGAAAAAAGATACAAAATGTAAAAGATACAAGAAAGAAAGAAAGAAACTGAATCTTAAAACAAAAAAACGAAAAAAAAAAACTATGTCTTCTATGTGATACATTATAGGGGAAGTGATCTCATCGTAAATTACAAATTACACAAAGTCACGATATCAATTTGATGCCTTTGGAGAGCATGTTGCTGCTCGTTGAGTGAGTTTGCTATGTTTTTTTTTTTTTTATTTTTTTTTTTATACGTTGTTATAATTAAATTGTTTTTCAGATAGAGCGAAAAGACACCGTAAAGTAAGTAGATACAACTATGTATCTTAACTAACATACAACAAAATCCAAACCAAACCAAAAAATAGAAAAAAAAAACCAGCAGCAGTCACAGCAGTGATCAAAGACTGTCTATCTTTTGCTTTGAAGTTGTTTTTTTTTTTGTATCTTTTTTGTTGATTTTTGTATACGATTTTATACATGTTACAGGAAATTGATTAATTTATTAATGCTTTGAATGAAATCATACATCGTCGTCATCGTCATCGTCTTAATCGCACTCATAGCTAATGATGCGTGAATTCCGCATGCAAGTTTTTTTTTTTTTTTTTGTTGCAAGTTTTGAATTTTCTTAAAGAAGTTGTTCACTTCAAATACACAAAATTAGTTCATTTCATTAGCATTGATAACCTGCAGCGCGGTGAAAGTTCAGTCAGTGGGTGTTCAGTTGAATTTTGTGAGCATTAGATTTTGATTATTTTACTTGGTAAAATATTTTCTATGTTTTAATTTAAAAAAAAAAATTGCAATTCATTTTGAAAGTTTCTTTTATAAAATAATAAACACAAAAAAAAAAATTGTATTTTAAAATTAGTTGCTACATGAAATGTTTTCTTTAGTTTCATGATTCCGGCTTTATTTATTTTCTTTTTTTTTTTCATCAAAATAAATTTGAAGTTGCTCGGTAACTGCGTCAGCTGCTTAATTAGTTCTGTTCTGTTCATTTCATTCTAGCGGTTTGCCTTTTTATATTTGATGTTGCCTTTTATAATAATTTTAAAGCTGCTGACAGCGCAAAGCGAAGTTATTAATATTTTTTTAATTTTATACAAAGAACAGCTGACAGTTCCATCGCATTTTGTGGTAAGATAAATTTGATCAAAATTAAAAGCAGCCAGCGTATAATATAAAAAATATTTTACAGAACTTTAATGAAAAGTACCAAGAAACAAAAAAACGAGGTTAATTAAAGTTTAACATAACTTCTACATGTGACATACAAAAGTAGAAACATATGTTTTGTGTTTGTCTATTGGCTTGATTACTTTTAAAAGAAAAAATAATAAATGAAAAACTTAAAAGTTTCAATTGTTCTAGAAAGCCTTTACAGTTCTTAAATGCATAAAAAAAATTGGAAGATAATAGAGGAACAAGACTTGAATCAAGAATACATATTAATACTTTATGGGATTTTTGTTGTGCTCGAAGATTGTAGATCGACCTAAAACAACATATATAACGGAGGTACATAGCGAACAACGATAAAAAACCACAAAAAGTGTAGACATATTTTATCGCTTCTGTGGTTTAAAATATAGCAAAATTCCACTGCTTTCCTTCTTTGTGCGAAGTGTGTTCTTTTCTGAGGCGGATCCCGAACACTCTGCCAAGGGAACCCCTTTCGGATAGGGAAAATACTTTTGTGAAAGACGTAGTTGCAACAATTGTGTTTTGCCAGGTTGTTACTCGGCTGGAAAGTCATCAACGCACCATCAATGGTGCGATAATGACTAGTATCATTCTCCGAGGACATACCGAAGACAATGTCGCAGTTGTCTTGGATAACATGCTTTGCAAGAGTTCATGCATGACATGTCATGTAAGAATTTATGCATGACATGTCCTGTTAGATTTCATGCATGACTTGTCTTGCAAGATTTCATGCATGACATGTCTTGCAAGACTTCATACATGACATTTCATGCAAGACTTTATGCATGACATGTCTTGTAAGACTTCATGCATGACATGTCTTGTAAGACTTCACGCATGACAAGTCTGGGAAGACTTCATACATGACATGTCTTGCAAGGCGACTTGTGTTATTGTCATGGTTGTGTCTTACATTTTTTTTTTTTTAAAAATATAAAAGATATATGTATTTCCAAAAATAAGTCGTTTACGATTTTTCAAATAAACTTTTATGCAAAAAAAGACAGGTTGCTATCAATAGTTAGCAATCTTTAATTAATAATTTTCCCAAACTGTGACCATTCTGCTTTTTGAAATAGTTCCAAAAACATTTTGTGTATTATAAATTCTCCAATGGTATCACAAACGACGACATGTCACCAATCAGTCATTAGTGACCATGTCATCAAAGAAATATATTACCACTGAGTAGTGTTTTTTTTTTATGTTCTATGTTTTTTTTAACGTATCTATGTACTTTTTTGCTTTTGACACTCTGGAATTACCACTGCTTCTATTTATTAGCAATAAGTATCTTTAGAACGAATGAAAGATACAACGTATCTTTTAATTATTTTACAACAAAAGTCATTTGTATAAAACACTTTGCCAGTTATTCATGTTAATGGCCTTCTTACGCATGATATTAATTAAGTTCATCATTAAACTAATGAATATAATTATGTACAATTTGAATAATAATGATGAAGTTGCTGTATTTGTTAATTAAATATGATTATATCACTTGTGTTGAGTTAGCGCTACCAAATAATAATAATAATAATGCTGGCTGCATAACTTTTAATTATATTTATTTTTCTTTTAAAATTACAAAGCTTTAAAAACTGCATTACGCACGCAGGCACGCACTTAGCTTAGAGTTAAATTTAAAATTTTATAGTACGTATTTTTTAAATAATACTGAAAAATATTAAAAACAAATATTTGTAGTTTAACACAAAATTCCATGCATGATTTCAATTCGCTGGCTTAGATATAATATTATATACACAAATATTTCATATAGTCTAGAGTCTAGCGACGAGACCTTAATTAATAAAGCAAATATATTTTTTTTTTTTTTTATTATACTTATTTATTTTGTGCATAAAACGTTGACGGCATCTTATGCAATTTGCATTCAAATGAAATACAACAACAACAAACACAAAAACAACTGTATTGATCGATTGTAGCGGGGGGGGATTGGTGTGTTATAACAGTGAAAAAATAACAGCCATGTGCACGTTTGTTTTTCCAATTTGAATTTTATATAATTTTTTTTTTATTTATTTAAAAATAAATACTATATAAAAAACTGTGCTCTAATAAATTCTTGCATGCAACAAATAATCAATAAAAAAAAAAAAATTTGCATGTTAAGCTTTAAAAAAAAATAGATATCTGTGCGCAGGTTACTTGTTTATTGTTTACAAATGTGTTGCAAGAAAATGCTTACAATAAGATACTTTTTTTTCTCCAATGTATCTTAAACTACGTATATGCATATAATATGTGGTAACAGCTGTCTTACATATCCATATCCATGTAGGTGTTTAGTCTTTGTGGTCAACAGAATTTAGCTTTGCAGCTGGTGAACAATTTAAGTTGTACACCTTGTTGCACTTGTTTTTTTTTTTTTTTTTAAAAGGAAAGACAAAAAAAAAGTTAAATAAAATAAATTAATAAAAAAAAAATGTCATGAAATAAATCTTGCTTTGTCTTCAACTTCTTTTAAAGAAAATGTTGTGCGGGAGTTTTTGTTGTTGTTGGCAAATAAATCCCTTTAACAAAGGCGACCTTCACAACCAGTTTATAAATATAAATAACTGTAAAAGCTTATAAAATATATTTTTATAGCAAAACACAATAAAAAAAATATATAAAAAAAAATCCTTAAACAAATCGCATTAAATGCTTCAAGGTCAACTGCATATAAAGATATTGTGAAAGGTTCAAGTAAAAGCATAAATAAATATTTATTTATACACTACAAGCATAAGAATAAATGTATCTATTTATATATTTTCCCAAAATTTTATCTAATAAGTGTCTACCTTTTCTAAAGCTGCTCCTCAAAATAGGTACTACTGACGACATTTATTTACTTAAGCTTCTTTCCGCTCTTCAGACATATCAGTCAAGTGCATAAAATCTGGTAGCTTGACTTAAATATACAAGTATATGCATACAGATTCGCAATAAATAGAACGCTTCAGATATATAGGCCCACTGAATAATAAAATACGAAAATATTATTTCGAGTACTTTGTTCACAGTTCCAGTTTAAAGTGCGAAATAAACTTGATATGTTTGCTTTTTTTTTTTTTTTTCCTTTTTAACAACTTCAGCATTATCAATAATAATAATTGTGCAAAACTTTTTACACATACTATACAGCTTTGTGAATAAAAAAAAAAAAAAATAAAAAAAAAAAACTACAAAGTTTGAAATTTAATATGGAAAAACGCATTTGTGCTGCTCCCTACTATGAGTTCATATACAGCGAAACAAAGTCCATAGATGATATTTATCAATGCTAGGAAAAAAAAAAAAATTGCTACAAAAACAATAAAATCGAAGCTTAAATACACTTCACAAATTTTTTAATTTCATAATAAGAATTTTAGAATATATTCTTGCAAATTTAAATTGCTTTCAAAATTTTGACAGTTTTAATTGTCAAGAAGATATCTTTATAGACAACTATCGGACACCCAACATGTGCTACTAGATGTTTGGGCGTTTTGGCTGATCTTTCGACTCCATTCCGTTTCTCAACTTCTGTTTTTTGTGTGATTGCAGTTCTTTTTGGTGGCATTTTTGTACTTTTTTTTATTATAATGTAATTAAAACATGTTGGGGCTAGTATGAAAACATACAAAAAATCACCAAAAAAAAACCGGCTTATATATTTTTTTAACACAAGACTACATAACACAAAACATACAAAAAAATCAAAAAAAAATTTCGATAGAAAAAGTCAAAAATCGACTTCATGAATGAACTGAATGTATCTAATGCATTGTTTTAGTGGTCTTTAATTATACTTGCATTGTTGCCTTTCAAATGAAAGCAGTCTGAGACTCATCGGTTGCATAGTTTTAAAGTCCATTGCGGACATAGAAACATTTGAAATATTTTATACACAATATAGATAATGACGAGTAGACGGACATACTACCAATGCTTCCTTAGAGTGTTTTGTGCGTGTAGCGTATTAATATATTTAGTGCCAGTTCAAATAACTTCAAAAAATTTTGCAAAATAATTGCGTTAATGCAAAAATATGTTCTCGGTTTCAAGCTGAAAAACCAGTTGTCGTTTTTTTTTGACTGCAAGTCATAATTTTTATTTAAAAAATTTTTTTTTTTTTTTTGTAAATAATTTTAGCTTCTCAATTTTTTTTTATTTATTTAGTTGCCTTTTTTCTGTGCTACAGGTTTTTGCTTAGCAAATATTTTAATTGGCAACATCTCATCTACTGGACTACGTACTATGATATCATACAAATTCGCACAAGGTATACCATATATTTTTAGTTAATTATTATTTTTTTTTATTTATGCTTTGCGGTTAAGAAGCACATGGCTATAAATTTTTGTTGATGTTGTTGTCATAGATGAGGTATTTGGTAACACAAGTCATATAAAAAATTTATTAATTTGCATAAAATATATTATAACTGAAATGCAGTACTCATAAATATTGCCGATAATCCATAAATGTTTTTTAATTCAGATTCAAATCTTCCATAGAGCTTCTTAAGTAAGCAGTACAGAAGCTACGTTCTATAATTTAAATAAAAAGTTGTTCGTATTTTAACAATCTAAAAAAGTGCAAATAATAAATAATAAATTCCTAAGCTACCTCGTAATTGCATTGATTTAGAGAAAAAAAATATTATCGATTTGACTTATCAGTAAAAGAGCTAAAAACATGTTTAGGGTGTGTTTTAATTTTTTTTTTGTTTGAGTTTATTTCATTATTTTTTTCGCGGTGAATGTTTGATAACTGAGTTCAAGGTTGCATGCACTTAAAATAAATTTAATAATAATCAAAAAAAAAAAAAATAAAATAAAATATATTATTTGTAACTTACCTCAATAAAAAAATATAAATCCCAAAAAAAAAAAAAAAATAAAAAATCCTTGCAAAATGCAACAAAAATGGAAACTGTAATGAAAAAATAAAAATTGAATTATAAATTTTTATATGAAATAGTTTTATTTATTTTATTTTTTTTATAGTTCGTATAAATATAATCCATATAAAGCAGCAATGTGCATCTTAATGTAGCATTGCATTGGTTTGGTTTGCGTGTCAGTAAAACATTAAAATGCATTTTCAATGTTTATAACATTTACTATTTTTGTTCAAAACAACTAAAATAAGCTTAGGGGAAATCGTCGATGACAACTATGCGTATACGCAATATGAGCAGCATCCGCGATATTTAAATTTTTTTTTTTGTTATTTAAAAACGCAACTTATCGCATGCCTATCAGCGTGCACAGCTGGAAGCTTCTAAATTTATTTAAACAAAAATAGAAATAAAAAAAAAATGCATTTAAGCTGAAACATGTGAATGAGCAATGCAATCAAAAAAAAATTGTTTAAATGCTCCACTTTTAATGGCACAAAAAAAAAACAAAAAAAGTATCTGTGTGTGGTAATCAAAGATTTTATAGAAATATTTGGAATAGCCAGTTTAAATGCGCTTTAGATACTCTGAGAAAATATCTTTGAATAATTTTTATTTAATATTCTTCACAGCCATTCACATTTTTTTTTTCTGTCAAAGTATTTATCTTATCGGCAACTAATTACGTTGATAAGCGAAATCTTTATCGCAAACGTTTGCGCTATTATCGCTCATTAAAGGAAATTCTAGACACATATATAAAAAAGATATCGCATTATTTATTTTTTTTTTATTAAAGAACAAAAAAAAAAAAGCGCATGTAGATAATTAAACAAAATAAAAAAAAAGTGCTTTTTATTTTTGTTTATAGATAAATAAATATATTTGTACTCAATCAGCGCTTTGTTTAATATGAATATTGCTAATAATAAATAATAAAAACGACAAATGACGTCAGCTGGCATTTATGTATCTTTTAGATACAAAAATATTTGCACAGCTAAGCTGTCTAATTATATATTTTAGTATGTAAAGTTGAATTAAGAAAAAATAAAGAAAAAAAAACGTGCTGCTTGGTTTCGCAATTGCTGCCAAAGCGTGACAAGTAATCTAATATTTTGTATCTTTTATTTTTTTGTATTTATGCAAACGTCAAATTTATGACTAATGCAACGAATGTGTGTGTGTGTGTGTATTTTGTGCAATAAGAAACGCAGTTAATGAAGACCTTGACTTCATTTGCAACATTGTAATAAGATACTTGGTCACTTTTAGCTTAAATATGCAATTAAAGCAGATACAAAAAAAAATAAAAGAAACAACAAAAAAAAAAAGATACATCAAAATGAGTTCAAAAAGTGGTTTGCAATAACTTTCTCACGACGTTTGCAAATCGTAGTCTTTGTTTTTACAATTGGCGCTAAAGCCTTTTATATGCCAATGTCATGCGCGCAGCAGCAGTCAACAAAAATATAACCTCGATCGAAAAGTATCTTTAACTTATCCCACAATAAATCACTAATTGACTCTCTACTTCTGAGCTATAAATTCTAAAAGGTTCTAACACCTTTCCAGATGTATGCTGCAGCAGCACAGAAAATACTACAAACATAATTTATGCGATTTTGAAACCGTTTCCTTTTGTAGATAAAATGTTTTTTTTCTTCTTTTTTTTTTATGACACACAAAGAGCGCAACGCGCAGTATTTGCAGTCAATGCTATCAAATGAATTATAGTGCTCATATCCGCTGCTATTAGACATAAAGCGTATCCCACGACGAAAAACTTGAAAATGCCATTGAGAGCGTAGCATAAGCATAAGATACTTTAGTATAGCAGTAGCAAATATAGCTAATTTCATTTCCTGCTTAAAGATTTCGCGCTTGAGTTTATTGAATTGGCTGTTATGTATGTTTGTAGTGTAGCTGCTACATAGATAATTAAATAATTTTAGCTGTTTACACAACACGTATCTAAATAATAAAAAATATAAATAAATTTAAGATCTGACAAAAGTAGCCAAGCCCACAGATTGAACGATAGCAAATTATTGTCAATAATACTATTACGAGTGGTGTCATCCTTCATCAAAATGCGTAAACCTGCGCAACAACAATTTAGATAATTTATAAAAAAATTAAAAAATAAAAAAACAAAATATACATAAATTTAAAACAAAAAAAAAAAAAAAACAATATCTACGAGATTTCAACTTGAACTGCGCGTTTCAAATTTAAAATAGAAATACAAGTTCACAAAAGTCAAAGTTACGCACATTCATAGCTGCTCGAGAGCATCTTGTTTCGCTGAGCTCAGATTATATTTAAAACTGAAATAATTGTTGTTGTCGTTGATGACTTTGAGATTAAAAAAAATATATATTTTAATATTTGGAATTAAAAATCAAAATAGTTGCTTTTAAATATATACATTTTAATTAAATTTTCTTGATTATATTAAGGGAATTGTATTTATGCATCTTAAAAGCGTTTCAACTTGATAGATACCTTTTTGAATTCAACGTAAAAAATTTTTTACTCTATTTCGAGTACTAGATGGTTTCTAATATATTTCTTGTATATTATTGGATAAAAAGAAAATATAAAGATAGTTGCAATTGTTCTTAATACAAGAAATATAGTTCCTGATACAAGATCGATTGTTCTTGAAACAATATCGATTGTTCTTAAAACAAGATCGAGTGTTCTTAATACAAGATTAATTGTTCTTGATACAAAGTCAAAGGTTTTTGATACAAGATCGAATGTTCTTGATACTAGTACGAATGTTCTTCATACACAAATGATTGCTCTTAATAAAAAATTGTTCTTGATACTAGAATGATTGTTCTTAATTGTTATTGTTCTTGATACAAGATTGATTATTCTTAATACAAGATCGATTGAAACACGAACACGATAAACGAACTATTATTCTTGATGCAAGAACTATTGTTCTTGAAATAAGAAATATTGTTCTTGATACAAAATCACGACTGTTCATGATACAAGAACGATAGTTCATGATACAAGAACGATAGTTCACGATACAAGAACCACTGCTTATGATACAAGAACGATAGTTAATGATACAAGAACGATACTTCATGATACAAGAACGATACTTCACGATACAAGAACGATACTTCATGATACAAGAATCGATTGTTCATGATACAAAAAGATAGTTCATGATACAAGAGCGATTGTTCATGATACAAGAACGATTGTTCATGATACAAAAATATAGTTCATGATACAAGAGCGATAGTTCATGATACAAGAACGACAGTTCATGATACAAGAGCGATAGTTCATGTTACAAGAACGATTGTTTATGATACAAGAACATTTGTTCATGATACAAGAAAAGCGTCTTTCTCTCAGTGTATTTAAGATCATGGTTAAAGCAAATCAAATTAAAATAAATTTTAATTTTAACAAACCAAAACATTAACTTTTATTTAAAGTATTTAAATTTAATTAAATTAAACTGCAAATTTACTTATTTTATACAAAAAAAAAAAAAAAAGTAAAATTTTCAAACAAATCGAATTGAAACAAACTTTAAACAACAACAAAAATCGATTAAACAATTTCGATAAGCAGCAACATCAACAGCAGCAACAATTGCATTGCTATAGAAATATAAGCCACAACAACAATTGCTGCATGCAGTCAACAATTTAATTGTTCATTTGCATTACAACATCAGGAAACATGCAAAACAGCGAAAGGAAAAAAAAAAAAATGTTCAAAAAATTGAGAATGTCTTTGAAAAATTGACTTTTAATGAAACTGTCTTCGTTGACAGTTGGCGTGTTCCAAACTCTTACACAGCTAATGCCATCCACAACGATTCAAATTGAATGGAAGAAAAAGCATTTGAGAGAGGGTTTTCATTATATTTTTTTTTATTTTTTTTTTTTTTTTCATTTTGTAATTCACTGCAAACGTTCGTTTAAATGATATTTTCGTTGATTTCTTAATTGTCGCTAAATACGGGTTTCTACATTGCATTTGACAATTGTTAAAACCACAAACAACGATTTTGCTGTCTTTGTTTTGTTTGAGGGTTTTATCGTTTGATCGTTTAGGACATACAGACGGACAACTAAGCGATCATGGTGGTAATTTTCAGTTGAATTGTAGAGAATGTCAATTGTTTTTTGTTTTTTTTTTTTTTTTTTTTTTTCTTTCAGCTGCATTAAAGTATTTCATGGTGTTTTTGTTTTTATTTTTTAATTGCTTCAATTTTAATTTAAAAAGGTTTTTTTTTCGAATAGGGGTCTCAGTCAAGCTATAAAACAACCCTCTTGTATGCTATACCTGCATATTTGGTACTGTTTAAATTGTTAAATAAGGGTAAACATGTCATGACTTTAATTTGATGAAAGATTTTTGTTTATAGTTTTTTTTAAATTTATGAGTTTTTACTCAACACTCTCGCGGTCTTAATTTACCATTTAATTTCCCATAAAATTGCAACAACAATAAAAAAAATTTTTTTTTAATATATTTTGAATCATAAATTTCTGTTCTCAAAACGATTACATAAAATGTTCGACTGCTACTACGAGTATATTTTGTCAAATTTATAGCTAAGCAATCCCATAAACTCAGCTTGGCTTAAGCGATTCCATAATTGTCAAAGTCTTCGGGTTTTTGGAAAACCCCAACGCACACTTTCACTGTTTAAAACACTAAAATAAATTATATTTAGTATTTAGCTTATGGTTTTTTTCACTTAATTTACATTTAAATAATATTCGATTTGCTTTTTTAATATTTTGTACGTTCCACGATCGTTCGATCGTTCATTCATTAATTTCATTTGCATTTGGCGGCGCCTCCGCTTTTCTCCTCGTTTTGTATAGAGCAGTTCCGTACGCACCAAAAAAAAAAAAAAAATAAATAAATAAATAAATAAAAATTATTTTCAAACTCTTTGCAGCTATGAGTTTTTATATCAACAATTTCTAATCTGTATTCAAGCGTCCAATCGAACAAATATCTGTCCGTCTGTCTCGTCTGTACGTCCGTCTGTGCGTTCATCTACGCTTGACATAAAAACGCAGATTCAATGCATTTTTTAATCGTTGAACTGTCACATAAACTTTATATTTTATTTGACATTTGCGATTGGCATACAAAAATTTCTTTTCGATAACTTTTAACGTGCACGATCGAAACTGTTCAACCCGCTCTACCTCTCTCTCTCTCTCTCTCTTTACTAGTCTAATTCATATGCATTCAATCGTTCCATCGATCGATCGATCGTTCGGTTCGGTAAATCGATCTCAAACTAAATTCAATCGAGCGTTTCGTTTCGTTTGCCTAAAGTAAATGTGTGAACTACATGCAAATGCGCATTTGCTCAATTGACTAAAATATCAAACATAATAATATGGTAGTCAATAATTTTGTATAACAACCGGTAAAGATATATAATACATCGGCTGCACGTAATGTGGGAATTTGTTGATTCAGTAGTTTTTTTTCTTTTATTATTATTATTATTTGATGTGGGAGCATAATGCGCATTATCAGTTTGTAAAAAAAGAAATTCAAGCTTTGGTGTAAAATAATTTAATAATAAAATATAAAACATCCGTAATATTAAGCACTCTGCTCCTACACAAAGTTGCAGTTAATAGTTTAAAATTAAAAACCTATCCAGCGGGTAATTCAGTAATGTGGCATCAATTCTGCGTTGTTGACTAGTCTCTTTCCTCGATGATATACCGGCGACAGTCCCATAAAAGACGCGACGACATATGCAAAGGTACATGATGGCAATTGTCTTACAAGAAAAGTCATGCATGACATGTCTTGCCAGACTTCATGCGTGACATGTCTTGCAAGACTTCATTCATGACATGTCTTAAAAGACTTCATGCATGACATGTCTTGCAAGACTTCATGCATGACATGTCTTGTAAGACTTCATGCATGACATGTCTTGTAAGACTTCATGTATGACATGTCTTTTAAGAGTTCATGCATGACATGTCTTGTAAGACATCATGCATGACTTTATGACATGTCTAGCAAGACTTCATGTATAACATGTCTTGTAAGGCATTTTCTGTGATTATTATAAGTGTATTTTTTTTTTTTTGCAGCACATCGAGATTTTAAAAAAAAATGCATGATTGATTCAGGTTTTCTCGACACTGCTATTGCACTGGGAGCTTCAAGCTTCAACTTAAACCAAATTCAGTATCTCTATCAGCTCAGATTCATCTGCATTATATGCTCAAAAACAGTTAAAAACAGTGTAGCAAAATCTCGACTCAATGGAAAATTTTTAAGACCAAATTCGAGTTCAGCGATAAAAAAATCTTTAAGATTGGCCGAGTTCGTTGCTTCAATCATTTTCGGTGTTGATCTGTGTTATTTTACTTAAGACAGCTGTTAACAAGCAATAAAGCAGCTGATGATTGTTTCCTTTCTGCTTAATTTTTTATTCATTTAAGTAAGCAGAAAATTTAATGCGTTCAACATTAATATTTCTTCTTCGTTTTATTTCCATTTCAAAGCTGCTTTATTAGCTGAGAATCATTTATGTACAAAATTATTGCTAATTATTAACACTACAAATTCTTCGTTTTTGTGCTTAATCGCATTTACAATCATTAATTCTTTATAAATTTTTTAATGTTCTATAAAAATTTCAACATTAAAAAAAACTTTACATCATGAAATGAAAACAAACTAAACGGCTGCGCTGCTTCAGTGATATGAATTTTTTTTTTTTTCTTCTTAATAAAAAATATAAAAATAATAAAAAATGTGAAACACATGTGCGTGAGTTCATATAATTTCTGGTACAAGTTCTACATAATTATCATATAAAGCAAGGAAGAAAGAAAGAAAGAAAAAAAAAATGTTGTATAAATTCCGCACAACTCAGATTTTTTTTTTAAATGTAGTCTAACTGCAGTTTGCCTTTAGAGTCAAAGTCAATTTACTAAATACAAATAACTCATGCAGCACACACAATAAATGTATCTATAAGATACTTTTAGACATTACAGACTGCATGTTGCACACTTTAAGTACTGAGCAACTTTTTACAACAACAACAACGTAGTGCTACAACAACAACTACTACTAATTTATTTTATCTAATGCACTCTTCGACAGTTTAGTGTTAGTGCTTTGAGATTGAAATTTGTTTTTTTCTTGCTTTTTTAAGCAAAAGAGATGCTTTAGCAATGGCGTTCAAGTTTATCTATTGCATAAATTAACAGGCTGCTGCTGTCGTTATACAGCTGCTGTTGCTGCCACATTGACTGGCTGGTTAGTTAGTTAGACTAACTAAACTTAGACTCAACTAAATGTCTTACCTCAATTTTTTTTTCCAACACGAACTTGACTTACTATAAGTGCTACGAGCAGTTGCTATAAAGATTTGCGCGCATACAAATTTATAGATTTTTAATGCGCAGCTAGATAATAATTTTTATGCATTTCTATTTAAGCCTAAAACCAGAGGTCAACACGAATGTGTGATAGGCGCCAGGAAAATGTATTAAATATTTGCTTTACCTTTCAATTTTTAAACAAAACTACTCAAAACGTTTACCCATAACGCCTAATGTTGTTCTAAGCATTAAATTGTATCTATGAAGTATTCCATGCGAAAATTAGATACATCTCATAACAGATACTAAAATGATTGAACTCATGCTTTCTTCAAATCCATTTTAAGGCAGCAAAGCGTCTAATTCTATTTCAAATTCATATTCGAGAAGATTGCATCCATTCCAAGGCATCTCATTTCATTCCATTTCAGTGCTTTGCTTTTATATAAAATTTTATTCAAATAATAATAATTTTTTATATGGAATTGCCCATATTGAAATTTATTTAAGCCTAAATTTGCGCTGCTAACCTCATTGCAATCATTGCATGCGGTGAGTGTTTGACTGCTTGTTTGTAAAAGTATCGCGTCGTCGACATTTGTTAACCAATAGATACATTTCACTGCTAAAATAACAAAGTATTTGGATTTTATTTTTATTTATTTTTTTTTTTGACTAATCCATAGAGTATGTGTACGAATCGAATCTCTATCTTTATATGTACAACTCTTTTCTTTTCTAGTAAATTGTTAACATGCAGCAGACAAGTGTAATTTAGTTGTTAAAGCGCGCTAGACTCCGACTGCGTTTGAATTTGGTTACTATGGCTACTCTAACACTACTCATAGCCAGCTGTAGCTGCTGCTAAAAGTATCTGCCAGTTATTGGCGTGGCGTCATCTGTTTTTTTTCTATTTCGCTGTTGTTTAGAATGCCAAATGGAAGTGTGTCTCTGCTGTTTGCTGTTTACTTCTGCTTTAGCTGCTGCTACGACACCGTGTTGACTTGTACAAATTGAAATTTTAATCGTAAATTTACTTTTGAAATCAACGCTTTGCCATTCAGTTCTATACGATACATCAGCGTATATAGTATAGTGTACGCGACTTTCTAGACAAGAAGAACAAAATGCAGTTCAACTGGTTCGGTACCATGTCGCCATGTCGAGTTTGAGTATATGTATCTAACTCTTTTTATTCTTGCAGTCTATGAATGTGCCAAGAATGTATTTATTTAAATTGTAATTAGAGTGTTGTCGTTTGTTGGTAGTTGTTGCTGTTTGGTTGCTGTTGCTGGTTGGTTTGTTGTTGCTATTAACTACAATATTTGTTACTGCTGCTGCTTGCTGCTGCTTGCATGAAGTTGTCAATTGCTTTATAATTTGCTTGTTAATGTTGTTGATTAGAATTTGTCGAGGAACTTAATTAGTGACAGACAGTTGCTTACATTTAAGACTTTCACAGATTTTTTTGTATTTATTTATTTAAAAAAAAAAACAAATCTTAGTGTGCCAGTTTATGCATTTTGTTTATGTTTCTTGTTGCAGCTGGTATTATTTCTTCGACATTTTAGGCTTTACAAAGCTCTTTTCAAATAAGGCAACAGCTGATAGGCTGCTTTTGGTTTTCTTGTTAAAAAGTTTTGTTTTGTTTCTTTAGTATTTTTTTTTTTCGATTTTTTTGGATTGTTTATAAACTGAAAGTCGTTAACCTTCGTTGTAACACATTCATCATAATCATTCACCTTAGCAGCAACAACAAAAACAACAACAACAATGTCATTATGATGATGCGCAACTTAATAATGAGCAACAAGTCGTCGACATCAATGTACGCACGCTTTATATGTACACAAAAACCAAAACAATAACAACAACAACAACAACAAAAGATACTGCAAACCAGCGAGAGATGAAAAAGAAGTCGTCTTAATCTTAAACGACGTCTCCATCCATCTCTCAAACAGCAACAACAAACACAACAACAACAACAATGAAAACAACAACTACAAAAACAATCTTACAAAGAACAACAACAACAACATTCACAATCACAAGATATCAGCTGTTGTAACAGATTCTGTTACTTAAGAGGGTTGTTTAAAAAAATTTTAGTTTTTTATCAGTTAACGCTATTCTCGCAAGTCGGTGTATCGCTAAATAAAATAATTATTTGGTTACAGTTTTGAAAAGTGGAACTATCTAAAATCGATCTTTACATTAAAAAATATCGAGAGGCCGGTATTGAAAAATATCGATATAGTATCGATATTGAAAAATATTAATATAGAACCGATATTGAAAAATATCGGTAAAAATTCGATATCGAAAAAAATCGATACTACACCGATATAGAAAACTATCGATATAACATCGACATCGAAAAGTATCGATAACACGTTTATATTGAAAAATATTGATAGTATCGATATTGAAAAAATCGATAAAGAACCGATATTGGAGAATATTGATTTAGCATCGATTTCGATACAGAATCGATAGTGAAAAATATTGATGTTTTGATATACGATAATAAATAAAATAAATATCGATATTGAAAAATACAAATATAATTTGTCGGATTGGTGTGTTGTTCTATTGGAACTATTTTGGCAAAACTTCTAAATCGTTTCAAAATCGTCGTTTTTTTCAATTTTTAATAGGACTGAGCATTTTGAAGCAGTCGAAGGGAATTGAAAATTTCATTAACTATGTTCAATTAGGCTAAGTTTTTTTTTTTTTTTTTGTTTTTCTTTAATAAAAACTCTTCAAACCACCCATCTAGTAAGCCAAATGGACCGCCTGCATTTGATGCATTGCATTTGAAAAGCAGCCAAGGAAAGTTGACGCGTTGACTGACGTTTTGACGGAATGACTGAGTGCATGGACTGACTGATAAACAAATGGACAGCATGACTGACAGACAGACAGACAGACACATTGCCTGTTGGTACAGTTCAATGCAGTTTGTTCAAACTGAATGAGTGAAGTGTATAAGTAACTGACTCATGGATCGACTGTTATGGCCTTAAAGGCTGAACTGTTGCTGCGGGATAATAATGATGATGACGATGATAATAATGATGAAGAACAGAACGCAGACAACGACGTCGACGACGACGACGACGGCGAGTAACTCCAACGCAATTTGGCTTTGGAACAAATAAATAAACAATTGCCGCACAGCAAATAACAAATAAGCTTGGCATAAAAGACAACAGCAACAACAACAAAAAAAAAATGAAAATGAAAAAACGATCTTTGGAAAAAGCAAAAGGAAAATTGTATTTAGATACATATACACTTATGTATGTGTAGGTATACTTTAAGTAAGTAGATAGATTGCTGCTAAGGTGTGTGTGTGTGTGTTTAAAGAACTTTAGCAGCTATATAGGTAAGTGTGTATGTGTGTGTGTCTACAATTTTTTTTTTTATGTTAGAAACGCGCAAAAGCATTTAGGAAATGTCACGCTCAACTCGTAAGCATTTGAAAGTGTCACGTTGAATATGTAGTATGTAGCTGTCTGTCTGTCTGTCTGTCCGTTCGACCGCTTCTTTTTACTTCTAACTTTCTTAGCTTTTCGTCTATTTGTAAATATGTTTGCACATAGCTCTAGAACTAAATATGGAGAAAATTGGGTACATGTTTTATTTAGACTTAACACTTTCTTTGGGCAAACAAAAAAAAAAAAATTAAATAGAAAGAATTTTTGTTGCTTGATGAAGTAGTTGACGCAGCTGTATACTAAGATAAAATTTCTCAAAATATGTTGACAAAAAAGTAAGTTAAGCTATCTTACAAATTAAGCAAGCGGATGTTTGTAGTAGCTTTAGAAAGAAAAATCTTTGTTGCTTGAAGTTAGTTTGGCTAAATTATTGTAAGTTGCAAAATTATTAGTTACAAATTTTTCTCAGGATTTAGTTTTAAACATTCAGTAACGCCTTTGGGTAATTAAAATTCCACGCTTATAACTTCCGCAATTAGGAAGAGGTTGGCTGCACTTAAACAATGTTGATGAGTGCAAAGACTGACTGTGGAAATATTAATAATATGAATTGTTACACCGTGGTGCAAAATTTTGAAAGAAGTAAGATTTTCTTTTATTTATTTTCATCGTCAACTGTTGCTGAAGTCATTAAATTAATTGTTTTTTTTTTTTTCTACAAATTCTAAAATGTATTTTTGCAAAATGTATTTTACAAAATGTATCTTTTGCAAAATGTATCTTTTACAAAATGTATCTTTTACAAAATGTATCTTTTGCAAAATGTATCTTAAATCCAATACTTTTCCTTTTGTTGACTATTTCAAAAAAAAAAAAATTTCTAACCACTGTGTTTGGCATTTTTTTGTGAAACGACTAATTTCTGCAAAGGCACAACACAACTGACGCCAACAATTCCGTTCAACCATTCCATTCATTCGCTTGTCAGTCTTAAAGCAAGAAACAAACAATTTAACCACTTGAAAGGCAACCAAGCAAAAAAAAATATTGCTGTCCTGACGGATGACGACGACGACGGCAACAGCGACGATGATGATGTTGTTGTTGTTGTTGTTGGAGACGGCGCATGGTCTTTCACACTAATGAAGTAATTCATTGAACCATGTGACGAAGTAATGTGCGACAGCGCAACAGCAATAATAATAGCAACAACAACAACAAGAATAAGAAGAAAAAGAAGAAGAAGAACAGCGTAGAACATTAGCTAAATAATGGAATCGAACCATAGAGACGCCCTCGCTCGCTCAGTCACTTTGAAATTTAAACTCTTAAAGCATGTCGCTCATTTAGCTGTGTAGTTGCGCGACTTCTAAGTTCATATTTCGAATGGTTTTTGTTTTTGTATTTCAAAACAAATTTTCTAGATACATTTTTTTGCATTACTTTTTGGCAAAACATCTGCTTCCTGGATCGCATACATATGTATCTATGTTTGTTTGTTTGTATGTGTCTGTCAGATTGCATGCAGCATTCGTATTTCAAATGGCATGTGGCGGCTTTGAGACTGGCTGTCTGTCTGTCCTCTGTCTAGTTTAGTTGTACATTTGAAACGCGTTCAAGATGTGTGTTGCCAATCATGTTTCTGGATTTATGCTGCCGCGTACACGCATAAATATTGACAGTTATGAACAGCAGGATAAGCACCATATCTGATGAGCTATATACACACAAATTGATATGTTTGTATGAGTGACCTTCTCAGTACACATTTAGAAGTTTATTTGTGACTAGAAAACATTTTATATAAACTCTTCTATTTTTTTTTTTTTTGTATTAATTTGCAAACGCATTGTGTGGCTGACCTCACCTTAAAAAAAAAACTGGACAGCAGCATCTGCTGTTATTACTTCAGTTTATATGGGTAGGTCGTTCTAGGCTAAGCTCAGAAAAAAATATAGATAAAAATAAATATACAAACAAACACACATTCTAAGTGCTCATGTCTGTCTGCCTGTCTCTCTGTCTATGTGCACTCACCACTCCTTCGCATGCGCCAGCAATGATGATGACGCTCTGACTATGTTGGCAGTGTTGGCGGTATAATAAAATGCTCTGCACAATTCCATTATCATTATCGCGGCACATGATCACCACCAGTTCAACCGGGCAGTCAGCCAACTAACCAAACCAAGTCTCCAGTACAAATGACCAAAGTCATTCTAGCAGCAAAAGTAACAACAGCAGCAACAGCAGCACTCGTCGCTACATAGCTGCCCCTTCACTTCATAATGACGGACGGTCGATCGGTCGGTCGCAAAAGCAAAAAAATGTCTTTGATAATTAAGCGCGTTCACTCGCTTGCCGTTTACTACTACTCAACTACTACAAGTCCGGGAATAGAGCAAACCACTTGGCTTGAATTTAGTCGGTCGCTTTGCACTTCACTTTATTTTACTTTTTTTTTTTTTTTGTTACATTCTAACAATTCCACTTTCTCAAAAATGAAAGAAAGAACTTTATCGACATGGTTGCACATTGCACAACTGCAGCACTAAAAATTAACTACGCTACACACTGTCTAGAAAAATAAAAATTATAGAAAGAATTTGTGGAAAAAAACATCGGAAAGTTTGAAAAGTAAAAAAAAAAATAATAATAAGTTTGTCTTGAAAATACACACAGATAGCATCTAAAATGTTACAATATTATATATATTGTTCGAAAGGTCTTAGTTTTTTCTTTCCAAAACCGTTTAAAAAATGAATTTCGATTCGTAGTTAACTGAGATATTAGATTTTGAAGATTGTTCAGATTTTGGGAATTATCCGAATATTTCAAATATGCAGCTTTGTTTTACTCGACCAGAGCTACAACCTCTTCTATAAGACTTCCAAGCTTTTCCCATTTTTTTTTTTTTTTTTTTTTGCAATTAAATTGAAAATTTGGGACTTCAATTTTTGAAGTTTTGGAAGCTTGAAATGTAGACGAATCAAGAACCAAACTTGGTTGATGTCGACATTTTCATCAAACCTGTGCGCTTGTGTTCTATAATTTCCAACTCGAGTTTCTAGAAGCAAACTTATTCTACGACTCAAAGATCTGCTCTTTCAAGAACGATCGACGTTTGTAGGGTACAAAAATTTACTATGGCATGCCTTAGATCACTAAAGAAAAAGATTAAAAGATGCAACATTCACATTATTTTAATAGAAATATGTACATGTGTATCTATAAGTAAATATACACATACATACTATATATGGATATTTGTATGCGTGCATATCAAAATCCATTAGTAGCTTTTGTAGAAATAATCAACAACGACACCAAGTAAAAAGCAGCAAAAAAAAAACCAAATAGATGGCAAAAGTATCTACAACTTTGTATTACTTCAAAGTTGAAGTTGAGAGCGTAACACGGCGGGTGAGTGGCAATCGAATGGAAAAACGAATAAAAGCAAATACACATACGCGTATATGAACGAACTTCATTTGAACGTCAGCGTCAACAACGACATTCATTCGCATTGGCTATACGCATTCAATAAGCGTAACTATCTGCAAGTAGTCGTAATGGACAGACAGACAGACGGACATATAGAATGAACTGTGTATGCGTCTATCTATGAAATGAACTAAACGGAACAGTCAGACAGACAAATCGACTGACTGACTGACATAGTGCGCTCTCAGTATAGTGTAGTGCCAATGATTGCTGGACAATGCGTAATGTGTTTTATATTTGTTGTTCTATACTTGTCTACTCGTATCGGACAAAATAAATCGTTTTTGTTGAAGAGCAAAGAGCGAAATGAAAAAAAAAAAAAAATAGCTTGAAGAATCTAATCATTTGTTTTCGTTGTTTATTTCAAACAGAGCGTATCGACACAACATTTTGTAAAAATAATTATTCTGTGGTTATTTGGCGGACGTTCTTTATTACAAATACATACACACACATTTACATAAAGAAACTCATAAAATAAAACATAACAGTGTTATACTTAGTTATAGCTTGTACAGATACATTTGTATTTACAATTATATTATTGCAGATACATTTGTATCTACAGTTACAGCTGTTGCACTCATCAGTTCGTTTTGCTTATAGCATTTAAAATTATCAATTTTTGCATTGTGGCTTGCATAAATTTATTTATATTTTTTATGAAATGCATTTATAAATTATTTAATAAAAAAAAAAAATTATAAATAAAAAAATAAAAAAATTTGCGATAAGCTTTAACTTTGATGTTAAATAAACTTTTAAATTCCGCATAAAATTCTTTTCAACTACAAAAATTTGCCAACTAACAAAAAAAATACAAAAGACGTCATTGTATCTTTGCCGCAGTTTTATGATTTAAAGGGCTTTCCACGTAATAAGATAAGATTGAATAAACGCAATTGAACTTAAATACAAAAATAAATATTTATTATATTTATAACGAATTTCCGTTTAAATTTAAGTTACGTAGCTGCCTTTTTTTATTTTAATAGCTTCATTTAGTATTCATAAAAAAAAATAACACATAAAATAAATCAATTCGACTTTAGCTGCTGCCAACAAATAAAAATTTTTAATTTAATTTTTTTTTCTTTTAGAATACACAACGCACTGCATGCTGCTTTAACCTAAAAATGTATAAATCTAAAAACCACAAAAGATCATGCATCATGCCTGCCATATAGAAAGCAATCAAAAATCAACAGATAAACATCAGGAAAAAATATCAAAAAAAAAAATACATCTAAAATTTTATACAATATTTTTCTTGGCAATTGTTCAAGGATGACAAATTTAAAATTATGCTTTGCTACGAAATAAAATAATAATAATAAAAAAAACAACAAATGAGAAAATATGTAGCTCAAGTTAATCATCACTAAATCGTCTAAATTTCTTTATGACTTTAAAGTAGACAGCTAGAAAAATCCGCTTTAATTAATTAATTAATAATTCAAAGAAGAAAAATTCTTAAATATAGATTTTCATCAATAAGCAAATTTATTAAAAGCCCTTTTTTTGCTGTTTGTTTTTTTAAATCTTTTTTTTTTTTTTTAACCGGTTAGGCCCACGTTTTCGTTTAAATTAAAGAAAAACCAAACTAATTAAGTCAGCAATACATAACGCCAACTTATCAGCGGCTAACATACAAAAACCAAAAAAAGAAAATTAACCAAGTTCGTATGAACCTGCACTCTGCTATCTAATAAAAAAAAATATTATATACAAGATACATAGATACAAAGATATGAAATACATAAAACAAAAAACATTGTTAGATACATATACATGGCTTTGTGTACGACTCGTAAATAGTTATCTAAAATGGAATTAAGATACTAAAAAGCGGTATGCCGCATTAAATGGTCAAGCGTTGCACAGGAAAAAAATTTTGTTATCAATGAAAACATGAAAAATCTCTTAATCGAATATTTGTTTTGGAAAATAAAAACTACATACATAATAAAAGTTAAAATAATAAAATTGTTTTGGATCTTTAATAGTTTTTTTTTTTAATGTATCCTTTACCTCTAGTATAGATATAACACGTATCTAGTAATAAAGAACTGGCTTTTAAAAAGATTCTAGAAATATTAAATTAAATCTAATAGGTAAGTCATCACTTAGGTCCAAAGAGGCCCATTGTGATGCCAGATGATCTCAAAAGACAGCTCAGTGATCTAGCATACATAGGATGCCAGATGATCTCAAAAGACAGCTCAGTGATCTAGCATACATAGGATGCCAGATGATCTCAAAAGACAGCTCAATGATCTAGCATACATAGGATGCCAGATGATCTCAAAAGACAGCTCAGTGATCTAGCATACATAGGATGCCAGATGATCTCAAAAGACAGCTCAGTGATCTAGCACCATAAACTTACATCATTTATTAGGTTTCTGTTCGATTGTGGTTAAGTTCGAGACTTTTCAATAGTTTCTTCCTGCCCTTCGTTGCCCCGTATCACTAGCTATAAGTGAGGAACTATCTATTTTTAGTCTTAAGTCTAATATGGAACCCCAACATCATTGACTCCATTGCTTCATAACAGTGTTGGCTATACAAATACAAACAAATTCCAGAATAAAAGCTTGATCCAAACTAACTTCCTACAAAAAACCTACTAAATTCATAGCACATCGATATTCAACTCCACAATCAAAGAATATCTATCATTAACTGACATTATTATTTATTTAAATGAATAGTTTTTTTTTTCTTCCTCTTCTTTTGTTTCTCTTTTTTAAATGAATATATTCTTTTCTATTTCTGATTTTCTATGCAAAACATGAGCACATGGAATAAGTTAAAGGCACTATAACTCGTTTCTCTAAAAAAAAAAAAATACTTGGTATGGCTTGTTTCGTTTTGGTTTTTTGTTATTGTTATGATTGTGTAGGCAGACAGCACCAAGAGATACTATACAAGGTCTTCAAATATGGTATTTTATAATATTTTTTATTTTATTTTCTTTAATGCTTTAATAGTATTAATTTAGCATACGATTTCATATCATAATGTAGTCAGTCATTGTACGTTGAAGTGCAGTATTTGTATTTATTCAATATTTAATTTTATTTAATTTTTGTCTATGACGTTTTTTTTTTTTTGTGTGGGTGTACTTGCTGCCAACTGCCTTCAATAAAAATTAATTAGCATTAAATGCTGCTATAATTTTGTCACTGTCAACAAACAACAACAAAAAAAAAAGCAACAGCAAATATACATTTTATTTTAAATATTTATAATAAATTTAAATATTTATAAAGCTTCAACGCTGCAAATTAAAAGTGCAAAGTATCTGATTAGAATTTGTGTGCACTTTGAGTCACTAAATCATTCAGAAAAACACACACAGATTACAGAGACGTAATTCAATGCAAAATATATGAAAGTATGTAGATACTTTAAAACCGTGACAACTGCAGTTCTCATTGCAACTGGCGCCAGTAATAAAATTGCAATGTGTTTTTGTGTTTGTATTTAAATGAAATAAATTAAATATACTTCTAAATAAAAAAAATAAGTTCCTCGAATATTTCTTACTTATTTATTTATTTTTATTTTTTTTATTTATTTATTTAAGCGTTGCAAACGTGCCTTTTTTAAAAATTTGCTATCAGCAAGCATACTTTGCAGTGCTTTAGTCAAGTAAATGAAATATTTCATATATTAGTGTTGAAAAAGTACGCAAAAAGTATCTAAGCAAAAAGTATCTAAGCATGCATGCATTTGCCTGCTTGTATTTGTCTAATGCAGCTGTGTATTTTCGAAGCTAAAATTTTGTAATTTGACGATAAGTTACATTTTATACCCTATAAGAATAGGGACAAAAGGGTATTAAATATTAATATACATTAATGACATTGTAGATTCTATAAAGTATATACACATATATTCTTGATCAGCATTGATAGGAGAGTCAATATAGCTGTATCAGTCCGTCTGTCTGCCCATATGTCCATCCGTCCGCATGTCCATCCATTTCCGTTCATATGCCCATCCGTCCGTCTATCATGCTGTCTAAAAACAATTATCTCGGAGACTCAAAGAAATAGGGCCACCAAATTTGCAACTTACGCTTTTTTTTTTGCCGTCAAGTGGTCAGTGGTCAGTGGTCAGACATGATGCAATTATTCCAGGTAACGTCTTCCGTCACTGTCTCTTTCTAATTTGGTGACAAACTTTGTTGAGTATGTATGTAACAGCTGAGAAAATTCTAAAATTTGATTTTTTTTCTATAGCTTTGTTATAATTTTTTCCAAAATTTATCCTACTCTTGTCTCCTGCCATGGTGAAATCAAATACAATTCACCACAAGCTTTAATTTATGTAAGCAAAGATTAGCGGAGTACTTCACCTATTATAATTGCATCATTACACAGAGTACCTTGCAGTTCAGCATACTCGACTTCAGCGTTCTTTCATGTTTTTTTTAGCATTTTTTTTACGCTTTAAAACTCAGTTCATTTAGGGATGTTTGATAAGATTTAGTAAAAAACAGTTTGCAAATGAAAAAAATTTATTGTCGATTGTGACACGTTTTTATTTCAAATGGGTATGTTCATTTAAAATTATAGTAAGCTAATATAAACTCATAGCACATGTCTCATATAGCTTACAAAATTTCATGCTAAACTCTTATCTCTAAAAAAATATATATATTCGTATTTATGTGAAAATAATATACATGAAGCACACTTTTCATTACCTCATATGCGAATTTTATAAACAAAAAATTAGTCATAGCAGAAAGCTAAATAAAAACGAAAAAAAAAAAAAAAAAAATGAAACGACATAAAACTTTACGCAATACTTTTATACTTTGAGGTTGTTTTTTTATATATTTTTTGTCGTGTTCACCATGAGGGTTTATCGCTTGACTTCTTGGATACGTATTACTTCATTTGCAAAACCTTCTTTTTTATGTTTAGCGGCTTGATTTACGTTCAGGTTTTTTTTTTCTTTGCATTTGTGACAGCATCAAAAGTCCATTAAGCGTGTTTTTAACGCATACATGTCAGAATCATCTTAGTCCTTCTCGTAGTCAGCAGCAGTGAATGGTTTTTTTTATACACAAGGCACCACCACCATAGCCATTTAGTATAAAATGGTATATTAATTTTGTTGTAATGCATGCAACATGCGAAATATCCACAGAAATGTCCGTCTGTCTTTTAAGCCTGTACAAGATACAAATGTATCTAAAGGATTGGAATATAATCTTTTGGTTCAATACTGCTTTTGCAGAGTATCTCATTGTCTCATATACATAATTTGTTTGAATCAAGATACAAAAACATCAACAAACCCAATGACTGATTGAATGAGTGAGTGAGTAAGTGAGTGAATGAGTGATTGTAAACTTTATTTACGCAAACAATTAGGCATATGCGAATTCATTGAGTAGGGAACGGCTTTCTTGTTCACCTTTCACCATAAATATTGATGAACTCACTGTCTCATTTGTAGAACTGCGTACTGCATGCAGCTGTCTGGCAGAAGATACAATCTAGTAGCAATTTTTTTTTCGATTTTTTTTTTTTTGCTTCTTGCACTTTAGATGTTTATATATTTGCATATGTCATCTGTTTCTTTGTTTACTGTGTATGCGCGACTCTATAAGGAAATGCAATGAAAAATCTTAGCCGCACCAACACCACAGCTGCAGTTTTTCTTTTGAAACTAAAGTTGAACGCACTTTATGGTTGGGTAACACGACTGCTGCTGATAAGGCAAGCCACTAGTATGCTCTTTGCCACATTGGATGCTGATAAGCAGCAGCAGCAACAACAACAAAAACAACAACAGCTGCCATTACACTTAGAAATGCAGTCACTTGGTTTACTGGAATTTTCCGCAGTTATTATTCCAGACTTTTTTTTTTAGCTTTTACATACCATTCAGATTATATCATTTAGCACAAAATATAAACTAAATAATAAATTTTATTTTTATTAAAAAATAAAATAACTGCAATATTGGCATATGGCATATTTGTGCATATTTAAAATACAACCGGCGATTTTTTTTTATTTTTGTTTTTGCGAGACTTGTGCAATTCTAAGCAGTTGGCAATCAAATTGGAAATAACGTGAAAAACAACTTGTAGAACAAGTTTCTGTACGCCTTTTTAAGCGAATTCATTCAAATTGTCGAGAAACATACAAATATACACTTTGTTGTATTTAGTCATATTAAGAAATATTCGTAAGCAACACATGTGCTAAACTAAAGTATCTCGTAGATACATATTTATGTGTACAACAAAAAAATAAACGCGCAAAATGCCAACAACTTTAGAAGACAAGTCTTAATTACCTTACATATATATTTTTATTTTTTTACTTCAAACTATATTTTGCACTGTTTTTCTACAAATTTTTTATTATTATTATTTTTTTTTTTTTACTATACAAATTTGTAGCTTGGGGCTCTAATGAACTCACAGCGTCATTGCCAGTCACCGATTCTCAAGTTAAATGAAAAAAATACAAAAAAAAAAACAATTTCGAGAGCTACGAGACAGCTTGGCATGCTAGACAAAAACTTTTATTTTTAATTTTTTTTATAATTTTTTTTTTTTGGCGTTTTTTTATCGACAATTAATGCCTTCAATTTTAATTGAAAAATTCTGAAATCAGGCACTCAAAGTAAAAAAATTAAAGTTATTAATAATTTCACAGCCATATTTACATTGATTGATGAGAATTTAAGCGAATTTGGTTTTAAATTGATTTTTTTTTTATTTAAAGTAGAAAAAATTGATTGAAAAAAGCGATTTATAATGCGAAAATAATGCGAATTTTTTTACTGATTTAATAAAAAAATGTTTATGAAAAATATATAATGAAAACTCCATTATGATTTTTTTGCTTAAGCAAATTATCTGACTATTCAAGTACAGAATAATGCTTGTGCTTATCTACGAAACTTTGTTAACTCATACTCATTTAGTCACTCACTCACTCACTCACTCACTTACTCACTCACTCACTCACTCACTCACTCACTCACTCACTCATTCAGTCTCGATATCAAATTCTCTCTCAGGCCAAGTGGGTGTGTGAAATTGTGTGCAAATATTCATGTAAGCATGAATGAATGTACGTGAAACGTAATGAGGTGACTGTCTTTGTCGACTTAATCCCACGGGACCATAGGTTCCACTAAGCGTTGGTTAACGCTAACCTGCATCCCAGAGAGCGCATTGTCTGGTACCAAATATGAAGCCATTTTGTTATTGGCATATGTTACCCAACTTGGTAGAGTGTAAGAACTATCTTAAATCTACCTACAATCAGTCAGGCCGGATTGTTTCGCAACTCCACAATCTATCCGCGAGTTTGTGTATAAACCACAGCCACCACGATACTCTCAAAAGGTTCGTACCCAAACGAGTCAGGGCCTTTTGACTGCCCGTGGTACCAGAATTTGTCTCTGGTTGGACATTACACGCTACAATATAACGTTCAATAAGTAAGCATCATACACTGTCAACATTCAATTGTATTTACTGTGTACTCATTGTATTTACTGTGTACTCATTGTATTTACTGTGTACTCATTATATTTACTGTGCACTCATTGTATTTACTGTGCACTCATTGTATTTACTGTGTATTCATTGTATTTACTGTGTACTCATTGTGCTGATCCCTTTTAAGGAAATCATTTATGTTTATAATTTATACTTCGTGTTTAGTTCTTTCTATTTTATCTAAGTGCAGTGGAATTTAACTATGTTCTCGAAACACTCACTTCACTCAATCATTCAGTGCACAATGCAGTTTCTTCACATTTACTTGCATCTTAACTCTTTTTCTCTACACAATATCCACGAAAACCAAACCGATTTCACACACATTAAATGCACATTAACCTTGATTTAATTTGTCAATATTAGCTAAATTATTTATGTGTGACCAAACGAAGCAACGAAAGAACTTAAAATCGATTTTATTTTTTTTACAAACTGGCACTTTTCTTTTCGATGACAAAGAATTTACGTACAAACAAAGGCACAGCAGGCCTTTTGGACTCATACAGCACATATATCAAACAGCTGGATTTTTTGTTTTGGTCAATTTAAAGTCCAAATTTTCATGTCACAAATGCAACTAAGCGAAACCAAAAAAAAAAAAAAAAACCAAAAACGTTAACCTGGACATTTCTACTTGTGCTGTCAATAACTGTCAATTGCTTGTCAAAATTGTTTTCAAAGACTTGTTTTTTTTTTTTTGGAAATTTTTTTGTCTCGATTGATGTTGTCGTAGTCGTAGTCGACATCATTTCCCTAAAAAAACAAACAAACACGATTTTCATGTATTACCGAAAATGATTTGCTTCATTTTGTTTTGATTTTAGTAATTTACTTTGAGATTTTTTTTTTTGTTTTCACGGAAATTGTAAGAAAGAAAAAGAATAACTTTTGCAAGACAACAACAAAATGATCGATGTCTTCGATAGTTTTTTTTCTTGTTTTTGTTTATTGTAATTTGTTTAAACAATAAAAAAAAAAAAAAAAGAGTTGTGAAATTGTAAACAAAATACTTTAAATCTGAGCATGTATGACTAATAGTTCACATATCGCATAGAATCGTTTCTAAAATTTTAATTGTTATGCAAATTTCGAGAGATGTACGCTCTAGATAAACTTTCGCTACCAGGCGAAACCTCTAGAATGATGTATGAAAAATGGCGCATTGTCAAAATGCGACATATACGAATGAGTTAATCTATTATTTCAGGTTGAAAGAAAGAATAAAAAAAACACTGAAAAGACAAATATCTCAAATAGTATTCAACATATTTTTTAGATCACCCACAACATCAAAACAAGTTTCATGTCATTTTTTCGTCTGCGGTCTCGACAAAATTTTTGAAGGGCGTCTTATTGGCGCCGAAATTTTAAAACTGTTGAATTTGAAGCTTTATTTATTATTAATTTTTTTTAGATGCACACACATTGGCAGGTAAATTTATATTCCGAAATCAAGTTAATTATAAATTAATTTTATTTTTGCGTTTGAAAAATGGGAACTACAGATATAATACTCTGCACATATGTTAGTCAGAAAAGCCTTAACACTTGTGTGTCTGCCAACGTAATTCGAATGAAAACTGTCTCCAAAAGAACAAACACATAGCAAGATGTGCATGTAAAATGTTTTTAAAAAACGTAGAAAATATCTAAAATTTCTCTTTGAAATTAAAACAATTTTTTAAGACTTTAGGAGACTTTTGAAGACTGGCAATCCTCTTTTAATTTTTATTTAGATTGTTTTTAGTAATTCGATAAAAAATCTACATAAAATTTTTTAGAAAAAACTAAGTTTTCAGGATTTAAATGGTCTCTTCAGCATACAACAAGCTGCATGTGAAAATTAAGAAACTATCCTCAACATGTGCAGCGTATACAAAATAGTCACCATAAAGTGTTCAAAATTGTTGTTGAAATTTTCCGGTTTTTTTTTTGTTGTTTTTTTTTTTTGTTGTGACCGATTATTATGCCTGACATCAGGTGTCTGTGTTGTCTCCTAGCAAAATGATCTAATATATTAAAAAATAAAAAAAAAATTACCTATAATTTGCATAGATTTTCAATGCACAGCTTTTAAGTTTCGAAAAATGAAAAGCCAAATAATGTTAATTAAGCTCAATTAATGCGCTCAAACGGAAATAAAAATTAACGTGCTACGGCTTGAAATAAGTAATTTTTTGGTTGGCTTCATTGCTTGATTTGATTTTTTTTTCACGTAACCAATTTTTTTTCTCGTATTTTGCGATAATTCGTAACAATTGTTCGCAATTTTAATGATAGACATTCGCATTTTTTTATGGGTTTTTTATGAGTTCGTCGTGGTGCTTAATTTGAAAGTCGTGTGAGGTGCGCTTTTGTTTAATGGTTTTGCCAAATTCTTGATATGGTTTGGATATTTTATTGAAATTTTATTTGCAAAAAAAAAATGTAATTGGTTAATGAGTAATTAGACGGTCAGTGGCTTTTTGTAGCTGATTGCGTTATTATTTTGATATTATAAGAATTAATTCTATAAATTAGCAAATTCCGGAAAATACAAAAGTATCTAGAAGCTTTTGTTTAAATGTTTCTAGATACTTTTGTTAAAATGTATCTAGATACTTTTGTTAAAATGTAACTAGATACTTTTGTTAAAATGTATCTAGATACTTTTGTTAAAATGTATCTATAGATACTTTTGTTAAAATGTATCTAGATACTTTTGTTAAAATGTATCTAAATACTTCAAAAATATAAACAAAAAATCTCAAAAAGCATGTACAATACAATTTGAAAAACTGCACCTATCAGAACAACAAACTTAATAGAATCTAAAAAGGAAATAAAATATTATACTACAAGTATCTAAACATCTTTCTAACATATGTGTGTGTGTTGCCTCATTGTTTTGTAATTCACTTCTTATGTAAGAATAACAAAACAAAAATCGAACATAAAAAACTCAAAAAAAGTATTCAAGTATTTAAGAAAAAAAAGGAAAAGATCAAAAATTAGAAGTCAGGCAATTTAAAAGTCATTGAGGCGCAAAAGTCAAATATAATATTTTTTCAAATAGAGAAAAAAAAACCACAACAAAACAACAAGAAACCCAAAAATATAAAAATGTATCTGTTCTAACGCTTTGTTTTTTTTTCTGTTTCTGTTGCTATTGCCCTCTCTCAACTTTATATAGCATAATTTTTTTTTTTGTGTAGAGTTCAATAGCTAAAATAGGCAACAACTACCCAACAACATCAATTTATGTTTGTATGTATTTATGTAAAATGTGTAATAGATGTTTGATGACCTCAACTAAAAATACACTTAAATCTACTTACACATACACACACATAGATACATTTCTAAGTAGCGAGATACATATAAATTTTATATAAATGTATTTCTCTAGGTATGAGTTTTATTTTTGTATAATCATTTTAAGTTCGCGGGAGCAAACATACAGACTCCATACATTTTTAACATAGAGCACTACAAATCATTTTGTGTCGACAGTAAGACATACAGACAGACGGACAGACATACAATCAGACAATGTCGTCGCTTTAACGTTCTTGATGGTGCTGTAGATACATTTTCCCCACTAAGATTGATTGATAATTATGCATATTTCGTTGACATTTGTGGTTATTTACTGACTGAACTGAACTGAACACCCAGAAAATGAAAACTCAGCCAAGCCAAGACAGAGGGAGTCTTCTCATCGCAGTACTAAGATACATCACAACGTATTGCAACTGATTGATTTCGATTTCGAGTGACATTTTCTGTTTCTGTTTTTTAACCGGAAACATTTATATAAGTATAAAATGAAGCACAAAGCACACAAAGAATGTTTACATATTCATATAAAAATAAGCTATAAATTGAATAGTTTATTATTTCACCGATGATTTTGTTTTTGTTTTTGTTGTTATTGCTTTTTTTTTTATTCGATATAAAAAAAAAAAAACTTTATTTATGGCAAAATGTATTCCATAAAGATAAAATGAATAAGCTGTATATAAATGTTTGGATTCAAAAGTTTCTGTAAACAAACATGAGCAGTAAAATTGGTAAGGCTTGAATGGGGCTATCCCTTAAAATGGGAATGGAAAAAAAAGTTATATTAGTCACCTTTTAGAGAAACTAATTTTTAGTCATCCAGATAATCGGATTTATATTTGGTTCAACCTTTCAGATGCCGATTTAGATTATATGTATATACTCTATGGGAACTGCAATGAATCCTTCTTGTACTGTTTGCATACATTTGATTGATAATATAAACTTTTGCCCTTCGGGTAAAGGGTATAAAAAATCTATATAAATAAAAGATTGGAAAAAAACGTTGAACGCATGGAACAAATTAAAAAACACCGGAATGGATGGGAACGGTACAAAGAATGTTTTTGGGGTGGGGATCAAATATTTAGTTCCGCCCTCAACTGTAACTCAAAACAAAGACAATTGGACCAATAAAGAAGGCTTTTTAAATATGACCCTTAAAAAATTTTAAACAGGAAAAAGTTTTGAAAGGCTCATAAGCATTACTCTCTTTAGAATAAATATATTGAGACGATTTGTAGACTCTCTGAAGACAATAAATTAAGACCCCTCGCCTTCGAAGACCTCTCGCCTTCGTAGAACCCCTGGCCCTCGTAGAATAGAAACATCTTGTTTAATATTCATAAGAGTCTGTTTTAATTCAAAAACATAGTAAAGCACTTCTAATAAAAGTCTCAAAAATACATTTAAAATCATCTCGTGCTTTGCTGGAATCTTTTCAATCCAACCTTGTACATTTATGTTAATTTTTATTTGCTAAGAAACTTCATTGTGTGTGAGAAGAGTAGTCTGAGTTTTAAATATAAAAATAAATTATCTTATGCGAGGAGAAGTTGCAAAAAAATTTTTGAAACAGAAAGCATGCGTTCTGCAATGCTCAGAATATGGGGGAGCTGAGTCAAAAAGTTAAATTCTACGTTTGCTTGCATGCGTCACAATAGCAACAACCCACCACATTGTATGCGATTTTTTTTATGCTTATTTTTATTTTATTAATTTTGTTTTTTTTATTTTTACAACAGCGCTGCGTCATAGCTTGCCAATAAGAAACGAAACAAATAAAACGCATTCAAATCGTCAATGGCCACCGGAAATCTCTTACGTTTTTATCAGCAAAAACATTCTGTTCTAAAAGTATGCGAACTAATTATATAAATCATTTAAGAAAAGATTTTGTTTTTAGAAATAAATTTATAAAAAAAATATAATTAGTTTGATTCTATAAAAAATATTTATAACATTTTAATTAAAATCTATAAAAATAATATTTTACAATTCTATTTACTCTGCTGACAGAATGTAATTATTTACATGCAAAATTTATTTTCTGGCGTTTGTTTTTCATTCATATTTAATTATGCAAATGAAGCATGTACATAAGTCATGATACGGACAGACAGACTGACACAGCGAAAAAAATTTAAAAAAAAAAAATTATTAAATGTTTATTTAATTAATATGTAGGAAGCGAAAAACAAAAAAAAAAAACTACATAAAAACAACAACTAAATAAATTAAATTTGCAAAGACAGTAAAAGAGCGAAAGAGAGAGTGTTTTAAAAATAGCAAAAAAAAAAAAAAAGAGAGTACACGAAAAGACGATGAAACAAGTTAAATAAACTGCACAAAGCAAATAAACAAGAAAACAATAAAAACAATAACCAAAAAAAAAAAAGGAACGTCGAAAATATGATTTATGAATAAAGAAAAAAAATTAAAAATAAAAATTAAATAAAATAAAATAAAATAAAATGCTGACAGTTGAAAATGTCAAAAAATGAATTGAATTTTTGTTGACAAATGTGAGTGCATTCGATCAAAGGGGTTGTGAGGTGTGTGAAAGCTTTTTTTTTTTTTTTAGTATGCGGGTGGGCGGGCAGACGTATAGCGGCGTCAGTAGTTTTTTTATTTAGTTTTTTAACATTTACACCTGAGTATGAAAGAGAAGCAAGCACACAGACACTCAACTAACTGTTAATGTAGTAAATAGGTTATCAGCAACTCTCACTAACACACACGCATACAAACATTTTTGTATTTATGTATGCAGCAGATAGGAAGCCGGCTAGATAGAATCGTTTTAATGCAGACAGATAAACAAAAAAAAAATAATTGAGAAAATGCTAAAGTTACTCAACTAGCATATACCCTATAATAAATATAAGAGTTTGCACTATGTACTCGTATGATTTTATTTAACATTTAAAGAGAATTTATTATTTTGTTGTATCTTAACATGTTTAAAGCTGTTTTCAAATGCTATTTGGAAATTAAATTTCGGAACTCAAATTCCTAGTTAATATTAAGTTTATTAATTCTTTAAATTTTCACAAGCTTAGATATGAAGTTGTCACAAAAATCACTTTGAATTGATTTCAAATCGCTCGTTTTCATTCATTAAAATAATGAACATAATTCATCATTAGTTTAAACAATATTTTAAAAATTATTTGTATAATTTCTTTAATTTCTTTTAATACTTTTCAAACTAATTGATAGCCATATTCAACTAAAATTTAATTTTTTTGAATGTTTTCTGTCATTTAAAAATTTGCATTAATATGATATTAGGTCAATAGGTCAATTTATATGATATTAGATCAACATTTAAGTAGTCTTAAAATCTCAAAAAAAAAAAAAAATAAATTAAAAAAAACTGTTTGGCTTTACCTCTGAGTTTATGAAAAAAAGTAAAAATGTTTAAAAATATTTTAGGTACCTGAACTGGTATATTCCTTTATTGTAAATCACAAAAAAGGAATGAAATAACCGAAAACCCTTTCAGCAGGGAGCAAAGATGCACTTATCCAGAGTTCATGATCTTTTCCACAAAAAAAAAACGGATTGCTTTTAAAAAGGACTTCACGCTGTCATAATTTGCTAACTTATCAATTTTTAAAAACCATTTTTTAGCAATCGCACAATTTCTTTGAAAAGCCAAAATGTTTATGCAATTAAACAGAAATATCTAGTAGAAATGATATGACAGACACCACACCAAATACGTTCTGAGCTATAATATAACAATTTTTTTTTTGCTTAGATTAAACAGTTTGATTATTTTCTGAACCAAAAACTGGAGACGAAGGGTTTTGGTGCGCTGATTACGAATATGTTCCATCACCCATGGTTTTCGAGATATTCGACGCCAATAACGGAAAACTATATTTTTTCAAGTGATATCTCGAAAACCATAACGGTACATTTTCTTTAAATAATTTTCCTGGCATCTTTTTAAGTAAGTTGTGGTGGTCCCGTTAGCTTTGCTTTGGCAAATCGAGAATTTCACAAAACATAAACAGCTAGAAATTTTTAAGAATTTTAGATTACATACTTTTGCGTCAGACTGTGTTCAATACATTCACTAAATCAAAAAGATAGCAAATTAAACTTACCGTTATAATCCAATTCGATTCTGATTAACTGTATTTTTTTTACAGTTAGTTCACCAGCAAAACTAGGTTTTTTTAATTCACTTTTTATACAAATTAAACTAAATTAAATCTTTAATTCACTTTATTTCAATTTCAACTTTTTTTTAAACATTCTTTGTAAATATTTCTTATTTATTTGATTTTTGCAACAATTTCACTTTTTAAGTTGAATCGATTTATTTTTTTTTTATCACTGAAAAATGCACAGCAAATTTACTCAAGAATGTTTTCTTCTTTATTTTTTCGTTGTAAAATTTTATTTTTATTATTTTTCGTTGTTGTTGTTCGCGTTTATTTACAATTTTTTTTTTACAAAAAAATTTGTTCAATATTTTTTAATTTTAAATTAAAAATTTATAAAAACACAAGTGCAATATTATTTACCTTTTATTTTATTTTTTTTAATGAATTTTTTACTCTCTTTTATTTTTTTTCTTTTTGCTCTCAAATAATTTTAGGCACACGCACAAAAATATTTCTTCTCTTTCACACTTTTGTATAAAAAAATTTTACGCACTATTTAACATTTCTTTTTTTGTTGTTGTTGTTTATTTCATTATGTTTCTTCATCATTATCACCGCACACACTTTTTACTTAAATTCGTTGTTGTTTAAAAAACATTTCTGTTTTTTTTTTCTTCTTCTGAAATTCGTTAAAATTTTAGTTATTTCGGAAAAGCGCTCGCAAAAAAAAAGAAAATAAACAAATTCATTGATTCATTTTTTCCGCTATTTTCTTTTTTTTTTTTTTTTGTTTGCGGCTGCTACTTTTTCTATTGCTGCCTTCTTCAACTTTCTGCGTTTTCTACGCTTGTTTTTTATCTTTTATCGCGTTCGTTTGTTGCCATAGAAAATAACGAAAAAAAAAACACAACAACAAACGTTTTCTTTATTTTACTTTATTTTCGTTTTGTTTTTGTTTCTAAAATTCGTCACCACGTTTTCGTCTTTTTCTTTTATTTATGCTCTGCGCGAGAGACAAAAATAATTAAAATAAAAAAATTATTAAATTTTTTAAGCATAAAAGCAGCATTTTACGTACTTTATTTTATTTTCAATAATTCTTTTATTTAACACGTTTTATGCGACATCTCGACTCGACCGTTCGAACGCTCAAATAAGACTGACGAGAAGAATTTAATGTGAAAAGAAATTGGAAAAAACAAATCGCGATCGAACATGTTGCATGTTTGATGGTTCGCAATGCAGCTAAGCATGAATGAAAAGCGATCTTTGAATGATTTTTTTTTAATAGGAAATATAATTTTATATAATTTTAAATAAATGTCGCGTTTTGAGATCTTTAAACAATTTGAATTCTTTGCCATTTCTTATATTTTTTATATTTGATTTGGAAAATAATAGAATTTTTTGAAATGTAAAATAAAATTTTGATCGACTTCAAAATTAGGCTTTCGAGAACAAAATCATAAACAAACACAACTAGCATTCGAAATTCGAATTATGTATATTTTTAAATAGTTTTAAGGTATTCAGAAGGGGTTGCAATCCCTGCAACTTTGAAAATGTCTCGAAGTATGCAAGATCTCGGGAACAGCAGAAATTTTGAAAGTTTTTGAGCATAAAAAAAATTTAAAAATTAAATTTATTACAAAGTTGCTTTCGATTGATTTAATTTTTTTAACTTTTTAGGCGGAACTATTTTTTTTTTTTTTTTTTTTTATTTTTTTATTTTATTTTATTATTTTATTTTATTTTTAATATTTTATTTTCTTTTTTTACTGTAATGCTCAATCATTTATTTATTTTGTTTTTCAAAGTTCGTTACACAATTTGAAATTTTTTAAAACCCTTCAAACATTATACTCTCCAAACTCACCACAAATTGGTTTGATCATGTGGTGAATAAGCGCTCGAACATGTTTTGTTTTGTTTGATTCATTGGTTTGAGTTCAACTCACTTCAAGCTAGTTGTGTATCTTATAGATGCGTGCGTGGATTGTATCGTATCTGTGTATCTTTTTTTTTTTTTAGCTTGTTGTAATTTACAATATAAAATGCGTTCGTTATCGTTGCTGCAGCATCTTTGAAAGCGAAACTCACCTGCGGCATTCTGCTTCTTCGCTTTTATCTCTTCTTTATTCATTTTATTTATTTATTTCTCTCTCCCTCACATGTTTTTTTTTTTGTTTTGTTTTACTTTGTGTAAATTTACACTTTCAATTGTCAATAAAGATAAGAAAATGCAACTAAAGTCAGTTTTTAGTTTTCTTTGCTCAAATTATTTATCAGTGTGTGAATGTGTGTATCTGTGTGCATATTTCGGGTTTTTCACAGCATCCAAGCTAATGCAATCGTTGTCTATCGTCAACTGCAATCTTTCTTATCAGGTTTCTTATCAGAAAATGTGCGTTTTGACAAATGTAACGCGTTACATTTATTAGTTTGTTGTTAATTTATATGTTTGTGGTTTCATTAAAAAAAAATTCTATCTTTATTTGTTACACAATATTTTTTTATTGCTGCAGATTAAATATGTAAAACTAATTAAAATTAGAACGCACACAAAAAAGGTTTAGTTTTTTTTAAGTTAAAAAAAAGTCACGCACTATAAAAAATGTCAAAAAAAAATGTAATTTATTTAATATTTTATGAGTTTGTAACCAAGTTGTTCTGTTCGTTGGAATCCCACAAGATCAAAATACATAAATATCTTAAATTATAACTTATTTCAGATTAGTTTTTAAGTCAAAGTTTGGCTTCATAAATTCATTTCATTCAAAAACAAAAAACTAATTAAAAAATTACGCTTTTAGATACATTCCTGTTTCTGTTAGATACATTACTGCATCTGTTAGATACATTTCTATACATATAAAGTTCATTTAAACTTCGGCTTTATATAACTTTCCTACAGGTTTTTTTTTTCATTTCACTTTTTTATTTATTCTCACCTGTAAAATACAAACAAGACCATCAATCCAATCCATCAGAATTAAATTAAAAAAAAAAATTATATCTATTACATTTTTTTTTTTTTTGTATTTAGGAATTAGTCTTCTTTTTTTTTACTACTCAATCTTTTACGATATTCTCTGCTTAGAGAGGCTTTTTGTATCTTATCAGCAGCGTTGATCGCAGAGTACGAGGCACCCGCGTTTGAAATCGAAACCATTGTCGGCTCACAGAATCCCATTCAATTGTGTGTTCGCTCGCTTATGCTTGACTGCGTCCTTGTCTGAGACAAATATTCCTTTGAAGTTTTGTGGCTGCCTATCTGACAGTCCGTCTGTCCGTCCGTCCGTCCGTCTTCTCAAGCAAATGTGTTGATCGATCGCATGCACACTTTTTATATTTTCCAATGAAAAAAGGAGCAACAGCAAAGAATATTCTTCACATATTTTATATCTATTGTATTAGAATTTGTTTGATTTTTTGTGGTTGATATGTTTTGGAATTTTTTGAATATTTTTCAAAAAAAGAATACAAAAGCATTTTATACACTTCACTTATAATTTGTTGCGTATATCTGATTGTAAGCAGCCGTTTGTAACTTTTTAAATTGGAAATTTTCTTTAAATTTAATTTCATTTGTCATAAAACTAAAATTCATAAAATATCGTCTATGAATTTTGTCGCCAAAATGTAATTTTCTCTTTTTTTTTTTTGCGTAAATATTGCAAAATTTATTGTCTACGCACAAATTGCATTTACATATTTTTAGTTACTTACTACCGACAACTAAGGTAAATAAACGCATTTAGCTTGGATTTTCCAAACAGTGAAAATTGTCATAAAATGCGCTGCATTTACGTTGCATCCTGTTAATTTTCGCATGCATTTGCAATACGCTTTTTTTTTTTTTCTTCATATCGCATTTCATGTAATTTGTAATTTTTCGCATTATACAAATAATAATTTGTTTTTTTTGTTTGTGACGCATTAACTTTATTTTATTGTATATAAGCGACAATAAAAGAAGTCGCTGATGACGTTGATGTTGCCTAAATCAATTAACGCAAATGCATTATAAGAAATATTTCTATTGCTAATTTGAAACAAGTTTTGCAAAGCTATTACATTTCACTATTAAGTTCGTTGTTTGAATCTTTTGTTTTTTGCTAATGGACCAAAGCGAAAGCTATGCCAAATGTGTGCGATCAATGTTTAAATTTTGCGTTAATAAATTTCAAACTGCTGCAAAATCATATTAATCTGTTAGTGTTTGGATAATCGTGTAGCGTATTAATCTAAACGCCGCCATACACCGCAGGCGGTCATAGACTTGATAGGCTTGCGCGCTACTGTGGCAGAAACAGACACATTGTGCAATTCAAATTAAATCGAAATAAAACTATGAGTATTTTTGTGTAATATTGCTATTGTATTTGTTTTTTCTTCTAATTGTTAATGATTTTTTAGTTTTAAGAGAAATATTAAATATTTTGTGAGCTATAAAGGTTTTTAAGAAAAACTAGTAACAAAATATAATTTTCGTTCGATTTGTAAAGGGATTATTTGCTATATAATAATGATCCTACTTAAATCATTATTGTGATAAAAGGTTGGTACATTAAGTATTTGAAATAAATCGCTTCATAAGTAATAACCTATTTGTTCAAATAAATTCTTTAAAATGAAAGGTAAATTTCTAGATGGGTCTTATGTTATGGTGATACCACATTCACCATGGGTCCTTTTCTAAACATGAATTTATATTAGTATTTAAGTTTTTAAAGTATTTTTACTGAATTTTACACAAATCGGTTCATAAATAAATCATTTTTTCATATAAAAACTCAAAAATTGGCGGTAGATTTGTATGGGGCCTTCATGATGTAGTGGACCCACCTCAACCATGGGTCCTTTTTTAAACAATGATTGCTATTAGAAATGTTTTTACCGTATTTGAAATCAATCGCTCATAAATGGGCCATTTTTAAATACAAAAATCAAAAATTTGAATGGGGCTATGCCTAAAAATGGGTGTACCACTTCGGATTTCACACTTTAACTGCTTAGAACTGGGAAAAGTGTAAGTTTTTGAATTTTATCTTTAATGGCTAGATCGACTAATCTCATCAAGCGGATCAAGAATATATATACTTTGTGGTGTCCACGGTTTCTCCCTTCATGCGTTACTAACTTTTAGACAAACTGAAAATGCCCTTTCACACTATGTGTGACGGGTTTAAAAATTACGTTTCTTTTGAAAATATACACACATAGCATCTGAAATGTCATAATATTATAAAAATGTTTCGAAAGGTCTAAGTTTTTTCTATTCAAAACTGCTTAAAAAATAAAATTCGATTCGAGCTTCACTAAGTTCTTGCTCCAGCAGTAAAAAAGGAAAAATAAACTCCAGGTTTTTCGGATGTCCTCAAATTCTATGTATGCAGTTATACGTTACTCGAACAGACATACTTACTATAAGAATTCCCAGCTATTTTAAGCTTTTTTTTTGTTTTTGGCAATAAAATATAAACCCAAACATTAGTCTTTACATTATCTCAGAAAAAGTATCTGGTAGTATTTAAATTTATCCAGTTTTGGATGCTTAAAATGTATACAAATCAGGGACCAAGCTTGAAGCTCACAGGGCGCAACAGTTTAAAATTTAATTACCCCAGAAATGTGCTGCTAAATGGCTGACAAACGATTCCAATACAATACAACTCTTATTCTATTTTTTTTTTAACTTTATAAACGTATTTGGACAGACACATACGAGTATAAAGATAAAAGATATGTACATATCGTCACCATCTAGTGACTTTGCCACTTACCCATGACGAAATTGATACAAATGCAACGTTCAAATAAATTAAAAAGCGTCAAAATGTGGCAAGAGCTTGTTAGCCAAAAAGAAAAGAAAAATAAAAAAAGAATGAAAAAAAAAAACAACGACAATTTGGTTTAACTTGAAGTTTTTATACACTACAATAATAGCATTTAAACCGCTTTGTAATACTTTGTAGGCTATCGTTACTTTGGTGTTATAGTTGTAGGGCGTTATCACTTTGGTGTAATGTTGGGCATTGTTGCTTTGGTGTAATACTTTTTGATTTATGTTAAAAATAAAGTCGAATCAAAAAAATGTAAAAATACAAAAAGTGAAATAAAAATGATTTTGGGTTCCTCGTTGGGTTCCAGATCAAAAATTTGAAAATAACTGAAAAATGTAAAAAAAACTTTTTAACAATCTTTCCATTCTCCAGGTCTATCGAATTTAAACATAAAGCCAAAAATCATATCCAGTTTTAAGACCTCAATTAGACACCAGGTCAAAATTTTCCAAAATTGTATCTTAGTGCTCACCTATATTGTAAAACGTATCTTTAGTAATTTTAGCTTCCTATCTATAGACGTTTGCCATATAGAGTGATCGCCTATAAGTCAGTAAATAAGGGAAAATTCTAAAGAACTGATATACCCACTAAGCGCTATTTATGAAGTGTATAAAAAGATCTGAGCTTTAACTAAAATCCAACAGGGAAAGACTAAGCAATAAGAAAACAACATGTTGCTGTCGCTGGCGCTTGTTTGCTCTTGCTTTTGTTGTTGTTGTTGTTGTTGCTAGCTGCTGTTGTATCAATGCTAACAAGCAATGCTCGGGGGCATTTGGGCTACGCAAGTTGAATTGAGAAAGAAAAAATTATAAAAAAAAAAAAACCTTTCAATATACGAAATAAATGTAACAAAAGCTATAAGTGCAGCCAATTGTAACAGCAACAACAACAAAAACAACAAAAACAACAGCAAAAATATTTAAAACCTCAACGGGGCGTGTAACGAGTGCAACCAAAGCAACCAAAAGTGCAACTAAAAAGTCAATGCCGCGCTCACAGTACAATCGATCTGAAGTTGACCTATTTTCCGGGTGGGAATGTTATAGGAATCAATGTAACTGCATGCTTGTCAGCTTTTGTTGCTGTTGCTGTTGTTGCTATAAACTACAATGGGTGTTTTCTGTATATCGATATATACTATGAGTACATGGAGTACTTGCACTGTTATGCAGCATGTTGCGATCTTGTTGTCGCAGTTTGTAAATTATTATTTTTTTTTTTTTTTTTTTTTTACCAAAAAAATCTCATTTTTTTTTTTATTTATTTATTTAAAATAAGCAAACAAAACAAATTTTTTTCGGCTATGCTCATTTGTCATTTTGATTTATATTTCGGTCCTACGAAGATTTTGTCGATGCTTTTAAGTATTGCTCTGGCAAAATGCTTTGACACGTTTTAGCCAAATGTAGCTATGGCCAAAAAGCATTACAAGTAAGCTGACTTTAAATGGTAACGATTTAATGAGATATTTTTGTATCTTTTTTTTGTGTTGTTGCGTATTGCAACCTTGAGATACACAAAGTTTTATGCAAATTTCGTAAGTAATCAGCATGCGTTAATGTTGTGCGGCATACGAAAATCGGTTTTTATGTTTACTACAAACCTTGGCAATATAGGTTCTGCCACACCTTCGCTGCTGCCAGGCACGAACTCCAATTCCAGCTGTTTAAATTGTCATGATCTGTTCTGTTATGACTTTTGTCTTTAGCCAAAGAACATTATTTACTTTGCGGTAGAACTCTGAACGATATTGACACAGCTTCAGCAGCAGTCTTCAAAGCAGAAGAAGAAGCTGTAAGAACTTACAACAATATTTGTGTGCTGTCTGTGTTGTACATATTTACCTACGCAATGCAATGTGTATAGAATTAGAACTAGCCAACTTGAAATTGACTTCTGCTTGAAATGCATACAGCAGGATACAGCTGATTTCAATGATGTCGGATGATGTTGATGACTCATTTGCTTTGCTGTCTTTTCTAAAAACATAAAATATAACAAAGCGAATAATATGCGCATTATTTGACTAATTTATGCAGTTACATCTTCGTAGCCTCGTCTACGTAGCTAAACAAAAATTCATTCATTCTTTTATTGATTTAAAGCAGGCAAGGCAACGTTTATTTTTTTTTATACCTGTGTTTGTGTACATAGAACCGTAGAACGTTTAGGTTTTACCCGACACGCTTCTTGAATTTAAAGGCAAAAATAAACAAAAAAGCGGAAAGTGTTAAGTGTAAGCGGAAGTGCAACGTAAAAGGATAAAAAGCAAAGAAAATGTCTGAGAAACATGTTTGGCATTAATTTGCTTAATTTTCTTTAGTTCATCTACCTGAAAAATAAAGAACAATTGCATAGTTTACTAAGTGACTTTTAGAGAGATGTGACTATGGGACAGTCTAATGCAAATTGACTTTTAGATAGAAGAATATGCTTTGTACTTTTTTTCGGCTATGTTTAGGGATTTTCTTATGTTTGCGTAAATTATATTTTAATGGTTAATGTAATATGGGCAACTTTCTACTGGTTGGTTTTAAAGTCTCTCATTATTTTGTTAGAGATATGGTAGAGAAGTGCAAGAGATATCATTTCTGTTGAGAACTCCACGCCCAAATTCTTTTTCTAGCAAAAATATGAGAGATTTAAAATCAACCCAAAGAGAAATTGCGTAAAACGCCTAAAAAACAATATCGTTGAAACCGAATCTTTAATCGATTTTATAAATAAGGTAATATTTTGAAAGGTGTATTCCGGTTTCCAGTCCCGAAAGAATTTTGTGAAAATGAATTCAATAAGAAACCCATAGCCAAAAACTTGATAATACCACTGGTTTATCATAAGTTTTTGAATGGTTCCAGAAATGGTTTACTGAAATTCGTTGTGATCGTACTGTTACGAGTGTCACGCGTAGCTCGTTGAGTTCACTTGCAATACGTCGATAAAATACATGGAATGAAATTAGAATATCAAAGCATAAAATTACATGAGAATGCTAATACTGTCGGCATCTTAACTTTGAGGCTGGCTTAACCGTATTCGCAATCGTAGGATCACTGAATCAGCTTTGTTTTGTAACCGTGGTCGTACAATTTAGCTGTGAGTTGATTTGTAAATTTCGAAAATCTGTCGATTGATCTATTTTATTAGGAAAATTATCAGAGGAGACACCGAAAACACTTCCACTAGAGTTTTGAGTTTTACAGTTTTATTAGAGTCTTAGGGATCTATTTTCAGTATGGCTTGTCTCAAATTTGAATTTTTTCTTTAGAAACTAAAAATATTTAAAAAAATTGGAATCAATGGATGGTGTAATGGTGAAAATTTTCGAATATTTACGCCAAAACACTTACACCACAAACGCTGAAATTTCGGTGACACCCCTGTATGTTTATACTTATACTTTTTTAATAAAAATATTCGTTTTAAGAGATGCATTTTATTAAGTCTCTCAGTAAAAACATGACTGATTTCAAACCAAATCCTTAAAAATTTGTACTTGACACCTTTAAATCGCTTTCAGTTGAAGTTCATTCGAAAGCGATTTTCATGACACCCTGAATAATAACTATTTTAATCCTGGAATTAAATTTATGTATATAAATATATATTATTCTAATACTAGTTTTAATCATGATACGAAACGACAATAAAATATGAGTACCCTTTTTTTTGAAGTAAAATATGTTTTATATAAATAGTTAATGACTCATCGAGTAACCCACGTATAGCTAAAAGGATACTTAAATTACAATTAACCCATATTCAGTGCCACCTTTGCAATATCCATTAAGAAATCTAATTGTAGTTTGTTTTGCAAAGAACAACATTTAAAAATGGTTAATACAGTCTTCTAATTCAATGAATTTTAACAGCTGTCTCCGGTGTTTGTATAAATATTTTTTTTTTATATTTTATGCCGCCAACTCTCTTAAATCGCTGCATAAGACAAGTGTTTATACACATTAAATGCGTTGTTCTTTGTGTCAGTAGAAAAAAAAAAAAAAATAAAATAAATAAAAAATAATAACAAAAATCTAAAACACAATCAACTCATAAAACACAGCTGCAAAAACTCTGCGCTTTTCTACTAAAACTCTGTATACGAACATAGTAGGTATATGTCAGTAGTACAAGTACAAGTACCAGTCAAGCCAAGACAAGTCAAGTCTTAACGCTGGGCAAACGCAGATTGTTGCAAAGAGGCAGACAGATACAACTTTGTTGCAACAACACAGACATCGAGAGAGACGTACCTACACTATATATCTAACATAGGTGCCCGAGGCAATCACTAACGACTACAATAATCTCAACAACAACAACAACAACAACACAACAGCAGCAACAGTAACTACAACTTAGTCTCAGACAGATCGGTTGGTAGCATCAGCGAACTTTAATCAATAGATGCCAGACACGCAATTTTATAGTATTTCAGCATTTGGTCTCTCACCTGTAGCTGATTTCAGGTTGCAAAAGTGGGTTAGGTTAGTTTGTTGGTTGCATTGCTTGCTTACAATTTATGCTAGCAACCGTTCATATCGTTGCAATGTGATTATATATTTTAATGTATTGCATTGTTTAAACAAATAAATAAACAAATGAAGGTTGTTGAAAATCGCTAATAGTAAAAGTATCTGAAACATACAAAAAAAAAAAAAAAAAAAAAATAAAATAAAAAAAACATTAAAAATATAAGAATAAAATTAAAAATAGAAATAAAAATAAAAAAAAGAATAGAAAAAAAAAACGTTAAAAGAAAAATGTTAACTTCGGTGGAACCGAAGTTTATATACCCGTCATACGTATTTTTAAATTGTTAATGTGTTATCATAAGTGGCTTTCATAGAACTTCGAGATGGGATGTGAAGGGGTCTGATACAACTCACGTTGTGTGGGACCTATGGCAAAAAATGGGCGTGGCACATTTGATTAGATATTGGATGATATTAAAATTGATTTTAACCAATTTGGAGTCAATACATTACTAAAAAATAACCCTTTTCATACAAAAATTCGAAAATGGGCGGTTAGTTAGTATGGGGACTTTAGCTAAAAATGGGCGTGGCACATTGCTTTTGATATTGGATGATATTAGATGTGTTTTTAGGTAATTAAGAGTGAATAAAATCCTAAATAATAACCATATTCATACAAAAATTCGAAAATGGGTAGTAAGTTTATATGGGGGATATATCTAAAAATGGGCGTGGCACATTTGGTTTGACATTGGATGAGAGTAGAAGTGTTTTTTACCCAATTTGGAGTGAGTATATGCATAAATAATAACTATTTTCATGCAAAAAATCGGAGAAAAACGAAGTTTGTATGGGGGCTATACCTAAAAATGGGAGTGGCACTTTCATATTCAAACCTGGTCGTTGCCGAGAAAAGTTTAAGATTCAAATTTCAGCTAAGTATCTCATGTAGTCTCCAAGTAAATCGCGTTCAAATAAACATACGGACGGACGGACAGACAAACAAACAGACGGACATGGCTTAATCGATTCGACTCTTCGGCTGATTATGAATATATATACTTTATGGGGTCTCCAATGCCTCCTTTAATGCGTTACAATCTTTCCGACAAACTAATAATACCCTTCACACTATGTGTAACGGGTATAAAAAAATTTAAAATAAAAATAAAAAAAATTTAAAAAAAAATTAAATTTAAAAAATAAAACAAGGAAAAACGTTAACTTCGGTGGAGGAAGCTGAAATACCCGTTACATGGGCGTGTCGTCTTGGTTTGACCCTGGATAACCAAAAATGTTTTTACCCAATTGGGAGCGAGTACATTCATAAATAATTACTATTTAAAAAAAAAATCTAAAAAAATCGATAAGTTTGTATGGGGGCTATACCTAAAAATGGGGTGGCACTCTCATTTTCGAACTTAACCTAGTCGTTGCCGAGAAAAGCTTAAGTTTAAAATTTCAGCCCAATATCTTTATATCTTCATCGAAAAGATCGCATAGCAACAACAAGACAGACGGACAGACGGACGACAGACAGACAGACGGACATGGAGATCGATTCGTCTCATCGAGCTGATCAAGAATATATATACTTTATGGGGTCTCCAATGCGTTACAACTTTTGACAAACTGAATTTCTATATAAAATTAGAGAACTGCTCTAACTAAATTTAAAAAAATTTAATTTAATTAAAAATAAAAAAACATTTAAATAAAAATAAGAAAATGAAATTTTAAAAAATAAAAAATTTAAAAAAAAAAAAAAAATTAAAATATAAAAATAAATAAAAATAACTATAATAAAATTAAAAATAATAAAAAATAAGAGAACTGCACGAATTGTAAGCCAAAGGAATTTTAGTTGATTTAAAATTTCCAAAGCTCAAAAGGGAATGGGTTAAGCTTTTTTCCGGTACTGCATTTAGGATGAAAATCTCAGCTCTTGCAAACTTATTCCCAAAGGTTTGCTGTTTATTTTTAAAATAAATATTTAACAATATTTCATAAAATTAGCAACAAACAAAAGTGACAGCTAATTACAAAGTGCCTAATTACAAAGACGAATACGAATTAATACACGTGAGGCAGGCTTGCAAGCTGCAACAGCCACAACAGTAGCAAATAGCAGACAGACAGACAGACACAACAGGCAAGCGTGTGAAAAGCAAAACAAAGATGCAACTAGCAATTGTTGCTAATGTAAGTTGATCGGCAACTTGGTCAACAGTCAAACAGGTTGCAGCTACTTCAAAAAAAAAAAAAGCAGAACAGAACAGAATAGCAGCTTCTTGACAACTCAAAAGTAAGCTAAGAAATAAAATACATTTTGCTCGCTGCTGCAAGTTCCTTAGTGAACGAGGTCGTTGCGTTAAATTTTTTTTTTCTTGCAACTACTTCTATTATGTCTCTCAAACTTGATTTTTTTTTTTGTTCAGCTATAGCTGCCGCTGCCGCTGCCGCTGTTTTTTGATTTATGTTGCAACTATGACTTATAGGCTATTATAATTATTGCAGTCACCGTTTGCAATGCGTTTTGCATGGTCGATCTATTTATCTGTTTATCTCTTTTTGTGACCAGTCAATGGGGCTCAGTTCCCTTCACTTTGTGTTTGTCAGACACTTTGGCGTCATTTCGTGCCAGGTCTGCTGCAAATATTTTATTTATATGCAAAACTTTTGCATCAGTTTGCACCACTGTGCATAGCGCATCTTTTTAGCATTTATTTTTTATTTTAGTATCTTTCTTTAATTGCCACTGCTGCTGTTGTTGTTTGATTTTTATAGCATTTTTGTTGCTTACATCATCACTTTTGCTGCTGCAGCAGCTGGAAATACTCATTTCGCTTTATTGTTGTCATCGATGCATTTTCTTTACAAATGCCTGCAGCAACTTCATAAACAGCAGCACCAGCAGCACCAGCAGCGGCAATTTCATTCTCATCAACGCTATCATTGACTTTGGAATTGGCGTCTTCATGTTTCTTACGCCACAATAATGTTGGCAATGCACTGCTCTTCTGCTTCTCTTCTGCAACATATTGAAATTTTCTTTCGTTTTGTACATAATTTTTGCATTTTCATTGTGTTTTTGAACTTTATTTTTCGCTTAAAATAAAAGAGAAATATGCCTAAGCATATTTTTGGCACTTAGTTAAGATTCTTTCTTCCAGGAATCTTTATTTTGTATACAATTTTTAGATATTTTTCAATTGCAACTCGAAGCAAATGTTTTGTGATTTAAAATGGAAGTAATACAAAATATTTGGAATTTAAAAAATAGGAACAGCATTGAACGGCGATTTGAGAATCAGTTTTAGGCGCGGCCGTTTTGTCCTGCTGTTTTTATCATTTGAAGAGATATTTTAGTTTGGTATTTTAATATGAACAAAAAAAAATGGCGGATTGTCGATCTCGCAAAGTTTTAAAACTCAAAACATGATTTGAGTCAAATAGGCAAGTTTTAGTACAAAAATTCCCTGCTTTCGAAGGGATGCAAATGAATGTAACAGGCAGTAAAGGCATGCTGGACACTTGAACCGCATTGGAAGGTCAGTCGATATAGCTAAATCTGTCCGTCCGTCTATCCTGCTATCTATCCATGAGAGGTTTATCTCTATTAGATGTAGGGCCACCATGTTTTATACTTAGACCCTCTTCAGAGCCGTCTAGTGGTCACTTACAAACGGTTTTTCTTTAGTTCCATTTTAAGGCCCCCATACAAATCTACCCTAAAATTTAAGATTTTTGCTTAAAAACTTCTCTGTTTCTATTTCTAGGAACTTCAAATTTTTGCCTACGATAGTCCCAATGAAATATCCCAATAAATGGGTAGGACCAAAAACATTATAGTGTTTTTTTTTTTAGTGGGACGCAAAATCATGGGTTATGAGATTGCAGACAAGTTAGCCAGGATAGGCTCGTACAACCACTATGATTAGCCTTGAACCATTCTTTGGGTTCAGCAGGGCCTCAGCAACACTCTCATTGAGAAACATTTTAGAGACTCAGAGTCTCTCAGCACTGGCTACTCCATCCTTGTCTTCGGCAGGGTAAGCAACTAGTTCTGCCAATTTACAAGAAAACAAATATTCACTCCAATTGTGCTGACAACTCTTATGATACCACAACGTACTGATATTCCACCAAAATAAAATGGGTCTGTCTTCTGAATCAGAGTTTAGTATATGTCTGGAAGATATCGAAACCAGCTATCTTCTTATGTCCCCGTTAAAAAATTTTCCTTTAAAAATAAAAAACTTCCCCAAAAAAAAACCTTCACCCTCCAAACCCAAAAAAATTTCCAGTTTTTCAGCAGCTAAGTGTAAGAGACATTTGAAAGTTAATCAGCCTTTAACTTCGCTTTGACCACTTTCTTGTCCTGCAACCGCGGCCCAGATACTACGTCAAGCTTTTATGGTTATTGATATATCGGTTCAGAATCTGTTTGTATTCCTATATTTGTCTCTAATATGAACAAGAGCAGTTTTATAAATAACAGCAAATTCGTTAAACAATAAATGTCTTAGAAACATATGCACACACAATGTATCTGTATATGTAAACAATTATTCAAAAAAAAAAAACTAAAAGCTTTACAAGATAATGCAATTGTTTTCTTTTTATCTATCTTTTTTTAATAAAACGCAACTTAATACACATTTTATTGTTTGCTATTAATGTGTGCATTGCGTGTTAGATAAATATTAAAAAATAAAAATAAAAAACAGATACAAATATCGGCAACACTTGTTGCTGTTATCATTTTCAAACGGAAAAACAGCAGCGGCACTTAATTCAACAACTAAAGCCAACGGGGCGTATGCGTGTTGCGCTAAATTTAACAAAATTTTAAATAAAAATAAATAAAAAAAGAAAATTATTTTGTAGCATGACTAATGCAATTGCCAGTTGAATAATTTCAAAATAAAAGCATTTCCACAGCTATTCATAAAAGAAAAAAAACGAATAAAGAAAAACTTGCCAATAATGGAAATAAAAAGAAAACATTTTGCAAATCAACACTTATCGGCGACATTTTATCGGATTTATCAAAACAGATGCCAAAATTCGGACATGGCTTATATGGTGGCCGTTTATGCTTTTACAGTAGCAATACAGCAACAGGATGTTTGTTTGTATGTAAAACACCCGCCTGCAACAACAAAGCAACAACAACAATGCATGCAAATGATGAAAATGTTTAGACAAATGTATGAAAAGATTGCAAGACGGGGACAGACAGATCAAACGCTAAGCTATGGTACAGCTTAATCACCTACGGGCAGATAAACGGATAGACAGACAGTCTGGCAGACAGCTGCATTCGATTCGATGTATGTGCTTGCATTTGGGTGGGGCAAATTAGCAGTAGCGGCAGCTAAAGCATGGTGAAGAGTGGTGGCATGCAACAACAAAAACAACACCATGTGGCATGCTAATTTTTCCATTTTTTTTTTTTTTTTTGTAAACGCCATAACATGCACAAATTTTCATTACACTTTGAACAAAAGAAAAAATAAAAATTAAATTTGTAAAAAAAGAAAACAGTAGTCAATGTAATAACAACAACAATAATAATAATAATAATAATAATACTTAACGCTACCACATCGCCCCATCCGAACAACAGCAGCCACAACAAAAAAAAAAAATTTAATAAAACAAAAGAAATAATGCAGTAAAATTTACAAAGAAAATCAGTTTGTTTAAGATACAAGATACAATAATATGTAATGGCAAAGCGTTGATTTTTGGTGAGATATGTTATATGCCGCTACAAGTTTGAGATTCGTTTTTTATATCCTGAAAAATCTCTTCGAAAATTTAAAGGTTTTTAAATAAAAGTTTTGGATAAAAAATGTATTTTCCAAAATTGAATTTTGTGAGTATTTGAATTTTACAATTTTCCTAAAGCTTATGTGGGCAAATGGTAAGTGTGTTTATTTTTTAGTTAGGCTTTGTATTTAGGGTATGGGTGAGAGATAATCGCCGGACAATTTTTGTACCATGATTTGCCTGATCGGGAAAGAACTTAAAAATTGGTGAACGGGACCGGATATTGATCAAATTCCGACATTCCAGAAAGAAATAAAAATATAAATTTCAGATTTACGCAGCACAAAACATTTATTCATTCCTTACAAAAAGTTTAAGGTTTGAAATGAAATAATTGGTTACTCATGGACCTATTTCCATTTATTTTTGGGCGCAAAATCCGAAAAACCGTCTGTCCGTCAACATACATTTTTTTTATTCTGACTTAAAGGTCTGACCTTGTTTATTTTACGTTTTTGAAGTTGCAAAAATAGAATCCAAAGTCAATTTCATTTCATCACGTCGGAGTTCCGGTTTAGCTATGTCTGTCTGCACAATTCATTTTATTAAATTTTGAAGATATTAAGCTAAAAATGAAGAAAGAACTTAAGCTTCTTTTGGCACTTCACTAACCCCAAAGTATATCATATACATGATCAGATCTCCAGGTTAGACCAAGAATTTCTTTGAAAGACAGACGGTCATGGCTAAATTGGTCAAAGACCTGAAGTGATGAAATGAAATGGGTACCAGATTCAAATTTTGTGACCCCAAGATAAATATAGTCAGACCTCTAGGTCAGCCAAAAGAAATTTTTAACCGATTCAAAATTTTTTTTATTTTTTCTTCACTTTGGATCTGCTATCTTGAATTCCTAAAAGTGCCGTGCCACTTTGCTCTTGAAAAAAGACGTAATTAACGAAAATTTGAGCTGTATTTGATGTTTTCTATTCAGAAAGAATCTCTCATATGTTTATCAGGTATCTGACTGATGTGCTGTTGTTGTGGCTTTTGTTCGATTATTGTTAGGCCAATTCGCATCTCCTTCATTGGGCGGTTGCAGTTTAATGGCAAGGGTTTTGGATAAATCAGTAATTTACTGTAGCTAATCTCTTGGCTAATATTCTTCTTTTAAAAAAAAAATAAACTTGAATAGAAAAAAATTTTTTTTCAATATATTTTGCTATTAAGTTAAGCAGAATGAAAAAAGTGTTGTCTGATTTAAAAAAATGTCTTGTTTATTTTAGATGTTGCAAGTTGCATAAAATATAATTACAACTGTTAACATGCAATTTTCGAACTTATTTAAAAAAAAAAAAAAAAAAATGTAGCATATGCATAATGCATTTAAACTAAAACACAATCTATCAGATATTGTATCTATATTCGTGCATTCGTGTGGCTTCCTTTTTGTATCTGCTAAAACATAACGGTAGCGCTTATAGCAGCAACGTCATTGAAGCTGAAGTGGGGGTGATAGCATTTTGCTGTTGCATCCACATATTAACTTGCCACACTGCGCTGCTGTTGTTGTTGTTGTTTTTGTTATTGTTACATTATTTTCTATCTTTTTGCTGTCGCTTCGCTGCACTACACTGTTCACCGTTACTAATAAAAATTTCAATTTGTACGCTAAACGGTTATTGACGTATTACCGCTTGAATGAGCTCACCGCCATCGCCACCAACATCAACAACGACCGCCATCACCGCAAAAAAAAAAAAAATATTTGAAATGCGGCAGTGGCAAGCAGAAAAAAAAAACGTAAAAAATTAAATAAAACGAAATAAAATAAAATAAAATAAAATAAAAACGAGTGCGTTTGTTAAGTAATTGAACAAGAGTTTTGATAAACATTTTCAAAATGTTTATTACTTATCAAACTTACCACATCTGAAAGCTGTTGCAAGAAGAAAAAAAGTGCCAAAAAAATGCGAGTAGCTGCAACGCCTTCAGTTATTGTTTTTCCTTTTTTTGTTTTACTTTTTTTGGCTAGAAACGCCTTCAAATAATGTTTTATTCATATCAGACCCCCCAAAAAAAAATAAACCAAAAAGAAAATATTTGTAACGAAAAATTTTGCGGCTGAGTGGCTTTCGCCAAAATAAAAAACAAAAAAACAAAAATTGGCGGCTTAAAGCAAATCAAACACTTTAAAGTGAAAAGTGTAGAGCAGCAGCAACCAGGCAGCAGCACCAGAAGGCAGCAGATCTGAAATTGTGTATAAAAAATCGCCATAATTGAATTTTAAACAGAAAGTCTTTTTTTTTTTTTTTGGTAGCAAAAGTTATCCCTGAGGCTCAGTGCAGCTGTTTAGTGTTTAGTTTGGCATTTAGTTTTGAAATTGTTAGCCAAATATTTCTCTGTGTGTGATTAATTTCTGTGCTGCATTTTGTAGGTCAAATACTTTTCGAGTTGACCTTAAAGTAAATAACGCAAGCCCATCTATCTGTCTGTCTGCCAGTTTCGAGCCATCTCACTAATGACAACAATTTCCATATCCGGCTCTAACTTAATTTAACTAATTTTAGTATTATTTTTATTGTTGTTGTTATTGTTTTCCAAAAAAACTACTACAATTGTGCAAATGATTGTCTATTTCGCGCGTTAATTATCACAAGCAGCTTAATTATGCGAATTCGAACAATGACAGGAAATTTAAGACATTTAATGTCAGCTGTCAATATTTTTTTTTTTTTTTTTTTAAGAAAATAATCGTTATTTTAGACAACTTCGATTACTTCATTGTTTCTAATGAATGTTTGGTTTTTTTTATTTTAGAAATAAGCAGATTAGATTTAATTTGGAGAAATCATAGCGCCGCATCGCGTCACGACCTTCTATGGCGACTTATAGAGTGGCTTGTTTGAGAATTTCAATTTGAAGTTATTTAAATTCTTTAAAATAAAAAACAAACAAGAATAGCTGTGAAAATACTTTTTTTTTCCAAACTTATATAAAGCTGTGATCAGGCAGGCAAATATTTTGAATCAAATATTTTGAATCAAATATTTTAAATCAAATATTTTAAATCAAAGTATTTTGAATCAAATATTTTAAAGCAGATAATTTGAATCATTTTTAAGCAATATTTTAAAACAAATATTTTGAAACAAAAATTTTAAATTAAATATTTTGAATTAAATATTTTTCAATATTTTGAATCAAATATTTTGAATCAAATATTTTAAATCAAATATTTTGAATTAAATTTTTGAATTAATTATTTTGAATTAAATATTTTAAATCAAATCTTTTGAATCAAATATTTTGAACCAAATATTTTGAATCAAATATTTTAAATCAAATATTTTTAATTAAATAAAATAAAGAAACAAATTATGAATTAAATATTTTAAATCAAATCCTTTGAATCAAATATTTTGAAGCAAATATTTTGAATCAAATATTTTGAATTAATTATTTTGAATTAAATATTTTAAATCAAATCTTTTGAATCAAATATTTTGAACCAAATATTTTGAATCAATATATTTTAAATCAAATATTTTTAATTAAATAAAAATAAATAAATAAATTATGAATTAAATATTTTAAATAAAATACTTTAAATCAAATATTTTTAATCAATTATTTTGAATCAATTATTTTGCATCAAATATTTTGAATTAAATTTTCTAAAAAATACCAAAAAAGTTTTAAATATATTTTTTTAAAAAAAAACAAACACAGGAAAAGAATTAAAAGTTCAAAAAAGTAAAATTTTAAAACTGAAGTGCCGAAATTCTAACAAAATAATATAAGGCAATTCTTTTGGTCTCGATTTAAACATGGCATGAGGACAATGTCACTAATTAAAATTCATTTTAGCCTGTTCACACTCCCCAATCATACACGTAATTGTTTAAAAGTTTAATAAAAGCCGCATTTAAGGTTGATCTGAAAGACGCAACATGTTAGCTAATGAATTGAATAATCCCACACAAGATTTTCAAAAGAAATAAATAAAGAAAGTTCAGCATCCGCTTCCCATTACCGAATTAAGTCAATGCGCTATTAAATAAATATTTGCAAATACTCCTCGTATACTCGCTCACTTACATATAAAATAATAATAAAAATAACGCACAAAAAATTGCATAATGCAAATACTGCTTTCGTTTATACTTTTCCACATTGCCATCGCCATCGTCATCATCATCATCAATATAATCAACGACAAAAGCGTTCAAAATAAAAATCAAACAAGGAACAACAATAATTTCAGTGATATCGAAGTTTTTATACACTTCATAGGATAAATCTTGAGAGTATTTACAGAGTTTTGATAGACGATAGTAGTGTTGACATAAAAGAGCGACTTATCTTAAGTCACAGTGTGATTAGCGACTGCGACTTGAAAATCGCAGATGCGAAAAACAAAGCGATTACTGAACAGTTTATAGAGCGATACACAAAATCGCCTATAACCTGTTCACTGAAGAACAAAAAAATCGCAAATCACTTCTTTCAGTCGCAGTGCGACATTTCGAATTTTCAATCACTGTGATAAAATCACCGAAAGTGATTTTTTTTTTTTTTTGATCGCCAGACGATACTACGAAGCTGTGCTAAAAAATATCATTCTGAAAATTAGCACAAAAGCTTTTTAGGTCTCGAAGACTTAGAAATTTTAAATATTTTAAACTTTCAGAGATACACTTCGATTTTCAAGATGTGTCACTGAAATCGATAAATATTATTATTTCTCATTCAATGATGGTATTTCTTCAGTTATATAAGATGTAGCATCGATCAATCAGGCGGTTTCTTAAATTCGTCTTAGCTTTACTAGGGCAAGAACAATTTAAGGGGCGTATCTCAAGACCGTCTATCCCTTTAAAGTCCTTTCGATTATACTTGCATACAAATTTTGACTTCATCTTGTGATTTTTCTGACACTATTTATTTTGTTTCGGGCAGTAGATTCCAAAAATGGTTACCAATTTTTTTTTGTTAAAAAACTTGTTTTCTGGGACTCTTTTTTAGAAGAAATCTCAGAATGAGTGACTTGATACAGCTGGCCTATGTGAGGCGGTATGATAGCTTTTGAGATAATCTACGCACCAAAATACATGGATTTAGGCCTACAGATTAATTTTAGTGTAAGGAAGTGTTATCGATCCCACAAGATTTTCGATCCTTACGTCAACAGATGTCATACTCAGCTTCCCACAACCAAACCGAATATGCTCTGAGCTCTCCACTACGGAAACACCACAGTAGGTACACCATCGAACATCCTCATATTGTAATCTGTACAGATAGCTCCGAAAAGTTTACCTAGTTTACCTAGTTTACCTATTAAACTAAGTTTCTTTTCTGGAATGAGACGGAACTTTCATCGCCCATTATATGCGCTGGTCCAACGAGCCTACACCTGCCACTCAGCAAAATTCCTAGAATTTCCTTGTTAACGGCTTAAAGTAGTAGACTGTGGAGTCTGCTTCAGCTGTCAGAATATCTATGGGTAGTATCCTGGCCAACGTCTCCTGGGATACTATTAACAATGCAGAAACACCTTTCAATGGTTTCCTTCTTCATTGCGCATGCCCAGATAGGTAGTTTGTTACAAAATAAATGTAGGGTATAAAACACAAAAAGATTACATATACAAAACTGTATGTACGACGCCTCCTTGCAAAGGCAACTCATATAAAAAAAAATAAAAAAAAACGAGTGCAGTTTTTCCTGTAACGAGTTGTAATATGAGCCTTAATTTTTTTTTTGCAACATTTTGTTTTTGTTGTTATTTGTTGTTGTATTGTTGCAGCTAGTTGACTCTTATTATAGTCGTTGCTTATATTGTTGTGGTTGTTGTTGTTGTTGCTCTTTTGCTGTTCAGGCCTGATAATAATGACAGTATGTGTCACATTGCAACCCACACGCATTCATTTTAACTCTTGTTATATTAACTTCGACTTCGGGTTCAACTTGCTTTTGGACTTCTTTACCGCTTTTAACTGTCGCTTTGGTTGCCTCTGTAGTTGCAGACGCTGCTGCCTTTAACGAAAAAAGACTAAAAGCAGCCGCTGCACTGTAGTACTTTTGTTTTATTTTTCTACATTTTATTTTATTTTATATTATTTTTTTCCCGAACAGCAAACAACAGCAAACAGCTTCAAGAGTTCAGTTTTAAACGACAATAAAAGTATTTGCAACATTTTCTCTGAGCGTATTCGTTCGTTCGCTCGCGCGCAAATTTGATCCAATTGTGCACTCATTTAATCGTGATCTTTATGAGAATGTACAGACTTGGATGTGTTTAGCCTTTTATGTCGTTCATCTGTCTGTCTGTCCGTCTGTCTACCTGTCTGTCTGTCTGATTGTCTTTCGGTCTATCTGTCGCTTTGAAATCATTGTGTATGTTGCTGGTCTGATCTGCGGTGGGTGACCTAATTTGTTATTATTGTTGCTCATGTTATTTAATTTAAGTTGTTTTTTTTCCTCACTTGGGATATTTTGTTTTCGGTTAACGAAATTATGTAAAAAAAAAAAAAGTTGCTTGAGCTGTAATAAACGTTTAAGGAAGTTAATTAGCTGGAAAATGTATATTTATGCCTTTCAATAAAATTTGATAGTTTTAAGAAATTGTCACGGGGGTAGCAAGAGTTGTGCAACGAAAATCTTTAAACTAAAATAAACTAGATTCTTTTTGTGAAAAAATTTCTATTGCTATCTTGTCAATCTTATAATTAGATTCTAAAGTTGGAATTTAGAAATAACGCGCAATGTTTGCAGAGAAAGTCGTTGACAAGCAGCAACATGCCAGAGTGAAATAATTTAAACGGCAACAACGGCAACAACAGCTGCTGCTGTTGCTGTTGCTGCTACTGCTGCTAGGTGTAAACTTGGCAAGCACCTTGGTAATGCAATAAATTTTGCACTTGAAGAAAAAAAAAATAGAAATAAAAATTGCAAAACATAAAGAAACTGTCACACATAAAACTATCAAACAAGCAATGCGAACAACTGACTGAATGACTAACTGACGGACTGACTAACTACAACAACTGCAACTGTCACTTGAAGTACGACTAGCAACAATTTTCAAACAAAGTAGCAACAGTTGCTGTTAGCTGCCGGCTTGTTGCATGTCTACGGCAATTGCTACCATTTTCAATTTTATTCTTCTCCATAGATTTTGCTTGAATTTTATTTATTTCTTTCTTCTATTGAAATATGTAGCGTGCATTTGAGTATAATGAATCGTTCTGAATGTTTGTAAATGTAATAAATGTAAGGAAAAAATTTAATATTAATAACGAAGGGTTTATTGAATCTGTGCAAATGTATGTAACAAACTGTTGAAGGCATGATAGTACCTATAAGGAATATATATCTAGTTTAAAAGATATTCAACTTAAATTTGAAACCTAAGCTTTTGCTCTCCAACGATTGAATCAATTATGAAGAGAAGTGCCCTGCCCACTTTTAGATATAGCTCCCATACAAAATTACCGCCCATTTATATAAAAAAATTTTTTTCTGTGAATGTTTTTATTCCAAATTTGATAAAAACACTTCTAAGGTCAATAAATAATCTTAAAGATCTTATGAGGATCAGGCAACTATACAAATCACCTCCAATTTTATTGTTAAAAATTAATACATTTGCTTCTTATATGAACCCTCAACATGGTGTCTAAGCCTGCGTTATATCAGAGCATGGATTCGTACCCAATCCCTTTACGAAATACTATCTAAGCCATTGTTGATTATATATAAACTTCACTAGTTTACAAATCTTGACGTTGTCGATGGTTCTCATGAATCTATTCCCAATTATTAAGATTTCAAAAACTGTCACGAAAAATGGTTCTTAAGGATCGTCCTCAAAATACGCTATTTTAGAACTTTTTTTCGTTATAACTCTGTAACTAGAGAATGGATAGTTCCAAATTTTTGGTAGAACAAACGTTGAAACACAAAAATATGGCATTTTTATGCATTTGTTGAAAATTGTTAATTTTCAATTCTGATTTTTTATAGAAAAATTGAAACAAATTATTTTTAAATTTCTAAATTAAGATTACTTCATTAGAAAAACATGAAGCTGAAGATTATCGAAATTGGACAAAAAGTTTGAAAGTTTTAAGAAGGAATTTATGATCCGATTTTGAAATTCATGATCCGATCTAAATAGAAATCGTGGCCATTTTGGTTTTTGAATCTAATGGCCCAAAATACAGGGGAATAGATCTATAAAAACTCAGTACCTTTTTGACTGTAAACTAGTGCTATTGAAGCTTGCATGTGTCGTGTATTTGAGCTTCGTTTCCAACGGAGTAAATGTTTTTTTTTTCTTTGAATTTTTTTCTTCAAATTTTGCTTCTTGTTATTTTTTTTTTTTTTTTTTGCGAAAAGTTGTCTGCACAGAAATATTTCACGATTGGTGACAATTTTTCTAACATTCACCGTCGCATTATATCAAAAAAAAAAAAAAATTCGTAAAGAAACCGACTTCAATTTGTGTGGGTTGTAGTGAAAATTTGCAACGCCTTGAAAAAGGAAAAAAAAATACTCCAAAATAAATTTTATATTTTCTTGAAAATGTAAAAGCTTTGCATGACTTGAAAAACTCAATACACACCAAAAAAAAAAAAAAAAAAATTGTAAGAGTTATGCTAAAATAAAAATGAAAAAAAATCGTCTAATTTACGATTTCAATTTGGGCAGAAATGAAATAATTTATGCGGCTTAATTAAGCACCACCGAATTCAGAGAGACCGGGTCTGTCTAGACAATGAATGCTACTTTTTCTTTCTGTTTTTGTTGCATTGCTGCAAACATGCAACATTTTACATAGTAAATTTACTTCCATTCAATTACTTTGAACTTCAAAATGAAAAAAATAAAAAAAAATTATGACATGAAAGTCGGTTAGTCACGTCTTTACAGTGCAAATGCGGGTGTTGGTGTTCGTTGTTGTTGTTGTTCGCTATTGAGGTAGGGGCTGAGCGTCGGCTGCTGAGCGCATGCTGCATTTGACATACTTTTTTGTCTAAATTTCAACTAAAGATATTTTTTTCAAATTTCAATTTATTTGTTCGTGTTTACTCTTTCATATATTTGAACATGTATCTCACTATTTGTTAGCTTTAATTTTAACTCAAGGTCAATGTAAGTCCCCTAAACGCTCTTTATATACCGCCAGCATCTTGACACTACTGAAATAAAAATTAAAAGATTTTTATAAGCATTTTGTAACATCAGCAACACTACTCCACGCGTCTGAATCCACCCAATTTTTCAAACTATCCAAACGAATGTAGCCAACGTCTCTAGAGTAACTTAAGACCCTCATTAATTTTGCGCATTAGTGCGAGGCATGACGAGCGGCTTTTGTCACCGTTTTAATACGGGCAACTGGAGGGCATGGCTAGTGTAGCTTGTGTCTGGTGTTGTTGTTCAGTTCCAAGTGCTGCAAGTGGAACGAATTAATAAATGCACGAATTCAAATCAAATGCGAGAATAGATGAATTTCAAGTTAGTTACTAATTCAAGGGCGCATACAGGTCGCGTTGCCATATAAAAATGTAATCATTTCAGTCGTTGTCATTTATTTCAATTAGAAACTTGTGTGTCAATTGTGTTGTTACTGTGTTGCGTGGGTGCAATCCAAAGGGCTAAGTTTTTATTATTAAATTTTTTTTATGCACAAAATGATTTATATATACAAAAATATACATTTGCGCTGTGAACCGTGAATTGTAACATAAAACCTCTCTGATTATTTATTTTTTTTTTTTTTGTATTTCGTAAATGTTTTTTGCGCTTGTTTGGTTCATTGAACCGCAGCAAACTAAAGCTGTGTATTATGAATTGCATAACTAACGTCAGATGCACTTACTATATAAGCAAATAAAGCTGTACAATAAATGAGTTAGGTCACACTGTAAAAGTTGTTTTCAAAACAATTTTAAGACAGAATTACTCAGGTCTACAAAGTTATGCATAAAATTTATACTTACATTTTTGGTTTTTTTTTTTTATAGCCTCCACACATAGGTTTTTAAGGAGGCATCGGAGACCCCATAAAGTATATATATTCTTGATCAGCTCGATGAGCGGAGTCCATCTAGCCATGTCCATCTGTCTGTCCGTCTGTCTGTCTGTCTGTCTCTCCGTTGTCTGTTTTATGTCTGTCCGTCCACACAAGAAAGCTCAACTGCGTCAGAAATTCGCTAAGGAGCTTATAACGTGATTTTTCAGATCTAAAATATTTGAGTAGCGTATACTTTTGCTGTCATCTCTTGAAAATCCCTCACTTTTAATTTTGAAGACTCAACGGTATGGAGTGAAATGTAAAGATTCCACATTGTCTGTCTGTCCATCTGTTTTCCGTGATTTATTGGACCATCAAATCGATATTCTTAAACTAAGAATGCTATGGAAAGATGTCAAACGCATTCAATTTTAGAATTTGTATTTAGACATGATGCAGTTATACCAAGTGTAGTATTTCGCCACTGTCTCTTTCTAATTTGCTAACAAATTTTGTTGAGTATCCATGTTATGGTGAATTTATATAATTTCACCTTATAAATGTTAACTTTTCTGCTTCTTGAATTTAAGCAAACAGCAGAGAATATGCGTATGTATTTTAATAAAAAATTTTTTTTTAAGAGCACCAAAGTAACCGAACAAAGATACAGAAAATATAATGTTTGCTTACTATCTGTTTCTCAAAATTTTCTCTCTTTTTTTTTAAATTATATTAATTCCCCACAAGCAAAGTTTACAAACTTATGTAAGCAAAGATTGTCGGAGTCTTCCCTGTATACTTGCACCGTGGTATTAAGACAGCCCGAAATTTATATGGTTTCAAATTGCAAAAAAAAAAAATGGCAGTGATGTTGTAAAAGCAAACAAGAACTTTCAAAGGATAAAACTTAGCTCAAATTAGACCCTTAACAAAATGTTCCAACGAAATTAAGGACAAACGTAAGAGACGAAAATTTTTCTATACTAATAATCTAATTTAAAACTTGCGAATTTTACACTAAATCTTCAAATAAAGATATCTCAGTTAGTTGCAGTGTCTCAGAGCTATGAATTTTTTTTTTTTCAATTAAAAATTTTTTTTTCAATCTAATGTTTTCATATAAAGTTAATATAAATCTCAGCTTGCGAAATGTAGACAAAAGAAACCTATATGTATGATGTAATAATATTGCAACTGAGACTTCCATTCAATTCAATTCACTTTTCTTTATTTTTTTTTATTTTTTTTATTTATTGGATGCCCAAAGCAAACCGAAGGCGCATTTTAACAAAGTTTTGTCCTGAACAATTGCAGCCATTAATGACGCCAACAACTAAATTTGGACATAATGTTGGTATTATAGCAAACTCGATTTGGCCAATGTAGCTAAATTATTGTTATTACGCGGAAATGCAACTGCAATGGCAATTGCAAAACAACAACAATGGTAAATAGGGAAAATCTATTATGAGACGAAAAAACAATGAAATTTTGTACGCGCATAATTGCTGATTGAGCTTTAAGAAAAGAAAAATCAACCAATCGTGTGGGGGCAAAATGCTTAAATCATATCATATCATGTCATATAGTATGTACCCAGCCCCCAATGGGCATAACCAATTGGGATAGACAATCACACATAATACAAATCAATCGATATGAATCAATCATTATAACTGCATTAATTTATGCGCCTAACTCTGTAAAAACTACTTAAGACTGAAGTAAAAATACTTCCTTATAAATAATATTTGGCATTTAACAAATGATGAAAAAAAAAAAAAGTCAATTTAAGTTGGTTAAGTGTGGTTATCTAATAATGTACCCTGCACAGCAACTTATTATAAAGTAATTGTTTTGAAAATAATGCATCTTTGCGTTTAAATACTAAGCAGAAATAAAAAAAAAACATTTGATTAAAATTAATCAATTAATCAACTTTAATCAGTTTTAATCAATTGCATATTATCATTAAACTAATTTTAAAACTTGAAAAATGTTGAAATAATCTATTGATTAAGTTTAAACAGCTTTAAACATTTAATCTGATAAATTTTAGCAAAAATCGATATAATCGTTAATCGATTAATATAAATTTTTGAAATTTTCAGAAAATATAACTTCTCCCATTACAGAGTATACTAAATTCTCACAGCATATTTAATTTTATATGACATTATCGGTAAGAAAACTGAAAACTCCTTTAGAAGGGGAAAAAAAAGGAAAAAAATATTTCAAGGCGCGGCTTTGTCAGGCTATATGCCTGCCTAACTTGTATTCGAAAAAAAAAATTGCATTTGAAGCGGCTGCAACTTCATTTTGCTGCCATTCGCCAAACGACAACGACTTGACGTGATTGAGTAATTTCGATTGTCTTGTGGCAGAAGTTTATCAAGCAAATAATATAAACGACATATTCGGACGCGACGCGACGCTACGACTCCTTACTTCATACCCTCAGACATTCATATACAGAGATACATACATAGTTTGTCATGGTGTTGGTGCTGCTGCTGTGAATGCTTTCGATTTGATATTTTTAAGTTTTGGTAAAAGTAAGCTTGAGTTAATGCTCATGTTGCACGTCACTTTTGGGCTTGGATTGGCGCAATCTGTGGCGCAACATTTTTAATTATGGGTTGCACGTAATAATGCACCAAAAGACAGTCAGGCATAAACAAAAAAAAATGGAGAAGTCGAAGTGGTGATAAGCGGTAGCAAAAAAAAAAATAAAAAATAAATATATCGCTTTTTAACTAAATTAAAGCGCGAAAGTGTTTTAAGTATTAAAACATTAAAAAGCATAATTTGATTTTTTTTTATACTCAGCACAAAAAAAAAAAAAGAATGCTGAAATAATGCTCGAAATGTCTTCGAAAAAACAAAGAGAGTTGCACAGTGCCAAATATTGCAGATATGTCAGTTGTTTCAATAAACATACAAATTTTTTCAAAACAGATATGAGAGAATGATTTTAATTTTAAAAAAACACACATACAAACACATAGATGGCGCTCTTGGTTCCTGAGATATGATGCCTGTCTAAGATAGTCTTGTTGGACCTTACATGAAAATCATCCAAACAAAGTCTTCCTAAAAACAAGGAACAACAGTGGAACCGAAGCTGAAAGATCCATAACACGAATGTATAAATAGTATATACAATATATGACCTACAGTGGTTTGCATAGAACTTCTATGATAGGATGGGTGGGGTCAAAGGTATATTTATCAATTTAAACTAAGAATACAATTAAACAAAAATTTTTGATATCTGAAATAAGAGGAATTTACAGGGCTATGAATGCAGATAGTAACTTTAAAAGATATAAATATGTGTTTGTTGTAATAAATAATATGTAGAACTATTTTCTTGAAAAAATCAGTTAATAAGAGGTTAGTTTATGGGGCTATATCAAAAAGGGCTTTCATATTTAAACTTAACTCGCGTTGCATGAAAAAAAACAACAGACGGACAGACGAACGGACACATTTCATCGAGCTGAACAAGATATTATATACACTTATTGGGGTCTACGACGTCTCCTATAGTGCGATACAAATTTTCCAACCAACTGACGGGCATAAAAATCCACTAAATAAGGAATTGGTTTCTATGGGAGTCTTATATTATGATTGTCCTATATGAGCCATTTTTGCGATTCCCATAGAGTTATACCATACCGAACCGAACCATTGTTGTCGCATATAATATTTGTGAGATGGCTGTTTGTTGTCAATGGAAGCTTTTCAATCAGGGCTGCAAACCAGTTTGGAACCGATTCGGCTTTTGAACCAAATTAAAGCATTTTCGATCGTTTGCTTCGAACCATGAAACAAATCAAGAAAATGGTTTTGAACCAAATACCGAACCATATTAGAAGCTAAACTGGTTCGGTTCGAACCGGTGCTCCATTTCATTAGAGTATCTTAACATTACGAGAAGATATAAGTCACACAGCTCGAGATTGCAAAATTTTATTAGTTGATGTGTGTCTTTATTTTTTTTGATCATACGCATTACTCGAACCATTTGAACCGAACCGTGACTTCAACACTAACTAAAAACCGGTTCGTGAGCCGAATCAGCGGTTCAAAGACATTGCAAACCACTGCAGAGAATCACTGCCAATTTTTTAGTAGTTTACTACCTTGATTTCAAGCTAAAAGTAAAGATATAAATTGCTCTAAAAAAAGTACTACTGCGTTCAACAGAGAGTAATCAGTGATCAATAACTTCTGATCAGTACGCAGTGATTAAAATTCTTGCTGTATGCATCCATTGTATGAAAAATGCATATGGCAATTCTCTAATTAATTCAAATTTACCTTTTTTTTCAAATTTAAAATAACAAAAATACTTATAAGTATTTACTTTTTTCCATTTATTTCTAGCTTACAATCTTAAATTTCATATTACGTGTATAAAGGCTTCGGTTCTAAGTATTGAAATTATTTTTTTTTTTCCAAATACCCTATAAACGGCGTTTTTGGTAATGAAAGCTGCTCAACAGACTCTGACACATACTATATATCAGCCTTCTTCTTTGACTTTTTAAGCAATATCCAATTTCATATTTCACACTTCTGTTCAGGTGTGCAGCTTTATTAAAAAAATGTTAATCAAAAAAAATATTGTATAAAAAATTGTAATACTAAAATGCATTTAACTAAACTTGGCTTCATAAATTAAAAAAACGATATAAAATAATTATTTTATATTCGAGTATGCCCGTACCAAACAGCGTAAAGCAAGGTCATCGGCTTGCAACCGAATGAAACTAAACAAAAAGTAAAAAAAATTAAACAACAACGATGAATCATCGCAACTAATTGATTACAATCTGTTGAGATTCATTATTAATGATCTGTGCATGACATTTTTTAAACAAAATAAAATAAATATTTCTATAAATTTCAAACTATGCTTTCAAATTATTTATAAATTTCAACTATTGCTAAACTTTTCTTCAAATCGAAATCTTAAATTGACTCAAATTAACGCCGCACTGAAAAGTTACAAAACAAACGAAAAAAATGCTTACAAAACGCATACGCCGCGTTGTACGACGTTCAAATCGCTGTTGCCAACATCAACACACAAAAAAGCAATCTATGAAACGATCAAATCGAGCAAGCGTTCATTCATGAAATTATCTAAAATTGGAGTAAGTTTCGAGTCTTAGAGTAGAGAGTAGAGTAATATCATTTTGATATCTTGTTGATTTGTTTGCTAAGTTTTGATACGTTTTTAGCTGTTGCAGCTGTGTCTCACGCGAGTCTATTTTTTTTTTTCTTTTTACTATTTCGCATGCGTGTCTCTGTATCAGCTTGTCTATCCTATCTATTTATAATATCTATCAGCAAAATATCTATCGCACGCTTAGTCAATATCTATCACAGATGTTTTTCTTTTTTCATTTTTTTTGGGGGCGTTCATTTTGTAATTCAATTAGCGCATTTATAACACAAATGAACTATAATTTTTTATTCAATAAAATTGAATAAACTATTTACTTTTAGATATTATGAGGTAGTATGACGGGATATGATATTTGTTTTTTTTCATTCACATATATTGAGTGTGAAATTTTTATTTATTACATTAAAGTGCGAACATTTTTTTTTTGGAATAATCATTTGAATTTTAAGTTTGAGGTAGGTTTTGAAAGTATGAAAAAAATTCATTGTAGGAAAAACTTAAAGATGAGTCGAAAAAGTTATGTAAGTTTGTCCGTCTGTTTTTTCTGCTGTCTGGCCGCTATATAGTCAAGCTGCAAACTCTTCGCCTATACTTAGCAGCGTGGCAAAAAGTGTTATTTTTGACTCACTGTGTGATTAGCGACTGTGACTTGAAAATCGCAATGACTGCAAAGCAGTGATAAAATCACATTTCGAAAAAAACAAACAGCAATTATTGAACAGGTTTACTGTTAGCGAAGTGAGTGATACACAAACATTTTTGGAAAAAAAAAAAAAAATTTAGGTTTTTAAAAAAAAAAAAAAATAAAAAGAAAAAAAAAAAAAAAAAAAAAAAAAAAACATGTTCACTATGAGGAACCAGAAAATAGAAAATCACTACTATTAGTGCGACAACTGTGATTTTTTAATCACTGTGAAATATTCACCGGAAGTGATTTTTTGGCGACACTAATACTTAAATTGTATCTATTTTATTAACTAAATTTCAGTGAGTTGCATGTTTTGAGGAATCAAGTGACTGACAAATGTACCAACGAACATTTGTACAGGTTCGGTGTTCAAACAATACATGAATGATTCGCGAAGAGTGATAAAAACGCCAATCACTGATAAATGAAAAGTTTCACTGTTCGTGAAGGACGAATTACCGATACACTGAACAATCGCCGATAACAAGAAAACCGCAAGTACTACTTTCAGTTGAAATGCAACATTGCGATTTTTAAATCACTGTGAAAAAATCACCGAATGTATTTTTTGGAAACACTAATACTTAAATTGTATCTATTTAATTAACTAAATTGTATTAATCACTAAATTTGTTTAATTAGTCAATAAATCTTAAATTGAATATAAAAACAGCAACAACAAAAACAAAAACTATGTCAATTTCATGCATGGCAAAGTACAAATAAAAATAAACAAAAATGATTTATTTTTAATATTTTTTTAATGCAGACACTAGACATGATTGAAAACAGTTTGAGTCATACACAGGCACAGGCACAGACCCAGACGTTGTCTTACTCACAAAGAATCATTTAGCACAAAGCAAATTATTGTTGGTGCTATCTAATTTTTGGCAACATTTTTGTTTGCAATAATAATAAGATTTGGTGTTGAGCGATTGTCATATAAATATAAAACACACTTAAAAAAATAAATGAAAAAAAAGATTAAAGTGAATTTATTTTTGCTTTAGAAAATATTGACACAAAATGCATTTAAAGGCGAAATATAAATTTGAAATTAAATTCGTCGTCGTCGTTGCTCATTACGAATGCGTTTGTTTTCAATATTGGGCCATTGCCAAAACAACAAAGAATACAAAGAAAAAAAAATATTTTATCAAAACTAAAGTCAACAAAAAATTTGCATAAAAATTAAATAGGGAGTGTCATGTTCTGAATCTGTCTTTAGCTTGAGGTGACACACACACACACAAACTTAAACAATTTTAAAAGAAATACTCAAAGTACGGCTGTGCCTAATTGATTAATTGCGCAAAACACGATTTACGAATTTGATTGGCTTACCGAACTCCCGCGCTGAATGAATCAAATCAATGACTGAATGAATGATTCGAATAAAGAGACAGACAGACGGACAGACATATAGATAGACTGGCAAACTTACCGTAATGACTAACTTAACTTAGTGACTTTTGACTGTCTGCTATTGTGCAGTATTCGATTTTTTTTTGTTTTTAAAATGCTTAAACATTTTTTTTTTTTTTGATATACTTAGTATATTTTTATAAATTTAGTCGTAGAGGAGGACAATGGTGCAATAATTTCGATGTTTATAAATTCGTGCGTCTTTCTGTCTGTATCAATTTCAAAACCAGGGATTCAATTTAAAAACTCCTTGAAATCCCATTAAACCATTCAACAAACATGAAAGACAAACGGCCAAACTTTTTGAAATTATAAAATAAATTATTTCATTTTTCAATACATTATTATAATCATTGCCAAGTGCCTCTCTGGGATCGACAAGAGTTCTAAGTCGAAATCATTTGGCCTAAACCAAATTTTAGCTAAGAAAAATTGAAGAGTTTCAAAGCTTTGGCTCTATAAAAGCAAACGTTTTTTCTTTTCATTCGCATTTTCATGCAAGCAATTTGATTTTAAATTTTAATTCGACAAACGAAAATTTTAAATAAATTACATTCATGAGTCAGATTGCACTCTGCACGATTTCGGGTTTTGTTCTTTTTGAATCGAATTTAATTTATGCAGCAATTAGATTTAAGCTTAATTTGACTTTGATTTGCGGAATAACGATATTCATGAATTTATTGCAAATAAGATTTCGGAAATTAAAAATTTTTAAAACGATTTTAAAGTATAAATCATGAAATAAATCAATTTGATCAATAATAACATAGTTCGACACTGAGAATAATTCAAGCATCGGAGTTTTAGATTTTTATCGTGAATAAGAATCTGAACTTACAAGATATGTCGAGGTTTAAAGAAAAATGGGTTGATAAACTTAAAAAATCTGATAGACGGACTCCTCATGTAATTATACCAGCTTGTGGTAAAATTATATGTATATAATTTCACCACGACAGGGAAGAGAAGAGTACGAGAAATTTTGAGAAAGCGATAGGAAGCAAACATTATATTGTATATTCTGTACTTTTCTTCGATTGCTTTTGTTCTTTTAAAAAATATTTATTATACCTGTTATACATAGTGTAAAAAATAATGCATTAGAGGAGGAGTTAAAAAACAAAATCTAAATATTTTTTGAAACAAAAAAATTTACATTTAAAAAGGTATAATTATATAAATTCACCAAAACATGGTTACTCAACAAAATTTGTAAGCAAATTAGAAAGAGACAATGGCGGACTTCTTAAACTGGTATAATTTCATTATGGACGGATAGAGAGAAAGAACGCCCAAGGAAGTATATGGACAGATAGAAAAATGAACAATTTGGTTCGTCGAGCTGATCAAGAAAATATATATAATATATACTTAATAGCTTCTAAAACGTGTCCCTTCCGAGATAAAATTAAGTAAGGAGTTGCCAAAATTGGAAAAAAAAAACATCTCCAGAATCTTCGATAACAAGAGAGGCATGTCAAGGTTGTGTTGCGACTTCTTCAATTTGCAATTGAAGTATATACTACGCCAGAGCCTTATGCCTAGTGTCAACGATCATTTTGCAAGACTTTCGAGTAGATTGTAAAAAACTCAATAGAACTAGCGGTTAAATAGAGCAAGTCAAAGTCCACTAAGCCACTATATGCAAAGCTTTCCAATAAACACAAATACCCTTGTGCATTTTTTTTTTAAGAGTACTCAAGCAAAAATAAAATTACTCATAGCTAGCAAAGTATTATAAAAGAAAAGTGTTTAAAATCTGATAACATGCGGTGGCTCTTTCACACATCTATCTTTTGTCACCATCCACATCACACCATACACTCACTTATACACACACACACACTCACACTTATGTACACTTGAATGGATGCACAAACAAGCGCCAACTTGTGGCACAAAGATTTGCATGCCAACGTCGTAATAGTGTTTTTGTTGTTGTTGTTGATTTTATATTTCATTTTTCTTTAGTTTTTTTTTATTGTTATTACGGGTAAATGAACTTATAATTGCCCAATGTTGTTGTTGTTATTGTTGTAATTTCAATTGCTATTGTTGTTTTATTAGAGTTAGAGTTAGGCAAGACAATAACTATGTAGTTTGTATCTATTCAAAGTATCTATAAGATACACGCCATAACGCATTAAATGCATGCAACAAATATGTTTTATGTTGCTGTCGAGTTAGCGCTCTAACAATAATACGCAAAGCTATTTTCATGATTTACGCGGCATGTTTTAGTTGTTTCGATATTTAAAAATTGCCATACACAATAGTTACAAGGTAACCCTCGTATACGCTAATATTGTGCAATACTCATTGAAATGCGTTGAAAGTCGAAATTGATGCAATTCACAATTCAAAAATTTTGCATGCTGCGTTTTTGCATTTAATTTTCGATTTATTACAATTTGTATTTTTTTGCCTGCTTTTGCTGAATTCGGTCAAAACTTATAATTGAAATGTCCCTCTTTTACTTAGCAATTTTTCAATTTTTAATTCAATATTTATCGAGCTGCCAGTTAATACAAATAAACGCATTTATCCAAGGCATACAATAAATATATCCATATGGATATATCCTCAAATCCAATCGACTACTTCTTTCTTTCTCTTTGGTCCAAAGTATACCGTTTATTTTTAAAATTTATAGCCGACGGTGGTCTTTGCAACATTGTTAATCTGTACTGAATTTTCATTTCATTTTGCAATTATCGAAAAAGATAAAGAAATGCGGCAGCGTTGCACAGTAGTTACCTACCTATTTGTATTTGTTGTTGTTGTTGCTGTAGTTGCAACTGTTGCAGGAGTGGAGCACAATGTTTATACAATATATAGTATAAATGTATATGATAATAAACTTTCACGCCCATTAATTGACTTGTGGCGTGTTGCGCGCGCGCTTTTTTTTTTCTTTCTGTCGATTGTCGATTCATAGTAAGTATTAAAATATTTTTATAGCATATAATTCGTCACAGAAAAACACTATAATATCGCATTTATTGAAGCCTGAGAAATGCAAAAGGCGGTAAAAAAATTAATAAAAAAAAATATTGCAAACTAAGGCAAAAAAACAAAAGTAAAAACACTTTCACTGCAACCTTGAGCATTCCATGAACAGTTGTATTGCATATTTTTTTCTTTTTGGCATCTTGTCTCGTCTTTACTTTTTTTTTTTGAGATTTTTTTATAGCATTTATGAAAATGCAACATGTTGTTGCACGTCATTGAATCGAATTGTCTGTCTGTCTGTCTGTCAGTTCATTTGTACTGCATCTACACCGCCCAATCATTCGTCTGTTTCGTCTGGCTCAATTAAGCACATTTGTTTTTGAGTGATTTTTTTTTTTTCTTTTTTTTTTTTTTTTTGCATTTTTTGTTTAACGCATTTCAAAACAAAAGACTTAAGAAACGAACTTAACAACCAAAAGGTTTTTACTCAGTTATATAGATATTTTGTTACGCTTTATGTACATTAGAGTGGTTCAATTTGATTGGCTTGAAAAAATTTACCAAGGTACGTATAGCTGGAATATAATCTTTGGGAAATTATAAGAAAAGTTTCTCATAAAACCTTAAATCTTAAGTTAAATCTGACGCGCCGCAATTCAAAATGAAAATTTTCTCTACATGCTTCTTAAAATATACCATTTTCTAATTTACGTAATATCAGCTAAGGGCTTTTCCGAACAGAAAGCTTAATTTGCCGTAGATGTGTTAAGAATAGGTGTGTTAACGAGTGAAATCAAACTTTCCGGATCGACTGAAATCTTCCTTCGTTAGGAGAAGAGTTGAGGCAGTTCATATCCATAAACGTTTTTCCAAGGTGTTGCAATTTATACGGCATTGCTTTGAAATCTCGTTTAAGATTAAAGAAACAATTATGAGTCTGCTTCATAAAATTTAAAATCTTACTTTCCGTCGATCTAAAATTCATGCATGTCAAGCACAAACCTTTGCGTTCTTTTATGCCATCAAGAAAACGTACGCTAAGACAAGTACAGTTAGATCAAACAAACTTTAACTATAGCTCCCATACAAATATACCCGACTTATACATGCCTGATTTAGGAAATCCAAGTTTGGGAAGAAATAATATGTGATTCCCAAAAGGTAGCACAAAGACTACTGCTTATAACGCTTATAAGGCCTAGAATTGCGTTTAATTGTGCGAGATAAATACATCTGTACTTGTTAGACCATAAGAAATGATGACCAAATTCACAAAAATTCGAAAAATTACTAAATATTATTTATAGGGTGTTTTTTTTTAGAAGTGTACAACTTTAAATTGAAATTAAATGCTCAGATCATATAATATGGATTGAAAATTTAGTTTATTAGAAAAATTATTATTGAACGCTGGAAGGAAAGACTAATTTTGAACCTCTTTGTCAAGCAATAGATCCCGTTGCTTGGCATTAATTCGCACCATATTGTCTTCTAAGATAGCTAGTTTTTAAAGTGTCAACTAAGTAATCCGTGTTTAGAAATAAAAAAACCTCTCACACCTTTGAAATCAACGAAAATAATGTTCCTAAATTTCCTGTTTCTTAGTAAAGAAGATATGAACCAGAAAATAAAAGAAAAAAGTTTCATAAAAAATTTTTAATGAAGAGTATAAAAACACGGATATATAAAGTTATTTAATTTTTTTTTTTTTATTAATATAATTAAATAAACGTTGGTTTATTTCCTTTGCATTTTGCAAACTCATATATCACTCATCATATCATCCATCCATACATACCATACCGTACTATACATACAATATATATCGACTGTTCAAAATTCGCTGTAAAAATTAAAACATATGTTACCCGAAATGCCTGCGCCAGGACTGGACCTCCCAAGCGAACGTTTTTGTTTTTTTTTTTTTTTTTTTTAAGCGATATTTTTGCCGTTGCATACAAAACACTTAACTGTCTAAAAAGTCTTTCTGACCGTCTGTCTGTCTGTATGTCATTCTGTGAATATGTATTATGTTGTACGATTATTGTATATGAATATATGCAGTGAAAAAGTAGTTCTTCCTGCCAAGTTTTATTTTATTTTAGTCAATTTTTATTTTTTTTTTTTTTTTTTTATTCCACTTTTTATTTGTCTTCCCTTGTTGACTTGCGTGATTTACGAGCGCCAAATGAAATGAATTGTGTAACTTCATTCAAGGGATTTACGAGCGCACCGATCGAGATAGTTGTTGGACAGCGCTCAGACGCTGGTCAGCAGCGGTTGCGGTTGAAAGGCGTTGGGATGGGTTAACCGGTCAACAGTTTTCTGCTGTTGTTTCATATCAGTGCCACAAATCGGACACACGTCAGAGCAATAAAAAAATTAAATTGCAACAATTGAGCACCATAAAAAAAGTTAAATAAAAAAAAAAGAATAATAAGAAAACAGTTCGCTATATAAATTTTTTTGCGTCTGCGCAGCTTCACTTTCGTTAAATTGCTTCATGCAAAAAAGCGTTTCTTAATGGCAAAATTGCCAAAGAATTGACCTGATTTTGTGCATCTCGCTACATAAATGACAGATAAATCATTTGGAAAACATTGTGAATTCTATCAGTTCATGTAGAATCAACGCAATCGTGACTTGTATAGATTTTATATTTTAACAGGAACTATATGCGACCTTGAAATCTGAGCGAACTGTAGGCATCTTCTATGAAAAGCAGAAAATAAAATCGAACACAATACTTCTTCTGAAAACATTTATAAAAAAAAAAAAAAATAAATAAATAAATATTTATAAGACGAGCAATTATAACGAAAAAAAAATCATCTTTACCATTTTTTTTTTTATAAAAACTTTGTTGCTAAAGTTCTTAATTTCAACAATGTAGCAAACAATTTTTTTTCCTTTTATGACTAAGCGCAATTTTTATAAATATTTAACAAGCAACAATCTTCTTGTTTATTTATTTATTTTTCAATAATTATAGCAATTATATTAAATAAAGCAAAATATAACAAAGAAAAAAAATCTATTAAAAAAAGGAACTAACTTCAATAGAACTGAAGCTTCAACACTCTTTACTACTTTAGTTGTCTAGAAGTTTCCAAATATTTCTACATTTCAGTTCCATCAGTCATGCTTCCGTAAACGCAAAAATTTTGCGATGTACGATTCGAACGATTTCAAATTTTCGTGTTCCAGCAATCACAAAACTGCTATCGGTTACCAAATAAATGGTTATCGGTCTAACCACATCACTAATTGTTGTTGCTTTGACTACATTTTATGCTCTTTAAATTTAGGTATAAGTAGAAAATATTGATTAAAAATTTGAATTCAAAATCATATTAAAATGTATCAAGATAAAATCTAAAAACAACACAGAATGAAATGAAAATATTATTAATAATCAAAGTAGAGGTGGAGAACTATAGAAAGCTGTATCGGCACTATCGATGGCTTAGCAATATTGTTTTACGCATGATTAATATTGAAAATCGTTTACCTCACGAATTTTTATTGCTTAGTGAAAAAAACCATGTTTTAAAATTTTAAAAAATATAAAAAGTTAGTGTGGATTCTTAGGAAAATCGTACAGCTAACACTGATTTTGACTCCTCAGAAAGAGGTTTTAAATTTTGGAGCATTGTTTTTTGAGCAAGTATTGAAAATTGTTGGTGTACATTTTCATTGACATTCATTGTTTATAATTAATTTTTACTTGGTGGATGAGACTTACGTAACAAATCAATAATATAAAAAAAAAAAACGTCGACTATCGATTGTTGTCCATCTCTAAATCTACGTTTTTTTTTGTGTAATACATATTATAAATTTACTTTTCATTTCAATTACTCAAACGCTCGCGATTTGAAACCGGAAATATATTGCGTTTTGCGATTGCCGGAACACCAAAATTTACGATTTTAAAAGTAAAACGCAAAATTTTGGGATTACGATTATGTGAACATGGCTGTATATCATTCTTTTAATGGTTTTTTTGCAAATTACTGAATTTTTTTTTTTCATTTTTATACCCTTTACAAATAAATATATTTTAGGTGAGACGAGTCACCATGTCTGTCCGTATCATTGACTTGCAACCCACCTCCTTTCTGAAATACTATCTTATCAAACACCTCCGCGAGCTTACTTCGAGTGTAACAAATTTGGTTCCAAAATTAAAAGCCTTCTTACGTTCTTTAATGTACAAAACATTTAATTAATAAATAAATAAATACATTTAAATACCGCTTGAGAATTTTTAAACCGCAACAATATTTCAGTTAATTTCGCAATTATTTTTAATTGCATAATTATATAAAAATGACAAATCAGTGAATGCTTAAGAACAAAATACTTAATTCCCCAAGCGAACTACTGCTGCTGCAACAGAGCCAATCATTTGACATTTTAGCCATATTTGGTTTTATAGACGACGACTTTTATTTATTTTATTTATTTTATTTGTGGTTCATGCCCAAAAAACCAAAAAAAAAATAAAAAATAAAATGCTTAACAGAAATCAATCAATTGCCGCGAATGGAAAAAGGTTAAGAGCCACAGAAATGAAAGCGCTTCACGTTTTCTGTTTCGATTTTTTTTTTTTTTTGGTTTCCCATCGAAAAGTGCATGAATTCTAGGTCTGACATTTAAAATGTGGCAGCGCCTGTCCAAGCACCAAAAAAGATACTTTACGCTAATACAAAACTTTATGGTCTAAATCGCATTTGTAGGTTTATTTTAGTTTGTGCTTTACAGAACAAAATCAGCTTAGGGCCATTCACTTTACTTTTTAGAATTGGTTTGCGTAAAGACGGTAGCCAAATGCGTTCATATGCACACACCACAAAACTAATGACTACATTTCTAGTTGCAAAGAAAAGAGAAAATCTTAAGTAGAATGTTTATAGAGAAGCTGCTTTGCAGTCATAAAGTTTGTCATTAATGCTGACAGGCGTCGAGCGTGGCGTGGGCTCTTTAAGCCTGTCTAAGGCTTTTTAATAAAAATGCGCGTGAATGCTTATTGTATCTTTTTTTCTGATTCTATACAATAGATGCATTCAGTAGATTTATACTTAAGCAGCCTGAGTGACCATTATGTTAGGTCAAGGTTTTTCTGCAGTTATTTTATGTACTTTGCAACAACAAGAATGTACAATAAAATTATTACGAACAAAACATAAACATGGGCTGCATTTACTTTCAATAATCACATCATTCCGCTGACCTTGATGCTTGTTTTTATAAATGAGCTTAACTACTTTAAGAAGATGTACTGCAGCAACTTTATTTAATTTACAGCATACACGTTTAACATTAAATAACAAAAAAAAAAGTATCTTAAATTTGCCTGAAGCATTCTGTAAAAGATTTAAAAGTTTCTCAAGCAAAAATGTTAAATTAAAAGCTTGAATGGACATCAACCGCTCGATTCATATTATTCATTGAAGTATGGGAATTTTCCCATAGATAAATAAAAAATTGATCCTTGCTTAGCGAGTATTGCATCTTTCTATACGTTTTTGTTATGTTTTACATAGCTTTGGCGTAATTGTATTTTGTAATATAAAATTTTTAAGAGTGCTGCTCAAAGTTGCTTCGAAATTTCTATGAAATATTCTCAATTGAAGTGTATATTTTACGTTGTATTCAAAAACATTTGCACATTTTTGCACTTTATCGAAATAAACGATATTTTCAAACCCTAGTCTAAGTGCTAAAATCTGAAAAAAATCCAATTCTTTTTAAACAAGTTAGTCTGTTAATAAAATCCAGGAATTACCCATTTAACTAAAATCAGCTTGCTGCATTATGCCACAATAAGAACACTTGTTTTCTTAAACTCATAATCTGAAAATTATAGCTTAAAATAAGCAAGTACATGACTCAATTTGAGCACGTTTAAATTTAATGTTTATTAAGACAATTCGCAGTTGCTTTGGTTGATTCAAGCTAGACCAGTTGTAGCAACTCTGTCGCTGACTCTCACTTTTTTTTTTTTTTCATGACCTAGAGCATATTCTTATCGCGATGCTGACATGCAATTCATATACATATGTGTGCGATTCACTTTCGAAGACAGTCACCAGAGGCAGCACTTTATACACGCAAAAGGCAAAAGTGAATTGAATGCAATCAAGAAAATTTGCATAAAAGTAACAATTTTTTCGGGGAAAAAAACTATTTCTATTGGCAGGCAGGCAGGCAGCTGAATTGGTCTATTCGCAAGAAAATTATACCCTATAACGCGCAACTTACAGACATGTAAATGGCTTTTAAAATGAACTACACTCACTCACTCAATTGCTGTCCGTCTGTCTGTGATACTGGCCAATCTAATGTACATTTAAGTGTCCACTTTGCAACAAAATTGCTATTGTTAGTTGTGGTTTTTTTTTTATGTTTTTTTTTACAATTGCGCAATTTTTTTTTTTATTTTGTTTGCCAAGCCGCTGGAGTCAATTTCTAACGCAACAGCAGATCGCGCATGCGCACAGCGCGCGTATTCAAACTGAAACTCAATTTGGTTTAAAATTGTTTCCGCATCAAAGGAAAGTGCAACGCATTTAATTGTTTTAACAAGCCAATTTTTATGCAATTTTCATCAATTGTCTTTTTTTTTTTTTTTGGAGAAAGAAAGAAATTTTCATCAAATAAAATAAAATGCTTGTAATATGTAAATTGAAATTGTTAATCTTTTAAAAAATTGCTTCATTTCTTGCTAAGAAAAAAAAAAAATAAAAATATCAAAAGCTTATTTCAATAAAGGAAAAAAAAAGTAAAAAGGTTTTAATGTCAGCGCATTCGCTTCCAAAAAAAAAAATACAAAATACAAATTTATGTCGATTCATTCACTTTAAAACATTTGTTCGACATTTCAAAGCCATTCAATGCCAATAATAACAAAAATATTTGAAAAGAAAGCATTCAAATGCTTTCAACTCTACCGCAAAAGTCTTAATCAATATACACGCTTCAAGTCGATTTTTTTTTTGTATTTTTTATTATTTTGCAATGAGGTTGTTGACCTTGTCAGCAGTTATATTGAAAAAGGGTTCCTTTAATTTACAGTTTTTGCAAATGCAGAATGCCTTTTTTAAATTTGAAAGGCCAAAAGTATTTTATAAAAATGGAATTAGGCTGGAAAAAAACAAAAATAATTTTTTAAAAAATCGCTTAGCTTCCCATTAACTTCGAAAAAACTTGATCGTTTTAGATTAAAATTGAATAAAATCTTAAATATGCTGCATAATTTCCTAAAGTGAATTATTTTTTTCATTAAAAGAAAGCCACCGAAGAAATGCAACAACGTTTAAAGACATCTGAAAAACATTAGCCACATTAATTTATAGGTGTTCAACATTGCACACATTTATCATTCAAACACTTTTCCACAAATTTCTCTCAGAGTTTTTCTCGACAAAAAAAAAAAAAATAATATAAATTTCGAAAAAATGTAAAAATCTTCCGGCAAAACAAACGATGTGTGAGAGAAAAATTACTATGGTGCGCGCTTTGAATTTTAAAATGCATTTCACATTACACAGAGTACAGCATACAGCATACAGCGTGATTATTTTAATGCCGCCATTGGCGTAAAAAGTGTTTTATGTGCAAATGTTTGGAAAATTGAGCGTATGCAACAGGTGCAATGCAACAACAATGAAAACAACCTAAACAACAACAACAACACCAAGTGTTGCTCTAATTTATGAGGTGTTGTTGCGCTTGTATTTCTGCTATGCTGCAAGCGAACAATTGTGCAACCAACAACAACAACCTGAGAAGTTGCATATAGAATTAATTGCTGCAACAAAAATTTCACTCATTCCAATGCAAAATTTCATGTGAAAAGAAAAACATTTTTTTTTAACAATTCCAATGGTCTTTTAATTTCAATACAAAATTCTTAGCGCACAGATGGGAATGTTTGAGTTTCAATAAAGTAGAAAGATTCTTGAGTTCTTAACGATTTTATCGATTAAAAATTACTTATATATGCCTGCTTATCAGATAACATTGTTCTTCGTTAAAAAAAAAACTATTTGTTTTTCGTATTAAAAGGGCGTGGCACCGCCAACGAATATCATCCATTAACTTAAAATAAATTTTATTCTGTAACGAATTATTTTTATCGTTTATATGAAACCGCTTCACTTAATACTTTCCCAATGGTTCATACTCTTCCCGATACCTTTAGGCAAAGATTCCACGATCAAGATTCCTGTTGATCATACATTTACCTCGAATAGAAACAAATTTATGATGAAATTCGATTATCAATATATACGTGGCCCATTTTTTTAAACCGATATTTGGTCAAAACAACCCCCTGAATTATGACAAACAAGAAAGAATCATTCAAATCGTTTGAGCCGTTGTCGAGTTCTTTGCATTCAAAAAATGTTCAGATTTCTAATGTTTTTACGATCTTTTTGAAATATTAAACTCCAACAAATTTTAGAGAATATAACGACCCAAAACACCATTTCCAGTTGTATATCTTCAACTTTTTATACCCTGTACCCAAAGGGTAAAAGGGTATATTAAGTTTGTGCGAATGTATGTAACTTAAGGTCACCATGGATAAGCCAGCCGGCGAAAGACCTGTGACGTCGAATACCGAACAAATCATGGAAAGCACCAAACCATTTTAAACCATCTGCAGAAGGCTGGATAAAAAAAAACTTGATGTTTGGGTGCCGCATGATTTGACGCCAAAAAACCTTCTGGACCGAATCAACGCCTACGATATGCTGCTGAAACGGAACGAACTCGACCCATTTTTGAAGCGGATGGTGACTGGCGACGAAAAATGGATTACATACGACAATATCAAGCGAAAACGGTCGTGGTCGAAGGCCGTTGAATCGTCCCAAACAGTGGCCAAGCCGGGATTGACGGCCAGGAAGGTTTTGTTGTGTGTTTGGTGAGATTGGAAGGGAACTATCCACTATGAGCTGCTCCCATATAGCCAGACGCTTGAAGCAGGCGATCGACCAGAAGCGTCCGTCAGAAGGTGTAGTGTTCCACCAGGACAACGCCAGGCCACACACATCTTTGGTGACTCGTCAGAAGCTACGGGAGCTCAGATGGGAGATTCTATCGCATCCACCATATAGCCCGGACATGGCGCCAAGTGATTACTGTAACACATTTTATAAAGCATTGAATAAAGAGCAAAAAAGCGGATGGGAGATATTTGACAACCTTATAAATGAGTCTAACTCCTTTCTATTTATTGTATAAAAAAAGATGTAAATTTTATTTACAGCTCATGTTTTAAAAGATTCAAAATGCATCGGAGCATTGATCCCCATCTACCACTTCTCGAAATATTACCTAATATTGCCACTGTTTACCATACATGATGTATTTAAATTTAAGTTTGATGAGTATTTCAGCTTCGCTACTGCCAAAGTTAACGTTTTTCCTTGTTTTTCCATGTTTTGTTGTATTTATTGTTTGCGTAACTTTAGATGAAGCCAAAAAGTATTTTAATTAAATATTGCAGGCACTGTTGTTGTAAATGAATAGAAAAAGTTTCGCAAATGCATAAAAATTAACACTTTCTCCTATTTTTTATGGCAGACGGGAAAATTGTTGTGAAATTTTATGCCATTTGATGAATTTTTTTTGTTTTTTATATTCTAGCCTTACTAAAAAAATAGCTTTACAAATGCATTTATTGCTTGCTGCGTATTACACAAGTTTGTCGCTTAAGTCATTTGATTTATACGCGCATTGATGATGTTTTTTCTTCTCGGCAACATTTTTATACAACTCAAATAAAAAAAAAAAAAAAAAAAGAAGAAAACATTTTGATGACTGATTGACAAGGAGAGACTGACTACATTAAAGTAAGTATGTACATATGATACATATGTAATAACTTCATATGCAGCTGCATACATACATGAAGTATGTTTTGGGCCTACAATGTCATAAATAAATCCAATTTGAAAGACATTTTACAACCGCTGTGATGTTTTAATAAATAAAATCCAAATAAATGCAAAATGTCATTAATTTTCAATGCAATAGAAGACGAAGAGTCTAAAAAAATATCGTGCGGTTGCGCTAATCAAGCGGTGCATTTGTCTCAATCTCAATGGCAACGACGACGACGAGTAACAGCAGCAACGGCAGCAGCAACAGCAGCAATCAAAACGACTTCAGACTGTAATAGAAATATGTGTGGCAAACATGCTCCTCCTGCTGCTCCTCCTGCTGCTGCTCTGCTGCTGCTACGGCTGATCTGCTTGTGCTGTTGTGCATCGCTTAAACATTTCAATTTCACTTGAAATTTTTATTTATTGCCACTAAATTACGAATCGTGCAACTGTTGCAGCAACAGTAACAACAACAACATTTAAAGTTGCAATAGCAACCATTTGATTAATGACTTGGCGTATGTAGGAATGTGCAGTAGCATAAAATCATTGCTCACGTGCTGCTGCTGTTGCTGCTGCAGTTGTTATTGTGAATCGATTGCCACCGCTGTTGTTGTCATTGCAATAATATTTCTGTTGCTTCTTATATTATTGCTACCGAAATTATTGTCAATGTAATATATGAAGTGTCTGTCTGCAATCACAAAAGCATCTTGTAGCTTGAAGACTATAAAAGTTTGCAGTTTCGATACACCCGAACAATCGGGTTCATACTTTATGCCACAATGTTGCTAGTATTGCTCAACGCTACGTTTCAATGTCATTGTTGTTGTTGCTGTTGTTGCACTAATCAGGTTAATTGTTTTTCAATTTCATTTACGACAACTTGTTAGCAATTGTTGCCGTTCAGCGATTTTACATCCGGCGAAATGATTAACATAACTTGACGCCTGTTTGCAGTGCAACAAAAACAGCAGCAATCATGTTAGCAGCAACTATTGCTACTACTGCTGCTGCTACTGTTGCTACACCAACTCCAGCGATATAAATGCATTTTAATGAATTTGCAAATTATGTTCGGTCTTGCAATTTACGTTTAATTGAATTTATTCACACTCTCGCTAGTTAGATTTGTTTTACTTTGCTGTTGACATACTTTTCACGCTCTCATAGCTCTTTTAGGAATAGCAACAAAACAAAAATGAAAGTTTTCTTTTTTCAAAAACAAAAAAAAAAATTGCTGTTATGAATTATGGCAATTTGAAAGCTACATTAGCATTAAGTTCATATTTTATGTGTTTTATCTTAAAAATCCTTTAAAGAAAAATTTTATATATTTAACTAATGATGATCACTTAGCGCTGAATACTGCGACAAATCAATGTTAAAAGGAAAAAACTTTCACAAAAAGTTGCGCAGGGGTGAAACCATTAAATGAAATTATCAGCAGCAGCAACAACAACAACAGCAACAAAAACATTGAAAATGTTGTTAACGCATGCGTAGGTGTCTCGAAAAATTATTATTAAATGTTGCTGATTATGCCAGTTGATGATGACGCCAACAAAAGTAAAAAATAAACAAACAAACGAACGAACGGCAACAAACAACAACAACAACAAAGACAACGTTTTTATAACATTTAAGGTTTCAACTTTTATACACTATAACTAATGATTGGAAGGTATAATAAGTTTTGTTAAAGACTCTGTAACAGCCAAAGAAAAATGTTTCGAAATATATAATAATTTTAATATGGAACAAGAAAGAATGCAAGAAACCCTGTAATCCAATTTTTTATTTACCCTTTTTTGTATTGCATTTTTATAAATAAAGTCAAGAAATTGGGTAAAATTTGTATAGGGGCTATATATAGTACCTATGTTCTGTCCTAGGCATTTCAAAGGTTTTAATTTACTATACTAGCTCTCCTTTATATTCTATTTTTATGGGCATTACACCTTGTTATAAGCCTGAGCATCACTTAGTGTATTCACCCAGCCTGAATGGTCCATTGCTAATTGATAACCATTCCGGATTTGGAAGATTTGATCCTTCTAACGCAGTGGCGGTCGTCCTCGCTGTCGTGCCCCTCCGATTTCGTTTACGTTTTTTCGTACACTTGGGCAGTCGTAACGCGTTCCTCCATACGAAGCACGTGACCAACCCAGTGCAATCGTTTTACTTAATGCTCCAGACACTATATATCAATGTCGTGATATAGCTGGTACAGCTCGCGACACATGCCAAAGGTCCCCAAAGATTTTACGAAGTAGTTTGTTCTTTCTCTGACACCCGTTCTGCGGCATTTATCAGGACTGGAAGAATCAACATCTTAAAAAACTTTGAATAAAACTCTACTTCGCATTTGTTTACCTAGTCCAAAGTTGCATCGGTTAGACAGAGTAATTCTTCGTCTGATTTCCAAGCTGGTGTCATGGTTCTTATTTGCCTCTGATCCCAAGTAGACGAAGCTTTGTACAACCTCGACAGTAAAATACTCCATCCTCACAGATTCTCCAAGGCGCGTTGTTGGTCTGCGAGTAGATACCAAGCTCTTAGTCTTACTCTCGTTCACCGCTAGACCCATTGAGCGGGAACTCTCTTCAATCTCTTTGAGGCGATTTTTTGGCGTTTAAAGAAGATATTGTCCTTCAGGTCAACATGTGGGCATTTGGAAGTTTTTACTCCAACAGAAGATTCAATAAGCCGCCCAACAAAGCATCGCCCTTTCTGAAGCCTCTCTTGGTATCAAAAAGACCGGGGAGATTTCTACTGACCCTGAGCAGCAGATTTAACGGTAGTTGGGGTCTCCTTAACTCATGCTCCTGCCGCGGATGTTCACTTCTGTATCTGCCACTTTGAGTACTTCTGTTTCTTCTAGCCGGTTTATCCATAGCTCGTGTGAGCATTCGGTTTCACGTTGTTTACTGGTTGAGAGGACCAAGATCCCTGCGAAACCAACCTTATCATGAAGGCATGTCTCTAAAGACGCCTTTACGACAAGCTAAGCCTACTGTGGTCGTATTCTTGACCGCCCGCACATCAAATGGGTGCTTTGCTGCGAATAGTAATACTCATTTATCAAATTTTTTCTTCTGGAATAATCCACTTTTTTGAGTATTTTGTTTTATGAAGAACAGATTATTACAGGGTATCTCACAGTCACATATTTACATTTAAAATATTTCATGATGTTTATTGTTGTTGTTATGCTTTTGCTCCTGCTGCTGTTGTTTTGGTTGTTGTTGCTGCTGATGATGCTGATGACAACAATAATTTTCGTTAATGATCATGCTTATGACTTTTCCTTGTTAAACGCTTAAACAACAAATACTTATATTATTATTATTATTATTGTTGTTGTAGTTGTTGTTTTTGTTGTTATTATTGTAGAGGATGTTGCTGCCACTGCTGCTGTCAACTGATGTTGTCTGAGTGATAAACGTTGTTCATGCACAATTAGTAGAAATGTTTCAAAAATTTACAAGAAAAAAAATATAAATATGTAAACATGCAAACAGCGCATCAAGTTTGTTGCTTAAGTCTTTCGTTTTTTTATTTTATTTATTTATTTGCTTTTTTTAACATTTTTTTTTTTGCTAAAGTGAGAGCAAAGAAATTCATATTTATTTATTTTATTTTTTCTATTTAAGCATTTCGTTTGTAATAACTTTCATTACATGTTCAAAATTTAGTTAACGCAACTTATTCAATAGCAAAAAAAAAAAAACTTGTTAATTTTACAACAATAGCACACACAGAGAGCAATGTCAGAGCTAGTAATCACAACACAAAAATCTTATTAGCTGCAGGCGACAAAAAAATAAAAATAAAATAAATAAAAAAATCACAACAAGAAACTATTACAAAATAGTTACTTATATGCTTGCATTTTGTGCAGTGAATCATAACGGAGTCAGTCAGAAAGTGCTCAACGTATAAATTTCACGGAAATATATATTTTAACAAGTCAAACTAGTCACATATGTGTGCAGTAGAAGTGATTGTTGTTATTAAATATCTTAGTAAAAGTGTTTTGCTTGATGTGTTTTGCTTAGCTTATAGCAAAATTAAAAAAAAAAAAAAACAATTGAAAATCTGCTTTTTGCAATAAGTTGTGTTGCAAAATTACCTTAGCGCATATTTGTTGTTTTGTTTCTAAGCAGTTTCATTCTTGGTGGTCCTTTTTCTTAGTTTCTTAATTATTCTAAATTCTTTTCTGTGTTTTTATGCTCTTTAGTGCTTTACTTTGACAGTCATTTTGATTTATTTTCACTTAGAACAATTTTTTTTTCTCAAAGTTTTTATTTAATACCTTAAATTGCTTTGGAAAAATAATTAAAATAAATAATAAATATAAGTTTTTTTTGTCGTTCGCTTTTAGGTGTATAATAGAGTTTGTGGGTAACACTTAGTTCTCATATGCAGTGACATGTAAGCTGAGAGTATTTTTGAGAAACATTAACGTTGTTGTTTTTTATACCCAGTACAGACTGACCTCACTTTACATGTACTTGTATAACACGACCTGGCCCTAAAATGATTTATATTTGAGACCATATTTTCGTTAATGAAGGTTTTGACTACTTTTTAAAAGTAAAATACAATTATTTGAAACCAGCTATTTGACTTAAGTTCAGCAGAATCCTTCTAAAACAGCAGGGCTGCTCTAGTGACTCGTCTTTGGATGATGATCAAGAATACTTTAATGGGACTTAGTATGCTTCATTTGCACGAATTTTAAATATCATTTCGAAATATGGGAAACAGGAAAAAAATATAGTTGGGTGGTTTTTGGAGATTGTGAAACGTAAAACCTCTGTTTCTTTCACCGATCTTTTCAGGAACGTTATTCCCGTCTTCAACGAGGCCAACCTCTGAAACAGTCTGATCCGTTGACAGTTAGTCTTTCCTTCCGTCTGCCATGTATGCGGAATCCGTCCGATATTGTCCTGAAACTCCGTACTTAAGCTTTCATAGCTCTATGCAATGGATATCGTTCCAAAGTGACAAGCTCATTTGTATACCCTTTCCCAAGAGATAAAAGGAATTTTTTGGTATTATTCTTGATCAAGCATTGAATCCAATAGTCGATTTAAGTATGTCGATAAGTCTTAAGTATGTACAGATAAGACGTTTTTCCCGTTAATCTTAAGTGTTAGCCCCCATACATATAGATTGGGTACAGGGTATCTTGCAGTCGTGCATAGTTATAGTTATATGAAAATAGGATTATTTATTTTAAAACACTTCAAATAGCAGCCCATATTCAGGAAACTTTCCATGGTTCTGTTGGGATCACTATATCATATAGTCCCCATACAAATCTACTGCCAATTTTAGACATTTCCCTCTGTACATCATAAACTCTCCGCTCATAGAACAAAATTAAAAATACATAAATTCATACAATTTCCAAGTCATAAATTGAAGTTCAATTTTGCGTTATTTATGATTTATTACCATAAAAAAATAAAATAAAAATTTTGATAAATAACTTTATAACGATTTTGACCAAATTTGTTGCAAGTGAATGACATCATTTTTATTGAGATTGATGTCGCATCTATAATATTTTTTTTTTACTTTTTTGTCGGCCAATCATTTAGTCAGACAATCAAGTAGGCAATAAGTCAATGGCGTAGCCTTTTGACATCATCGTTGTTGTCGTTTTCGTCGTCATCGTCAGCAAGCAAAACAACGTCATCATTATTATCATAAAAATCAGCAGCGTTGTGAGCTAAGTTTATGCCATGTCTTTTCTATAATTTTGCATAATTTGTCAAATATGGCTAAAAGACATTTGTTTCGTTTAAATCTTAAACATAAATCGTTTCTAAAAATGTCAACGACGTTCTACTTATAAATCAATCAAACATTTTGCGCTAGAGTTTTTTTTTTTTTTTTTTTTTTTTTGTGGTTTACTTCTTAGCTTACTCAAGTTTCAAGCGCGCGCGTGGCATGGAGTAAAGCTGACAAATGCTATTGCAGAACTTTTTTTATTTTTTTGACATTTGAATCCGCTTAGATTTTTTTTTTTGGCAAAACTTTCCAAACTTTCTCATATGTCACGCTTGAAGTGGAACATTACATTTGTAAGTTTGACGCTATTAAAGTTCATGACCGAAAAACTGTAATGTGATTTTAGCAATAACCTTTTTTGTAGAGGAGGAGAATTGTAATACAAAGTTCTGCAGGAAGTAACATGAATGTTCATACATGACTCATGCCATAATAATACAAGATAATAAATCATTTTAATGTAGTGTTTCACTTACATAACACCAAAAAAAAAACATCAACAGCATTCGGCATATGGACACCATTCCATTCCATTTATTCGTATTGAAATGGCGCGCATGCGAATAAGCAGATTTGTTGTTGAATGCGCATGCGCACAGTTGTCAATTATCAGGCAGCGTCGGCGCATATGTGCGCGCATAGGCACACGAAAAGGTGTCAGTTTAAATGCATTTACAAGCAAACCAAGTGAAGCACGGAAAGAGATGGACAGGACATATGGACAGTTGGAGTAAGTCAAAGTCGAAGTAGAGTTGAGTTGAGTTGAGTCGTTGCACATTGGTCAACATTAATCAAGAAATCAAGGAAATTTCTTGCCAAACGTCGTGCGCAACAGACAACAAAAACAGGCAATGAACATGTTAAACATCGAAATGAATATACTAGACGCGCTAGAAATATATACAAAATAAATAAAAAAAAAAAAGATTAAGTCATTTTTAAAGAGCGAGAAAAGGCATGTTTTAGTCATTGACGCTATTCAGGCTATTTAAATGCTTAATTGAAATGTTTAATGGCAATTTTTTATGTACTGAAAAATTTAAATTAAAATAATAAAAAAAGGAAAAATAATTCGGGGAACAAGAAAAAAGGGTACAATAAATAATATATTTAAAAAAATAATGAAAAAAATTTTTAATCCGTTTATTTTGAAATTAAAATTAAATCAAGTCAAAGCGTTAGTTGAGATGTCAAATTATTTTTGATGCCCTGCATACCAGTAATTCAGCAAAATACGAGTGCAGTTTGTATAGTTATAAAATTTGACATTTACAATTTGTATTTCAAACTATCTCCAAACTTCAAAGAAAAGACTAATCGATGCTAATTGAATTGAGAAAATTAAAAGGGAAATTATGTATATTTGAAGAGCTTTACAATGGATCAAATTTTATATATGGGTTGCTATTAGAAGTATTTTTACGGTATTTGAAACAAATTGCTTTATAAATAAATCATTTTTCTTATAAAAACTCAAAAATTGGAGGTACATTTGTATGGGGGATACTTGCTATAGTGGACCCACCTCAACCATCGGTCCTTTTAAAAAATATGGGTTGCTATAAGAAGCGTTTTTTACCGTATTTTACACAAATCGCTGCATAAATGAACAATTTTGGTCAAAAAAACTTAAAAATTTGCATGGGGGCTATGCCTAAAAATGGGCGGGCCACTTAGATTTTACCTTTTTAACTGCTTGGTAAGAAAAGCTTAAGTTTTGAATTTCATCTCTATATCTTTAAAACTGAGCAAATGAAATGTGTAACAACAGACAGAAGGACGGACAGATGGACAGACAGACAAACGGACATGGTTAGATTGACTCATCGAGCTGAGAAAGAATATATATACTTTATGGGTTCTACGGTACCTTCTTTCGTGCGTTACTTTTTGACAAACTGAATATACCCTTTCATACTATGTGTGACGATTTTTTACCCGTCATAATTGGAGATTTAACGATTCGGTACGTTCTTCGAATTTTAAGCTTGTTCCATAAAAATGCTCGAGTAAACAAGTCAATATTTCCCAAAAAATCAGAGTATCAACTTTAATACAATAAAATGATAATAATTGATTCGGCTTGGTTTTTCGTAGTACATACGTCTCATATGAAATATAACCTGTATAGAAATAAATCTTATATAGCATACTTTTAGGTTTGTATGGAGGGTACCTCTTAAAATGGAGCCAGATAAAACCCACCGTTTAGGAGAGTTTAAGTATCAATTGTGGTTGTTCTATCGCTTATATTATCCGAGATATCGTCGAGTGCTTCATTCGGTAGTGCTGATCAAGAATACATATACTTTATAGGAACTATCATCCTCCTCTTCTCGACTGTTAAAAATATTATAAATTGATTTAATAACTTACAAGTTTTTAAGATTAAAAAGAAAATCATTTTCGTTACATATTTGTCTAAAAATAAATAGTATCCACGGTATTTTTTTTTTATGTAGCGCACAAATAAAAAAATATAGATTACACTAAATAAATATATTCACACAAATAAATATAACAAATACAGAAAATTATGATGATTACGCGGAAATGGCGCATTTAAGGCGATTGCACATTGAGCAATGCCTGCAACACTCAATTGTGCAACTATATCGTTTTTTTTTTTTTTAGCCTGCCTCAAGCAGCTTTATCAATTGCAATAATTTGTTGTAAGCAATTTTTTTTTGTTGTATATTCTACTTGCGGCAAATAAGCCAAATGAAATTGACTTAAGAGAGTAAAGAGTAAAGTGGCAAATTCCAGATTGCCATACAAAATTGAAAGTATTTTAGCAAAAAAATCATAGAAAATTACGACAGACGCAATAAGCTAACAACAACAACAACGAAATAAAAAATTATGTTTGTGGGTGCAAGTGCCGCAAGCAGCTACTGAAAACAACCACAAACAACCACAAACAACCACTGTGCGACTGGCGCTGGTGTACACAGCAGCTTTTGATTTGTGTGACGTTAACTTTGGCATTTTAACTAATTTCATAAAACAAAAAAAAAAAAATACAAAAACAAAAAAAAAAAAAAATAAAAGTAAAACTCATGCAATTTTGATTTTAAGCATGAAAACACAGTAACACAATTTCGAAGCACATTTAGTGGGTCACTTAGTCTCTATGGAACTCACTTCCTGCCCTCTCTCTCTCTCCATCTGATTAACGCTTCTATTGCTACAAAGGCGAAAAGTTTAAACTCGCTAAAGTCATCATCATTAATAATGCAATTTCACCCTGCCTGCTGCTCATGGCAACTTAGAAAGCAATCATTGATAAATGTTTTTGAGCTCTTTATTTAGTTAAGTTAGTACACATCAATTAGCGTTCGTTCAGTGGGGGAAAATATGCAAAAGTTCGTTGCTTAAGTCTTTCGTATTTAAGCAGAATTATATTGCTTATAATAATTTCTAAATCTGATATACTCAATTAACTTTATTAATTTGTTTTCGTTATCTTAGTAGCTGAGAATATTTTTAACAAAAAAAAAAAAAAATAAAATAAAATAGAAAAACAACAACAATAATAATAACAATAATAATAAAAAATATTAATTTAAATTTTATACACATGGAAAATAATACAGAATATTCTCGTAAATCTAGTTTTATTCGGGTTTATCCAAAACCATTACCACCACTACAAGCATCCAATGAAGTTGATGAGAATGGGTTTACAGCAATGGAGCGTACAACACTACGCAGTGCCTGGCGTCTACTGAAGCCACAACAATTACGCATCAGTCGCAGCATATGGATCAAGTAGCTAAAAATTTCTTTAAAAAAGATTATCAAAATTTAATTTAAATGTAAATGTTAATAAAATTTCATTGTTAGCTTTCTGACAAAGAACGAATTGCAAATCGAAGTGTTTCGAGATTCTGAAGGCACATTGCAACTAGACAAGCTGCATGCACACGCTGAGAATGCAATACAATTAATTGGAGATATTATAGAAAAATATTTAGAGTTACCGCTTGAATTTCGTAATAGACTGGAACAGTGTATGCCGATACATGATAATCATCATATATTTCTTTCTTATATGTTGGTATGATGCTCAAATAATTGTTAGCAAATTCAATTTTTTTTTTAATTTTTTTTTTATTATTTTTTTTTTTTTTTTTTTTTTTTGATTACAGAAATTTGTCGATGAAATTTACTTTGGCGTTTTGGGTTGCAATGTACTAAAAAACCAGAAATCTGCAACACTGAGTAACGCTCTAGATAAACTGTTAACGCTTATAAGTCGTTTTAATGTGTACGAAGAGGAGCGTAAAGCAACGTTGAGTATTAAGTATTCGGTAGTGCAACACATGTTTAGTGATCGTAGAAGAAGCACCATCTACTCTTATTATAGTCAAGATGATTAATATGTACATATGTAACGTTGCTATGTTTCATTGTTCTTATTTGATCGGCTTTAAACGAGAATATATATGTACATTTTTCACTCACTTCCCTTTTTTTTTTACACATTCTCTTTCTCACTTTATATCTGTAGCCAAGTGTTGCAATTCGAAATGAATGAATGTAGTACACAGCAAATATTTGGTTGTACTTAGTGTACTTGTTTTCAACTTGTTTTATCTTTCTCTCTCTCTCTACCTACCTACCTATCTTTCTCTCTCTAGTCAAGTATTGCATTGCGAAATGAATGAATGTAGTACACAGCAAGTATTCAGTTCTATTCATTGTACTTGTTGTGCTGTGCTCTTTTTAAATATTGTTTTTGTTCTTGTTTTTTTTTCTTTGAACGAACACTGCAAATCTACTCTAATTTCTTTCATTTTTTAACGACAAAATGAGATTCCTTTTTAGTTCTTCAAGCATATCTTCAAAGCTAAAAAATCGATGTTTTACGATTCAAAGCACCCAATTTCGTTACGTACATTTTTGATGAACTCACTTTTACGTTTAAGTAATTTTAAAATACTGAAAAAATTAAAAAAAGAAACCTTAACGTGTTCACGTGCAACCTTTGGTAGCTGACATATTTAGGTTAATTTTGACACATCAAAGTGTTTTGCTATAAACCAAACACACATAAAAAATAATTAATAAATCATTTGCACTCAAAAACAGCAAAATCGTTTAATAACTCAATCAATATGTAAATGAAGATGACAGCGAACCTCGAAGCAAACAAATTTGCAAAGAGGTTGATATATACAAATAATTATTTCAAAGTTCGATAGCCTTAGGGCAATTTAAATGTGTACGAATAAAAGTTATACACATTTAATTATTATTATTTTTTTTAAAACAATTTTGTGCTGCATAAAGCATTACATTTGCTTGGTGACTGCTGCTGCTGCTGATTGTTAATACAAATTTCATCAACAAAATAACGCCATTCGTAATACTTGAGGCATGTAAACATGATAAGCCACAAAAGCGTTCGATAACTGCTCGATCAATACCACAAAAACCAAATGAAAATCATTTTTTTTTTAGTTTTTTTTTTTTTTATAAAATAGAAAAATTAAAATAATATTAAAGAGTATATGCGTTTATTTAATTCACTTTATAGCTTAATATATACATACATGTCACGTCCGAAATAGATAGTTTTAACTAGCGATGTGTGCGGAACACCAGGAGCCATTGGAACAGAGGGACAAAATGGATTGAATCGGTAATATTTTTCTAATCGTAACGTTCCCTTAAAAAAAAAATACTATAAAATTTACAACTAAAAAACGTTTCTTATAAAGAACTTAAAGTAAAATAATTTTCTGATTTTTAACCAAATTTATACATTCTCTTTAAGATTACACAGGTCCATAAATGAAAATGATTAAATCATCGGCCTATCTTACAGATTTTTCAACGCTGAACACGAATATGAGTTGAACCTGAGGTAATAAAAGTTCCGTATTAGGCTTAAAATAAAGCTTGAACCTTCCGTTAAAAGAGCAGTGCCGAGAAAACCATGAATTAATCGTGAATTTTGATATGACACAACTTTTGTATAGCAATGCTAGACCGATAATTCATATTTTGTCGATTTGGTTTATCTTAGGTGCAATCCGTACCAAATTTAGTTTGAATTTGATGAAAACTGGTAACTCTAATTTCTAAAAAAAAAATTAACGAAGCTTATGCTTCGAATTTCAGCTTAATATCTTCATTTTATAGACTTTACCTTTAATGTGCTATAAACTTTGCGACAAATTAATAATGCTCATATTTCACAGCATATATAGGGAACACAAAAAAATTTCCTATAAAGGAAAAAAAAAAACGTTAAACATTTGTGATCTTAATTTAATAGTTAAAGCGCGTCTGGCTTGCAATATTTTCCCATGTGTATGAAATTTAAGTACGCTACTCTATTGTTTTTTGTTACCGATTGCATACATACTATATACACAGATATCCGGAGACAACTATAAAGAAAAATAGATAATATAGTGTCTAACGTCACACCTTGGCCATACCGCAAATTAATTGCAAAAAGTCTAAATGTGATACTTTTATTTATTTAAATATTTCAATTAATTTAAAAAAAATAAAAAAAATGCAAAATGACAAAGGCGTCAACAATGTTGTCGTCGATGATGTCGAATTGAAGGCGTTTCATATAACAATAATATTCGCAATGCATGCATGAATGAACTGAATTGAACTGAACTAAACTGAATGAGTTCGTGTCTTAAATCTTTTGTTACATGAACTTTCGCGCATTCAACATATTTATTGATTTGGAGCGAACATAAAATGGCTTCGTTTCGTTTCTTATTATTTGTTGTTTTTTTTTTTTTTTTTTTTTTTATGCGACCTTTTGTCATATTTATGAACTTTAAGCTACATTTATGCGTCCGCTTATATGCAATAAAAGCAACTTAATGCCAACGAATATAGACTTTGGCGTTGAATTCATGTCAGTGCATCAGGGCAGCAACACATAAACAAGCCTTAAAGAAGTTACAAGCAGCACGTTGCAAAGTAAACAAAATTGAATACAAAATATTGACAATGTCAATGTGGCATAAATTATTTGTTAAAAAACAAGAAAATAAAATCGTAGCAACTTGAAGATTGGATTGAAAAATCGAAAATAAAATTAATAATCTTGAGAATTTCACTTTTTTTTTCACGCAGCAAAGACATAAAAGGCGTCTTCGAAATCGAAGTAAGGAGTGTTGAATCTTTTTTTTCCAATATATCGATCGATCGATCGGCGGCAGCAGCGGCGGCGGCACTTGTGTAACAACAACAACAATAAAATGGTAAGATTTGGCATAAAAATCAACGATGCATCGCTTGTCACCCACGAAGCACTTCAACGTTGCAGCCAACTCTTTCTCTTTGGTTGAAAAAAAACAAAAATAAAATCTTCTTCAACTGTTTTAATGCGTGGAATATATTTATTGAAATTTGCATTTTTTTTTTTTTTTTTGACATTTACTTAAACGCAAAGATGCAAAATATTGCATCGATTGATCGTAACGCAAGATATTTCAATTAGCGTAAATACATTTTTGGGTTTTTGGTCTTTTATCTCGCGTCGCATACACTTTAGCTAGGCTTTTGGTATAGTTTGCCGCTGAATAAATACATTTTTTTTTTTTTTTTTTTGTAATTTAAATTGAAAGAGAAATCGGAGATGTTGCTATGATCAATGCAGTTGCAGGAGACATTTATACACTGGCGGCATAATAAATTATGCCGCTGAAATAAGAGAGTAAGTGAGACAAGGTGGCCTTATGAATTCTTTAAAACTAATGCAAAAGCCATGGAGTAATTATAACAAGGTGTTGCATTCCGCATCTCTCTCTTTCTAATTTGTTCATAACAAAAGTAAACTGTAGTGAAAAGAGTACAGGAAATATATATTTAACTCATTCTAGCCTACTTTTATAAAATTATGTAAGCAAACAAAGGCGGAATTCTACACTTGAATTTCTTTACTAAAATTTTATTAACGCAGTTTGCCTAGTTTATAATTTCTAATTCAAAAGTCACATATAAATATTTTATTCGCCACACGCTCTCATACAAATATATTTTTTTTGAAAACACTTTTTCAAATGGCTTGGCTAGGACGACTTTCCCGTAAAGTTCGGGCAGGTTTAACGAATTTGAGAAATATATTTTGCCGCGATTTGGAAAAATTTTTACATAAAAGAGCATCGGAAAATGCATTTTTTAATTTTCTCAATGAAATACGCTTTGAGCGGAAGAAGGCTTACGGCGAGAGTAAGGCCAAAAGTTGTAAAGAAACAAAACAAATGTGGCGCACAGCATCTAAATTGTGGGCGCAAATGACGCAGGAGCAGAAGCAACGTTACAAGGACTTGGCAGAGGTGGCACGTCGACGCAGTTGCCTTCGTAGAGAGCAAAGTGAATCGCTTGTAAAATCATGCACTCCCAAGCAATGCAGCAGTAGCGCAATCTTAGCAGGAAACGCTAGGCTTGGTGAGCATAGCATATTCAATAGCGCACCGCAACAGATTGAAACACTCCAAATCAGAACAATGGGAAGCATTTTTAATTTTGAAAACCTACGAAGCAGTGCGCGCATTATGCAGCGGAATGAGTTGAACAATTTAAAGCGACGTTCGAATAATGATTTTGATCATCATTTGCGCAAACGACGTCGCAAATAATTTAATTATAAAGAAGAAATATTTATTTTATAAATAAATAAAATATATTTTCATTTATCAAATTGAATTCATAACCATTTTTATGTTTAGTTAGAAAACAGCTAAGAGATATGCGACTAAAATTACACAACTGGTTAAGTTGGCGGCGCAACGTTCCTATCTATTTTAATACAAAATTTAAAAGCTAATATCTAAAGTTATGGTGACTTGACTATACAAAAGAATGTTTGACTTCGTTCACAAAATAGGGCTGCCATTATTTTTCGACATACAACTTAGTTTCAAAAGATAGTTCTATATTCATAATTGTTTCAGGCACAAATAATAAATTCGGGCAGAAGTTTTAAAGCCTAGGAAAAGAAAAGTCTCAGGAAACTAGTTTATTATCGAGAATTTTTATAAACAAAATTAAATTACATATATCGTCGACTACGGAAAATTTCTATTTTTTTTTTTTTTTACAAAATATTTTACAATTTAATGAGGAATACACTAAGCACTCTGAAACTGCAAAGGTATTTTGAAGATACGAAAATATGAGATTTTTTTTTTTTTTTTTTTTTAGAAAATATATAAATATGTATTTCTAGTATCAGAATACCAGCACCCAGAATTCATGAATATACCTAATATACGCTTTGATGAGGCAGGCAGTCAGGCAGGCAGGAAGTACGTCGTTTAACGAAGTTTTAAATTTCCAAAACTATGTTGCACTTATCTTTATGTTTAAGGATCTTCCGGCGTAATTTTTACTGTCAGTTGTTTCATGCCACGGAATATGATAATTTCCAAATCCGTGCTATTTTCCGCTAAAGCATCATACACATCGGAAGAATTACGTATTTCTTTCTTATTTATATGCGTAACAATGTCGCCAGGTTGTAAACCGCCGCTGTAAAAAAATAAAACAAAAAATTTCAAACATAAAAGGTTAAATAAATTAATTTTAAATTACTTACACATGCGCTGGCGAACCGACTATGACCTTCCATACAAGCACTCCATGCAATAAATTCGTTGGCATATTTTTGGCTACGCGCACGCAACTCATACAATATATCCGGCGTTAGGGTTAACATTGTAATGCCCAAATAACGTTTAACCGGATAGCCTGTTTTGACTGTTGAGCCTTTTTTTACGCCGTTCTGCTGCGCGCTCTAGGAAAAGTTTAACATAATCGATTGGTATTGCAAAACTAATGCCAGCTGTTACTTTCATTGAGTTAACACCGATCGCTTCGCCATCTAAATTCACCAACGGTCCGCCGGAGTTGCCGAACGTAATGGCTGCATCGGTTTGCAAATAATTAATATCACGATTACGCAAACCTAACTCCTGCGAGGCGCGTTGTGTGGAACTAATGACGCCAGCTGTTACGGTGTTACTCAAAGCCAATGGGCTACCAAGCGCTACAACCCATTCGCCAGAGCGTAATGTTTTACTACGACCCAGTTTCATGACGGGCAGATTTGTCTGTTTAATACGTAGCGTAGCCAAATCGGATGTCTGATCGACATCTTCGACAACGGCAGGAAATGTACGTCCATCCGAGAGACGCACTTGTACCATTGTATGCGGTTTATTGATAACAACATGCGCATTGGTCAGTATCAGTCCGCTGGTTTCAATTATAAAGCCGGAACCATTTGATGCGGTTATTGGTTGTCCCGTAAAATAGTCAAAATGTCGTGTGTCTTTGATTTCAATGTACACCACCGAATCGGCACAGCTGGCGACAACGTCTGCAATAAAATTAAATTCTCTTCGACGTCCAGACAAAGTCGTCTTAGCATTTACTCCAGGCAATAAGTTTTCACGTTCATAGTACGCAGCAGCTGCAAGTGCGCCTAGTGTAAATGGTGTGGCATAATGTAGCCAATTTGCATTTTCCTTACGTTTGTTGTTGTTGTTGCTTTGTTTCTCATTGCAATTTTGCCGCTGCTCACTTTTAGAGTCGCTGCCGCAGTTGATATTGTTGTTGTTGGTGTTCTTATCCAAATGGCCGCTACTATTGTGCACATATCTTTTATTTGCGGCAATAAAGGCTTTGCGTAATGCCGGCGGTCTACAGCGTCTTAAACATAGTAGGATTTTGTGCACATTTTGTAGCGCCATGTAAATTTTAATTGAAAATCGCTGTCAAATTTGAAAGATTACAAAAAAAAAAAAAAAAAGTTTGTTTTGTATAAAGTTATTGTATAAATTATATAATTGTAAAGTATATTCATTCCGTGTCTCGTAATTTAAATATTATTATTTAATTACTAATGTATTTAATTTATTAAAATACTTATTATTATTTATTTATTACTTATTAATATTATTTATTTATTTGGTGCTGTATATGAGTGATGAGTGCGAATGAGAGGTTCAAAGTTAACCCTGCTTGAACTTATAGCGTGCGTATCTGTTCAAGCTGTACGGTTCTGCTCTCTTGCTCGCACTTATGTTGCTGTACGCACTGTAGCAACAACAATAATGGCAACAGCGACACAGGGCTATGCTACGCTACAATATGCAGCAAGTTTGCAGCACTTTTTCACAGCTGACTGAATTTTGACGTTATGAAAAGTTTTTTTTTTTTTTTTTTTTTTATTTTTTAAGTTAAAGCATGAAATTATGAAAAATTTAAATAAAATAATTTTTTTTTCAATGTTAATATTTGTTGCAAGCAAATTAAGCATTCCGCTTGTTCGATTATTCAGTGTGGCGTATATTCCAGAGAAAAACAAAATTTGTACTATTAAACTTATTGAAGCTATTCTCTTCAACTATTTTGATTAATGCATTATTAAACAATGTCACCGGATAGTATGTCAAATGTTGAAGGTATTACTCTCCTGCAATCTTAGAGTCTGACAAGCTGACCTGCTGTACAACTGTAACTACCAACCAAATTCAGCGATCTCTAGCAGACGGAAACTTTAATGTAAGATGCACTCAATTTTATAAATGACAGCCCGTAGATTGTATTGAGCCCCAATCTCAGTGCCTTATTTACATATGTACCACACTAAACCAAGAAACAGATCCTGACGTGAAACCCAAAAGGTGCGCAAGGATCACCGATAGAAACTGTTTTAGTATGATATTTATTGTTCGAAATAGCTTACAGTCCATTTGGCATTAATGCCACCAATTTTCTGGACCTCGAAGCGTTGTTTTGATCTATTCCGCTTATTGTAATAGTTTTGAAATACGAATCTGGTGACAAATGGCATTAAGTGGCGACCGTTCCAGACGAGCCAGGGCAGCGCAATTAAAGCCTTGTGAAACTCATAACTTATTCCAAGACTATCGGCACGGCGCTTCCGATTAAGATTAATTCATCTGAATATCATAGATACTCTTTCAATATCTGAAACTGTGTGTATGCTGAATAACATGTTTCCAAGTCTAAAGACTACTGAAACACGATAATTTTGAAAGATGTGTTAAAATTAAATACTTTTGGCTTCTACGGAATGACTCACACGTAGTGAAAGTTCCACACCGAAGATAAATACCAAATATTATTTTTTTAATTTGCTGATCACATTTAGAAACTTGTTACATTTTAAAAGAGTTTCAACGTGCCAGGTACAATAATAAAAAAATATACATACATACAAAAAATTTACGAGTATACTACGCAGTAAAACTTCAAAATAACTCAATTGATTCGATTTATAAAGCATACTGACCATTGGGACAGACGATTTACTAAAAAATAAAATCGATAATCAATTGAAAATGTTGATAATAACAATCTTAAATAGTTGGATTGAAGTTTTTAGAATAAAGCTATTGCTTATGCTTTCGCTGATTTCTGGTTTTAATTGGCTCCATCGCATCAGCATTAATAGTCACTATCATCTATCTCCATGTCTTCCATGGTGACATCTACAACATTTGTAGTTGTATCTTTTGTTTGACGAAAGACCAGTGCATCTTCCACAACAATAGATTCAGTTTGATTTGACTCGTTTAAGCGACGCAGCTTTCCAGACTTTGCGGTTATATCTTCATTTGAATGCTTTCTCTTAGCGCGGGAATTGGAGGTAACTAAACTCCAACATTGTAAATTATTAGCTTGTGAGTTTTTAGGATCGCTGGAATGTTGCAAGTCTGTTGTAAAAATGCGTTTCTTTTTGCGTTCGGCTTTAGAAGTTTTACGCTGACGCGTAGTATTGCTATTGGGTTTCTTGCTTTTTCCTTTTGCTTTCTTAGAAACTTCGCGTTGCTCTACTAAAGAACTTAATAGTTCTGACTCCCTTTCAGCCGTTTCACGATTTTTCTTCAAAGCCAAACGTTTGCGGCGCTGTCGCGCATGTTCAGCTAATTTGTGGTATGGACTCTGTTTTTCCGGCGGCATACTGTTCCAGAGACGTGTAGCAGATTGACGAAAATGTTTTTGCTGACGCAATGTCATAGGTCCGCTCAATCTATAATGTTTTCCGTAGCGACGCAAATCGTTATAGTAATTCTGAAATGCATTGCATGATGCTGCATTATATAATTCCTTTTTCCGTGCATGATCCAAAGTACTCTCAGTAAATCTCACGTGGCGCTGATGCTCTGGCTGGTTTAGCTTTGGAAACGCAAATTCATACGCGGCGCGCATTATACGCCAAATTACGGTCATTTTTTTTATTTTTGTATTTTTTTTTTTAATTATAAAATATAAAATTTATTGTGCAAAAATATAAATATGGAAACAGCCCGCTGTCTTCAATTGAAAATTTTTAAAGTTTTAGATATTATATAGCTTAAAAATTTGTTAAATTAGACAAGGCATACTTTAAAAAAAAAATTTATTATTATTTTTTCTTTTTATTTTATTTATTTATTTATTTTTTTTTTTTTGATTAACGGCAAAACATTTTTTCTCTGTTCCAAAACAAAAATGTAACACACAGACTGTGCCAATAATCAATACACCCTGTGTCACAACATACAACAATGAAATTCAGCTGTATATAACCGTTTAATATAAATGTAAAATCGGTAAACGAAATAAAAAACACAACAACAACAATCAAGCAGCAAGTGGAGTAAGTGCAATATCGAAAATTTGCCTAAAACGAAGAAAAAAAGAAATACGAAAAAAAAAATCGGGAATAAAAATTTCGCAAAAAAAAAAAAAAAAAAAAACTCGGGTAATCATGCAAAAGTGAAATCGCGTACAAGTGATAAATAAGAATAAAAGTGTTTTTCTATTCCCGCCAAAGGTGTGGTGTGTGTGCGCCGTCAACAAAAAAAAAAATATAAAAATGTATAACAATTTGTGTTTTTCTTCTTCTCACTTTTAATTTTGCAATTTTAATCTATTGTATCAACTCGTATCACATCAAATGCGCAACAGAAATTATCTAGCGTAATTTGGTATTTAATATGATTATTATTTAACTTTTATTTAGTTTTGTTTAATGAATTTTACGCTTTTTTCGTTTTTGGGTATTTGACGTCGCAGACATCTTTTGTGTTTTGTATTATTTTTTTTCTTGCGTTTTCGTTTTGAAACGACTTCACTAAATGAATAAAAGAGACAAAAAAAAAAAAAAAAAACAAAATGTGTATAAAAAAAAAAAAAAAGTTTGTCGTTAAGTTTGTGACGCATTGGAAACTTTTTTTAAAATATATAATTTTTTTTTATATTTAATTTTCACTAAACTCGACGAGACAAGTAGATTTTTAACTTGTTTGTCGCTCCGTCCGTCTGTCTGCGCTACTGTCTGCGTTTGTGGTGCTATGCGTTTCATGTATTTCGATCTACAAAAAAAAAAAATATATATATATTCAAAAAAGAGCTTTTATATGAATTAACTTCTGTTTTTATTGGTTTCAGTGTTGTTTCATAGAAATGTGTTTGCCAAGCCCACTAAAAAGTATAAAAAAATTAAAATAAAATAGTTAAATTGTTTATTCAAACTAAAGCATTTATGTAGTTCCTATGTTTATTTACTTAGAAGAGCAAAATGTTATACGCTACAATTTTGTGTGCCTTTAGTATGAAATAATAAATTCGGCATAAAGTTTGTAACATTTGTTAAATTTTTCACTTTTAGTAGAAATTAGCGAAAGTAAACTTGCTAATTTTTGGACAAATTTGAAAACAAAATTTACGAGGTGGCAACTAAAACTATTTGACATGCGGTATTGACCGTAGCTATTCGAAACAATTGCTGAAAAACAGCATACAGGAAGTTCAACAATAATGTAGATATATAATATATATATTTATAGTAATGTTAAACATTGAAAACTGTGTCGATATCAGGGCTGCAAACCAAAAAAAAATTAGAAGTGGTTCTTGGATTTGAACCGCTGGTCACGAACTGGTTTTTTAGGTAGTGCCAAATCGCGGTTCGTTTCAGCTTATGTGGTTCAATTAAATGATTAATAAATTACTCCCTAAAACGTAAATCTAGCGGATTAAACCTTAAGAGTCTTTTACATGTTGTACTATTGTCCAATAAACTAAACGCCCAATGATTAGATAGGATGATTATGTAAACGTTTAATGTATCCGGAACTAATCTTATGTAACTGTTACAAAACTGTTGGTGCTGTTTCGTACATATCAAGGAGCATTAGCTATTTGTCTCGGTACTTTATTTTGCATAACCTGAACTCTGTTAAGATTAGAGTTGCTTTTAGTTCCCCAAAGCAATCGTGAAACGGTTCGAACCAAACTACGATACATTTTCGGTTTTTGGTTCAAAACCATTTTCTTTCAGATGAGCTTTTTTCGGTTCATGGCTTCGGAGTAAACACTCAAAAATTATGTGGTTCGGCTCAAAAACCGGTTCGTTGGTTTTGATTTTGTTTGTTTTTTACCAAATTTCATAAATAATGAATTTTTTCATACTAAAACTTGAAAATGAGCGTTTGATTTGAATGGGGGAAATATCTAAAAATGAGCATGGCACCTTTATTTTCGTGTTGGATGACATTAACACTTTTATAATCAAATATCTCCTTTCCGCTAATTTGATCTTTATTCCGTTTTGTTCGATAATCTGTTTTCATCTATGTTAGACGGCAACTTCATAATACCCCCTTGTAGAACCCCCCTCGAACGAAGAAAAACTTCAAATTACCGCGGATTTCGGCGTTAGTGAACTCCATGTTTACACGTCTATAACTTTTGATACTAATCATACATAGCGTCGTTTTGTAGGTTATATCAAGACCTTTCAAATGATGTATGTATAGTATTGCCCGAAACGAGCTCTGTAGCGCTTTGTACATAGCCGCGAAATTCAAAAACCAAAAAGGCGGAAGAAAGATTTTTGACCACCTTATATACAGTATACTTTATGTGTACAGTGTCTCCTTTAATGCGTTACAAACTTGTAATTTTTTTTGCCGATAACATTTTGAAATTGATAAAACCATTATTTTTAAATTTTTTATCGAATGCTCACTTTAAGAAGACAATTATATTCTAAAACTATTTTTGTAACAATCGAATCATAACTTTTAAATTATTTATGACGGTACTCTGTGATGTCAAAACAAAATATCGAAATATTTGTCGGAAAAATTGTTTCTCAAAGACAATTCAAAAAAGTCGTTGCGCACAATACACACACAATTTTGATTTATTATCTTTCTATGCTCTTGCTGTGTTCTCTATTAAAATCTTTGAATGAGACTATGAGACTCTCAAACAAGTAGCACATAAAGCGCCGTTTTGGTGAATGTTTTAATGACTAACCCAAAAAAAAAAAAAAAAATACTAAAAAAATTAAAATTCTGTTAGAAGAGGTCGCTAAGAATTTGCTCATAATTAAATTGATCGTCGAAAAGAATACATCGAAATAAAATCGGCTGCCGGCTTTTATAAGCAAAAAAAAAATAAAAAATGTGGACAAAAATAATATGTGCGCTGGTGCTTACAATTATAGCAATTATTACGATTGGTTTGATGCTAAGAGGACCATTAAATTCTAAGACAAGCTACACACATCGCGAGAGTTTTAACAACAGTCCGCTGCATTTCAAAAAAACTGTTGTCCCGGAATAAAGAATTCCTAATGGGCCTTGTGTTACATACAACGGAATGTCAACAAATTTAAGACATCTACGAATAAAGTATTTAAATGTTTTCGATTTGTTCTTTGAATTTCTTTGAAAAAGTTTATTGTAACTTACTTTATGTTCGATTTCTAGTTTGTAATATAAATTAATTTTTTAATAAATATGTTCTGATTTTGTTGTGTTCACAATTAATTTAGGTTTCGTCTTATCGTTTGTCTAAGTTACTTTATTTTGTGAAACTAGAAGCAACGTTGTGAATCTTTTTGTTTTATTCTAGGGTTGTGAGAAAATCTTTTGAGCCAGTGCTAAATAATTTGATTTTTTTGTTTTTGGTAGCTACCCAATATTTACGAATGATCCTGGTATGCAAGGTCTTACAGGGACCACAAAATGTATTTGAATTATTCAAAATTTGAAATAGGTTTGTATAAAAATCGTACACTCGATAGGATAATTTTACGTTCCTATATGAAGAAAATTTAACAAAAATAAAAAAAAAAAAAATGATTCGCATAAAAATGGCTTCAAAATAGTTGTATATACTTCTTCTGAAGCCCGTTCAGGAAAGCTTTAATTCCAAGTTTTGTAAGTGTATCTAAATTAAAAACATAGAAAAACTATAACTTCACTAAAACCGAAGCTTAAATATCTATCACATATCGTGATAGCTCTTCGCAAACGCAATATCTTGAAAGTTCAGCACCCAAAAGATGAAAAAATAAAATGGAAATAGCTATGTGTGTACAAAAAAAAATTAATTGTTAAATAAATTAGATGAAATATACAAAATATTTGCATGTTTTAAATGTCGACTTTTTTGCAGTATCTTTCATGACATCATCGATATATTATAATATTCCTACGTTTTCAAATTTCTTTAGAAATAAATCGGAAATACAAAAAATTCATAATAAATTTAATAGACATTTAATTTTTTTTTATGTATTATCAAGACACGTCCAAATTTTATGTCTAGCATACAAATATATAAATTTGAGAGGCGGACGGTCTACAGTTCTGATTAGAGGTGGGGTTCACAAAAGTGATTATCTGTTATTTCTTAAACTCTTTTTTTTATTTTTTTCGGTGTATTTCGCTCTAAAATCAAAAATTGACAACTTTCAGCTTCCATAAGAAAGTTTTTACTTTGGTTTGTACCCAATTTTGTATTGCAATATAAGCTCAATTCCAAATTTAAAGTAAAATTTTAAGCCGTTGTAAACTTTATGACAAACTAAAATGACTACTTACACAAAATGTAAAATGTCTAATAATAATTATAATAGATTAACTAATTAATATCTCAATATATACACAATAGTTAACAGAAATATCATGTGCAATTTAAATTAATTAATTTGAAAAAAAAAAAAAAAATAAAATGACACTTCCACAAGAGAGCACATGTCGGCTGTGACGTACATCAGCAAATAAAATAGTCAGACAACACAAATTCAAATATCCATGCCCGAAGTGGTGTTATTTGAAATTGCGACCTATCGAACTCCTCACTGCTAATCAAGATAACGTTATCGGCTTAAAAATAATAATAATAACAAAATAAAAATAATAATATCAACAATTACTACGACAATATTTCCAAAATGTCGTATAAAACGAAAATAAGGCTTAAACGGCAACATATCAACAAAAGCACAAATAAAACTGAAGGATTACAATACAAACAACGATATTTAATTATAGTTGGATTTTTAACTCTATTCAGCGCACAGGTGAGTAATATTGAAAAAATATTGATATATTTTTACTTAAAACTTAATAAAAACAAGACAGAATTGGATTTTTTTATCATTTAGAAGTTTTGAAGAATGGTTCTTTTATGTATATATCATAATCATAAGTATAAAATAGAGTTGGGCGGAAATATTGATACGTCTCGTCCCGAAAATATAAATTTCTTTCCTGATACTGCTCCTTTTTTAAAGTATTCGGCGGAATTTCCGTTCCGTGCCCATCTCTATGTATCAATTCGAGGCAGAATGTCCTACGCTTATCTTTGAGATACAAATTTCAACTTGGTAAAAAAATATATTAAAAATAAGTTAATTTGTATATATTTCAAATTATTGATGTCAATCATTATATAATATATCGGCGCATTAGTTAGTTTGTCACGACAAAAATCGTTAATGCACATTTACAATGATTAAAGCTTTCATTGTAAGTGTGCAATCAGTTTTAAATTAACGATTTTTGTTTTTACATTTTTTTTTATCGTGACAAACTATAGAAATTTTAAAACTAATTATAATCTGTATTGTTACATGGAAATAGGTCTGAATATTTTCATAGAAATTTCACATGTTTTTTTTGAGTTTATTTGAGAATCTCTGATGTCTTTCATTGAAATAATGAATATAATTCATAAATAGTTCAAACAGCTTAATATAATACACAGCTTAAAAAATACACTAGATTTGTGGCATTTTTATAAATATAGTTTAAACTATCATTTCAATGAATGAAAAGAGAAATTTGGAACCAACTTAAAGAGATTTTGTATTAAAACCAAAACTTGATCTTTGACGATGAGTGTTAAATTTAATTGTGGCTATCAAAACTATTGTAGTTGTCCAAAAAATAGGTCAATTCGAAATTTGCAATATTTATATGTTTATATGGTATATACATATTTGTCCCATCCAAGAATAGTAAAACTAGAGTAACTTACTTGTGCAAATCTTCTAACAAAATGGGATAAGCACTGTCAGATTCACTTTATCTGGTTGTCATAATACAAATAAATAAATAAACAACGGAATAACGTTAAATTCGGTGGAACAGAAGTTTAAATACCCGTCATCTTTAAATAGTTTAGGTGTGATCATCAATGGTCGGGTTGGGGGGGATGGGAATCATTGGTCTGAAATAACTCAAAATTATAAAAAAAAATTAATTAAAATTAAAAAAAAAAAAAAAAAAAAAAAAAAAAAAATTTTTTAAAAAAAAAAGAAAAAAAAAAAATTATAATATAAAAAAAAGGGAATTATTATTAGGTAAATTGAATTAATTAAATTAAAAATATTTTTTTATAAAATAAAAAAAAAAAAAATAAAAAAAAAAAAAAACAAATTAAAAATGGCGATGTTGGGATGGATGGGAACCAAGAGAAAAGCTTAAGTTTCGAGTTTTAGCTCAATATCTTTATAACTGAGCGACTGAAACATCTCGCAACCGAGAAGACAGACAGACGGACATGGCTAAATCGATTCGTCTCATCGAGCTGAGCAAGAATATATACTTTAGGGGTCTCCGATGCCTCCTTAAACTGAATATAACCGTTTAAAATGTGTGTTACGGGTATAAAAACTACAAAGCATATATAGTACACAATTTGACAAAAAGGGTACAATCATAGTTTCTGATAAAGCCGGGAAAGTGTAGAAAATAAAAAATTTAAAAGATAGAAAATAAATTTTATTTCAAAGCAATTGAAAAACTAATTTTAAACGTTGTAGCAGTAGTTGCGACCATAAAAATTTGGTAATTAAATTTGAAATAAAAATGGATTGGTTCATATCTTCCTAAAGTAGTTTTTTTTATTGTAATTGCAATCGATTTGTATTCATGAAGCGTATATATAATTCGGTATTATCAAAAAGCTCATTAGAATAAGCACAGTTTACATTCACTTAATTGGAATTTATTGACTAGGAATGTGTTATTGCCGCTGTTTACATTTTTTTTTATTATTATATATCACAGAGCACATCTGTATAGTTCTATATGAATTTACTTAGATCAGAGAGTATGAACATTTATTATGAGCTGCTGATAATTCTTTTGTTTTGATTACAGCTGTGCATAAAATACTTTCATTTAAAGATAAACATTGCAATGTGAGATACATTTTTATACACTACGACGCGTACACTTATGGCGCATACACATCTGAAGTTGAGAGAAAAAATAAACAGAAGATAAGCATAGAGTCACGTCTATTTGGGTGCACAACTTAAATTGTATATTTTTTTTATTGAATTAAAATGTGTGTAGTGTATACTGCAAACGAGCATCTCGAATACATCTTTGCTTATGAAAGGATATTGCCCTTTGACTTGTTTGTTTCTTTGTTTATTTTATACTTAAATGGAAATTAGCCAATATGATGCACATTACATATTTGAGTTTGTTTACGTTTACTGCTTGTGAAAAAAAAAAATCGGTGAAGTTTATACCTTCTGTTAGAAAAATTTTCTTCAAATTTTAATAAATTAACAATTTTAGTGGGAAAAATTTGTGTATCTAGTTGTTGGCACCTTTGAAAAATCGAATTAATACTGAAAAAATATTTCTCTGGGAAAAAGATTGACTTATTCATCATCTTAGTTGTCTAAAGCATAATATTGCGGCTCCTGTTGTTTTCTAGACCCTCAATATTTCTTTTTTTATTTTATTAATTTAATTTTTTTCTTTAATAATAATTTTATATATTTTTACAGCAAGTAAATTGCGCCGACTTAGCCATAAGCATACCTAATAATCCGGGTCTAGATGATGGTGCATCATACCGTCTTGACTACAGTCCACCATATGGTCATCCAGAACCAAATACGACAATTGCATCACGTGTCATTGGCGATGAGATTCAATTCTCAGATGCATTACCCGGTACTAAGTACAATTTTTGGTTGTACTATACAAATTTTACACATCACGACTGGCTCACGTGGACAGTGACCATAACGACAGGTATACATCATTTGATTTGATTATTTGCAATAACAATAATAATATTAATTCATATTTTAAGCGCCCGATCCGCCGTCTAATCTTTCGGTGCAAGTGCGTAGCGGCAAGAATGCTATTATTTCATGGTCGCCGCCATTACAGGGTAGCTATACCGAGTTTAAAATTAAAGTACTCGGACTTTCGGATGCTTCCAGTGCGTATAATCGCACATTTCAGGTCAACGATAATACATTTCAGCACTCGGCTAAAGAGCTAACGCCAGGTGCCACATATCAAGTGCAAGCCTATACCATATACGATGGTAAAGAGTCTGTTGCATATACGAGTCGTAATTTTACAACAAGTAAGTTCGTTTTGGTTTGATTTTGAAATTTTTGTTTTTTTTTATGTTGCTTAATTTAATTAAATAATAAACTGGTTCTAACAAATTTATTTGGTGCTGGTTATTTATAATATTTTGTGCTATAACAAATTTTTGTTCAATTAAATTCCATTTGTGATTAACAAAACAAAAGGTAAAAGGACGCGGCATAAAGAATTATTGGATATTAAGATACTCAGAGGTAAAGTGTCATATGCATTTATTTTTTCAATGCACGCTATCAGATATTTTGCATGTGAAAATCAATAACTTTTACTTATAGCTAAATCAAACTAAATACTATTAATTATTCATTGAATTTATGTACTCAATTCTGTTAAAATTATATCTCTAAATATAACGTTTTTTTTTTTGTGTTTTTGTATCTGCCCCCATTTGCCATTGAATAGAACCAAACACACCGGGAAAATTCATTGTCTGGTTTCGAAATGAGACAACATTACTTGTTCTCTGGCAGCCACCATATCCCGCTGGCATCTATACACATTATAAAGTCTCGATAGAGCCACCAGATGCCAATGATAGTGTGCTTTATGTTGAAAAAGAAGGCGAACCACCAGGACCGGCACAGGCTGCATTTAAGGGTCTTGTGCCTGGGCGTGCTTATAATATATCGGTGCAAACAATGTCAGAAGATGAAATTTCATTGCCAACAACAGCACAATATCGCACGGTGCCACTACGTCCGCTGAATGTGACGTTTGATAAAGATTTTATAACATCAAATTCATTGCGTGTACTGTGGGAGGCACCGAAGGGCGTCTCTGAATTTGATAAATATCAGGTATCTTTAGCTACAACACGACGACAATCAACTGTGCCACGCAGTAATGAGCCGGTGGCCTACTTTGATTTCCGTGATATAGCTGAGCCAGGCAAAACGTTCAATGTTATTGTGAAAACCGTTTCCGGTAAAGTGACATCGTGGCCTGCAAATGGGGATGTCACACTGCGACCTTTGCCTGTGCGCAATTTAACTGCATTCAACGATGATAAAACGAATACAATGAATATAACGTGGGCGCCGGATGCTGCAAGTACGCAGGACGAGTATCGTATTGTGTAAGTGTAACCTTCTTTGCATATAATTGTGCATATATAGTATGCAGAGAATAAAAAAGATGAGTTGAAAGTGCAGCAAATGTTTAATTTGTTACACTTGGCATACTTACTCACAATCAGTTAAATAAGCTAAGAGTTTAGAGAGAATATGCAGCTGAATGCAGCTTTACGTAAGTGATTCATTTGTACACTGTTAACTCAATTTTTTTTCTTTTTTTAGCTACCACGAATTGGAGATCTTCAACGGCGACACAAGCACATTAACCACAGATCGCACAAATTTTACACTGGAGAGCTTGCTGCCTGGACGCAATTATTCACTTTCAGTGCAGGCGCTATCCAAAAAAATGGAATCGAACGAGACTACAATATTTGTGGTTACGCGTCCCTCTTCGCCAATTATCGAGGATCTTAAGAGCATAAAAATGGGTCTTAATATCAGTTGGAAGAGTGACGTTAACTCGAAACAGGAATACTATGAAGTGTTGTACTCACGTAATGGCACTTCTGAAGTACGTACATTGGTTACTAAAGATCCACATCTGGTAATCAAGAAGTTACAACCCGGCGCAGGTTACGAAGTCAAAGTCTTTGCAGTCAGTCATAAATTGCGTAGCGAACCACATGCATATTTTCAAGCTGTTTGTAAGTAAACTTTTTAAAATAATATTTTTTTTTATCATAAATTTATAAATTTCTATTTTCTATGCACAGTTCCCAATCCACCGCGTAACATGACAATTGAGTCAGTACGCAGCAATTCAGTTTTAGTGCATTGGGCACCACCGGAAAGTGGCGAATTTACCGAATACTCAATACGTTATCGCACCGACAGCGAAAAACAATGGGTGCGTCTGTCCAGTGTGCGTTCTACCGAAGCCGATATCACCGACATGACCAAAGGCGAAAAATACACCATACAGGTGAATACCGTTAGCTTTGGTGTTGAGAGTCCCGATCCACAGGAAGTCAATACGACCGTGCCGCCTAATCCGGTATCAAACATTATACAATTAGTGGATTCGCGTAATATAACATTGGAATGGCCAAAGCCTGAGGGACGTGTTGAATCGTACATACTGAAATGGTGGCCAACGGACAATCCGTCAAAGGTGCAAACGAATAATGTATCGGAAAATAAATCATCTGACGATCTTTCAACAGTACGTGTGCTCATTGGCGATCTTATGCCTGGTTTACAGTATAAGTTCGACATACAGACCACTTCATATGGTATACTCTCGGGTATTACTAGTCTATATCCACACACAATGCCACTTATTCAGTCGGCTGTAGTAGTTGCTAACGGAGAGAAAGAGGATGAACGTGATACAATTACGCTATCCTACACGCCAACGCCACAATCATCCTCTAAATTCGATATTTATCGCTTTTCGTTGGGTGATCCGGAGATCAAAGATAAGGAAAAGTTATCAAACGATACCGATCGAAAGGTTACATTCACTGGTTTGGTGCCCGGTCGTCTATACAACATCACTGTTTGGACTGTGAGCGGTGGTGTGGCCAGTTTACCGATTCAACGGCAAGATCGTCTCTTCCCAGAACCTATTACGCAACTACACGCTACAAATATAACTGATACTGAGATTTCACTACTTTGGGATTTACCTAAGGGCGAATATAATGACTTCGAAATACAATATTTAACAACGGACAATCTACTCGCACAAAATATAACAACGCGCAATGAAATCACCATAAGTGAACTACGTCCACATCGCACTTATACCTTTACTGTCGTAGTACGTTCTGGCACAGAATCTTCCGTGTTACGTAGTAGCTCACCACTTTCGGCTAGCTTCACTACAAACGAAGCGGTACCAGGTCGTGTTGAACGCTTCCATCCCACCGATGTACAACCAAGTGAAATATACTTTGAATGGTCACTTCCTTTAAGTGAAGCGAACGGCGTCATACGACAATTCTCCATTGCTTACTCGAATGTTAATAATTATTCGGATTCGGGTACACAAGACTTTGAGTCAGAAGAATCTATTGGTACAATTAAGAATCTCAAACCTGGTGAAACGTACGTTTTCAAAATACAAGCAAAAACTGCAAAAGGTTATGGCCCGGAGCGAGAGTACAAACAAACAATGCCAATATTGGCACCACCACGACCAGCGACACAAGTTGTGCCAACCGAAGTTTACCGTAGCTCCTCGACTATACAAATACGTTTCCGCAAGAACTATTTTTCAGATCAAAATGGACAAGTACGCATGTACACAATCATTGTGGCTGAGGACGATACAAAGAACGCTTCAGGCTTAGAAATGGCCAGTTGGCATGATGTGCAGTCCTACAGCGTATGGTTACCGTATCAGGCAATTGACCCGTACTATCCATTTGAAAACCGTTCGGTAGAGGACTTTACTATTGGTACAGAGAACTGCGATGGCCGCAAAACTGGTTACTGCAACGGTGCATTGAAATCAGGCACAACATATCGTGTCAAGGTGCGCGCATTCACAGCGCCGGACAAATTCACAGACACCGCATACAGTTTTCCGATACAAACTGGTAAGTTGAACTGACCGTTCTTTGTCTTCAGAACATTTAATTTTTTTTTTACAAACTAAATATGCACTTTTCCTATCTTATGTCTTTCCCATAACATTTTTAAAGAATTGTTAAGTTCACCGGGTAAGTTCTTAAACAGCTTCTACCGCAATATTTCCGTCTTTTTTTTTAATGCATATTTCTGCCCAATTGATTAGAGTATTTGTTATACTACAGATAACTAATTTATACGCCTTCTCACTTCACAGATCAAGACAATACCTCACTGATTGTTGCTATCACCGTGCCAATGACAATTATTCTTGTGCTGCTGGTGACACTCGTTTTTTATAAGCGTCGTCGGAATAATTTTCGAAAAACCACTAAAGATGCACGCGCCAATGATAGCATGTCATTGCCGGATAGCGTTATCGAACAGAATCGCCCCATACTCATTAAAAATTTCGCAGAACATTATCGGCTTATGTCCGCCGATTCCGATTTCCGCTTTAGCGAAGAGTTCGAAGAACTTAAACATGTTGGACGTGATCAGCCATGCACTTTTGCCGATCTGCCGTGCAATCGTCCGAAGAATCGTTTTACGAATATACTTCCATATGATCATTCACGCTTTAAGTTGCAACCGGTTGATGATGACGAGGGTTCTGACTATATCAATGCCAACTATGTACCCGGATACAATTCGCCGCGTGAGTTTATTGTAACGCAAGGACCTTTGCGTTCGACGCGCGATGATTTCTGGCGCATGTGCTGGGAGAGTAATTCTCGTGCCATTATCATGTTAACGCGTTGCTTTGAGAAGGGACGTGAAAAATGCGATCAGTATTGGCCCAATGATACGATGCCGGTATTTTACGGTGACATCAAAGTGCAGATACTAAACGATAGTCATTACGCTGACTGGGTCACGACGGAGTTTATGCTGTGCAGAGTAAGTAGCTACATGAAATTTCGTTAGCTTTAATAATTAATACAATTTAATTTCAAATTGACAAAATAGGGCAGCGAACAGCGTATAATGCGCCACTTTCATTTCAACACTTGGCCTGATTTTGGTGTGCCAAATCCGCCACAGACGCTTGTACGTTTTGTACGCGCCTTTCGTGATCGCGTTGGCAGTGATCAGCGTCCGATTGTGGTGCATTGCAGCGCCGGTGTTGGTCGTTCGGGTACATTTATTGTACTGGATCGTGTGCTGCAGCAGATTAACACTTTGGATTATGTAGACATTTTCGGAAATGTCTATGCAATGCGTAAAGGTAACTTATAAAATTTACAATATCTATATAGTGTACAATAATTAAACCATTTATTTATTTATTTTTATATGCACAGAGCGCGTTTGGATGGTGCAAACGGAACAGCAATACATCTGCATACATCAGTGTCTACTGACTGTACTCGAAGGAAAGGAGAATATGGTTGATCCTGCGCGTGAAATACACGATAACGAGGGCTACGAAGGTAAGTTTATCTTAAAAAAATAATAATAGTATTTTTAAAAATGCAATGGGGTTCTTTAATGAAGCAAACAATTTTTTGTCACTAACATAGAATTACAAGCCGTATACTTTTTTGGTTATAGTTGAATTTATTCTTGTTAATGCTTATATTTCAAGTGCTTTAAAACCTTGCAAGTGTTCGAGTTTTTAGTAGCTAAACTTAATACAAACGATTTAAAATTAAAAAAATATCAGAACTGTTCTTAATTTAAACTCGTTTTAAAAAGTGAAGCGTAAGTAATTGAGAATTTCATCACATTGGTGTTCTGAATTCCATGCGATATTAAAAAAGCTTTTAAGGCCGATAAATTGAGTTGTATTTCGGTTTGGAGAACTCAAACTAAATCAGTTTACGACAAATTTTTTACGGTATGACTTTTATAATTTCAATTTCGGTGATCAGTTTTAATAAATATTATTTTGTTTCCATTAAAGTTACGTTAGCGTTAAACAGCCGACTTGCAATAGCATAAATAATCGGACCGATACTTTGACAGACGTGCTCTTGCTGTCAATAATTCGTTATTAATTATCGGTTCGATTGTCCGCAATTTAACGCAAACGCAACTATAATGAAAACGCAACTTCAATGTATATGAAGCAGAAGATGCACAAGATTTAGAAGTTTTGTTTTCTATTAATTACTAAATCAAATTTAAAAGTTTCAATTGAATTTAATTAATGCAGGTGTTGGGTACTTACAAACTAAAAATATATCTCTTCTTTTTTTCTCTCTCTTGCCACATTTAAAAAAAAAAAAAATAAATATTTTGCACTTACACACACAAAACATGCTCACATGTCTAAAAATCAACTTGTTAACTAAATAGCACAACAAGCACTATTAAACGAAAACGACGAGATAATCATCTCAGCAGCAGATGCTAATATGGATATACATGAACTACAGCAAGCCGAAGTGGAGGCAATCGATGATGAAAATGCAGCTATAATACACGATGATCAACAACCGTTAACGAGTAGTTTTCATGGCGGCACCACAACACGGCACCGTGATTCGATGAGTTCATTCAGTGCTGCCGTCGTTACGGTTGGCGTATCACAAAACTATGCAGCAACAGATACACCGGATAGATGACATTCGGTTGTCAGCCAGAACAATGATAACAACAATTCCGTAGTTATTGTACTGGTTGACAATAAACCAAGTTCAATGATTTGTAAAGAGATTAACATTAAAGGAACCAACGGCAGTCTAAATAGTGCATGTGGTGACATGACGGAGCACACACAACAGCAACATTCCGTATTGTCGAATGGTTTTAATACGTTACCAAATCGACGCAAGTCACAGCTAATAACATTTAATGGTTCATCCAGCGATTTAAAAAAGAGTCTTAGTCATGAAATTATTGTACTAAATAATGCTAATGGTTGCGGCCAACGGAATAGCATTGTCACCTGCAGTAGTAATGGTACTATTTCGGGTTCTAATAACAGCAGCTGCGGTACCGGTAGTCGCAGCAGTGTGCGTTTAAGTTTTGCCAAAGAAGATGTTATGATTGTCAGCAATGGCGGCATTAGCAATCATCACATCTCAATGCCGGCGTAACGTAAATCTCGTGATTAAGTACAGCTCAAGAAAAACTTTGTTATTACTCCTTGAGTGATGGCAATAAAGTTTTTTATTTGAGCTGAAAACTAAAGTAAGAATGCAACATGCGAAGCATTTTAAATAACACCATCTCGATTGCTACAACAACAACAACAAATGGAAGCTAACTACTGCAAAACAACGATATCGATGCTATATAATATTGCTCAACGTTGTTTAATATAGATAAAAGTGTTTTAATACGTTGTGCTGCAGAACTTAATGGTGTTGGAGTATATGGTGGTGGCCGCGGATGCCAATCCGCTAATGGGTTTGTAATAAATTTTTTTTTTTAAATAAATATTTCGTATAAACTTTTGGTTATTTTTTTTCAATGTTTCTTCTCTCTTTTATAAAACTAAACTCACTTTACGCTAATTTGTTAATTATTTTTTATTATTTAATTAACTAATTTTTTATTATTTTATTTTATTTTTTTTTTTTATTGCATGAAACAAAGCTTTATTTATTTTAATTAGAATTTATTAATATTTATATAAATTGTATATTCTTACAGATGATGAAGGCATCGCTGAATCGGGCATGTAAAGGCAGCAATTTATTTACAACTTTATTTTATGTATATATATAAAAAGGGAAAAAAAAAAAAAAAAAAAAAAAAAAAATGGGAAAGCAACTGCAACTCGAAAATGTTATAATCTCGCCAACTATGCAACAAATCTAAATGAACAAGTAAACTTTATTAAAATTATATATAGTATATATATATATATATATATATATAAATATATACATATATAAAAGTATTGTATCCTTATAAAACAAAAAATCGAATACTACATATTGCATAGTAAACTAATAGGGGATTTTTTTATTTTATTTTAAATAAAACATGTTTTCATGTACTATGTTTGTGTGTAGACAAATGAAAAAAAAGAAAAAATTTGATATTATATTTGTATTTAAATTGACGCACATAAAGCAATTTTTACGATAGCATTTTTTAAAAAACAAACGTAAAATTATTTTTTTTGTAATTTTTATTAATTATACAGTATATAATGTAGGAAGTCTTTAACGTATAACTTGCTAACCAATTTTTTGTATATGTAAAATTTATTGATTTTTAATTATTATAAAATATATATATTGTATTTGTATGTGCATAATGTTAATGTGAACAAACTAAAAAAAAAAAAAAATATATATTAATTTGTATATGTATATATATATGAAAAAGTATATATATGTGCAATATTTTGTTTTTCTTTATTTCATAGATTTTATTTTATTATTTTATTATTTTTTTTTATTTTTAACTTATATTTATTTTTAACAGCGATTTATTTTATATACAGAAAAGTGTTGGATTATGTAAAAAAAAATATATATTTTGGACAAATAACAATAAGGAATTTAGATAAAGAATTTATAAATAATATATTTCACGAGCTTGAATATTTACGCTTATTCTAGCAAAAAAATTCATGAACGAGTACTCTGAAAATAAAAATCGGTATACTCAGTGTTTTCAAACTTCATTTCTATTAATTTTTCAATAAAATTCCTTGTCAAACTAAAGACACATAAAATTCGACAAAAATAGTAGGTGCCTTAATTGATAATGCCCTAATGAAAAAAAAAGAAAATTCAACTATGTAAGTATACCCTTGCTAGTAATAAAAATATAATAAATATTTATATGAAGAGAAGAAACACTTTATTACTAAAAATAAATCCAAAACTCTTTTTAAATTTAATTAAATCCTTTTCTATTCAACTTTTCAAATTATAATTCCCAAAATGTGTGAAGAATATAACAGAAAGCTTCTTTCAACTAAATTTCATATATGTATTTAGGTTTAAGGTATAAAGAATTTATAAAAACATTGTCCCCGCTTATATTCCACTCTCAGAGACTTATATTCCACATTCTTAAAGGCTTATAAACGATTTTTGTAGGCTTAAATTTTTTTTTAATTTATATTTTTTATAATAAATTCCCACAATCAGTTTATTATTTGCATATTTATTAAATTTTCTACGAAATTTTTATTTTATTAAAATAAATCGTAAATAAATAATTTAAAATATAAAATAATTAAATGATGATTCTAAAAAGTCAAATAGTAAAAATAAATAAATAAACCACTTAGATTCCAATATGCAAATTGTACTTCACAAACAAAAAAAAAACAAAAACTTGTTATCTTTTTTTTTTTTTTTATATTATACTAAAAAGCGTCTAATTATTGCGTATATACTAAAATAAATAGAACAACTGAAGTCAAAGACCAACGCATTTTTAAAGATAATCATTTTTCTATTTATAAAAATAAAAAAATTCACTTTTGTGAAAATGAAGAACTACAGCAACGATAACAACGAATATTAAAATCAGTATTAAATCCAATCCACCTTAAATATTGAAAACAAAGAAAACGATAGAAAGAACTAACAAAAATAATAATTATAATTAATAGAAGAAAAAGAAAAAACATAATTTTTAATCAAAAACTCTTTGAGAGCAAATTTTATAATAATTTTGTGAGGCAAAGTGCAATAAATACGCAAAAATTATGGAAACTTTGAACGAATAGACGATCCGGACCAGTAACGTTTTGGATGAAAATAGAACTAAGAAATGTTTAAACGAAAAATTTTAGATTTCTAAACAATGCTAAATTCTAACAAAAAAAAATATCCTAAAAATTTAATTTTAATAAAAAAATATTTTTTTTAATTTTTTCCATTTTTGCTTTTAGAGAAACTAAAAAAAACTATATTAACAAATGTATTTGCTATAGCGGGCTGAAGTTGTAATACTTTATTTCAGTCACCCTGTATATCATAGTTTGTAATACAAGATTATTAAATAAAACAACTTAATTCAAATGCATTTATATTACAATATAAATATAAAAAAGTTTTTTATTTATATTAAACAACAAAATAAATATTTAAAAAATAAGTTTATTTGTGCACTTTCCAGAATATATACCATTGGGTCAGTACAATTGTCCAACTTATGGCATAGACAAAATTTTTAAACCATGTTGATTTGCCAGAATCAAAAAATCCACACGTATCAATTTGCAGTTTAAATGTTCCAATTTCAAGTGAAAATTCATTGCACTGAAAAATTGAATCGAAAATTAATGAAGAACAAACGAATTTTAACTTTTTTACAATACAATTTATGTAGTTATCTCTAAGTTCTCACCATTATAAGTACACTCCGATTTGGATTTGATCGTATATTATACGACCACAAAATATTGCGCGTTTCTTGATGATATTTTACAATTATATCAATTATCAAATCAATAAAATATAATTCTAAAATTATAAAAATATAACTAATAAAGTAAATAATTATAAAAATATAAGAAAACAGTTTTTCTAGCATAAGAAATACTAAAAAATATCCCATAAAGGCATTCCCGGCAACCATACCAACACGAGCCCAAAGGCATTGAATGCCAAAAGTTCGATTGAGCTCTTTTAGCAGTTTCGCAAGCTGCCAATGTGCACAACGCATGCGCGCTAAGTCAACAATAGTTCGAGAACTTTCAGACAAATTAAGACGTAGCTCCAGTTGTGTATTTATTATAGAATATAATTGCGATATAAACCAAATAATACTAAAATATTTAAACATAACTAAAAGATGCATACAGCTAATGCTGGCATATATAAAATCAAGAAATAGATTCATAAGAATGCCATATTCTCGACCAGAAATCAGCGGTTCATAACTAAAAGTATATACGGACGCTAATATGGACAAAAATAAAATGAACCATTTAAAAATATAAATAAACATAAATCGTTGTTCTACATTAAAACTTGTTGAGCTTTCTAAATCGGCGAAATATTCCAGATACAAATTATGAAATTTATGCATAATTTGCCGCAGTGCATGATCTCGTTGCCAACGTGAGCAAACTGAGTGGATTATAACAATTCCGGATAAAATGTATATAGTTTGATTAGCTAGATTAGTGGTTATATCAAGATTAAAACTATCCAACGTCAAATAATTGTAAATCATTCGAGCTAAAAATAGCAGCACTAAAAGATTTGCTATATTTGCTATAATTTTTGTGAACCGTGTAGTCTTATAGGTTTTATTTGTGAAATTATAACGATACGATGTACTTCCAATAAATATGGAATAATATTCAATAAATTTATAGAGCCACTGACACAATTTTATTAGTTTAGCCATAATTCGTACTGCGAACTGAAAATCAACTGAAAGAATGCTTCAAATGAACTTCAATAAAATTTGATTTTATAGGTTTTTTCTTTGATAAAAATTTAATTAATTAAAATTTCTTCTTTTTCAGTTGTAGTGAAACCATTTATTAAACAAATAAAAATTATAATTTATGTCGGAACAAGCGACAAATAAATTTAATATTAATTAAATTGTATTAATTAAAAATGAATAGCATGTACAGCCATGGCATATTTTTACTAAAGTTAATGTAATAGGAAATTTTGGGTTATATTTGTGGAAACATGACCAAGATTTTGTGCTATGTTTATATGGGGACTTCCGCTTATAAATTCTCTTAAGATTTAAACTTTGTGTAACACTGTTTCAATTTTATAGCTGAAACTTACCACTCTAAGTATATCCATATTTAAATTATCGCGCAGATTATAAGACCACAGGACATCGCGCGTTTCTTGATGATATCTCATAACAATTTCAATAATCAAAGCGTTTAAATATAATTCAAAAACTAGTAAAATATAGGCACAAACACAAAGCAACAACAAAGAAGTTAAATATTCTATCAAAAAAATTGACTATAAAATATCCCATACAGGCGTTTGCCACCACCATATTCAAACGACCCGATAAACATTGTATGCCATATGTTCCATTAAGCTGTTTCAATATGTTTGCCAGTTTCCAATGTGCACAACGCATGCGATCTACGTCGTAACAAATTTCGGATACAATAGCTCGAGAACTAACGGAAAAGTTAAGACGTTGCTCGAGATATGCATTAATTCTATAATACGAACGTGATATAAGCCAAATAATGTGAAAATATTTGACCATAAGAAACAAATGCATACAGCCTATGCTGCTATTTAGAAAAACAAAAATTATTTTGATAAAATCATATTTTAAAGGGTAAAAAAATGGATCACTATACAAAATATATAAACTCGTTAGTAGCACTAAGAAAACCGTAAAACATTTAACAAAATATAAAATCAGAAATTGTTGCTTCTCCTTAAAACCGCTACTTTGTACATTAGCAAAATTTTCCAGATACACATTTTGTAATTGAGCCACTATAGACCGTAGCGCTTGATCCCGATGCCAACGTGAGCCTATTGTGTAGAATATAATAAATTCGAGTGAAATAAAATTAGCTTCATTAGCTAAATTGGTTGCTGTATCGAATTTAGAATCCGCTTCCCAAGCATTGTAAATCATTTTTGCGAAAAATATCAAAATTACGAGATTAGCTATATTTGCTATTATTTTTGTTGAACGTGAGTTCTGATAGGTTTTGTTTGCGTAATCATAACGATACGTCGTAATTCCAATAATTATAGAATAATATTCGACAACTTTGTAGAGCAACCGATAGAATTTCGTTAGTTTAGACATAATTCTCAAAACTCACTGAAACTAAAATTAAAAAAAATGCAAGTAGTTAAAGTGAAATATCAATTTTGTATTGATTCAATGATAAAATTTTAATTAATTAAATTATAGTTTCTTGACTTTTAATACATTTTATTTGAGGGGTAAGAGTATGTAAGTTTGGGCATATGTATGTAGTATAAAGTACACGTGTATGTACTTGTATATTCCCGATCAACATTGAAAACTGAGTCGAGATATTTTATAAAACCCTGTTTATTACTTACCTTAGGAGGACCAACTGTAGTGCATTAATGTTTTATTTTCGGGTTTGTCGGGAAGGTGCAAGGGACGAGTGTTGATAGTTAGTTAAAATCGATCCAGCCATTCTCGAGGTATCCTTTTTTTTTTATACATATTTATACATTTGCACAAACTTAATCTACCTTTTTACCCTGGGGTACAGGGTATATAGAAACTGGGTATTAAGGAGCAAAAAAGTATGGTTGATTAGAAAAGATGGACGCTGGAAAAAGTTGTTTGGTGTCACAAAAACATTTGATTAGAACTTTTTGCGACACCCGAGCTAGGCCGGGTATTTCGACTAGTACTTTATATAGTCCACGATGTCTCGTTTAATGCATTACAATTTTTCGACAAACTGATAATACCTTTTTCACACTATGAGTGACAAGAAAAGAAAAAAAAAATAACAAGAAGACAGTAAGCATAATTTTCCCGGCTCTTGGGCTAACACGCGGGAGTTATGTACTCTGCTAATCTCAGTTTAATTTTTTGATTGATGAGCTCTGATATTCGGATACGATTTCTCATTAGGGCTTATGGTACTAAGGGATTACCCATCATTTCAGTTTCCTCAAATTGGCAATTAATATGTCGAGATTCTTAAAGCCTGCTTATATTATACAAATTCTATTATAAAATATCTTTTTTAACATATACAAAAATATTTAGATTTCTGAAAACAAAAATTATTGTAAAAATTTTTCCGTTCTAAATTATATGAAACAAAACAAAAAAGTTCTTAGTGCAATTTATAAGGAATGTTTTGAAAATGAAATACAGCTGATTTTGTTCTCTCGGTTATAGACAAGTCCAGCATGTATCGTTCCATGACTGAAACGAGAACAACAACAACAATTTGGTAACTTGCTTTCGCGAGTGCAACATCGAAAACTCGCAATAAAAAAAAGAAAGAAACGCGCAAAAAGTGCTTTAAAAAATAAATAAATTGAACGATGTTGCAATACAAAATCATATTTAAGTAATTAAAAAAATTGTTTCGTATACTTTACTGGCAGCTCGTTGCGTAGCGTACCACTTGCAGCATGGAAGTTTTTCAGACGGATAATTTTTACATTTTTGTAAAGCGTGACAAAAGTCTCTGGTGGAATCGCAGCACATCAGAATTTTCAATTAAACCTGGTAAGGCAATCAATTTAACAAACTCAATGAACAAACAGATTTCTAAATGAATCATGCTACTCGGGGCTTGTTGTTGCCTCTGGAGCGATTTCAAATTGAAATTAAAATTGCGTAAATTTTTTCGCTGTTCCGTTTTTATTTTTTTGTTGCGCAAAAAACAACGCAAACCAAACTCAAATTTATCGAGATTTGTTTTGTTTAATTTCATTCTTTGTTTTGCTATTATTTAACTTTTTGCGTATCACATTCGCATAACCCATTCTCCCATTCGCATAATCCTCCACTTTTCAGAAATTATACGTAAACAAACCGAAATAACATAAATAAAAGCGCATGCGACGCATTCAATGTCAATTGGTATGGGTAGCCCACAACTCTAAATTCCCCAACAGACTGCTGGTCGTCTGATGGAGTTTTTTTTATTTGCTTTGGTTACTCACTTCATAACATTTTTTTTTTATATTTGTTTGTTATAAATTTCCTTTCTTTTTCATTGAAATTTTTAGTGTATTTTATTTCCTGGAAATTGCTTTGTTACGCTGTTAAAATGTTTTTATTAATACCCTACACTCATTGTATGCGGTATTATAATATTGAAGTGTGAGAGCTACTAGTATTTATGCAATATAATGTAGAGTGTATTGAATTTCAGCTTAACTAAAGCTGTAATCTTTGCTTTTGTTTACTTTAATGGGTTAAGGGGCGTAGTTTTGAATTACGTATAATATTATGATAAAATTATTCAGCACATAATGATTTCATACATGAATTAGTCAATCCTAAACATAAAATATTTTTGATAAGCTTTGTTCGAACCACCGCTCGTCTTTCACAATTAGCATTACTCCTTGGTTTAAATTTATAATTCATTTTTAGATGAAACCTCCATTCAGACACAGCCTTAAATCTTCGATTTATTGTATGAAAACCCTTTTAAACCATCAACAACTTGGATTGCCTAGTCGTTGTCTCCTAGTATAGTCACATACCTACATACCTACAAAACTATACACACTGGCAGTATATAGGCTTTCCATAGGCTTTTCGATCTGGTTCCATATTCCAACTATCATTTAAAGTTAGAATGAATAATTCTGAAAAGGAGCCCCAATCCTATCGGTCACCTTTCTCACCACAAGCCACTTGGCCCATGGCGATTTTAAAACAAATCCAAAGATGGATGGGATTGGGGATGGAATGAATTTTGGTATTTTGGACATCGAATTATATATTTAGTTCCGTGCCCATCTCCAATCTAAGTAGAGAGGGTACCTAGTGGTTGAGCATATTTAACTGTTGCTTTGTTTCTTGTTTTGTAGCTTCTTGTCAGCCAAATTACTACAATCAGTTAATTTACTTTACATTGACATTTTTTATTCGTGTAATTTAGTTATTTGTATAAAAAAGATAATAATACATTTTATGCGACCAAACAAATAAAACTGTTTAAGCACGCTAATCAACGACTTAATGACAACGAAAAAAATCATAAATAATATGTACGGAAGGTCCTTTTTTTACTGTCCGTCGATATCAAAATAAACAAGTAAATCAACAAAGCAAACTTGACAATGATTGTTGCTATTTAAGTGCTTCAGTCGTAAACTTGAGCAAAACAAATATCTATAAATATATACAATGTACAAATGTATCTATAAATTTATATATGTCATTGGAATATTCTTCAATTGTATCACCATTCTGACAATTAGAAGTAGAAATATGCGTTTCTACTTGTCACTCAGTCTAATTTTATATTCATTGTGTTGGACTTTTATAAAACACGCAATTCAGTTTGTCATTTAGTTCTATTTTTAGTTTACTTCCTTCCTAACTTTGTTAAAAAGGACAAAAGTTTTACTTTGGTTTGAATGAAGAATTGATACGCTTCATGTGAAATTTAAATATATGTAATTTAGTTTAGAAATAAACACAGTACGACAGATGTACGTGTCTAGTCCTAGTCTAACTCTTTTTGTCGCACTAATCTTGAACCAAAAGTTACTAGTTACTCAACAAAAATAATATACCCCAACACTATTTATATATGTAATGTATACAAATAAATAATAAATCAATTTAGAACTCACAGAAGACTGTATGCCGCCTATTCAATTTGTTGCACCTAAGGTGTTGTTCTTTTAATTTAATTTTAATTAAAACAAATAAAATGTTTCGCTGTTTTGATTTAGTGAAATTGTTTGCGATTAGAAAACAGTTTTTTTTTTTTTTACTTAATTTATTGTATTGTTTCCAATTTAGTGTAACCAGACGGCAATGAGTCACTGCTTGAATGACTAACAATGATTTTAGAGTTTGTTTTGGCAAAATTTTGTCTTGCGATAATTCATGTAGATAAATCTTTGCAAAGGTCAGCTAAAATTTGGGGTATAAATAATATACTGCGTAAATCGATTTCAATACTCTACAATGAAAGAGGCTGTTGACGTTGAAAGATTTGTTAGCTGACTTTATAGACAAATTTAAAAAAAAAAAAAAAAAAGGAAAATATACTCTTTGTATCTTTAATCCAAAACAAGCAATGTTTTAGAGTTTACTTTTAGATACTTTATTTCTTCTCATATTTAGCATGACACAAAAAAAGGATCAAGGATAAAAAACTACAATTGCTTGTTTGTTTGCTTAGCGACAATGAACGTGTGCATCTTTATGGTACAATTTACATACATGTATGTATTTATTTATATACTTACATGTGTATGTATGCACAAAGTATGTACATATGCATTTAGAGGTTTGAGATACAAATGTATTGCTAAAAAGCAAAGTAGAACGCATAAAGTGTCGTAAATTGTTATTAGATAAAATGTGCTGCTCGTCTACGACACTTGTACGCCACAAATGGTTTACTGGCAATGAACTGGCATTGTGTACGACTAAAGCGCATGTTTTGATGTAAGAAAAAAATGGAAACATTTTTATTGCATGATTATTGAAAATCATTTAAATGCTCTGTCTGCTGTTTTGCTTTTAGAGATGTTGTTAACTGCTTTCCATTAAAGAAGCGGAAACTTTTATAAAACTCAATTACCATAACGATGACACTCAGCAGCTAGCCAACCATAATGTCAGCAATTTCCGCTAACTTGAAAAGTTTTCACTTTAATGCAGCAGTTTTAGTTGCTGTGTTATGCTATCTTAAAGGATTAGGCAAAAGTTGTCATAAGGATGCAAAGTGTTCTCGTAGCAGTTTGTAATAAAAATGTCATAATTATTGCTTTTTAACTGCGCTACTAATTTCGAATTGTCTGGCTTTGTAATAGACCAATAAGTGTCAGCATTATAAGCTGCTTGCATGTGTATTAATATGCGCAGTAAGGACCTTGACAACATAATTTATATATATATGTGTGTGTGTGTGCATGCTATTTAACTAAACCAAGTTAAGCAGCATGCAATCAATAATTAAAATTATAATACAAACGAATACATTTTTTCATTTCATTTTTATTGTGTCTCATTGCAGGCTGGGATCTTTCATCTGTCGATGACATCGAGTGTATCGGTGTAACACACGGCATAGTGGGCGTCATTTCGCTACCGAATGTCTACGAACCGCATCTAGTGATAGTTAAAGAGGCTACACCTGTCGGTGTACTATATCCACCGCACTTAGTGTACAAAATAAAATCGATTTGTATACTAAGCGCTGATGAACCTGACTCTGTGTTGACCGCATGCACAAAGCACTCTAGGTGAGAATAGTTTTTCGTCGAAATTTTTCTATCTCATGTTTTATTAATGTGTAACTTTTTTTTTTTTTTTGACAGAAGCAACAATTCGACACCAACACACTCAGCTTCAAATGTTGCAAGTGGTAATAGCAGTGTCAGTGGCAGTGGCACAAGCACAAAGCCAAAATTGTTTGAGGGCACTCAACTGATGAATAAAACATGGGGCGCTGTTAAGAGTGCTGGCAATACTATCAAGAACACTACACAACAAGCAGCAGCAATTGCATCTAATCAGGTTAAATCGAAAGTAGGCGGTGTACGCGATCCATCGCGTATTGAGAAACGTATTACGGAAGAGTTACATAAGATATTCGATGATTCGGATAGTTTTTATTTTAGTTTTGATTGCGATATTACAAATAATTTACAGCGGCATGCTGCCACAGAGAAAACTGAATCGGATGAGCGTTTCTTCTGGAATATGCATATGATTAGGGATATTTTAAAGATGAATGTAAGTTTCGCAAGAATTTAGATTATATGTTTTCTAATAATTTTTTTTTATATTTTAGGATAAAACTTGGATACTGCCCATCATTCAAGGATTTTTGCAAGTTGAGCCATGCGTCATTGGCAATGAATGCTTTTACGCTTGCATTAGTGTCGCGTAGATCACGTTATCGCGCTGGTACACGTTACAAACGACGTGGTGTTGATGAAAATGGTAACTGTGCAAATTATGTTGAGACCGAACAAATACTCTCCTTTCGGCATCATCAATTATCGTTTACTCAAGTACGTGGCTCAGTGCCAATCTATTGGAGTCAACCGGGTTACAAATATCGACCGCCACCACGTTTAGATAGAGGTAAACAATACAATTAATTAAACTGCTAAATTCTTACTATAATTATAAACTCTCTTTTACAGGTGAACAAGAAACTCACGAAGCATTTGAAAAGCACTTTACCACTGAACTATCCATATACGATGGTATTTGCATTGTCAATTTAGTAGAGCAGGGCGGTAAGGAGAAACTGATTGGTGATGCGTATGCGAAACATGTGATAAAATATGACAACGAGCGTGTAATTTATGTAACATTCGACTTTCATGATTATTGGTAAAATATATTAAACATTTTCATCTTGTATATAATAAATATTTAAATTTATTTTGCACATTAGTCGTGGAATGCGTTTTGAGAATGTCTCAACACTAGTTGAAGCACTTGCACCAGAAGCTGGTGCCATGGGCTTTCATTGGCGTGATCAGCGTGGCGTTATATGTAATCAAAAATCAGTATTTCGTGTTAATTGTATGGACTGCTTGGATCGCACAAATGTCGTACAAACAGCCATTGGCAAAGCTGTTTTGGAGTCACAATTGGTTAAGTTGGGTTTGGCACCACCATATACACCAATACCGGAGCAATTAAAATCACCATTTATGACACTTTGGGCGAATAATGGTGATATTATTAGTCGCCAATATGCCGGCACAAATGCGTTGAAGGTCTGTTTTTTTGTGTGTGCATGCTTCTTTTTTGGTTTACAGTTGATAATTTTTTGTATTTTAACTAATTACAGGGCGATTATACACGTACAGGTGAACGCAAAATAAGTGGCATGATGAAAGATGGCATGAATTCAGCAAATCGGTTTGTACACCTAATTCTTTGATTATGTTTATTTGTTTTACATTTTGTTGCTGCGTGCATGCTTAACATTCTTATCTTTTTTTTTTTTGTATAACGATAATTACCTATTTTTTCCGCTTATCTAATTTGTTTCTAATTAGTTTCATATTTATTTTTTAATGCAAATAACTCAATGTCTGTGTCGCGCAGACAAACTGGCTATTAAGATAAAGCAAAAATGATTTTTTAATTTATACAAAATAAACATAATGCATTTGGTAAGCTAATAGCCAAGATTGCCCCTGAAATGCTGTGCTGGTTGTGCTTGTCAGAACCTTAATTGTTTATTTTATGTTGAAAGAATTTATTTTATGTAGAAACTTTACTTTAGAAGAGCTTATTAAATTCTATAGGAACATTATGAGTGTACGTAGCTCTACCAACTTGACTACAAATCAGGAAGTCAATACTGGGTGAATATTTCTTATCCGAAGAACGAGTGAAGACCATAAATAAGAAGCTTGATTCCTAAGATGAGATTGTATACATTTAATCTAAAAGTGCATACAAAATACTGTTTAGATAGCCGTTTCGACATTATAATTTGTCAGTTACAAATACTCTACTTTCATTGTCTTATAGATAAATTCTTTAACAAATTTTCATTCAGCTTTTTTGCAGTATATACTCAATTTTTTAAAAAAAAACCCATTTTCCGATGCCCCTACTATTGAACAATATTATTGTAAACATATATTTCCAAGTTCACACTAATGAATCATTTGTATTTAATTTGATTAAAAGTACAAACAGTTTGAATCATGCATTTTTCTCATTAAATCTTTTAACAAAAATTTTTTTACTAACGCATGCTTCTTAACGGTGTTCTACTAATTTTAAATCGTTTCTTTAAACTTACACTTCATCCACAAAAAATAGGACATACCCACACAAAAATAAACACAAAAGCCTTAAAATTTAATTCAGCTCATTTTTTTTTTTGTGGTTGAAGGGTACTGAATTCCTATGTTTTTTTGTGGAAATATATTCTCTGCTCGATTCACTTGTATATGCCATGCCTAATTTTGTACCTTAATCAAATTTCTCTTAGCTTCTTCATACAAAACTTTTCTGATTCATTTCGCCAATGCATTATTGATTTGATGCAAGGTGAACTCAATGAGGCGACTGATCTGAGAGAGGATGAAGTGCTAAGCACAATTCTTGAAATACTTTGCTCCTCGGCAACTGCACCAACTCGTGGCTATTATTATGCCGGCGTTTTGGGACCAGAGCTACAATTATTGGAATCGATCGTTTACACAAGGTTCGATAAGACAGACACATACTTCAGCAATAAAAAATCGATGCGGAAACCAATTGACAATGCTTTTGACAATAATGATGATGATAATGATAGAGTCGATGCATTGTCAAAACAAAATATAATTCCTTTAAATTATTTAGTTGCGCCTATTATCACTGTTTCTTTATTTTTATCATTTCAAAAGGTATTTTTCATTTAATTATTATTTATTTGCTTTATATTTTGACTCTCTTTATTATTATTTCGGTTGTATATATTGTATATGCTTGCATTTATGTATTTAATTATTTAATCTTGCATCTGTAAACCATAAACATTTAATAATTTATACATATTTGTTTTCAGTTATTATTTAGCACGCTTTAAAGATTCCTATCGTCAAGCCACTATAGATCTCATGCTCGGAAATCAGGTATCGTCGGAATCATTAACAGCTTTAGGTGGACAAGCAGCACCCGATGATAGTGATGCTTTAGAAGGTGCTGAACATGCAAAAATGCTTGTAGAGGATTGTCGTCGACTTTTATTGGGCTCGGCACAATATCCAGTTGGTGCTTGGGGTCTAATAGATGCCGATCCGAGGTGAGTTCCGCGTTGAAATTTTTTTTAAATTTAATAGACAGCTTATTAATATTAATACATTTACTACTTTCAGCTCCGGTGATATTAATGAAACTGAGGTAGACAGTATTTTACTACTCACGGATGATTGCTACATTGTCGCCGAGTATGATTCTCATTTGGATAAAATTGTTCGCTTTGAAAAGGTTGCGCTAATCAATATAAATATCATCGAATTAGGCATGTATCAGCAAACTAAAATATTCCAAGGCACTGCACCAGCAATGCTCTGTTTACGTTTCAATTATACTGTTGACGGACAGGATGGCTATTTTCATATGTTTCGTTCGGCTAATTTACGTTTCTTTAATAATATGGCATATGTCATAAAGACACAGGAAGAGGTTGCCGAATCGCTAACGTCAATTGTTGAAATGTTTCGTATTGCACTTGAAAATGTAGGCAAGAGTGATGTACGCTACATTACTGGAGGTGTGCTGCAAAGACGCAAAAGTAAAGTGCCCATGTTAGATGTACCAAAGGTATTTGAACTTATATTGTACTACTTTACATCTTACTAATATATAAAAAAATTGCATTTAATAGGGTATGCCACGCAATCTTTCCGAATCTCAATTAGTACAATTAAGCTCAAAAGCGCTTTCCAATGTTGCCGGTCAGTTTTCTAAACTTGGACAGAGTTTTAATCCGAATAAGAATCGTAGTAATAGTAATGCACAAAAAAGCAATTCACCACAGCACACGGCCACTATTAATCCACAAGTAATGCGTCAGGGTGAGAGTATAATTGATTGTGGCATTGAAGCAGAGCGTGCCACATTTTCTGTAGGTCACAAGCAACGAAAAAATAGCAATAGCAGCACCGATACCGATGAACGTGATAATAGTCTCTATGAACCGGATATGGATTCTGATGTTGATTTGGCTATATCTGCGACAGCTCTTGAGAAATCCAATTACAATGAGAATACATTTTTACCATCTGTAGGCATTGTAATGGGCAACAATAAGGAACAACAACAAGCACAATCGCCAACTTCTTCAGATGATATGCAACGTTTAGAAATTAAGGATAGCATGTGCAAAACTGCAGAAGATGTGCTAACTATATCAATAACATCTGTAACGGATCATGTAACAATGCCAACGGGGCTATTAGAGAATGCACCACCAATGCGTTCGATAACACCAAATCCGCAAATATGCATACATGCAGAAACTGCAACAGAAGCCATTGAAGAGTTGCCAGTATCAAGGTCGGTATTCTATATGTAATAATACTACAGTTAGTATTTGTATGTTCATTTCCTTTGTTCATTTGTTAATTTGTTGATTAATGGTGGTTTGAACTTGTTTATACAATATTTTGTTTTAATTTTTAAATTTTAATAATTTAAGTAGTGAATTGTACATGTATGTTGCCTTTATAATATATGGTCAAATCGTTACCACAAACTATCGCAAACATATGTAACAAAAACCAAAAAAAAAAAAAAAAAAAAAAAAAAAAAAAAAAAGATCAATCAATTTGTATTTGTTTTCTGTGAAAGATTTGTAAAGTTCTCCCTCCTTGTATGATTTAAAGTATGTATTATTCTTGTTATATAAATATTTATAATTATATTCAGCATGATGAAATTTGTTGAATTGCTTTTATTAGAATTTAAATAAAAAAAGTGCCTATATGCCTCAACTGCACTAAATTATTTCATATGTTATGAACGCTCAAATTACAATATAAATAAATTTTTTCAAGCTAAAACAATTTTTAGATAATATTTTTTTATTTAATTGCTAAATAAGCGCAAAACAAAAAATTAATTAAAATCCCACAGATCACCACCAACACCAAAAGATCTACATTTGACTCTAAGCAATATTGGTGGCGCAAGCAGCTCTGATAAATTAAAGCAACTAACAAGTCCGCTTTCCAAATTTGCTAAAGGTATGCAGCATATTGGTATGAATCTGGATCCACGCAAGATTGGAACAAAAGTGAGCAAAAAAAAGTTAAATTATTAAATTAAACTAAATAACACAAACAATTTGTATATTTTCAGACCGGTGTACTCTCTCCAAGCAGCGTTTCTGCAGATAATTCACCACCGGAGCCAAGCTGCAGTGGTCGTGATCAACTTATTGAACTTTGGCAAGAGCAAAAGTGCAAAACTAAATTAATTGCTTTGTAAACCTAAAAGCAGCGTCTTCTAGCAGAGATTTGTAGTGTTGTTGACATTATTATAGCATTATAGTGTGAACCAAAGCAAAGATTTCTTAACGAAATTATTAAGGAAATCTTTATATGTGTTAGTATACTGTTTAAAGTGATAAAGCGTTTTGTTAAAAAAAAAAAACCAAAAATGTTTGCATGTAGTAAAAGAATTCTGCTGAAGCAAATTCTAGGGAATATACAATTACTTATACACCAATTAGCTTTTGCGCTTAAGTATATAACTAATATATATATATATATATTTATATATAAATTAATACACACCTAAGCAATATACACTTGTATAATTTTAAAGTTATGCATATATGACAACATATGTTTCAATTTTTTATAATTTTCTGCCTGTCTTCTATGTCTATGCGTTTAAATTAAATGTCTATTTATGCTTAATATTAATATATCTATTAATTATAAAATAGTTTCGTTTTATTAATGTTTATTACAAAATATTGTATGGCATTAAAACATATACTTAGCCTATAAATTATTTAAGTGAGCTTCCTTTGCAACATTTTAAAACTAATTCATTTAAAATACACAAAATATGAATTATTATTTTTAATCATTCAGTCAGTTAGTTATTTTACTCAGTACGGTGAGATATACTAGCTAAATTGTTTGCTCGTCCAATTAAGCAGTTAGATTTTGTAAAAATATATATAAAAAAATTCAGTTTGAGTTTTTAAAACTGTGAGAGTTAAGTTTTAAAAGAATAAAAAGCACAAATTTCCATTAAGATGTAAGGCTGCTCACGTATGCTGATGACATTTATAAGACGAAAAATAATTCTTATGTCAACTCATTTTTAAGTTTGGATTTTTTATATGGAAAAAGTTAATATTTCTGATTGCACTTACCCCATGTATACACTACAGACATGATTAAGACCGGGCTACTTTAAGTTTAAATGTTTAAATTTGTTTAAGATCGGATTATTGACCCTTAGCTCCATTTTTTTGCAAATAGCTAAATAATTTATAGCAAAGGTGTGCACAGAAATCTATTGAAACGACCACAACAATATAAAAAAAAAAAAACACTTTCTCTAGACTTCGATGCAAAAGAATAACTGTAATTACAACATACAAGCAACATACAACAACCACATTGCAGGCATAGGCAAAGGCATAAAGCAACCAACACATCGCATTTTATTTTTGTTTCTGAGTTGCATGTAGCTGCCCAACGTTTATTTAACGTCAATAATAAGTTTCGATTACCTAACTGCTGAAAAATATAGAGTTCCATAGTCTCTAATTCCATAAATAATTATTTATATTAAAGCTTCTCATTTTTTAGGTCTCTGCATTGTTTAAATATTTTTAATTTAAGGAAAAAGTTCCAATTGCATTAAAATGTATTATGCTTTAGCTTTATTTAAATATTTAATAATAGACAAAAAACAGCGATATCAATTATTTATCCAAAAAATATATAGTACAATAAATTAAGTGTTTTTTAATATTGCATGCTAAAACGAATACATACGTATTTTGAATAATAAAATATAAATTAGTAGTTTTAGATGGTAAACAAATAATATACACACACAGGCACTCCCACACAATAAGGATAACAAAAGACTTGACTTACGTAACATTTTTTACACGCCGTCATACTTACAATTATTGTAGTCGTACGTACATATTTACACATTTTTTGAATGTAATATAAAAAATATTTTAAATTATTATTGAACAATTTTAGCAGTAGAATACAGTAAAGTAGATTGTTAAATGAAAATATATACTCCAAATCAACGAATATTTAAAAAATAAATAAATAAAAAAAAAAAAAATAAATTTTAGCAATAATGTAATTTATGCGCCACCGAAAATAAAAGTAATAATTATTGTGCTTGAAAAACGAAATTTTGTTCTTGTGAAGAAGTTATTAAATTTAGCTTATAAGAAGTTTTTTTGTTAATGCTACTTTATAGTCGACGGCTTAATGTATTCATTGTATTCGAATTCATTCATATAAAATGTGTCAGCGTCAAGTGTTGCGCTTCGTTGTTGTTGATGGCACTTGTTTACATAAGTGATAAAAAATTGTAACACGCGTGCAGCGTTGGTCAACCCCAAATATAAAAACGAGCACAAGACGAACTACCCCAGAACAGCGATTTAACGAAAAAAGAAAATCAGCAAACGAGGAAATCAAAAAGCCATTAAAAACCTGGACAGAGTAAAAATCATGGGAAACGTCAGAGGAGCAGCAGCATCAATATCAATTTGAACTTTGCTACTTTCTTGTTTATCTCTTTATACTCTTCAGCTGGAGTTCAGTTATAGTTGGTATTTTAATTTTGTTGTGAAGTTTGTAACATTCATTTAGTCGCTGAAGTAGACATACGTGGCTCATTTAGCGGACAGAGTACTGTTTTTCACAATATCAACTAAATAAATTGTGACTATAGTTTTATCCAAACAATTTAAGGTAATATAGAAAAGACAAATTTAGTATGACCCATTTTCATTTTTAACACAACACAATTTGTGATTTTGTTCACAAGGAACCCTATACAGTGTTAATCATTGATTTGGAATGTTTATTTTTAACTAGAACATTTCTAAGGTTCATACAATTTGAATACAGGGTAGAATTCTATCTTGTTATTACTTATCTTAGGAAGATATATCAGGAATTTATATTTGTTTTTATTTTCGGAATTGTCTATAACACAAACGATGGGCACCGCTGAGCTTGTGAGAACCTCCAACAGCAATTCAGTGTTACCAGCCTTAGAGAAGAAGTTGTTACATCAGGAGACAACAATAATAATCTTTCCGAACATACCTTATATATATATTTTTAAAGAACTTATTGAGTAAACAAATCAATCTGCGTCTATTTGTCTGTCTGTCTTTCAAATCAGAATATTTTGGTTTTCAACGAAATTGTTATATAGATTTGGGTATTATAGGGGATACTTAATTTTATTTGTTCAAATCCACATTTCAGAGAAGTAAACTCATTTAAGAATAAAAAGTATCGAAACTTCAGCTTCAACAAAGTAAAGTGTATATATTCTTCATCAGTTCGACGAGACGTATCGACCTAGCGATGGTTGTCTGTCTGTCCCGTCTGTATGTTGCAATGCGTTTTACTCGGAGAGTTGTGAAGGTATTGACCTGAAAATTTAAACTTTTTGGTCCTAACCCCATACAAGGTTACCACTTTTTTTTTTTTTTTTTTTTTTGTTTGAAAATAGTTATTATTTATGACTGTATTTACTACAAATGGGGCTCAAACACTTTTAATGGCATACAATAGCAAAACCAAGGTGCCATTTATAGGTATAGCCCCCATACAAATCTACTCTGCTCATTTTTGAGTTTTTGTATGAAAATGGGTCTTATTTATGAATGTATTCACTCTAATCTGGGTAAAATCACTTCTACTGTCATTCTAGGAATATGCTACCGATATGATAAGGATCGGGCTCCTACAACATACAGACCCCATACAAACTCACATTCCATTTTTTTTAATGATTGAATATGCGTCTTATTTGAGCTGCAACTTGAGTTGTCCCCAACCAACCACTTTGAGGAATATAATCTACGTCACTGACTATCATACATGAACTAATTAAAGTTTCGTGTGGCGGGTATTTGAGCTTCGGTGCTACCGAAGTTATCGTTTTTTCTTGTTTTCTTTTTTTTGCTCTGGATGTTTTTTTTTTTTTGGTTTATTGAACTTTTGCGGTATGACAGCTGATAACAGCATTCAATTGATGGAATCGGTCATCATCATCCTCTCATCTGCTCACATGTATGTGTGTATTTATTTATTTTTGGCCAATATCATGCTAATATAGTCAAGCGGTTGCATCAATTGTTTTTCAATCAAATGGCAATCAATCTTCGCTGTTTGTTTAATTAACATTTGCGACATTTTTTTTCCAAATGGGAAAAATAAACCAAAAGTTCAAGAAAAGTATGTAATACGATTTTTCCTTTTTTTATTATTTCCGATTTTTTTTTTTTTTTTTTGTAAAAGATGATTTTCATGTTGCTTTCGATTCAACTCGTCTTGCATTACGCTTGCTTCTACGCTTCACGCCTGATTGGCTAAATCCTACGACGACTCATTCCCAATCCCAAGTTTGAGCGATTTTCCTTCTGCCAATTTTTTCTTCGAATAAATTTTACTTTTTAACTTTGTCGATGTCTTTTACGTCCATTAAGTGTGTCTGTGTGCTAAGACTTGGAAATTGTCTTTTGAATGTTTCAATTACACGCCTTCTTAAGCACAGCTTCCACAGTTGTGGAAGGAGCAGGAGCAGCAGCATCTTCTGCTCCTTTGCTTTAAATTGAAGAAATCGTTTTGCCACTGCCACTGCTGCTGCTCCTTGTCATTGAAGGACATACATACTTGAGATACGAATTTGTTTGGTATTTTATGTGACAATGAAACAGCGCGCATGGTTGGTGTGCAAGGATAAACGAGTATTTGAAGCTTATGTAAGTATTTCTATCCCAAAATATATACATACTTACGCTTACATATTCGTAGTTTGCAGTATCAATTGCTTCTTAATTTACTACTGCTGCTTCAAGTAGTTTCGTTCTCGAATTTAGTTTTGCACAGCTTCCGTTGGAGTTTGTTGTTTAAATATTTTCGACTTAAACCATTAATTTTAGCAAGAGTCCGGAATCACCCTTTGGAGTAAAGCATAGAATCGGCATCAAGCTTAAGTTAATTTTATTGCTAAAAGCGGGTTAAATGGTTCCTTCACATGAGTGAGTTTCCTCATTGGCACGAAGTACTCCACGAAGTGTTGTACTGAGTATTTTAAATGTAGTTACTGTAGTGATAGGAATCAAATTTGCTTTATTGCCGGTTAACGAATTTTATATGCTTTTGTTTAAGATTAATTTTAAGGAGTCTTTGGGTCATAATTCGTTTTATAAGCATATTTAATTTTTTTTATTTCATTTAGTTTAATATTTAGTAGGGATATTTTTTGGTTTTTATAAGATTTTTACGATAGTTTTGTTATTAAAGTTTTATGTGAAGGTTTTATAGATATGCAATCTGATAAGTTAAGAAGCTTATATAAGTTTTTTTCTTGATTTACTTCTTCTGTAACGGGTTTTCTCTAGAGATGAGAACTGTTTCGGACTTAGGAATAGAAATGCCGCAGTAAAAGAAACTTATACTTGCGGAACTTTTAGGTCGTCACAGCAGAAAATGTCGAGAATATCCATGAAATTTTGAAGATCAGAAAATGTGTAAAGTCGCTGGGTCCGTAGGCATTTTAACTTAAGCGGGTACATTCCATTAACGAAGATGAGTGTCAGTGGACGAGGCATGGATACAACACAACACACCAGAGACCAAGAATAAGTTAAAGCAGTAAACTACACCGGGTGAACGTGCATCAAAGACAGTTTTTTTGGACATTCACCATTGCAAAAATCCTCGAATTGGGCTACTTACTCTTATCCCAACCAACCTACTCCTCAAATTTATCACCCTGCGTTTATTTTCTGTTTCCAAACCTAAACAAATGCTTTGGTGATAAGAAATTTGGAGTTAAGAGGCAATCACTAAAACAGACGCTCTGAGAACTTTGAGAGAAACTTTGCATCAGCATCCAAACAAATTTAAATTCGAGTGAGAGGTTTGCTACATTCTTTTAATTGGGATCTGAAATTGGGTAAACCTGAAATTGGACAAATCATGAGTTTAGTCCCAGTTTTCATTTTTAGAAATGGTAGGGACGAAATTTGTAAACTAGGTTCGTATGTAAAGTTTAGCAACTTTTTATAACCTGTACCCAAAGGTGAAGTGCAAATGTATGTAACAGACAGAAAGAAGACTAGATCGACCTTAAAAAGTATAAATATTCTTGATCAGCATTGAAAAAGGAGTCGAACTATCATATTTCCGTCCGTCCGTCTATCCGTCCTTCCATCTTTCTGTCCTTCCATCTGCTGTCTGCTTTATGAAAACGATCATCTTGGAGACTATAAGAGATAGAGCTGCTATGTTTGAAACTTAGACTCTTCTAAGCCCGCAAGTGTGAAGACGGGTTTTCTCGAGCCTCATTTTAAGGGGCTCCCCTCATACAAATTTATCCCAACATTTTAGGTTTTTTCATAAAAAAATCTTTGTTTCTTATTTTTAGAAGTTTTAATAGTGTCAATTATAGTCCCAATTAAATATCCCAATATGGGTAGGACTAAAAGAATTTTTGGTTTAGCTCCCATACAAAAATTGACCTCATTTTTCAAGTTTTTCTAAGAAAAAATCATGCAATAATGGGTGGTACTAAGATGGAACTTAATTTAAATTACTAAAAGATTGAATACATGGTATATTGCAGTCGAGCATATTCGACTTCAGCGTTCGTTTTTTACTAAACCTGATTTTTTTATTTATTTTGATAGTTGATTTGAATTTGGGCAATGAAATTGGTCCAAATAACTTTTTTTTTGAATATCGGCCGAATTTGGGGTCGCTGAATTCAAATATGATATCACCTTTTAAAAAGTTCAAAATGGCGTAATCGATATAGTCAACTGTTAATAAAAAAAAGACTACCGATTAACAAGTTTCAAGGAATTCCCATCACATACGTATAAAGTCGCCATTTTAAAAATTTGTTTAGTATGATAAGTATTTGATTTAGTTGATTAATGTGAAGATTGGTTTGATTAAGAAGAAAATTTTTAACTGACAAAATTTTTAAGTGAATAAGAGCATTTCAGGAAATATCTCTACAGACTTTGCCATAAATAAACTTTTTGTGTACTTTAAGAATGAAAATTCGTAAATTTTAAAATACTTTCCCAAGACAGGCGTTTTGTTTATGTGAGACAAAAAAAAATAGTTTTAAATTTTTTAGCCACATAAAAAGTTCAAACAGATGCAAATAGCCATAAAACCAAATTTATAAACTAAAATTAAAAACTAATGCTGCAAATTTGAATACATTTGAAAAAAAAGTGAATAGAATAAATCACTTGCAAAAACCAAAAATTAAATGATGTGTAAATGAAAATGTATTTTTCAAAACTTCGATACAGCAAAAGCAATAATAATAAAAATAATACAAACGAGACTATGTATATAGTACAACAATAAAAATAATAATAATAATAGTAATAATATGTAATGTAATAACCTTGAGGTTAAAGTTTGCATTGTTTGTAACCGAATGTGTATACATATATCCTGTTCAACATTGATTACCATAACACTTGAGTAAATCAAATAGAAAATTGCGTTTTTGCAAAATAAATTGCAAAATTTTGAAATTTTATACATAATTGATTTTTGGTCATGCATACACTTACCGACACACACACATACACTCCCATAAAGCATGGCTGTGAGGTCAACCGTGTGTAAGAATCTCTGAACTGACCAATAAACGCCCCTAACAGCATTCAATCAGATCAGACAAATCAGCCCAAACCAAACCAAACCAAACCAATTGCCTGCAACCGATGTCATTGTATGTGTACAATTGAAACCGAATGTCATCTTCTTCAATTTCAAATTCAATTATAAAGTAAATTGGGTTGAGCGCAAATAAATACGGAAAGATAGAATTGAACTCTCTGAACAGCTCGCCGGAAATAAATGTAATGAAATGTTAACAAATGACAACAGGCTCTGACTCTCAGTATGAACGTAGTCAATAAGTCCTTCATGCAAGCAGGCAAACAAAACCGCAAAAGGGCGCAGGACGCGCATGTCATGTTGTCCACTTCACTTCATACCACACCACTGCATGATATTTCCCTCAACAAGCGAGCGACAAACGAGCAAATGTATCGAATTAGTTTGATGAGATTTATTGGCTCAAGTCCCACTTGACCAACGGCAAAAAACAACAAAAACACGCACACACAGTCATGTCACATAGGCGACAGGAGAGACAATTATGGATTAGTCGCATTTGTTTGTTGTTGGCGGCTTTTAATACCAACAAAACGAATTTACCATTGAAGAAGAAAAACAACAACAAGTTTCTGGAGACGGGGTTTTGGGCTATTTCGAAGTGTCAGTTTCTATAGTGAAGTGATTTGATGCTTTCAGTTATTATGACTTAACTGATTTTTAAGCTAGATATTGCGATATCATTTACCATACTCTGTGTATCCTTTTACAACACAGCAACATTTGATATAACTTCTTATAGCCTGCCATCCTGAATCACTTTAACGTTTACGGTTACGTGTCAATCGTGTCGTCACAAACACAATCATCGTTCCATTCTCGTTGCTGTCGTTGTTGTCCTTTGGGGAAATTTGTCAGAAAATCAGCAACGTTAAGGTGCCAATTAAGGGCTTTTTAGTATCAATTACAATGTAACATTTTTCCACACCTTTGCCTGAGGGGGGCTTCATATTACGTGCATGGAGCAGCAGCATCAAGTCTATGTTGCTACATATACATATATATATGTATATATTATATATATTATATGTGTATATGGCCTGGGGAAAAATAATATGGGAACCTTTTTGGAATTTAACAGTCGTTATTCGATTAGTTTGTATGTGTGTGTGTGTGTGTGTGTGTCATGTTGACCATTTGGGCAGCGAAATTGTTTTGTGGTGATTTTGGATTTGACGCTGTCATGCTGTGATTTATTACCTTAAGCGAAAATCTAATATGATATTAAATTTTGTTATTATGCAGTGTTCAATTTAAATGATAATGGGGAAAATAAATGTTGGCGCTTTAAAGCTGGGAAGACCGAAGCTATTGGGAATAATTCTGAAAAGTGTTCTGTTTTACAGGAAATTCTTCGCTCTATATATTCGTAGTGTATTGTTATGCCGTCAGAGTAGCGCATAAAATATTTTCAGAAAAAAAAAAATAAAAATAAAAATAAAAATAATGGACTGGCATTGCCGAGAACTAACCTCTGACGTTAATTTTTAGTCGCGATTTCATATGTACAGCTCGGGCGATACGCAGCTGTCCTACAGCAGCACTAGAAACACTTCTAGACTAAACACCACTACACATAAAAGTGAATCTAAGGATGAGGAGCACGTTCAACCGTATACTGATAGATGGAGACAAAACTGCATCTACTATCTGCAGAAAATACCTCTCCAAATGAACGAGGGACTAAATTATTTTCAATGCCTATAAACATTATGACCAAAAGGTATAATATTGACAAGGACTTTAGCATAAGATATATATATACATATATAAAACCACACACCATCAAGTGGTCCCTCACCGACAAAGGCGCCGGTTTAGGAGTAGCTGGCCCAAGAACATAACTTTTCCAATGTCGTACAAAAGACTATAGTCCTGAATGTAATAGGAAAAAACAACAGGGTACAACTGTTGTGGGTGCCGGGGCATTCAATCATTCCAGCTAACTAGCAAGTAGACGCACTAGTAAGGAAAATGGTCGCAACTCCTCTGTTAGGCCCAGAACATTATTTGCCCATTGGGAGCCACACACTTAATGAGACAATACGTAATAATAGGAAACGAGCCAGGGATGAGCACTGATTTTTAAGGCAAGCCAAACTACTAATAGAGGGATTCAACTTCAAGGTTACCAAAGCATTTGTTTAGCTGAATAGACTTAGGAAACAGCTACATGTAATGGGGAGCAAGCTCTCATGAGTGCAAATTCAGCGGTAGTATTGAGGAAACACCTATCCATATTATATCAGAATGTAAAGCTACAGCGAGAAACAGGATGACATTTTTAGAAGGATAGACATTCTCCATAGAGCAGGTTAGGAAAACCGAACCTATGAAAATATTAGATACATTCAAAGACTCTAAACTTAGTCTTTGAATGTAGTCATCTAGCCAGTAAGGGTATTGCAAGCCCTCACTAGGCAGCAGTATAATTGCCCACTTTAGCAATAACAATAACAATGTATAGCTCATCACCAACGGAAGTCATTACAAATTAAACTTCAGAATAGCCTTGGTCTCCACAATATTTTTTTAGGGAAGAAGGAAATAGATTCTATACAGACTTTGGAGTTTTATAACTAACTGAATGCCTACAGATCTCCAAGGGTCGCTCTTTAATGTATTTTTTGAGACGCCATCAAAATAAATATAATATCGGGATAATGATTTGCAAACTGTTCTAGTTCCGTGAGCACTTTTTCGAATGCTTTGCTATGTACTTATATGTAAATGCTTCAGTTGTGTAAATCCATAGATGGCGTTGATTTCGATCTGTTTTATTGCTTCTATAATTTGAGTAATCATAAATCGGCTGTCGCAACAGCCAGTAGAAACATGGAAACAGTAAATCGAACGAAAACTGAATTTTTGTTAGTTGCCATACATCAGGAATATATCTGTACCTACCCATATATATATGCATAAGTTAATTAATTCTATCTTTCAAACCTTAACAGCCTTCACAAAACTCAATAAAATTATTTTGCGATTTGCCACACTTTCACACATGTGTGCATGTCGCACACTCACTCACTCACTCACTGACTTCCTTCAAAATCCTCTCAGCTCATCACAACTCGCACATAATCTTCTAAGTACTTTTCTCATGCCAGAAACTCACAGCAACATGTAACCGACACCTACAAACTGCGTGAGCATAACTAAAGTTACACCCAATTTGGTGTCAAATTACAAATTAAAATTTCCAACGCCACCAGAACCACGCCAACCTCATCAGCACCCAACTCCAACGCCAAAGCAAAACCACAACCCCATGACGATGACGGCGAAGGCTTTAAACTGATTAACTGCGACGCCTTCCTAACTCGCGCTGCTGTTGCTTCTTTTTTTGCGGTGACGAGTGTGAGAAAAGGATTTGACTTGGTTAACGCCTTCACTAACTGCTGCTACCGTGCTACCTTTTTGCTCGTTTGATTTTTATGGGTCAATGAGATGCTAAGCATATACAGAGAACAACACTCATCACACTTCATTGAAATGTAGAGAATTTTCTTATAAAAGTGAGAAAAGGATTTAGCTTCTAAATGCCAGTTGTGGCTTTGACACTTTTCCGATGATCGATTTTTTGTTTTAGTTGCGTGCGGGTAAAATTTTCTGCGCTTACATTTCTCCATACAAAAAGTATAGTTCACTGATTTCTTTTAAAGTCGCACTCATCTACAAACAAATGATTAGGGGATGTTGATTTATGTGTTCGAATTTGTAATTCAATTTTTTAAACAAAAAAAAATCTTAAATAAAGTGATCCGATTTTCTTTTAAAACATTACAGCTGGGCGTGTGCAAGACAGTCTGTCGAGGAGTCGTTTCGTTTTGTAAAATGTCAACAGTAGTCTGGAATATATCACAAATTTGTGCATACAGGGTGCATTTATGATTAATCACTGGTAATTAGTTTGATAAATTGCCTTATTAGTGATAGTTCGCTCAAATTTTTTTATTCGAAGTTGATTTTGTTTTTTTTTCCCGGACACATTACATAATAAGTCTCGGATTAGCGCTATTTTCGTTGCGGCAATAATTCATCACACAACATGAACATGAGCGTGTCGTGGCTTATGTGAATTAAATATGTGTGAAATAAATTTAGTTTGAGATTTTCATTCTGGAGTTTTTAGAAACTCATATTTTTTTGTTAAGAAAAATAAAAAACTTATTATATACTAAGCCTAAGATTGTTGAAATTGGACTAAAAATGTGAAAGTTATAGAGTAATAAGCTAAATCAAGCCATCTGCTTGAAACTATCCATTCTCTAGATATATAATAATACCTGAAAAAAGCTTCCAAAAACAAAAAAAAAAAAGGTTTTGGAGTATATCTCGAGAGCGATCGTTAAGAAAAAATGTTGGTGACGATTTTCGAAATCAACGACCCAAAATATATGGGGATCCTTGAAAACTCACAACCTTTTGGGTTATAAACTAATGTTATCAATTAGTTCTAATGAATCGTAATTCCGATTAATTAAATCGAATTATTAGAACTATTTTTATGTTACTACACCGAGAAAGGTAAAATTCATTGGAAAAATGGGCGTGGCACCATATAAACGGAAAAAAATTCCTAAAATCTTTGCAAATTATTGAACTAGACAATTGAAATTTGGTGTTTGTTAATGACCCGAGCAAGGCCGGGCAGTTCAGCAAGTATTTGTATAAACATTTTTACATTTTAAAGAAAAATGTAACTCTATGTTGAGCGCCTCGAATGCTACCTTACCAGATGTTGAACCTACTAAATTACAATTATCTATAAACAAATTATAGCTCTCCGGCTTATCCAGTCCCATTGAAATCGCAGCCACTCAACTTTAATTACAAAAGTATATTGTTTCCTGAGATTTGTGCAATAAAAAATAAATGTTATTCTTTGTTCTTTTTAGCCTTTTTTTGACTACATTCCCCCAATCTATGCAATATAAATCAAATATTATTCATTTGTGTGGTGCGTACAAACGTTCAGCAAATATATAAGAACAACAAAAAATGTTAGAATTTTTGGTTTTCCAATAATATTTCATTATGTTTTTTTCTTTGTTTTTTTGTTTTTTTTGTTTGGTAATTTTCGAGCAGCACTTAAAATTAAGCAGCCAAATCCCAAAAGACCCAAAAGGCAAAAAAAAAAAAAAAACAACAACAAATGAAAGTAAACAAAGCAAAGTAAAGTAAACTACAACAGCAAAATGAACGCTCAAAAGCAGCAATGGCGGCAACAGTGGCAACAGCGGAAGTCCCCAAGGAACCGGAAGAATCAGAATTGCGTTGGCAAAATCATAACGCGTTGCTATTGAAGGTGGCAGCATAACCGACCGAAATATAATAAAATATAATAACCACAACATTATTGTGTTTAATAATGAAAAATATCATTTGCTGTGCTGTCTGTGTGGGGGCAACGCAACACCCGCAGTTTGCGTCATTGGTGAGACTGACTCGCTGAAGAGCAACCCTTAAATATTAACCAGAAACCGATGAAACATATTTTCTAAATTACATTCATTATGAAAGTATATTTGACTGCTTATGCGTTTATGATGATGATTACTTCGTTGTGTTGTTTTTTTATACTTGAGATTGTTTTGAGATTGCTTTGTGGCATGCCTTTAACTTAATTTGCTGCGCCGCCAGCTAAGTTTAAAACTGCTACTACAACAGAAGGGAGGCTGCCTACAACACTACCTGTCAGTGTGTATCAAAAAGGAAACTGGTATGACTTTTTCAAGTGTTTGTACATAGCTTTTTATTACAGAACAACCCTCGCACAATCAAGTTTATTACTGTTTGCCGCTTTATGTAAATATGGCTGTCAAATTTTGCTGTTGCTGCTGCTGCTATTCTTGTTGTTGTTGTTGATATTTTATTGGTTTGTTGACTTTTGAAATTAGTTTTTAATATGCGCAAATATTTTGCATAATTTTTGGTTCAAACTTAAGTAACAAGCGCCGCAGTGAATGATGGAAAACACGGGAGCGGAAGTGAAGCTATCGCGACTTCAGAGAATCGCTGAGGAATTTATGGCCGTTTCCATTTTAAAGGTTTACAACTTTGAATTTAAATAAAATACTAGGAATACATTTTTCCCAGATGTAACATATTCCTAAAAAAATTTCTTCAGAAAGTAGATCATATAATGCGCTTCATTCAGGTTTCAAATGTCTTTCGGACAAGTTTTTTAAGGGCCCGGCCTACAAAAAAGAGATTCCATAATTTCTAAAAACTGTGAGTTTATTATTATTTTTTTTTCCAAAAGTAAAAAAAAAAATATAAAATGTACTAAAAAGCGGTCCAGGTTTCGGATTTCCCCTGCAAGGGCCTAGTTAGAGCATGATCTTGATTTGACCGATACGGGTCCTCATCAATTCAAATTTCTTTGTTATACACAGTAGGACGGATTTACAGATACGTATTATTATTAAGATTTCAGTATACTTTTAATAGAACCTATGACAAGTGTTCTCAAATTAAACGACGATATTCGAAAAAAAATAAAAATTGGAAAATTTGCAGTCGTTGACCAAATGAAACATGAAACCTGTTTTTCATGCAAATAATGAATATAATTCACAACAGCTTTTTTAAAAATAAATAAAATCTACCGAGTATTTTTGTTATTTTTAAACGTTGTACCCGCTGTATTTGCGAATGTATGTGAAAGACCGAAGGAGGCTAGATAGACCCTATAAAGAAAACTGGATGGGGAGTTGAACTAGCTATGTCTGTCTGTCCGTAAGCCCAACTGTCATGCTGTGTACATAATACCATTTTTCAAAATATCACCTTAAAAATTAGCGCATATTGGTTTCAATTGATTCATCTAATTAAGCCAAACAAATCTTGAAGTTCGCATCTCAATTACAAATAATTATAATTCCTAGCTTAACTCGACCGCTGCAATTATTCAATATCAAATAAAATACTGCCATATGCTTCCAAACTCATACAAAAAAAAAAAAAAAAAAACTTGTCAATATCAGATAAAAAAGTAAATATTTGTATACAAGCCAAAATGCAATCCGCAATTGAGTTAAAAACTCATAGCCCGCAGAGTTATAAGTGCTTTGCGCTTGCATACATTTTAAAAAAAATAGAAAACAAAAAACCAAATCACTGCCTACAATTGACATCAATTAAAGCCGAGAAGCAAGTCGACACTTAACAAACAACGTAATTTACAATAAATGTGTTTGAAATTGTTAAACCAAGCTAACCCGAGGGTAGCTCTGGAGTGCAGCCTCTGCATCTAGTTTTTCTATTTTATATGCAGGACCCTTTTTTTTGTTTTTATTTTTTGTTTTTGCTTATATCGCAATCATGTTTTATGCTGTTCGAGAACTTTGTGCGGCTGTTGCAACCCTGAGGCAACATGCATATTGTACATATTGTGTCCTTCTTCCTTGTTTTTGCTCCTGTATCACTTTGTCTGCTATCGTGCTGAGAGGTCACCCAAAATAGTTTTGTTTTTTGTTTACAAACGCTACCTTACCTTAATGAACAAAACACATTGTAAATTACTAAATAAGTGTCTGGTGATATTTTCGAATACACTTTGAGAAATTGAGAAAACCTTTTATTAGAATGAACAAAGATGCAATGCGATGATATGTTTCACTTTTTAGCCTTAAAACAAATTTTATTTGAAAGGGCTGCTAACCAGTTTGTTGAATTGAACGACAGTATTTTTTATGTGTGTACCGTGAACAGAAATAGTTCTTGTGAAAGAAAATGTTTTTGAACCAGAAACCGAACAATTTTAGCGACACAAGTAGTTCGTTCGAAACGGTTTAAGATTACATTGGTAAGTTTTTAGTGAAGGTTGCAAAGTAATAATTTTTTTACTAAAGAACTTGTTTACTTGAGGATTAATGTTAATTTCAACAAAAACCTTGGTTCTAGGTTCATATTTATTTCAAGCTTCAAAAACTATAAAAATTGAACTCCTTTTCTGAGATAATGTGGAATCAAATTTTTGGTCTTCAAATTTATTGTTAAAAACCAAAATGAAAATAGCTAGGCAGTCTCATGATACATGTTATAGGTCTGGTTGAGCAAAACCAAACAAAATAAATGGAATTTGGGGGACACTCCCAAAATCTGAATTATGGTAAAAATTAATTTTTCTGCTTTTTTTTATTGTGGGGCTAAACCTCAGATAATTACGAACCGAGTATGGGGTACTCTCCTTATATCTAGACTTGTGGTTATAAAATTGATTTTTTCCTCTATTCTTCTTTATGGGGTTATAACTTAGTAAATTACGAACCGAATTTTATTTTTAAATCAGCTTTGGAAAGAAAAATCGTTGATCTATATTATAAAATGTATAAAACTATGACATTTCAGTTGCTAACTATGTATATTTTCAAAACAATCATCATTTTCTTTTTCAAATTGAAGTTTTGTGATGTTTGGTTACATTATTTTGTTTGAAAGCTAAATCTGTGGTACACAGTTTTAAAAGTAGGCCCATGTATGAGATTTTTTCGAAAAACAATTTAAAATGTATTTTGGTATGTTTAAATCTCTTGTAAAATTTAATGAAACAACAAATACAATTCACAATTAGTTTAAAATAAATTTATAAAAATAACAAAAATACGAAGTATATATTATATTTTTAAAATAACGTTTGAACTAATTGTGAATTATATTTATTATTTAATTGAATTTTAAAAGAGATTTGAAACCAATCAAAATTAATTTTGTGCGACACTTCTGTCTTTTTTGAATTTTGAATTTTTATTCAGCTAATATTAATCAATCAATTTCTTGCAGTGTATTCAAAATAGCTTTTGGCAAACGCTGACTGTGCTATAGCAAAGGCAAATTAGTAAAAAACCAGCCTAGTAATTTACTTCGAAATGAGATGGTTTCGCCTTTTTTCTTAACTACCCAAAGTGTCCCCTGACAATTCAATTTACAGCCCAATAAAGTGCAACAAAAGGACGAAAAATTGTGTAAGACACAACAAATGCAACAAAAACAACAACAGACGTTGTCGTCGAGAACAACTGCGACAAATACACAAAACAATAAAACAGTCAATAGACAAAAGCGTGCGCCAAAAAAAGCAGGGTGTAAAGCAAGGAGCAAGGATATACAAGTATCTGCATAACATATACGAGTAGCAGCAAGAGCAACCACCATGCAACGAGAAGAAAAAAAAAATAGCATCCTTGATTGTACCGCCGCAGCTAATTTAATAATTTATCATTTGGCTGCAAGGCTACAACAAAAGATTATTTAAATTTTCAAATTTTCGACAAGCAGCAGCTCTGCTATTTTGCTTGTATCGCTTCCGGCAGCAGTATTCAACGCGTAATAATTTAAAAATATTTCCACACGAAATGCACAATTGGCGAGGGGAGTGTTAGGCGATTGTCCTGCTGCTGCTCAGTCAAAGGATATACACATTACTACATATGTGAATGTAAATTGGTAAAATTTAAAATTAAATGATGTGGCAGAATTCAAATTTATCAAAACGATTTCATTTAATTGGCAAAGCTGCATAAATTAAGTGCAACGAATCGTAAGAATTTTTCGCCAACAACAATAATGGAAAAGAGTGACATTTTGGAATAAAACGAAAAAATTTTGTCATGGCGAAAGGGTTACAAATGACAATTTTTTTTTTTGTTTACACAAACATTTCAAGTATTTTGGGTGTTCGTTCTACTTTAATTCGATTTTTTTATAACAAAAGAAAAATAAAAATTATTTATTGTGGAAATTTTGATTTATCAGCTCAGCTCAGCTCAGCTCAAGTGTTGCTCAAACCCTTTAAAATTTTGTTATTTACTGTCAATTTAAAATTGAAATATAACAAAATAGCCTGGGAAGCACACGAATTTGTTTATTGCTGTAAGCCTTTTCCTTCTTTCGATAGCCTTAAGTGTTATTGTTATTGTCAATTGAAGTGCTTCGTTATTGATGGCTTAAATTTGGTTTAAATTCTTTTCTTAAAAATTTTGTTTGTTTGTTTGTGAAGGATATTTTTTTCGATTTAGGACCAAAAAATCACCACATGTGCGCAAATATTTACAAACGTTTGAAACGCTTAAACAAATATTCTAGTCGATTTAAGTAAAACGTATTATGTAATCATGTGTGACATGGTCTCTAAAATGGCTGTAATCCTTCATGAACTTTACCTTTATTTTTGCTCTTAATTAGTCTTTCGCTTCTCGTTTAAGTTTCTTAATTGCCTCACGATGTTCTGACACAAAATATTATAAAGTTAAAAAATAACAACAACGAAAAAAATGGCTAAAAGAAAATGCTAAAATTTATGTTCATTGTTGTCCAAAAAATTAATTGCTTTTGCAAATAGAGTAGCGTCTGATATGACTGTGGTTACTAACTTGGCTTTTGTTCTTTTTATGGCACAATCTCTACGGGGAAATACACTGAAAAAAAAAATTATTATATGATATGAGATCGGATATGAGTCTATACTTAACACAAATCGTAGAATCTTTTTACAATTCATTGTTATTACTAGCGCTTATCTACTTCTGCCTAAGGCCTCTCTTTCAATAATTATATGTGATGGGATGGTGTTCCCTCACGGAAATATGGACATTTTCAGATAAAAAGACTTCTAGTAGTATTCTCAGTTGCATTCTGTTAACTGTAAAAGGAGTTTCTTTCGTTTGGAGTTGCATCTCTCTTTTAGCTTCTTGGTCCGACGCATTCCCCGACTCGGACTCCACCAATGGGACCGACCATCGCTGATGCGGCCTCCTTCGTAGCCAGACCCAGCTTGTCGTGCGATATGTTAGAATGCCGAGAACCTATAAAAGTTCTGGTATTCTATTGCACTTGCATAGTATTGTTAGGGGGTTTGACTGTCTCCGAATTAATGAGCTTTGAGTGAAGCGCCTTCACAGCCGACTATCTGATGGTATTGCTATATTTCAGTTGTAGTTATATCTATCTCGCATATTTGCTTGGTATTTACCCAAAGACTACCAGAGTCGGTTCTAGAATCTACTAAACGGCTCTGCACCTTGTTTATTTATAATGTCCTTTCAGACTTCCAGAAATTCTTATCAGACCATCTTATAGTTAAGATTTCTGTCCCTAGTTCTAAGTTTGATGATTAGATCAAGTGATGCAAAGTCATGAAAGCCTGTGCAACGATTCTTTTTAGTTCCATACTTGAACTTTGCGGGGTTTATTACGGTTTTATTACCTTTTCAAAAAGTTAATAGAGTTTAAAACACCATAGAAGTTCACTGAGGGCTTTTGATCTGTGGTTTTAAAAGCAAAATATTATCACCAAGAGTCTGAGAGAATCATGATGGTTGTCTCAAGGTCCTCAAAATAGGCGTTTGTTTCAGTGATGAGCTTCTCACTCGACTCAATACTCTTACCGTCGAGTCATATCTTCAGTTCCAGAAATAGGAAATTGTCGTTTTGCGCTAAACTTTGAAAGTATATACTGGATGGGATTAGACTGACGACTAGACATGTTCTCCTGAGTTTTGTCTTGGTGAAAGATCAATTTTTTCTATATATTGTTTTTTTTCTTATCCAAACCTGCTCAGCTAAATTGCCTCTTGCACCTGATGCACTTGCATAATCTAATTATCCAATATCATTCCATGGATTTTATCGAAGTTATCTTGCGTGGCAATCTCTTTTGAGCAAGTTGGAAATTCAGCGTCACTTGTGCTGTAAGACCATAATGAAATTTAAAACCATTTAACCATTTAATTTGATTGGTGCAGAATCTACGTAGTTTTCATCGAGTCCTTTCATTTTCCATTATTATCTAGAAAGTTGCAATTGCTCAACACTTTTACAGTAGTCTATTAAAAGATGCTAGTAGACAGAGACATGGTTCTAGCGCTACTAGCTGAATTTTAGTCTTTTCTTCTATACTTTTTTTGGACAGTGTAACAATTTCAAATATTTTTTCTAAACCACTTACACTACATCAAAATAGCAAACTTTTTATAACAATTTTTTGTCCATAGCAATTGCTACAACACGATTATAAATTGAGGCTTTATCAAAGCGAACGTCAAATCTCGTTTAAATTAATGAGTTTGGCTATTGTTTTTCTACGAAATATTTTTTTCTTTTTCACTACCTCAAAAAAGCGATTTTCATTTATGAGTGCAAAATAAAAAAACTAAAAATTTCTCAAACTGCAGCTTCAAGTAAAAAAAAAATCATAAAAAATAAAAACATCATTTGCTACTTTTTCAGTTTTTGCCCAAAAGCAGCTGATATCGATTAGCAAACGTAACTGTAACTTCCTCCATTAAATTGAGAAGATTATGGTGTACTTTTTAAGAATTAAAAGTGTGTGTGTGTGAAATGAGGAGTTAAGTAGTCATCAACTGAAAACTTTATGAGTATACGAAACAACAGCAATGCTTTTATATGGATTTGCATTTCAGGGGGGGCGTTACTGGAGCATTATCGTACAATATATAAAATAGGCTGCCTCCTTACACTTCTTCGTCTCGAATTATGATGTTTCGTTAATTAAAATGTTTATCGCGTTGAAGTGTTGATAATAGCGCGAAAATTTCTTCGATGACTGGTTGCCTGTCTGTCTGTCCGTCTGTCTGGCTGTCGTTTTGTCTGGAGACTGACTACAAAGTTATTAAACTTATTGTGGCGTATAATTAGCTGACGAGCTGTCAACAATGCCGCAAAGTATTGCTCCATTCCATTCCACATCTTGCTTCACATTGCTCTTGGCTTTTGCTTGTTGTATCATTTAACAGAAAATGTCGTTGTTTGTTTGCTAAATTGTCGGTTGATAAATCAATCGTTACTGATGCTCATTATGATTTTCCTTAGTACGGGCTCGGGGTAAATTTTTGCCAGCGGGTTTTTTTTTGTTGTATTTTTATAATTAGAAATTGTTTTTTGAAATTGATACATTGTCGAGTTGATGAATAAACTTTATGATTTAAATTAAAGGCTTTCTTAAAATGACAATTAAAAATTTTGTAGATTAATTGGAGATTATGTTAAACAATTCGAAAATATATGGATTTATTTAAAGATGATTTTAGAAATTTTTGGAATGTACCTTTAGCATAATAAAAGAATCTTTAGCGAGTTATATTATAATGTGGGGTGTTGCTACTTATATTTTGAAGGGTTGTGTCCGCGAATACAATATTATGCTTAGCTTGACGTAAAACGCCTCAAAATAGATATCTCAGGCTGAAAACAGTTAAAAAATCCATTGTTTCACTACAGATAAATGGACAAAACGGAATAAAAATACTCCTAGTGACAGACATAGACTTGGATTTTGATGCTAAGGGAGCCAATTATTAAAATTTAAGTAAAAACCTATAACTTAAAAATGAGGAATATTGTTTTATTTCAAATACAAATAATATCTTCTGGTAATATAAGGTTACCGTGATTCTAAAACTTTGCCCTTCTTCAATTGGGTTGATTATAACAAATGATAACACAGGACGACAAAATTTGATGAAAAACTAAATCCAGATTTCGAATTCTTGCTCAGAGTTATTCCATCACCCATGGTTTTCGAGTTATTCCGGAAAGTTGTAAAGATACTAACTTGATATTTAAAACATAAGCTTTTTTAGGTCTTATACTATTTGTTTGTCAGAAACAAGGTGTCACGCCCATTCTTAGTTATAGCCACCATTCAATCCTAGTTCCATTCGTGAGTTTTTTGAGTGAAAATAATTTTTATTTTTGAATGTTGTCACTCCAATCAGAGTAAAACCACTTCAACTGTCATCCTACCGATATGGCAAGAATCGGGCCATTCTAACATACAGACCCCATTCAAAGTCACCTTCCAACTTGAGTTGTCGTCACCCAACTCCTTTGTGGAATACTCTATTATCTATGTCACTAATGATCTTAACTATTTCGTGTTTCATGTGACGCGTATTTGAGCTTGGGTTATACCGAAGTTAACGTGTTTCCTTATTTTAATGCGAGGTTTCCCCGTTTTCAAGCAAATTATTAAAAATTCCTATTTTGTAGAGTTACTTTATTACGAAGTTTGCCCAATTTCGACCGTTAACCGTTTTATTGCGTGGATCAAAAGTATCAATTTTGAATTCGCCAAATACAATCCAAAAGGTCAGCCTGCTGGGACTAGATTTGGGGTAAGGTTTGACTCCAAAAATTTTATTTTACTAAGAAAAATTTCTTCGATTTTAGTTTCCTTTGATTCAATGCTTTCCGATTTATATGGCTTTCACTCTTCCAGGCTGTAACTAATTTTTATAATTTGTGTAACAAATTTGATGCGTTCTCTTGTCTGTTCGCGTAGTTTACATAAATTGCTGCTCGTATTACACTTAAAATAGCGCCAGACCAGTCGGAATATGTACTTCTACATTACAAAATTAGTTGCGGTTGCGGTAGTGAAAGTGAGAAAGCGTAGAGTACCATCCGTCCATCCTCCAAGGTGGCATTTTTGATGATTCCTGCTTTCAAATTAAACAGCGGCACCTTTTGTAATCTTTTCAGTTTACATTTACATTTGAGTTTATTAGTTATGCTCGATGTCAACATATTAAATGGATGCCTTTATTTGTTAATTCGATTTGGTTTATGTTGCATTTTTTTTTGTTCAAGGTTTTCTCCAATTACCAAAAGAAGCGCAGTTGACTGCAGCTATTTTAAATACATTTTTTTAATCAGTTTTATATTTCCGTTTCCCGTCTAATTATTTTTTTATTGTTAAATCATTATTTTCTCATTTAATGTGTTTTCATGTCTGTCATTTTTTCCTCTGAAATAATTAATTGAAAATGGCGTTAATTGAAAAATGTGCCTAAGCTGCTAATTAGCATTTTTTGGAAAGCAATAAAAAAAAAAAAATAAGAGAAAACTTTTACGAAATGTTTCGTCATTTGCAATTAGCAGCACAAATGATTCAATTACTCAAACTTCAAAAAAAAAATATCCTACATCCTGCTGGCATTTTCGTTGTTGTTGTTGTGCAAACTTTGTACATAAAACTTTCGTCTATTTTAGTTATTTAGTCCGATTAAATGTCCTTTAAATGACCGCTGCTGTAATTGTATTTGTACACATATGTATGTATATGTATGTTGTCCTGGCGACGAAAGGTTTTGTGCATTTTCTTATGCTTTTATCCTTTGGGTAAATTGTTTCATTAGAGTTAAGCAAAAAGTTTTACCAACCAAAATTGTTAGCAGCAGTTTTTTTTTTTCTCTTCTCCTCTCTTCACTCCGTTACTTTTTTTTTACTTGTTACTCTTAAACACTTTCATAATATATTTTTTTTTTTTTTTCAAGGAATTTATATCCTTTTTACATGCACACACTCAATTAAAACTCAAGTGGGTGGACACAACTTTATACCTCTGTAGTAGTCGTCATCGTTGCTGTTGTTTTTTATCCTTCTTTACAATTTATCTTTTTTTTCGCTCGATTTTAACCTTTTTTAAAAGGATTTTTCTTTACAGATTTTTTTTGTATTTTTTGCTTAACTTTTTTTTTTTTTTTGTAGTGATTTATTTTATTCCAATTTTTTATGTTTTTTATGTCTAAAAGTGTGTAAAGTTTAAAGAGCCTTAAAGGGATTATGTGCTCGGCGAATGTGTTGAAATTCGGTTTTAATGAAAAAGCGCATAAAAGACGTGCCACGAGCCTCATGATGCGTATTTCTCAGTGGCCGGTAACAAGTTTATTGCGATTTATAAATAAGATTAAATCTTGCTGCAAAGATCTTTCCATCCATACAACCTGGCTTTTTTTTTTTTTTTTTTTTTTTCATTTTAAAGAAAAACGTACTAAGCAGCCAAGTAACTTTTCCTTTTGAGTATGTCCTGCTACTTATTGACTACTTATGTACTATTTGCGCAAGATGATACAATGCGCATTTCTTTCAGTTGCTCTTGCCGGCTGTGACAATACAATGCGACACGGATAAGTGGCATAAGCCGTAAACGAAATCAATTGCCTTTTCTCTTTCTATATTTGACCTGAAGTAATTTAAAGTGGTTCTTATTTTATTTTATTTTTTTTGTAAGAGTTTTCATATTTATTGAGCAATTCAATGTGAAAGTGTAAAATTAGCTTTCTTTGATGAGAGACTTTTATTGAATATTTTTAAAAATTCTTCCAAGAATGTTGCACAATGTTAGCTGCGCAGATGTTCTAGGGAAATAAAAACAAATTCAAATGAAATCATAATCAAAACATCTGAGTAAATATGGAAGTGAGGCATTGGAACACACCGGACACGGAAGAAAATTTGGAGAAAAAAGCAGTGATGGTTGGGATTGTACATTAGTCAAACTCTAAAACGTCCAAAGATAGTGAATATAAATTTTATGTTTATAAGATTGGAAGAAATAGCAACATAAATAGAAACCGATTCTATCCAAAGTTTCGATTATTTTCAATTTCAAGTAGATTATTGGATTAGAAAATTAAAATTTCAATAAATTTGATTTTTAAAAGCCAAACAAATATCTCCACAAAATTTTTTTTTCCTAAAATCGAAGATGTCTTGTTCTTTCTTTTAAAAAAAAAACATCATTTGCGGAACCTTTCATACGGAAACATTACTATAACTTAAGAGTAAATTAAATGAATTAATACTGTGACTGATAGACAGCCCGAATCTAAGCTCAGGATCTTTACTTCCCCTAATGAAATCAGCTTTTGAGACGCACACTAAATGAAAACTGTTCAAAATTATCTTAAAACGAATCAAATTGGAAGCTCTTTCTCATTACTCTGGATTTACCAGATGCTACTCATTCTTGATTATTACTCATTCCGATTATTACTTGTTCTAGTCGATTCCATATGGCTTGACTGAGTTACACTTGGGCTATATCGATGAAGTGAAGAATTTATTAATGTGACGAAAGTCATGAATTGACATAAATAAAAAAAATATTTGAAAAGTTCTTTTTCCTTGGTCGAATAAACGCTAAAAACTGAGAGGTCCGCAATTATATAGAATGAAACGCAATGGAGGCGACACTTATATTCAAATTATATATATATATTTTTAAGGGTCGACAGAGAGCAGAGACAGCCTTGATCGCAAAACCATACAAATAAAGAATTTTTTTCCCTAAAATAAATAAAATAAAATTAGGCGTTTTATTTCTTCAGAGTTTGAAGATATAATTTTTTCATGTGCACCTTGTAGGCTTAACTATTTTTTATCCGAAACAAACGACACGATTGTATGTCTTTGATTTTCAAATCGATGAAATACCCTGAAGAACTGTAGACCGACTCATGACCAGTTAGCTGACATGTGCCACGTTGCAAACTAAACAAACTAAACCCATTTCATTTATTTAATTTGAAAATGGAAACTCTGCAGATGTAACGAAATATATGCGATTATTTTCTTGAGCTATATTTAGTTGCTGCCCTTTAAAATTTTAAGTGTCATTTGAGTAGTTACTCGTATGTCAAATTCTGAACACTTGAAATGTTTTGACAGCCTTTTGCTACTTTTGATTATGTTTTTCTTTTTTTTATATATTCTTAAAATAAAACCCATACGCAGAATACTCTCTTGTTTTTCTCTTATACATATTTCTCCGATTGGATGTAGCAAATTCATATCATCGCTTATGTTACCGAAATATGTACATTCCATATACAATTTTTATTTCTTAAACTTTTTATCGAAACTTTGCATTTTAAGTGTTTCATATTATTATTTATTTTCATAGATACTTCTTTACAATTGTTAGCCACAAAATAAAAAAAATATAAAAAAAAAAAAAAAATAAAAATGGACTAAAACAAAAGATTTTACGGAAAAAGAAGTAAAATTTTTGTGGAAAAAAAAAACAAGGAAAAGATTTAAATATGGTGGCACCGAAGCTTTAATACTTGCCGCATTAGCGTTAAATATGACGAAAAAAAATTGTTTCAGGGCTGCTTTTCTCAAAAGTCTCTTGAAGGATAGCGACTTGATCTGTCTGCTACTTATACACAAATGAAGTTTATCCAAGAAATAGTTTATGCTGTCTCTGACTTTTTGCTTTTGACTGTTACAGACTTTGTATTTAAATGAATATACTATTCCTGAAGTGTTAAAAGTATAAAAAACTTTTTATTTATTTTTTTGTTCCTTTCGAATTGAGGGTAAATAATATGTGCATCAGCACATGCTGAAATTCCCAAACTCTACTTAAGCAGGGAACAACATTGATGGCGTTGGAGGGCGTTCAGTGTGAGTTGGTGTGAGTTACCAGAAGCGATTCGCTATGAAATACATTTAAAAAGTAAACTTGTTAGGTATTAAAAATAAAAGTGTTTGCAGCGCGCAGTCAAGTGTGCGAGATACTTTTTTTTTTGATTTTTTTCTGATTTTGTTGCCACTTACTCAGTCAGAACTTTGCATTACGTATCTTCAAATTCTGCCAATATTCGAATTTCAATTTTTAATTCGGATTGTTTGTTTGCTACAACTACAACTAGGAGCGGTAAGTGCTCTCAATTTATGTAGATCTACACTTGACTTGAGTCTATTTTATATGCAATGTATGTGTGTGTGTGTGTTTTCATTCGTCTAATATAAATTCGTTGCCACAACACAATAAAATATTCAAATACTTTAGACAACGAGGACAACTGACGATTTCGATTTTGAACACATTTTATGCGATTTGTTTTTCTCTGTCGGAGGCACTACCTAATTCGGCAAGGATATCTCTTATGCGGTTGCAAATGTCAATTGCTGGCGAAATGTATACCAAAAAGTAAGCAGTCGATTTGATTTGATTCCAAGGCAAGACGAAAGCATAGAAAATATACATAAAAGCCTTTTTCGGTTAGCAACTTAATTTTCTTGGCTCTTGGCTTCTTTTATTCGTTCGTTCGTTCGTACGTTCGTTTGGCTAGTTTATGTGTCCTTTCTTCTCTTGCGCGTAGGAGTGCGCTTCAATGTGAATCAGTTCAGTTCAGTTCAATCCAATCCAATTGAAACCATTTCCATTTTATTGCTCTGCATGCAAAATAAGATATACCAATCGAAAATCGATCTCGTTTTCTTATTTACATTAAAATCTGTTTGCATTCACTTAAAAGGATAAGCAATGTCCTTTTAATGGGTTTCAAATTGAATAAAGGATTAAGTTGTTAGTTGCAAATTGAATTGCGTTTTCTCGAGTGGAAATTGGTTGTTGTAAAGTGGTTGGTTGCTTCTAAATATCTTCAATGCAAACGAAACGAAACGAGTCGAGACAGTTGTGTTGAAAGCTTGTTTTTTTGTTTGGCAGTTGTAGCATAAATTTTGTAATTCGCTGCGCACATAATATTCTTTTTTTTGCAATTAAATTGTAATAATTATATTGCAATTATTAAGAAGAAAAGCAAATAATTTTGAAATTATTAACTAATAACAATTAATTAGTTACACTAAATCGATACGCTCCCATTGTAGCACAAAAAAAGTATCTATTCGATTTAATACATACGACATGTATCTATAGTGCCAACAACTGTTTATGATGTTCATTTTTATGTACAAAAAGATATTTCGCATGCTTATTGACAACGTTGCCATGCGTACCAGTTCTGTTCCGTTCAGCAGTGCAGCACAGGACAATGGCATTAGTTGTACGCATTTCTACCATAATAATGATGTTTTGTTGTTTGGTTGCTTCATGCTCGCCAGTTAGCTAGCAGAGCTACAGCATCATCGTCATTGTCAAGCGTAACAAACTGCGAACTATAGAACTATCTGCTGTATCTGTATCTATAAATTCAGTAGCGCATTTAGGTTATATGGCGCCCAAATGGAAATGTGCGTTTCTACACTAACTACAAAACCGATCAAGTATGCTTGTGCTGCAAGATACCCTTTACCCAATCTTTATGTACCTTAGGTTAAGTCTTATTTTAATACTATACTATTGTACTTGGTTTTCATATAAAAACATCAATAAAATGAGCTAAACTTTTGTATGGGGTCTATACCTTAAATTTTTTTTGGTCCTATCCATATTGGGATATTTCATTGGAACTACCACAGGTATAATTTGATCAAAATTTGAAGTTCCTTTATGCATAGAGGTTCTTAGACGATTTCCCAAAATTTCCCGGAATTTTGGGGGTAGATTTTACTGGGGCTACCCTGGGCCCCTATGAATGGGACTAGAGAAAACCGTTGTTGTGGACCCTTGGCGGCTCGGAGAGTCTGTTCTGGGGCCCCCTTTTGACTCCGGACACTTGCGGCCGAGAGCTAAGTTCAATATGCGGCCCTTCCTTTTAGCTCCGATAATATCTCTCATACGGCAGATAGCAGGACAGACAGACGGATAGACGGGATGGATGGGACGAACGGAAATATTTCATTTGCTGTGGTATCACATGTGGTCAGTCATCTTCCCAGCATGCAGCGTGGTCTGGCTACAGCTCTTTCAGACCCCCCTTCAAATTTATGGATAGATAATCCTTTTCTTTTAAGTTACCTTTCTCCCTCAAAATTTATGGATAGATAATCCTTATTCCAAAAAAGTGTGGATCATTTCTTTTGACGTTACTCAGCTCTGCAAAACTAAGTTGACAGTTTCGTAAAAACGGTTTATATCTCAACATGGTCTTTTTTTAACAAGGTCTAGTTCATTATTATCGAATTTTATATTTCTTCCAATAATTGGTTTCCTTAAGGCCTTTTAATGATGAACTTTTTATATCCACTTCCCAAATCTTGTTTTAGCGTCTAGTCTAGCGCTGGAGTCTAATTCTGAAGAATCTGTAGTTTGTGGAATTTATGTACTTTTGTCATGGCGACTCTTTGCATCTGAGACATTTAATATTTTTAATTTCATAATTACTCGACCCTCACTCCGGCACTGATTGTAGCTAACAAAATTTGTATTTGTGTGTGTATCCCATGTAACCCTAAATTGGTATACGATATTTTTCACGCAGTTACTGTCGCAGTCAAACGAATTGTGTGCGTTTCCGGCAATTATTTGGCAATTTTGCGAATGAGCGTTAAAAATCGTATTTCGCATTAGATGTATCTGACTCTGTCTATCTATCTGTCTGTCTGTCTGTCTCTCCAATGTATCTGTTTGTCATTTTATGGGCGTGCGAATAATAGCGACTCGCAGTTTTTGATGATTTCGATGATGTCGCTGGTGTTGATGATGATGATCGCTATTTGACTGTTCTCTGTCGATTGTCATAACGACCACATGCGTGGATTTTCGATTTCAACGTTGAACGCATTTAGTAGATACAAAACGTTTTTATAAATGCGGCCAGAGTGGTTGGTTGTTTGTAAGTTGCAAGTTTAGCAGGTGTAGCTATGCAACTGTGCAATTTGACAAAATTTCTGATTGCGCTTTTTTGCCACGCAAAAAGTATTTTGAAAAGGATTCACGCAAGCGTTAAACTTTAATGATCACATTTTAGATTTGAAACTAAAAAAAAAAATAAAAAAAGAAAAGTTGTTCGTATACAATAAATGAGCAGCGTATTGCATAATAATTCACACAGGTTGCCCCAAACTGTAAGTCTAAAAGGGCAACTTATACTAATTATTTGCATTGCCAGCTTCATTTGTCTAAATACCTCAGCGTTTTTTCTTATTTTTCTTCTGCAGACATTGCACCCACAGTCGAGCTCTTCTTTTGTAACCTCCCCCAACTTAACCGCAGCCATTTTGGCTTTAAATTGTGCTGTCACGTTGCGTCTCTTGTCTCTTGTTTGCCATGTCTCTCCAGTTCTAGTTAAGTAGTTTTTGCTTTGCTGTTGTGTATATTAAAATAAATTTACTCATTATCATTTGCTTTAGAAACCAAAGCAATTTGCAAAAAGTCCTTTGATTCTAGTCTTCTTCTTTTTTGCTCTTTTACTTTCATTTGTTCTGTCAACTACCGCAACCCGGGTCATTAGTAAACTGCCGTGTTCTTATTTAAGTAGAGAAATTGCCTTAGCATGTTTTCATCTCAAGACAATTTGTACGTAAATAATTGTAACTATTTTCGATTTTTTTGCAAAATGAAAGTCTCTGGGGCATTTGTCGCAATGTTGTGTAACGATTGAGAAAAATCTGGCGCAACAAATGAAAATCTTTTTTGAAAACAAAAGGAGCAGGGTAGGTGTTATTTTAAATGGAAAATCAGCTATAGCCATTAAGGTATTTATATACAATACAGATTCGAAAATAAATTAGACAGCAGTGAAGCAGTTATTTAAATAGAAATGATTTGTTTTAAAATTTTTGGGGTTCACTTGTTCAAATAAAAACAAACTTTGTTAGAAATTTAAAAACCTTTTTGTTAATTTTTTTTTCAAAATATTTACCATTGTAAGTTAATACTTTTTAAATCTTTCGAACAGAAGAGGTATATACTGGCGATAAAACTACGCAACTGTGGACCGCAGTCTTGCATCACTTCTTGAATCAAATCTGGAGTATCTTAGCCATGCATCAGTAGCGAGCTTGAACGCTGCAGCGTACTTAAGTTACTGCTGAAATAATACGTTTGCTCTTCTCGATAATTTAGCACTGTGTAGGATGTACTTGCAATTATATAGAGTAATCTAGAGTATCTAGAAGAAATAGATGTTTACGAGAGAAATGTAGCTATAATTTCTGTGTGTAAAGAAACTTTAGTAGAATAACTCAAGCTTAAAGTGTAGAAGAATTATATTGGATATTTGATTTCAGAGAGGTTGGGTATAAACATTTATTTCAATATGGTCGAAAACACGCCTGAGCACCAAAGAGTTTTAAAGACTCAAAATCGATGCATTACTTTTAAAATGCATACCAAATGAAAGAGTCAGTTGCTAAATTATTGGAAATTGTTTTCCTATACTCTGTCTATATTAGTGTTGGCAAAAAAAATCCACTCGGTGATTTTTTCACAGTGGTTAAAATTGCAATGTCGCACTGCAACTGAAAGTAGGAATTTGCGATTTTTTTGTTGCTCAGTGAAAATGTTCAGTTAACGGCGATTTTGTGTATCGCTTTCCGCGAACAGTGAAACCGTTCATTTATTAGTGATTGGTGGTTTTATCACCCATCGCGAATCGTTCATATTCGCTTGAACACCGAAGCTGTTCAAATGCGTTGGTACATTTGCCAGTCTAAAGTATAACACAAGGCAGAATTCAAAATTTTTTCAGCCAAACTATCGTTCAAAACAAGTGTGACACACTTGTGTACCATTACCTCTTCGCGAACAGTGAACCTGAATCGCAGTTTGTTTTTCGCGAACTGCGATTTGATCACTGTTTGCAGTCACTGTGAAGTTGCAGTCGCTAATTACACTGCAACTCAAAATTACTCCTTTTTGGTCTTACGAGATGCCAACATCTTTGAAAGTTTTCCAACTTGCTTTATTCATTTCTGTTCAATTGTGCTAATCTCTGCTAAACTCCAAAATAATAAAAGTCAACAAATTTATGTTAGTTCATATATGATGACAACAGCAAGTAGCTGACAAGTGAAAAGAGACCCATCAAATCGCATTTAGCTCAAATTTGTGAACAATGCAACTGTGTAACTGATTTGCACAAACACCTCGATCAGCAAAGACCGCAACGAACGTTTGCCATACACGCTTCCGTTTTGGGTACGTCCGTTCCGTTCGGTCCCTTAAGTATCGACATCAATTGGAGTTGAAATAAACGGGCTAAAACGACCGCCCGAGTGCCCACCCGCAGTATAAACAACTCAATTTGAATGCAGTTAACCGCGTAATTGCGACACGTGGCGGAACGCGTGCGCTATTTGTGGCCGGTGTACCTCAATCCAACTTCAACTCATACCCAACGCGTTCACACAGATACAAATGTACTTGTTACTACTACTACTGCTGCTGTCGGCTGTGACCTCAGTAAGCGACGCAAATTGCTATCCAATTGGCATTCAACTGGTTACACAAGGATAACAATAATGTTAGCGCTCGCGCTTCTCATTTCGGGTTTCGGACGTATCGAAATGCGTTTAGTGCGTTCGTATTTTTCATTAATTCAAACTTCATGGTTCGAAATTAGTGCGTAAATGTTTTCTCACCAAATAAATCGTAGAAGTGCACACGACTCTGGCCAGGAGCAAATAGCGTACGTAGTATTCTTTTTTGCCCTCATCAGACATTCTGACAGCATGAATCGAATGAACGCATGCAAGTTTTGTGCCTCATTTCGTTCCGCATGCGGAAAATTAACTGCAAATTATGGAAAAACAAAAAAATAGGAAATATTACAGTTAAATTGTGACGAGGATTGATGTTTTCAATTTTTTTTTTTTTGAAAGTAGCTTTTTGAAGGCGGCGTACGTTAAATATTTTTTTTGTTTTATAAAATTTGTTATGCATCTTAAAAATCTAATTGGATTCACAGTTTTGGGATGAAAAAAATTTGAGAAGACTATGGGAAAAGAGATTCAACATCGTTTTAGATCAACACTTTGAATCACTAAAATCAAGGTAAGTGCATTCAGGAAGATTTTATCTAATCGATGTCCGTCTGTCCCCTATGTAAAATTTTAAAATGGCTTCCAATACAGACTGCTAAAATCTAAAAAATATATATAGCACCACAATTTAGAGCTCAAATGTCCATTAATAAAAATCAACTCTCAACAAAAAAAGATAAACAGAAAAAAATACTAATCGACCATAAAAACATCAAAAGCAATTTGGTACACAAAGCATTTTACAATTTTATTGCATGCAATTTAAAATATTAATAGCTGTAAAATACCAGTAACATATTCTGAAACTGATACGGAAATAAAAAAAAAAAAACCGTACACAAAATGGTCACATAAGCGACTCATCATCAGGCGTCGAGAGTGAAATTCCCGGCCGTAAGCTGAGGCGTTTCAATATTACATGAGCACAAATTGCAATTTAATCCACAGATGTCACCATTGTGCGATCAGAGCTTTGCGTATACACCCCTTCGCACACACACACGTGCCCACCCGCACCAGCAGAAAAGCAAAGAAGCCATAAATTGATAGAGGGGGGAAGGGGGGGGCAAAGTCCTTTGCGAGTGTCAAGTTGAGAAATGGTATTAAAGTCACATTGACAATCATCAAAATGTAATTCAATGTTGAACTCATCATAAGGACTCATAAGCACCAGAAAGGAAAAAAAGAAAAACAGAAGCAAAGCATATAAATCGAAAGACATCAGAGTTGACATTGAGTTGAGCAAACAAATGGATGAAGCGGAGCGTAGAGGAGTAACTTTGAAAAGAGTTTTTTTTTACAGCGAGTGCAGTCACCACGAGTCGTCTCCCAACGACCAACGTAACCTCAAAGTCAAAACACATGCGCCGTTTCGAGAACTTGTCCCTGGTGACATTTTAGTGCGACTAGAAAGTAAAACTTCTTTTTCTGATGTTGTATTTTGTATGCGCAGCTCTTCATCAAATACGCATACTGCGCTGATTACTCGTAATCGAGCTGGGAAATCTGTCATAAAATAAAAAAAAAACAGAAAAACGATGCAGTAGTCCTTGCCTTGTCAACTGTCGCTTTAAGGGCTGCAGCGAAAAGGACTCTTGGGAGCTTGTTTATGTCAACGTTTTGTTGTTTGTTTTTTTGTTTCTTCCAGCTATAATTTATGCCATTGCACATATGTGAAAATTATATTAGAAAGAAATTTAGGTTAACTGTGTGGGTTGTTTTTGTCGATTTGATTTGATATTGAATGTAATAAAATTTTTAATCGTTAACATAATAAATGGTTTTATTTTTTTGCTTAAATGTCTCGAATTATATTTGATTTGATGCATTTGACAAATATTTATTTATACAGATTTTAACATGGATTTTTTTGTAATTAAGATTCTTTTTAAGTACCATAAATGTCGTTCGATTGAGAAGAATATAAATATTATTTATAAAAATATTTACTTATATCTTAGCAATGTAATGTCATGCTTAACTGTCAAAAACTTGTTCATACTTTTAATAATTTTCAATATTTGATGAAAATTTGGTAGAACTGAAAATTTTGCCCCTTTAAATTATTCAATGTGGTTCCCCTAATATATCGCAAATTCTGGGCTTTTATACTAATTTTTATTATCTTTCTCTCTTCGGTTCCTGAAACTCTAATGGGTCATAGGCTGCTCTCCACCTCGTCCTGTTCTCTGCAAGGGCTGCAAGTTGACTCCACACTGGTATGAAAAGTCCTTCTCGTCGCTCCTTGTGCCATCTTTAAATCTAATTGGATTTACTGATTGAAAGTTTTGGGATCGAAAATATTTGAGAAGAGGTTCAACATCGTTTCAAATCATCTTTTCGGATCGCTAAAATTAAGGTAAGTGTATTCAGACATTTTGTATTGGGCTTAACTAGACACCCTGGTATGAAAAGTCCTCCTCATTGTCCTTGTAAATAAAGCTACAGTTTAATCTATAAAAACAAAAAAAGAATTTATTCATTTTGATTTTACGTATTCCATTCGCTTGCTTTTATTTAACTACTTAAGCTGCCAGCGAAAAATAAAATCCACAAGCAAATTACTGAAACAATAAATTTAAGACATTTCAAACTTTAGCCTTCAAACAAAAAAATATAGAGAAAATGTTCAAGCAATAAGGAAAGCAGCTCATTGCCTAATCGCAAATCCAAGACAATTGCTTTCCAATTTAAAAATAAAAGTTTCAAAAGCGGCAAACTGTTTATGCATTCCGTATTTACGCCTGCCTAAAACACCCTTCGCATTATTTTATTTTTTTTTTGCTGTTTTGGGTAGACAATTAAGTTGTTTATGCGAGTGTTGCCGTATTCACGCTTTCCATCTACGAGATGAACCTTTTTTTCTTTTTTTTTTTTTGCGCCTGAATTGTTGCAGATTACGCATACTCATTTTCCCTTGACATAAAGAAAAGATGCGTGAAAGTGTCTGAGCAAGTAACTGCGTTACTACATAAGCAACCCACACCACCCCATACCCAATAGGATGTCTGCTGCCACACTTCGCTTGTTTATGGTGTGGGCAACATTTAATCTGCACCATTGACTTTTGTTCACTACTTAGAAAAAAATACTATATACACCATAATAAGTATAAAAGGCATGAGCGAAGGGTGTTTTCTGTATTTTTTTTTTTTGTTGGCATCCTTCGAGCTGGTGCTAGTAAATTTTATGCGAATATTTAGTTTTCTAGCTTATCAGGTCGGCTTTATCGGAACTTATTGTGTTTGTTTAATTGAATTTGGATTGCGAAACGTCGAGTTGTGTCACTTTGAATGCTTTGACGCCGGCGACAATTTCGCGAATGACTGCGCGCATTGCTGCCGCATGATAATGCTCTACTCTACTCTTTTTGATTTTTATGAGACTCTACTACGAAGAAGCTCTTCTCTGAACGGTTTGGTCTGGTCTGGATCTGTATGTAATTATTTCCTTTTGAGAAAACGCAGTCAGCGAGCGTAACTAAATTGTATGTCTAATTGTGAGTGGGAGATAAAACTTCGACTTAGTATACTTCATTTAGTTTTATGGAATTTTATTTTTATACGAGTATGTGAAGGAATTAAAACAAACGAGTGCATATTATGTACATTTTGCTCTATGGGAAGCAGTATGTTGGCTTCAACCGAAATATGTACTTGTAGGAGCGTAGTAAATATGAAGTTTAATGGATCCAATTCTTAAAATAAGAAAGAGTTTTTTCGCATCTTTCTGTTTTAATGGAATTTCTTTGCACCTTTTTGCGAGGCATGCTTTTTATAGTGAACATCTAGACCTCTGCAAATGACATAAAGAAAAAATAGCAGATAGCATAAAAGTTCTCTTTAGGTTTCTAGTATCATGCACAATGTGCTTCTATTGAGTAGAATTGTGCTTAATTCAAGTTTTATAAGCTTCTTTAAATTGAGAGAACTAAGTAGTGAAAACGTGATGACGCTCTCTCAAAGTTGCTCTCATCATTTAATTTGGCTCTTATTTTTGCCTGTCCGCTTTTAACTGTACGTTTATTAAGAACAAATGTTTCATGATGTAGGAATGAATGTGCTTGATATGAGAACGTATGTTCTCACACAAACAATTATTATTCGTTTACATTTTTTGAACATTTTAGACTTTTTTTAGGAATTACAGGAATCGGAAATATATTTTTGCGAATCTATCTTTTTTTTTTTTTTTTTGCCTTTTGTTTAGTGCCTCATGTAATAGTTTTCTATACATGTATGCAATGCAATTATGATTACCAAAAAACTGTACAATGTATCTAAATACAAAAGATTTTCAATGTTTAATTAAAACATTTTGTACATTCAAGCACAGTCAGCGTCTGTTGGTTGAATTTATTGCATAATTTAGTAGCTTACATTTGCTGAAATTAACAAATGCAAACCAGAAACAGAGCTCATATGTACTTTAGCTGCTATACTCAGATACATTTCAATGTAACTAAGCATGTATCTATAGTACATATATACATATAGTATATATATGTATGTATGTAGCTAAGTGCAAATACATCAAATAGGATTTGGGCGACTAATTGCAAAGTGCTTAAGCAAAGGTTAAAACAAATGTAAAAGCAAATTTTTCATAAATTATTTAAATAGCTAAAAAGCAGAGCAGTGCAGCGAAGCTACAGTAAAGCAAAAGCAAGCGATGACGCGACACACACGATTAATTGTGAGGAGGAAGAGAAGGAGGAGGAGCAGTATAAGCGTTAGTCACATACACATTATGTATTTATTTTAATATGCAAATAAATTCCACAACGAGAAAATTCAATTTGCCACGAATGATGCAAAAACGTTCATGATAGCCACAAATTCAGGACACTTTCCTCCCTACCCTATACCGCAGCTACTTTGAGATACTCCCACTTCGAAGATTCTTCGCTCAATGTGATATGCATATGAGTAGCATCGTTGTTGCTGTTGTTGCATGTGAATTTTACCATTGGTATCATCATAGTTAAATTCCTTCCACATACTATCCTGTTTGCATTTCCTTGTTCCTTGTGCCATGTTAACTGAGTCTATGTATCTGGAGTGTTCGTGTCGATAACATCGCGGATATTCAACGCTCATCGCACAGAGACAAAGACAATGTCGCGTTGATAGGATTTGAATGGAAGAAGATATAAGCATAAAGTTTATTTTACCAACTTTATGTTTATTTGTTCTGATTGAAATCGGAGTCAGAGTCAATGCTCAGAATAAGCCATCAGTTGTTGTTTTTGTTGTTGTTGTTGTTGTTGTTGTTGTTTTTGTATTGTATTATGCTCAACTGTCAGCGACAGTGGTAAGCGTGTTTAAATTGGGGTAGTTCTCACACCTTTCTGATAGCTTATGATGATGCTGTTGATTTTTTTTGTTTTTTTGTTTTCAAATAAAAATAAAACCGATTTTCTGCGACATTATATGTTCTTCTTCGAGTGTGAATTTATTCATTTGTCGCTTGCATGAATGTCCTGAATATTCTTATTGTATTATTTGCTCTTATATGACGCACAAATCGGATTAGGATATTTTTGAAAATGCGTTTTCATTTGTTGTTGTTGTTGTTTTGATGTTGTCCAAATGAGAAGCAATTTTAAAATTTTACACTTGACTTAGTCACTGTTGTCATTTTGATATATCAAACGAGTCATCCATCATGTATTTCATTTCAGGTTTTAAGTGTTTTTTATTTTGCATAAATTAGACAAAATTAATTTGGAAAAATTTGTAGAAATTATTTTAAAAATTTAAAATTTTGGTAAGCCACAATAGAAATTCATTGGAATAGAAAAGTGCTTTAAAGTTAAGCGCTGTACAAGTTCTGTCTGTCCGCGCAGCTTCATATCCGTAGGACTATATATCCGTATCCATATTAAGTTTGTGTCAATTTAAGATATGTCTGTCTGTCCATGTATGACCGTTTTGCTGTTCGCTGAATGAATCGAATTTTTACGGGTCTTAGATTCTCCAGAGCAGCTAAGAGGTTACATGTAGCCACGATTTCAATTGGTTGGCCTATAGAAACCTAACACAATAGACTGGGAACTCTAAATTTAGCACTATTTATGACTATAAGAGTCCCAATAAAATACACAAATTTGGCCTATTTTAGGTATGGCCTCAGTTATAATTGAAAGACCAAATTTTGTTTGGATGATTTTTTTGTTAAGCACATTTGAGTTTCTGATTATAAAATTTCGTTAATATGTCACTAGGGCCAGGAAGATTATAAACCATTGGAAAGATGGGGGAAGGGCATGGACCCATATAAGCAATACGAATGTGCCGGAAAAGTATTGATTCATGGGAAAAGTTGGCTGTGAAAAATTTCTAAGTTTTTGAGTCCACCGAACAAGACTGGGCATTTCAGTAAGTAAAAATAAGTTTGTTCCATCGACGAATAGTTGGAATGATGGATACGACTGTCGGAGCAAACTGGATCATATTTTCTATGTTGATCAATAATAGAACTACTTTATGGAGTCTTCTTCTGCCAACCTAACGCTGTCTGCTGTTTTCTTGCTTTTTTTCCGATTCAAAAAAATTTTGTTTTTTTTTTTAAAATATTAAAAAAAACAAATTTTATTAAATTTTTAAAATTTTTTAGCTTTATTTTACATTTATGCATTTACTTAATTTTGATTCTCACTTTGAAGCTTATATGCTAAAATTTAATGCTAGATATGGCTGACATTAGTGCTTTGGTTAAATTTTTTTGTTTGATATTTAATTTTTTCTTTTTTTATACATAAAGTAGGTAATTACTAAAAACTTTTACAATTATTTTACATTTTATATAAACTAAAGATATGCGACACAAAGCAACAACAAAAAATACAGATAAAAATTACAATTTATATACAAATTTTTAATTTTTTTTTATTTTTATTAATTTAATAACTTAAAAATAAATTATTGGCAACTAAAACAGGCTCAAAGCAATTCTTTCGCTTCTTATATTGCATGCCGCTGTCTCTGTGCCAGTTCACTGCAACATTACATCACATTTAATTTTTGCTTCACTTACGCATTTCGAGCAATTGCAACAATTTCTGTTGCATCTTACAATTTATGAATGCGAATGTCCCAAATGATGTCCTAATGGATGAAAATATGGACCATATGGTGGATAGGGCACTGCATGTGGATAGAGTAGACTGCTATAACCACCGGGTCCAAAGCCGGCACCATTTGGCGGTGGTATTGTTGGACTATTAACATCTAGGCCAGGATTTTGTTTCTTCCATTTGGTGCGTCGATTTTGGAACCAAATTTTTACCTAATAAATTACAAAAAAAAAAAAAAAAAGCGAGGTGTAAATACATTTTTCTTTTGATTATTTTTTTGATTTGCTCTCTACTGCTTACCTGTGTCTCTGTCAGACTTAAACTCAATGCCAAATTAAGTCTTTCGCAAACGCTAAGGTATCTTGTTGTCTTGAATTTATTCTCCAATGAAACAAGTTGTTCATAGGTAAATGCGGTGCGTGCACGTCTTGGCTTGGAGCCACCACCACTGCCACCTTGTGATTTACCATCGCCATTGCGACTGCCACCTTTTTTTGAATCAGTTTCACTGCTTGGATCATCAATGTCACTGCCATCATCGCACATATCATCCTGATCCATGTCATTGAGATCATGAGCTGCAAGTAGAGAGAAGAGATGTTGTGAAATGATGAGTGTCCTTTTCGTTTTCTGGTTTTTATTTTTTTTTTTTGCATAAAGCACATCAATCATACGCAGCATACAAAATCGTAAATAAAATTGCACTAAACTAAGACAGACAGACAGACGGACGGACAGACAGAGAGACAACGAAATCAATCACTGCTGTAGTATTTCATGCGTTTCAATTCGCAAACCCAGTAAAGTAAGCGCAATGGTCAGTGCAAAAAAAAAAAAATAAAAAAAATCCAATCAAAATCATTGAGAATTAATTGAAAAAAAATGGGCACATGTTGTGGCACATGTGGGTGTATATGATACGTTATACGGCTGTTCTATCCGGTAAAATTGATTGCAATGATGCGACAATCAAAATTCAATTAAACCGTGTGCCATGCGAGGTTTTATTTTTTTGTCTCTCATCATTTTATTTATTATTTTTTTTTTTTTTTTTTGGGATGCTATATAGATAACCTTTTGAATGATATTCTATTCTATTATTTCATAAAATTGATTTGTCAAAATCTTATAGTATATTTTATTTGGTCTTGCATAACCTTAAATATATTTTTGACAAATTGTATTTTTAATTAAATTAAATTTATTTCTTAATTAAATCTGATATTTATTTAACTCTTAGTTTCGGGACTTCTTGTTTGCTTATCTTACGAAGCCAAAATATTTAAATTTTAGTAGTTTTTTACCATTTAACAAACTAATCCGAATTTAATACGCGTACAAAAAAAAAATAAAAAATTATTCCAGACAACATCAAACAAATTAAGTCTATAAAGTTTTCTTGTTAACAAATTAACTACAAGACAAAACGTTTTGCGTAACAACTACAACAAACCAAAAGGATTCTCTTTTACACATTTCTTTTTTTTCTAAGTCAAGACAACCCCTTTTGTGTGGGGGCCTGCAAATCGCTTAAGCACGCAAATTGCACTCAAGCAGCAATTTAACAGAACTGAAAACATTTTTTACGCAGAAAAGGGTTCAGCAGCAGCTCCAAACTGTCAACCCTAATCAAAAAAGTGAACTGCTAGACACGCTGAATGAAAAACACTTTGCTGCGGTTTAGCTATTTTAAGTATTTTTGGGGAGAAGGGTAATAAACTTTTAGATAGACTACTCTACTGTCTTTAGTAGATATACCTGCTCTATTATATGTATATATAAAAATTTTTATACACTACGCATTTAATGCAACATTCAACAAAAATCGCCTACGGCAATTGCATACATCTAAAATGCATGAGCAAATGCGGTAATTGGCCAACATCATCAACAACAAAAAAACAACAACAACAACAACAACGAAGGTAGGAGACAGCAGTATCGCGCTATTTGCCTGTAATTAGGTTAGGTGTGTGTTCAAGCGCCTAAAAGTATGCAAATGAATTGCTGCCGCCACAACTAAATGGCATTTCGTTTACAAAATGGTGTAAGCGAGAGAGAGCGCTATATAGAAACACATTTAAGCGTAAATGAGATAGTTAGCTTACGCGAATGGACAGTAAACAACATTTGCGGTAATTAATCAGAAAATTAACATGAATGCTTCATTAAATATTTAACATTTTGCTGACGCTGACCAAATGCAAAGCAAGCACACTGATTGCCAGTTGATGAACGTAGATACTATGTATGTGTAGTGTGCTGTGTGTGTTTGTGTGTTGAGGGGAGCATAGCGTGCAAGGTAAACGCGCATTTTGACGGTCGTCGTCAATGGCGACGCTTTGTATAAATAAGTTTACATTTGCACGCTGCTTGTCTGAGTGGTCTGATGTTTGGTACTCTGGCTGGTATAGATAAACAAAGTACAAATACATACCAGACTGACAGACAGACAGACAGACTGACAGATAGATGATTCTCTTTCCAGTAATTGCTCTTTACACACACATTATAGTCCTTTCATATGCAAATGAATTTGGCCATGAAAGCAAGCGAGCGCGTCTATTTGATTGGCAAATTATGTGGTAATGGGCTGTGGAGTGTTTGAATTCACTTTGATATGCATTAATGGCAAATTAACTGCGGTTTGGGAAGTGATAGAGTTGTTTGGTTTGCGCAGTACAGTTCTTTTTTTTTTATATTTGAATGAAGAAATTGCATTGGCGCAGAGACAGTGATATCTTTTGAATGGCGACAGTGTCTAGTAATTGTCAGATTTTATAAAAAAATATAAAAAAAAAAAAATATAAAAACGTTTCTTTCTTTATAAAAACCATTATAAACCGTATTTCATGTTTTCACTACGATTGCATTTGGGTTTATTAATCGAATTTCGATTGTTTAAATAATCGATTTGGTATGAGATATCAAGTTATCGAATGTAACTTATGTTTGAAAAAAAACGGAAACTCAAATACTCAACATACGAAACTTCAAATAATTTTCATCAAGGGGGGAGTTAATTTTTCGCGAGAGGGGTGAGTTGGGTCATTGGTTCGATGCAACCTAAGTTTAGACACTATGAGAAACTAAAAATAATTTCTTGAAAAATCAGAAGGTGACAGGTAAATTTTTATGGGTACTATATACTATATGCTGGCCCCAAACCTTATGGGATGACAGTAGAAGGGACTTCATTCAATTTGGATTGAATACATTCTTAATCATCGACTATTACTCATTTATGGATATAAAAAGTTGATTCAATTTAAAATTCATCTATAATAAATCGATTTCTCTCTTATCGGTTCGATTATTTCACAACGCGAAGGTTAATACAATACAACAGTAAGTTCAAAAATACGTTTGTAATTTGTAAAATGATTAAACGCATTTAATTATAATTACTATAAACAGTACTTCATAAGCCGTTTGCGCCAAAAAGTGTAATTTTTATTGTAAGCAAGCAAGAGCGGAAGTAAAAAAGATTTCATAAAATCCAATAAAATACATATGCACAAGTATTTGTGTATATGCGACTATACTATGTACATACAAGTAGTATCTATGTTATATTTTATATGTATAAAGTTAACGAGCGAACGAGTGTCTGCAGCGCAATTTAAAACGAAAGTGAGCCCCCTGGGTGCCACAATGATATTTAAATTATAAGTGAAGTCAACGATAAAAGAGATTGTGAACGAGCACAGGAATGGGCAACACATTAAATACACAAAGACAATGCACAAAACCATATACTATATATATATACTATAAAGTACAGTTTAAGCCATAAACTTAATTATGAAATCTGAGTGTTAATTACCAACAGAAGACACACACATACATACATATATATAATTATAGGCCTTATAGAGTATATGGTATAGTATACTAAAATGAAAGACACACGCAGAGAAATTTGCAAAATGGCATATAAATTTTCAGCTGCTGGCAGCATTGTTCTGGGGATTCTCATTGTCGCAATCATTATAATCGCATACGCTTGCCCAATGCGCCCCTGGGGAGCATTTGTCGTCTCATTTTGCCATTTTCATAAAATAATAAATGAGCAGCAGATATAATTTTGTATGTGATGCATAAAAAATGCTAAGTTAAAATTGTCACATACCACGAAATTTAGTAAAGTCTTTATACAATTTTTTTTTTTTTTTTTTTTTTTGTTCCTCATACAATTCGAAGTTTCAAAAAAAAATGAACAGCTCCAAGGCGACAAGCACAGTTTTGTTACATATACAACGTACACTGTATATAATACGGCATATTCCACTTGTCACTGTATTAGTCTCTGTCCTTTTTATATATTTTCTTTTATGTGCGAGTGAGATAGTTGCACGTAAATTGAGTGCTGAAATGAAATAAAAGTTTTTGCAGCCATTTTATTTTCTGCTTTTCGTAATGGTGGTGGCAAATCTCCGGAAAGTATGCTACACACTCACATACACATAGACTAAATGCAAAAATAAAAAAAATGGGAAAAAATACATCCACCCACATTTAAATGCTCAGCCACATAACCATTTGTGCCGCCTGCGCTGTTGTTTTTTTGTTGTTGTTGTTGCCTCTGTTTCTACTCCACTCCACACCACTCCACTCCATTTCAATCCACTCGCCTTGGGTATGCTTTCGGATTATGTTGTGTAGAAAATTTTTTGTTGCAAATTGCTTGCTTACTTGCTTGCTACCAGGCAACCAGACAGTTCTAGTATAAATGAAACTCAAAGCAACCCTCATGCTAAAATGGAGCTCTTTCAACTTTTACTGTTTGTTGTTCTTTTTTCGTTTGTGGCTTTTTCTTGAATGCGCCCCATTTTCCGGCAGCAAGTTTGACATGTATTTTGATACACAATGAATGGATTTTTAGGGTTTCAAAATACTATGTCAATCTTTTAGTGTTCATGTCAACTAGTTTCCCAGTTAATAGCGTATCAATCTGAAACTGATGTGTTCTGATGGAACGGTACAAATACTGAGAGAAAATATTTTCTTCTATTTTTGTTGGTGAATGTAATAGTTTCTTTTTAAATTTTATATATTTTTTTTATGATTTATATTTATATTTTTTTATATTATACCAGCGGATACCCGGATACCGGCGTGTGCTGCTACGAAATACGGGCGTTTCGGTTGCGTTTATTTTCAATTGCGTTTTAACACTTTTTATGTTTTGGGGGTATGAAAACATACTTAAAAATACCATTTTTTTATTGCAGCAACCCCAAAATATGGTGGGACTGGTATGGAAACATACATAAAAGTACTAAAAAATACCTGCTTATTTTTGTTTTGTTTTTTAATTGCAGCGAGACCACAATATAACAGACCAAGGATAACATTTTTGTATGGAAAATTAGAAAATAGTTTTTTTGAAGGAACCGATTTTGCCTAATGCATTGTTTTAGTCGAATTTTAATTTACTTGCATTATTATCTTTCAAATAAAATCGGTTTGGAGCTCATCGGCTGGATAGTTTCAACGTCCATAGCGGACATAGAAACATTTTTATTTTTTTTATATATAAATTTATGAGTGTGAGTATGCCAAAATAAATCTCGAAAAAGTTATAGAAGTGCACATGACTGCAATAGGCTTCCAAGGGTTTCTTTCAAGTCTGCCTTAGAACAATGAGTTTCGAGAAATACACTTAAATTAGTGTCCTGCTTTAGTTGCAACAAATTTTTGTGTCAAAATAATCAAATGCAAAACTAAATAAATTATTTTCGTTGACAATAATTTTGTTCTTAATTAGCACGAATCTTTATGCATATTAAACCAATTAGTAGCATACAGTTGATCAAACTCAAAGTAAACTCCTTGCATAAACACTGCGTATACTTAATGTGTGCTTGTAAACTGCTTTGCTAATTTTAACAATGGCTGCCATAAATCCAATTAGCATGATATTCATACACACACACATGTACACATACACATTTATGCGCACAAATACATCTTCCTGCCGCTTGTGCATCATAATTAAGCTTATATAATCTGACGCATAATAAATGCGTGCAATATACTCACTTCCGCTTTGCGCATGTCACATGGTGCCAATGCCACCATTTTACACTACCGCATTAAGCATTTGTATAGGCGTCCACATAAACGGTCTTACTAAGTACATTAGCACCTACAGTCATAAAAGCAAAACAACACAAACCAAAAGCCGTGTCAGACAGACAGACAGACATGCATATACGACCATTCAGCATTATTGTTGTCATAGACAACAACAACAACAACAAAAACAATATCGTTGTATCGTCGTCGCCGTCAGTGCAATAAAATTAAACTGATTTGCGCTCCACTTTTGTCGTTACGAACCAACGCCCGACCGAAGTCCATTGAAGCGCCTAATGAATGTGCGGTAATTAAGTACCTTGCTAATTAATGACAACATCAACAATAGCACTCGATTATAATGGTTTATGTCAGATACAGATACAAAAACACACACACACACACGCACGCACAGTCTGTTATAAAATTACAATATGTAAAGCATTCGTTTGTTTGTCTGTCACCAAAAGGAGTGCATTAAGCAGTCAGGATATGTTTCATCATCATAATAAGAGCAACAACAACAGCTTCAGCTCTAAAATTTAACTGCTTCAGTCGAAAAGGAGCATAAATCATCATCAACGTAATTATTTCAATCATCATTATCGATGCTTTTGTTGTTGTTCATCTTCTTCTGTTATGTCTGTCTGCCTATCTGCTTATTTGTGTTGCATACTTTTTGGGGGCGCACATATATATATATGTACTGCGTAAGTTTGTGAAAATGTGTGAGTGTCTGTTCAGCCATTTTGTGTTTTATTAGCAGTTATGTTGAATGGTCGACTTTGTTAACAATTTGTGTGTGTGTGTGTGTGTCTGTGTGTTTGTGTGGGTGTTTGTGCTTTGTTTTGTTTTGTTTTTGTGTATGCGCCAAGCAATGTTGGCGGCGGCAGCCATTGATGAAGTTAATTGTGTTTTATTAACACAAACAAGCATACAAGCAGCCACTCAAATAGCCAATCAAGCGGCCAAACGATAACGTGTCGTTGATAATGATGTACGCCATTGTTGTTGATAATTTGCTTGCTTAATGAGGAAGCGAGCGAGTGTTTGAGTTTTTGCATACATTATAAAATTTACTTTTGTAATCAGTTTGTATAGAACATTTTAAAGCATTAAATTAAATAAAATTTTTAGAGAGAGATAACAAAACTAAATGGTTGGTCATTTTGTAAAATTTTAAATTGAATGATGTGTGCTGCGGAGTTTCCATGAAAGACGTTGAGTTGAATGGTTATTTGCTTTGCTGTTACACTAGAAAATCAATTAAAATTTTAAAATATTTAAATACTTCTACGAAAAAGAATAAAGACTAAAAGAGAAGAACAAATACCAAAAAAAGGAAAAACACAACTTGAAAAGTAATACAAACATATATAAAAATTGCTTTTCCAATTAAAACATCAATCAATCGTTTAAAACCAATTTCGACAAAAATAAAGCTTCGATGCTTTCTTTTTCTTTTTTGGTGTCTGCATTCAGAATTTGATTCAACTAAACTAATATTTCTCTTTTTTGGCTATTTTTGCAAAGTGTTTTCCAACGTTTCTAAACGAAACTTGGCTTTGAAGTTAATATACAAATATACTACAGACGAGTCCCGACCCAATTCATTAATGTTACTCATACGCAACGAATTGGTATAAAAAAAAGGAAAAGGAAAAAACGTATTGAAACTGAAAATGTATAAAAATGGCTGCTTCCGCTTGGTGCACAAAACTTTTCTATACGAAATCAAATCAAAACGAATTGATTCGATTCAAATGAAATCAAATCAGAACATGCCATAAAGCTATAACACAAACACACCTACACACTCATACGTATAGACAGACATACAAATGGTGAAAATTGGAAGCAAAAAAAAAAAAAAACAAATGGAAAAAGGAGGAAAGCTAAAATAAAAAACAGCTTTGGCAAAATAAACAAAAAAAAAAAAAAAAAAAAAAAAACGATTTTTGCCGCATATACGTCTGCAGGTATCCTTTTCAATACATACGTATGAGTATGTATGTGTAAAGGTACATAAATATGTAGGATTGGAGTAACTATATAAAAATAGCAAAAAAACTAAAGTATTAGAAGTTGTGAAATCAGTGAATGTATCTAAAGTTCTAAAAATTGTTCGATACATTGCTCATTAGGAAAGAATCGAATAATCGAATTTTTGATTATTTTGCCAATTAATCGATTTAAAACAGATCAATTTTTTTAATGCAACGATTTTAAATTAAAAAATTTAAAATTTCGAATTTATAATTTGTATTAAAACTTACCCGACATATCTTCACTTTGTTCCTCATCGAGACGTTCATGCATATCCTCATCACGATCATAATTCCAGGGACGTGCACTATTAAATAGCGCAGCAGCTTGCATTTTGCCTGTAAACTTATTGGGATCCAATATATTTTCTACTGAGAAAGCCAAACGTTTTGTGGCCTCCTTTTCGCTGGGTGTTGTCGCTGCCGAGGAGCTGGCATTTGATGTGGGCACGGAACGTGTGAGATCAACAGGGCAAACCTAAAAATGTAACAGAATAAAAAAATGTATTTGAGCTAAATGTGAAAAATATGTAATATTTTCAATATTGTGATAGTTAAAAAATATGACTAAATATGTTCGAAGTATTATGCTAGTTTGCAGTTATTACCCCTAATCTTCTCAAACAATCTCAGACTCTCATCTTATATTTGTGTTATATGTTCTGGATCTATGCAAAATAATTTAAGTCGTAGAACAACGTTTTTATGAAGGTAAAATAACACAGACTGACAATATTGGATCAAAGACTGGAACCAGAGATGCTGGACGCTGATTTCGATTTCGAGCACAGAATTATTTCAACGCTCAGGTTTTTCGAGACATTCTATTCTCAAAGCGAGAAAAACACGATTTATCGCTTCTTTTTGGTATGAATGTCTCGAAAATTGTAGCATATGGAACAAATCTGAGCACGAACTCGGAACCAGAGTGAGAAAATTGGATGCACAATGTCCAGTTCTGACAAGTTTTGACTTGTATATTTATCTGAACATATAAGAGATTTGTATGCGAACCTCGAAAAGTATCATCAGTTTTTATTTTTCCATACAAATCAAAAATCACAAATATTGTTTTAATTTTTGTATACAACTTACCGACGGCGTACTTTGTGAACCATCGTTGCTATCCTCATCATTTCCGTCAACATTTAGTTCTTCACTTGTATCACTGCGCGCATAATTGGCAGCGGCAATCTGTCGAGATGTAGCTGCTGCTGCAGCTGCTGCCGCCGCTAAGCCACCCAATTGTATTCTAAAACCATAATCACTTAAATCAGCACGAGAATTCGATGCTGATGAGGCTGATGAAGTTGAGGCAGCCGACGAAGCAGATGAAAGGCAAAGACCAGCAGAAACAGGAGTTGGAGCAACACCAACAACATTCGAAGTTGGAGCTGAACGCGCCACAACCAGTTTAATCCTTTCAAGATCCATATCATTTGGTGATACAGGACTAACACTTGCGGCTGCTGCAGCTGCTACCAGCGCCGAAGGATGTGGAGCGAGTAATAAAGCTGCTGCTGCTGCCGATGCTGCTGCTGCTGTAGACGTAGAAGATGTTGCTGCTGATGATGATAAGGGTGATGTTGTTGACAGCATTGATGGTTGTTGTTGTTGCTGTTGTTGGGCCAAGGCGTGATGTGCGGAATGTGCTTGATTTGTGTTGGTCAATGTTGTAGCGGCAGCGGCAGTTGTTGACAAATGATGTTGTTGCTGTGGCTCGGAATGTATTTGGAGCGGCGGTGATGTAGGCGGTGAGAGTGGTGAATTAGCTGGTGATGGTGGACTAACCGATTGTGTCGCATTTGGTGGCGCTGGTATTGGTATGGGTGGGCGTAAATGAAATACCGCCGGATGTGGATGTGCATGATGATGCGGATGATGTGGATGTGAGTGTGGCGTATGCGAATGCGTATGTCCATGTATATGCAATTGATGTTGTTGTTGATGATGATGATGCTGTGCTGCTGCGGCTGCTAAAAATTGTGGATTTTGCAATAAATGCGGATGTTGTTGCAACAATGCAGCATGTGGATGCGGCAGTGGCTCAGGACGCGCCAAATGACGCAATTCGAGCAATTTTAGTTGTTGTTGCTGTTGTTGTTGTGCACTTGTAAAGTTTGGCGTTTGCGGCGATTGTGAACGGCGTGCATTATTGTTGCTCATATTCGTATTATTATTGTTATTATTATTTGCACACTTTTCTGAATTTTCCAGAGTTTCATCAATTGTTGGACTTAGACGATTCATGAGATTTGCATCAGTCATTTGCTTTAAACGTTCTATTGAAAAGCGTAAATTTTCCTCATTTTTATTCACGCCAGTTGCTGAAGCGTTTGCAACTTGAAGCGTTTGTGCATTTATTATAAATTTTGGTATTTTTGTTGAAGTTGTTGTTGTCGTCGCGGCTGTAGCTGCAGCTGCTGCTGCTGCCAATGTTGGTGATTTTATATGTTCACTATCTACTGTTGTGCCATTGCTATTATTATGATGCACTAGATCCGGTGATGTATTTGACTTTGGTGAGTCCGGATTTGAATTGGGACTCATGAGTGCAACATTTGTTGCTTGCGTATTGTCACTGTTCTTGGGCACTGGCGATTGTAGCATCACCATTTTGTAAAACACTTAATAAAATTTTATTTTTATTTTGAAAATAAACACTAAATACGTTTGTATATGGTTTGTTTTTTTTTTTTTTTTTTTTCTTCTTAAACACTTTAACACTTTTTAAAAATATACGCTTCCGTTTTTTCGGCTACTTTGCGTTTCCGTCGCGTGTACTTGTCACTTTGATTGCAGTCAATCGACTGTTTAACATTTGCAGCGCTTCAAAGTGTATCTGTCTCGCGTTATCTATCACACAAAGACTATGACTTCTACTACCGGCAGTAATCCTGATGCTGCTGCTGCTGCTACTGCTGCTGAGCTAAAACCGTAATGCGCTGCGCACACACATTGAGATACATTTATACAGATACAATTTGAAGTCGCGCGCGCGGGGGTTGCTTTATCCAAAAAAAAAAAAACTGCTGATGCTGCTGCCGTCGATATTTGATAATATTGCTTTCAGTTTTTACGCTATTTTTTCACTCGAACGTTTTGAACGGAAATTTTCAAAAACGCGTGCTAATCCAACAACGTGCCATGCCCGTGGCAAGTGAACTAAATGAAAAGTTCAAAAAAACGAAACTGACTCGTACCCTTAGCAAACAACAGTTTGGATGCTGCGTTGCTTGCGTTGCGTTGCCGCAGCTACTCAACTACACATGGTGGTGGTTGAGTGGTGGTGGTGTTGTTTTTGTTTAATTTTAGCTCATTTCGAGAAAAAATTCACTCGCAGCATGTTGCACACTCGCAGTGTACGCCCCATTTTGGCAACGCCCATTTTTGCTTAGTCGATTTTTTTGAGAGTTTTTCCACGCAACTTGAGTAGTGTCCTTGTTGCTTTTCTTTTGCTGTGGAAAGTAGTTTACTTTTGGATTATGTCGTAGGTGCTGCTGCTGTTGTTGCTGCTGCTCTAGATATTTTTTGTTTTTATTTTTATTTTTTTGTATATGCTATGCTGCGGTAACTGCAACATGCCAAATACAACAAAGTAGCAGCGCGTTAAACGAAGGCGGAATGTGCAACGCTTAAGTTGCAAGGATCAGTATCGCAAAATCTAATGATTTAATTTGTTTTCTCCTCGTTTAGTTGGCAAATGTAATGGTGTGTTCCAAGTCGACTTTTTATAATTTTTTTTTTTCGTAGCCAAGAGCAGCGTATCCTTTCAAAATGCATCCCTACGAGTAGTTACATATGAACAGTAAATACATATATGTATATGAGTTATATACATAAAAATACTTGCTCCTATTTTTTTTTTTGTTGTTGTTGCCACTGTTGGTTGCTTTCTTGTTGTTGTTGTTGTTATTGTCCTGCGCGCTTTGGATGTGAGTAATTGTCAAATTATTTAGCGCAAAATTTGTTTGCTTATACGCTTGGCTGCTTGGGAAATGGATCTCGGGATTTTTCTTTTTGTCTGTTTTTTCTTTTTTGTGTTTTTTTTTTCAGGTCCCCACAACCTCTTTGCATCTCTTTTTATTTTCGTCTTATTGGTTTCAACGTTTTGGTCGTTTGCTTTTAGCCTTGTTGCTGTTGCTTTTGCTATTCATATGCGCTCAATTGTTTTTGTTTTTGTTGTTTCTTGTTTTTCTTCTTCTTTTTATCCCATTCGGTATTTGCTGTACGCTTTATGGGTGGTTTGTTCTTAGTCATATATGCATGAATGCTTTAGTCTCGTCACCGTCACCGTAACCGTCGCCTTGTCGTCGTCTATCTTGTTTCTTTTTTTTTTTCTTTTTGCCGCTTTCAACTGTGACACTCTGTTGCCAATTTTTGTAAAGCTTAATTGAATTTCAGCTTGGCATAGACACACATTTCTAGATGATTTTGCTAATTGGTAGCATAACAACATCTAGTTGGCTACTAATTGGATTCGTTTTTATTCTTTTGCGTATAATTATAGAAGCTCTTTATGTGGCAATCAGTTGCGTTAAGCGTTAAGTTATTTTGTAATCTTTTGAAGAGGATGTGGTAATATTTTGAAAATATTTTAATTTGGATAAAGAAATAATAAAAAAAAAAAATAAATACATGATTGCAACGTTTGTTATATTTGAAATTTTCTTAAATAAACTTCGCCAAACACGTAAAGCACACTCTGCGCGAAAAGTATTCGGCAAATGTTATTTAAATGAATTGCGTAACATTTAAAAAAAAAGTACTTTTTCTCCAAATAATTCATCATAAATTAGTCGATTGTTTTCGAAAAAAATCAACCGATTTCAATATGATTTTATAGATGTGTCTTTTTTTAGTCGAACTTAAAAGATAATAATAAAATTGGAGGTGGGCTTGGACCAAAGAATCGATCATAAATTCATCGTATATTTCCAAAACAACCCAACTGATTTCAACGAAATTTTGTGGATGGGTTTTTTTTGGTCAAAATTAAATGATAGGATATTTTGTCTGGGCTGTGGGCCAGAATAAATTGTTGTAGAGTCTAGTAAGCACTTGAATATATTCCATATGTAATGAAAATTAATAAAAAAATTTATTTATTTTTAATTCCGAAGACTGAAATACAAATCGAATAATTTGTTCGTTATACGCTTATGGGAACAGCCAGCATCAAAATGTATTTTTGAGCACACTGTAAAGTATCAGCATTTATACAATTTTTCTTTATTTATCTCGACAATCTCAATAAATAAATAAAAATTGCTTAACTCCATTTGCAAATGAGGAGCAAATTCTCCAAGCTACTTAGTCGCGTCTCTCAACTTAGCTGCTTCACTCGAGCTATTTTCCCTTTTTTTTTTTTTTTTGCATTGAACAATATAAATTTTGTTTTTTTTTTTTTTTTTGACTCAGATTCTTTTTCTTCTTTCACCCTCTCTTTCCATTTTGAGCGCACTTGCGCAGTGCAATTCTAGCAGAAGTACGAGACACTTCATAAAAAAAACTCAAGCAATATACACGTATGAATGTGTGTGTTTGAGTAGATATGGCAATAGCGTTTGTATATGTGTATGAATTTCATACGACTTAGTTCAGTTCGCTTTGCACGCGCAGCGATGCTCTCGTGCGCAATTTCGCTCTCAATTTGCAGAAATGGTTTAAATTTAACAAATTTTATATGCGCTTTGCACAGACAATTTAATATCGCATCCAATTTGCGGTTTATACGCATCGAAAGGCAAACGATAAAAAATACAAAAAAAAAAAAAATAAACGAAATATAGGTAAAACGGATGCGGATGCAGAGCAGAGTAGAGTTGAGGCTGCCATCAGAGTATATAAAAGTTTTTGAGTTCGGATTGCAATGTTGCTTCTGGCTAAATACTTAGGAGTTTACTAGTTCTCCGTCATATGCGACTACAACGGAGAAGTTTGTGGCATACTGAATGGTATTTGCTTCACTCGTTGCCTAATGAACTTCAACGTTGTATTGTGTGTGTATGTCTGCGTCCGTCTCTGTTGCTGCTGGAATGAGTTCGTAGTGCTTGGTGCGACATTTTTTTATTTTCTTGATTTTCTCTTTATCGGCTTTTATATTTTTCAAATGTATATAAGCGTTCTGTATATTTTGTATCGTTGTTGTTGTTGTACATTTTTAAGTCGTTGGGTGTATGTATATATTTATATACATATGTATATATCGTATATTGCATTGCTGTCATCGTTTGCTCACTCATTCACTATTTCACTCATTTTATGCTTTTCTATAATTAACCACAAAATGGTTTGGGCGCTCGAGACTGACTGTTAAGCATGTTCGTTCGTTCCACGATATCAGGCCTTAATGAGAAGCTTGTTATGCCCTTTTCGTTTTAATTAGTTTTAAGATGCTTGTTACCAACACCATTCAGCGTACTCGATTTAATTGGTCCATTGATGAATGCGTAAGTGTGTGCGCGAATGTGTGCTTTAGTGTGTATCTTAATATTTCTTAATGAAATACATTGTGCGAAATTTAAGTATTAAATGATAAACAATCATCGAAATCTTCTAAACCCAAAAGTATGTAATTGAATTGTTTTGCTATGATTTTCAACAAAGTTTTTATAGAAATTTTTCATAAAGCCAAATTTTGTAGACAAGCGTTATCGGATAAACAAATACATACATACAATTTATCAAATATTATAAACTTAACTATCTAAAATAGTTTTCAAACAAAGCAGCAACTACAAAGCAGTCCAGTAGGAGAAGGAGTACTCCGAAGAGCTCTTCTTTTCGATTTCGCTTTCTTATCTTCCATTCCTTTTACACAGAGTATGGCCGTCGTATATTATCTTCTAGTCTTGCCAAATTTGGTAACGCCATTTAGAAACCCATAAACCTTGTATCAAATTTACTTTGCAAAGTGTAGGCAAGAACGAAGGCCTCTCCCATTACAAAAATTTCATTCCAATTTAAAATAAATACTTTATAATCTCTCGTCCTGGGTTTGAAGCCTCTGAGGTTTTGCGTTTGCTCATCATTTTTATCATCTATGTCAAGCCTATAAATGTTTGCATAGCTTAAATATGATCACACGTACTACTGCAAAAAAGGAAAGGGGGCTTTTTTTTTTTTTTTTTATTTATTCCAGTTCTGAGGGCCGAGCGAAACACATGATCAACAACGTTTTCAATGATGGGGAACTAAGGGCAGTACGCACTAAAGATTTGGCCTGTCTGCCTAAATGTGAACGGACTACAAGGAACTTTTCACCTCACCTAGTACTTAGGTTCATGTGTATGAAAATATAAAAAAGTTCGGCACCTGTCGTTTTATACACGAAGTGGCTCGTTAGATGGCACTTTCATTCTGGCCTTCTTTCGTAAGTCAATTTCCGATCACACCTTCAAAAGAACATTCCATACTGTTTCTCTTAGATTTAATTTTAAATCAAAGAGCAAAGGCAAAAAACCTTGTTTTTAAAAAACTTTCCATTTTTCCGACTTGTAGCATCTTAATCGAAGATAAACCCAGCGCAATGATAAATTTATTAAATACGATATTACCTTTTTTAAAATATTTATTTTTTTCCTCTTTTTGTTGTTGTTTTTTTTAATTTTTTCTCACAGTGCATTAAGCGCTTTACCCTTTGTACATGCAAAATTAAATGATGCGCATACGCACGGTAAAACCGCAAATTATTTTAATTGCCTGTCTCGTCATTATTCATTATTTAAGTGCTCAAACAGACACAAGACGATACACATGCACACATACATATATATATAAAATATATATATATGTGTATATCCATGTATGTATATGTACACAGACAATTACATGAAAGTAATTATACGAGCTTATATACATATAACATAGCGCGTAAATGGAAAATTGGTGAGTATTTACCAAAAACACACAGACATATGCAAATAGCTAGGGACATTTATGCAGACAACAACAACAACAACATCAACACACACACACACACACACACACATACATACGCACAAATGCGTTGGCGTAAAGTGAAAAGCCGCAGCAGACGCAAGCTGCTGTTTACATAGACATTCAGCGACACACACAACACATGCACAGATATATAAATGTTTGTCTATATAAAAAAGGCTGTTTGCGGAAAAGCGGAAAATTGCTTTCGCTATTTGAGCGCTTTTTACGCAGTTATGCTTGCTTGCCTGCATGCCTGCCTTCCTGCCTGTAATACTTACTTTTAGCTCTTGATTTTACTTCTTTTTACCCGCCCTCCCCTCCCAACCACGGCTGTTGCTGTTTGCATGTTCATTTAATTAGTGAAAATAAGTATTAAATGAGTCTCTTGTAAAAATAAATAGTGCATACAATCAAACAGCTGTCTGTATATAAGCCTAATAGCTTTAATTGGAATATAAAATTAATGCGAAAAAAAGAAAATTACATTTTTTATTAAACGAAAAAATAAAAAAATCGATATTTTCGCAGCTTTTGACCTAACCGCCTTCATTGAACTCACAACAAGTTTTTCATACTTTTCGATTTTTTTTTCATTTATTTTATTTTTTTTTTTTTTAACAAATAATTGTATGCAAATTCATGCAGAAAATTTATAAAATCTGTTCAATTTATATAAAATTTAATTCGTTTAAATTTATTTGCGGTCAGCAACGTAATTAAGTGTTAATTAAATTATTTTCATTTTGTCCTTTTTTTTCGCTTTAAAGCTCTACAATATATAAACGCGTAATTATTTACAATGAATTTAACCGAAAATGTTTTGTGCTCTTTTGTATTTGTATATTTAATGAATTGCGCGAATTTTATTGGCGCTCGGCGTTGCCTTTGCTGACCGCTTTTATTGTCTGTTTATTTGACCACGTACATAGCTTTTGTTTGTCAGTTGCCAATGTATATGTGAGTGTATGTGTGCATTAACATATTTATTTTAATTGTATGTACGCGTATTTGTGTGTATGTAGTGTGTGTGTGTATATGAATATCCATTGGACCACATTAATTTGTTGGCTAATTAAACTAATGAGCGTTCAAAGTTAATACGTAAATATACTTAACAGGCTGCTGCTACTTTGTGCAACGATGCATTTATTTTATAAAAAGTTTTCTAAGTTTAAAAATGCACGAAATAAAAATGTGAAATGAAAATTATTTTTGAAAGATTTATACTTTTTTTTAGTGTCTTTACAAAACGATATTTTGCTATTATACTGAAAAATAATACTGTAGAGGCGTTTTGATTTAAACGTATCCAATTAGATGTCTGTGTACTCTGTCTACATCCATGATAAAACGACAAAAACAAACAATGAGCAATGCTACAAAATATAATCATAATTGTGATATACATTTTCTAAATTTTGACTTGGTTTCTACCCCAAAAAATTCGTTATTAAATAAAGTTTGCGTATTTTCAAATAATTTGGCTAGTCAAATCGTTATCTGAAAAGGGTAGCATGTCTTCAAGTTAGTAACCACATAAAATGCTAGATTTTCAACGAACTTGATTGTTTACGATTTATTCAGATAAACCTTAAATTGATGATAAATGTCGACAAAAACTATGCTTCGTTCTTGGTTCTATTTGCCAATACTATAAAAATCGTATACATTTTCATAGATTCAAATTTTTGGGCTTCTATTTAAAAAGGAATTGTCGGAAAAAAAAAAAACAAAAATCCAAAAATTTTAAAAAACCCCCAAAAAAAAAAATTATTTTAAAAAAAAAAATTTTAATTTTTTATTAAAAAAAAAAAAAAAACCAACAAATACTTATTTTTTGTTTTGGAAAGAAAAAAGAATAAATATACTTTATAGGGTCTGCGATGCCTCCTTTAATGCGTTACATACTTTTCGACAAACTGAACATACTTTTTACGTACAGGTATATTCAGTAGTAAATTAAAGGAGGCATCGTAGACCTATAAAGTATATTCATTCTTGATCTCCTCGACGAGACGAATCGATTTAGCCATGTCCGTCTGTCTGTCTGTCCGTCTATCTGTCTGCTAGGATGCTAGGAAATTAATTCGCTCAGTTTTAAAGATATTGGGCTGAATTTTCAAACTTAAGCTTTGTCTGTGTACTTTCTATGTTAAAATCAATGTGCCACGCCCACTTTTAGGAATAGCTCCCATACAAAAGTACAACATTTTGTCAAGTTTTTATAAGAAAACATTGTATTTATAAGCGAATGGCTTCAAATATGGTATAAATGCTTCTTATATCATGCCAAGTCTTCAGTTTGAAATTAGTTCAAATCGGACCGCAAATTTTTAAATTTTTAAGAATATTTCTAATTTGTTTACTATTTTAAGATAAAATTTAATACAAATGCTTCATACGTAGTTCTATCTACGTCAAATGATGTGCAACAGGTATATAAGCTTCGGTCCAACCGAAGTTAACGTTCTTTCTTGTTTTTTTCCAAAGTTTCTACTTTATCAATGTTAAGTTTACCTATTACATTTGAAATCTACATATATAGTATAAAGATTCTTGAAGTAGGAACAACTACGAGTAAAACGAAAGTTTGGTGGACAATAATTTCTTCACTGTTTCACAAAATTACACACTTACAGACTGAGATCTTTCGAATTTTTATTTCAGCTTTTTTTTTCACCAAAGAGAACAAAAAAAAAATAAACGATTTATTGCTAAAATATTTGAAGAGATCTAGTTTATAAATTTTAATGAATTTCAAAGAAAAAAATAATTTCAAATATATTTTTTTATAAGCTATAAAAAGATTTTATCAAAAAAAGTTTAAACCAAGTAGTACTCGAAAATTTTTTTTTTTTTTTTGTGGTAAACCATCTAAAAAGTTCCAGTATGTTAAGCAAAAACAAAAATGGAAGTTTAAAAAAAAAAATTTACGCTAATACTTTCAACAATTTGCAGTTCATTTCAAATTCTAACACAATTCGTGGCGTGCTTATTCCCGACGGCTGAATGGCTGCATTACGCCGCCGGGCTCTTTTCAAACGCCAACATTGCATGAATTTTCTAGTTCAAATAATTAGAAAATATCGCGCGTTCGCATTCGTTGTTGCAAAAATGTGAAAACTGTTTCGAAATGAAAACAAAAACAGAAACGTGCTAATTGCAAATTAATTATGCAGGATATTGAATTTTACTAAACGGAAACGGAAATGCGCAAAACTGAAATAAACTTTTACAGAGCGAAAATGGCGAAAAGTAGTTAAAAATGAAATTTTTCAAAAACGTGATTTGCACTACAAATTAGGTTTACATTTTTTTATGTTGTTGTTGTTAACTGTTGATGCTTTTAAGTGGCATAGAAAGGATTTAATGATAGAACGAAACCAGAAACATAAAAGATACAGATACTTTTACATTGATACTCTACATAGTGTTTATGCATAGCGTCAGTTGTATTTGTTGTAGTCGTAAATGCAAATTGACTGACATGGCTAAGTATCCACAACGATAAATGAAAAGGAAACAGAGACAGCAAACGAAAGGAAAGGAAAATTTCATTTCATTTCGTTTGGCGCATTTTGCCTCGTAAACAGCTAAAGTGTTAATTGCCATAAATGGTTGTCATTGTAGCGGTAAACGTTAGTAGATATTTGCATCATTGCGCGCACTCGCCAAGAGCAAGATACTTAAAATACACACATAGACACACAAACTGAGATACAATCTACATGCACACATACATACATAGATACACAAAAGCACCCACACATATACATAGATGTATGGATAGATAGAATGTTACAAATGGAGCCAAATGGAGGCCATTATCAGCTGTAGGAGAGGCAAAACCATTAAGCGGCAAAACGAGCGAGTTGCACTCGAATGAATGAACGAAATGAACTGCTAAATTATGCACGCGATTTAACACTCATTTCACACGTAGTACTCTTTCTAAGCCCCTCACAAAAATAATGATAAGTAGTGATGTGTGTGAAAAAAAAAAAATTTGAGACGTTTACTTTTAGATTTTTAACTTAAAAAATATTTTATTCTATTTTAGCTTGCATTAAAAAAATCACTTTCGTTAAAGTAACATTTTCGAAAAAACAGTTATGCGCATATTTGCACGCAGCACAAACAGTTTTGCACATCACTAATTAGCTGCAATACATACTCCACTCAATTTCGAATGCAATTACCAAGATACGCATGTGCACTCAAAAACTTTGAGTACTTTTCTTGTGACTCACTCAAAAAACTGCTACTGAAACGTCCCTCACTCAAACAATATAAATGTCAACGCCTTATTAAAATAGCCAATCGCAATTGAGCATTTCTCTCTTTGTGCACTTCTCCTTTAATTGTTTTCGCTCAGAGATATTCCAATATGGCCGACACGCAGTAATTTTCAACTCAATTTTTTTTCTTCATATTTTTATATACAATTTCTTTTTTTTCTTTTCCTTTGTCACATTTTCTGTGTGTGTAATTTCGAAAAATGTTGGTGACATTATCCTGCACCGTTAGTTGCCATCTGTAGTAATCGGTTTGTGTGTGTTTGTGATAGAGGGAGACAGGTCATACGCGCTTAAGTGCCCTCTGGGGTACTCACTTCGTTAGTAAAAGTTTAATTTTTTTTTTTTTTTTTTTTTTACTGATTGTTGTTGTTGTTTTGTAGTTATCCTTGTTATTGTTGTTGTTGCTGCTGCTTTTAGCTTTTTATGCACAACTATTCTATTTTACAGTTGCTGTAAATGCTGCACTTCTTTGTCATCATCGTATCGTCTTCATCGTTTTGTCGTTTCGTCCTTTCGGCTACTTCATCTGTTTCTGTTTCTGTTGCTGTCATTTTGCGGTTATGTCTTGGTTATTTTCATAACTGTAAATTGCTTTGGATATTAAGCTTCATACTCAGTTTGGCTTTTTTTTTTTTTGTGTATCGCTGCGCAGCAAAGTATGCAATGGCATTTTTGAAATGAAATGGAACCTTGAGGTGAATGGCAATTATTTAAAACGGAAAAGGAAATGAGATTGACGTTTAGTATCTATGAAATTTAAACTTTTATTTGCTGAATTTTTTTTTGTTATTAAAGATGCATTTAAGTTTCGTTTCGTAATGCTTTTTAGAAAAGATGAATACAAAATTAAATGTAAAATACTTAATAAACAAATATTTGGAATGTAGCATTTTAATTGAGTTCGAAATCTTCATCTTAAGATGCTCGTAAACAACTAAGTAATTTTATTGGGCGGATGCTTTACTCAACAAATTAAAACCTTCAAGAAAGATAAATAATTGTAGAAAATTTGTGTAAAGAGCACTGTATCCTTAAGTAAGGTCCATAATTGTGTCTTATCGTTCAGTTCCCTTATCGTCGTTATAAAAACATTGAAATAAATACAAATGTTTTTTTTGTTAAAAATTAACTCATCAGCTGTAAAAAAAATATTCACCATTAATTCTCATAATTTCATAATTTTTTTTAATATTTTTTTGTTCTTTTGTTTTATATTTTTGAAAATATTTTAAAATATTTTTTTGAACTAAAAAAATCTTCCTTACATTTGCAAATGTTCCGTCACACTTCGTATACTTTTTCTCTAAATTCAACAAAACAATAAAAATTCAAGATTTTAATATGCGGAAAATTGCGACATAAATTAAAGGCACATAATTCTCATTAAAAAGCAGTAAACGCATTGAATCCCAAATACTAGAAAAATAAAAAACCCATAATAAAATTTTATAAAACATATTTTTGGCATAAGATCAAAGAGCAACAAATTGTGTTCATAATTTAAACGTTTCAAAATCCGAAATTAATTTATTTCAAAACTGGCTCCTTAAGCAAATCAAATCAAGTGGAGCGAAACGTTTGACATCGACGTCGTCTGTAGTCTTCGTAGTCTTCATCAAACAGCAAAGCTAATTGGCAATGCGCAATAAGAACTTTCGATAGAGTAGGCAGGCAAGCCACCCACATAGCATAAAAAATCTGCTGACTGGCTGAATGGTTATATATGTTTATATACATATATATCCGCCTACTTAAGTAGGCGGAGATTGCGCATATTACTCAGTGTCTTTCCCTTCGCTACTAAAGACGGCGCATGTGGTTATTGCATTGGAAATGTCTCATTTTTTAAACTGCGCGCGCAATTTAATTTGAAATTTATGCCCGGAACGCATTTTGTGGGACATTTTAATGCGCTTTTTTTTTTTTTTTTTTTGTTTTTGTCTTGTTTTGATTTCTGAAACATTGCTATATTTATTTATATATAAACGGAAATTCGTATAGCAAAGTGTAAGAGTTTTAGGCGGCCGAAAAGAGTGTAGAATGCTTGCAAAATGTGTTAAACGGCAGATGTTATTTTAAAAGCGTATTTAATATTTTTATGATTAATTGAATGCTGTTTAGCCCCAAAAAAGTGGTATGCTCAGCCAATTTGTCTTCATTCGAGCGTGGAATATTTTTTTTAAATATGAAATTTGTTACTGTACGTTGTGGACCCAAAATTAAATAAGGTCAACCAAAATTATACAAATCATAAAAATTATATGAATGAACTGAATGAAGCTGTTTTTCACGACCTGCTAAACAGTTTTCGAATTTCATAATAGGTTGCAAATTTTTGAATAACTTTTTATGAAAACATACATAGATGTATAGTTCAGAGTAATATGGGCGAGGGACAGGAATCCCGTGGGTCTCAATAACTTTTAAGTACGAAATTGAATTTTATATTTCGCTAGGCGTTTCGCCTGCTCTTTCAGTTCTTTTCCGTTTCGCACTCTGCTGTGTTTTGTGCAATTTCAGTTCTATTTGATGGCATCTTTACTATTTCCTTTTTTTTTATTTGCAGCGCAACGAAAATGGGCTGGGGCTTACTTAAAAACACACTAAAAAATACCACTTTTTTTTTATCTTACCCAAAATTTATTGGGAAAAGCTGAAATCAGCTTTTTTGTACGGGAAAATTTGAAAATCGGCTTCTTAAATGAGCCGAATATGCTTTAGGCGTTGTTTTAGTGGAATTTTAATTTACTTGCATTGTTTATTTTCAAATGTAACCGGTTTGGGACTAATAGGTTGGACGGTTTCAACGTAAACAGCGGACATAGAAACATTTTTACCATTTTTAGTTTAGTTTTAAGCTTATTGTTTAATAAATCAAACAAATATTAGGAATATTTGGGTTTCTATAATTAAATGTAAGCAGGACCCAATGGGTTCCACGGGACTCCCATCCCGACGACCATCTTTAATTAAGAGGTTCCATAAGAACCATATTAAAATTTTAAAAAAAATTTTAGTACGAAATTCAATGAAAAATAGTTATATACTTTATTTAAAAAAAAATATATTATAGGTATCATTCCAGTATACACTGTATTTGATCCTCCATGCCTTCTTCCGCTCCTTTAAGGTTACACAAAAGCAGCATAACTGGGGTTTGAACTGTTTAGTTTAAAATAATTATCTCGACAAACACCTGCTTTTCACTTGTGCTTTTTTTTCAATGGGTTCCCACACATTTCTAAACAAAAGCTTTGAAATAATAAAAATAAATGCTTGAGGCAAATAAACTGAAAAATGGAAAAATAAAAGGAAAAAAGGAAACTAAGTATATACTTATGGTGCATGAAATATTTAGCACTGCTCACACGAGCTTAGATTGCAAAATGAATATTTTATGAATGTTGTTTGCACTCGAAAAACCGAAAAATGAAAAGCAGCGCACTGGAGAAATAAAAATAAAGTGCGAGAATGCGCTAAAAAGCATTTTGAAGCGAATGAAATGCTCGTAGTACTTGCGGCTAGATTGACTAAAACACAGATACAGATACACTTACATACATACAATATGCTCGCATATATCGGATGCTTTTTTAATACTCTACTTTGTAACAAACAAAATAAAAAATATAGAGAAAGAAAGTAACTCTAATATTAAAAGTCCCTATTTTGTTTGTTGCTGTTTGTTGTTGTGTTTTCTTGTTACCGCATACTTTTATTGCTTTTGTATTTTTCGTATTAGAATTTTCATTGTTTTCTTTTTTACTTTTGGTTGACTTGGTTTGCTGAATGATTGCTGAAATTTTTGGTTCACAGATTTAGTTTCATGGCAGTCATGCAGTCAAGCGCGTTCTCAGTGTTGATGTCAATTCATCATTTATTTTAACACCATGATTTGTTTTCCAAAAACATCAGCAGCAGCAGCAGTAGCAGCACTAAAACTGGAATTTAGAGAGTGAGTTATGTGCAATATATAACATACAACATACAACATCATCTCATGCGATATATTGTACTGAAATACTCAAAATAAAATTGCTTTTGTGTTGTGTTGCAGCAAAAACCAAACCAAAGTGAGCAATGATTGCCACACATTGTCATAAATAAATAATTTTCAAATCAGACACTTTGATTCGGTTTATTAATGCAATGCAATTCGTTTTACTTAGTTTATGTTTTTTTTTTTTTTGATTTTGTTTATAAGATAGACATAGGGTAAATTGGAATATTAGATTAAGTAATTTGTAGCAAGTCATTATGGTATATTCCTATTCAGAGATATAATTTCATTAATGAAAGTTATTTCTGAACTAATCAAAATGTTTCGAACATAATAAATAAGATTTGAGCCATCAAATAAACAGGTCTGTTCTGGATTTCACTTTTGCGAGAATTTATTACATAAACGGCTATTTACAATTAATTTACAAAAATAAACAAGAATAGTGGTTTCACCAGTTTAATTCAGGTCTGAAAGGTAGTTCCAGGGTGTAACTTCTTTTGAGCCTCCTTGTGTGTTGACTGTTGTCGAGTAAGTTTTACTGCTAAGTGATTATCATGATACTCCAGTCTGGAGATGTAGCGGGTTCCGAATTTCATTTCGCACAGACGGTACGTCTAGATCTCTGTGGATGACGGAGTTTCTGACGTAGGATGGCGCACCTATGATGCTGCGGAGCAGCTTGTTCTGGAAACGCTGTAGGATTTCAATGTTGGATTCAGCTGCCGTCCCCCAGAGTTGGATACCATAGGTCCATATGGGCTTAAGCAGCGTTTTGTAAAGCAGTATTTTGTTGCGAGTGCTCAGCTCAGATCTCCTGCCAGTTCAATTTAGTTAACTTTAGATTTAGCTGCTTCCTTTTGGCCTCAAGGTGAGCCCGCCAGTTTAGACGCCTGTCTAGGATAAGGCCCAGATACCTAGCCCAGATAGCTTTTCAATACTACATGATGACAAATTTGTTCAAAAATTTGCTTCAAATATTTGCTTCAAAATATTTGCTTCAAAATATTTGCTTCAAAATATTTACTTCAAAATATTTGCTTCAAAATATTTGCTTCAAAATATTTACTTCAAAATATTTGCTTCAAAATATTTGCTTCAAAATATTTGCTTTAAAATATTGGCTTCAAATTATTTGCTTTCAAAATATTTGCTTTCAAATATTTGCTTGTCTAAACTCACCCATAAAATGAAAATCTTTTCAAAATTAACTGAACTCTTTTGAACAATGCCAACCTCTACAAATTTATTAGGTTTTCAAAATTATGTGGCATTTTTGTATAACTGCTTGAATTTTGGTTTTCTATATATGAGGTTAGGAGACAGTGAGATGTAGTGAAATGTGGTTTTTAACAAATTTTTTAAAAGCTTTTTTTATATATTTAATTCAAATACATCGTAAATGAGCACCTGTATTTATATTCATAACTACAAGCATACTAATACCATTCATGCTTTATACAGCAATATTATTTTTTTTTTTATGAACTCATTAGAACTTGTTGACAACTTTTTCCTTAATAAGCTGAAAACATACACAAACACTTGCATATGCATGCATATATTATATCACAGCAAACCAATTTTCAAGTGAATGAATGCTAAAAATGGTCATAAATGTCAGCCACACATCGTAATATTAAACTTTAGCGTTTCCTCTTGGCTCAATAACTAACAACAAATATAGGCATTGACAGCGCAACGCCATCGAAGTTGAAGACAATATGCCTCGAATATTATTATTTCCATATAGGCAAAGTACTTGGGCCTAACTAAACCAAAAAAAATCTAAAAAAGAAAAGGGGGAAAAGTGCGCTTAACACTTTTCAACCCTGTAGCGAAAAACAACAAAACATAGAATGAAAAAGTTGTTAACATATTTTTAGTGTTATTTTAAAAATTTAAATTGTCGTAATCGTAAATTAATTTCATGGTCCATAAAAACTTGCGCATAGCACAAACATCTTCAACTTTTCCTCTGCCTATCCTCAGCAGCCATAGATGTTGCTCTGTGAATATATAAAATATGACAATGCTTTTGTTATTTTTAAGATATTTTTTTTATATAGTAGATTTATTTGTCTTCTAATATACAAATACAATATAGCATAAAAATATCTAAACTAGATAATATTTGTTTTGATTTTTATTGTTTCGTCGTCGTCTTAGGGTGATCAGTTGTGTTGGCGTGCGTAAATTGGTTTCTTGGTTGTAAAATAGAAAACATCAACTGTAAATCATATGAATTTTTATTTAAATAAAAGAAATCAAATAAGTACTACATGTTGCGCTGATTTGCTTCAAAGCAAATTCTAACTGCTCCTGCTCATGGCTTGTCTTGTTGAACATTGTGCCTAATGGTGTGCCAAAATTGTCATTAAAATAATATTAAAAAATATTTTTCACAATTTCTTTTCAAATTAAAATTAGAAGAAAAATTCATATATAAAATTGTTGCATGAAAATTTACATTAAAATGCTATAAAAAAATTATATTCAAGTGAAATTTAATTAGTTGCATTAATTTTTGTGCGTTGAGACAGCGTTGAAAAAAATAGAAAAAAAAAAACACATTTATGTCATCAGATCATAATCATTAAGCGAAAAATAAAATAAGCAAAATTTTGTATATTAAAAATAAATAAACGAATAAATAGAAAAATAAAATAAATGAGATATATAAAACAAACTACTAAATTCAACTAAATGATACCCTATAAACAATTTTAATAAACCACACATTTTTGTAATACCATTTTTAATGTTTAAAGATTAAATTAAAAATAATTCAGAGATTAGTCATCAAACCATTTTTGAATGGTTCTTAATTTTAACTGTTTAAGTAGTCTTTTAAGACTCCAATTTACGAGTCATATCGGTTGCCCAAACACAATTCTGTGGTGAAAAGGAAAAAGACTTAAGCAAAAATTGAGATAAGAATACTACGCTGATCTCCGTATTTAAAAGAACCTCCATGCAAAATTTGATTTATTTTCTACGGTTTTTCGGAAAGTTATTGACATAGTAATTTTTGCTTAATCTTACTTTTGCGTAAAATTTCAAATTATTTTAAACTTAGAAAGTGCCCTTCTGCAAAACGGTAAAATCAGACCTAAGCCGTTTTTTCTTTTTCATCACAAAAATTAAAAATGTATGTACAAAAACGTCTCTTTTAATGCGATCGCTGCCTCGACGTCTCGAACTGATCGACACATGGTTCACAGCATATAAGCCCACCCTTAGATTAGTTATACCCTACGACATAGTGGTGTGTCAAACGAAACGATGGTACCATGCGAACCATGTTCGAAAGAGTTAGCTTACTTTTAATTTTAACTCCGTCTTCCAAGTGTGAATGAGATAGAAAATACTTGCTTTTTTTTTTTTTTTTATAACAATGAAATACGACTGATGTTGGTACGCAAAACTTTGAGAGAGCAAGAGCGCTAAACATAACCTTGTATAACTGAACCATGCCCCACTCGAGTTCAAGATTTTTTGACTGACATATGATTTTAGAGCCGAAGAATTTGAATCTGGTATCCATTTTATTCCATCACAAACAAATATAATTTGTTGTTAAGGTTGCTGAAGTTGAATCCAAAGTAAATGTCATTTTATCAAGTGATCATTTAGCCAGATTTAGCGATGTATGTCTGTCTGTACAATCCATTTGTTCAGTTCTAAGATTACTTACTCCCGGCAATCCTCAGGGCAAACATTTTTTATTACACGTTAGTTATTTTAAATTTCGTGTACTTGATAAAACATTTTGAAAGTATCACTTTCAGATTTTGATTCTCATTAAGCTAAATAAATTCTGTCAGCATGAGTTGTATATTCTAAAAGTAGAATTTTAAAAATTTTTTTGTAATAAGCACTTATTCTCCAGCGCTGGAGCAGGATATAATACATTCGAGCACATCGACTTGGTTGATTACTTGAACAATGTTTATAATATTTATTTATGATAATATTTATGATATTTTTTTTTTTTGATAAATTAGTGCAGCAAAATATAAACTTGTAAATCTGTCACGCATTGCACTAAATCAATAGCAACGCATGTCATCTTTTAATATAGTAGGAAACGGGGCATCCCTTTGTTTTTTTTTTATTTAGAGGAAATGCATTTAAATACACTTAAAATTTTATAAGAATTATTAAAATGAACAGATGCTGCTGCTGCGTTTGCCACTGAGAATGAACGGAGGCGTTAAGTAGTAACGAGCAACTTGAGATATTGGGTGCTGCCGCATATAATCTATGACTGAAAACATGTAATAGGAGTTCCAAAGGATATAAGCCGACAAGAGTTGTAGCAAAGGCGTAACACTTTAACTAATTTATTAAGCAAAAATATTGTAAAAAAAATGGAATAAAGTAAAAAACCAAAGATACTCAAACATTTGATAATTTCAAGATTACGATTTGCTATTAAAAATTGCTATAATGGGATTTCACTTTAGAGCAGTTTTAAATTCAATTAAAATGTCTTTTTTATTACAAGCCACAACAATGAACATTAACAACAATTTTGAATGCATTAATTATGCAGCTTATTGGCTAGTCTCCGAATTTACATACGAGTACTCCGCAGAGTATAAAAGAGATCAGTATTTGGGGAATGCGTTTTGGGGTACAAGATCAACACATCACTCTTTTTGTGGCTCATTGCCAATGCTCATTGCCTTGGATGCTGCTACGATGACGACTCCCTTGTGTGGTGTGACAACAACAACCAACACGATCTACTGAACTCCTCCAGATGTAGACAATTCCCCGAGTAACAGAACAGCCTGGCTGCCTCAATTTGCGGCATTTTCTTTAATATGTAGCAGAGCTGAGTAGCATGTTTTCCGCCTTCTTTGTCGCCTAATAAGCGAAGCGTGAACTAATTGAAATTAGTTGCGCTGACATCGCTTACAAGTTCTTATTACATTGCAATTGGGAAAATACATCTAGAAATGGAAATAAAAATCTAGCGCTCCTATATGACTTTAATTAGATTTCTATTAGTGTTTCTCTTTAAGATTTTAAAGATTTTTAATTAATTTATATCACAAACATGCACATCCGAAGAACTTATGAGTAGTAAAGTAGCTTCAAATCACTCACACGCCTCGTTGGTAGCGCTATTGATGATTGTCAATGGAACTTCGGACTTTGAGGGGGAAAATTGTCATTCATAAAACAAAGATACACAAACAGATTGTTTTTTTTTTTTGTTATGTTAGCAATCCAGTACAAACAAATATAGCAACAATAAAATTTCCACTTGAGATTCCAGCCAATCAAATAAAATTTATGACAACTATGAGTTCGAAGTCATCACAGTGTTGTCTATTTTGATGTTGATGTGGATGATATTGTCGTCTGTGGTTAGGTTAGCTACAATCTATTTATGGCACTTGGTCGCTGTTATAGGCCACGCTATAGGCACACTCTGACATTTCTAATGTCATTTTGATTGTGTAATTTAGATTTTATTGGTGCAAACAGTTCGAGAAAACCAAATGTGATGTGTCTGGAAACGAGACGACAGAATATTTCACATAGAACAGGTACAACGCAGTGCAACGAATACGATTGGAGTGGTGTATTTAGTTTAATGAAAGGCGCCATGGAAAATAAGATCCATACCGCCACCATATCTACATAAAGGAAATGGTGCCCCATATTTCAATGTTTACGGTCAACAAATAGCCGGAAGTTGTTTGATTTTATGCATTCGTACAGACTAGACTGACGGAAAAAAAATTCATTCGATGTTCCATATTATAGTTTTGCACTATTTAATTTCTCGGAAAAATATAAAGACAAGTGCCACACGCAATCAAGGTAGTACGACAATTGATCCAGAGCCAGCATTAAGTGAGCATAAAATTTGCAAAAGAACTTTGCATACGTACCTACCCTGGCACTCACGACTTTGATCTGCCGTCAAAGGAGGCGAAAATAAATTGCTCAATTATGAAATATTAACTGCCGTTCAACTTGAACTCCTTTTGCAACCTCAAAAGGCTCAAAGGCAGGCAGGCAGCCACGTGAGAGTTAATTATTCATTTGTTAAGTCGATTCGATTGTAGCTAAAGTCTTGTCGCATGCGACTAATTAGATTTCAAGTAAGACAAAATCGAAGGCATTCAGCAAGTTGTCGTTGTTGTTCACTTTTTATGTTTATGAATGAACCGGCAAATGACATTTTCGAAAAGATTCTCGCATGAATTAATTGAAAAATTCCTACGCCGTATACGCCATAGTCTTAGCGTACTAAAAGTAACACGTGTTACAACTGTTGCTGCTGCTGTAGCTGCTGCTGGTGGTGCTAGTGCTACTCCTACAGTTGTCTTTGGTTGCTGCAACAATTTATTACCTTTCACTCGGTGACATTTTTGACATAATATCGCCTGCCTTTGCCAGTCGTCGTCTATCTTTTCCTATTCATATAGATAGTTTTTCTACTTTGGGAATTACATGCAGCAATGAGCGCCGTTTGACAGTTGAAACTCATCGCTGGCGGCTAATTACATTATTTGTCAGTTTGAGTGTGATGACTCGTCTTATGCCAAGTGAAGTGTTCTGTTCTGTTCAGTAATATTACTTTCTTGCTTGCCTGCTTGCTTGTTTGTTCATTCCAGCTGAAATGATTTGCCATATATTCTTATTAACTCAAAATGAGACTTTTGCTGTTGCGTTGCTGTTTTACAAATAAGTAGTATCTTCGATTTAAATAGAGTTGAGTGTAGGTGTTGATTGCCGCAATATCATTCCCTCGAAACTGTTTGCAGTTTTACATTTCGAGTTAATTAGATGCTCAATCACATAAATTGAAAGTAGTTTTAGTTAATTGGATGTATATTTTTAGAAGCTAATTTCTTTTTGAGTTAAAAATAAGAGGAAAGTTGAAATTAAAAAAAAGATTTTACGCTCATTAATAACTGCTTTCAAGGAAATATGTTTAATTAAATTAACTCCACAAGCCTTTTTTTTTTTTGAAAATTTAAATTTTAATACACTTTGCATCGAATGAATCAAATTCGTATGCATCTTCCAAGATGAGCAATGTTTGAGAAAATTATTTAAGAAGAACTTCCAAGCGGGATGTTGCATTTTTTTTTTGTCAAGCCCATATTTTTATTGTACTTTTATTCACAGTGGTACTGAGTTGTACTTAAATTAGTGCTCAGTTGTACTCAGAGTATTTCTCAGGTGTATTTACAGTAGTACTCAAATTTATTCACAGAAGTACTCTTTTCTTTTCACAGTAGTACTCGGTTGTACTCATACGTACCAACAGTAAGTACTAATTTACATTCACAGTTGTACTCATTTATATTCACAACTCGTATTCATACGTACCATCAGTAATACTAATTTGTATTCACAGTAGTACTCATTAATATTCGAGAAATAATCACGTGAATTCAGAGTAGTGCTGCTACAGTTGTACTAGCAGTACTCACAGTAGTACTCAGTTGAACACTCAGTAGTGAAGCACAGTAGTTTTATTCACTATAGTACTCAATTGTATTCACAGTAGTACTCATGCGTATTCACAGTAGTACTCGGTTGTACTATTCAGATATAGTACTACTGATTTGTCTTCACAGTAGTATTCGGTTTTATTTACAGTGTTATACAGCACAGTAGTTGTATTCACAGTAGTACTTAGTGAAATGGTCCAGGATTTGTCCATCAGATGTTCGAATCAACAGACCATGTTACCGGCTTAACTAACAGTGGTCAAACAGTGGATTTACAGTCAATCGAATTAAATGGCGATCCATTTGCTATCTGTCGTTAGATGGCGTGGCGTGTGATTCCAAATCTTTATCTTCTTCCCAATAGATGGCACAAGATGTCAAAACACGCGAAACGGCACCATCGCGAGCTCATGACTCCATCGCCAACGTATGACCCTTTTTTCACCCTCGAACCATGCGGTTAAAGAATGGCGACCGATTTTTATAGGACCGATGCAGTCCGTTAAATTTGAATTTCAATTAGAAAACAGCCTCACATTTAATTAAAATTTATTTATGAGCTGCGGTAATGAATTTACCATATAAAGTCCAAGGAGAGAATGAAAGCAATAAACAGACGGACGGACGGACTTGGCTGTCGATTCGTTTCGTCGATCTAACCAAGAATATATTTTCTTTATAGGCTCGACAAAATGATAAGAAATATCTTTTATTAATGCTGAAATCCTTTTTTAATATTCACAATACAATATCTCCGTTTATATGGGGGCTCTTAGTGTGAATCTTTAGTTTTTATAAGATAGCTGCCTAAGTCCGAGAAAATGTAATTTTTGCAAACTATTTTTGAATTATCGATCAAAAATTAGGTCAGTTCAAAATGGTTATAATTGTTTATTTTTAAATTACATTTTAAAGAATTTTGTATGTTTTATTCCTTTCATCTCATATGTTCGGGTGCTAACTCGTATTCTCAACATAATAAGGAATGTCTAGTAACAAAAAAAAAAATAATAAGAATAACTCGAATGCAGCCGAATGAAAGGAAATTCCATTTGAAGTTTTATGCCAGGCGCACAGAAAACACAGAAGTCTTCAAAATGACATTCCAGAGAGGCAAAAATGCGCGACATGCCAAGAATCAGGCGCGAAATACACACAACGTTTGCATACAAATAGAAATAAACTGAAAGCGAAAGTGTATGAGTCATACTAGGCGGGTAGCGTTCGCGTATTGTGTTCGTGTGTTTGTTTGCGAGGGGGTGTGTTCGCTCTGAAATTGAAAAATATGAGAAACCAATTAGGGGTGAGTTTTTACGAGCATACAAAACGGAAGACACAGTGGCGGTTTGACATTGAAAAATGTTAAATAAAAACAAATTAACAAATTAAATAAATTTCTTTGAAAATATTCAAATCCCAAATTTGACACCGGAGAATGATAAACCCAGACGCTCCTGTACGATCCAGTACGGTAGGGGTGTTCGAAAACTTTAATTGTTCCTCTGTTTCTACTTTTCCGCGTTAATAATTAAACTTTTTAATTAACAATTCGTGTTTCGACAATTGATCAAAATTATCATTTCAAGGTATAAGACTCACTTTTAGACTTACCTTCAATAAAACTTTGTTCAAAGTAAAACAAAAACCCTTCTTCCAAATATCTACTTACAATTAATTCTATAAAAAATTATTGTGAGAACCGCCACTGTCTTAAGTCACACAAAAGGCTGTGCATACAGCTGTTCAACACGCCCAATGTGGGTGGTGAGTTGTTATGTTAACCTTCATAGGCAGCGAAAATCCAATAATGCCGCTGAACGCTGCTGCTCATTGTGCTTGCTTGTAATGTGGGCGACAACTCATTATCTAATATTAAATTCAACGGCAGCCACTTAGCACGTATTGGCAATGAGGGCTGGCTAGATGGCTGGCTACAAGTCGGGCTACACCTCTGCATGAAAAGCGCGAATGCTGCTGCTTATTTGTAAATACTGGTATGTACTCTTCCACTGTTTGTTCGATTTCTTGGCAAAAAATGTCAAGAACCCAACAAACCTCAGTGTTGCTATTGCAGAACTGTTATATGGTGTTCAGCAAGACAGCTACCGCCTCAGCAGTGGTGAGTCATTACAAAATAGACACGTGTCCATCAGCGGTTTAACCCTTCTTAAGGTAACGCCCAAGGAATACCAGGCGAACAGCATTTGCAAATCGTATACTTTGAAAAAAACGTAATTTTTTGAACCCTAGGTGGGAGGGCGCTCAGACGAAGGCGTACACCATTACCACCACTAACAGTATACATAAGTGGTGAGTGGGGTGCTTCATTTGACGTTAGTCAATTCTGCATAATGCTACGCAACGGCACGATACGTTGCACAGTGGGTAAAAAGTTTCATGGGGGTACAATATAAAGTAATTATTGAGTTTTGCGTTAATTTGTATTACGTTTTGTTGTTAAAATTTTGGCATGCTATGGCAAACTGTGTTGCAGCAATTCACCCACTGTGCGCTTTTGTCGTCAATGACTAAATCGTAAGCGTTAGCGTTTAGCGTTATGTAAGCAGCTGCTGCTGCGTACATCCTTTAAAGAACGTTTACTTGGTTTACATTTACGTCGTAACTAGGCGCAACCTTAGCGTAACAGGCGCACAGAATTGATAGCAGGAGCAACTGTTACTACGTAGTTACATTGTAGTGTCGACTAGACTAGATATGCTGGTGGTGTGTTTTGAATTTTTATGTGTATGCGAAATAAGGACAAGGACACGCTTAAGGGTTGTTTTGCACTGATTTTTTAGTTTTTTTTTTTTTTGCGGTACAAGAAGGTTTTTTACTCGTTCTATATCTTTCTCTCTCACTCTCTCTCTCTCTGTCTCTGACAAACATTCCACACATACTTCACATGTATTGTACAACTACATATGTTACGCGCGCGCCTTGTTTTATGCTACACATGACGCCGCACTATGCCATGTCATACTTTTGGCATAGGTTTTGTGCCTGTATTGCTTGCACACATTCTTTCGTAGTAGATTTTTAAACAGGCGATGAGAATTTCTAGGCTGGATGCTGTTCTCCATTCTGCAATATTGATACGCGTACGGCACAAACACAAACACACACACACGCGCACACATTGCATTCTTTTTCTCTGTATGTTGTCCCTTGTTACTATGTGTGTTGTTATATGATATGTTTTTTTTCATAGCTAAGCGAAAGCAGCATCCTGCATTGTATAAAATGGTGGTAGTTTCTGAGGTGGTGCTTTATAAAAGCATGAAAAGTAACTTTTGAGTACTGGTTTGTGTCCTGGAAAGTGTTTTTGAATAAGCTTTTATATTTGTTGTTTTCAAGAATAAATTTATTTTACAAAAAAGCTTTCGTAATTACGTTTTGTTTCACATATAAAGGCTTTTTCAATTTGATTTCAGACGTTTTGTATAATTTTTCGTTTAAATGACAACGATTAAAAAGTTTTGTACAATCAAAACTCGCCTAATCTACAGACACCTTTGTTAGGCGAACAAGAGATTCAAAAACAAATCACATGTAGTTAAAAAAATAAAGATGACTTTTGCTCTTAAGCCTCGCTACAACTTTCGATCATTCCCGTCCTTTTTTTATACCCTGTACCCAAAAGGTAAAACGGAATATACCCTTTGAACTTGTTTGTGCACATGTATGCAACGAAGGCATGGTAGACCCTATAAAGTTTATATATTCTTGATCAGCATTGATAGGATAGAATTGATCTAGCAACACAGTATGTTCAAATTCAAAGGTCGACTTTTTGTTTAAATCATGGAACATGTAACTGTCTTTCGATTGAATGTTGATAACATTAGAAAGGTACAGGTCTCACCTTTAAAACGCAGCCGACTTCATGTAAATTGGTTGACACGTTTAAAACTAACTCGCTTTTTGTGCTTGTGTCGTAAAAATACGTGAATTTTTTGATGAATTTATCGTAAATTTTTCGTGATTTTTGTGAATTTTTGATGAAAAACAGTTTTTTGTCATCGACCAACCTCCGTATTCTCCAAATCTATCACCCTGACCTGTACCTTTCTAATGTTATCAACGTTCAATAGATGGCGTCCAGTGTTCCATGATTTAAGCAAAAGTCCCTCTTGAATTTGAGCACCAAAGTTTTTTCTGACGTTAGTTTGATTATGCAAAATGATCTATCTTGTGACTACATGGATACGGTTTCCATATTTGCAAAGTTTAGACTCTCATAAGCCCTTTTGGAAGTATGTATAGTGTGGTTAAGATTTATCACTAGCTCCACAGCTGGTATTAAGTTATAATTGAGCTATTTTGGTGGCTGAAGTTTAATAGCTAGAATGAAAAGGTTTCTCTTTTTGCCAAGAAGAGAATCTTCACGTTCCAAACAAACATGATTTCGAAATTAGGTCCAGATTTGTTTTTTTTTTTTTTTTTTGGGTACTGGTTCACATTTACCATTTCATAGGCTACGTGGCTTAGAATGAATTGAAATTTACGTTTAACATTTTTCGACAATAAACCTATTGATATAAGTATATATTGCTTCAAATTATGTTTATTTATTTAAAATAACCCAAAATTCTTTCGAACACTAGTTTCGCATTCTAGAAACTCTCTCAGAAAATTTATCTTTGTTGCTACAATCAAATAAATTATTGAGTTACAAACAATTTGAAACTTTAAAGTAGATATTCGTTTAGTCCAGTCTTATCGGTCTCTATTAGCCATTTGCTAAATTGCTTTCAAGATAATCGTCATCGGCATAAACTCTGCAACAATTGTTGAAATCGCCAGCGAGACAAAGCATAAAACTACTTAACATCGAGTGTTGTCGTCGATGTATGTCTATATTTAGAGTATAATAGCACAGCCAGGAGTCAAAAATCATTCATTTTAAGTATTGAATTGAGAGAGTGTAAGGTAAGTCGAAAAGTTGCGTGTTTGTGACAAACGATACAAAAAACTCAAAAGTTGGATGCTTATCATTGTCATTCTGGTCCAAAAAAAAAAAAAAAGGACGCAGCACAGCGCAAAACACTCACAATGAAAAATATTGAAAGGATATAAAAATCAAGATGAGAGATTATAGACAGTGACAAAAATTCAATGGATGCGGATCGATGCGTTGCGATGAGACAAACATCAATGAAAAACACTTGAACAACTGTTCCTATACACACACACATACACATGCATACATATGACAATAATAGAGGAGTTATATAAAGCTACAAGGATAAAAAAACACTTCACTTTTGCTTTGCAATAAAACTTGTTTTTGTTTTTTTAATCTTCCATTTTCTGTTGCTGCCGCTAAACGCAAGTAATAAATTTTATTGTGCTTCGTTCTATCACTGTTTTGCTGCTGTCGGACAGAACATTTTATACAATTCATTCTTATATGGTATACCATACCATACCATACCATACCCTAGCATAGCATACAACACATTCTGTCTCTTATCTAAAGTCAAAACAATTTTCATATATTTCTGCAGCTTAGCGTTCATTGTTACGTGACATGCCAACTTGCAATTAGCGTATACAAACTAATTTGCTCAGTGGGAGTTAAAGTTGAGCGTTGAGGCGTATAAAGGAATACCAAATTAGTTAGAATATAGCATTCTAGTACAAGAGTTAACTCGCATTATGGCTGAATCGGACCCACCCACATGTTAATTAACAAGTTTTGTTTGAGCTTGTTTTTCCACATATTTTTTGGCAACTATTTTACTCATCATTTGTACTTAAGTTGAATTTTATTTTGTGAACAATTATGCTAATTTGTTAAAATGTATCTGTTTGCATGCAATGAACAGCAGCAGCGCCAGGAGCAGCACCAAGTGTGCTGAAAGCAGCACAAAAAACGTTCGAGTTAAGCTTTATTATGCCATTTTTATTTTATTGTCAAACGCCATTTCTATTTCATTTTCTATTTCATTTATTCATATTCTCGTTCTCTTTCTATGTATAAATTGTTCTTGCATAGCATGACCATCACAAAGCCATTGCTTGTCCAATTAAGTTCGCGTTTGCCATTTAATTATTCTAATTTCCGGTTGAGTGTTGTCCCCTCGTATCTTTCATTTAGTATTTTACACCCACCTTTTTAGAATTGTTTACGCGTGCCAGTTAGCCGAGACGACAGTGTAAATTAGTTTGTTCTTTACTCTTCTTCTTCTTCTTTTGATTGTGGTTGTTAGTACGCTACATATAAAAAAGAAGTATTATCCGCTTCTCGAAATGATTACATTGTCATAATTTCTAGGTATTATGAAGTGTTTCTAAATTATGGCTAAAATTATAAAGTTATCTCAAGATATACACAGTAGAAGGTATTCCAGTTAGATCTATTGTAGTGGTATGTTCAGCAGATATTTAGATCAGCTTTCTGATAAATTAATTTAAGTAGCTTTAATAATGTAAATAATTTTCAAGATTCAAGATCTGGTATACTTCTAACTTAGTGGATTGACTATTTCATAAATCATTTCCACCACTTGGGGTATGCATTTTACTCTTTGCAGATGAATTGAATTGGGATCTCCAAGTATTTTTACTTATAATAATAAAATATTTTGTAAATCTTCAACGGAAGCATTTGTCATTCAAACAATTTGCATCAACGCAACCTTTCTTAGACCGGGGGATTATCACAAGCAATATATTCAGATCAATATCACAAAGAACACTGAGTCGCCAAATTAATAGGAGGCTCTGAATTCGCAAGATATTAAAGCTAAGCTTGCAGGTTGCCATCCTATAGCATTTTAGCTCATTTTGTATTTGTATTTGCTCAACACAAGAAAAATTCAATTTTCAAGTTTCATAAATTTTCTAAATTGAGGGTTTTTTCATTAGAGTTTTTCCCCCCTAGGCGCCGGGGCAAAATTGACCAAAATCTCGTCCTAGCGCTTACCTGAAATCTAAAGATAAAAAAATTGCTCAAAAATCTAATGTGGGTCCACCAATGGGTCTCAGGTCTAAATTTCGGAAATCCCTTGAACACAACGAAAATAATCATCTTTCATAAGCGCTCTGTTTCAAGTCTCTATATCTATTGAATGCAGAGATATGGCTATTCCGGTTTTAAGGCCCCGTGTCAAAATTTTTCAAATTACTGTCTTAGTGCTCACCTAAAAAAAAATGCCCAATAAATCTATTTTGGGTTCACCTATGGGTCCCAGGTCAAAATTATTATTATTATATATATAAACGTTCCTCTTCAATCACTCTATCTTTTATGCATCAAAATCCGTTGCTTAGTTTTAAAAATCTAAGCATACATATGGATATAGGGACTGAGAATTCGGCTTTATACTATGTAGTGATTCTCTTCATTGGGTAAAAACACATCTTACGTCATCCTTTGAGGACACCACCGATTTGATAAGGATCGGGCTCACTTCCCATTTTCTGAAATTTTCAAGAAAATTATTGTTAATTCTTCTTTATTTTTATCTTTAAATTTAATATCCATACTAAAGTTGCATTAGTCCATTGACCCCTACCCATCCCATCTCGATGTTTTTCTAACATGATGGTCAAGTTTTCAAAGACTTCGTGTGACGGGTATCTAAGCTTCGGTTCTACTGAAATTAATGCTTTTCCTTGTTTTTTTTTTTAATTGTTTTTTTACAAATTCTAACTGACATGACTCTGACTTCGATTTGGCTTGGTACAACACGGCATAAAAAGCCGCACCTTGACAACAAATGGCAGCACAGTCTCATATTCACGCACACACAAACATAACAATTATCAGTCGCCATTTGTATTTAGTCCTTTTAATTTTTTTTTTAGTTTTTCTTATTTCTTCTTGTATTTTAACTGCGCCTTATCAAAACTGTTTGACACTAACATTAATTTGTCTTACTAGCATTTCACGCTCAAACAAAATTGATATAGCTGTGTCGTGCATTAAAACTGCTTCTGCTTTTAATTAGTTCTAAAGTTATTTATTGGACAAAAGTTATCAAAGAAATCAAATTAAAATTTATTCAAAAACAAACTTTTTCATTCATACGCGTCAAGTCGTCCAAAATAAAAATAATAAATATGCTAATGTGACTGCTTAAAACTTTAAAAGCAGAAAAAAACCTATCATTTTTTGTTTTTTAAAGAAAATTTTTTGTCTGACAAACAACTTTCTGCGTAATTTTGCTTAAAATGACAAAAAGTTACTTCATATCCTTTGCATTCGCACAAACTAATGCTTTGCATACAAAATATTCTTCAGTTTTATAAAAAAAAAAACAAAAATACATGATTGCTGAAATGATGAGTTGAGTTAAAAAAAAAAAAAATATTATATACAAAAATGGAGACAAGTATCAAAAGTTTTTACATTGCCACGCCCCCTGCCTACGTACATTTTTCATTGCTTTTATCTTTGCCGTGTCCAACACCAGCATCCCAGCACCACCACCGCCCACAGAAAAAAATAATTTCGTTTCTTCATTCAAGTCACTCATGCTTTTAACCAACTTTGATTGCAACATTTCGCACCAAAGGCAAAACAACAACGACGACAACAACAACAACAACAAAGTTTTAAAAGAAAATAAATATATAAGCAAAATACATACATATTTATGTAGGCATATATAAGCAAGAAGTATGTACGTTTGTATGTAAATAAGCCAACAAATGTTAATGCTAATTTTAATATTTTTCGTGACAAGAAAATCTTTAGAGAATTTTTAGCATTTTATGTTTCGTTGCTGTTGATGTCTTTCTTTTTTTTTTTTTTTTTTGTTTGCTGTTCACTCGTGTGGTCTTCTAATTTGCATTCATGTAGATATCCTGGCAAAAAAAAAAGTAGCTATCGCTATTTGTGTGTGTGTTTGTGTGGCGCTCATACACACGGCGCATATCCTTGAGCGACATGTAATTTTACTTGGCAAATAAAATGTACAAAGTTATTTCAGCTTTCATTTTGTCTTCGCTCTTTCTTTTTTCTTTGCTGTCAGCATTTTTTTATGTTTTTTTTTTTTTTGCTGTTTGAAGCTGTATTTGTCCTTTTGTATATGTATGTATTCATGCTGTATGTAAGCTAATTTGTGCTTCTTTGTGCTTATTGCTTCAATTTAACTTTCATTTAGTACAATTTTTTTTTTTTTTGTGTCTCTTTTGATCAAAATTATATATATTGAAATAGTAATGTGCAGATAAATAGGAACAACTATAAGATACATTATAAAAAAATTTGATTTATTTTATATAAGAAACGGGTTAAAAGAGTTCAGAATAATCTAATTGTCAAATTTTGAACAGACGAACGCGATATTGTCAATCTGACTTTTAGATCTGATCTGCCTATTGTTTGAAGACCTAATGGAACCGCCAAATAGCAATATTCATGACAAGATTAACTAATTCTAAGATTATTTAAAAGAAATAATTATTTTAATGTTAGTAAGCCAACTCTGAAAGGAAAAACCTAACCCACCTACATTCTGTAAAACAAGTACCCGGAAGCCATTTTTTAGCATCCGCAGAAAATAGCACGAATTCCTTCCGATGGTATGGATATTTACTCTTGGATTTTGCACAATTTGACGACAACGCAACCATCTCATTTTGCCATGATTTTACAGGAATACAAAGCCTTAAATTCAATAAAAATACATCGAGAAACCAGCGTATTGGCCAGATTTGGCTCCCTGCGACGTTTTCCGGTTCCCAAAACTAAAATTGCCTTTTGGGAGAAGACGTTTTGAGTCGACCGATTTCACAAATTAGCCAATGGAGCTGAAGGTCATACCTTCAGTGGCCTATGAGCAGGCCTTGGAAGATTGGGTTAGCCGCTTAAATCGTTGTATCGGCTCAAATGGTGCCCATTTTGAAAGGCGACACAGAAAATTCCGAGGTTTAAATTAAAAAAATTGTTTTTAATAATTTTTTTTTAATTTACTTTACAGAATGTACAGGGTCCGCCATTCTAACAGGGTTTTTTTGAACTAGTCGCTATTCCGAGTGTGGCAACACTGATGTCGACCGAGATGGCGTACCTGCAAAATTGGCCAGCCGAGGCAGCCATTTGAACGAAGTTATATTTCATAAGTAGACCGGAAGCGATAATGTACTTGAATATGAAAAAACACGATAGAATTTGGTGATCGGTTGCAACCGTTTTGTTACAAATTTATTGTTAATGGGACAAGAGTTATTCGTGGCGGACCCTGTATTCTGCAACGAATAAAAACTTTCCATAACAATTTCATATATTTTTCACGCAAAAGGTTTCACCAAACTGCGTGGCAAGTAAAAAATGCTGTTTTGCATTTCAAATGTGGCAGAGGCCACAAAGAAATCATTATTTTAACTAACTCATTTGTGCCACTACAACCTCCCCAATATGACTGACTGACTGAGAAAACAAATAAACATGCTACCGCTTCATATACATAACATTTGAAGTGCGTTTATTTTTTTTTTCCCAAAAACAAGGGCATGGGGCTGTGAGTGTATAAACGACATTTTCCATATTATCTTTTTTTTTTTTTTTTTTGCGGTGTACAAGTTTTTTCTGACTTCATTGGCACGCCACCACCATTGGCGCCGTTATTGAGCATACAAACTCGGCATAGTGCGCACTCCAAATGCAATTTCAAATTTAATTCGCCATTTTCCAAGCACCATTCCACACCCACACACAAATACAGAATAAATACAAACACCCCCGATGTGGTTGTACATATGTATTATGGCAACAGCTTTTGTGGCATTGCGGTTTTACTCTGTAGCCATTTGCTGTGCTGTTTCATTCTTTCCTTCTTCTTTTTTTTATTACATTTACTGCTTTCATTTCATTTTTTTTTTTTTTTTCATCTACATCTTCTACTTGGCTACAAGTTGTGCTGCTTCCGGTCGTCCTCAGCTCAGCTCAACGTTGTCGTCGTCTTCATTTTTATCTTCAGACTCTTGCTCGTTGTATCGTTGAATTCCGTTGAAGACATTTTTACTTTGCAATTTCCTTACGAGTCGTTAAACATTTCCAGGCTGACACAAAAGTTAACAAAACTAATTTAAAAATTCAAATTTGCTTTCCGTTTTTATATGCATTTCACTCCGAGCGCACTTAGTACTCTATAGTTGCGTGTATATGTGAATATATGAATGTGTTTGTGTGTGTGTTTGAGTAAGCATTTGTACGCCATTTTGTAGCTTGGTAATTTGTATTCTTGTGGGTTTATTGTTGATACACTTCATGCTTATCTCTCTCTCTCTCTATCTTTTTCCATATATTTGCTTGTGGCTTATCCGCTGTTACCATTTTATTTCTTGGCATGCATTTACACATTCTTATATACACGAGAGTAGCTCCAAAAGGTTTGTGCAAATGTATGTAATAAGCAGAGGGAGGCATGATATACCTCAGCATCGAAAGCTTTGTTGATCTAGCAATGTTTATCCATCTATCCGTCGGTCGTCGTTTTCGTCCTTCATCTGTTTATTCTTCTGTCAGCGTTATAAGAACGGTATTGAATTCAGAGGCTATAAAAGATAAAGTCCATAAATTTAAAACATAAATTCTCCAACGTCTTTTTGAGATATCTCAGATTTTTATATCTAAAACGATATATTAATATCTACATACGTCTGTAAGTGCGTCCATCCGTCTATCTGTCTGTCTTACTATCCACCGTATGAAACTGATTATCTTGAAGATTTGAAGAGATAGAGTCATCAAATATGAAATTTAAATTCTGTAGTATTATCGGAAAGCAGAAGGCATGGAACTTTTTCCTAAATGTGTAAGGTTTTGTATTAAAACTTCTTTGTTATTTGAATTAAAAACAAATATTTCGGTGTATATTATAATATAAAATCCCCATAAAAATATTCTATTATATAATATATGATCCCGAACAAACCCACTTCAAAGTTTTGAAAATTTCATTTAACTTTTTTTACTCATTAGAGGAAGACTAAAATTATTGTGCATGAACCGAAGCTTTAAATACCCGCCATATCTGCGTTTAGTTTATTTTTGATCATCAGTGGCTTTAGTAAAATTTGGAGAAAGAATGGCTTGAAGTCAACAATCCTATACAAACAAAGTTTAGACACAATTATGTGGTCAAATGTTAACCTAAAGACACAATAATAAACATTTTCTTGAAAAAATATTAGAAAATAAAGGCTGCCTTTGTATTGGGGCTATATGTTCATTTGTGGGCTGATCCTTATAATATCTGAAGAGTAAATATAGGATGACTTTAGAAGTGTTATTTACCCATTTTGAATGGATATATTCACTTACGATTTTACACAAAATACGATGGGCGGAATATGGCCAATATCAATTTTTAAATTGAAACTAAAGTATTTTTACCCAATTTGGTGTAAATATTATTATTTGCAATTCTCATACAAAATAGCAAAAACGGTAGGCAGACAGGCTTAAAATGGGCGCTTCGATTTTAACACTTGAACTTCTTCAGTTCAATATCTTTGATCAAGAATATATATACTTTATAGGGTCTACGACTATATGTGGCGGGTATAAAAAGTAATCAACAAGAAAAGACGACTTTGAGTCCGTCCTTCTTTTTTCGACGCTTCTTTAATAAAATATAGAAAATATACGTTGGAGAGCCTATCCGCGAAGGCTTTAGCAAGAGTGGTTCAAATACTGGCTACGCCCTTTTATTCGCCACCATGAACGCAGTAAAATGATTTCATTAGTTACATTAAATGAAACATTAAAAATTTTTAAATTAAAATCTTTAAGCTAAACCCTCGTATACAAATTCTTTTAAGAATGGTAAAATACATTTTCAAATTTATATTGTAAATATGTAGGAATGTTTGTATGGTATATTTCGACAAATTCTTTATAAATTATATTAGAAGAAAAAAACACGAAATGCACAATAATAAGAAAATTGTACGCTATTTGAATTTCCAATTGGATTTCTTACAGTTCAAATTGCTTTCCATGTGAGTTTTGGCAGCTGTCAAATAAATAAACAGAAAAAAAGATAATTCCATTAACAAAACCAACACTCAAAATATAATTTTAACAAAAAAACAAAAAAAAAAAAAATTTGCAAACTATTTTGCATATTTAATTACCCCGAAAATTTATGCGCAACATAAATTTTCGTTTGGTACACAACGCAACAACAACAATTCTAAACGCAAATAAATACATTTACTCATGTTTAGAGATAAAATAATGCAAATTTTTGAGCTCATTAATATCAATCAATTGATGGATAACACATTTACGCTATTAGATTTTGTTGTACGGCATTTGAAAATCGACAAATACTCGTAAAAGCGGAAGTTGATATAAGTTAATAAAATGAAATGTAATGAAAACAATTGCCTCTTCCTGCTGCTAACGCTGTATGTGATATAGGCAAGGGTTGTTTGCTTTGTTTGTTTAATAAATCCTTTGACAATTGTTACATTAATGTCAATAAGCGAATAGCGAAAGCCACAGCAACAACAACAAAATCTACATCAGCATCATCATTAATATCTATATCAGCTTTATACGATATACAATGTATATATAAGGATAATGTTGACATACATTTCGACTGTACGTATTTGTTTGTACACCCTTTTTGTCACTCTTTAAACTCATCAAATGTTCAAAATTTTGACACTTTGCCTGCTGTTGACTTTTTGATAAGTTATCCTTGTTGTTGTGACACCACCAACAATAATAATAATAAAATAATAATATCGTAGGTATTATACAATACAATATCCGAACTAGTAACCAAATCGCCCCAATCAGTCAAAGTTAAAAGTTACTTTCTGCTGCACTCATTACTCAAATTTTTGGTCTCATCAATCAATTTCATTTTATTTGACTCATTCTCATTTGACATTTATCTTGTACTTTTTTTGTTCTGTTTAATTTTTATGCTGGTTTTTTTGGTTTAAGTTTGACGTTTTTGTTTGATATCTTAAATTATGACATTTTTTTTTAGTGTTGGGGTGTAATTTTCAGCTAGGTTTTTTTAGGTAATCTATAAAATAAATTAATAAATAAGACAAAGCTAAAAAAAGATGTGGTGACTGAGAAAATCCTAAGTTTAAGATATTAGTTTAATATCTTCAAAACTGACAGAATGAATTAATTTCAAATACAAGGGAAAAAAGAAAACACTTCGACTTCAAACTGAAATGTAGAACCGACCCGATAGTCAAATAATAAATAAGAAAGAACGCTAAAACCGTGATTGCTCGACTACAAGAAACACTGTACCAAATTTCATTTACCTTAAGGTTCAGTTAGACGGTCGATGGGACGGACAGACACCTTTATCGAACCGCCTTAAAAATCTGTTCCAGAATAAAATTACTTTTGTAGGGCCTATCATGTCTCCTAGAACGCAGTCGCAAGACAAGCAAGTGGTCAAAGCGAAATTGAGAGTGCATAGCACCCTCAAATGTCTACCCACCGAACTAAGGCCAGAGTGCAGGAATGCGGGCTTCCTGAACAGGAACAACGGGTACTGCGATATTATATAGTTCCTTTTTTTGGTTAGGTTATGAGACTAAGGACATTTTCTGCTACTTTGATGAGCCTGAGAATGTTCTGCGTAGAAGAATGTCTGATGTTATGATGCAGTGATCAAACTGTATGTATCTAAATCTAGCCAAGGCTGGATATGTGAACTGGTTTCATCATCTGCTAAACAGAGCCTACACTCGGAGGACAGACCCATTTTATTCAGATGGAATCTCGGGACGTTGTGACCCATACATACATCTCGCAAACTTAATATAAGGCCTTGCAAAAATTCCAATCCCATTTTCAATTTTTCAGAGTTTTTAAAACGACACATCACATTTTTCATCTCGGAGGAACTGCGTTTAAGTCATGAATAATCGAGAGAACATAATGATGAACATCATATTAGCCGTCCAAAATCTATAATAATATTTTATATTTTTAAAGATTAATAATATCGATATTAACACTTTGATTCGATTTATATTTTTAAATCGATATAGTTTCGTACCAAAAATAAACCTTAAGTGGTAGTGTGAGATTATTATTGTTGACGTTTCGTATTTAGTATCTCTATTTTATTTAGATCTATGAGACAAATGCGATCAGGGAGACGAGCGGAGAAACATGACAAGTTGATAATAAATGATATATAAAATAACAATATAAAATAAATTACTTATTAAAAATAAATTATATGTTTGTTTAATGAATATACTATAGAACATTTTGAATATTTATAACCGAAATGACATTTGCTATATAGTATAAATGTATTTGTAAAGCATAAATTAAGTTCAATTTAAACAAAATGGCATTTATAATAACTAAATAATAATAATAATGCAAATATGTAATAATAATAAAGCACAATGACATATGAGTAACGACTAAATGTGCAGACAGCCACAAATTAACTGAAATGACAACAAATTTGCAAACAAATTAAATTCCAATTAACCCAAGCACACCGAAACAGTACTACGAACGGTTTTCTATATATGTAAATACAAAATTTATGCATATATGAGTACAATGACACAAGGACGAAGAGAAAGGATATACATACAATATAGTATATACATGTATACTGTACAATTATCAAATTAGTGCACAATTTTCATAAAATAACAAATACAAACAAAACAAAAAAGAATTACATACATAATTGCGTAATTGGCTACAATTATTAATTGCTGCTTTATAAACGAAAGAGGACGAGCACAAATTTAACTATCTGACAGGCGATGCAGCAGTGCAGCAGCGCAGTAGCTAATTAATATGTTTCAAAACTAGCTGCACAATTCGTGTGGCGTTGCGTTGCATTGAATGCAACCAAACTGACCGAATGCACACAGGACGACTACACCCACAAAAAAATTTATTTGTATTTTATTCGATGATGTAGCACGCGTCCTTTTGCTTAAACTGACTTCTGACTTCTTGACTGACTAACGCGCGACTATCAAACGATCTAATGCCTAATTGAAGCTGCCGCTACCGCTATCGCTGCTGCTGCACACACATTCGTCATAGTTTATTAAGCACGCATTCGTCCTTTACATCAAACAGATCCTCTTTTTGAATAGTTTGCTTGCTTGTTGGTTGATTTTATGACGCGTGTCTGCTTACCTGTCCGTCCCTGTCTGTCTGACTGAATTGAATCGAATTGTATACGATGTGTTTTATCTATGTCTGCGGTTTTTGTGTTTTACTCTTGTATTTTCTATAAAATTTAATTATGTGCTCTATTTCTCGAAGCTATAAAATGCAACATCCAAACGAACACTAAAAATAAAATTTATGACTTACTCAAACGACGACTTTTCGTTATTTATTTTTATCGTTGAAACATTTTTGAGAAGGAATTTCCCAAAAAAAAAAAAAGAAAAAAGGTGCAATGACCGGTACCAAAAAAGAAATACCAAAGGACATACATACTCTATATGTATTTGTATGCGTGTTAATCTCTAATTTGCTGTAGATACATTTAATTTCATTTAATTTTGAGTTCGTTTATACGAATTTTTTTTTTGTTATATTTTGTTGTCACTCATACATATTCATTAAGTGAATACTGCACACACATTTTTCACCTCATTCATATGCTGCATTCAATATTCGTCTGCTTTTTATTTTAATTGACACACGCAGCATGTTTTTATTTGTCCAAAAAAAAAAAGAGAAAAAATAATGTTTGATGTTTCATATCTAAAGTTGTTATTTCCATTTTTAATAGCGTTATTTTCATTATGAAAATGTTCTTCATGCTGTTTATTTTTTTTCAAACGCACACGCACACACTCACTCACATACATCAAGGCGAGTCCTTCGATGTCTGTTTTTATTATATTTGTTTATTTTAGACAGTTTTCATTTAATTTTTTTTAGATAAAAAATTGCTGTATAGTCACATTCATTAGCATATAAAGTGTATTCGTCAGCGTTATTTTTTGAGCTACTATTTTTTGGTTATTACATATTCATCATTTTAATTGCTTGTTTATACGAAAATGACTCGATAAGGCTTTTAGGTTTATTAAGTAGTTATTCAAGTAGTTATTCAGATTATTTAAATACATACTAGAGTTCCATTAAAGCAGCAGGCTCTCTCCTGTTATTATTTATACAAAAAAAGATATTTCATTTATTTAAACATTGCCATGAATGGATGGCGCCAATCGAAGCACAAACGTTTCAAAATTGTTGAGTGTGGAGGAGCAAGTGCAGAATACGCCATAAGACAAAAAAATAAATGAAAATGCTTAACAATTCATGTAGAAAAATTGTACAACGAGAGAATTGGAATTCAAAGTGTGCGAAATCTGTATCTGAAGTACATTGAAGCATACAAAGTCATATCGGTGTATGATTACTTTTTTGTTTTATTTTTCTTTTTTTTTCGCATTTTTTCTTTTTCGAAGGCGCTGGAAATCGCAAAGAAATTACTTTTCCAACGAATGAACGAATCTGAATAAAAAAGTGATCAATGCTGCTGGTGAAGAGTGAATGAAGAGAAAAACTTGAAACAATTTTGATTTACAAATGAATGAACAAAGCAAAAGTTCAGCGCAATAAATGAAAAGATGAAACGCAACCAAAAGCCCTTGGAGATTGGAGACAGGGAGTTAACTTTGAATGAAAACGACTTAAATAAAAAAAAAAAAAAACAAAATAAAATTAAAAAAAAAAAAAATACTTCAAATAAGAAAATCATTAAATTTAGTAGAGTCGAAGTTCTGATACAATACTCTTAATATACTCTTACTATTTTTGGGAAGGGAAAACTTACATAACTTATGTACCTTAAATTAAGTGATTTCTTAGTACCATACTTTATAGTATTAGTACCTTACTTTTATTGGGACTATTATAGGCATAATTTATACTAAATTTAGATATCCTAGAATAAGACACAAAGATGTTTTTTATGCAAAAACCCAAAATATTGGGGTAGATTTTGTTGGGGTTTCCCTTAAAATGGGGCTAGAGAAAACCCGTTTGCAAGTGCACACTTGGCTAGAGAAATATGGTAGCACTATCTCTTATAGTCACCGAGATAGTAGCTAGTTCAACTCCCCTTTCAATGCTTATCAAGAAGGTCTATCTAGCAACCTTCTGTCTGTTACATTCGCACAAATTTAATTTACACTTTTACCCTTAGGGTACAGGGTATAAAAAGAAGTTTTTATGTTGGGGAACATTTGTATAGTGGGTTACCCTTAAAATGGGACTAGAATAAGTGAACTCTTGACAATCCAGGAGAGTCTAAGTTTCAAATATGGCATACAAAATATCTCTAAAACTTTAAATTTATTTTTGGTCGATTATGTGCTTTGTTTTGGAACCACTTAAATTTAGTTATTTAGAAAACTAATCCTACGACATGTCGAAATCCCATATATGAGTTATATATATATATATATATACTAGTGACCCGAGCCGGCTTCGCACGGGTAGAATGCTGATACTAAATGTTGTATAAAATGTCTCAATTATCTTTAAACATTTTTTTTTTTTTTTTTTGCTTCAAAACGTGTAGTTGGAAAAAAGATAATATTTTGAATTTTTTGTTAAAAACATTATTTTTAGATAAATGTAACAAAATCAATTAAAAGATTAATAAATAAATTTTTATTTAAACAAAGAAAGTACAAATTTTAAAATTATTTCATTACAAGACGGTTTGAATAAACGCTGTTGATTATATTAAAAAAAAAATATATATTTTAATTTGTTTTAAATTTAGCTATCTACAAAAAAAAAACGCTACTTACCTCTGTCATTATTACAACAAAACTGATTTAACTGACATGGATTTCCAAATTCCTTTACTTCAAATTTTTTTTTCCCAATAGCAAAACTTGCTTTGATTGTTTGATTAGCCGTTGTACATTTATTGAATGAGCATCTTTTCTTGCAGTTTTCAAGTGAAATCTGTTTTAATGCTGCAATACAATAATTGAAATACATAAGTATCTTTTGGATACATGTATAAATTAAACTTACGTTGTAAACCATCGCTTTTGCGTATACAATTCATTTTATTGAGCAAGCATTCATTTTGTATAATGCGACAATTATTATTATTTTCCTGAACATATAGCAGCTTTTTAATGTAAGTACACTAAAAAATATATTACAATGAAACCGTTCGATTTTAGTTGCACTCAACATGTTTGAGTAACAAAAAACTAGACAAACAATTAAAATAAATTTGTACATCTTAAGCGACTTTATTGTTTAACTTGCAATTAAAAACTGTTAAAACATAAACAAAAAATTGCCGCTTTTATAAGAAAATTCGATAAAAAAAAAACATTTATGTTTATGTTTATATGTATTTTTAATAATTTATTTGCACAGCCGTTTTATGTATATTTCCGAAATCTGTTTAATTAAGTTCACACATGTGCGTAGGCAAAGTGCAATAATCTTCATGAAATTTTTTATTTTATTTATATCTGACTACGTAAATTGTTGATGTACTAACAGATACTTTATTACTCAATTTACAGATTGGCTTATTTTTTGGTGCAATATCTCAGATCTTAAACTCATGTGCTACGAAGCTTTTTTCTCCCAGATTGGTTGTCATCTAGCCTCTTGGGTGTCCAAAGTTAAAGCATATTTATATAACTGATAGGGTAATAGATCTCAAAAGTATATACATATATTCTTGAACTTGAAAGCTGAGTCGATCTAGCTATATCCATCTGTATATCTTACTGTATATCTATCATGTGAAACCCGTTGTCACAGAGATTCTCCAGAGCCGTCAAGAGGTGTCTTATAATCGAGAGATATCGTAGTCGAGCTTACTCGATTACTTAATTTTCAGTGTAAAATAGAATAAAAACAAGGAAAAACGTTAACTTCGATGGACCTGAAGCTTTAATGCACTTCACAGGAGTCTTTGAATAGTTTGTGTGATCATAATTGGCTTTAATATACTTTCAGTTGGGATAGGTAGGGGTCAATAGTCTGATAGAGCCCTTTAATTTAAAATTTTATACTAAAATAATAATGTTCTTGAAAATATTAAAAAATGGGAAAGTCTACACATAGGATAACATTAGAAATGTTTTTTACCCAATGTGGAGTGAATACATTCATAACTAACAACTATTCTCTTATAAAAACTCGAAAATTGACCGTCGATTTATAGCATTTTCATACTAGATTTAGTCGTTGAAGAGACAAGCTTAATTTGTAAATTTCATACTTAATATCTTTTAAACTGACCAAATGAAATGCGAAGAAACAATCTGACGGACATGCAGCAATTGGACATGGTTATATTGATTCGTCTCGTCGTCCTGATCAAAATTGTATATACTTTATGGGTTCACACAAAAATCTCTTTTACTTTTTACCAAATCTCTAGCAAAAACTGAATGATTTGAAACCAGGCAAAAGAGATTCGGTGTGACACTGTAACAATTTTCTTTGCAAAGCATTACTTTATAAATTCATCGAATTTTATATATTTTATTCGAGTACTCCAAAATGCCTTACTCCAGCTAACTAATGTTTATGTCAAATTGAATTGTATGAGAAAATACACTTTTAAGATCAATCTTGTAAATGGAGCTCTATTCTGTGTGTGGCTTCTTGTCTGGCTACCACTTCTGCTTGCTAGAGGAGTCTGAAAGATTAACATAATCCTCGTGAATTACTCTTAAAACTGACAATCTTTATATTTTTTTTTCGTTAATAACAATGAGAATTCTCACTGAAGGTAAAACATTTTCCATTTAACATTTTTAGAGTTGGAGTATATAAACATACATATATCATTTAGAAAAAAAAAAACTAATATTTCAGAAAAAAAAATTGTATATGTATACACAATATTAATAAAAAGAAAAGTATTGTTGTACTTATAAACATTTTTTTTCTATAAACAAAACCTATTACCCGCATATTTCATGCAGTCAAAAATTAAACATAATTTTTTAAATGCAAAATTAAGCAGAAAATCCAGAAAAACCAGCTTATTTAATATAATAATTCAAAAACCATAAAAAGGCCAACAAAAGTATCTACAAAAAAAGAAAAATCAAATGTAAAAAAATTGTACCTTTTTGAACACAAAAAAAAAGTTAAATAAGTTGTTTTTTTATTCATTCTTTTTTTTTTTTTTTAAACCAAACAAATGAAAATGTCACATAAATAATTATTACACCTTAAATGCAAAGTTAAAATTTTTATATAAATCTGTACGAGTTGTGTACGAGAGAGAATCATAAAGTAATTATACGCAGTTGTCATTAGCTCATTAGAGCGCTTGAAGGCAAACACCGGGTACAACAGCAACAACAACTACAACAACAACCACAAGAACAACATTAAAACAAAAGCTAAAAAGCAAACAGTGAATACAATTAACCCTTTTTCTTTTTTTTTTATTTTTTTTTTACTCCTTTTCAACAAGGATAACAGTGACAGCAACGCAACCAAATACTAAACACTTCCTTTAGCAACATCCGCAGCGACTCATTCAATGTTTCGCTCGTTAACTGGTTCGCTGACTTGTTTATTTAAAAAGTAATAATAAAATAATAAAAAGTGTCATCCTTAGAAGAGAAAAAAAATGTAAAGACGCTCTACCGAATTTAACAAAACGAAACGAAGTGAAATAATTCCTGACGGATTTCGTATGTAATTACTTCAATTAAACCATCTGTGACAATTGCAGTAGCAACAACAACAGCAACAACAAACACAGTAAATGCCAGTCGAACATGAAATTCAACTTTACTTTTAAAATTCCCAATTGAGTTCATTCGTATTATCCGCTGAACATTGAGTGGCTCGTTGAGTTGTTTAAAAGTATCTACTGCGACTGCTACTTATGCTGCTGAGGCAACAACCCCAACCATTCAAAATAACAATAACAACAACAACTAGAAGCAAATTCGTTGCTATAAGAGATTTTTACCTTTTCGTATTATATTTTATATTTAATGGGGTGACATTTATGGCACTTTATCATATCAAAAGTCAATAAGAGCCAGCCATACCAGACAGACAGTCAACGACAGAGCAACTTAGGCAGCAAGTGTCTTAATATAAAAAAAGCTAAGAAGACAGATAGAAAATCCGTTCTGTATTTAAGTCACTTTCTTGACTATTAAGAAAATCGCTTTGCGATAAAAATAAAATTTTCAAATTTATGATATTTATATACAATTTTTATTTTTTGTATTTGAATATATTTTGAAATTTAAACATGCTAATGCAGCTTAAGTTTGTCGTTTGCTTTGTATAAGGGAGTAAGTTACAGTGGGTTGCTTTTTTTTTTTAAACGAAATAAATATTCTAAAGAAATGAATTATTGGAAAATGAGTCGTACAGACAGCGTTGAAAATAAATACAGACAAGGGAACATATTAACTTCGATTCGATCCAAATCTAATCTGTACTGTATGCATGGATAGACATAAGAAATCTTTTCAGCATATGAAAGCCTAAAATTGAGATTTGGGTTTGTATAGAGAATTCTAATATATTTTTTTACCCTGTACCCAAAGGGAAAAAGGGATATAAGGCTTGTGCAAAAGAATATATAACAGAAAGAATATTAAATATAAACCATATAATATAAATATTTTTTAGTTGTCTTTGAAGATTTATAAATAACTACCTATGTCTGTCCGTTCCTTTGTCTTTCCTTCCATCTATTAAATCTCTCACAGAAAATATTTTAGAGTAAAAAATATAAAAACACCATAATTAAAATTTTATTTATTTTATTTTTTTTTTTTTTTTTTTTTTTTTAACCATTAAAAATAAAGCCCCTTTTTTTCGTTTCTTTGTTTTTAATGCGATTCGAACGATTATGACAAGCAAAGACATTTGAAGATGCTGCTAAAGACATTTTTATTTAAAACAGACGTCGTCGTTCTTCTTATCATCATCATCATCGTAATCATCTTCAATATCATCATGAGAATCATCATCGTTAGCGGTTAAGTAGAAAAGCGCGTAACTGTTTGAAATTGTAGAAGGGCATTAGGCGGCAAATGGATCCCGCAGGATTTTCCGCACATTCAAATGCACTCAGTTGTATGGAATTTGAGAAATTGTCTGCACGTTTTAGGTTAAGTAGGCTGCTTGGTTTGCCAACGTTTTGGGATTAATTTATGCGCATACAAGCGAGCAAGTCACATCCACATTCGCGAAAGTAGTTAGCTGTTATATTTGAGGTATTTGAGTAGGCAAATAAAGTTAATATGTATGCGGCTTAATTAGGTATGCTAAATGGCAGCTATCAACAATTTTGTTGATATGGACTGCGGCTTCAGTAAGCGAGAGATTGTGTGATAAGTTTTGAATCGTAGCAAAACGACTTCATTCGCAAGTCGCAAAAGGTTGTTAAAATAAATTGCGTTGCCAAGTGTAGGCAACACAATTCGAACCCTTTTCATGTTTTCTTTTTTGTTTGTTCTTTAGCGAATTTCATGTCTATAAAAATAATTTATGCTCCCCTACACGCTGGCGCTTATGCCAGGCGTTTCATGTCATTTACGCTTTGCGTGCTTTGCCAAAACAAGCGAAAATAAAAAAAGGCGCCTACGGCACGTGTTAAAAAAACAGCGTCGTTCATTAAGCTTTGCTTGTTACCACATTTTTCAATTATAGCCATTTCCTATTCACATTCTGGCCAGGTTAAATGAAGAGTTATTGCATTTTAATTTGACTGCACTACAATGTGTGAAATATTTTTTGAATTTTTTGTACTTTTGTTTGCAAAAAAAAAAGAAAAACTTTTGTAATTACGATATTTTTTTTTCCTTTTGCATTGCAGCTGCTTTCACATGGAAATCTAATAAAAAGTGACATTGACTTATACGCCGCTTATCTAAAATACCAACATGAAAAAAATAAAAGAAAAAAAATTAACCAATTCTCTTTTATACAAAGTAAACGCTTTGGCTGCGCTATAAAATGCCACTAATTAGTTGCTTATTGAGAAGAAGAAAAAAAAAGAACAAATTCCACAAACTGCCTGACTATTTGGCTCTTTAACAGTTTCATTAAAATAAGTGCCTATTCGTTGTCAACTCACACATAGCCATTATCCTTTTGATATTTATTTATGTTTTTTTTTCGTTTCTTAGCCAAAATTTATTGTTTCAAAAGCCGCTAATGAATTATTTAGTGACCTTTTTATTTTCATTTCCTGTTGTCTCATCGTTTTAATAAACATCAACCAAAATGTGTGTGTGTGTGTATGTATTCTACCCATGCTAAATTCCTAATCCATTGGCCAAATGCCTTTTGACCGCTGTGCTCATGTGGCTGTGTAAGTGTGTGTTTTAGTTTATGCCTTGGCATATCTCAACCAGTTCACACCCTTAATTAACTGCTTGGCTGCCATAATGTTTGTGCGTGTTACTGGTTTTTGTAGACCCACTCTAAAATTTATTTTATTTTTTTTTTTATTAAACATCGAACTAAGGTGTAAAGCGTTGCGTGTTTTTTCTATTAAAAAGTTTTAGCTTAAAAAAAATATGATATGTGGCAGTTTAAAAAATGGTAAGCGAGAATTTACTTACATTTTGAAAAAAAAAATTTAAATGAAAAAATATGTTAAGGTGATTTTTATAGACTTCTATAAATCTGAAAGCATTTACTTCTAGTTAAAAATATAATTTTTAGAGTCTTAAGATACGCTAAGAAACGATTAAATTAAGCCATGCTCCCTTAATCAATTAATTTTGCGATTTACGATTTAAATAAATTCGTACGATTTCAAATTGTTCGTGTTCCGGCAAACGCAAAAGTTATGTTTCATTTCCAAAACGTTTCTTTGCTTTGTATATGACATAAAGCTGCTATCGGTTACACAATAAAAGGTTATCGGCCTAACCTCATCGCAAATTGTTGCTACTTTAATTAAATATACTGCTCTTTAAATAAAGGTATGATTTAAAAATTGATTTAAAATTTGAAATTAGAATTAATGATTATATCTATAAACATCGCAGAATGAAATAAAAATATTTTTAAACAATAAAAAGTTTTTTTTTTTTTGTATAATTTTATACATTTACTTTTCATTTTACTTAATCAAACGTTGCCGACTTGAAACCGAACATAACTTGCGGTTTGCGATAGCCGAAGCACAAAAATTTGCGATTTGAAAAGTAAATCCCAAAATTTTCGTGATTGCGATTATGGTGACGTAGCTGAATGTGTAGTTTTTCTTCTCTTTTCTCATTCAGCGGTGACAAATCTATAGAAAACCCGTCTCGAAACATGTCTATAAGAAACTTTTATTATGGTGAATCTGGATCAGGACGACAAATGCTGCTTCAACTCGCCATCACTTCACACAGTCTAGTCAGAGGACGGTTAAAAATCGATTTACTGGTAGTAAACAAATTTTAATAAAAAACAAAAAAAAAGTTAACTTCGGTTGGACCGAAGTTTTTATACCTGTTACACATCATTTCACGTGGATAGATCTTCGTGTGGTGCATTTGTATTTAAATTTTATCTTGAAAAAAGTAAACAAATTAAAAATATTCTTAAAAAATTTGAAATTCGCGGTCCGATTTGAAATCAATTTTAAAATGAAGATTTGGCATGGTATAAGAAGCATTTGTACCATATTTAAAGCCATTCGCTTAATAAATACATATTTTTCTAATAAGAACTTGACAAAATGTTGAATTTTTGTATGGGAGCTATACCTAAAAGTGGGCGTGGCACATTGATTTTAATATAGAAAGTACACAGGACCTAGAAAAGCTTAAGTTTAAAATTTCAGCACAATATCTTTAAATCTGAGCGAATAAATCGCGTAGCAACAAACAGATAGACAGACGGACAGACAGACACACAGACGAACATGGCTAAATCGATTCGTCTCGTCGAGGTGATAATAATATATATAATTTATACGGTCTACGATGCCTTCTTTAATGCGTTACAAACTTTCCGATAAACTGACTATACCTGTTTTACACTATGTGTAACAGGTACACAAAAGGGTTTACAATTAACATTGTGGGACAGTGCTATGTTGGCTAGGCTAGTCAACTGATTTGGGTCCACTTATGTATATTACTTCAGTAATATCTGTTTTTGATTATTTTAACTTTTCTTGTCACAGTTTGCTAGAGTTTAAGTTTGAGCTTCAGTAGAACTTTTTCACAATACAAACTAATTTTGCATTTACAAAGAAGCTTTTGTGTTGAAACCAATTGCAAATTCCAATTAGAATTGGCTTAATAAAACCACAGCAATAATGCTAAAAGTGTCAAGCGTTAAAATCATAAATTTCAAGCTGATTCGCAAAACAACTGTGACTACTTTTTCGTATACAACCACTAACAGATACGATCCCTAATAGCAATGTGTGCTTAACACAAACACTGAAACCAAAGCCAATGCCAATGCTATTCTGTGTTGATAATAATAATAATAGAGGAGTACGATGATGTTCGTAATGAAGGCAATGACAATGGCACATTGGTCTCCGGGGAGCTTACAATTTCAATAAATATTGCAACGCATTAACTCTCCACCACGAAATACCGAGTTGAACAGAAGATAAAATTGCTTTTGTTTTCGTAAGCTTTTTGCTTTTGCTATTTCATTTGCTTTTGTTGTTGTTGTTGAAGCTATTATTTGTGGCTTCCAAACAATATTAAATGTTTGGCCATTATCATTTTGCTCGACACACAAGTCACAAGCACTGTAGTCGCCATTAAACCGAAAACGCATTTGGATTGGTCGACATTATTTTTCCGTTAACATTTTTTTCTGTGGCAACATAATTGGCTATTTTGTTGTGTTCGCTGCTCTAAGTTTATGCATTTAGCTTTAAGTTAAAAATATTGTAGAGCTCACTTTAAATATTATTTAGTAAAATCTCAAAAGAAATCAAGCAGAAAAAACTTAAGCATTCATTGTAATGTTTTGTGGTGTTTTGTGTGAAATATCCCAAGCGTCGATTGAAGCACAAATCGAAAACGATTTTAGTTTGTTGGCAGCAAATGCATTTGAGATTTCCCAAAAAAAAAACAAAAAAATCGTAAAAATCTTATATTTGAAAGCAATTTACGCAAACAGACTCCAATGCACAACAACTGGCAAATATGTAGCTGCAATCGTTCTGAGTAGAGAGCACACACAGCTATTTTAGCTTAAATGCAACATGATTGTCTAACTAATCTATTCGAGTTTTTATGTTTCGAAAAAAAGTTGGATTGAAGAGTTACAGATATGCTTGTTGAGGATATGCATTAGTTAAACGCTGATCAAAAATGTCAGTTGAAAAACGTCCCATCATGACCTTAGACATCTGATAACAACAGATAGTGAACTTCTTAGTAAGGCATTACTCGATAAAGACCCATTTCAAACGCAACAAGAACTTTCATATTCATTGAGAGTTGACCAAGCAACTATTTACAGGCGTTTGAAAGACTTGCGAATGATCTAGAAGCAATAAATTTGAGTGCCGTACGAAATGAAGCCGAGAAACTTTGAGATTAACTTTTCATCTGTGAACAGCTGCTTGAACGACAGAAAAGAAAGTTTGTGACTGGCTATCCATCACCATCGCAGGCAAGGCGAAATAGTCAAGGATCCAAGCTTATGCTCTGCAGTTGGTGTAATCTATTATGATCTGTTGAAACCGATTAAAAGGATCACGGGAAATGATACTGGTACGGGGGAAGTGGAAGTGGAACACTGAAGAAAAAATGGCAGGAATATATCGACCGATACAAAAAGTGATTTTTCAATACTTCCGTACGTCGTACGTACGCAAAACCGAAGCCGAGTAGCACCTCACTTTTTATGTAGATGCCAAAAAAATGTGTCGGTCCATGGATTTGTTTTTCCGAGCTGGAATCTATAAATTGGCAGAAAGATGGAAAAAGTACTGGCTAGCAACGCAAATAATACATGTGTATCATACTCCCAATACAATACATATAACGTCTTGGAATAGTCCATTTGGAAAGAGATGTGAGCTTATTATTTTATTTTAAATTTATATTCTTTTATATTATCAAAAGCTGATGCCAGCGTAAGTTTTAAATCAGCTCTTGTACCTCTATACACAATCATTTTTCGCTTCGATTGTTAACAACTATCTCGATTCAAGCGCATATTGATTGTCTATACTAACCTACACTATAGTATAGTATAGTATACTACACTATAGTACATATGTGTTGCTTGTTACTTGTTTCAGCTTCTTAACAACGCAAACAATGAAAGCAAGCAAACTGTTTGCTCTATCTTTTTGCCACCCAAAAACAAAAACAACAAAAAAAGTTTCCGTTTAAAAAAAAATGAAAAATAAAACCCCAAACAGTACTTGATTGCTTTTGCTTGTCTTCTTGAAACTATGCTGAACAACTGACTTGTCTCTTCAAACACTTTACGCTTTTGGTTTGGTCTATTAACACAGTCTAAGCTTTCTATGCTGCATTCCTGATGCTTGATTCCTGATCCTAACTGCTGCTGCCGCTGCTGCTGCACTCTTTCAATTTACGTATGTACGTATTTTGTTGGTGTTCTTCTAAGTCTTTCATTTTCTGACAATAAATTTCCATTTTCTTGGTAAATCGTTTGTTGTTGCACTTGCTGCAATTGGAAAAATGCTTTTGCAGCTCTTGTACAGCTCTTTGCTCTTTTCAATTCTTACTTTTGCGTAGCTGCTTTTTTAAGTTGGTGTCGATTGCTTCTTGATTGCGTTCTACTTTGTATGTATATGATCCACATTGCACACACATATGCCGCATTTTAGCACCACAAACAATTTTGGTTTTCAACGTTGACTGCCTTCGACTTTATTGTCTTTATTCTGATTCACTTTTTTTTTTTTTTTTTTTTTGCTGTATTTTTTTTCTTTGTGCTTCTAACTGCAATTGCTCACAAGTTATCCCAAGTGGAAATTCGCTTTGTCACAATGCAAACCAAAAAAAATAAATGTAAAAAAAATATTCAAGTAAATGAAATGATTGTCGTGTGCATTTGTGCACAATATAAGCAATTCATCATTTGGGATCTTGAAATAGCACATTATAAATAAAAATATAATTTCTAGATATGTAGTATATAAATATAGAAAAATGATTAATTGTTATAAGTGACAAATAGGCTAGCAGTTTCCGTCCTTATAGCTGTTTTTTATGGTAACTTCATTTATTTCTGAACACAAGTTTCATAAATTGAATGCTTTTTCCATAAGTTTTGGCAACCTGCGATGTGTATGAATCAGCCTGACTCTCCTGTACAAATTTATTGATATTACTCCGATGCAAAGAAACTCTGGTTGAAGAAAAGTAGTGCATGATTGTGAATCTGCGCTGATTATGAATCTGTCCTCAGAATTATGCCACATTTTTTTTCAATTTTCAGTTTAGGAATATCACAAAAACCATTTTAAAATCAAGAACAATTATTCTAAAATTAAAAACTATTCGTACTTATAACACACAAAATTTCTTAAAAAACATACTTAACGTGCATAACACAAGTGGTTGCAAATGTGTTTGAAGTTAAAATTAAAAATGTTACAAAATAGTACTTATTAAAAACAAGCGTAAGTCTCTACGATCTTTTCAAAGAGAAGAAGTTCCAGAAAACCGTTCTGAATAAGACCGTGTTGAACCAGACAGTGTTAAAATACCGTGTGATACAAGACCATGTTCAACAAATACTTCTTAAACAAAACCGTGTTAAACAAAACCGTGTTAACAAAGTCGTATTGCCATTAACGAAGCAAACTAAGGCTTCTAATTTAATGCCTTCGAGTTTTAAAAGTGACTATGCAAAGTATGTCAACACATGGACACAAGCCCAACCACAAAAAACTATTAGTGGCTAATATGACATACATATGTGTATGCGATATTAGCCACTAAAAGTGACATAAAAGCAAATATTCTCACGACTTGCTAAAGTTTTGTGGCGGGCATAAAAATGCAAATTAAATATTGAAAAACTTATAATTCGCAAAAAGTTTTTACCAAAACTTTAGCAAGTCTTGCATGTTTTCAGCCTGGCTGGTAGTTAATTTTTTTTAATTATCTTTTAAATCATTTCATTTTCGATTGCCATGCGTTTACCTTTTTTTTTGTCAAATAGTATGCAACAAATTTAAGCATTTAACTCATAGAATTAATAGTTAAAATGTTTTAATTTTCTTTGATTGTCTTATTGGTATCAAACTGCATATGAGAAAAACTTATTTAGTTTTTGTTTTGATTTCTCTGTCAAACAATTACAATATCTGCTTGCTGCAAATTCCCAGATTTTTAAACACTTAATTATAAAATGCATTAATACAATTTTCTAATAAAAAAAAGGCAACAAAGCCAAGCACTAAATATGCAGTCGACCAGAAAATGGTAAGCAAACTTTTGTGGCATTCAACAGAATAAAGCAATACTTAAAACATACTCGAAAGTCACTTGAAGAGTACTTCGCTCGAAGCAAAAACATATTGTTTTCTTTTTTAACCCCCACTCGCGAGTATTGGTTCATTCATCAAGAATTATTTGTACAAAATATTTACAGCAAATCTAAACAATTAGGCAAGCAAACAAATGCGGAAATGGATACTTGTTCGCTTCGTGTGGCATAATGCCACGTGTCGCGCATACGGAAAATAATTATCACACGCTTACGTTTACTGGAAAAAACGGAATAACATTGTGGGCGCGTGTGCCATAACGCTTGGCTCTCTACTTATGCGTTTATTAGAGAATACTTGTTGGTAACAAAAATTCCACCCGCTTTTTGCCACTTAAAGTTCAGCTGCAGACTGCAGTAACTACGCTCGTTGTTTGATACAATGTATCTGAATACTTTTAATAAAACTCGAACTACAAATTGTTCGTAATGGTAATAAGTGGGCGTGTCAGATTTTTGGTTGATTGCATTTCAACATTTCCAAATCATGGGATAATGTGTACGAGTATCATAAATAAAGTGCGCGCTAAAAGGCGCATAATTACAAATACAAACAATAACAAAAACAACAAAAACAAGTAGAAAATTGAATATTAAGAGTACAACTTCGCCGCGTGTCCGTGTCAGAAAGCCTTTGATTATAGCATTTCACTTGAGATTTTTATGGTTTCGTAAATATTATTTGGTATCTAAGCGTATAATTTGTTCTTAATAGTTGCGATTTTTCCTTTTTGTATCTTGTTTGAGTTTTAAGTGCTCAATTGGATTAGTACACCATATAATTTTATATAATACATCAAAAATTTTTATAAATTTATGTGTGGGAAAGTACAAGAAATTATGAAATATTTTTTTTAATGCTTTCTTTTTCAATTAATTAAAATTTAAAATCCTCATTATTAGATATGACAACAAAATTTAATTAAAAATTTTAAATTAAAAAAAAAATAACAAAATAGTATTTTTTAAATACAAAAATACTAAAAAAGAACATCAATATTTAAAAAATTTTCCATCAGATTCGAATTTCAAAAATGAATATGAATTATTATTGGTCTGTCAAGCGCGGATAATTGCAAAAAATATGAAATAGCATAAAAAAAAAATAAAACCGAATCAAAACCCATCCATCTACAGAACATATGCATGAATGCAATACACCATTTTCAGTATATGTCAACGAACTAACGAATAAATGAATATGGAATGCTGTAAACCAACTGGTAAAAAAAATACTAAAATAAAAAATAGACCGCTAAATTATTTTTAGGCGCACTAGCATGACTAAAATATGTAGAAATGTACTACCTACTATGCAAAAACTCGTGCCTCATACTCTGCAATATGAACATCTTGCAACATGTTTCGAAACCATGGCGTCTATCAAAGCTCAATGTGTAGAATGGCGCATTCACATAATACATAAATCAAATACTATTTACTCAGTTACACACACCTTCATTTCAGCAAATATGTACATATTTAGTAGTTCTTAGTCTGAGAGTTGATAGTAAAGTTACTACAAATATTTATGTTATTTATTATGCTACTTTGTCTGAAAAGCATTCGTTGCATTTATCTCTTTGTATCAAGAACAATCGTTCTTTGTATCATGAACAATCGTTCATTGTATGAAGACAATTTGTTATTAAAATCAAGAAAGATCGTTCACTGTATCAAAAACAATTGTTTTCTTTATATCATTGCCTTATGTAGACAACTTTTTCTTTAAATCAAGAATGATCGTTCTTTTTATCAAGAGCAATCGATCCTTGTGTCAGAAACCGTCGTTCTTATTATTAAAAACAATCGTTGTTTGTATCAAGAAGATTGGTTATTTATAGCAAGAACAAGCGAACTTTTGTATTAAGAACAATCGTTATTTGTATCAAGAACGTTTATTCTTTGTTTCAAAAATAGTCGTTCTTTGTCTCAAGAGTATTTGCATTTTGTATCAAGAACAATCGTTTTTTTATATGAAGAACATTTAAAAAAAAACAATCTAGTTCATATCAAGAAGGACCGTTTTGGAATCAAGAACCATTTTCTTTGTATGAAGAATCAACAATCATTTTTATAAGCATCATTGTATCAAGAACCTTCGTTGTTCGTATCAATAAGATTGTTTTTTATATAAAAGAAAATCCTTTTTAAATCGAAGGGGACAATTGAATCATGTCACAAAATCATATTTTTAGCAAAAATTAAGTCAAGTTGTACTTGTGAAATGGAAACATTGTGCTTGATTTAAGAAAAATCGTTCTTAATATAATTTTAAAAACGGTTGAGCTTGATAGTGTTCTGACCTTCAAAATGATTTTTTTTTATGCTTCAGTTAAAGCCTATCGATCTACTCTCGTAGCATCTTGCTTAGGGTGCTCCATCTTTTTGTCTTTTTTTTTTTATTTTTTTATTTTGCAGTCGTCTGTCTACCTTTTGGCATTTTTTCCAGGCTGTTTGCTGATGTTTCTGATGCAGCATCTCCTTCCGTCGAACTGTCAGCGAAATATTTTGAAAAATGGCAAAATGCCATTGATGCGAGCAAGAAAAATGGCAAACTGTATCTAAACACAAACCGGAAAAATGCCTTTTTTCAAACGTGTCGGTTTACAATATCCTAAAGCGAAAAGTCATGTAAAGTAGGTATTCTTTTTTTTTTTTCTTTTTTTGTATTTTTTTTTGGAATTTTGTAAATTTATTTACCTTAGCTTTGATTCATATGACTTTTTTTTTTTTTTTTCTTTTTTTTTTTACATTTGGCACTGCTAAAAAATGTTTCATTCGCTGATTAATTGAGGTATCTGCTCAAAAGTTTGCATATTTTATTTGCTTTTGGGTGAACATATGAACATAAAGCTTAGCATTTTTTTCCACTACCAAAAACGACAAGCAGCTTAGTTCGTATATTGTAAAAATTTCTCTTACTGTTTTGTCGCTTAATTTTGTTTGTTTAGTTTTTTAGGTATGAGCTTAGCTAAAATTAAGCTCATTAAAACAGAAAAAAAATTGCAATTTTAATTATAATTAACTTTGTTAGTGCCGAGCAAACATGGCGTATGCATAATATTTGGAAAATAATGGCATTTTTCAAAATAAAAATACAAATTTGTGAACAGCAAACAGAAAATATTATATTACAGAAAAAAAAAATTTTTGCTCATACTAATGCAAATTAATGCTATGGAAATCAAAAATTTCCTTCAACACATTTCAATGTATTTGAACCAAACTCACAACCATTGCGCTACAACATTGAAACAATGCACTTACAAGCAATTCAAAAACGCCACGAAAAGCGCATTGAAAGCGCTTTGAATGTCAGTCCGTCCGTCAGTCAGTCAGTTAACAGACAAGGTAAGGCAGCATCCAAATGAATTGGCAGCGAATGACAAGAAAATTACACCATTTTGCCAAAGGCCTTTTTCAGGCATTTTTTCTTTTTTTTTTTTTTATTTCAGCGCCGTGCAACATGCTAAACAAAACAAATTAAAAAGAATTGTTGCGATGGATAGAAGAAAAAAAAACTGCACATTGCGTTGTATGATTTTTCCGCTTTTCTTTATTTCGTTGTAGCTATTATGACTGCGTTTGCATTGTTTGCAAGGATTCTTGTGCCCAACCGAGTGTTCGTCGGTTGCTCACCGCAACGCCCACAGTAACTTTGTGAATTTTTTAATGGATTTCAAACGCGAATAAAAAAATAAACAACTAAAAAATGAAAATAAAAAAATTTTGTTTAGATATATAAGAGCTGCTATACTCTATAGCTACCTATATTGAAAAATTCAAAACAAAGAAAAGGACAAAAGAGAAAAGAAGTAAAAATTGTAAGAAATATGCTGAGAAAGACATTCAAATTATCTTGGTGTCGTATAGAAACCTAAAAAAAAAAAAAAAAAAAAGGAAGCTAAGCACTTTGAGCTTCAAGCGGTCTCATGGAAATGTCGACAAAAACCAAGCTTGGTTGTTAATTCGTATACATTTCAAACTTCCAAAACTACAAAAATTGAAATCTTACCGAATTGTATTCCCGAGATAATGTAGATTAAATTTTCGGATTTCAATTTAATCACAAAAAAAAAAGGTAGAAATAGCAAAAAAACTTATATTAGGGGTTATAGGTCTGGACGAGTATTTGGAATTTGCGGAACATATATTTTTTCGCTTTATTCACTTATGTGATAATTTTCAAAACCAGAGAATGGATTATGTATCTGTGCTTATAATTATTAACGATTTTTTTTTTTCAATCTTTGGTTAGAATATCTTGGAATATTTCTTATACCAAATTCGGAATAAAAGGTATTCTGAAGTCTGTCAAAACTCCTTTTTCAAGCCTAGAACATTCGTTCTTAAATCAAAGAGCTTGTTCAACAGAGCGTAACAAACACAAACACCCACTGTACGCAGTCACTCTCCAGCAGAACAAAAATTTACTAAAACAAGAAACTAAAGAGAAAGTAATTACCGTTAAGCAAATATTCTCACGACTTGCTAAAGTTTTGGTAAGAACTTTTGCGAACTATAAGTTTTTTTTAGTATTAAATTTGAATTTTTCTTCTTTTGCGTGTGAAGTTATATACAATTTACTATTCACTTTCGATTATCATTCGTTTAAAATTTGTTGTCAAATACTACACAGCAAGTTCATGCATTTAATTCATAGAACTAGTTTGAGTGGTGTAGTCAGCAAAGAGACAGTTAAGTCAATTGATTCATGTCAATACTGCTGAAAATATTTTTATCCATTATTTTAAATCTGGAAAAAATAAATACTTTCTTAGTAGATAGCATGTAGATACTATCTGTCGCTTCTAACTACTAAGGCTTGAATGTATGACAAGTCTTTTGTGTTGCCAATAACACCCTTTTTTTTAAAGGGTATAAAAAAGTATACAGTAAATATAGCGAACGCCAAACAAAACAATGCGCGCAAAACGCGTATTGAAGTGAAGAATTCGCACTCCCAACACACCAATGATGATGACGACGATGATGTGATGAACAATGGTAGAAAACCATAAACGAGCAGTTGGAGTCACATGCAGCTAGGCATGGATTTATATTTTTTTTTTTTTTTATATGTTCTCGTATATGCATAGTAACTCAACGCGGTTGCAAGCATTGAGATTCGTTTTATAAAGCAGCCTGTGGCATTTGTCTTGTCTGTTGGCTTTTAACAGGTTTCAGTTGCGAGGTACGAGTTAAAGATGAAGTCAAAGTTGGTATTATTGTCGCGTAAATTTCGTTACATTCATTCATATTTGTGCAGCAGCATAAAAAGCCTGTCTGTCTGTCAGCCTGTGTTGTCAATTTGGCCAAAGTGGTTTTTCAGTTGCTTTACCTCAAAAAAAAAAAAAAAAACAAAATGAAAAAAAAAAAAAAAAAAGGAAAAGGTGCAGCAATGTCTTCTTCATCTTTTTATTTAAATGAATACAACAATTCAAAATGGACGCACGCGTGTGTTGTATTTGTTTTCTTGTGGCAAATTGCAGTTATGCGCATTTTAATCACTTAGGAGACGAGCATGAAAATTGGCTACACAAATACACACACACACACACAGACACACACTTTATTTAAGAAAATATACGCGAGGCATTCTATTTACTTAATGACAGCGAAAAGTGGCAGTGGATGTCTTAGATGTACACCGGCTGCGTCTCTCTCTCTCTCTCTCTCTGAAAAATGTAGAAGTAAGAAAAATACACAACGGACGTTTTAACATTTCCACTAGAGTAACGCGCAACACTTGAGGTGCTACTCTCTATAAATAATAGACTCTTGTATAGGTGCACAATAACCACAAACAGCTAAGTAGGTCTTGAGCAGTGAATTGCGAAGGCTGCTGCTGCTTTTAAGTTGATTGCAACTGATGTGGGCAGGTACACAGGCGCTGCTACACTTTAATTCAGCTAAAAACTTTTCACTAAAATGTAAAAAGTTTTCTTTATGAATATGACACACACACACATACACACCCATACAATCAAAAGTACGTTGTGGCACGCGTTCTTTTCGTTTTTTTTTTTTTTGCTCTATATAATTATACGCCCCCGAATTGTGTGTGTGTGGCACATGTTTAATCTTTTGTCTAACCAAAATCATTTTACTTTTTAACGTTTTCAGAACAATTGAGAATTTGCATTTACTTTTGCCGTTCCATGCGCCGCTTTTCAATGCCGATTTCTTTATTTCTTAGACAACAGACAATTGCTGCCAGAACCCAGCTGTTCCTTTTTTAATCGACTTCTTCATGCCGAAAAAGTGCGCAAAAGTTCTAATGTACAAAAATGAAAAAAAAAAAAAAAAGCAAAGCACTTGAATAGCGCTTTGATAACTTTTATTTATTATTCTTATGCGCAGGAGTACATCAATCAAAGCTGGGTCTGGTGCTGCTATTGCGTTCGCATTTGCAAAATCAAAATGTCATATTGAAAGGGAGCGATTTGTTGTTGTTGTATTCAGCTAAAATATCTTTTGTGTTTTTGATTTCTTTTCAATTCGACAAGAAACACCCTCGCTTTTGACATTTTTATGCGCACTTTTTGGTGCTCAGTCGACCTTGTATTGCTTTTCGATAAATCCGAGATAATTGAAAAAAAAATGTTTTAAGTACGTGGAATATTTTTAAATGATGTTAACACAGACCACTCGGATCAAGTCGCTTCAGTCTCCTACGGCAATAATTTGTAAATAAACCCAGCGTCAATCGGTTGCCATGGGCTGTAAGACGCAATTTTTATATCCGGATACCTAAGGAAAAAAGGAATATAAAGTTTGTGAATTGAATGTACCAGAGAGAAGGAGGTTTGAAACCCTATAAAGTATATACATATATTCTTGTTCAGCATTAAAAGGCGTTTCGATATAGCTATGTCTGTCCATCCGTCATGACGTTTGGCGTATGGCCATATTCAAAACTTAGACTCTTCTAAGCCGACAAGTGATAACTTACAAACGGGCTCTCTAACCCCATTTTAAGAGGTACCTCCTACACAAACCTATACATTTTTTTGCATGATTACTTCTGAATTATGTAATCTTTGAACTCTAACTTTAGTATGGCTATAGCCCCCATCAAAATTTAAACAATTGTTTTCTTTTTGTATAAAAATCCAATGCGAATAAAGTAAGATATATAAAAATCGGGAAAAGGGTGTTTTGTAGCATACTCGACTTCATCGTTCATTCTTGTTTACTATTAACGACTACATTTCAACGATTGACATAGGCTTGAAGACGATCATTATATTGCTTGGTGTACTTAAGAAAGACCCAGATAGGCGGTCAACACATAAAATGGACTTTACAGACATGGGCATGAGGTCGCTTCCGCTACAATCAAATGCTCGACCCATTTGCTTGCAAAATGCTCGCGACTTTACAGACAGTTCCACGCATTAATCTGACGTGAGTTGCCCAGAATACACACCACCGACTCTATATTTAGACTATGTCAGATATATAAAAAATTCAAGAGGAACATACACTTAGTTGTCGACTACCAAGCTGATTTCAACACCCCAATAGGATGAAAGTTCTACGACGAAAATCGATCGCCTCTGTTTGATAACGCTAAAAAATATCCAAAGAATTGTCAGGGTGTGTAAAAATATCTCCAAACCCTTCGATACTCAAGAGAGTTATTAGACAGGGCGACGCGTTGTCTACCGGCTTCTTCAATATTCTGAAAAAAAATTTTAACAGTTAATTTTTGTTCCTTGAAAAATAAATTTGAAGTTTTTTTATAGAAATTAAATATATTAAAAATTTGACTTCCCTATGTTTTAAATAAAAAGTTGAAGTATCGGTGTCATTGTGTACATTTTAGCGAGTCGCCATTTATACCAAAACTCTGTGTTTTCAGGTATCTCCCCTGTATTGCTGATTTGTATGTTTCAAAATTGGAAAGTCTACATTTTTATATGTTACACTGCACCCATCTGACGATCCATATTGCCCGTCTGCCGTATAAGCGCACCCTTTTTCGGGTTTAGATAATAAACCCACAACTTTTGCACACTTTCTAGAACTCTCCTGAGATGCAGTACACATTATTTTTATAACTCTTTTTTAAGTTTACATATAAAAATTTCATTTCAGTCAAAACTCTAACTTTTCTGGTAATGTCTTTTATGTATAACACAAAAAAAAGTCTAAATTTAATTTACATCGATTCATATTCCTGAATTTTATACATTATTGCTTAGTTTTTGATAAATTAAGATCTATTGTATGCATTCTCTATACTTTAAATGCTTTGAAACAAAAGCCAAATGAATGAACTTTTTCATTAAGAGCAATCAACAGGAAAAGCACAAAAATCTGAACAAAAGTTAATCAAACAAAGACAAAATTCATTGCATATAAGAAATTAGTATTGCAAACAAATACAATATAGCATAGTATAACATACATGCATACACATGAACAAACTCTTAAACTGTAACTCCAACTACCAAATCAACTGACTGAACTCAACTCAACTCCAAATAAATTCAACTTGATTCAAAATTCATTGAATGCTTTGCTTTTGTCCTGCCAAAGTATCTATGCTGTGAGTGTGTGTGTGTGTATGTATTTGTTTGTAAAGTACCATTTAAGGGTGATAATCGTCGTTTCAGGGTAAAAATGAAGCATCGAACAGCAAGTAAGATTAAAAGTGCATTTAATAATAGAGTGCCAAGTTGAAACGAGTATGAGCAAGTAACGCTTTACAACAACGCTCGAGGGAATTTGCTAGTACACACACAAAGGTATACAAGTGAGTAGATCTAGAATCTATATTGAATGTAGATATATAGTATAATAATGAACTTCAAGGTTCAGCTAAATGTCTAAATAATAGCAGCGGGAATTCATACCAAAAAAAAAAACACAAAGAGACAGACGGACAGACGAACACTCTATTGCATGTTAAAAATGAAAAAAAAGAAAACCTAATGATTCAGAATTATTTGATTGCGTGGGCGGTTTATATTCTGTGGGGTGCTGCAGTGTATCTATGAATGCGCTTCTCTACTTTGTCTTTTTTTGCGACATATGTTGCAACAATAGCTAAGTCCCATTTTGAGTAATCCAAGGTCTATCTATCTACCTGCCAGTTTTTTATTGACTTATGTCTCAATAACGTGTAAAATTGTTATAATTCTTGCGGTCAACACTCCTTGTCTCTCTCTCTCTCTCGTCCTAGCGCAACATCCTTTAGACTGCTGCATTTGATGTTTGATTATAAATGTAATTTAGCTTATTTTAAAGTGCATGTCGCGCAATTTGATTTTAGGGTTGGTTTGCTTAGTTGACTGGTTGCATTTTACTCTTTGTTCTGAACATACTTGGTCAATTAATTTTACCCTTGATTGGACATTTACTTGATAAGATTATTATTGTCGTCTTTCAATATTTGCAACAATAGAATAGAAATGGTATTGGAATTGGAAACTAATTAATTTGCGCTCTTGATTTATTGCACAAATGGAAGTGATGCGCTGTGGTTTGGCTTCAACTAAGAGTCCAATTATAATTAATTAAAGGTAAATGAAAATGCTGAAATTGTTGGTATGGTTTGATAAAGCTGTGTAGTGGACAATGATTGGTAAATATGTAAATAAAACAGTCTTACATATATGCGATGAATTGAACACTTGGAATATAAAAAAAAATTTCGATCTAACAAAATAAATATAGTTTTTATATACTCTACTCGAAAATGTGCAACAGAATTAATTTCGGGTAGCAGACATCATAATGTATGTAAATATGAGTAGACTACTCTTAGGTTAGGTTACAATGGCCTGGTCACCTAGACCACAATAGGCTCATTATGGTACCACACGGTATCTTGTGTTTATTCTCCCTAATCAAACCAGCTCAATTTCCTTATATAGTTATGTAACTTTACTCCAGACTATCAAAAACGGTCTACCAAGAACGGCAAATCTTACTCTCCCAAAAGCATGACAGTGATAGAGAAAGCGTTCTACAGTCTCCTTCTCTTCCTCGTTTACTATCCCTAATCCTAACAACATGGATAGAGTCTGTCTCTTGTGGCTGCTCGCTTGGTGTTGTACTCTGAGTTGTGAGATATTTCCTGCTTCAATCATAGCTTCAGGGTGCCCATGGGAATTCCACTCAAACTTCTCCCTGAAGAAATAACGGTATTTGTACCTTCTTCTCAATTACCTAGAATATCTTGGTGTCCCGGAAACTATGTCAGGCAAATATTCCATTGCTCTGGGAGATTGTTTTTGATGCATTTCAACGCGAGTCAAGTGCTCTTAAGGCAGCTTGACGACTATCTGAAAAAATGTTTACTTTTCGTCTAATACCTGGGAGATGCCCTAGATGATGCATGGCTTCGTGTATAGTGATCATTTCAACTTAAGAGACGCAGCCGTGATCGGGAAGTCTGAAGGATTCTTTAATCCCCAGATCCGTATTATAAATTTATTATTGGATAAAATACTTTTCTATTTTCATGACATATTTGTTAAGAATCGGGTCACTCTACCATATAGCTTCCATACAAACTCACCTCCTCCCAGTTTGTGCTTTTAAATTCTACTAAAAAATAAGTTTTTATAGGCAACAGTTTCCTTGATTATGAAATTACATAACTAAATCATTTTATAATCGCTTCGTTAATTTTTTCATACTAAAGGAATATCGTCAAATTCATATCAGACTATAAAGACTACAATTTCAATTCTTTTACAATATTGTTTGCCGGTTTTGAAATAAGGAACACCTAAAAAAAACAAAATTTTAAAGCCGGCCTCCCCCCCCCCCATTGATCACACCCTAAAAACACCCCCCACAACAAACCACAAACAAAAAGAAAGCCTACAAAAAGCCCAACCAAAATAAACCACACAACAGGGGGGAGAGGGGGGAATAAAAAAAAATAACCCAAAGGGGCCTTTTGACAAAAAAAAAAAGAAAAAAAAAAAAAAAAAAAAAAAAAAAAAAAAAAATACTATATAGAATAAAAATAAAAAGTATATAATTTATTTTTTTTGACAGATTGAATTTCGCTTTTATCTTGATTTTGTTTTGACTGACTCTGGTTTATTCGCTGCTGCTGTTTCTGCTGCTCATCCTGCTGTTTGCTGTTGTTGCTTTTGTGGTAGTAATTGGGTTGTAACTTTTGTGAAATGGGGTGGCAGGCACAAAGCACAGATTTATCAAATGGGGAGTTACAAAGTACATCAACACAAAAATATTATCAACAACATCAACATCATCATCATCATCATTTAGCAGAGAACAGTTTTAATATGATAAGTGGGGTGTTTACTTAACAGGGTAGTTTTGATTTATGTGCTGATTCAGTCGTTCGTTAAGTTTGGGGTTGGCTTTCCAGATTCAAATTGTGCCAAAATCAGCTGTAATCAGTTAAATGTCAATTTATGCGGTTGAAAATTGGTAATTTTAAACCATGAAGATATTAACGCAGATAAAAATTTTTTCATAGAAATTTATATGCGATACATATTGGAATCAGTTAGGAATGTTGTAATTTTTTTTTCACATTATAATTATTGGATTTATTTAAATTATCCAAACAAAATATTTACAAGTAGTTCAAGTGTTTTTCATTTGTAATAAATATTTCATATCTTTTGTGGAATAATTTTTTTTTTTTTTTTTATACCCTTGGGACTTTAGTTTTGATTGTGTAATTTAAGAAGCTTCATGAAAACCATATTAACATAATTTATAGGCGCTGAAAATCTGTCAGAGTTGAACAAAAAGAAAAGTTATCATTTTGTCATTTTCGCTAAACTTCAATTTCACAGTTCGACGCTTTTTGTTGGTAGTGATACCAGATTTAAGACTAAAGATATACGACTTTAAAAACGAAAATACATACTTTTATATTATATGACGCCATAAATAAAACGACTTAGAAGTTTTACTTTTCAATTTTTTGTAGTTTGCCAAAAACCCTTCAATTTTCGAAAATTATACTCAATAGCGCATAACCTGTAATTTTCACACCATATTCCAATCTAAGTATTTGTACATATCGCCCCTTTCATTCAGTTACACTCTTTTATTTTTTATTATTGTTACTTCATTTGCAATTCCATTAAATGTCACCCGGGCTCATATGTAACTACGGGGCGTGTTCCGCTTGTTTGGCATGTCCGCTGGCGGCAATTTTAATAAATATGCTTTTTTTTCGCGCCTGAAACGGTTTGCAATCGCGTCTACCCCTGCCTGCCTGCCTGCCTACCGACCGAACTTAGCACAATAGCGGCGGATACGCCTTCGCGCGGCTGGTGATGTTTTGCTATGATACCCACTTGCTGTTAACCAAATAAAAATTGTCAACGATGTACAAAACAAACAAACATACGAATCAAATTCGACGCTTTTTTTCATAAAAGTCATTTTTGCAATTAAAGTGAATTTATTCACATGACATCCAGCTGAGCTCAGTTGAATTTAGCTTTACAAATTGTGTATATAAATTTGAGAATGGTATATATGTAAACTTAACACAAAACACATTGACAGAACGAAAGAGTAACAGTGAACTCGAATTTGTTTTTTTTTTTTTGTCTAAATTCAAGAATATAATTTCAAAAATATTATTTTGGACTGAGTTATCTTTTGATAATTGCACCTTTAAGTATTTTAATAATACAGAATAATCAATATATGTATTAAAAAGTAAAAATTGATACTATGTCCGCTTTAAACGTTGAAACCATGCAACCGATGAGTCCCAAACTGTTTTCATTTGAAAAGCAATAGTAAAAAAAATAAAATACCATACAAAAATGTTTTGATCTTTTTGTCTGTATTTATACAAGCGCCAACTTATTGTTGTCCCGCTGCAGTAAAAAAAAAAAAAAGAAAATCAAAAATTAGGTATTTTTTAGTGTTTTTCTTTGTTACCATACCAGCCCCACCTAACTTGGAAGCGCTGCAAAAACTGGTTTTTTAGTATGTTTTTATACAAGCCCCAACATATATTGGTGACGCTGTAATAAAAATAAGTACAAAAAAAGAACTGCAATTGCACAAAAACAGCTGTTTCGAAACGGAAAAGCCGGATACCGGCTAGTATTTTATAAAAAGATTTAATCTCTATTCAAGCTCTGCTCAGTCAGATCATATGGCATAGATCGAAATAGTATTAATCGTAGCGTGCCATGTCTGGGAAATAAAGTACGGAGGGTAGAACTTCACACTTCTTCCAAGTAGGTTTTGACCGATTTTGCAACATGTAGCCAGCCTAGCGTCCTAGTATTGTATTAAGGCTTACACGCATTAGTTGTGTCGTAAATGTTGCTTCTGGTAAAATCTCCAATTTTGTTTGTTTGAATCTGGGACGCTCGTTTTCTTATCGTTGAAATCAACACTTTTGTAGCCATTAAAAAAATCGTTCACGATGACGAAACGGATACGCTAATGGTAAAATTTTCTGTATCCGCTCAACTTTAAGCATATCAATTCACCTCCAATCGTATTGGGCGAATTTGACGTGGACTCATTTTTATACCCGCCACACATAGTGTGAAGGATATTATCAGTTTGCCGGAAAGTTTGTAACGCATTAAAGGAGACATCGGAGACTTCATAAAAGTATATATATTCTTGATCAGCTCGATGAGGCGAGTCGATCTAGGACATGTCCGTCAGTCTGTTTATTTCAACGCGATTTACTCGGAGACTACTGAAGATACTTAGCTGAAATTTAAAACTTAAGCTTTTCTCGGCAACGACCAAGGTCAAGTTTGAATATGAAAGTTTATTATTTATGCATATATTACCTCTAAATTCGGTAAAAACACATCTTATGACATCCAATGTCAAATCAAATTTGCCACGCCTATTTTTAGGTATATCGTCCATACAAACTTACCACCCAATTCCGGATTTTTGTTTGAAAATGGTTATTATTAAGAAATGTATTTACTCCAAATTTTTTGCAAAGCACCACACAACGTGATTTGCATCAGACCATTGACCTCGTCACATCCTATCTCGAAGTTCTATATAAGCCACTGATGATAACACAATAACATTTTAAAAAAAAATACGTGTGACGGGTATATAAGCTTCGGTTTCACCGAAGTTAATGTTTTTCTTTGTTTTGTTTAGGTATGATCAAGAAGAAATTCAGTAAGCCACAGTTTAACCATTCAAATTGACTGTTCAATATCCTCAGAGTACTTATCTTAGTTTCGGATATAATTTTTTTTAATTTTCTTCGAATTTTAAGGTTGTCTACCTTTAATGATTGTCAAATAAAAACTAAAGGTCACAATTGTTACTTTTAAGTAGTCTACAGATGGTAGACATATTTAATTGCCCTCATAATAACAATAAGCATTTCAAAGGTAGAACAACAGCCGATAACTTTCAATTAAAGCACAACGATGCATTTGATTTAAAGAACAGCACTCTTTTCCTAGGCCGCAATTTGGCCATAAAAATGGAACACAAATTGTGTTAAAAAGTTAATAATAAAAAGTTAATAATACAAATATAAAAAAAAAATTAATAAAATTACAAAAAAATAAAACCATACAGTTTGATCTAAGCCACACATAATAGCTGAGAAATATATAGTATATATTTTTTATAATTATCCGATTTGAAAAAACCTGTATAAGAAGTTTATTTTTACCGCGTAACATATTTAATACGAAGAAAAATTGTTTCACGTGCAGTAAAAGGTAACGCGAATCGTTCAAATTTTGATGTAATAATGAATAAACAAATAAAAAGCGAACCCAAGTTCTCTAAGCAGCCTGAAATCCTTGGCAGCATATATATACAACCAGGCAACCTGCGCCGTAGTGCCCGTTTAATGGAGAAAAATTTGCTCGAAGAGTTTAAAAATATATAAAATTACAAAAAATATGGTTGGTTTTTTTTTTTTTTTTTTTTTTTTAAACCATACAGACTTACGAAATGTTCGCGTCGCATGATAAAGTTTAAGCAAAAACTTGTTGCGAATTATAAGTCTTTTAGTGGTAAATTTTATATTTTACAAAACCTAAAAGACTATACGGTTTCTTTGACTTTGCTTTATATGATGGAAACACGTTGTGTAGAGAGAAAAAATTATTAACGCAATTCAACGGTATATAACATCCTTTTCTTATATTGAACGTTTAATTTTAGCGAATGCCGAACATTTACCCAGAAATGTACTTCTATTGGACCAGTTTTTTCCATTCTGCAGGTTTTCTTACTCTAAGAGTTGGCTCTAGTTTAAAAAAAATTGATCACCGTAAAGCTCTGTTTCGTTAAAGATCTCTCCAATTTCACATTCCACTTCAATATAAAATTTCTTACTAAATGGGCAAACTATTTGATGACTCTTCGAAATTTCCGGCCAATTAAACTTATAAAAATAATAAATTAACTAAAAAAATATAAAAATTGACACTTGCATCTGACCTGAACACCAACTTACATGCGTCTCGGCTTTGTTAGCAATTTAGACTTCAAATCAAAAGCATAAAAAAGACCCTACCAAAACAGTTTTGAATGAATGAAAGAATGACTCAAAGCAACTGTACTGCAAGGACAAAAGGGAAGTTTATTTGGCCGCAGGCTAAATGACATTAAATTACATAATAACAACAACAACAAATACAACAACAACAAGAATCATTCGCACGACATTTGCACTGATTTACGCAGTTGAAAAATGTAGAAAAGCGTTTTACAACAAATTACACACTGTATCCTGTGCATATCCTGGGAGCGCATTTCATGACATTGTTGATTTCCTGTTGACGAGCGACACAGTGCCTAGAATAACATTTAACGACATAATTTGTAGGTACACAACAAAAAACAACAACAAAATGCCATGACTGAAATAATAACCAGGACAGAACGAACGATATCTACTAGCAAGCAACAACGAAGCATGACGAAGCTGACAATAGCGTTTGGCATCAAATTGCAAAAACATTTTTCAAGCAATTTTTTTATTGTTATTCAATTGCATTCGAATTGAATTGGATTGAATTGAATTGAAAAATGAAACGAATGCACAAGCAAGCAGCAAGCATGACGATAATCTCATCTCGAATTGTGTGACAATTGTCGCCTAAAACAGGAAATTCCTTGTTATCCTTTTGCGCCGGCGTTGTAATATGAAGCGTTCGATGGCAACTTTAACAAAATTAGCCTTAGACTTGGCCTCGATTTGCACTGTTTTTTTCCGTTTTTTTTTTACGCTTCTTATTCAATGCTTTATCGAGAATTAAATGCAATCGCTCGCAGTGAGGCACGCATTTCAAATTTGAGAGAGTTGATTTCAATTACAACGGATCCTTTGTATTTACAATAATTTTCTATGTTAGTGTATGTAGTTGTGTGTGTGTGTGTATTTGCGTTTCTGATAAATGATTGTAATATGAGTTCGTTGTTTGTTTGTCGCCTGTTATTGCATTAATTTTCGACAATATGGCGCGTAATGAGCTGCAATTTGATTATGTTTCATTATTATTGCTTTTGTTGTTCACATTATTCCCCATTTGCCTTCAATTTTATACAACATACATACATATAGTATATGGTAGCTGTCTGCTTGTTTATATAGTTCTAATTACAGGTAAATAACAATTCCATTGAATGCATTCGTAATCGGATTAGTTGCGTCGCGTTTCGTTTTTCAATCAAATTAAATTAAAATTTGTTTTTAATGCATATGCAAAAGTTAAAAAATTAGTTGCAAAAAAATGTTTAAAATTACTCCTTTATTTTGTATCACTATCACTCTGAAGTAACCTACTCAATTACACACTGGAAAGGCTTTCTTGTACATAGATGATTTTTGTGTCACTTATTTTAACAAACTCCCACACCTAATGATTTTTGGCAAAAATGGCTGAACAACACCGACACTTCTATCAAGCACAACGATGCATTTGATTAGAAACATAACACAAATTTTATGGGCCGAAATTTAGTGATTAAAATATATGCAAGGAAACCTGTGTTAAAAAGTAAATAGTAAAAAAAAATCAAAAACAAATAAATAAAATAAAACCGTATAGGCTTAAGAAATGTTCGCGTCATATGATAAAGTTTATGCTTAAACTTGTTGCGAATTATAAGTCTTTTGGTGCTAAATTTTAAATTTTACAAAAACCAAAAAGACTATTCGGTTTCTTTGACGTTGCTTTCTGTGACGGAAACACTTTGTGAAAAAAAATGAACGCACACATTTATAATTTGCCTCAAGTGGGTGGAGATTCTTAATACAATTATTCAGGTATAAAATAAATATGTAGTAAAAATGTTTAAAATAGTAAAAAATATATACATATATAATAAATAAAAAAAAAACGTTAACTTCGGTGGAACCGAAGCTGAAATACCCGTTACATGGGCGTGGCGTCTTGGTTTTGACCCTGGATGACAAAAGAAATGTTTTTATCCAATTGGGAGCGAGTACATTCACGAATAATTACTATTTTTAAACAAAAAATCAAAAAAAATCGATAAGTTTGTATGGGGGCTAAACCTAGTCGTTTCAGGTAAATATTTCCAGTAGTCTCCGAGTAAATCGCGGACAAATATTTTAACGATTTTTTTTTTTGCTTTTTAGGCAATTATTTATTTTTTTTTTTTTGGTACATGCATTTAAATGCTTGACTGCCTTACGAGTCTTCCGATAGTTATAAGATCAGCATTAGGTATAAAAATTCAATTAAATGATCCCTTTGTACGTTAAACTCTTTAGAACGACATCAGGAGTCGCAAGCATTTTGAACTTAATTGATTATTGGATATGCTAGGCTTGAGTCCACTTTTACTAGTGTGCAAAAAAGGTTTTTTATACCGGTTACACATAGGTAAACGGGTATATTCAGTTTGCAAAAGTTTGTAACGCATTGAAGGGGCATCGGAGACCCCACTAGCCATGTCCGTCTGTCTGTCTGTCCGTCTGTCAGTCTGTCCGTCTGTTTGTTGCTATGCGATTTATTCGATGAAGATTTAAAGATATTTGGCTCAAATTTTAAACTTAAGCTTTTCTCGGCAACGACTATTTTAAGTTCGAAAAAGAGGTGCCACGCCCATTTTTAGGTATGCCCCATACAAACTTACCGATATTTTTCGTTTTTTTGTTTAAAAATATTATTTTGGAGTACCATTAGGTAAAAACATACAGGGTAAAACCAGACGCCACGCCATGTAAGTTTTTACGGTTCCACCGAAGTTAACGTTTTTCCTTGTTTTTTTTTTGAAAAAATTGATATTTTTAATATATCAATTTGAACGATTATTTTCAAAAAGTTTTATTGGTGAATCGTATGATGTTCTGATGATTGATCGAAAAGTACTACAAAGACTTATACAATATATTTTTTTTTTGTGTATCTTATTAATTCTTTTTACTATGAATTTGACATCGATTAATCGAAAAAAATCGATGTTTTTTTTTTTAAATCGATTATAAGATTTTTTTTAAATAATTGCAGAGTGTTATCTTACTAGTCATCAATACACATAAAGAAATGCGTTTTCAAAGCTTGTAGTGGAAGAATAAAAGAAAGATGCTTTGATTTTTCATGTTTAATGGAATACTTTTCGTTTTATTAACATTTAATATTGAGTGAAATAGTTTTTTTATATTAATATATGTATTACCTACATCTACGTGTTAATAAACCTGAATCATTTAATTGATTGTAATGACTTCATTAATGTCCAGTGACAAGCAAACGTGTAAGCCTACAAATGCAACATCAAAGGTAATTCAATTGAACATTAAATCAAGTAGTTGCTGCAAAAAAAAACAAAAAAGGAAAATCAAATAAAACTGCAACATATATCATCTAAACTCCATCCCTAACAGTATTATACTTGCCCATTCAACTTGCAGCCGAACATTCACTCGACGACTGGACAACTTTTAATGCAATAAACATAAAAACCGCAACTGCTAAAAAAATAAATGTCAAACAAGAGGTTATCATAAAAAAATACAAAAAAAAAAAAAAAATAGACAAGCACACATATGACCACATAATGACAAACATCATAATGACTTGGACGCTCAGAACGCGCGTATGATGCGCAAGGACACACATATGTATAAAAATAAAAAAAAAAAGGCAAGCAGCAAATAAAAAAATAAAACTAAATGTGCTAAATGGATAATAAAACACGCATACAAGGACATTTCCGCAGACAGACAGACAGACAACCAAAGTAATGGACTCGCAAAATGTCCTTTTTAAGCGTAATTTAACTGTTGTTGTTGTTCTGCTGCTGCTGCTATTGTCATTGACGTTGATGTCGTTGTTGTCATTGTGCTTAATTGAAACGCCAAAATAAAATACTTTTTTATATTGTAGTAAAATAGAAATAAAAAAAATGACAATTTCGAGAATATATAAAATGACACACTTTATATTGTTTTTTTTTTTTTTTTTTGCTACTTCCTTTCGAATACATGTTTAGTCCGTTATATATTTTGACTGCTGTTAATCCTGCGTCGAAAAGAAAGTGCATCAAAAAAAAAGGACAGTCATTTATTCATTCATCTGTCAGGTTGTGCAACAATGCCAAATTATTATAAGAATTCATAAAATATCATATTACATACACGCATCAACTGTATTGCCAATGCTCATCAATGCCCATCAATGATCAAAATGATCAAAACAGAACAGCTGCACTTCTTGATTAGAATTTTGCGTAGTCGATAATAAGTTGTTGGCTTCAATTTTTATATGGGTTGTACATAGTTTAAAAAATAGTTGTTTAGAAAAAATACAATAAAAAAACTAGTAAAGTTAGACTCTCATAGTAAATAGTAAAAAATATGAAAACTACTAAAATTTGATTATTGACAATTTGACATCTAAGCAGTGAAAACCCGAACCACAATTAAGAGGTTTTTAAGATGTAGAATAAATTTTCCTGGCTTACAGTAACTGACGAAGTGGTTTCTGTAAGACCCATAACTGTAGGCACTGGACTGCTTGCAGGTTGCGTATAGCGAAGTTTCAGTTTATTTAAAAATAATTGTGTATTTCAGTGTACTTCGAAGGGGTTCCATATTCTCAGAAATGGAATCACTGAAACCAGTGTATTTTTTTAAAAGTATTGCCTAGTTTATACGTGATATATTCAATTCACGAATTTTGAATTTTTTAACTAACATATTTTTTCGCATTAACTGTGAAGTAGTTATTTTTTCTGGCTTGAACATTTCAAGGTTTTAAAGCTTCTTGATTACTTAACTTAACTGTTCTTTCATTTTAAAGATTTACATATGTATGTATGCATTGCAAATGCCTTTTAAGCCTAACTGAAACATTTGTTTCTAATTAGTCTAAGTACAACCGATTTCACGCTAAAATAAACTCAAATACTTATAAGCAAAAAAAAAAAAATGAAATCTCGGAAATAAAATACTAAAAGCATTTTATAATTGAAATATATACACACATACCGTCAAGTATACATAAGTGTACATAATACTTTTGGTAAAAAATAAAAAAACTAAGTATATATGTATTATGTGTAGTATATAGCATGAACTACCTAACTCATACGCTTAAATAAATACATATATTGTATTCGCAAGCTAATTAAGAAATTACTGCAGGCAAAAACAGCGCCAAACCAAACACAAATACACCCCCCACACATACATATATCATATATAACGGTGCATATGGTTTCGTATCCTGCCAAAAAGCATATTTTCCGCACAGACACAATTTACATATGAACGTCAAAAAAATAAAATAAAAAAAAAAAACAACGAATTCATAGCTTTTTCTGTGGCCCCAAAAATGAAATAAAAAAATAAAGAAATCACCAAAATAAAAAAAAAAAAAAATATTTAATCTTTTTATACACTTCACATACAGTTTATAAATTAATTTTATACATTTTCTGCCAAAGTTTGTGACTCATGAGACTTTTTTAAAAATTTTTTACTACCAAAACTCCAAAAAGTATGCCACAGTTTTCAAGAAATTCTGAGTTTTAGTGTAGAGATGGGCGTTGGAACAGGATTCCCGTTTATTAAGAAAAAACCCAAATATTTGTATAATTTACAAATCAAAAAGCTTTAAACTATAGTGTTTTAATATATACAAATTATCAGTTTCGTACTTGAAAGTAATCGAGACTCAGCGGGACCTCATGGGATCCACGGAATTCTGCAGGATCCCCATTCCGATGCCCATCTCTATTCTAATGTAGAAATTTTGGAAAAAATAAGTCTTGCAAGAGTTTATCTCAATCCAGAAAACGTAATGTTAGATCATACAATAAAGACTCTCAAACGTTATTAGGGTATTTTCCAGTTGTGCTCGTTTATCGAAACCATTCATTTTTGCATTCTCTCAATCTTTAGCGTCCACACTCCCTTTTCATCCTTTTGCACTTATATTCTTTCTGTTGCATTGCACTTTACTATTGCATGCCACACTCCGTGCATCCTTCCGTCCTTTTTCTTTGTCTGTACAAACTCTTTCCCACTTTTATGTAGCAATTTTTATAATTTCGCTACAATTTTTAAGCATTTTACGAAATGAATTGAAATTTTACTTTTTTCGGTAGTCGTTTTTTTTCTTTTTTCAGTTCTTTTCTTTTTTTTATTTCTCTAAATAATAATTTTTCTATGGCAGTTTTCTTCTTTTTTGATGCCTTTTTGTACTTTTTTGTACTTTTTTTTTTGAACGAAAAGCCCAAGCCATAAAATCCATTCATGCGCTTAAATAAAATGCTCAAGCACTTGACTGCATCCATACAAAAATTGCGCATGCTACTAGGTATATCGCATAATATTTTATATAGCAAAAAAATGAAAAAAATAAAATATATAAAAAAATCCAATAAAAATTTACAAAAAAAAAAAAAAAAAAATAAGAAACGAAATCCAAAAAACGCCACATAAAAGACCCTAATTTGGTGAGTCGGCTTATACAAAAATATGCATACAGAGCTAAATACAATGACAACAACAACAAAAAAATATATACAAAAAAAAATAATAAAAAAAAAATTAAGAAAAACCCTTTTTTTCCGCCATAACTCAAGCCAAGCCAATGCAAAATTTGTTCTTGTGACTGCAGTCACTGCCTGCCAACATTTGAGTTTCAAATTAATTTTGTTCTATTCAAAATTTTAGCTGTTTTTTTTTTTTATTTAATTTTTCTAGAAATATAAACGAAAATTTACTTTTGTTGCAGTTTTTGTTGTTGTTGCCTTCTTAGTATTTTTATTTATTAGATTAATTCTTGTAAATGGAAATAAGCCAAAACATTTCTTTTATTGTTGCATTGTTTGCATAATTCTGGAGTGCGGGAAATTATTTGTGCAGCAGTCTGTAAGCAATTTGTTTAAAGAAATTGCATTTTTTTTTAGTATTAAATTGAAATGAGGCACATTTTGAACTTTAAAGACTTTGAATGGTGTCGGGGTGTGGAAAAAATATTACTGATTCCATTTAAACGAAGCTGTTTAGGCAGTAAATGCTGAAGAAGAAAGCGTAGTGCTAGTTGAATAGTGCAGAAGATATCGATTGAGGTCGATTGAAACTTTAATATAAAAAAATAGACTTTGAGAATCGAAAAATTCTTTTAAAAATAAATATTGTTAAAGATATTGGCCTAAAATTCGAAATTACCGAAGTTAGGGTTTCACCTTTTTGGCTAAAACTTTCCAGTTATATGAATTACAGTATCCCATACGAAGTTGTAAGAGTCAATCCCAGTCGCTAATGACTGATTGGATGACATGTCCTTGGTTATGTTACCATTGGTGAGCTTATTATACACAATACGTTTATGCAATTATTTCATAAAGGAGGATCGTCACAGAAAGCTGAAACTTCAAGACTGCTTAAACATGATATTGGTAAAGCAGCACTGACTATTTTGCATACAAGTTTGTTGGTTTGTTTGAAATCGTGCAAAACATTTCATGCACGTAAAGTCGTGCAAGACATGTCATGCATGAAGTCGTGCAAGCCATGTCATGCATAAAGTCGTGCACGACTTGTCATCAAAGAAGTCTTACAAGTCTTGTCACCCAAGACAATTGGATATGTCGTCAATGACTTTTTCTTCGGTCTGTCATCAAGGAAAGAGACACGGAATTAATTGATGCTACGCATTCCCGCTGGAATTCAGGTCTTTCTTTAGATAATGCAAGATTTTCATGTCAGATATCTAAGTTTATGGCGCCAACTCGTGTGATTACGAAATAATTTTTGACTTCAAAAAATCACTTTCTTATTCTGACGCCCCGAACAGTCTGTACAAAAAATTATAAAATGTTCATGTAAAGTTTGATAGTTTCATGCATGGTGGTCTAAAGCGAAAGCGTTGGTACCATGCGAACCGATACTTATGATTGTAAAAGAGATAGCTTTCTTTTCATTTTTACTCCGTTTTTGAATTATGGTTTTTTTTTTTTTGAATGAGATAAAATTGTTTTTTTTTTCTGTTGTTTCTTTTCATAACAATGAAATGCGACTGACGTTGGTACTTAACACATTGAGAGAGCTAAAGCGTTCAACATAACCTTGTATAGTTGAACCATGGTAACATGGCACAAGCAATGCTTAATACAATACTAAAAATTTAGAGTATCCCTTTTATAATTGCTCACAGAATTTTAACATAGTAAGCTTATATTATGTAGCTTTGTAGAACGACAGAGAGAGAGAGAAAGATTAACATGCATTCTGTACTCCATTCATTGCATTTTATTTTTATGGTAAGCAAAGTTCAACAAAATACGTAAGCAAAATGAAAGAAAGAGACATATGTTAAATACTACACCATATTTTAATTGCAATATTGTAAGATTGTTTTTATCAAATTTTTCTTTTAATAAGCACTGATCAATATAAAATTATATAATTTCATTGTTTTGTTTCAATGCAAATTTAAAAGAAAAACACTTAATTATTTTCACACATTTTCAGAACAAAACATTATAGTAAACATATTTTTTTATTGTATAAAACCTTGAACACATTATGTATACTATATTTATTATGTTTTTTTATTTTTTTTATTCAAAGCCTAAAAAGCGTTTCAAAGTATAATTTTAACACTTTATAACAAATGTGCTCATATGTAGCTAAATCGATTTTTACACATGACACAATGTAAATACAAGTATCTACTATGCATGTATGAATATATAGTATATCATACATGTATATATATGTATATATATTTTAAATGCTTTTTTATGAGTAAAAGAAAAAAATGCAACACAGATGAAAAAACACCTATTTAAATACAAAAAAACCCCAAAGGCATTGAATATGCATTTTTATTGTCGCTGATTTATATTTCTATGCGGCGCGAATAAAAAATAAGCCAACATTTATATTTGCAATTTAACACGCAGCAGGCTGTTCTCTTCTGTTCTATAGTGAAGTGAAGTAGTTAGTTGGCAATGAAGCTGTTAAAAGCTTACAAAGTGCAAAAAACAAAATATTTATTTAAAACGAAGCCATTATACACTACAGCATATGCTATGCTTTTATGCGCTACAAACTTTAGAAAAATTTTATAATAACCAAAAAAATTTATTATAAATAAAGCGTATATAAAATGTGAAATAAAATATTTGCATTTTTTTTATCTTTTTTTTTTTTTTTTGTTCAACTATCGCGCTAAATTGCAACAAACTGAACAATAAACGGAAACTTAAACCGGCTACACAAACAGCAATTGTTGCAGTTGGCATTATTGTTGCAAATGCATATACTGCATTTATTGTAGGCTTTGTTGCTGTTGTTATACAAACATGAATATACATTGTACATACATATACACATACATACATACACACACACATGTATCTGCGTTGGCAATTAATCGTAAATAAGCGTTTTGCGCTCTATTGTTTTTTTCTGTAAAGCTTTTTATGGCGGCGTCGAGCAAAACCAAAAAGCAGAAAATTAAAAACAAAATGGCGAACAAAAAAAAAAATATCATAAAAATGAAAATAAAAATAAAAAAAAGTAAATTGCAACAAGTTCAGTTGCTTTGTTAAGTGGAAGTTATTTTATATATACGTGTAAATTCTCGAGTTGTGAAATTGCTGACCTACATTTTTTAACTTAGCTGTTAAAGTAAGGAAACTTTTATTAAATTAATCTGGTACAAAAACTTAAGTTCAGACAATCTCATATTTTTCTTCAATACATTTCAAAATTCATAACTTCACGTAGCGTTAAAAAATGAATTCTAGTATTCAGTTCAGGCATTACTTAATGAAGACCCATGTCAAATGCAATAAGAACTTGCACATTCATTGAGAATTTACTAAGCGTTTTAAGGCCTCGAAAAAGAGAGCCAATTTTTCATCTGTGAACAGCTGCTTGAACTGCAGATAAGCAATGGTTTTTTTTTTTTGCATTAAATTATGATTGGTGATGAAAAGTGAAGCCATTTCGACAACCTCAAGTGAACAAAAGCGTACGGTAAGCTTCTTCCGACGACCAATTAGTACGATCGATGAGTCATGGCCCAGCCGAACAACGGTTCGCTTTTTTTATGAAGATTGTTAAAGACAAGTTCTCCTTCGGAGCAGGTATCCGTAAATAGCCAGATAGATGGGAAAAATATTTAAAACTCTCTGAATAATCCATTTATAAAAATTTGTATACAATAAAGCAGGTCATTCGCAGAAAAAAGCGACAATAATAGTTTAACAGTTGCACGAAATTCAATTCAGATACATAACATGAAATGTAATTCGAAAATCATCTAAACCATGGTTCAATTATATAAAGTTATGTTAAATGCTCTTACTCTCTCAACGTGTTGCGTACCAACGTCAGTCGTATTTCATTGTTACGAAAAGAAACAAAAGTAAAAATCACAAATTTTCTACTTACACATGAAAAACGAAATACAAAGTAAAAGTAAACTGTCTTTGCACTCGGTGCGTATGGTACCATCGTCTCGCTTGACAACCGTTATCGTCTGAGTCGGCAAAATTTTGATGGTACTAGTTACAATTTAGAACTATAATTTAAGAAATACTAATATATTTTATAAACAAAAAATTAAAATTCAATCAAAGATAGCCTTGCTTTTATAATTAAATCACACGTTAGAAGATTTTCTCATTCTCAACAATAATTTTACACGTGATACACACACATATATTTTTTTATTATAACAGTTTGATCTAAGACACACATATAATAGCTGAGAAATATATAGTATACATTTTTTATAATTATCCGATTTGAAAAAACTTGTATACGAAGTTTATTCTGACCGCGTAACATATTTAGTACGAAGACAAATCGTTTCCGGTGCAGTAAAGTAAGATGTTCAAATTTTGATGTAATAATGAATAAACAAATAAAAAGCGCACCCAAGTTCTCTAAGCAGCCTGAAATCCTTGGCAGCATCTGGTTGTATATAGATGCTGCCAAATCCTAGGCAACCTGCGCCGTAGTGCCCGTTTAATGGAGAAAAATTTGCTCGAAGAGTTTAGTAAAACAAAAAAGCTATATGATGCACCGCTACGTTCTTCAAAGCGGCTCATGGAAAAGAGAGAAAAAGAGCAGCCGACAGCTAAGGCAGGTTAGGTTTTTGAATAACGTTTTATATTAAACTTAACTAATTCGTTTATTAATTTCAGAAAAAGGAAATCGGATATTGAGACAACTACCTCGCCCAAAGTTCCTCGTCTCATGGAGTGTCCTGAGTTTTTGGCCATTTAAATGATGAAATTCTGTTCAGGAACGGGTCTATATTTTTTTTTAGTGAATTTTGTAAACTTGCAAAAGTTTAAATCAAATTTTAAAACTTTTTATTATAATTTATTATAATAATTTCTGGTAACTTTTTGAACCAGCTTTTCTTTTATATCTTGAGAATAGGAAACCGCAAGCTTATTAATTTGGAGTACTTTTTATTCTTGTTGAAAATAAAAGCATTCCAGCAAAAGTATTGTAGAAAATATTTTTAGTATTGTAACATTTAAATTCATATTTAAAATATTAGATTTTTATTAGGTTTTCACAACTATTTCATTAGAAGTACCCTTACTCAAAGCATCGAAATATTATTGCGATACAAGCAAGTAAATAATCGATACTTTTTAGTATCGATACCATTAAATATCAATGCATTCCTGGTCATATGACGATATAACCACCTATGTATTTGGAATCGGAAATAAAACTTTCTAACAAAAAGAATACAAATTATTTAAATATTTTTCCAAATATGTATTTTATATAGATTTATTTTTCAAGCATTTAAATTTAAGTTATTTGGTTTTAAGATATGATTTTCTTTTTAACATTTATTACAGCATAAATTAACTAAATTAAATTTACAAATATTTTACTTTTAATGATTTTTATAATATTTTTGGCTTTACAAATCGAAGCTTAACATAAAATCTAAAAGCATAGAAATATAATACAAAATTTTTCAAAAAATTGTCTTTGTTTTGCAAAATTTTTGACACAAACAAAAATACATTTTTTCGTTAAATTATAAAAACTTAGCATAAGAAATTATTACCGCTTAAAATTTGAAAAATATATGTACAAAATATTGTATAAGTTAAGAATATTGAGCAAGAGACATTCGACACCTCAGTTTGTAATTTCATTTAATTTTAAAGATACTTTACGGCTATTAGATACATGTTTCGTTTTTCTTTTTTTTTTTAAGATACTTTTAATTTGTACACATTTTTAGTTTGATTCAAACAAAAAAAGAAAGAGAAATCATTTATAAACTATGATAATTCATTTAAGAGTATTTAAGAAACTATTTACAAGGTTAGGAACGAAATATTTTTAGTAGATATTTCTTCAATTTGTATCTTTGTATCTATTATAAATGTGTGCAACAGCATTCTATCATTTGTAATTCACTTTATCCAAACAAACCAAACAGTCAGTGATGTAGTGAAACCAATTTGTCAAAATTTACAATACAACATGGAAACGTTTAGACAAACAGCAGACAAGTAGCAACCCGAGAACTCAATAAGCTTTATGTGCTATCGATTTATCGCAAATGCTGCTGGTGCTGTTGTTGTTGTTGTTGCTGCTGCTGACAACGGATGTGCTGGCAAGGGATACATTTACAATGTGCTGCTGCTCTGTGTTGCTGCATTGTATTACGCGCTTCAAGGCAATCCAAAGAGTTATATTTTACACTGGCCGCATGTGTTGTTGTTGTCGGCGGCGACGATGATGTTGACGTTGACGTTGTTGAAGTTGTTGTAAGGCAAATACCATTTTCCGTAATATCTTCTTCATCGGCTTCCACATCGATGGCAGCATCATCGTCATCAGCCGAAGCAGCAGCAGACGCAGCAACATTACGCATTTGCATATCCTGTTCTGCATTTTCCTCCGTATCCGATTCAACCACTTCCATGGGTGAACGCAAATGCACAGCCGATATATGGGAACCCGTCGGCATTTGCAAAAGCGGCGTATGCGTATGTGCAGCTGCTGCAGCAGCTATCAGCTGTGATTGTGTCACTGGTGTCATAGTCATAGTCGTTGGTTTCAGTAACGACATCGGACCAACGGGACCGCCAGCAGCGGCTGCTGCCGCCGCTAGGCACCCCACGCCCTATACAAGCGATGAAAGTGGCGGACGCGGTGGACTGGTATTACGTGCAGCTGCTGCAGCATAATATTGCATTGCATGATGATGTGGCGGCGGTGGTGGCACAAAACCAGCTCCGGTACCATCATGATACAATACCGGTACACGTACTAAACGTTGTGCTGCATGCGCCATATTTGCCATATTGGCTGCCTCCAGTTCAGCGGCCAGTTGACGTTTCCATTTATTGCGTCGATTTTGAAACCAAATTTTCACTTGTGTCTCTGTGAGACGGAGCGATGCTGCAAGACCGGCACGTTCGGAGCTGCTAAGATAACGTTTCAAATCGAATGTGGATTCAAGTTGAAAGACCTGTGCACGTGAGAATACAGTACGTGTTTTCTTTTTACGTTTCGTCTGACTGCCATCGCCATGCGGTGAAGAACTGTCCGAAGGTCCGTCGACATCATCCTCTTCAATAATTTCTTCACCTTCATCATCGGATTCATTGGAACTGGTGGGCAGCATATAGCTAGCACTGGAATGTGTTGGCAATTGTACGCCATTTGTGCTGTTGCTGCTGCTCGTTGGCGTTGTGGGCTGATGTGTATGTGGAATCTGTTGTGGATGCTGTTGTAAATGATGATGATGATGATGTAGATGTTGTTGTGCATGTAACGCTGCTGCATGATGATGATGATGATGATAACTACCAAGTGGCGAGGGTGATTTTGTGCCATTGCCGAGTGGGCCAACGTTATTGCTACTGCTGCCGTTATTGTTGTTGTTGTTGTTGCTGTGATTTGGACTAAGTGAGTGTGTTGGTGACGGCGGATTCTCTGTTGTATTCGTTGAGGAACTGTCTGCAAAGCAAAAGGAAAATGAGAGAGTGAGAAAAGTTTGTTAGAAAGAGTAAACAAATAAATTTATACAATTATAAGTTATGCTATACACATACATATGTATCTATTGTATCTATATACATGTGTGTGTGTGTGTGTGTGTATGTCATTTTAAGGGTGTTTTCTGCACTTCTTAAAACGCTGTCTGCCCATTCTCTATAAATATGTATGTCTGCATGTGTCTATATGCTTTTGTACAGATTTCATCAAAGGCACTTAACCTCACACTTGCCTCTGCTTTTTTTGTCGCTTTTTATTTGATTTTCAATTTTTTTTTGCGCAGTCGTTGTGAGCAGCAAACTATAGAAATGCTCTCGCTTGCGCTCTTCTCTCTAACTTTTGCATTAAGCCAACCATTTTAATGCGCTTGTATGTGTGTGTGTGCATCTGTGTTCAATTACCATTTAAAATGGCTGTCAGTCAGAGTTTGTTCGATTTTTTTTTTCTTTTTCTTATTTTTTTATTTTTATTGAGCTTTTAGTTTTTATCTCGTTTGAAAAGTTTAAATTGCTGTAATTTATATGAAATGGATTTACGCCGCCAACCAAAAGTAACAAACAAAAAAAAAAAGGAATACTATTTTGATTTATTTTTAAACAGATTTTAATGCAAAATAAAATAAGAGATTTATAATTAAGTTTTTATAGTTTAGTACTATACAAAAACTTTGGTAATATTGTATAAATATTTTAAATTATTTAGCACAGCAACAAAGCTTGGCTTCAATTCGAAGAAACTTATTTTAAATCAATTGAAATATGGTTTGATTATCATTTATAAGATAAGAATAGTGTTATTTCTTGAAGAATATCTATGATATGTCACTACTTCATTAAGCATATTCTCAAAACTTGGCCTACTATGACTAATTTTTTTTTTTTAATATGAAATTTATGACGTTTTAAGAACTTATCAGTTTCGGTGATCTTTTCACAGTGATTAAAAAATTGCAATGTCGTACTGTGACTGAAAGTAGTGATATACGATATTCTTATTCCTCAGTGACCATGTACAGTGATCGGTGATTTTACGTAACGCTCTTTGCGAGCGGTAAAACTGTTCGTTTAACAGTGATTGCATGCTTAAATCACTCTTCGAGAATCGTTCGTATGCGCTTGAACTTCAAACCTGTACAAATTCGTTGGTACATTTGCCAGTCACTTGATTCGACGATTTTGTCACTGTTTGCAGTCACTGTGATTTTTAAGCCGTAGTGGCTGAAGACACTGCGACTCGAAATTCTCACTTTTTGTCAAGACTAGCATAAAATATATCTAAAACGCGATAAAGTACTCTCCTAAAACGACATTGCAACCCTAAAAAATCGCTATTTATTTTAAGCGCGCTCAACTTGACATGTTTAGTAAAACTATTTGCTTTGTTAGCGCATTCCATTAAATGTTAATAAAATAGATACACACATACATGCATCGATACGTATTGACACAAAACCAGTACGAAAACTTAAGGCCAATTTACATGAACAAATTCAATTGGAAACGACTTAATGCAATAGGCCAATTAAATGGGCTTAAACTGTTTGCTATTTATTGTGTACAACAACTAAAACTAAACTATTTTATATTCGTTGTTTTTGTCGCTTTGTATAAGCTTGCACGCGACAAAAACAAATCGACAAACTTAAACACAAATACACATTTTACAAAGTAACTTGATACTCGATTACAAATTGCAATTAATTGAAAATGGCGATTATTGCACAAGTTGACAAAGGGAAACATACAAACACACACACTTATGTATGTATATAATTATTTTATATATATGTATGCACATTTAATTTATTAAGCACTAAGGTATGCCATTGCAACAAATAAGACGCTTTGTTGTACACATTCTCGTGCGTATTAAAGCGCGCAAAACTAATTAGAAAAAGAAAAAAAAAAAAGCAAAACATTTGAAAAATGTGCAAACATTGCAAACTAATTGAGGAAATCGACAATTGAGGTTAAGACGCTCAAAAGAAATTAAAATTGTTTTTTTTTTTATGTAGTTCTTTAAATTCTTTTATACACTTACCATGCGTTGGACTATGGAATGGCAGCGTACGTTGCGGCGCCCAGGGCCAGCCGGGCGGACATAAGGCAGCATAGCGACCGGCCAGTGCACCCCATTGTGAGATGAAACCCAATCTAAAAATTAAACAAAGTCAAAAAATTAGTAAAAATATTTTAAAAAACATATATATGTATATAAAATAGTAAAAAAAAAGTTTCTATGTCGGTTATGGATTTTAAAACTATGCTACCGATGAGTCCCTAACCAGTTTCATTTGAAAGACAACAATTCAAGTATTATTATAGACCATTAAAACAATTCATAAGCACATTTGATCATTCATGAAGTCGATTTTCAACTTTTACACATACAAAATTTACTTTTTTTTGTATGTTTTTATACTAGCCCCATGAAACTGGTATTTTTAAGTGCTTTTCTGTATGTTTTCATACTAAACATGTTTTCATTAACCAAAAAAAAAAGTAACTACAAAAAATATCTAAAGTTTCTGTGAAATGTTTTTCTGCTTACAGACGCATTAATATATTTTTTTTATGTAATTTTCATAATCAAACAATTTACCTATAATATGAAGAAAAAAAATACAATAAATAAATCAAACTAATAACCCAAAGCTAAAAGGCAACTTATGTATGTGCACATTAACCTCATTAGCAATACATAACAGGCATATATGTACATATTTATATATCTAATTCATATAGTCATGTATTTGCAGGTATATAGCAAATGTTGCCGCCGGCATTTTTTCTTCCGGTGCGCATACTTAGTGTAAAAGTTTTACAAAACAAGCAAATCTTAACATGAACACTTAAAGATACACATATAAAGATACTTTTTCAACTTATAGATACATTTATATATACAAAGCAAAGAAAGCGAGAAAGAAAAAGTGAAAGATGAAACTCAAGATTTATGCAACAAGAAAATCAAGAAATAAGATAGAACAAAAAAAAAAAAAAAAGAAAAACACTCAAGAAAAACTGCTTAAACGACCCTTAACTGTTTAGCAACCCAACCCCTCTTTCAATATAACTGGCAGCAGCTGTTGCAAATTTAAGCACGCCTCATACACCCACTATACAACCGCATATAAAATGGAGCTGTAGCAGAATGTTTCGCAAGAAACTCAAAGTAGGTAAGAAACAGCTAACAGCAAACACACATAACCTTGTTAAGTTTTTTTTTTGCTGCTTACTTAAAAGCATCTTTATAAATACATTTTATTTATTTATGTTAGACACAAGCAAGCGCAAGCGAATTATGAAATAGAAAAGGAGTACGAGAAGTACGAGGAGGCACAAAATATTCCAATAAATTATAACAGCAGCAGTTGGGGGCTAAATTGAAGTGGTTGAGTTGGGTTTCAGCATGAAATGGTATGAGTTGTTGAGATACATACACACAGGTTGGCAGTTTATGTGTGTTAAATCAAAGTTTCAAGTCAAATCATTCAAGTGGCAGTTAATGTATTTGCTGCCTTAGGTAATTGGTGTCGTTAATAATGATGGAAGCAAGGTGGTGGGTAGAAGGAAAGAAGATAAAAGGTATAATATTAAATGAAAAGACTGAAAAGTACCTGAAGTAAAGAGAATATTGGTAAATCTTTTCATGTATTCAATAAGTTAATTTCGAAAATTAACTTGCCAGCTACAAAAATTGCAATTAGGAGCGCCTAGAAATGTGATTTCAAGATTTTTTGAAGCTTAGAATTCATTTAGGCATTTTAAATTTTTTAATCTAGTATCAGATTAGTAATCTTCCAGATTTGTAAGCCCTAGAGTAAAAATTTCGAGCCAATATGATAATAATTTGAATTTTGGACATTTTTCATTGCATCCTGGACCACAGTGCGCTCTATGCACCTATCAGTCAGTCAGATAAACAGCATATACGTCTATTAGAAGTAGGTGTTAAATATATAAGATATTAATAATTTTTCATATTTATAGTGCCTATATAGGTACATATTTTAAAAGAAGACCTTGTATATATTCAAGTGCTATAATTTTTCTGCACATTAGCACGCTTTAGCATAAATGCTCAAAGAGGAAGAAAGCATAAAATGCACTAAAAGAACTTTCATAAAACATTTTACATAATTTACGAATTTGCAATATAATTTTTATCTGACGTTGTATGTATATCTCCTTTTTTTTTGCTATACACAATAATTCCCACAATTCTAAAATAGCAAATTTATAAATATAATTTTAAAAAAAATCCCACAACCTTATGTGACTTGGTATATAAGAAATCTTAACCAAGAAAGCCAACTAATGCAAAGTTCTCATAAAAAACGGCTAATCCGTATGTTTCACATTTCACTGTTGCATACTTTGAAGCGCACAAAAAGTCAACGTTTTAAATTGCATGCAATACAACACATACGTACATTTAGTTGCTTAAACAATACTAAACACCCTCTGTATTTTTTTTTTTTTACAGTGTGCTAAACCTTTTTGACCGTTTTGTCAGTGACCCATGTACAGCAAAAAAAAAAAAAAATAATGTCTTTGTTGCATTTAGCTGTGATTTCTTTTTGTCTACCACCTTAAATTGCAGCTAAATATGTTAATAGCCAGAGACAATGGGGTATATATTGAGACACAATACTAAGTTTTGCTGACATTAACATTTTCCCTGACCTTTTACGCTGGTATACGGTTTTGGCCAAGGTGGCAAAGCGAAATGAAAACGTTTGAAAACAGAAAATAATCAATATTTTGCAAAACAAACGCTTAAAAAACGTTTAGCTTTGCATTTTTGCTGCAATGATTTTTCAATTAAATTTTCACTAGACTTTTGCAATACTTAGTTACTTTGAGAATTATGAGAGACATTTGAAAGGTTTCACTGTAGCGTTTAAATGTTACTGTTTGCGCTTCTAATGGGTTTCGGGGAGAGTGAGTGTATGAAAAGCAGCTTTAGCTTTCATGTCACGAAAAGAAGCTCAAATTACTTGCACAAAATCAGCGTAAATGGTAAACAAAAATTATTACCTCAATTACGATGTCAATTTCTTAAGCGGCATGGTTTGGGGCACTTGCTCAACTGTCAAGTAGTACAGCTTGTAGCTATTTGCTTTACTAATTATTTAAAATAAAACAACAACAACAACAAAGACAAAGGATAAAATGCTGCTGGTCATACTTCAACATCATATTTTATGTTTTCAACGTAATAAATGCGACATTTTTGCGCCAACGGCCATAACCGCATTTTCACTTGAAAAATTTTTCACTTTGGCTGTCATCTTAAGAGCGGAAGTGCGGCTACAAATTTTATAAAAAAAAAAAATAATTAAAAAAAAAACTTTGGCCACACCGAAACATGTACACGCTTTAGAGTAGATAAAATTTGAAGCAACAATAAAGATGAGCGCTTCAGTCTGCCGTATTAGAGCTGGGATAAATATCGATATCATCTAACAGTTATCGATTTATCAATGCTATGCTAATGTTTCATAGATGTGGTGGAAAAATTTTGATAGATGAGTTCCGTTTCTAGGGGTTTAGCTACGATTTTGTCTTTTTTGGCGCTTCACTTATTTTTAATAAAAATAATTCGATTCGATATATCGATAAATTTTCGTTGATTTGTAGAATATATTTTTATTTGAGTATTACAACGCAATGGCTTACTTCTAAGCGGGATCGAAATATTTAGCCACGCAATGGCTTGAACTGTCTTTGCATTACAAATTTACCATAAATTTTCAAATACCCAAACCGTGAAGCAAATTTAAAGGGGGAACTTAAAAAAAAAAACAATACAACAATTTGGGGATGAAAAATGGTTTTTGCTTTTGGGGCATAAGAATTGTTTTAAGTTGATTTGTGGGCTCGCATTAGGCAGCTGTCAAATTGCTTAAACGCTTAAAAATTAAATCCCATTTAATTTGGTAATTGTCAAATAATTTTGCAGCAAATTAACGAATCAATCAAATTAAAAATAAATGGAAAAATAAAATGAAAAAATGGTTTCAATACCCGCTTTTCTTTAGATTAAAATCGTTCATGTATAAAATATTTACTTTAATTTGTTACTTTAGGCAAAATATCATTCAAATACTTGCAACTCATATTCAAATGTATTAGAAAAATTTCGCCAACATGCTGCTTTCATGCTCCTAGCACTAAAATATTCAAGCATCTGCGGGTAAACCACAAAGTAGCCAAATATTATTTATTTTTTTTTTCAATAGATTTTTGTTGACTTACACTTGACTGCACACACTCTACAATGAGGCAGCATGCGAGTCTATGCTGGCTGCGCAGGCAAGCGCGCATAACCTTTTCTGTCATTAAACCGGATTAGTTACAAAAATATTATAAATATTATGTCCCGAGTACAAAGAGCTACTCAAACAGTGTGAGTGTCATTGCGTATCATTATTAGCCTAGATACGTATTCTGCAATTTGGCAGGATTTACTTGCTTAAGTGCGCACAATAGGTGTGCCAGGCATAATAAGCCACTTGAAATCGGTAACAAATTTGACATTTGGTTACATTTTACGCTACTATGTGCGCGCGATTTACCTGTACAAAGCCGGAAGCTTATATAACAATTTAACAATTTTCTGATTAACAAACGCCTACAAAAAAAAGTAAAAATAAGACGACACGTGCAGTTGCCAAAACACTTGGGACTTGAGAATTAGAAACCACAAAAAGTCACCAGAGTCATAGAAAATATATAAATGAGACAGCCACGCTTTGCAAAGATTTTAATCGTTGCGCGAATATGTTTTCAATAAATTGTTATATCCTTTTTAGTCCTTTTATGTTTAGAAATCATTTTGACCATAAAAAAAAATAATAATGTAGCAGACGAGATGATTTAGATAAACATCACGAGTCATATTCCCAATTGTCATAGGCGTAGCATGCGCTGCAAACGCATAGCACATTGTTGTTATATTATCGAGGGTTGTCTAATAAATCAGTAACAATGGTATCAATATGTGTTCTAAATATTTTACACAGTCTTGATATGAAGAAATCTGTAATAACAGCCATGTTCCCGTAATCGCAAAAAATTATGCGATTTAAGTAAATTAGTACGATTTTACATTGTTTGTATTCCGGTAATCTCAAAAGTTATGTTTCATTTTCAAAACGTTTCTTGACATTGTATATGACAAAAACTGCTAACGGTTATAAATTAAAATGTTATCGGTCTTACCAAATCGCAAAATTGTTGTTGCTTTGACTAAATTTTCTGCTCTTAGAATTGAAAATAATTATTTAAAATTTGAAATCAAAATTAATTATATTAAAAAGTATAAAGATAAAATCTCTAAACATTACAGAATGAATTAAACATATTTTTTAATATTCGATAGTATTTTCTTTGTGTAATATTATGCATTTACTTTTAATTTTCAAAAATTCAAAAGCTGTCGTTTTGAAATCGGGGAAAAAATTTACGTTATTAAAGTAAATTTGCGAAATTTTTGAGTTTGCGATTACGGGAACATGGCTGTATTTTTGTATTTTAGAAAAATTTTTGAACAATGGGAACACAATTAAAATTTCAGCAAGCCTCAAAACGTTAAAAAGTATATTCTCTGAAGCAATAGGATAGCTGCTCTTTACTAAATTTTTTTATTATATAAAATATATCACTAATTTATCGTACAACCCTCTTACTTACATCTAGCTGAATGTATAGATAAATACAGTCAACTCAAAATCAAAAGTAATTTTACACTAAATGTTTTACAAGCAAATGAACGAAGGATGTGAGAGCGCGTTAATCCCTTTTGATAGATAAGATTATTATTTTATTTATGCATTCATTCATTTCATTTGTGCATTCAAATAAAAATGAAACTGTGAAGTGAGTAGTTGGATGACGAAAAAAAAAAATTGAAATACAATAAAAGGACCTTTGCAATTGGATTGTAATTACGCGTGAATTATATTGTACTCGAACAGAGAGAGAGATAGAAAAGAAAAAAGGACGAAATAAAAAAATAGAAGTAAAATAAAAGCACAATGCGCACCCTTCATGCACAAAAATAAATGAGTTTTAGTTTGATGTTAGATGTTTTGGCGCTAAGCGAGTAGGTACAAGCATATCGTATTACATGAGAACTTATAGCAGCAGATTACGCACACACATATAGTATTCACATAAAAGCTATTATTAAAGAAGCAAAAAAAAACTTTTTAATTTTTTTTAAATAAAAAATTGTAATTAAAATTTAAAATGTTTGTGCTGTCACAGCAAATAATCAACTAAAACGAGAGAAAGTAGTATTTAAACGATCACTCAGCATTTTATATGCGCTTGAATTAATCAACAAAGTAACTCCTACTTTTCAAATGATCAACTCTGATCGAAATAGATAAAACTGTCAAATGCGCAGTGAAATGTCAGAACATGTGAGCACACACAAAGATCCTTTGCAGTAGACAAGAGAAACAGCAGGAGTCAACACTCAGAGTCTTCAGAGTATAAAGAACACGCACAGCAGTTTTTGAAGAAGACACAGATCGCAGCAAAAAGGCGAGGGCGCTTTAATTGACTCGAAGTCAGCTAAGTGCAGACGGCAACAGCGACTAAAAACAAGTTTCATAACGCGTGTCCTTTTCATTCATTGGCTACCCTTCCGTCACATTTAAACTAACCGATCGATCTTATCTGTTTAGCACGCGCCTGACTAAGTCAACGCCGCTGCATAATGAAATGAAAATGATCATTATTAAAAAAAAAAAAATGTAATGTTCCTGCAAGTTTTGTGCTTCCTGCGTCGCTAATAAAAAGTGCAACATTTTATGTCCTTCCTTTTTTTCATTTAACATTAATCGTTCGTTTTTTTTTTTTTTTTTTTTGTAATTTGATCTTTGATTATGCATTTAAATGCAACACACACTGCGCCCCCGCTTGCTTGCTTTCTTTCATACAAATGTGGAATTTATTAATGAACTGGACACACATTCTATATAGGTCACTACCTTTAGTTGCTTGTAGGGGCATATTTTACTAATAAATTCGTATTTAGTGCATTATCCTGCATAAATAATTTTTCGTAACATATTGCAGCAAAGTGTTTCAATGCAGCATTGAATTTCTTTTAACGTTTTAGTTTATGTCTTTGTAATTTGATATTTTAATTGCATATTCGAAAATATGTTGATCGATTTTTTGTTGCAAATATTTTTATGCATTTTTCATGAAGGTCAATCGATACTGTCAAAAAAAAAAATATAAATAAAATAAAATTATTTATTGAAGTTATAAATAGTTTTGTTGTTGAAAATAGTTAATGAAAAAATTTAAGAGAAAAATTAAAAAAAAAATTTTTTAAAATTAATTATACCTACGGGTTATGTTCTCAAATTCACTTGCAAATAATAAATTAATAAAAATCATTATAAACTCGTAGTACTGCTAGAAAAGTCCAATTTAAAAAACTTTGATTTCCCACAAAAAAACAAAATGTTTAAATTTTATTTCCATCTATTTTCAATAAAATTTTTCAGAAATAAAATTCGGTTTTTAAACTAATTTTTAGAGCATTTTTACTGAAAACAAGAAACGTGTTGACAACTCTAGAACATCTTTATTATGTTCTGCAATATTAGTTTATAATTAAGCTTTATTTTTCCTTCTATTCTTCATAATTTTTTATATCTTTTAAAATCATTTAAAACAATAAAGAAGTTAATTCCGCAAATTTGTACATCTAGAACCATTTCAATCAAATTCTACGAAAATAAAATTGAGACAATTCTGTACCATATAAAACAATTAGTTGAGTCACCGTGGGGACATTTTGTTAAAAGCCACTTGAAGATCAACAAAATTATTTCCAATGCTGTGGCTTACATTAACATCAACATTAATTTCTTTGGAACCAAAACGTTAAATCTTTATCTCTAAAAACTCGACCAGTATCGTACTTTAATTATTAAATTTCCATCGTTACTTTTGTCTAATAAATATTAAAGTCTCAAAACTTCTCCAGGAACACGGCAAATGTTCTGATATACAAGAACTCTTTTGAACTCTTCTTCTTCTTCTTTATTAAGGAGTTCTAAAAGTGCATGATTTCGCCATACATTGTTTGTTACACAGACCGACATTATTCAGAGCTAGAGACTAGACATAGTGCTGATTCCGAATTGTGCTCATAATTGTTTAATTTGTCATGATTTTCGAGATATTCTAACCCCTTAAGTTTTTAGGTTGAACTAGCTCGAAAACTGTCAGTGTTAGAGTAATTTCAAACACTACTTTGGAATAAGCGTATCAAAATCCGCCTCGGATGGACAAAATCCAGTCTCTGCCTCAGATTCTTTCGTAAAATTTTGTTCGGTCTTTCTAGGCTCGATTTATTATTTGTTGTACTTACAATCATACAAAGCTGGAATATTAATATTTTGATAACTATCCAATTTTTCATCGAGGTATTTCTAAAAGATCCTATTCATTTCGATGAATTTAAAGCCACTATAGTCTAGAAAATGGGAATTTGTCATTCACATGTATCTGTTTGAGAGACTGCTTCATCTGATAATGAGATGAGTTTTCTTTTAAACGATATTCCTTTTTTTTTTTTTTTAATTTGAGATTTTTTTGCAGCAATTCGACGCAGAAGTCAGAGCACTGAGAAGGCAGCTTAGTGGGTCTTGCAAACCTCTTAAATTATCTCTTAAAAATTGACTTCTCCATTTACGTTGAGATAATTCCCAAACTAAAGCATTCTAAAAACAATTCAATGCATAACATTAAACAATATTCCTATTACATATATTTTTATCAAATTCCATCAATATTGTACAGCAACATTAGCTAGAGCACTTAAGGTTTCCAATAACATTTCAAGAACTCTTTTTATCTTACGCAACAAACAAAGTATTTATCTAAAATCTAAAATGGCAATGAAGCACTCTCAAAATCTAAGCAGCACATTTTTGTGTGTCACCTTAAACGCCGCAGTTTGCAAAAGGATAAAAAGGACAAAAAGGAAAACTATTGTTTCGACAAAATGCAGATTATATAAATTTAGCTCAATGCACAGAAGAAAATAAAAGAAAAGACTGCATAAACAGGTGAATTCGATGCTATTTGAGATAATTTTTTTGTAAAAAAAAAGGTGCTTGACTTTTTGGTTTTAAGTTGTGCACAAGAAAAAAAAATTCTTAGGTACAAATAAATCTATTAAGGCTCAAAGACATGCACAATGTATCATTTTACAAATTGCATAAAACTTACCTTGAAAGCATTGCAGCATCCTGTGGTCCGCCAGTGCCCGGTTGTGGCAATTGTGGTATTGGCGTTATAAGTGCAGCGCCGTTTTTCTTTGTCGTCGGTTCACTGCGACTCAAAATGCTTGATATGGAAAAACTTGTGAAACCATTATTGGCTGTGGTAGCTTTATTGCTACCATTCTGACTGCTGCCATTGCTATCGTTGCTATTTGCAGCATTTGCAACGGCAACAGCAGCGGCAGCTGCAGCGGCGGCACTTGTATAATTTGCATTGTTGTTGTTATTGTTAAGCATTTTACTATTATTGTTGTTGTTATTATTTAATACTGTTAACTCTTCATTACAGCTACGTTCCGGTGATTTAGGTGCCATAGCACCCATTGGCGGTGGACTTAAACGTTCAGCATGTTGCTGTTGCTGTTGTTGTTTGCTGCTGCTGCAGCTATTGAAACAGGCGTCACTGCATGTTGCAACAATGCAGGATGCGCCGGATGTCCTGGATGTAAATGTCCAAAACTATGTAATGCATGATGTAATGCAACCGGATGTCCAGCACCCAGTGTACTCAGATGATGTTGCAAATGATGATGTAAAACCGTTGGCGGCACTGCGCTTGCAAGCGCAACTGCTGCAATACCATTTGGACTGTGATGATATGGATTTGTTGTGCTCGATGATGTAGGTGTACCGGCTGCCGTGGTTGGTGTCGAATTTGTCGGTGTTGGTGGTGTACCAGAGCCAACTGAAGGTGCTGGCGAATTGCACATATTACGTGTTAGAGGACTATCGCGTCCATGTCCCCCCATGCCGTTAGCACCGCTGGGACTTGGTTCGGGACTGGAGACAACACTGATATCAACTTCAGCTTCAGAGGAAGACATTTTTTTTTAAATTTTGTTTTTAATTTACACTGTTTCTTTTATTTTATTTTTAGTTTAAAGCGACACTAATTTTAATTTTTTTTGTTTATAATTTTTTTTCCTTTAAAACATTTTTGTTACACTTTTTATCACTTTGGGTTTTTTTTCTTAATTTACGAAATATGCACTTGCGTAAATTTTAAATAAAATACACCCGCAAATTTTTGTTGTTTTCCGTTCGAGACGTCTTCACCGTTTGATCAACGTTTCGCATTTAAATTTCCAATTTCAGTTAAAAGACTAAAACGACTCAACGGCGACGACGGCGATGGTTTCTAACAATTTCTCTATCCGTCTATAATCCGTATAAGTAGGCTATGTATCTGTAAGTGTGTGTGTGTGTGTGTGTGTGTGTGTGTGTGTATAGAGCGATCGTTTAGTGTTTTTATTGTTCTGTCGCTAAATTTTTAACCCCCTAGGTTGGCCGTTGTTTTTCAGAGTACGAGCCGTTTTGTGTCTGCCTAATACCGCGCGCTCAACTCAACTGAAACCGAAATTGAAAATCAGACTGAGGTGGTTGGTTACTGCTGCTGCTGTTGCTTGTTCAAAATTCTTTTGGTCTTTGCGCTAAATGGTTTTTCACAAGTTTACAGAAATTCACAAAGGGAAAAAAAGTAAACATTTTTGTCTCTGTGAGTGTGTGTGTGTGTATAAACTCACCCCTCAACATGAATGTTTCTGCCTTAATTCATTCATTCATTCTTTTTGCTCACTGGGCGGGTGTATTGCAAAAATTTGTACACGGCACGGGTCGGTCGGAGTTGCTCTCTTTCTCTCTCTTTGGCTTTGTCTTTCGTTTAGTTTAATTTATCGCTCTGCAAAGCATTGTGTAAGCAGCATAGCATTGTATATGTATTGCTTACTCTTTCGCACAGGGGTTGTTTTTGTATGTCATATCATATCATTTTAATGCAGTCAGTTGATTTCTGTTTTTGCATTTATTTCGAGCATAATTGCTCTGCAACCGCAGTCGAAACACTTTGATATTTATTTGCTACATAAAAAAAAAATCGCAAAAAAAAATAAGTAGAATGAATATTAAAGAAAGAAAAAAAAACAATTCGCAAAAAATCAAATCAAGTGAAGATAGCAAACAAAAAAATAAAGAAATACGTACAAGTAAAAAAAATACGTTCTTCGATTTTGAAACAATTTGGAATGAAACAACATTGATGAATTGGTAGATAGTATAGGCGATTCTTATCTAATGTCCTGTTTTAAGTTTTGTGGCAGTGCTATAAACCCAGGCTTTTACTTGAAAACAGTTAAATTTAATGTGGTCAGGTCCCAAATTTGGAGAATATGTTGAATGCAAAAGCAAGTCGAAGTGCAATTTACAAAGTTATGAGAAGTTACATTGTTCTGTTCATTCAAAAAAATATTTCCACCAACTTTACAGCTAATGAATTAGTCTTTGTCTTACTTGAAACCATTCAAACCAGCTTCGACAGTTTACCGAAATGTGATGTGAAGTAATGAATATAGGGTTTGTTTAAAGTAATAAACCAACATAACCTATTTATATTGCTTTGAAACTAGTCCATATCATCCCGTGATAACTGGACTCCGGTCTTGAGAAAGTATTTTAAGACCTGATCCTCTCAAGAAAAACTTTCCCAGTTCTCCCCCTCTGAAACCACTACTGGGGAATTTTCTCTCCCCAAAAAGTGTATTCACTAGAAAAAAAATTTACAAATACAATTGTTATAATTTTTAGTTTTACAAAAAAATTCCACACAGTAGGATTTCTAATTAGACAAAATCATTTCTAGCGACTTTTGTTCGGAAGAACATCTTCTTGATCCCATATGCATTATAGAGGGAAAATGAGAACTATTAGTATAGCATTCATTAATTTTGAGCACAGGCAAAACAGTCCATATCCTAGCTTATGCATAGTGCTGGATGGAATCAAAAGGATGTCCTTTCGAATGGCCCCATTCTTTGCAATACGAAGAGAATGTAATTTTCCACAGGTGATGGTTATTTGGCGACATTTTTAGGCGACAATATGTATGATATAGTAAAAATATATATGATATAGTAAAAAAAATATTGATATATTTTATTGATGTGAAGAAATTTTTTTTTTATTTATTTATTTTTTTTATTTTTTTATATTTTTTTTCATTTATAACGTAGCACATTTTCAATTCAAACATTCAAAATTCGCCGTCAATAAACATAAACACAAAAAATTTCGCCGCAGCGACAAATTCAAATTGGAAAAAATTTCGTTTTCAAAATGTTTCACAACGAAACGAATGAGAACTGAAACAGTAACCCTTAAATGAGAGAAGAGCAATAAGCGGCCATTTTGACAAAAAACAGGCTGCAAAATCGCATCTCTCTCTCGTGTTTCACTTACTCATTCACTCACACTTAAATAGTGCACAACAGCGCAGCATAAATTGCAATTTTAAGTGCTTTCGCTTTTAATGAGCAGCGACAACAACAACGCAGCAGCACAGCACAGCACAGTAGCAGCAGCAACAGCAACAGCAGCAATAATAAGTGATGATGAGCAGAGCAGGAGAGAACCACGAAACATTCAAAAAGTGTTGCAAACAATTTAAACAAAACAAAAGCAATTACATTTACCAAAAACAAAAGAAATGCAAACAAACAAACCAACAAAAAAAAAAAAAGCAAGAGGAGAGTAAACAAAACGAGAGAGCGCGCGTATTGGGCGTGTCTAATGGCAACAACCAATAAGCGTAGCGATATATGCTATCTAACTGTTAACAGTGTTAACGGTAAAACAAACAAGCCATGACATGGCGCGGATGAAAAAAAAAAACAAAACGAAAAAACTAAAAATAAATAAAAAGAATCATTTAAGTAAAAAACGCACATTGCCATTTTCTCATTTTTCCACTTGTAGCATCCAAACAGAAAGCAGCAAGCGGCAAACTTGAGTAACAGCAGCCGCCACAGCAGCGGCAGAATAAAACGGCGGTAAAATGAACTCAAGTCGAAATGCGTAGAAATTCATGCGCAATTACATTTATCCTGTTTAGAAAATTGCTTCTTTTTTTTATTTTTATTTTTTTTTTTTTATTATTTATTCTGACGCACTTATACACCTGTACACCGCAGTATGAGAGCGCGCATCTCAAAGTTACACCTCATTGGGTGGTCTTGCAATTCGTTGCAGATTGTAGTTCCTCTTTTTTTCGTTTGTTTTATTCACGGAGCAGTTTAAGTTTTTTAGTCTGCACAGCATTGAGCATTTTTATAACTGTGTAACACATTTTTCTGTAATATCCTTTCCTTTTTTTTTTTTTTGCGACAAACACAATAATATTTTTGTCTATCTTTTCTCGGTTTTGATTCGTTTTCATGTAAGCATTCGACAAATTTGTTTTCCTTAACGGCAAAATGTATCAGTATGTGTGTATGTGTGTGTGTGCTTTTATCTTTACAGTTCAAAAGGTGTCGAAACCTTAGGCGTTGCCCCACTTTAATTTTTTATCTGAATGCAATGCAGAATTTCGTTGGACAATACCGTTTGTCCATTGAGATTTTATGCTTTGAATTTTTTTTCCTTTTTTTTTAGTTTGTTCTATGTAGAATGAGGTGAAGTGCATTTTTAATTGATATCTGTATAGTAAGTAGTTGGTAAGCATTTGGGAATTTTGAGCATTGATTTTGTACTCTTTTTTTTATCATCTACAATAAGAAAAAAGTGCAAATTTTATTCTACTTTTGATAAGCTTAATGAAACAAGTAGACTCTCTGTTACACTTTGCTTTTAAAAGTTGCCTTCATTATTTAATTTAGAAAAACAATAAAAATAAGATATGATGTGGAGAAATCTTTCACAACATGTGTATAAAATACTTAAGTGTAATTTACATTTTGAAGAACGACTTAGCCATGTTCTAGGCTTGGGAAAAATATCGAAATATTGGTCGCATTTGAATTTATTTTGCAATATTGGCCTCTCGAAAGTGTTAAAAATTTTTATAAATCAAAGAAAGTATAAAATAGTTCCAAGAAATAAATTTCAAATAAATATTTTTTTTTTTAAAAGAAAGGAAAAAAAAAAATACAAAATATGTTATCAAGATGATATATTAGATAGTACCGAAGTTTCGATACTCGTCAAAATTCTAAAATTTTATTTGGTTTTGTATGCTTTGGTGAAACGATCCATATGTACAGGGTCCGACGTAACTTTTTTTTTGCAATAAAAACAAAACGGTTCATCCGATCATCAATTTATTTTTTCATATTAAGTACAATCCTTCCGGTTACTTATGGAATATAAGTTCGTTCAAATGGCTGCCTGGCTGGCCTTGCAGTACGATTCGGTCGACCCAATTTTTGAGGACATTTCCGATTGTTTGCGGCCGTATTTCGGCAATGGCGACGCGAATGTTGTCCTTCAAGCTGATTGTCGCTGGCTTGTCCACATAACACTTGTCTTTGACGGCGCCCCACAAATAATAATCCAACGGTGTCAAATCGCTCCGAGACGGCCAACGACATCGAATTTCGGCTGATAATTCGGTCTCCGAAACAGGCGCCGATCATCGTAGCGTTCCTCATCGTTCCACCTTTCGTTCGCGGAAGGATAAAACTAACTTTCTGTACAATCGATGTGACATCAGTGTTGCCACACTCGAAATAACCACTAGTTCAAAAAAAAGGGCCACTTATACTTATGTATTCAATATTAATGGTTTGACCTGAAACATTTTCACTATACACATATATATAAAATAGTAAAAATTTTTCTATGTCCACTATGAACTTTTAAAGCATCCAACCGATGAGTCCAAAACCGGGTTCATTTGAAAGCTAACAAAGCAAGTGTAATTATAGACCACTTAAATAATGCCTAAGTACAACATTCGGTTCAATTATTAAGTCGATATTTCCTAACTAAAATTTTTTTGGTGTTGTGTATGTCGCTGCAATGGAAAAAAAAGGTATTTTTTAGTGCGTTTTTGTATGTTTTCATATTAACCCCAAAAAAAGTACAAAAAATTAAAAGGAAAAAAGATCGAAAAGGCCAAAAAGCAACCGTAACGACCATACAACGAAGTATTACACTCCGGGTATCCTGCTGGTTTGAAATAAATAGCTTTAAAAACTAATTTATTTTTATATATGTATTGTAAAAAATCATGTATAATATGAGTATATCAAAATTCAAGAAAAACTTCCTTTCGGTTTGTATGGAAATTTGACAAGAGTAATTTCGGGTTTGGGTACAAACTCGTAAAAAATATAAAAACTTAAAAAAAAAAATTAAAAATTAAACATATACACAAAATTTGTTTTAAGTATTTTTTAATTTGTAAAGTTAAAAAAAAAAATTATATTACTAATCGAAAGCTATACAAGATAAAAACTAACCCATAAAGTCAATTTAAAAAAAAAAGAAACTCTCTCAACACATCAGAAAACCCTAATGCAATTTAATTTGCGCTCGACTCATTACTGTGCAAATTGCAAACTGAATTGTTACAAACAGAAGCTTTTAGTAAACTATTTGTGACTATCTCTATCTTTACACTATACACTCACTCACACACACACACACACACAAACACTCACTTACACTTATTCTATATGCTATATGATAACTGAAAACAAAATCATTGCTTTGACCATTAAACATGGCCACAAACTCCCTTAGAACTAACACTAATAGACAAAGCAGCAAACAGCAATAACCACACAAACACTAAAAAGAAGAAGAAGAAGAGGAGAAAAAAAAGAACCATTAAGAAAAGTAGAAGTATAAACGTATAAACGTAACCGCAACCTCAAATACCCACTGTGTCCTGTTCTGCTGTTCTGTTCTGTTCAAGAAGAGTAAAATACGAAAAGCTTTGAACATTTAAAAGAAATAACAAACTGTTCAACTGTCGGACAAAACGATTCTACAACAAATTGCACTGCAATAAAAGCGAAAGAATGCTAAAATGTACAAATAAAACAAGTCAAAAGGAATGGAAATGAAAATGAAAATCGAAAAGCAAACGGAAACGGAAGTAGTAGGCGTACGGTGTATGCGGAAATGAAAAAAAACTGAAGTATGCAACATGAAGGCAAAAATGGCAGACGATGAGTACGACGACGATGACGACGAAGACGAAGACGACGACAGAAATGTGTAAACGTATAAGCAAACTAATTGACGAACGAGCAATCGGGGAGTTGCAATTTTCATTGACTCCACTTTAGATGGCGGTATTCGGAGTGTGACCCTTGAACTCTCGCAGTGAGGCGTACAAACGAACAAAGTAAATGTTAAAGAGAAAAAAAACGTAGCAGAAGAGAGAGAGTTTGAAATTGAGAGAGAGAAATTTATAGGAGATTATGATGGTAGGGAAAGTGACTGCCATTTGAATTAGTTTGAGTTGAGTTTTGGTTTTGCAAAGAGTTTTTGAGGGTCAACAGTTGAAATTATTTACTTATATTGCAATTCAATGCTGGCTGTATTTGTTGTTGTTATTTTTGTATTTTCTCGGTTTTTACGCTTTTAACTCGTATGTTTGTATGCATTTTGTATCTATGTTTCTATTTTTATCTTTGATGAGAAAATATTTTTGTGCATGTTTAAGTTCTTTGGTTTTTATGCTTTTAACTTTACATTGCTTTCCTTTTCTATCTCTCTCTTTCATTCTCCCAACTAAAAATCAACTTTCAAGTTGAGTTCGCTTCATTCATTTTTATTTTTTTTTTTTATTTTTCTAGTCGTTGTTTTTTGTTTGCGCAATTTATAGAAAATTGAAAATATTTGCTCGACTTAACTGCAATTAATTTGCAATTTAAGTTTTTCGATAAGGTTTATACGCTTGACTTAATTGTCTGTGCTGTAAATAAATCAATCAGCTTTTGATTTGCGGCATTTGAAAAAGTTTCAAGAGAAAATAAATTTTAAGTTTTATATAAGAAATTTATATATTGGCTTAATTATTATTGAAAATAGTAATAAACGTAGTAAATTTTAAAATAAACACTGATGCTTTTAACTGCTAATTTTTAAAAGATTACTCTAAAAGTGTTGAGCAATTGTCGTTATTTAATGTTTGTTTGAAAGGCATTGGCAGAAGACAACCCAGAGAATATCACCGAAACCAAAAAAACAAACCGTTCACTATCAATTTCAATATTTAAGATAGAAGATATATTGTTTCCGTAAACACTTAATTTTGCGATTTACGATTTAAGTAAATTTGTACGATTTCAAATGGTTCGTGTTCCTGCAAATGTAAAAGTTATGTTTCATTTTCAAAACGGTTCTTTGCAAAAATTTCTATCGGTTACATATTAAGAGGTTATCGGTTTCGCAAATAGCAAATTGTTGTTGCTTTGACGAAATGTTCTTCTTTTTATGGTGAAACGGTATATTAAGTTTGTACAAACAGGCAGAAGGAGGCATTATATGTAGACCCTGTAAAACATAAATATATATTCTTGATCAGCATTGATCAGAGAGTCGATCTAGCTATGTCCGTCTGGCCGTCCATATATCCGTCCGTCCGTCTGTCTGCCATGCTATCTGCCGTATGAAAACGATTATCTCGAAGACTAATAGTAATAGTACCAACATATTGGAAACTTACACTCTCCTGAGCCGCCTAATGGTCACTTATAAACGAGTTTTCTCTGGTCACATTTTAAACGGAAGCCGCCAACCAAAATTACCCTAAAGGGCCTAAAAACTTCTTTGTTTCTTATTCTAGAAAGTTTAATTGTAGTATAAAACTATGTCTATGATAGTCCAATGAAATACCGTTATATGGGTAGGCTAAAAAAAAGTATAGCACCAATTAAAATTTTCCTTTTTTTTGAGTTTTTGTATGAAATCCAACAATAAAGTATGGTACTAAGATAAAAACAAGCCACTGAAGAGTATCTCCTAAAACTTCCTTTTGTTTTTTTTATTCTACGAAAGGTTAATTGATTGTATAAAACTATGTCTATGATAGTTCTAATGAAATACCGTTGTATGGGTAGGACCTAAAAAAATGCACCGATAAAAAAATTTTCCCTTTTTTTTTGAGTATTTTGTATGAAATACCCAATACAATAAAGTATGGGTACTAAGATTAAATTTTATTTTGCGATTTGAGAAGAACCAAAATTTTTGAATTAAAAAGTAAATCGTGTAAATCGGAACATTTTTGCGATTGCGATTACGGGAGCATGGCTGATAATCCATACCTTTTAGGAATGCCAATTTTTTTTTAATTTTTTTAAGTTTTTCAGCTAAAGGCAACGTTTACACAATTATTTATGTCGTTACGAGGACCGTTTGTTGTGTATTTTAGTAATCTGGAAGTTATAGTTTTATGCCGGTGTACCTCTATTACAATTTTTTTTCTTCGTCTAACGGTATACATATATAAAAACGGTAAAAGATATCAGTTTGGAATCACATTACACATGTGTATAACTCAAATAACTATTTGTAGCTTTTCTTCAAAACATTCTTCTTGCAATTATATCGTCTATAACGCTGCGCTGAACACACAATGCTATCAAATTCATTAGCCACCTTCATCAGCAACAACAACAACAACAATTGCAATACATCGCAAAGACCAACTTCAGTGTCCATTCTTTAATTTTTATTGTTGCCACAGCATCCGAGTCATATTTTTTTTTTTTCTTGTTTGAAACTGATTGCTGCATCAAAAAAGGATTTGCTGCAGAACAATTGTTTGCGCACCTTCTGCATGTCCTTCAACAGTAGCGATGCGGCGCACAAACAAAGAATGAATAAAAGAAAGGACACACACACACACACATACACGTATGTTTCGCTTGGAGTAATTTCGAACTCTGTGCATGTATTTTGTATTTGTATTTTACTTTTTATTGCAAATTGGTAATTTTATACTGTTGGCGGCGTAGAAGTCTGTCTGCATTGATGTTCGGCAGGGACCGCAAAGTCCTCGAGTATGTAGTGTTGGTGGCCCATTTTATTTTATTTCATTTTGCTTTATCGATTTCTATTGTAAATAATACAAAATAATTGTTTAAAATTAAATGTTGTTGCTGCTGCTGTACATCGTCCTTCGCCTATGGCTGAAACCAGACAATTATAGCCGCAGTTGAACTTGATATTGTTCTGTTAGTCATCCCATTCATACATATTCAATCGAATACAATACATATATAAACTCAACGCTTTATTTCATTTCACTTCATTGCTTTTAGCTATATAAGCTGCATTGGCTTTTATAAAATCCATTATTAAGTTTCGAATTGAAGCTTTTAATTATATATTCTACAGAATGTATTTTAATTGTTAAAACTTGTAAAATGTTTTAATTAAATTGCTGCTTAAGTTGTTATAGCCCGGAAGTGTTTATTTCTTATTTTATTTTTAGCAATGAAAATTGAAACTTTACATTTTAAAGTCAAACAAAAAAAAAAAACTAAAAGCAAAATGGAAAATCATAAAATATTGCCTGATCACCATACAATTTATTTAAATCAAAATGAAAAGCATTATTTATGGCATACAAGAAGTGGTTGTTGGGGCTTTTTTTCTTTTTATAGAAGAGTGTATTTTTTTTTTCTTAGTTGAAGAGTTTAGCGCTTTGGGAGTTGCTAGCGTGTCGCGTGTGGTAGTTTTCTGAAAAAGAAAGAAAGCAGCACATTGCACCACATAAAAATATATTTTATAAAGCATTGTTCTTCTTTTCAGTTTCAGCTTTTTTTTGTTTTTCGTTTACAGCCAATTCTCATTTTGTCTATTTCTATTTTTTTGATAAATTGTCAGTAAAACAATTCAGCGAACCAAGCCCAAATTTGTATGAATCTGAAAGCGTTGTATCATGTTGGCTGCCATTCCAAAAAAAAAAAAAAATCGAAAAACTCCATTTTGGCGCGGCATAAAATTATTGTCCGACAAAAATTATTTAGATTGAATGCGCGCATTTGTTGAGCTCATTCATTCATTTCATTCTTTCATTCATTTGCGGCAACAAATTAGCCGCTTTTGTTTGAAAATCATTTAGTGGCTTTTCACAAATGTGATGTAGCCAAAAAATTTATTGTTTTCATTTTGAGTATTCGCATAAATGGGAAATATTATGGAGAAATTTTTTTTAGATTAATGGATATATGCAAATATTGTAGAAAAAAATTCTATTTTTCATTTGAATAGCAGCAATAATATTGTGGCGCATTTGCTCAATTAGCTAAAATCAAGCAAATTCTTCAAAACGGACATTTTAATTATTTTTTATGAAATTTAATTATCTGGATTTATTAATAAAAGAACATATAGATCGATTTAACCATGATAATCTCTTCAGCATGCTCATTTTTGAGTCCATCAACAATAAATAATATTTAAAGGCCCCAGAGGAAAGAAAATATAGCATCAGGGGAGTCGAACTAGCTATGTCCGTCTGTCCGACCGGCCGTATGTCCGCCCGTCAGCCCGACTGTCATTATGTCTGCAGTATAAAATCAATTATCTCGGAGACTATAAGCGATAGAGCGTAGACTCTACTAAGCCATCAAGTGCCATCAAAAAATCCTTGTTTCTTATTCTAGGAAGTCTAAATTTAGTATACATTATGCCTACGATAGTCCCAATGCAATACTATATCCCAAAATGGGCAGGACAAAAAAAATATTTTAGGTATAAGTTACAAAAAATTGGGTACAGGGTATCTTGAAGACGAGCATACTCGACTTCAGCATTCTTTTAAATTTTTTTTTTTTTTTTTTTTGTGAATACTTATTTTTCAGGTATTTGAAATTAGATTTATAAACGGTTTTTAAACCAATAATCTGACGACAAAATTTTGCTTAGATGGTTAATAGAGAATAAAATACGAAAACCGAAACTTTAGACAACATTATCACCGAAGCCGTTCGACTAAGAAAAACAAATTGATTTCATTTTTAAATTTTTTTATTTTATTTTTTGAGCACTAACAAAATTTTGATGGTTTTCATTTCGGATTTTCCAATTTTTTTTTTTCAATAGCAGCTCTTTTAGGAGGCATTTTTACACTTTTTTATTACTGTGAGTTCTAAATAGTGGGGCACTAAAAACATACAAAAGAGCACTAAAAAATTCAGGTGCCCTTGTCATTTCAATGGATTTTCAGAGTAAAACAAAACGACTTTTGTATGGGAAAAGTCGAAAATCGATATCATGAATAGACCAAGTGTGCCTAATGCATTGTTTTAGTAGTCTTGAAATATCTTTGGATAATTGCCTTTCAAATGAAACTGGTTAGGCCCACATCGGTTGCATGTTTTCGAAGTCCATAGCGGACATAGAAACATTTTTACTATTTTATATATACAGATATTTAGATAGATGTGCTATAAAATATTATTTTATCAAAACATGTTTTTTAGTTTAAATTTAGTTAAGATCGGACCATTATAGCATATAGCCACAATTAAAATTTATCTCTCACTTTTCGTTTTTTTTAAAGAAAATAATTATTATATTTGTCAATTCTAGTTATATGCATCTTATATGAACCCCACTAATATTTCTAAACATGGGTTGTTTCAAACAACCTTGAACAACCAAACCCCTTTCATAAAATACTATCAACGCCACTGATAAGAGCATTTGAAGTGTCGTGTGACAGATATTTACCGAAGTTTTTAATTACTCATACGTACTGTAGTATAATCCAAAGACTTCTACTAAAAATTGTAAATATGTGCAAACTACGCACAACTCTTGTACTTGTCTTGTCTGTTGCCTATAAAGGATCTGTCAGGATAATGCGATCAATGAACAAACAAACAACAAATACATACAAGCATAGCGGATCAAATTAAACGCGTCGCTGATTAATTTGCTTTAATTTGATTATTTTCCAGTTGACTTCAGTAGAAAAATAAAGTTTCAAATTCGCTATTTTATTTGGCAAAAAAAGATTAGACGAGACAGACAGGATAAATGTGCATGTACACACAGCTACAGTGGCTGTGGCGGCGTACAACAAAAAAGCAAAACAAAAATTGCCATTTAACAAGAAGAATTAACGTTTGTAAAATAATATTTTCTTTAGACAAGGCACACACAATGTGAATGCGTATATAAAAATCAAAGGAAGAGGGGCGAATTGGCGCGTTAAAGTACTTAATACCGCAAGGATGCGCTGCAACAACAACAACAACAGCAGCAAAAAAAAAACTACACATGAAAAGACTTAGCAAATGCAAGCAGCAGGATCAGTATTATCATTATTATTGTCATAATCAAAGCAAACATCATCATCATCTGTAGTAAGTAGCACCAACAATAAACCGCCGCAAAGACTCTTCTAATTATTTTATAAAGGATAACAAAAGCACAGCATGATAAACTCGACCGCCCAGTGAGGCTTTAGTATATATGGAGGGACGCGCAAGTATTACACTTGTGTGAATTCATAGCACAAAAACAAATCGGCAATGAATGTCAAATGAAAACATAAAAAAAAAAAGAAAGAAACATTCTCACTCATTCGCTCATGTCGCTAATAGCTCGACAAGTCTAAATTGCCTCTTAAGGATATCCGTTTGAATCTTGTCCGAACGAACGAATGAAAGCAAAGAAGAGTAAAAATATCAATTTGTCGCCACATCGTAAAAAACCGCAATAAAATTACCTTTTCAGCTCGTTGCCAGCTTAACGCCTTAAATCCCACATTCAATTTTGCACTGCTTTTGTGTGTAAAATTCCCAAAGGAAACAACGCCAACGATATTATCTTATGATTGTCTGTCTGTCTGTCCGTCCGTCTGTCCTCTCCTCTGGTCGAAACGGCTTTCGTAAAAGCTGCAATTCAAACAGCAACGACAACAACAACAACAACGACCACGACGATGACAATGACTATCTTATCCAATCCCATCCAAATACAAAGCACTCGAATGTCGTAAATGGTAAATGCAATTCGCGTATTTTATGACTCGCTTTCTAGCTGGCATTCATTTTGTTCGTCCGTCCGCGTCCGTCCGTCCGTCCGTCTGGTTGTCTGTTTGAAAGTACAAAGGAATTGTATGGCGTTGCGAAATGTTGTTAGTGGGTGGTAATGGTTGGGGAACTATAATCGTTCTTGTACTGTTCTGCAAAATTTATATAGCACTAAGTAATCGCAAAAACAATAATATCAAAATGAATAAGTATAAAGCGACCCTCAAAGGACGCAAATATTACTAGAAGCATTGAAATAAAGCAAATAATGAAAGCAATTCAATTATTTTGTTTTCTTTAAAGAACAACAACAACAACAATATTAACAATAAAAGCTAAATATGAGCATAAAATCGTTGGCATGTTTATAATAAAAATAATAATAATATTTTGTGATGTTGCATTACTCATTTCATTGACTTTGTCGTATGATTCTAAGGTCATCTCGAGAAATGTATTTTTCTTACATAAATAATATAAAAACTATTCTCGGAATTTGGAGGATAAATTAATTTCTCAGATTGCTACCATGCTCTGAGCGACTCGCGTGTCCTTGAATTTTTAAAAATATTGAACTGAAATTCAAAAATAATATTTTACTTGTTACTTTGCATTGAATGAATGTCCTAATCAAAGTGCCACGCCTCTTTTTAGACATTGCCCCAATACATACAAACATATCGCTCAGTTTCGAGTTTTTATAGGAGTTGAATTGGAAAATTGAAGTATGTAACGCACTAAAGAAAACGTCGTAGACCTCATTGAGTATATATATTCCTGATCAGCTTGATGAGACGCTTCGATCTAGCCGGATCCGTCTGTTAATTTATTTCAGCGCTATTTACTCGGAAACTAATGGAGATATTTAGTTCAAATTTGAAGCTCATTGTCATTGGGTAAAAACACTTCTAATGATATCCAATGTCAAAACAAAAGTTCCACGAACATTTTTAGATATATCTCCCCATGCAAACTTACCGCTCGTTTTCGATTTTTGTATAAAAATGGTTATTGTTTAGGAATTTATTGACTCTAAATTGGTAAAAACATTTCTAACATCATCCAACATCATAACCAAAGTGACAAGCCCATTCCTAGACATAGGCCCCATCATTTTCGATTTTTTTTTTTGAATATCTGTATTTTTCAGTTCAGTTAATTTTATTCCAACATTGTGTCTAAACTTGAGTTGGATCAGACCATTGATCCCCTCCCATCCCATCTCGAAGTTTTATCTCTCAAGACTTTCTTGTTCAAATAGACAGGATGAAAAAAATTCATCGGTTTTTTGTTTGGACAAAACGAAAGTCAATATTTCGAAGGGGTTAATATAACCCAGCAGTACTGGCTTGGGTCAATTGACTGAACTTAGCTAGTTACAACTGACCCACGAGCTAGTCAGCCTCAATGTTGTTTCCAACCGCATTTTACATTGCAATATCCTACAAAAGCTAATGCGTCCAGCTCTGCTACAGCCTGGTACAATTGCTAGCCAGCACTGGGAAGTCTTTAAAGATATATTCCTGGAAATGTGACGCATTGAAATTGTTGCCAGCCTAATTGAGAACGATTGAAGAGCATCCATACATGGTAACTACTACCATTACTAATGCTGGATAATATTTTTTGACAATCTAATTCTCTTAAGTAAAAATAATAAGATCATTTTGAGATTTTATTATTATTGGAATTTTTTGTATTATTAATTTTTTTTTTTACCATTTAAACTTCGAGAACTTTTCTCAAATCTCTACTTCAACTTTCGATCAATTTCAAGAGATGTTGCGATTATTTCGATTAAATTTATCAGTTCTGAACTGCATCTAAAAAGAAGTAAATAAAAAAAAAAAAATACTGAAAATACACACAGCATGAGTTTTAGGTCTATTCAATAAATTAGAATGATATAAATGTAATATTTTTAATTGGCAGTTATCCCAGCATAAACAAAAATAGAAAAAAAGATTGTAGATACCAAAAAAAAAAATATATATATATATATGTATTGTATATTGTACCAATTACAATTTAATTGTAATCCAATTTGTGTAGCCAAGGTAACAGTTGTAAGCAGCAAATGAATATGAAAAAGAACAAAAAAAAACAAAAGAATTATGAACCCTAAGCATTAGATCAGCTTAAGATACTACTTCTTTATGTACCCTTTTTGGCTTGCTTTGTTGCAGCCGCGCTGGCGCATTTGCATTCGAACTAAGCAAACGTCTGAGCGTGGATTTTCGCAAGAGATTTTTTAAATATTTCAACTTTGCCCGGCGCCAGACAAATCAAGCGTAAAATATTGTAGTATGCTGCATAACAAGAAGATACATTTGTATCTTTTTTTTTTATAGATTTGTAGCTGATAGTGCGCGGCATACGGTAGCACTGTCTTTTTAGTTTTTAGTGCAATTTAAACTATCTTGATTCTCAATTATATACTTTAAATTTTAGTTGTAGCAATTACAAATGAGCAATTTGTTGCAGCAACAACCAAGGCGGTCTAATAACGCGGCGGCATAGCTATATTTTTTTCTTTTTACTCTGCAGATACTAATCAAATATCTGTTGCTGTCAACACTATATTGACTACTTGCAATAACCAAAAAATATAAAAACGCCCATAAATATTAATAACAAAAAACCGTGAGATCTTAATCAATCAAAATAGAATTTCAATCAAGCAGAAAATTTATTTAGTTTGCAAATTAGAATGAGGGGTTATTTGCTTATAAAATTAGGCAGTAAAATGTAAAAGGTCCTGTACACACGCACACACACAAACACGTGCAAGCACTCGTAATGTCAAGGATACGTCAAGGATACGTATTCGTATATACAGTAGCTCTAAATGCGTTAGTTTGTATACATACTTTATGGTTTCCGTTGTGATTTTGAGCGTGTAAACTTGTTATACGTGACGCACGCAAACTCTTAAATGTATCTAGATACTTTCCATTTCTTCCCCCTTTATTGTATTTTAGTTTAGCCCAACCCTTTTTTTTTTTTTTTTTGGCTTTTTGTTTTTGCGACGCTCCTTTCAATTCAATAATAAAGTTGTTCAAGTGTATTTTATAGGCATATGCTATGCTATATACGCAAGTATCCTTTATAATAGAAGGATATACTTCGTGTATATATTTATATGTAAATGTGCGCACATGTGGCTTTTGTTATGTCTCACACAAGATTATTTATAATGAAGTGTTTTAATGCGTTTATATAAATATACACAACACACACACACGCAGAGTAGTAAGGTTAATTGTTATGTTTCTTTCGATTTGAATTTATAGAGTTTGCTTTCAAGGGTTAACCAGATAATGTAATTAAGTAACTTGCAACAATTATTTAGGTAGATATGTATAGTATGCCTGCTAGGCTAAATGTAAAATGATTTTCGATAATGAATTACATACTTGATTTTCATTTTAGTTTTGATTTTAGCTACAAGCATATACGTTATATCATGAAATGAAATGAAATATTTACTTAGATACATTCATACAGTTGCATATAGTACACTCGTACATATAGTATTATGGTATAATATCGATCTATCTGATGCTAAATATAATTTGTAATTTAAATCTTTGCAATTTATTAAATTGCAAGACGCTTTTAGGCGAACATTATAATGTTTGCCAATTAATGTGGTTCCATTAAATTATCTGCCTCTTGTACAGAAGTTTTTTTATTGTATTGACATGAAGAACACAAGTATAAAATATATAGTTTCACTTTTCAACATGTGCCTCAAAAGCAATTCGCCGGTCATGGTTTGTGGAATCAGTCATGGTTTACTAGGATGTATTCTGCATCCCCAATTTCTTTTTCTGAGCAAAACGATGCTAATAACTTTTAAAGCAATCGCATCCGGTCAGTAGTTGCGTTAGAAGTACATTTATTTATCCATGCTTCAGATTAAGCCATTCCCTTAGAACGTTGATAAGACGATGGGCCCATCGCCTTTTGTCTGATGTGCCCCATCGGTATTACCACGCTTTGATGGCGTCATTTCTAGTTCACAATTAGACGATTAGACGCCCAACTTTTCGATTCGCCGCATCATTGGATTCAGTTCGGAATACTCCCAGTAGGTACGTTAACCTAGACCCATGCGGTAACTTTAAGTCTTCATCGCATCGGCCCATATGGTTGCGCCATAGAGCGTAATATTTTTATACCCTCTACCCAGAGGGTAATAGTAAGGAACTGGTAGAACGGAGCATGATATTCTATATATATATATTCTTGATCAGCATTGAAAGGTGAGTCGATATAGCTATGCCTGTCTTTCGGTCTTTCCGCCTGTCCTGCTGTCTGCCGTATGAGAGAGTTTGTCTTGAAGATTATAAGAGATAAGGCCACCATATTTGAAATTTAGACTCTCTTGAGACGTCAAGTGGTCACGGGTTTCCCCTAGTCCCATTTAAAGAGGTAGCACCCATACATATCTACTCCAAAATTTTGTTTTTTGCGTAAAAACTTCTTTGTTTCTTATTCTACGAACTTCAAATTTAGTGTAAATAATGCATATGATAATCCCAATGAAATGTTCAAATATGTGTAGGTCCAAAAAAAATTATATTTAGCCCCCATACATAATTACCCCATTTTTTGAGTTTTTCTATGATGATCCAATACAATAGAATGGTACTAAGATAAGACTTAACTTAAGGTACATAAAGTTTGGGTATAGGGCAATCAAGCATACTAGACTTCAGCGTTCTTTCTTGTTTATTGCGCCATTGTTTTGGGCCTCCGGTATTAAGCATGATCCTCGAGATTGACCTGCCTTTTCGTTTGCTTACGAAAGGTGTTTTTTTAGAATAGGCGGAATTACGCGTGCCAGCTTCCGGCTACTAGTTAATACGTCTTCCGTTTTATCTCCTGCAAGCCTAAGCCCCACCGACCAAGCCAATCGTGAACAATAAAAATGACTGCTTTCTCTTCAAGAGTAGCCTTAGCTTCCTGTAATATCGCAATGTCGCCAGTGAAAGCAATAATCTTAACTCCAGCTGGAAGAGCCAATCTGTGCACACCTTCAAAAGGCCAAAAGGCCGGTGCAGAACAAAATCTTGCGGGACTCTCTTGCTTAGAGTCACCTTCAGCACTCAATTGCCGTCGTCGCTGTCATACTGAGTTCTAAGACAGCATCGTTTGTTGGCTTTGCCTTCGTAAATTCAACTTGTAAAATCGGAAAATCAACACTATGCTGTACCGATTCTCACTTTAATTTTTTCCACCGTTTTAAGAAGGCAACTAGAACGTCTAGGACAGAAGCTTTGGCAAACTTCATGTTAGCAGCTGCTTGCAAAACTTCCTACCAGTTAGTGCATTGAAATGGCGTTGCGTTCTTTAGCTACGGTCGCTTTCTTCAAATTTACTAAATTATCCATTGTCCAAAATTAATTAATATCTCGTTTCTCTCTTTTGCAATAAAGAGCTGGGGGTTATAATAAGTGAAAATATTGGCAAACAATGGAGGCACACTTTAAGCAAAACTATTTACCTTTCAAAGGTGTTAAATTTCTTTGTAATATTAACCTTATCAAAAGCTTAGAATTAAAATAAATATTTTAAAATGAAAATCAAAGCCAATAATTTTGTAATTTTAAAACGTTTTCTATGCAATCGCATTTCATATACAGACTAATCGCAAAAATACAGATACAAAGTATATACATATTTATGAATGTATATGTAAATGTATCTGTATCTGTTAAGTGCACGTATCTTTTATATAAATTCAATTTTAAAATGGCGTGAAAACAATTGCAATTTTATTTTTTTTTTTTTTTTGTTGTTGTTGTTTTTATTATTGCTATTTATAATTGTCGGCTTTTAACATTGTTGTTGTTGGCAATATTTACATATATGTAGATACATGTATATAGTATATGTATGAAAAAATATTGTTTAAAATAACTTTTGCCAATTTATATGCATTTATAAAAAGCAAATTTTCGATCATTAATAATAATTGCTCTGATTTAAAATTTTAATGGCAATCGATGCAATACATAAATGCACAAACATGCAGTTATAGATACATTTATTATACAGATACATACACACACACACGCACAACGTTTAAGTGTATTTTTGTGTATGCAAAAGTTCAAAGTTAATTTATATTTATTGCAATTGAAAATTATTTGCGGTTTTGATTTTCATGCGAATCGAACAACTAAAATGCATTTTAATGCGTTGAATAAATAAATAAATAAATAAATATCTGAATGAATGAAAATTGGATTTTGTGCAATTGTGTAAAGTGAAAATGGCGCCTGTCTTCCTGCCTTTCCGTCTGTCTGTCTGTCTGTCTGTCTGTCTGTCGAATCGAAACTCTTTAGAATATTAATGCTAGGCAAATGTTGTTAATTTTAATTTGATTTAAATACAAATTGTTTTATGTTGATGTTTGTTGTTGTTGTTTTTGTTGTCAATATTTCAAAGTAATCGCAACAATTCAATCACTTTGATGTTTGCCCACAAACGATGACAAAAACACTTTGGAACTGTTTGGAAAATAAATACAACGAAATCAAATATAGCAGTCAGAGAAATACTCGTACACTGGTGCAGACAGACAGACAGACAGACTTAAATGTTATCAATGTTTGTCGTTCAATGAAAGTGTACCCTACCCTGCCTTCTTCTTTATTTTCAAAAGCAGACATGAAGCAACTGTTTTTGTCTCTTTTATACATATATTATTTTGTATATTGCTATCACGCTTGCACATTCGTTTGGTGTCAACACCGAAAAAGTAATTTCTTTAATGGTTTTTATTCCTCTCAAAAAAAAAAAAAAACGAAAACGACAAAAAAAAATAAAAATTTTACTTTTCAACAAAAAACGAAAGGTGAAAAGTTTCAAAAATTTTCACAAATGAAAAGAAAATAGAAATAAACTTGTTTTCTTCATTTTCATTTGCTATTTATTTTTGTTTCTGAAAATAACACACAAAAGCATTTGCTACAGTTAAACAAAAACTTATATACCCTACCCCATGCAATGTAAATTATTCTCAGTTGCGTATTTAAATTTCAAATGTTACAAACTGTCTAACAAACTCATTTAATCATATTTTTTTTTTCAGTTGAAATAAAATATCAAAGCTGAAAATTTCCAATGTACACGGAACACAGTCTGCGCGTTACAAATGGCGCCATTATTTCCGCTGATTCGACCATCTCTCCCTTTTTTTCGTACTTGGGACAACGCTCTATATCAATGGTCCGTTCCAATTCAATGTAGTTCTTGATACTTTGTGGGCTCAGGTAAAATTAAAATAAATTGTAGACAAATGAATTTCGTTTAATTTAAATTGTATGCAATTTTATTTTATTTGCGTTGAATTTCGCTTTGTTTTTCGACTGCAGCTGTTTTGATAAAGATTTTAGATTTGTTTTTCCTTTTTTTTCTTTGAAAGGAGCGCACGTGCACAAGCTAATTATTCATAAATAATTATTAATAATTAGCGCTGATCTGCCTGTTGATAAATATTGATAAACATCGCAAAGATGAACACAATTTATTATTTATTTTAGACAAGTACTGGGATGTAAGGAAAGTTTTTAAATATTTTCTGTCAGTCGATTTATAAGTCGGTGTCACTTTAAGAAATTTTGTTATTTGTAAAAAAATTTTTAGATCTCTCCATCTGAAGACAGTCTAAGGCGAAGTTTAATGACTGGTAAATGCGGAGTCCCGGGTTCAAATCCCATGGTTTCGTTTTTTTTTTTTTTTTTTTTTATTGAAATTTTAAAGCAAAGTAGTACAATAATATAAAATATTAAAAATAATAAGTGGTAAAAAATTCCATTAAAAAAAACCAAATCTACCTCCCCGAGTTGTGAACACAAAGCTACCCATCAAAAATTATGTCTATATAAATATATTTTTTATACCCGTTACATAGCTTAAACGGGGTATATACAGTTTGTCTGAAAGTTTGTAACGAATTAAAGGAGGCATCGTAGATCCCATAAAGTACATATATTCATAAACATCTCGACGAGACGAATCGATCTAACAATGTCGATCTGTCTGTCCGTCCGTCTATATGTTTCTTTCTTCGCAGTTCATTCGGTCAGTTTAAAAGATCTTAAGCTGATCTTTCCAAAGACTTAATCAAGCTAAAAGTAAAAGTGTCACTCCCATTTTAAGGTATAGCCCCCATTCAAATCCTCCTTTTTTCGAGGTTTTGTACGAAAATAATTGTTATTTTTAAATTTATTCACTCCAAATTGGGTAAAAACAATTCTCTTGTCATCCTATTTATACACTACCATTATAATACAGATCGAACAACTATAACATATAGCCCCATACATGTGACGATTCCACCGAAGCTATCGTGTTTCCTTGTTTTAAATTAAAACACTTGATTTTATATGTGTATTTAACCAAATCTGTAATAAAAACATCAACAACCCAAAGAGACTTACTTGACACCATTTAATCTCTTTCGATTAGTAGCGATTTTTATGACACCCCATTCATAATTTTTAATTTCATTAATTATTCTATGCACTTGTTTAAATATACAATGTCATTTATTAGCTTATATAAAATATTTATTAGCTTATAAAAAAACTGATAAGCAAAAAGAATAAAGTTACTAAACAAAAAATTTCATCAGTATACGAAATTTTTTAGAACAGATCGTAGCTTAGTTTAGAATTATAAAATTATTTAATCAGTTTTAAAAGGTAATATCTTTAAAAAACAAAATATTCGATGGAATATTTAAATATAAAAATAAAAAAATAAAAAACTAAAAAAAATCGATCGCCCGAGCAGGGACTTGAACCCTGGACCCTTGGATTAAAAGTCCAATGCTCTACCGACTGAGCTACCCGGGCATATGTTAGATGCTTGAAATTATACATATATAAAGTCATCTATCGATTCTAGGCAGAACAGTAAAATTTTTGTGCTTCTAGGGGAAAAAAGTAGAAAAATTTTGAAACGATCTGTAACAAATTAACACTGAATTGCAATAAAACGTTTTATTAAAGTCAAAGTAAATAAAAATTATGGCTTTTAAAAATAAAAATACAAATTTTAGAGTACTCGCATCCATTAAAACAAAACCAATTCTATTTTTATTTTTAAATCTTTGCTCATTTTTCGGTATCTTCAGAAGCATTGTCTGAAATATTTTTATCCATAAGATAAAAAATGTTCTATGTGTAAAAGTGTAAATTCACACGCAAACTGCAAAATAAAGAACAACACATTTATCAATTGCAGATCTTTAAAAAAATCTCGATCATGTTTTGCACACTTCTTTAATTAACTTGTGACAAAATTTCTCGAATTTCATGCGACAACGTGCGAAAAGAACAATCAGCGCCAATACTATCCAAGATACGCCATTCGATACGTTCTTAAGCAAAGCAGTACTCATGAACTCATATATTGTATATAAAACTACACCTTGAAGCGATATGAATCACATTAGTTTCATTAGGGCTCAAGATTTGCATCAGGATTACGCAGCGCAATGAGATAAATATTACGTACAAAGGTGCGTACTTGAGAGTGTAACAAAAGCGGCAAAAGTATCTCAAAGATAACATTCTCTTGTGAGATACATACATTTCGTGTATATTGTTAGAAAGCACAAAACAAAACAAAATTGGAACAAGAGAACAAATGTATAAATTCAATACAAAGATCGCACCTCAAGTGTAATCCTTATGGTGACAATTGTCAACAGAACCAAAGTGATCATGCGTAAATGAATCAACAATACAAACTAAGCTGATTTTGTATTAATAACGACGAAGACGTTGACATCGAACAAGTGAGAGTGAGAGAATATCATAAGTGTGAGCTAGAGAGCAATACAATTTCAAGTAGCACTTGAGCCGATTTCGAAAAAAATCTATTTAATCTGTTGCTACTACTAACATTATTAGGTAAAATAATCTGTTAGAAAAACATGAATCATTTGAATGGACAAGAATATAGCGCACAGACAAAGACGGCGACCAAATATAAAAAGTATCTAGAATGTTAGACTCACAGTCTGCTAAATTAGTGTAAATATTTTCAACGCTTTTTAACTTTAAACCCAAAAAAAACTATGGACGGACGGACACACACACACTTTAATTAGGCACACGCAAAATTTGAAATTCTCAATGCACAAAAGTGGCAGATAGCGAGTGTACACATACATTAGCTACAACGTTTCCCATTTATGCAAAGCACATAAATTTAGAAAAATAAAAAAGAAAATCTTTCGCTTTTTAGTACGAGTCGACAGCAAACAAACCACAATGTCAAAAAAAAATTGCTATCGCTATACCACATTACACCCGCCTACAGCGCTGGGCATACATAATTACGAAATTACTTAATGTGCTGCGGAAAAATCTCCCAAAAGACAAACACTTTGCGCGTAATTTGGCCAAAATTACAAAATGAAATAGCGACGAAATTATAAAAAAAGCTACAAAATGTTTTACACCACTTGATTGTACCCCTGCACACTCCGGGGTTTATAACTACATTTGATGGTATTTGAACCATTTTCGTCTAGAACCTAGTTTTTACTTTACAAAGGTGCATTACTATCAAGTAATTCTACCGGAACGATGATTACAATAAAAATTCCTATATGATCTATGGCTTTTAGCATTACCAAAAAAATTCGAACCATAATCTTGAGAAGTTTTTTAAGGTTTTGCCGCATAGATCTGTCGTTTAGAAAGTATATAAAGTTTTAGTTTTATTTATTTTCTTGATATCTCAGCACTTGCTGGTCCATTCTTTTACTTATAGAGAAACATATACAATACAAATCTCGTATGAGACGTAAACTTTTACTTAAGGAATATCTCTTCTCGATATTAGCTGACCAACAAAATTTTATATGATTTATCTTTTAACAAAGTATATAGTTAAAAACATTTTTAAAGGGTACAAAAGTTTCTGTTCTTCATAAAAGAGACTTCCTTGAATTTGGGGTGTATTTTTGTTTTAAGTGTAAAACTAATATGGCGCTGAGTGCTGCCCAAACATAGAGAGATGGGGTTAATTGCAAACATGGGAATTGCCTAATTGTGCTAAGAAAAAGTGCTTTGTCGATTTTTAGACGTGCAGCTTCAATGCTTTTAATATTAAATAAACACATACATATGCCTAAGTTATGTGCCACGCTTCACGTAACATTTTACATATAAATTCCACGAAAAAAAAAAAAAAACATTGTGCTAAAGACCACGCCTCTTTGTTAAGACTATTAAAATAGACGTACATACTCGTATATAGAATGTATCCAAAAGACCGCCAACGCTGTCACATTGTTCATTTTCATAAATACAGATGCAAGCCTTAATGCTATTGTTGACTTGTTTTGCCAATATTTATCCTAAAAATGCGCTTAAATATGCAAAATATCTGCACTTCAAAATAGAAACGCCTTTTGAAATGTATAAAACTGCATACATATATGTGACATTTATGTAAAAGAATAAACAATGCCATACGTATGTGCTCAAGAACTGTAAAACTTAAGCTGTGATCTAGATATATCATCAAAAGAGATCAATACGCGTGCGCCGCTTTGTCTGCTCTTCAAAACTAAAATCATTTAGAACAAAAAAAAATTAGAGCAAACCATACTATACATGTGCATGCATTTGTAGATACAAATGTATCTTATAGTTTCAGGCTACTTACAGTATCTTTTGTGTGTATGTCATACATGTATAAAAAGACAAAACTATGCATGTGAGCCGATTTTGTGCATTAATGGATTAAGAGCACACATCGAAAACAAGAAGTAGGCGCAAGGACAACAAGTAAACAAATCCGCTGACAGGCACAGTTCTCTGCATTATGCTGCGGCTCGTTTTATAGCTCATTATCATTGTGCGGCATGCATTCTGCGTGGTAAATATTTTGCTATACTTTGGCAATGTTTTTGCACTTTGTGAACAAAACGTACGAAGAAATTCTTAAGGATTCTTTTTTTTTTTTTTTTTTAAGTATGAAATTTATTGTTCTTGCGGTTCAGCATAGTAAACAGAAGCAAAAGCATTGATTCAATAAACATACACTCTAATATTAAAGGAAGATTTGGTTAGCGGCTATATAGTATATATATTTAGTTTTGGTCTTTCTATATAAACTAAATAAAACTTTCGATAGACTTCGGCTTTCAATGTTAAATACATATAAAAGGTTTTATTAAATGCTCATTTGAATAACATATTTACAAGTATGTTTTATAAAGTGGAATTGATTTCGTCTACAAGTTATCCATGTAGCCCATTTCACAAGCATGACGTACAACATTAAATATTTGCAGATTTGCATCATCTCCGCCAGCTTCAATGGAAATTTTATGAAATGCTGCACCGTGCATATCTTCCTCGAAAAGCTTCGATAGTACAGCGCACTCAGCTTCAGTGCAAAGCAACCAGGGCATAAAATGCAAACAGATCATGACACCATAGAAGGCATAACGTGAAAAATGTGCTTCAAAGTTCGCAAAGCTGCAATGAAAGTTAAAATTTTATATAAATAAAATTTTTTTAAATCAAAAGATTTAACACACTCACCTGTATTGCTCTAAAATGCGCTCCAATTCTGGCTCTTTAGCCAATAATTTCTTAAGCATTTCCTGCAAATGTTCGTGATAAGTATGCAAAATCTTTGACCAAATTTCCGTACGAAGTTCCGGTGGCGTATTCATATACATGACAAAACTTAAATCAATAGCCGGCGTACCGTAGCGCATCTCCTGAAAGTCAATCATTTTGACATCATCAACCGGCGCTGCATCATCAGCACTGCCACCAAAGCGAAATAGTACATTGTTGCGATTGTAGTCACCATGTAGTATTATTCCAAATCGCTTGTCCTCTTCACTTAATTCAATCTGTGTACGGAAACGTTCGAGCAACTCGGTTGGCTCCTTAAAATATTTGTTGCGTAACACCTCTAAACATTTTACCAGTTTTGCATCTGCAGCACTTCGTTGTGTATCGACAAGCGTTTCCAATTTACGATCACAATAATCAAAGAAACGATCAAATGCAACACGATAAAGTGATTTGTATAAATTGGTCTCAGCATCTTTTGGATCTTGAGGATTAATGAATGGCAGTGGTACAATTCCAGCACGCAGTCGTTCAAATACTGCTGGTTCACGTATGCGCAGTGCATATCCCGTTGCATGATATTGTGCTAGTGGCTTACAAATGATCGTTAATTGATCGCGTCGTAAATGTAAACGTGGTCCAAGCCGGTAGCCATCCGGCTTTAAATGTTTTAGCACCAGCACTGCTTCATGAGTTTCAGGCGTGTTGCTCAGACCTAGAAATTAAGCAAATATTTTAGATGAATTTCGTTCGAAAAATTGTAATTCAACTTTGTTCGACATTTTTCATGTATGAGTTCGAGTCTAGTGATTTCCTGTATGTTGAAATTTTGTTTTTATTTTCGATTTCGTTTGTAAGTTGCAATAAAAATGTTAAATTTGGAATAGAGAAACTAAAGCCTTCACTATTTGTAAAATTTGTCTGGATCGCTTTATGGTATTGTTTTTTTTTTTTAGTTGGTATGAAATTATTTAGTCGGAAAAATTGTATTTCCAAATATTTCTGCGGTTTTCAATCATTAGAAGGTATTTTTTTTCAACAATTCCTCAATTTTTTCCACACTTTTTTTCTTCTATATTTTATCCACAATTATGCTAAAGACAGCGAAACAAACTTACATCGGTTCACGAATTATAGATATAAATTTTCAAGTTTCACCCAAAATATATATGATACCATAAAACGCGAGTTAACGTATTAAACAGAGAAACACGAATTGAGGTCCGACTGGTTTCGATAAGCAACTTCACTGTATTATCGTTTTTTTATCAAATAAGAATTTAAGAATGGCGAAACAAAATATAACAGCTTTAAAATAATAACAAAAATAAATATTACACTGTTGTTTAGTAGTCAAGTCTTTGCGCACTTTAAAAATCCACTCTAAGATAATCAACAAAAAAAAAAAAAAAATTACATAAGTTCGAAATGAGTATTATCAACTTGACGAAAATTTTTTACCAGACATCATAGGTCCGATTAGGTAAAAAAAAAATATCATTTGGCCATAAACAAAAAAAAAAAGCCATTTGTCACATACATACCCTCAATGTAACCAAACTTTGCAACATAAGAAGGTGCCACCCAGTCATTTACATCCACGTCATCAACATTAGCATCACGTATCAATTTTCTATAGGCGGGCAACACCTCAGCGTAGACAAAGACCTCATTGGCAAATTGTATATACGATTTGCTGGATACACGAAAAGCATGTTCACCACGCATGAACTTGATAATGATAAGATGTTCTCTAGGTTCACTGTAAAAGTAAAATATTTGCTTAGATTTATTTAGTAAACAGTATTATTGAGCCAAAGTTATGGTGAGAATGGAAACTACGATAACACATAATGATTTGTGCAGGTTCTTAAGCACTATCGACGTTTAAAGTTATCAATTTGATTTCTAATCAATAAAAAATCGACAGAAAAACGTAGCTATTTTGACTTGTTTTCGAAGCTGATTAAGAATTGCATAAATTGTACCTTCTTAATGGGGTGTTTAAAGAATCTAACTGTCTATTATATAATTTTTTACAAACTCAATACATAAACGTATCCATTTAAATATAAGAAAACTTGCAATTGCTTTATATGGGTACTACCTTTTAGAGATACAAAACAATTGATGGTACTATTCAATTTTTGTTTCAAACAATTCCATTTCATAATCACTTTTTTTTAAGTACAGCATAATTTTCAGAAATATATTTCATAATGGATAGAATTAAGATTTAATTTAATAAAAATAATCTCGCTAGATCTCGCTCGATTAATTTAATACTACTCCTTAGCTAGTTAGTTGCGGTTAATTCCATATTGGAATAGTCTAGTTTGACAGGCTCTCTCATAGTGGACTTAAAACAGTCAAAATGCCAAGCCTTTATAGTTGGCGATTTAATTTTATGAATTTCCTACTTACGTCTTTTGATTATCCAAAGTTTTTGTTGTATGCAGTTTTATGGTGTACAACGCAGACATAAATCCATCCAAACCTGTTGCGTTGTCCACCTCATAACGTTCTAGTTTTTCGTCTTTAAAATTCAACAAAATCTCATCGAGTAAAATGTTTTTTATATATTCTAAATGTTGCTCGGGAGTAGCCATTCTTTAATTGAATAAATTTAGACAAAATCTAAAAACGAATTAGTTTAAAAATATTTTTGCCAAATGCTTTCGTTAAATCCAAACGCTAACTGAGTCGTTTTGGCAAGAGCTTTGCTGATTTTATTTAAAGCGCACAGCAGCGTCTTATCTCTAATATAATTTCGTCATATACACAAACACTTAATAGATTAAATTGATTAAATTGTTTTTATTTAAATGCAAATTACACGTCATACATAAATAGATAAGTGCGCTTGGCAGTGAGGTGGCGGTCAACTTTTGCACTTGATGAAATTAGTGGGAGTGTTTGCGAAACGCGATTGATAACACCAAAAAAAAAAAATATTCTAATGTTATTGATAAAATATTTACTAAAGCACTTTAATATTGCGTTTAACTTAATAGTTAATTAATTTATTTAATTCACTAAAATCCAAACCGTAAACAAAAACCAAAACAAACGAAAAAGTGTGCAAAAGCACACAAACGTTCTATGATATCATCAACAACAACAACAAAAATGTTAGCTGTGTGGTAAAGCTCCAAAATTTGTTTTTGGGGGCGCAAAAATCAATTTAAATTAATGAAACAAACTTCACTAAAATATTTTTTTATTAGATAATTGAGTTTATCAATTTCAAATTTATTTTAAATTTCATAACATAATATTTCTTTTTTTTTTTTTAAATTTATAACGTTTCACTCCAAAAGCTTTTTCACAGTATATGATTTTCCAACACTGTTTGACATTGAGTGAGAATATAAACAGCTGAGCTTTATTGTTGTTGTTTCTCTATTACGAAGCAAACGAAGCCGGTCAAAAGTTAAGCAGCAACATTTTTTTTTTTGTGTTAAACTTTTTAAAATTTACAAAAATAATTACCGAAATAAATTCTAAAAATGTCGTTCATCAGTCGTACACTACTGCGCAATGTAAGTAATGAAAGAAATTTGATAAAAATATAATAACATTATTCTATAATGTAAAATTGCATTACGTAATTGCTGCTAATGTGTATTGCCGCAATTGAAATAACAAAAAAAAAAAATGTTTTATATGCTACACAGGTTCCATTGCTTTGCAAGAGCGTCAGCCAGCAACAGAATAAAGCATTGCAACGTCTACTGCATCAAAGTAAGCATTGCGGCAGCATTTGCAATCAGTGATTTCCATACTAATTAGCTCTTTTTCTTTCAATCTACAACGCATAGCTGCTCCAGTCTGCGCTGTGCGCGTACAGCAACCGGCGCCAAGCTTTAAGGGACTTGCAGTGATCGGCGGTGATTTTCAGGAAATTAAGCTTGAAGACTACAGAGGCAAATATTTGGTCTTGTTTTTCTATCCGCTTGATTTGTAAGTGCAAAAATTAATTTGTTGTTCATCATGTTTTTTTTTTTACTAATTTTCATCTATTTCTTTTTCCACATTTCTATAGCACATTTGTTTGCCCCACTGAAATTGTTGCATTTAGCGAACGCATCAAGGAGTTCCATGATATCGGTGCCGAAGTCGTTGGTGTCTCTGTAGATTCACATTTCAGTCATTTGTCCTGGTGCAATATTGATCGCAAGAATGGCGGTGTTGGTCAGCTTAAATATCCACTGCTCTCTGATATAACTAAGAAGATTTCAACAGACTATGATGTGCTACTCGAAAATGAGGGCATCTCACTGCGTGGCACATTCATCATTGATCCGAAGGGCGTTCTACGTCAGTATTCCATCAATGATTTGCCTGTTGGTCGTTCAGTGGATGAGGTCTTACGTTTGATTAAAGCTTTCCAATTCGTCGAAGAGCACGGTGAAGTATGCCCGGCCAACTGGAATCCAGAGTCAAATCCGGCAACAATCAAACCAGATGTTGAGCAGTCTAAGAAGTACTTCAGCAAGCATGGTTAGTGTGTTGTGTGCAGTGCAACTATGACTGACATTTTTCTTTTTGTTTGATGGTTTATTACAAAGGTTTGCCTTCTTTCAAGTTACTTCATAATTTTGTACCCTAAGACATAAATAAAAACTATAGAAAAATTAAATCTTTGTTTTTTTCAATGCGGCATGAACATTCTGTTGAATATGTTTGAATATATGCAGCGTCATTTCCATTAAAAACTGTTGATATCGATCTCGTAGACATGTAACTTTTAAATTAATCTTATCTCGACGTTGAGTCAGTCTAAGTTTATCAAATTTTTTTTTCTAATCTCAAATTAGAAACCCAAAATGTTATGAAGTTTTGTATTAAGTGTTTTAAACGTTTACGTTCTTTATTATTATTATTATTAATAATATTTTATAAAAGAGTGAAAAAGCATAAGTTACAAAATTTTGATTTGTAAATATCAAAAAAGCTTTTAACGCCATTATATCATAATTATGTGTTACAGACTAACCAGACTACAGACTACTAATTGAAGGAGAAGGAATAACTTGCAAAATTATGTTACGTATTTAGTTGCATTAAAAAAATAATGTTAAAGTTATTCAAGTCGTTGTTTAGCTAGAGGGAGGTGGCGGCGGTGGAGGCGGCTGCGTAAGATTGCCAATGCCAGGTGGTGGCGGTACACAAGGAGGCGGTGGAGGTGCAGCGTAACCAGCGTTCCAGCCACCAAAATTAGGTGGCATCATACCATACGGCGGCATAGGTGCATTTCCAGTACCTGGTGGTAGCAAAGGTGGCATAGTTCCAGGCGGTGGTGGAGGTGGCAATGATGCACCTGGTATAGGCGGATTAAGTGTTTCACCACCAGGTGGCGGAGGTTGCTGTGAACCCATCCATGGCATCATTGGTGCTGGCGGCATTGGTGGCCCAGCGGGAGGAGGTGGCGCATATGAAGCCCATGAACCTGGCAAAGGCGGATGCGGTGGACCACCAATATCCGGTGGTACCATTTGAGGCTGTGCAGCAACCGCAGCAGCATTAGGTGGTGGTGCTTGTATTGCACGCATTTGGTCTGGTTTTTTATCAAATATGCTATAGCCACGATTAATATGTGCCTGTGCTAGCGGATCTGGTGTATTATTGCTTTTATTTTGTGCATTTGTTGATGGCGGCGGTGGTCCTTCACCCAATTCAGCCATTAAGCTCATATATTCTTCATCGATCTTTGCTTGTGTATCCTCAACGGTGCCCATGCTACCAAGTACACCAGCGCCCGGTCGTTTACTGCGACAATCTTTCGTCAAATGGCCAGCACCGCCGCATGATGTACAAACGATTGTATTTGTTATGATTGGTTTATCGGGACATTGCCATGATTTATGCTCGGTTGAGCCACAAGTACAACGCTGTACATCATTCTCACGTAGTGTACCATTCAATTGCGCCAATTCACGTAATTGCATGCGCCTTAAATCATTATGTCCCTGAGGCACTTCAATACCTTGACGTATTACATCCTTAATCTTATCAACTGCTTTTTTTACTGCTTCAGGATTGGGTGCCGTTATAAAGGCATGCAACGGCTCATCCTCACCCGGTAACGGCTGTCCATCTTTACGTCCAACTTTACCCTCTTTCACAGAACCTTTACCGCGTATAATAATCTTTGCACCGGTTTCCTTTTCCATGGCTTTAAGCGTATTACCACGTGGTCCAATTAATAAACCAACAAAATTAATATCCGGATGTTGCTCTTGCGGTATAATTACTTTATCACTGACGCGTGTCACTGGCGGTCTGTAAATTAAAATATTGAATTAAAGTTTTTTATTTAATTTTACAAAAAAAAAAAAAAATATATTAAACTCACTTGTAATCCGCTGGTGGCTTAAATTCCGGATTTACGGTTTGCATTTTAAGTATCAACTGATGCCGTTGCTCTTCCAAGCGTTTACGATAACGAAATTCACGCGTATTCAAACGTTTGCCATCAGAACTGTATATTGGCTCCGGTGATGGAGATCTGCGAAAGAAATAAAATACAAAATAAAGGCATAAAATTTGAATGTTCCAGTAAAACTAAAGAATTAAGTAGAAAAACAAATGAACTTATGGTTCTAAAGTAAAAAAAATATTTATATATTAAAACAAAATTACTACGCCTAAAACTTTTCTTGTTTTTAGTTATATTCCTGAAATTTTCAAATTTGATTAGGATTAGCTAAAGAAGATAGTTATTCTTAAATGGATTATTTAACGCTGAGGGTAAAAAAAAGAAGAATTTTGATTAATAATTGCTTCTTAAAAAATTTAATTATAGAAAAGTTTTTTTTTCTCGATTATTATTATTATCACTGGCACTGGCGCGTCGTAGACTTTGACGTAGCGTGTCACAAACTGGACAATCTTTTTCAGTTAATTTTCGTCTTGTTGAGGAAAGAGAAATAGTTGCCATTAATAATAAAACAAAAACAAAACAATAATTAAAAACATAAATTAGTTACGTGAAATTTGTTTAAACGTTTCCACTATGAACCAAGTTATCGCGTGTTTTTGACAGCAACCTAAAATGTACTTTCTTTTTTTATTTTGGGAGGAAAAGAAAACTTTAATTATTGTATTAAGACAACAATTTGTAACTGACTAACTAAAACTTTTTCAAATTAAACTGAACTAAATTAATTAAGATTATTTTAAAATATAATACAAACTATTACCATAACAAACCCGCTATATGCCTAACCAAGACCAATTTAGAATTATAATTAAGATTAGTGTATGGAAACTATATATATATATGAAATTATCAGATGTATGATTTTTTTTAAAGTAAAATTGAACTCATAAACATTAAAACTTTTGTACCTATTTAAATATAATTTCAAACTTAAAACTACTTTTTAAGCTTCCGGAATTTCAATTAAATTTTTTTTTATTTATCACAATTTTCTGGGAGATTCTAGACAAACCCTTATAAATATATCTTTAAATAATTTATAACAAATTAATATTTTTTTAACCGTTTGTACGATTGTCTTTTTTGTGCATATCTACGAAATTTTAAAGGATAGGGCTACCATTTTTAACATAAACCGTTTTGTTACCTAACCCCTTATTTGCTTATATACTATCTTGGGTACATTATAGCCAAATGTACTCAACTTCATCTTTCTTCCTTCTTTTTTTTACAACAGTGCAGTTTTGTTTTAATAAGTAGATGTGATTTCATTAAATACAATTCATGATTTGTGATTTGTTTTAGTTCGTGAAAAAAATTAAAGTTTAAGAAGAAATAAGTTAAAAATTCTAAAACTTTATCACCGTCCACTTGTATCTCATATCACTTCGGTTGTTTGCCTTATAAAGACTGTTTTTAATTAATGCTTCATTAAAAAATTTTATTTTGTTGTAATAAATGGAACACTTTGTCAAACCTTTCTTCTGGATTCTGTGGTATGCCAAGATCGCCTGTACGTAATTTCCGACTGATTTCTTCGATTTGAAATTGAACTGTAAATGAAAAGTATTAGAAAAGAAAAAAAGAATCGAGTGCAATCCTCGACATTAGTAAATGTTACAAGTTTAAATAAAAAAAAAAAAAGTAAAGATTATAGATTAAAATATAAAAAAAACAAATAAAAAAACAAAAATGATTTTGTGTAATTCAGTTAAGCCTGTAAAAAATTTCAAATGATTACATTATGCAAACAGCTCCGATTTCAAGGTTTTAAACTCTAGGTTGTGCCGCTAACGAGACGTCGATGCCCTTATTAAATTGTACAACACGAATCTATGCTATTTAAGAATTTTGTTAGACTTTGACTGTATTAGAGAATTAAATTTGATTAGAAAGCAAAACACTGTGTTTTTTATAATTATTTTTCGGATTCTTTTTTTTTTGTAAATGCGCTTGAATGAAAGCCCATGTGTCTGTTGTGTCACTGGAAATCCTTCAAAGAAAACGATAACAATTAGTAGAATCGCTCTTGCCTTACAATAAAGATTTAAGTTTTGTTTTTAGGTTTTTTTTTTACGTTTTCACGAACTTATTTGTGACGTTTTTGCTTGTTGTGGTTGCTGTGCGTACGAAGTAGTAGTTTTGTAGAAGGAGCGCCCGGTTTTATGATACTTCAATCTTGTAACAAGGATACTGTTTTGTGGCTGTGTACTTTGCATTAATTTTTCTATTTTTTTTTTAGAATTATTGACTAACTAACTTAAAACTAAATAAAAAATTATTTTGCAACAAAAATAAATTTGGTTTAAATACGCTACCTAGATATGCCTCCTGCTGTGTTTGATCCAACGTTGATGGTAATATTGTGGGCATGCCAGGTATAAAGGTTTTATCATTTTCGCCCCAACGTGATTTACGTTTGCGCTTACGTTCGGCAGCATCATCATCTGTGAAAGTACAAATAGCTTTAAGTATTCAAACATAATATTATATGATAATTTTTTAAAACTTACAACTATCCGTTGGTCCATTGCTAAAGGAATCATTGCTATTATTGCTATTAAATAGAGCCGCAAAATTTTTTGTCGACGCAGGATTGTTCATGAGTTCCTGTAGTGTCTGTGCCAAATCGAAACGTGTCTCACGCGATTCTTCTCGTATTGTATCCAATCGCGATTCTTTTTCTCGATCAGCATAGTTTGTGTCACGATCACGGCTGCTACGTTCATGACTGTTGCGATGTGAATCTCGATCACGGCTATAATCACGACGTCGACGCTCATTGCTACGGCTACGCGAACGACGTCTACGGCGGCTATCATAATCATCACGGTTTCTAGAATTACTGCGGCGAGAACGCGAATCTCTGTCACTTTTACGACTACGTGAACGTCGCCGGCGTCTATCGTAATCATCAAAATTTGAGCGACGAGAACGTGAGTCCCGATCTCTTTCACGATCTCTTCGCGACTTTCACGCCGTCGATGGTCACGAACTCTGTCTCTATCTCGATCATCATGACGATCGCGTTCCCGATCCCGGCTGTTACCGCGTTCATCGTGTCGATCCCTTTTTGTAAAATGGAAATGTATTATAGTTTACAATTTTGTATTATGCAACATGCCGCTTACCTTCTGCGTTTATCACGATGATCCTTGTCTCGTTCACGTTCGCGATCTTTATCTTTATCTCTGCTGCTACCAACATCACGGGAATGCGAGCGCCGGTGCTCCTTTTCACGCGTTTTACTGTAGTCTTTGTCATTGTTGCCGGTGACGGCTTTGCCGTAGATTTCGGCATGCGCCTGTAAAAGTTCAGGCGGCGTTGCGCTCATTGTTTCATTAAACGAATGAAAAGCGATGGTAATACTTTAAATATTTGCACCTTTAAACAAATAATTGTTGCGAATAACTATTCAAAAACTATTTTTTCACAGCACACGTCGAACATTAACAAGCAAAATGGCGTTTAGCAAAATAGTGCTGTGCAGCGGCATTTTAATACCACTCGGTGTTAGTGTTGTAAAAGGCCGTTCAATTGTTATCGTTATCGGTATGCTTGTTGTACACACGTGCACTGCACATATGTTATTTTTTGTTGTTTTTTCAGTGCGTTGCGGCTTAAATCGTTTTAAATAGTTTCAATAATATAATAGAGTAAATTAAATAGCTACAATCACATAAAATGGTTTCAAAACATAAAAAAACAAAAGCCGATGCAGTCTATGCGAAAAAGTCTGCACCAAAAGCAAATCCTTTTGCTTTGACAACTCCGGCGACATCGAAAAAATTAAATCCATTTGAGGTGCATGTGAACAAGGAAAAGTTTCAAATCTTGGGACGCACTTGTAAACATGACAAAGGATTGCCGGGTGTATCGCGTGCTAAGGCGCTTAAGAAGCGCAAAGAAACTCTTGGCCATGAATTTCAAAACAAACACAAGACGAATCAATTCCGTGATTATCGCATTGGCAAACATCTGAGTGGCGATGATTTAACCGAATCTGTGATGAACGCACGTTTTCTGGCTGATAAAATGTCGGAAATGAAACAACAAGGCAAATTATCTAAATTTGATCTCAACGATGATGAAATTCTAACGCACAGAGGTCAAACGCTTGAAGAGATTGAGAATTTCCGCGATGAACGTTCCGATGACGAGGAAGTGGACGATGAACGTTTAAATGGTATTTTCAAAAAATTTTTTTTACTTAAGCTCCTTACTAAAATTTTTACTCAATTATAGCGGACTTTACCGAAGCGGCACACTTTGGTGGTGCAGATGATGAATCGAAGGATCGTAAAAGTGCAATTGAAGAAATGATTATTGAGCAAAAACGACGCAAAGTGGAAATTGCAAAAGAAAAAGATGAAGTTTTTGAGCTAACAGAGAAACTGGATGCGAACTATAAGGAACTGTTGCCACTAGTTGGCAAGGTAACTAAAAAAGAGCAGGATGCAAAGCCTGCTGCAGATGACTACGATAAATTATTAAAAGAAATGATTTTTGAACCGAGAGGCACAGTAACAGATAAACTAGTTACCGCTGAGGAACTGGCCAAACAGGAACGTGAACGTTTAGAGCAGTTGGAGAATGAACGCTTAAAGCGCATGCGAGCCGATGGAGTGGATGATTCTAATGCACCAAAACAAATTAAACATCGTTCAGCTGATGATTTAGATGATGGATATTTTCTAGCAGGCGATGATGACGGAGATGAAACATTGACTTATAATATGGATGGTAATTAAATTTTACAAACAGTTTTTAATGCATTGAGTTGATTTGAAAATATTCATTTTTAGGCAAACTGGGTACAGCACTAAATGGTAAAGATGAAACAAATGAAAGTGATGAGGAAGACATATCAGATGTTGGTGAAGATGTAGAAGAGGAGGAGGAAGAAGATGACAGCGATGAAGATGATGACGATGATGAAGGTAGTGACTCCGAAGCAGAGAGCGAAGCAGACAATTTTAGTGACTTAAAAGATTCAGAAACAGAATCCGAAGCAGAAGATATTACACAGGACGCCAAACAAAAAAGTAAAAAGGCATCCAAGTCGAAATCAAAACAGTCAACACAAGCAGAAACTGTTGATATACCATTTACCATTGATATGCCTAAGACATATGATGACTTTTTAAAACTGATCAGCGTACATACGCCTTCGAATCAAGCAATTGTTGTGGAGCGACTCATTAAATGTCATCATCCCAAATTGGATGGTGTCAATCGGGAACATGTTGTCAAACTTTTTGCTTTTCTATTGCAATACATCAATGAGTTATTTGCCGATGCAACGCAGGATAGCATAACACAACAATTTAGTATATTAAATTTTATACTACCGCAACTTTACGATTTGTTGCATTTGAATCCAGAACGCATGTCCAATACATTTCTGAATGTCATCAAAGAGAAATATAGCGAATATTGTAAAAATCCACGCAATTATCCAACGCTCGAGACGGTTATTTACTTTAAATTGGTTGCAAATCTATATAGTACATCAGATTTTCGACATCCAATAGTTACGCCTACATATTTGTTTATGCAGCACATACTGTCAAGAGCACGCGTACGTTCACGGCAGGATATTGCAATTGGACTCTGGATTGTTACCGTAGCCTTGGAATTTGGACAGCAATCAAAACGTTTTCTGCCTGCAGTCTTTAACTTTTTGCTTGGCATTATACATTTAAG